>CM072091.1:48466899-49755232 GCA_036850905.1 Luffa acutangula | reverse complement strand
GAATAAAAAGAAATTTACGAATATAGTTATTAATTTTCAGTTATTAATAGATTATTAAAATTTGATGAGGCTAAATAAGTAATTTAACTCCCAATTTGTCCCCAATAAAAAAAACCATCTCAATAGCCAACAATTCAACTGGCATAAAAGTTGTACTGATAACCACAAGATTTGTGGTTCAAATTCCCCACCCCATATTGGCAAAAAAAAAAAAAAAAATCATCTCAATATGATTTGGAAGGCCAAAATTTGATAATACCTACTTTGAGAGCAACAAATTATTATATAATAGAAATAAGCTGACATTTTACATGATAATAAGCTTGAATTATAATTAATATTGAAATTATACTATATAAGCAGCAAACTTAGCCTAGTTTAGATTTTTCTAAAAAAAATTACAAAAAAAATTGTTTAGAAACTACTAATCCAAGCAGAATATATAAAGTAGTAATTATAGTATGTTAGAATAAAATATTAAAGAAAATAAACCAATATATAATTTTAAATGTTTTTTCTTTGTAAAAAAAAAAATCAATGTTTTTTATTGATTTTTTTAGACTAATATTGATTATATTAATCAATATATAATTTATTCAGTAAATTACTCAATGACTATTATATAAAATAAAATTATATCAATTACCAATAATTATGGTAATCGATTGTTAATAAGATTAATAAAAAAAATTGCTACCTTGGTAATTATTTTTTAGAAAATGTATATTTATGATTTGTTTTAAGAAAATACATGTTTATAAAAATACATGTTTATAAAAATTTAAAAATGGAGCTACCTTTTTAAATATCAAAAGAAAATCAAAAAATAAATATGTTAAAGCTACGTAATTAATTACCTTTCTAAAAAATGACTACAAATAAAAATATATTTTTTTTCTTTTTATAAAATTGTTGGAGGCCATATGTATATTTTGAAAAATATTAGAAATTTAGGATGGTTTCCCTATTTTGTATTTATAAGAGATCATTTGTTGCTACATAACTAACTAACAAAAAAAAGAAATCTTAACAAATTCATAAATAAGAGAAGAAAATCCCAAATGATGCGGTGAATGAAGGGAAGAAAATCTCAAGATAAGAAAAACCACTTAGCAAATAGTTAAAAAAATAAAAAAATAAAATAAATATTGACCAACTTATATGGCTACGATTAATTAAAAAAAAAAAAAAAAATCGTATATTACTTATCAGAAAAAGTATACGGTTGAATTCAACATCAACACCATGCCTATATAAGGTTGCTAAGGCCTCCACATTGCCAATCAATTCAAGCAAAAACCTTACTTATCCATATTACCCAATCACCATGGCAATTAGCTTTGAATTTCATGGGAAGGAGTTGACATCAAAAGAAAGTCTATGGAAGCTCTATCAGAGATGGAGTAAACACCATTCAATCTCTAGGGACCCAAAGCAGAAGCGTTTCAAAGTGTTTAACGAGAACGCGAGATATGTATTCAGAGTGAACCAAATGAACAAACCATACAAGTTGAGACTGAATAAATTTGCAGATATGTCCAATTATGAGTTTGTGAACTTGTTTCCTCGGTCCAATATTAGCCACTACAGCAACTTATACGACAAGAGAAAAGAAAGTGTGAGTCCATTCATGTACGAGGAGGCTACAGATCTTCCATCATCCATTGATTGGAGGGAAAAAGGAGCCGTCACTGAAGTCAAGCAGCAAACCAGTTATTGTGGTATGACATCTAACTAAAGAAATTTATAGAATAGATCTTGTATGATGTCTGACTAAAGAAATTTGTAGAATAGATCTTTGAAATCACAAACAATGAATGATTTTGGAATGTATTATTGCAGGTAGTTGTTGGGCGTTTTCAGCTGTGGCTGCAGTTGAAGGAATCAACCAAATCAAAACGAAGCAGCTATTATCTCTATCGGAGCAGGAGCTTCTTGACTGCGATACAAGGAACTATGGTTGTGGCGGAGGATTTACGCCTTCTGCTTTTGAATTCATACAAGAAAATGGTGGAATCACCACTGAGAGCAACTATCCTTACTATGCCCAAGAAGGATACTCAGTCCCAATTGAATAGTAATTCAAACCTAAAATATCAAATTGTTTAATTCGCCATTTTGAGACTATCAAACTAAGTATTATATTGGTATGTTTGATTGAGTAGAGGGATTCACCGAAGGTAACAATTGATGGATACGAATATGTTTCGGCAAATGACGAGAATGCTTTGATGAAAGCCGTGGCAAACCAGCCGATCTCAGTCGCCATAACATCGCAAGGAAATGATTTTCAATTCTACTGGCAAGTAAGTAAATCTTACTTATATTAATTCATCTTTCATTTTTATTCAAAAAAGTAATATTGTTAATAAAAAAAATATTTGCAGGGAGTGTTCGATGGATATTGTGGATCATCACTTGATCATTCAGTGGTGGCGATTGCCTATGGAACAACTGAAGACGGAACAAATTATTGGCTCGTAAAAAACTCGTGGGGAGTTCAATGGGGAGATGAAGGCTACATCAAGTTGAAACGAGGAATCGATGATCCAGAAGGAACGTGTAGTATAACTACAATACCCTCTTATCCCATCAAGTTTTAGATCTAGAGTTTATTATTATCATTTTTTTTATTTTTATTTCTAGTTAATATAGGGAGCTTGGAGTATTAAGCTCTAACCTCATATAAGTTATGGTAGCTAGGTCCAAATTCCTCTATTATGTTTTTATGAATTGCTTTAATGAAAATAAAATACCAGTAGCTCCTTATTAAGATGATTTAGTTCGATTTGATTGTTTGATTAAGTTCTAATAATAAAATTACAATATGTTATCACATAGTATGTGAAAAACAAGCCAACCAAGGGTAGCTAAATGATTAAAGCTCCACCTGCACATTTGGATTTATAATTTATAAATAATTTCATCCATGCCAAAACATATTTCAAAACGTTATAATCCTTAGTTAATTTCAAACATATTCTTTATTTAAACTTTGAATTTCACCATTCGAGGGACTAATTTCATGTTAATTGAATTGTTTGATTGTTAATAATAAAGAGTTAAATGGATGGAATTAACAACAATTACCTAAAATGTGAAAAAGCATCTCTGCAACATTTCATTCATACCTTACTTACTCTTTTTATATGTATTTGTATTTGGTTCCACAAGTCATTGTGTGTGTATATGTATTTCATGAATGGAATTCTCTACTTCAGTGATGAAATTAGGTTATTCAAAACCATAGATAAAAAAGAAAACTATACATTGTCCATAAACCCTAATAACACAAAGCAAAAACTTTCAAGCACTGCATTAATAGCACAAAGCTAGCTTATTTGATAAATAACAAAGTTCTCTTCTTCCTTTGAAACATTGAGTATGGATAAACATGCAAAATGGCATCGACAAAGAAAAAAAAAAAGTAGTACAGAGAGCTTCAAGAAGTGAAACTTCTTTCTTTCTTCCCCTACACAAACCCTTTTGCTTGCCATCCTCGTTTCACTAACATATTTATCGGTCTAGACTCCTTATCCATTAAAATATTGAGTTTTCATTTTGTACGATTTTAATGAATGAGAGTATGTAGGAAGATCCCCACATCTATATGTGTCGACGAAAATAATTGGATATTCAGGGAACAATATTCAAAACAAAAAATTCAAAAAAATATTTAAATCAACAAATAAATGTTTTACACTTTTAAATATTATCTCCACATTAGTTATATATTTTATTATTATTATTTTGTTTATATTTTATCATTTTTTTAAGATATAATGGAAATGTCAATTCACGAATCCATAGAAATATGGAAATGTCGATGGAAATTTTATACATTGGTTAAGGTGACGTGAGACGATTTTATACATTGGTTAAGGTGACGTGAGACGAGAGCCTTGTATGACGAGATAAAGACGGCTCCCAAGCTCCAAACGCTGCATCATTTTGCTTTCTGTTGCTTGTGATTTCTGTACAGTTAGCCTTGTGGTGGGTTTCATTATCTTAGGGGCTGTTTGGGGCGCTGGGTTGGTTATAATAGCTGGGGGTTATAATAGCTGGGGAATATAATAGTCTGGGGTTATAATAATCTGTGTTTTGGGCGCAGATTATTATAGTCTGGGATAAAATAGTCTGTGTTTGGGGGGCAGATTATTATAGTCTGGGATAAAATAGTCTGTGTTCAAGCTGTTTTTTTTTCTTGACTTTTTTTTTTTTGTTTATTTTCCTCATACAACTTTGTACTTCAAATATTAATAATAAAAAAAAGTTTAGTTGTAAAAAAAATAAAACTTTTGGGTACAAGGGTTAAATTCTGTGTTTAGCTTAAAAGGAAACAAAAATAACCTAAAGTAAAAGTTGATTTTCTTTGTCTTAGAGTCATGGTTTTTTCATAAAATAAGTCATTTTATGATTTCATATAGAAAAACCATATTTGTTTCATTTATGTATTTCCAACATAAAAATGATAAATGTTTATTCAAAACTCATTTTGCCTTTATTATCAAAAGAATCAAATAAAATAAAAATCACATAAAATAAAAACTTGAGTAGTATAATTTGGAATGAAAAATATGGTACGATGAAAGTAAACATTCATATACTTCGTTATCAAAAGTAAATTATGTAATAAAACTCCATATTTATATATATGTACAAACACAACCTAGTATCTAACTCTCACTAGAAATTTTATGATTTTTCCGACGACCACCAACAAATTTTTCGGCGATCGAAAATTTTTCCCTCTTTTTTCCTTTCATTTTCTTCTACTCTTTTTTTTTCTTTATTTTCGTTTTTTATATTTTTCGAAATGAAAATGAGAAGAAGATTTTAAAAAAAAAAAAAAATCGCCGGCAAAGTCGTCGGTGATTGACGGAAAAGTGGCCGGAAAGTCGACAACGGTCGTCGGAAAAGTCGTTGGTGATTGCCGAAAAAGTGGCCGGAAAGTCGACGGCGGTCGTCGGTGATTGCCGGAAAAGTGGTCGGAAAGTCGACGGCGGTCGTCGGAAAAGTTGTCGGTGGTCGCCGGAAAAGTCGTCGGCCGGTCGTCGGTGGAAAAGTCAATGAGTCACATGGAGGAAGAGAGAAAAGAGTTACTGTAGAGAATGAATAGAATAATTGGGGTGAGTTGAATAGTGGTTACTGTAGCAACACGGAGGGAAAAATAACCAACTCCGCCCCTTATTTTTGTTGGCGCCCCAAACACTGGGTTGGTTATAATAGCGGGGGCTATTATAACCAACACAGTGGGCCAAACGGCCCCTTAGATAGTACCAAAAAAAACTCTCACAATGTTCTCAACAATAAGAAAAAATTATCTCAAATAAAGTTTCTCAAATATTTTATTTATAAAAAACCAATTCAAGTGTGATGTGAATTAAGAAAAAAAAGGAAGAAATAATCAATTACATATGTGGTTCAAACGAAAAGCTAACCTAATATATATATTGCAACGTTTGGGTTAAAATCGATATGATCCGATAAGTTTTAATTTGATGAAACTGAAAGTTTAGGGTTAAAATTGATCAAACTTTCAAAGTTTAGGGTTAAAAATGATTTTTTTTTTTTTTAAAAAAAATTACATAATTTCTTTTTTTAGAGTACATAAGAATTATTTCAATGGTGGGGGTGTATAACAGTACCGTGTACGAGAGCTGATGTGAAAAAACCAATCAAATCAAGCCCGTTATCGTCATTTCACAGCTCCAACCATCAGCTCAAGCCTCTCTATTCCGACAAAGACTTCTTCAAGTACCTCGTTTCTCACATGCTCTTTCTGACTCCCATTTGACCCCATCAAAAATGGGTAACTGTAATGGCCTGCCGGCCGGCCAACCCTCCGCCGGCGACCCCCTCGATCTGTCCGACCACCGCCCTCCCTCTAACGGCGTCGTCAAAGTCCTCCCTCCCGATTCCGACCCTTCTCCCCCACAGCCCCTTCCGGTACCAATCTCCTCCTCCTCCGCGCCGGCCGTCGTCGGCCGGGTTCTGGGTCGGCCCTTTTCCGACGTCCGGTCGTTTTACTCCTTTGGCCGCGAGCTGGGCCGTGGCCAATTTGGTGTCACTTACTTAGTCACACACAAGGAAACGAAGCAGGAATTTGCCTGCAAATCAATCGCCACTAGAAAATTGATCAATCAAGACGATGTTGAAGATGTTCGCCGGGAGGTTCAGATTATGCACCATCTCACTGGGCATCCCCACATTGTTGAACTTAAAGAAGTGTTCGAAGACCGCCATTATGTGAATTTGATTATGGAGCTCTGCGCCGGCGGTGAGTTGTTCGATCGGATTATTGCTAAGGGCCACTACTCCGAATGCACTGCGGCGTCGCTTTGCCGGCAGATTGTGACGGTGGTTCATAATTGCCACTCCATGGGAGTTATGCACAGGGACTTGAAGCCCGAGAACTTCTTGTTTTCGAGTACTGATGAGAATTCGCCTCTCAAGGCTACGGATTTTGGGCTTTCTGTGTTCTTCAAACCAGGTCTTTGTGAATCTTTTTGTTCTGTTTTTTTTCCCATTTTTCTCTTTGGCTAAAATGCACTTGGGTCAGAAGTCAAATTCCTTAGTGGGTTAATTGGATATTTAAGTTGATGGGTTGGACTTTAAATATACTATGAACAGATAAACAAGTTTCTAGGATTAAATTAACACATAAAATGAATCTGGAGCTGGAGAAGTTTAGATAGAAAGGAGTAGAGGACTACATTGAATCAAAGAAGGAATGTTGTGTGTCACTACTTTTCTGCCAAGTTCTCTACTGTTTGTCTTTGTAGAAACATAATTTCAAGTTCAGTAATGTAATTGAAATTTTTTGGACTGAATTTATAATTTAACCTTGAAAATGTATACCATTTATTAACCATCATGGGTTGGTCTAGTGGTCAATAAATAAAGATCAAGGTAAGTAGTAAAGTGCTTTAGAGGGAATGAGTTCAAGTTACGATGGTCATCCACCTAAGATTTATCTTGTCAACCAAACATAACAAAACCATGTAGTTATTTGTGAAAATAGTTGAAGCGTGTGCAAGCTAGGCTAGACACTCACGGATATTCCAAAAAATAGAAAAACGTATATCACGACATCCCATGACAGGAAAATGTTTATAGTTTGTAAAAATGATGGTAAATTCTGATTTTTCACTTTAGATCTTTCATTTGTATAATGAAGACTGTGGAGTAACCAAATGTTGACTTGCACATCTTGAAAATTATTGGTGGTGATTTGTTTGAGTATGACAATTTTGCTTGCTAGGATACAGGTGATGTTTTTAAAGATCTAGTTGGAAGTGCATTCTATGTAGCTCCAGAAGTTCTCCGTAGAAGGTATGGACCCGAGGCTGATATTTGGAGCGCTGGTGTTATACTATACATTTTACTCAGTGGAGTTCCCCCTTTCTGGGCAGGTTTCTCTCTCTGTCTCTTTTTCAAGTCTCAAGATCAAGTAATTTTTGGTGATTATGTCATTTGAACAAAGATTTGGTTTCTCTATCTTATCCTAATAGTATAAAATATGTTGCAGTTAAGCAATTAGTAGTCTAACATTTGTCCTGAGACACGGAGATGGTTCAAAGAAATACTCATTGGTCGGTAGGAATCTTCTACTGACCACCATTAAATTTTTGACAAGCAAGGGAAGAGATGCCAAAAGGAAGAGAGAAAAGAGATATTTTAGGTTTTTTCCAAAAAAATAAATAGTTAAAAGTTTAGCGGTAGGTGGTCAACAGGAAGATACCTACTAACCGGTGTTTTCTTTAAGTTTTTTTCGAGGATTCATAACTCATACTTTAGATAGTTTATTTTTTAATAAATAATAGATAACGGCTTTTGTCAGTGAAAGAAAAGTACCAAATGAGATGGAGAAATGAGCTATTAACATACTCCATTCGAAGGGGACCTACAAAAAGTTCTCTAAGTGGCATGAATAAAGAAAATAGTTGTAAATAGAGTAAGATTTTTAGAATGTTCCAATTTTTTGTTGCATAATATCAGCTGCTGATCAAATATGGTTTTTAGGTCATAATTTTTTGATTCTCTTCATTAACAGAGAATGATCAAGGTATTTTTGACGCGGTTCTTCGGGGACATATTGATTTCTCATCAGATCCTTGGCCTTCCATATCCAGTAGTGCCAAAGATCTGGTAAGAAAGCTCTTGCATTCTGATCCCAGAGAGCGATTATCCTCCAGTGAAGCCCTAAGTAAGTTTCCATCTCTGAGACAGTACACCGTATGTTGGGATTATTTTTCAGGTTCCTTCAGATTATGCCAACCCTTACTGGGACAATTTGGAGCTTTAATAGAAATAACTTAATATGCTGATCGGTTTGACAGCAAAATAGATGGAGACATTTTGATAAGATTTACCTTCTCATGATATATTGTTTGGGCCCTTAGTGACCGTTGGGACACGATCTTAGGTTTAAATCCCCGCTCTTTGTTTTGTTTGGAAAAAAAAGATATTTGATCGATAACATGCTTACTCGCTAGATCATGCTGAGAGAAACAGTTTCAAATTGGATAATGAATCTTGTTATTAAATCACCATTGAGTCTCAAAGCTTGAGCTGATGGGGTATGATTAATCTCCATTGCTTGTGAGCTAAAGAATTTCTAAAAGACACAATAAGTGAAAATCAATATTAGTTGGAGAGGAAATGGCATTACAAGAGTTCAAACACATGATCACTTGCTCTCTGATTCCATATTTAAATCACCATTGAATTCAAAATCTCAAGTTGGTGGGTTTTGGTAAATTTAATTTTATATCAATACTTCAATACTTGTCTATCCGAAATTTTAGCCACATTGCCCCTGAAAATGTGACTGAAATAATGATAATTTAGTTGTACTTTGATGAAGGCAATAGATAATTTATGCTTTAAGTTATCATGGGTACGTATTTTTCATTTATTTTCTTTTATGATACTCAGCTACTGATATTGAAATGTTATAATATGTAGATCATCCATGGATGAAAGAAGATGGAGAAGCATCTGACAAGCCTCTTGATATTGCTGTTTTGACAAGAATGAAACAGTTCAGAGCAATGAACAAACTCAAGAAAGTAGCTCTAAAGGTGAGAGAATCTTCCATCATGCCATAAGTTAAAGAGTCAATTTTTCTATAAGCACAATTGTCATGAGAAAAAACTGGTGAAGGTAAAGGTCTCCATCACCTGAGCTGAAAAGTTAATTTGAAAAAAAGGTTTGTGATTGCTTCAAGTACATATCTTAAATTGTTATTTCATTTGCTGTAGGTGATTGCTGAAAATCTTTCTGAAGAAGAAATTGTTGGACTAAAGGAGATGTTCAAGTCGATGGATACCGATAATAGCGGAACCATCACATTCGAGGAGTTAAAGGCTGGTCTTCCGAAATTGGGCACGAAGCTTTCCGAGTCTGAAGTTAGGCAGCTGATGGAAGCGGTACTTTCATTTTGTTCTCCTTTGTTATGTCTTTCTGCTGTCTAATTGACTTAGTCTGAATGTAATCAACGTGCAGAAAACCTTTTTTTTTTCACTTCGACAGTTACCAAACTATTTGTGCTTTTCAGGCCGATGTGGATGGAAATGGGTCGATTGACTACATCGAGTTCATTACTGCTACCATGCACATGAACAGAGTAGAAAGAGAGGATCACTTATTCAAAGCTTTTGAATACTTTGACAAAGACAAGAGCGGGTAATCTTTGCTGTCATATTTTAGTCTAGGATTTCGGCTTCGGAGTTCCTCCGGTGTTCTGATACGTATACTTCGTGTTAACTTTGCCAATCTTTGCTTTCATTTAGATATATCACAATGGAGGAGTTGGAGTCTGCCCTTAAGAAGTACAATATGGGAGATGAAAAAACAATAAAGGAGATCATTGCAGAAGTTGACACAGATAACGTACAATTTTGATCTTCCTTTTAGTTTCTTTCTCAAGTGCATCTTTCCTAGTCTTTCGCCTATCGATCTCTCTCGAACAAAGTCATACCAGCATAAATAACTGCATAAAATGTGACAAAATTTGTGTATATGATTTTGGAATGTATCTTATTAGTGTCCTCTATATCATATTCCTATTTGCTATATTGTTGACTATTGAGATATCGACCTGTATGGAAGACGAAAATGGACCTAGAAACTTGTTTCATATCATGGTCTAGTTCCAAACAACATCAAAATTCTGGTATGATGTTTTGTTCTCTTGCTAATGAAAGACTTCTGATTGCTTTTACACCAGGACGGGCGAATAAACTACGACGAATTCGTTGCTATGATGAGGAAAGGCGACCCGGAGTTGACAGCAACCCGACGGCAAAAATGAAGCTGAGTTCCTTCATCTCTTGTCTGCATGAATTTATATGGTTCTTTTGGCTATGTTTTCTGGTTCAATTTGAGTTGAACCCCCTGAAGAGAGAGAGAGAGAGAGAGAGAGAGAGACAGATTTGATGCCCTGTTTGCTCCATCCAATGGCTGCCCTCAAACAGAAGAATGAGCTTCCCTTTGGCCCATTTTCTGGAAAGTTTAACTATTTTGAGCATTTTCTTTGTTTTTGTTTTTTGTTATACAGAGATTTGAGTGTATAAGAAGCAATATGAGCAACTTGGGTGAATATGTCTCCTAGGAATGTAATGTTTTTTAGAGTGTGAAAATGTATTGTCTCATGTCTGTCTGTAGTCCACCAAATGACCAAATAGAAAGTTGGTGTTTTGTAAAGTTGAAAAATGTGATCTCATCTCTAGTTTTCTTTCATCAGTGAGCTTGAAAAATGTGATACTGTTATTGTTCTTGAAGGAAGGGAAAAAAAAAAAAAAAAAAACAGAGAGAGAGAGGGAAAGAGACTTTCTTTGAAAAAAGAAAGTTATCTAATATCTGTGGTCTGCAAAGTCTGTTGCTTTGAGCTTTAAAAACAGAGGCAGTGGCAGTGGCAGGGAATTTGGCAACTTGGCCACCAGTGATGCAAGAAGATGCCTGCATCTACATTACAATTTAACCATGTTGATTGATTCTATGTTACATCATATGTCACACTTTCCCATAACTCCCTCTATTTTCTCTCCCTCATTTATGGATCTCAAAATTTTGTTCTCTTATGTAAAAATGTCACATATTCCAACAAGAATCCCCTCAAATAGAATATGGGACCTTTTATATCCTAACTTATTTTTGTTTGTTTTTGAATTTAGTTAGAAATTCAAATGTGTCTTTATCGAAGATAAAAACTATTGTAAAGGAATTGAGAGAAAACTGTTGGGTTTTTTTGACAAAATATTATAAGTGAGTAATTCCACTTCAAGAAGGTCTAAGGAAGTGATGGATTCCAAATATTACAAAATGAGTCATGACTTTGATTTCAAATCATCTCAATTAGAATTACTTTGAATTTGGTATATAACTCTGGTTGTGTGAGTTTTGAGAGAGAGGTCAGGGAAAAGAATTGTGTGATTGTAAAAATTTTTACATAGTGAATTTATTTTTGTGAGTCATTATTCTTCTCTTGTTTTGGAATTTTCACGTAAATTCTTGTGTTTCATGTTTTGTTGGTCTCTTTTCTCATACACAAACAAACATGGTTTAAAAAAAAAATAAATATTATAAAACGGAATCTTAAGTTTTTTTTTTAAAAAAAAAGACTCGAAAATAATTAGAAGATGGGAGTGAATTTTGCAAAGGAGAACAAAATAGCATACTTGGGAAATGGCTAAGAAAGTCAGTTCAGTTGCGTCTAGCTTGTCCTACGTGGGTAATGTGGGACCCATTTTACAGGCCGAACTTGCAAATTGCAATTACCGGAGAGGGTGGTTGCTGAAATCAACATTCATTTTATTTTTAATTCTTTTTTCTCCTAAAAAAACGCAAAAATAATGCATAAGATTTTAATTCGCTTATTTAGGCTAATATTTAGATCAATAGGACTATTTATTTATTTTTTTAGTGTGAATATCATCTAATTAAAATGCTAAGAAACCTTGGAATCTTAGTGGTTACATGGATGATATATTCAAATTACAACCAATTTATTTTATTCTTCATTTCATGTTATATAGATTTTTTTTTTTTTTTTTTTAAGTTTTAGTTAAAAAATAAATATATTAAAAACGTTAATCAAATACTAACTTGAACATAACTTGATATTGATACTTCTGGAAAGAAGTTTAATGTTTAAACTTATAAGTTGTTATGGGTAAATTTGGACCTAGCTCTAAGAAAGTATAGAAGCCTACAGAAGAAACAAGTCGACAGAGGCTCAATGGGCCTGAAATCAATCTCTAGGGCTACTCACTCTCCTAAAAGGAAGGGAAAAACCCTAGTTACAGCTATAAATTGAAGAGGTTCACCCCAAGTCACGGGACTCAACTTGGTATCTATTTTCTTCCTCTATATTATTACTTTATTTGTTTCGCTTATGATCTCCCAACTGACTTAAGCATCGCCGCCGGTGCTCAGTTTTCTCTCTTGTTTTGCAGGCCACGTCTTTCCCATTCAAATAAATTTACTGTTGATGTCACGTGAAGGTTAGTGAATCACTTGGCCAAATTTTGGCATCAACATAAGTTATACCTTAGTTAAAAGAGGGAGGAAAGAAGGGGAAGAGTAAAGACCGTCATATAGTTTTTTTTTTTTTTAAATAAAATCTTCATTTTAACATTATCAATAGTTAATCAATGATGTATGTAACCGGACTATATTTAGAACTATTTTTTAAATCGTCTTTATCTGTTTGATAAAAACTATTTTTTAAAGTCTTAAAAAGCTAAGGGTATGTTTAGTTTAAATTTTCAAATGTTTGATTTTGAAAAAAAAAATCATTTAAAAAAATTATAGTGTTTGACAATCACAAAAAATGACTTATTAGAAAATGAGACTGAAAAATAAATTTATTTTTTTAAAAGAAACACTTGTGCATAAAATCACTTATGAGAAAATGTAACCAGACATATTTTTTAAATTTTAAATAATTTTTATATAAAAAAATTATTAAAAAACACATAAACTAAAATGTATTCCAAATAGACGGTAATTATCATTTTAAAATATGAGGAACGAAATGGAATCCAAATGAAAATTGAAATAGCAAAAATATAAAAGAGAAATGTATACGTCAAATTAAACGAGATATACACGATTATTTATTTATTTACTTACGTAGAAAATTATATATTTTTTTTCTAAAAAAGGAAAAAAAAAATATAAATTAGGCTTACCTTATCTCCTCCTCCATGACTCGCATTTCGGCGCAAACTTTGACAGAAAAAATAAAATAAAATAAAAATTGCAGAGGCGCGTGGGAGCGCGTGGGAGACTGGAAATACAAAAAAAAAAAGAAAAAAGAAAAAAAAAAAAAAACCGTGTTGCCGATTGCTACAACCGTCAAGAAAGTGGCACGTAACCAGGAAAGAAAACTCGTAGTCCGAGGTATATGCCTTAAAACACTGCAAACCCAAAACAACACACACAGAAATCTCCTCCGCCGCGACTCCGGTCCTCCTCAGATCCGCTTCCGCCTATAAATACACTTCCTTCTCAAATTCAATTCTTATATATATATATATATATTTATTCTCTGGATCCAAATCCAATTCAATTAAATTAGGATGGAGCAGAAGGGTTTGTTGCTGTCGGCGTTGAGCGTGGGCGTGGGCGTGGGCGTGGGCCTCGGATTGGCCACTGGCCAGACCGTCGGCAAATGGTCCAATTCTAATTCTTCCTCCAACGTCGTCACTGCCGAGAAATTGGAACAGGAAATGCTTAAACACATCGTCGATGGCCGCCAAAGCAAAGTCACCTTCGATGAATTCCCTTATTATCTCAGGTCTCTATCTATTTCTTTTATATATATATATATATATATATATATATATATATATATATTTATGTATGTATCTACATCTTTTTTCACTTAATTTAATTCAATCTTACTTTTATGTCTAATAAGTCTTCGGTTTTTTATTTCCTTTTTTTATTTCCTGTCTGATATATAAGTTAGGGATTTATAAGATTCAAAATTCAATATCTATTCAACATTCTTTGAGTGGACGTATTAGAAACAAGATCGAAAGTGTCAGATTTCAGAGATGGGAGCATCGTTTCATTTTTATTTATTTATTTATTCCCCCAACAAGGAAAAAAATGGTGGTGTAATATCTGGACTTGTAAGAAGTGTGAAATTTTGCTACATTTGTTTAACAAAAAAGATTTTTTTTTTTTTTTTTTTAAATAATTTGTTGGGCGTGAAGTGTCAAAAATTTAAGGAGTTGATCCGAAAATTTGAATTTTTCACTCTCTCTCTTAGTGAATGTTAAAATAACATTTTGATTCATATATGCCTATGGATTTTTTTTTTTTTTGAAAAATATATGCCTATGGATTTTGTTCAATTTTATTTCTGTACTTTTCTAATTTTAATCCAAATTAGTTCCTATAGTAAGTTCAAAGCGTACTAAAAAAAAAAAAAAAGTAAGTTCAAAGTTTTTTTATTTTATTTTATTTTATTTTATTTTTTTTTTCAAAATTGGCTGAATAATAATAATAATAATTTTATAGAAAAAAAAACACAATGATTTCTACCATTTAGAGAAGGAAGACAACTGGATGGATCAATTTTAAGCTTTATTGAAATTGCAGGAATAAAATTGAAGCTTTAAAATTGCATGGACTAACATGAAATTAAATCTTTTAACCTTTAATCAAATATCATGGCTTTTGATACTTCTAACATTCATGCACGGAAATGTTATAATTGAAATTTTGTTATAAAAACAAGTTTAAAATTTTTAAGGGTAGGGATTAAATTGAAAAAAACACCCCAATAATATGGATTAAAAGGTAAAGATCCAAAAATAATTATGATATTTATTCAAAACTCAAACGAAATTATCTTCTTTTCTTTATATGATATCGGATTTTCATTAATGTTTGATATGTAGTTCGAATCCTTGACCCACATGTTTTTTTTTTTAAAAAAAGTTTCCAAGAAAATGTTCAAAGAAACTACTAAATTTATTATTAAAAAAAAACGTTTTATTGGTGTTTGCAATGGTGATATTTATCTCATAAATTAATTTTTCTCGATTTTCTCGGAGACCAAACAACTGAAATAAAGTGTTCTCGTTTTGTTGGAATTTTGCATTGTGATTACGACAGTGAACAGACACGAGTTCTATTGACAAGTGCTGCGTATGTCCATTTGAAACATGCTGAAGTTTCTAAGTTCACTCGAAACCTCTCTCCTGCAAGTCGAGCCATCTTACTCTCTGGACCTGCAGGTATCTCTCTCATTTATTGTCTGTTACGTCAACCTAATTAATAAAAGAACGTGGGATTCTTAAGAATTATAAAGAACAAAACTTGCCTACATATCGGGATGTAGGGATCTCCCTACATACTCCCATTAAAATTTTGACAAGTAAGAAAGAGGGAGAAAATGAGATTTTTTTGTTATCTCTCTTAATTGTCAACGTTTTAATGGTGGTATCTAGGAAGATCTCTACATACTAGTATGCAGACAAGCATACCAGTTTTTTCCAATTATAAATTCAAATAAATGGAATAGATACTACTAAAGTACTAGAAATTTATTCGTATATAGTTGAAAGTTGTAATCTTTGTGTTTTTTTTTTTTTCCCTTGAAGAGCTGTACCAACAAATGCTTGCCAAGGCATTGGCTCACTACTTCGAGGCCAAACTGTTGCTTTTAGATATAACTGACTTTTCCCTAAAGGTAAAAGTTCAGAATTTTTAATTTATTTTCCTTCTCTATTTGCTTTTATTTTTTGTGGGTTTTTTTAAAAAACAAAAATTATATCAACTTTTTTGTGTTGGGTTCAGATTCAGAGCAAATATGGCACTGCCGTCAAGGAATCTGTAAGGCTTTTCTAAACTTAAAAAGATGTGATTTGAATAATTTCTCTGTCTCTCGTACCATGAAAAGATGTGATTTTTCTTTGGTGTTTGTTAATACAATGAAATTTCTGATCCTTTTTTGTGTGTTTGTTTTAATGATGTTAGGGTTTTAAAAGGTCCACTTCAGAGTCAACATTGGAGAGATTGTCTGGCTTATTTGGATCATTTTCAATCCTCCCACCCAGGGAAGAACAAAAATTAGGTTGGTTTTTTACCTTAACATTTCAGAACAAACTATAATGATTGAAGTTCCTAATTATTGAATCCTATATATTTATTAAGCATTGTTAACTATGAGTGATTTGAGTTCTTTATTTCCGGAAAACGTATGGTGCACCTAGAAACATTAAGATATGTGGCATCAATACCGCTTAGATTTTTTTTTTTTTGAGTACATCAACATTTGGGGTGGGGGATTCAAACCTCTGACCTTTTGGTCGATGATACATGCTAATCACCGTTGAACTATGCTCGCTTTGGCGATACTGCTTAGATTTATTTTCTCTAGGAAATATTGCATTTAAACGTATTCTCCACCTAAAAAATGTACATCTTCCTTTGTTTTTCTTATGCTTTTGCCACCTTATTGCAGTTTTTTATTACAAATATAATGTACTTGATTTGGCTTCAGGATTTTTCTTTTTGTATTTGACATAGTGTTTCGTCTCCGTTTTCGATCGTAGGCTAATCAACACATGTTCGTTTCGTTGCAGGTTCATTGCGAAGGCAAAGGAGTGGTGTGGAACTTGCATCGTGGTATGATTTCCGAGTTATTATTTCTTTGTCTATATTTGAGTCTACACTCTGTCATTAATAAAAGCATTGTTGAGATGAAATGTATAATCACACAAGAGTATACATTTATGCAAATTCATGAATGCTACAAAATAAGTAGTTTAGATTATCATGTAGATAAGCAAAAAAATTACACTAATGAATTGTAATATTGTGTGGATACATTATTAATTCCTCAATTTCTTATTGTTGATTCAATTTATGTTAGACAGATTAGTTTAGTTGTTCGAGAAGAACGGTGTTGTAAATATATATCCTGCTTGAATTTGCAGGGGAAGGGATGGATCTTCCCATCCTCCGAAACTTCGAAGAAATGCCTCCGCTGCGGCTAACATTAATAACCTTGCAACACAATGTAATGTGGAGAAGCCAGGTTTGTCATTCAAAATCTTCAAATAAATGATTGGTGAACTTGAAATATTTAAACAAGTGTCTGAGTACTTGTCTCGTGATTTCGGTCGAGTGCGTGATGATGAATGTGATTGCGTATGCGGTAAAGAGTATTGTTGTTTGAAGAAATGTACTCATGATCAGCAACCATAACTTCTCTTTTCTTAACCATGTATATCTTTGGAAGTGAAACTACTCATTGGTTGATGAAGATGATTATTTGTGATTCTTTGAGTTTGAGGAATAGACTCTGCATTTGATTGTTCTTTTTACGACTTCTCGACTTAGTTTAAGTTTAATTGTTTGTAGCTCCCCTTAGGCGCACGAGCAGCTGGTCTTTTGAGGAGAAACTTCTCATACAGTCTCTGTATAAGGTAATACTTAATAGCATTCTTCATTGATTCAAATGAAGTTTAGAAGATCTTCGGTTAGAATACAAGTTCTTTTATCTGTTTGCAGGTTCTTGTATACGTGTCGAAAGCGAGTCCCATTGTTTTATATCTTCGCGACGTAGATAGGTTCTTATCCAAGTCAAATAGGGTATATAACTTGTTCCAGAAAATGCTACAAAGACTGTCCGGGTCCATTTTGATTCTTGGTTCGCGTACTATCGATTCTAGCAATGATTATATGGAGGTGGATGAGAGGCTCTCTGCTCTTTTTCCCTATAATATCGAGATCAGGCCGCCCGAAGATGAGTCTCATCATGTCAGTTGGAAGTCTCAATTGGAAGAGGATATGAAGAAGATCAAGGTTCAGGATAACCGGAACCATATAATGGAAGTTCTTTCAGCAAACGATCTCGACTGTGACGATCTCGACTCGATCTGTGTTGCTAATACCATGGTTCTCAGTAACTACATAGAAGAGATTGTGGTGTCTGCAATTTCTTATCATCTGATGAACAGCAAGGATCCTGAATACAGAAATGGAAAACTGATCATTTCGAGCAAGAGGTAAGATTAATCCTTTGTGTTCGAGTTCTCACCGTTGGTTTTACGTACTCATATTTTTTGCCATGTGGCAGTTTGTCCCATGGGCTGAACATATTCCAAGCAGGAAAATCCAATAGCAAAAACACTGTACAGCTCGAAGCACAAGCTGAAGCTTCAAAGGTTCATATTTTAGTTCGACCAATTTATTTTAACCTCGAGGACGATGGAATAAGATTATTGAGTGCTTTAGTTTGTTATCTCTAGGACTCGGGAGCGGTGAAACCTGAAGCAAAAGCTGATGCTGCAGCTCCTGAAAACAAAAGTGAATCAGCACCTGCTGCGGTGTCGAAAACTGATGGAGAGGTTGCTGTTCCAGCTGCAAAAGCCCCTGTAGGTCTCTACTTTTAATCATTCTGCTGGCTCTATGATTGACATTACTAATGTTTGTACTATGATCAAATGTCACATAGGAAGTTCCACCAGACAATGAGTTTGAGAAACGCATTAGGCCGGAGGTTATACCAGCGAACGAGATTGGTGTTACATTTACTGATATTGGTGCCATGGAGGAGATAAAAGATTCTCTTCAGGAACTCGTAATGCTTCCTCTTCGAAGGCCGGATTTATTTCTCGGAGGGCTTTTAAAGCCTTGCAGAGGCATATTGCTGTTTGGACCTCCCGGAACCGGAAAGACTATGTTAGCCAAGGCAATTGCCAAAGAAGCCGGAGCAAGCTTCATTAATGTATCGATGTCTACCATAACTTCCAAATGGTTTGGAGAAGACGAGAAGAATGTTCGGGCTTTATTCACATTGGCAGCCAAAGTCTCTCCCACCATCATATTTGTAGATGAGGTAGATAGTATGCTCGGGCAGCGGACGAGAGTAGGTGAGCATGAGGCAATGAGGAAGATAAAGAACGAGTTCATGGCTCATTGGGATGGACTCTTGACAAAGCCAGGGGAGCGTGTACTTGTTCTTGCAGCAACGAATAGGCCATTCGACCTCGATGAAGCCATCATCCGGCGTTTCGAGAGAAGGTGCTTGTGCTTCTTATAATTCGGCATTTGATGTCCCTCGAGTGCGCCTAATTGTACTCACAAACATTGTTCATTTCACCCTCCTCCATGCAATATCCCTTCCTGTCCTAAATGTTCAGAGGATTTTTGGATCATCCTTAATTTTCTTGTAATGAAAGCCAACTTTTATGAACAGAATAATGGTGGGTTTACCAACAGCAGAGAATAGAGAAATGATATTGACAACTCTCTTGGGGAAAGAAAAGGTGGAAGAAGGACTAGACATGAAGGAGCTTGCAACCATGACAGAAGGATATAGTGGAAGTGATCTCAAGGTTTGCTTTCATAACTGATTATTTAGTTTTGAAGGACCAAATCCAGTTACAAGTTTCTTGACTCAGATATTACTTTTGAAACCAGAACTTCTGCATGACGGCTGCTTATCGACCCGTTCGGGAACTAATACAGCAAGAAAGGCTAAAGGATATGGTAAGTATGAGAGAATCAGTAGGCATATTTCTATCCTTTCATTTTCTTTGCATTCAAGTAAGATTCAGGGCCAACCCCGTGACGTTGCTGCTTTTTACTTCGTTTCATCGTTCGTTTTTTGCTTCGAAGGAGAAAAAACGAAGAGCTGCTGAAGGACAGAATGCAGGGGATGGAGCTGGAGAAAACAAAGAAGAAAGAGTAATCACCCTCAGGGCACTAAATCTGGAGGATTTCAAACTAGCAAAGAATCAGGTAATACAATACACATCTTATTTACTTATCTCATCTCAAATTCACCAAAGTCTGTTCTTTGTCTCCTTATTTTTCGATCACCTTTCGTGTCACTCCCACGAGTCCACGACTAACTTCTTTCAAGTACAAGTTCAAACAAAAGACAATAAAAAGAAAACAAACCAACGATACAAAATCTCATCGCAAGAGTCACCCGAAAAACACTCTCAGAATTCACCAAAAGACGACATTAAAGTTCACGAGATCGTTCGACTTGTTGGTTTGCAGGTTGCAGCCAGTTTTGCAGCAGAAGGATCAATGATGAGTGAATTGAAACAATGGAATGAGTTATATGGGGAAGGAGGATCAAGAAAGAAGCAACAGTTGTCTTACTTCCTGTGAGCTTAGGCCATGGAATTATACACATTACAATGGCTATAATTTTCAGTTAAAAAACAATGAAGATTTTCTTAGGGCTCTTTTTTTCCATGTGAGGAAGCTATGTTTGTGTAAATATGAGGAAAGTGTCTGTAAGATGTTTGAAAGTTTGATTTGTTCCATTTCTATGGGGCTCTGTTGTGGGGATTACATAGGCAGCTAGTTTCTTTGAATGGGCTGGTGCTGGTCTGACAGCAAAAGAAGCCTGTTTTTATTTGGTTCTAAGTTCATTATCTTTCTATATTTTGTATCAAATTGTTTCTTTACTTCCTTCTCTCTCCTATTTTATTTTGGTTTCTCAAAGTAGATGCAGAGATTGTTAGCAACTCTTATGTATTATCATACACACTTTGAAATTTTGTTGTGTAAAGTAGCGGCTACTCTTTTGTGCTAGGAGTTATATTATTGTCGTTTAGTTTTCATTTAGGAGTGAAAAAAAAACCTTTTTTTTGAGATGAACGTAATCGATAGATCGACTTTCTTTGATTGGTTAGGACAAATTTTGGAGTCCTTCACATAATCTCTTACCGTGCCCCTTCCTCAATGAGTTAGGAGCGAGCCATGTCACATTGTATGGGAGGAACGGATCATTCACCTCCTTTTTAAGTTTTCAATTGACGGTCGTCAATCCGACTCCATCTAGGTTCTCCTTCGCATCATTGGTAAGATGTATGCTGGTGATGGTGGGTAACCTTGAAACTCTTCCATGTCCCATAGAAAGTTCTTGTTTAGATTGATATTTATCTGTTTCAGAAGGAGTTCGATTCGTTCTATAAATTTCTACCTCTCTATCTATCTCTGAGTTGTTTGGATGGGGGATCCTAAGTTAAAAGGTGGAGACGTCAATAGTTTAACTAGTTACGACATATATTTTTAACCAAAATGTCAGAGTTTTGAATATCTACGAATATTTATAACTTAAAAAAGAAAAAAAGTTTAATGAAGAGATAATAATCTAAATATAACTCAATTGGTTAAGGTATATATCATCAATCAAAAGTCTGATCTCTTCAAAAATAGAAATAGATAGACCATAAATGACATCTCTTATCTCAATGACACCAAAGAGATATTAAAAAGCCAACAAGAGCTTAGCTCAACTGGCATAAAACTGTACTGATAACCACAAAGTCTGTCGTTCGAATCCCCCTCCCCACGTATTGTCAAAAAAAAAAAGAGAGAGATATTAAATGAATAGAATTGGGATATAGATGGAATATAATGAAATAGAGTCCTTTTGAGGTTCTCTATGAAATGAGGCATGGAACGAAGCCACAATAAAGAAGTTTCCAGAGTACGAAGGAAATCTAGAGTGATTTCAAATCTTTAGGTCATGTTTGATAACCATTTGGTTTTTGGTTTTTGAAAATTAGGCTTATTTTCTTTAAATTTCCTCACCATGGTTTTTCATTTTTGTTAAAGACACACTTGAATTCCTAACCAAATTCTAAAAACAAAAACAAGTTTTTGAAAACTACTTTTTTTAGTTTTCAAAAATTGGCTTGGTTTTTGAAAGCATGGGAAGAAGATAGGTGAAAAGCCAAAGAAACTTAGAGTTGGAAGTAATGTTTATAAGCTTAAAAACCAAAAACCAAAAACAAAAAACCAAATGGTCATCAAAGGGAGCCTTAGATCTTTCACTTTTAATTTTGACTAACATCATTCTAAAGCCATATGAGTAAGACTTTGGAATTTTTTATTTTATTTATTTATTATTATTCTTTAAAGAGAATCATCAAACAACTCCAAATCTTTTTTATCATAGTTAGAGATGTGTACCTCTCTTTTAACAGTTATAGGTATTTTTTCCTTTTAATTGTTAGTTCAATTATTGGCCATGCTTGAATCTCCACCTTGTTTGAAAAAGATCACTAAAATTTTATTTATTTTTATTACATTGGATCAAGAAAAATAGAAGTATTGAAAGAATCCCACTTATTGTGGCAATATAAAAAAAGAAAAGTTATATAAATTCTCCAAATAAGACAAAAGGAGTTCAAAAAGCTAAAAAGTATGATAAAGTAAACATCAAAACTAAAGGTATATATATATTATAAGAGGAAAAAAAATGTCATTCCCACAAAAAATGCCAAAATTTGTGATTACCATCATCATTTTGTCTCTATTGCTCAAAATTGTTTGCTTCATGGGCCCACTAAAAATAAAGCATAAGTTTTCTAGAAAGTTAAATAAATAGATAAATAATAAATTTTCAAATATTAAGAAAATTCCACTTGATCTTTAGAAATATATTCTAGAAAACTCACTTGCATATTTATTTACTTTGAATTTAATTGCTTTTTTTAGCCAACTGTTTGGCTGGTTTATATATACATATGAGAGAAAGAAACGAGAGATTTGAATTTCTATTCTTACAAGTGGTTGAACTTAATTTTTTTTTTATTAGTTGATTGTCTTTATTATTATTTTGAGTAATTTTATCAACAAGAGCATAGCAGCATAAAGTATATGTTTATGATTAAGAGGTCATGAGTTTGAATCTCTCAATCTCAAAATTTTGTTGAAACTAAAATATACTCCAAGTGTTTAATTTTGCAAACAAATCATTTTGAAAAAATTTATAATATTTGGCAACAACTAAAAATGACTTATTAAAAAATGAGATTGAGAAATAAATCATTTTGAGAGAAACACTTGAAACCAACTTTTCTAAAAAGAGTTTTTTAAGTTTACAATAAACACTTGTGAGGAAATGTAACCAAACATACAAACATATGAGTGTTTAAATTTTAAACAATTTCTATACAAAATGTTTTTTAAAAAATGCATTATTGAAAAACATTTAATGTTCAGAGACATATTAGACATTTTTTAAATTTAGAGGCCTATTAAACACTTTTTACATATCAAGGATCAAAGTGCATGGACTAAACTTGTAATTTAACCTTATAATTAAAATAGTAAAATTGCAAAAAAAAAAAAAAAAAAAAAAAAACATAATACACTTTTTTTTTTTTTTAGAAACCATAATACATTTTTTTTTAGTCCAACAACAAGTGGAAATAATGGAGATTTGAACGTCTAACATTTTGTTCCAATTAGTTATAAGGTTTAATCAACTATTAATGTTCAAGCTAGCACCACAATACATTCTTTAAATAACGTTACGCAGTTCTAGTAGTCAAATAATTAACATATATATATATATCTTCGATCAAGAAGTCATGAATTCAAATTTTTCCACTTTCAAACGTTGATGATTTTTTTTTTAACTATAGTGTATATAATATAAGAAATATCTCGAATATAAAAAAAAAAAAAAGGAAAATTGCAGTGGGTGGCAAATTGAACCAAATTAATAGCAAATATAGCACCATGTAAAAAAAATTGCAAATATAGCAAAATCTATCCGAGTCTATCTGATAGACTTCGATTATCAGAATTTATCAACGATAGACTCTGATTAATTAGATCTATCAGTCTACTGATAGACTCCGATTATTCAGAGTCTATTAGTGTCTATCGCTGATAAACTTTGGTTAATCAAAATCTATCAGTGACTATCAGTGATAGGCTCTGATTAATCAAAATTTATCAGTGATAGTCACTGATAGATTTTGATTAATCGAAGTCTATAGCGATAGAAACTAATATACTTTGAATAATCATAGTTTATCAGTGATAGACATAGATAGAATCTGACAACAACTTTTTGGTCTTGTACAATTAATTTTGCTATATTTGCAATTAGTTTGCAATTATGCTATATTTGCTATTAATTTGGCCCAAATTTTCATCTATGCAACTGATCCTAAAAAAATATATTTATGTTTAAAATTTAAATAGTTAAAATTATGCTTTTCTCTTAAAAAAAAACAAACATTTATGTTGTGAAGTGGGGATGTTTTTCCTTTCACTTTTCGGCTAACTTTATTTTTGTGCTTTCGGCCGCTGGACTTTGGAGTTCCCGTGGGTTCTTTTGTAATTTTGCGATCAAATAAAAACACATCACGGGAGACAAAATAATAATAGTAATACTAATTCAAATCTTCAAATTAATGTCCCTCTTTAAGAAGCTATATTATTCAATTCAATTGAGGACAATTGGTTCACGGATTTAACAAGACTGATTCTTTATCATTTAAGTTAAAAAAGAAAAAAAAAAAAGAAAAAAAAGAAAAAAACAGTACATATTTTTGCATGAGAGGTTTCTCATTTTAGAATAATAGTTTGCTAATTTCATTGATTGTGAATAGTTTAACCACATGTGGGGATGGAGTATTGAATCTTTCACCCGTCATAATTTAATGAATATAATATTTGAAACTTATTCTTCCCTCCAATTCAAGAAAATGTTATGAAATTTCAAATCTTAGAATGAAGGGTGTTATGGCAAAATCTAGACAGACAAAACTCACATATGTGCCACCAAAGGTAAATTTGTTTGAGAGGGGGAAGACGTGGCCTGCAAGACAGAAAAACCTGCACACTCTGGTGTGGTGTTTGCCAAACCGCCTCTGATGCTTAAGTCAGAAAGCGGAAGAAGAAGAGCAAGAGAGCAAGAGGAGAGAGTAGAGAATAGAGTTCGGGGATTCCTTCTTCAGTCACGAAGAAGAGTTTAAATGCGTGTTCTTGCTCTAGGGTTTTTAGGCATTCGGAGGCGATCCAGGGCTGAACCGAGTGAAATCGGGGCGGCCAGGGGCAACATGGATCGAACGGGGGCAGAAGGATTGGCCGAGGCCGACCATATGGGTCAGGCCAAGGCCCGGTCCCTTCAACCTTGGCCTGACCTTTTGGCCTGTTTCGCCTCTAGAGTCCATTTTTCGATCCTATTTCTGGGCTCGCGTCAGGTTGTCCTCATCAGCTCATTGTACATCGGAGTAGTCCAAAATTACCTATAACATAGAGTTTTTTTTTTTTTTTTTTTTTTTTTTTTTTTTTTTTAATAAAAAAGTAAAACACAAAATTTATAGGTTGTCGGAACAATAAATTACTTTAACTTACAAGACTTTATTATTTATCCATTATTATTATTATTATTATTTTACAGTTATGGTATGTATCAACTTTTATAAATTCTCTCCTCTTAAAAAAAAAAAAAAACTTTTATAAATTCTCTCAAATCCAATAGGTAAATAAATGCTTAAAGCTCATTCTTCTATATAATTTAAACTAGGGGTGTATCATGTATGCGAGTTAAATTTAAAAATAAAAACAATTGATTGAACCAAATTTGTTTGGTTGGTTAAAAATCAGTGTGGGTTGGTTTGGTTTTCTATAGAATATAACATTTTTTTTCACAACATTTAGGGATGGAGGATTGAACATTTGACTTCTTGGTTGGGTACAAACTTTATGCCATTTGAATCATGTTCTTCTTATTAATATAAGCTAAATTTGACGTAAGTTTGATTCATTTTTCTTTTTTTTTTTTTTTGTTATTATTATTAGAAGAGTTGATAGCCAGTTTAATATTGACTTAGAAAAAAAAGCTTATTTAGGCTTTTTTTTTTCTTCTTAAATTAGGTTTGTTTTCTCCCAATTTCCTTGTAATATATGATGTTCATCTTTGTTGAAGACATATTTGAATTCCGAATTCCAAATTCTAAAAACAAAAACAAGTTTTTAAAAACATGGAAAGAAAGTAGATAAGAAAACAAATAAACTTATAGGTGAAAGTAGGATTCTTTTGAGTTCAACAACATTTAGAGGTGAGTGAATTCAAACTTCAAACCTCTTGGTCGATGGTACATGTCAATTACCGCTTTGCTATGTTTATTTTGGCATGGGAGTGAGGTTTATAAACTTAATTTTCAAAAACCAAATAGTTATCAAACATACATTTCCTTTTTAATTTAACACATATTACAAATATTTACATTATTAAATACTCCCTAATAAATGATGGTCATAAATTAAACAAACAAAACAGAAAAACTATAAGGCCAATCTGAATATAATTCAAATTAAGATATATACTATAGAACTCTTTTTTTTTTTTTTTAATATATATATATATATATATAACTTTGGAATGTTTTGAATTTGATGAGTTAGATAAGTGCAATTATTGGGCCATTGAGAATAGAGCTCTCCTTTGACTCTCTTTTGAAAATTTTCATTTTTAAGTGATTTTTGTTCTCTTATCTTCATTTTTCATCATATCTACAATCAAATCAATCAACTAAAGTGGATGCTCATGCCTTTTATTTTAATTGGAATTTTGGGTTTGATTTGATTTTTTATTCCTTTAATTAATAAAATATATATCATTTAATAATATATTTTATAAAAATTTTGTTTAAACTTTTCAATTTAGACTTCTTCCCCCACAGAAGAAGTGGAAAAAAAGCAACATCTCCACCATTAGACACGATGACCCAGTTGACGAGTTAAATTATAAGTTAAAATACACATTTGGTTCTTGAACTTTTATAGTTGTGTCAAATAGGTTCCTAAACTTTAAAAAGTGTCAAATAGATCTCTAAACTTTCATTTCGGTGTCAAATTGGTCCATACTTTTATCTTTGTTCAACTCGTTAGTTAAATGCTTACGTGGCATTGTCGACACGGCAATATATCATTTATGTGGCAAATAAAAATTGCCACATTGGATAAATTCTGAAATTTTGTTGCAATACAACTACAGATTTCTTAACTCGATGGAAAGAAAAAAAAAATCTAAAACCCGCCCAATTTTAGACCCGTCCCGAATTTATTCAATGTAGCAATTTTATTTGCCACATAATCGATGCATTTGCAGTGTCAGCAATGCCACAAGCATTTAACTAACGAAATTGGACAAAGTTATCGATAGAGACCAATTTGACACAAAATTGAAAGTTCAGAGACCTATTTGACACTTTTAAGAGTTCAGTGACCTATTTGATACAATCATGAAAGTTCAGAGACTAAATGTGTATTTTAACCTAAATTATATACACACACAATAACTCTTCGTAGACTTTCAAAAAAAAAAAAAAATCTTTGCAGAAGTTTTATTTATTTATTTTTTTTTTAAGAAAAAGTTAACCGGTAAATTTTGTTTTAAAAATTCTAATAGATCCCTAAAATTTTTAAGAAATTGCTCAGTTTTTGTATTTATAGAAATTTTAGTTAAAAACTTTCCCTTTTGTTAACACCAAGAGTTAAATGTCGAGGTCTCAATTTAATGAAAATGTCGACGAAATTATCGACAAAATGTCGATGTCGATAGATATTTCAGAAAAAAAATATTTAACATAAAAATTCAAAAAAATATTTAAATTAATAAATAAATGTTTTATATGTTAAGAATAAATTAAAATACTTATTATAAATATTATCTCCACATTAGTTATATTTTGTTGTTATTTTGTTTATATTTTATCAATTTCTTTACGATATAATAGAAATGTCGATTCACCCCACATGTCGAGTCGAATCCATGGACATGTGAAAATATTGATGGAATATCGACATGTATTGGTTAACACATATACGTCACTAAAGGTCTAATCCAACCTAAAATTAGTCTCCCACAATTCATAAATAATATACTCTCCGAGCTAAATAAGCATTAAGTTGGTTGAGTTAATATAATAGAAACATAGAAATTGAAAGCTCTGTGATATATTTAAAAAAAAATTAAGCATAAATCGTGAAAGTTTATATATATATTAGATTCTTTTTTAAATACAGAAACTAAATATACACAATCTTGATAGTTTCGAGATAAAACTTACAATTTAACCTATTAACGAAAAAAAAAAGTTGAAACAATCTTTCGGAAAGACAAATTGTTATACTTTTGTAAGAAAAAAAAAAAAATACCTATTTTATCATAATTTTATTACAAAATTTGTGAAATGTGCCACTATTTCGTTTAATTACAAGTTTAGTCTCTGGATTTTAAGGGTTGTGTCAATTTTGTTCATGAATTTTAAGAAGTGTCAAATAAGGTCCAATAAATTCTTAAACTTTCACTTTTATGTCCAATAAGTTCTTGAAATTTCAATTTTCAATCTAATAAGTCTTTCACCTATTCGACATTTTTTAAAAATTACAAACCTACAAGTTTAGGATTCTAATAAGAATAGAATTCAATCTTATATCTAATAGATTAGTTAAATTTTAAAAATCTCAAATATGTTTAAAACCTACTAGATAGATAAAATTGGAAGTTCAAGGATCTATTAGATACTTTTTAAGGTTCATGGATCAAATTGACACAACTCTAGAACTAATTTTATAATTTAACTTTTAGGGTGTGTTTGGTTTAACTTTTGAAGTGTTTAATTTTGAAAATAAATCATTTTGAAAAAAATTCTAGTGTTTGGCAACCACTAAAAATGACTTATTAGAAAATGAGATTGATGAATAAATCATTTTGAGAGAAACACTTGAAACCAACTTTTTTAAAAAATACTTCTTAAGTAAACAATAACTTGTGTATAAAAGCATTTGTGAGGAAATGGAACCAAACATATGAGTGTTTAAATTCTAAACAATTTTTATACAAAATGTTTTTTAAAAATTACATTCTTGAAAAATATTTAAATTAGAATGTATTCTAAACGGGCCCTTATTATTATATGATTATCATTTAAAAAAGAAGGAGAAGAAGAAGAGAATGAAGATCCGACAAAGGTTGATATAAATGAGATATGTTTGCAACTTTATGATCCCAATCAAGGAAGCAATTTAACTAAAATTAAGATTCTTTAACCCTCATCTTACTTTCTTCTTTTTTGATTTCTTTGAGGTTTTGTCCTATGTTAATGGAGGGAACAAATTGGACCTAATTGTACTTAACATCACAACAAAGTGTTAACCATATTCAATAAAAAAAACATACAATAATTATAGTTTTTTTTTTAAAAAAAAAAATTATTCATGGTGTTTGATGCGAATATTTTCTTTTATTGAAAAAGTATAATGGGATAACTTTTCAAAAAAAAAAAAAAAAAAAAAAAAGTATAATGGGATAAAATTACTTGTGATATTTGCAAATTTGTTAAAAGCGAATATGTGCAAATATGGAAAATTTTTTTCCCCTCTCTTGTATTATTAATATACTCTTTTTTAATGTATTTTTTATTAAAAATATTTTTTTATGATGGATAAAACATATACTTCTATTACTAAATATATATCATTTATGTATGATTGATAAAGTAAGTAATTGATATATCTAATATAACATGAATATATACTTATGTCACTTATATACGAGTTTTTATATTTGTGTTATTTTTACAAAATATTGTATTATGTAATAGATGTGTTATTATTTAGGTTAGACTATTTTTTATCCATATATATTTTACTTCAATCAGTAGATTTACTCTTTCCAGGGAAAAAAAAGTTGATATACTAATTCCAAACTGAGTTTTTTTGTTCCATAATTATAACAATTAAAACAAAATTCGTTTAAGATACCACACTCTTAGACGGTCTACATGTTAAACTATTTAAAATTTACTTATTTAGTCAAAGTAAACATAAGTCAACAATAATTTGTATGTACTATCGACCAAAAAGTTAGAGGTTCAAATCTCTCCACTCCAAATATTGTTGAACTAAAAAAAAACCAGTTTGAGTTCGAGATAAAAGACTTAGAAACTTCTAACATAAGTTGAATATTAAAAATCTCCACCCCATATTCATAATGGTATATTTTATTTTATTTTTTTTTCTAATTTCAAACTTTTATACATATAAACTTGACATTTTTTTCTCCCTAGTTTTCAAACACGAGCTACATAAATTCAAGTTTTTCTATATTCCAAAGTATACAAACCAAAATTTCTTGAATTAGGGAACCAATCGAACTCTCTATAAATCTTCATCAAGTGGGCCCACATTTTCTTGTTAACGTGATGATAACGGACCCACTTGTGATTAGATATAGTTTTTATTTTTATTTATTTATTTATTATTTTTTTTACAACATGTGGGGATGGGGGACTCAGTCAGTTGAGCTATACTCATGTTAGTGTGATTAGATATAGTTTTGATAACTAGTCACATTAGACATTAATTTGATGCCTATAATTTTACTCACCTCTACTTTAGCTATGCAAGAGAAGAACTTGATTTATGGTTGATAAAAGGGAGTTCATCCTCATTTATTTTATTTCTTTTATGAAAAGCAAAATTAATGAAATTAGAACTATAGATATGGGTATAATAAAGACAATGTTCTTTTGAAATATTATATACTTTGTTTTGTTTTGCCCCAACATGACTTGTTTAATTTGCTTCCTTTTCTTCCAATACAAGCCAAGTCATTTATCTTTATTCTACCAAACTTTTTTATGACTTGTCTTGGAGTGTCTATAAGATAAAACCTATTATGTGGGTATTTTAGTAAATATACTGCACTATTTCTAAAATTTTGCAAAAGCATAGGTTAATCATAATATATTGGGTATTTATTGATCTATTTAATAAGATATGGATTGTTATTCTCAATGAATGAATGAATTATTTTTTTTCTAATTCAACAACATTTAGAAGTGAAGAATTCGAACCTCCAACTTCTTGATTGGCTGAATCAATTAGTTTGTGTCTACATTATTATTACCATCGAATTTAATTTATAAACTACTTTTTATCAAGTTTTAAAGGTTGATCATGTTGATGGTCGATTTTGGCCAGAGGATCTCACCTGACCTTCACGTGCCACCAACGGTAAATTTGTAGATGAGGGAGGAAGACGTGGCCTGCAAGACAGTAAACCTGCACACCGGTGTGGTGCTCGCCACACCGGCTCCGATGCTTAAGTCAGAAAGCAGAACGGAGGGGCGTGGAAAAGTAAGAGCAAGAGCAGAAGGTAGAGAGTCAATAGTAGAGTTTAGGGATAGAATTCGGGATCCCCTCTTCAGTGGCGAAGAGGGATATAAATACCTGTTCATCCTCCTAGCCTTTTTAGGGTTTCGGAGGCGTTTTAGGTCAAACCAGGCGAAACCGGGGCATCCAGAGGCGGTGGGGACCAGACGGGACCAAACGAGCTCGGCCCGGACGAGCGGGCCGAGGCCGAGCATGGGGTCGGGTCAAAAACCCGACCCCTTCGGCCTTGGCCCGTCCCGCTTACCGGCTCCGCCTCCTTGGCCCGATTTCCAGCCCGATTTCTCCCCGATTGTCCTCGTCAGCTCCTCGTACATCGGGTGGTCCAAAATTGCCTATAACAGATCATAATTTAAAAAAATAAAAGTTATCATCAAACAAGTATGTTTTTTTCTTTTTTAAAAAATAAAATTAATATCAAATATACTCACGTTTTTATTTTTCAAATGTATGAAATTCAGTCCTTCTCCAAAAAAAAAAATAAATATGAAATTCAGTCTCGTAAAAACTCTAACATTTACAACATTATTTATCCCTAACTTATAAAGGGTAGAGTAAAAAATTTATAGATCAAAAGGACAATATTTTACACTCTTTAACTTTTTTTTAAGGCTTAATATTTTATTATGAAAATTTAGACTTTAAAATCTTTAAATTTGTATGTAATTTTTGATATAAGATAAATTAAACTAAGAGAGGAAACAATTTCTCCCCTCCTTTCATGTTAATCTATCTTTTATCTCCCCAACTTTTTGTACCCTTATAAATTTGCATTGAACCCACCCTTAAAAAGTTTTTTTTTTTTTAATATCCATAAAAAGAAAAAAAAAATCTTAAAATGAAATTGAAGTTTTGGAAAAGGAAAAAGACAAAAAAAAACATGGAAAGTCCAAGCTCCCCATCTTTTTCCAACAGATGTTAATGATATATAAATTTGGACCATATGTTTCCTTCATTAACAAAGATTATATGTAAAAACTATTACAATGACATTTGAACTAAGGTCACCATGACAACACCAAACAAATCTTTGTTTGGGGGACAATGACAACCCAAAGGGTGCCCACTTTTATATATTTTTCATTAACAAATAAATTATTATTGTCTTTTTAGAGGAACAAAAAAAAAAAAAAAAAAAAACATCCACTAAGGCTTTAAATTAAATGTATAACCCTTCAACTTATATTTGTAAACATTTTTTACTCCCTTATTTTTTGTTTATAGTTTGATTATTTTAGTGCTGCAAACCATATCTCTATGCCATGAAAATGGATTTATAAACTACTATTTGATTTTTGTACTCATTTTTCCAATATATTCGAATATGTGTTGTCACCCTTTTTCAAAATACTAGCGAAATTTGGAGGTACTTAAAAAAAAAAAAACTTTACTATATAAGCATTTTTAGTAAAAAATACTTATGAGAAATTTGTTCCTTCCAAGTATTTAAGGCAGTCCTACACTTGGGTCTTGGGGCTAAACTAAAGTATTCTCACCAAGCATTTTAAGGGTTTTTTTTTTTTTTTTTTTTTTTTTTCTCCCAATCTTTGAAAGTTACTTTGAAACACTGACTTTTGTGTAGATTTTTTTTAACCATGAAAAAAAATCTCTTCTAAATACACCATACCAAGAATGCACATAGTATAATTCTAATTTAAATTTGGTTGGGACAATTTTCTTAAAGAAAGTGAGACAAAATATTGATATGTAGTTCAAGAATTATCTACTAGGTCACAAAAAATAGAGAATTAAAAAAGTCTAAACAAAGACTAACCAAATCGAGACAAATCCAGTCCTACACTCCAAACATAGACTTCAAGAATCTAAATTACAAGAATTCAACCAAAATACAAAAAAAAAAAAAAAAAAAAAACAAGCTAACCAAACCCAATCTTACAACTCCAAATTACAAAGACGAATCCAACCAATCTATACCATGGATTTTAGAACTCCAGGATTTCTCTCCTGATTTCGAACTAGTGCTACCCAAAAAATTTCTCTTAAATAGGTCACTCGATCCCTAAAATACCTACTTAATACTTATTTTAAATTTGGTGAACTCAAATAAAACCTTTCCAAAAGTTTTTTCAAAAAAAAATAAAATAAAATAAAAAATAAAAAAAAAAACTTTCCAAAAGCATAATTCTTTTTAAAAGTTTTACTAAATAACATGGGTGAAAATTGAAATTGAATAATGAAATTGGAAGAAAAAAAAGAAAGAAAGAAAAAAGTTTGGAGGTTGAGGGTATGTAAATGTGATGAGGCCACGTGTAGATTGGTATTGAATGCAGATAGATAATGAAGGAAGTTGGGGAATTTTATGCACTTTGGAGCTTTTTGATGCATTATTAATTTTTTTTACTTTTAATTTTGTTTTCCTTAAGAAAAAGAAAAAAAAAATATGTTTTTGTTTGAGAAATGAATGAGGCGATGCGATGGGTACTGTGCTCAGCCGACCCGCAGAGGCCCATTTAAGATTCGGAGGCTGTCGTCTTAGTACAACGGGGCCCACTTTCATCAAAATCATCATTTTTTTTTTAATATCATATGGTCATATGGACCACCTTCAATTATCTTATCCTACATTAAATTACACGAAACCTTTTCATCTTCAAAAACAAATACTCATATACATTTTTTTTTTCTTAATAAAAAAAATACTGATACAATTGCCTACAAAACAAAAATAATGATATACAAAATTTCACAAACATATATACACAATTTATACTTAAATATAGGTTAACTGGTTAAAGCATATAGTATCGATCAAAATATCGAAAGTTCAATCTCCACCTTCACATATTCAATTCAAGAGGGAAAAAAAAATACATTTTGAATATTTTGAGAGTTATGATGGTACTACATATCTTTTAATAGATAAATACAAATAAAAAAACATTAACAATTTTTGTTTTAGGTAAAATTAAAATCTTTAAAATGTTAGAAGCAGAGTTGAAAGTAACAATATAATGCAAAATGTAATTAGTTTCAATTTTCAACCTAACATTTCAAAACTTTAAAATTAAGGTTCTTTTCAAGTCTTTTCTTTAAACAATTTAAAAGACTAAGTGAAGAAAGTGTACAAGCAAGCATAGTTCAACGGATAATTAACATGTACCTCCAATCAAGAGATTAGAAGTTTGAATTCTCGTCGAACTGAAAAAAATAAGTGAGAGAAGAAATATTTAGTATTTTATTTTTGAGATATTTAAGGAGTGCTGGTATATCTTCCATCTATATTACTCTCACTTTATTATTATTAAAGTGAAAAAAAAAAAAAACCTTACATTTACCCAATTTTCTCTCTCTATTTGTAGCTTTTTTTAAAAAAAAAAAAAAAAAAAAATCTCTACTTCCTCCCTTTTTTTTAATGGAGAAATTTCTTTTCCTTGCAAAAGATGAAATCTTTTTTTATTGCACTACAAAAAGAGCAGGAAAAAGGAGTAGAAAAAGGAATAATGGAGTGATTTTGATAGGATTAAGAAAAGGGTAACTTTATTGTTAAAATAGAGAAGGTGAGTTTATTCACAAAATAATAATAATAATAATAAATAAATAAATAAATAATAAAATAGAGAAGGTGAGTTTTTTTTTTTTTTTGAAATAAATTAAACTTCATTAAAGGAACCAAACGTTACAACTACCCTCTAAAAAAGGAGGGGAGAACCAGGAGGGAAGATCAGGCGCCCAAAAAGAAAGCCCAGATTCCTCGCAAAGAGGATTCCCTTGATCGAAATCAAAATTTTTAGAACAAAAATTTACAGAAGAAGCGTGCCTAGCCAACCAGTGGGCTGTTGAATTAGCTAGACGGTTACAGTGGATGAAAGAAATTTCACGCAGATCCTTGGAGGAAGACACGATCGTCTCAGCGATGGGCTTGAGCTCCGACAGGTCTTCTTCGTCTCCGGCCAGGACCTTGATCACTTTCAGGGCGTATGATTCTATTTCCAGCCCTAGATTCAATTGAAGGCAGGTTTGTTGAATTGCCTTGATTCCCATGAGAATTGCTTTGGCTTCCATGATTTTGATTTCCCAATTTCGATCGGTTTTTTTGTAATCCGAAACAGATTAAGGACCCATTCGAGTCGTGCACCACCCACCCGAGGCCTCCGACACTTATTTGCTCGAACCAAGCCGCGTCTGCGTTTAGCTTCCAAGAGTTTGGTTTCGGTCTCTTCCAAATGACATGACTCACGTGGTTCCTCAGCCTTTCCGGATTTTGATTCTTAAGGTAGGAACTCTCCCAATCGTTGATGTTCCTTTGTACATCTTTGATGAGAAATTCTGCTGCTCCCCGATTGCTTGATGCCTGAATTTTGTTTCTGTGATTCCATATACTCCACATGATGATTGACCCCTTTGCTATCTCCTCATTGTTAAGATGATCCACCATCCAATTCCAAAAGTCTCTAGGGCTCCAATTTGACCTGCAAGAGCCAAAAATGTCCATGAGTTTAGGGCAAAATCGATCCCAAATTTGCTTGGATAGTTTACATTCCCATATAATGTGGGAAGAAGATTCTTTGTTTTTCTTGCATATAAAACAGAGAGGGTTTAAGTCAATCCCCTTCTCAAGGATGTTGGCTTTGCACGGGATAATATCATTCACTATCTTCCAGACGCAAATTTTGGTTCTTGGTAGAACACCCGAACTCCATAGGCTCCTCCAATCTTTGATCATCTTGCTTCCGTCGGATTGAGACGTTTTTTCTTTGTACTTTAAATCCATAGCGAGATGGTAAGCACTTTTAACTTTGAAGATCCCTTTTTTGTCCGGATGCCATATTATTTCGTCTCTTGCATTTCTGAATCCCACTGAAATGTTTAGGATGTCTTCAGCCTCATGAGGGAGGAAAAGTTGTCTTATTCAGTCTTCCTTCCATTTGTGATTTTCGTCAAGTAACCAGTTCACCCTCTTGCCTTTTACACTGTCATTTGCGATGATTGGGGTCCGACTCCCTGGCCTATTGATCCAGGGATCTTTGTCAATTTGAATCATGATTCCATTCCCTATCTGCCACCGGTAGCCTTTAGCGAACAGATCTCTGCCCCAGCAAATGCTTATCCAAATGGCCGAAGGGGAATTTCCTATTTGCGCCTCCATGAAGTTGCCATCTTTGAAATATTTGCCTCGGAGGATTTTGAAAAGTAGGCTGTTGGGGTTTCTGATTAGTCTCTAGCTCTGCTTAGCTAGCATTGCTTGGTTGAAAGCCCTTATTTGCCTGAATCCCATGCCTCCTTGGTCCTTGTTGCGACACATGCGTTCCCAGCTCATCCAATGCATCTTTCTTTTGTCTCCCACCGTTCCCCACCAAAACCTAGCGCATAACCTATCAATATTTTGGGTAAACGACAATGCAACTTTTTGTTATTCAAATACGCATAAATCTTCAGCACATTATTATTATTATTATTATTATTATTATTATTAGGGTAAAATACCTTTTTGGTCCCTACTGTTTCAGGTCAGTTTCCAATAGGTCCCTAGGTTTCAAAATCGAACAATCAAGTCCATACTGTTTTGAAAATAGTTCAATTTAGTCCCTCCACCGTTAATTTTTTTAAAACGTGGCAGTTTAACATAATAAAATATTATTTTTTCAAAATTTAATTTTTAATTAAAATAATAAATGAATAAAAAAAAGAAAGAAAAAAAAGTCTTTTCCTCTCTCTCCTTCCTTCTCCATTCCCCTCCCCTCCCTCTTCCCCTTCCCCTTCCCCTTCCTTCCCTTTTCCCTTCCCCTTGCCCTCATCGCCGTCGATGATCGCAGTCGCCGCCGTCGCCTTCTTCATCTTCTCACCGACGACCTCCTACTCTTTTTTTCTTAGAGGTCGAAATGGGTATTGCCATCAAAATTTGTTTGAAATGTGGAATTTGATGTCTCGAGTCTTTTCTATCTTCGCGTGGAAATCAGGCGGCTGAGGTAATGAGCAGAAGTGGGGGGAATGTTTCTAAAAGAGTTGTACCTACTGTTGACGAAGGAAAAAGGGTTTTGCCAGATACTTGTGCAACTGTAAGAGAGGTATGTTCTGGATATTGGTGGAGCGAATTAGTGGAGAAGAAAATGTGTAGGGTTTGTAGGTTACTTTTGTCGTGTGTTGCCTACAGGATTTTTTCTCAGCAAAAAGAAAATCAAAGAACAATCTAATAATCAAAATGTGTCTGCCTTCCAAACCGAGCCCACCCCCTTCATCATCTTCTCACTGTCGTCGCCTTCTTCATCTTCTCCCGCTAAATCACTGGGATTTCGCCTTGGTTTTGGAGCTGCCCACCTTCGCCGACAATGGCCATACGGCCAAAGGCAGCGCCACTGAGATCGGAATAGGTATTGCCATTAGAGGTCGAAATGAATATTGCCACTGAGATCGGAAGAAGAAGAAAGAGAAGGGGGTGGGCTCGGTTTGGAAGAAGAAAAAGGAGTAGGAGGCTACCGTTGAGAAGATGAAGAAGGCGGCGGCGAGGAGGGAAGGGGAAAGGGAAGGAAGGGAAGGAAGGAGAAGGGGGAGGAGAAAGGGAAGGGGAAGGCGAAGGGGAATCGAGGGTTCGGGGAAGGAAAGAGAGGGAAATATTTTTTTTCTCTATCTTTTTTATTTTATTATTTTAATTAAAAATTAAATTTTGAAAAAATAATATTTTATTATGTTAAACTGCCACGTCAGCACCGTAAAAAAATTAACGGTGGAGGGACTAAATTGAACTATTTTCAAAACAGTAGGGACTTGATTGTTCGATTTTGAAACCTAGGGACCTATTAGAAACTGACCTAAAACAGTAGGGACTAAAAAAGTATTTTACCCTTATTATTATTATTATCATTTGTTTTATTATTATTTTTTTCCTTTTATGTTCTTATGAATCTATGATGCATTACTTATAGATATCATTCTTGTCCCGTTGATCGAGAATCTATTCATAGATCCACGACTTTGAGGTAAGGTGTAACTTGTTGGACAATAGAATAGACTTACAAGAAAGATGGTGTGATGTCGTGTCTAATATGTTTTGATGTTTATAATCAATGTTTAGACTAAAGTGATATCGAGCTAAAGTAGTTTGTGTACCTCTCTAGTGAAATGAGTCATCTCTTTTGGTTGTCTTTCTTTACTGTTCTGTTGTCATGATTGTACCTAACATGACAGCAAGAATTAAGACGAGAGGTGATGCATATCTAACTTGGTTAGTACTAAGCTTAATAGAGGTTGTTTGTCTTGCCTAGGAAAGAATTGTTAAACTGGCATAAAAACATGTGCCTTTGACTGAGAGGTCAAAGGTTCACAGTAGGTAGGTTGCTTGTCTTGTCTTTGTTCAATTGTACTCCTTGACTCGACTTGGTCCTTCCTAGAGGTCTCGTCAGGGGTTAGTCACATGAGCGACTCATGTGACACTGAAAAAGCCTACATGAGTTGTGGTCCCATAGCCCTGAATCTCATTCATAACATGTCACATTCTTTTGTTTTCTATTATTCATTTTGAGTGATAGACATTCGAACAATAGATCATGAATAGCTTAAACATTTTATTCCTAACAAACCAAGTAAATTATATTCCTAATTTTAAAGTCACGTGCAAAAAACAAAAAAAAATACTATTCATTTTTTTAAGTTAACTAACGTTCATGTTTAGTATCACAATTAAAACACGAAGGTAATAATTTGAAGATCCAATCTTTAAGGAATATTATCAATATATTGAGTCATTGACCTCCAGTTGAGTCATACTCAATAATATTTGATATTTACCGTCGTTTTTCCTTACAAAGCAAGATACATTATATTCTTATTCATGCTAAATTAATTATATTAGGATATACAGCTACCAAGTATTTTTATAAAAATAAATTATAGAAAAATCATCATAGCATTGGATGAATGGTGAAAGGGACAACTAATAAACCCAAGTTTGAGGTAATAAATGAAGGTCTAGATCAAAGATGAAAATAAAGCTACTCTCTTCAGAGAAATAATTTCTATAATAGTTTAGAATTATTCAAATTAACAATTCTATCAGAACATCATTCATTTTTTAACAAGTATTTGTTTGGGTATCACTAGTCCCTCCAAAGGATGCATTATTCCCTTCATTTTTAGAGAATTTCCTCAACTACTTTTGTTCACACGTAACTTCGGGGATGGAGACACGTGGAATAAATAATATATTTGTACTAATGTAATATGCGTGTGGGTGTACAATCTCCAGTGGCGGATCCAGGACTTGAGGTAAGGGGGGGCACGAGTTCACATTAGATTAAATTATAAGTTTAGTCTATGGAATTTTAGATTTTTGTCTATATAGGTTCTTAAACTTAAAAAAATGTCTAATAAGTTCTTAAGTTTTATCTGATATTAGTCCAATAGGTTTTTGACATATTCAAGTTTTTAAAAAATCAAATATTATCTTTGAGAATTTGATCTTTTGTCTAATAAGTAACCTATTCAATTTTTTTTTTTAAATTAATGTATTTATTAGTTACAAAATTGAATGTTTAAGGTTTAATTAGATACCAAGTTAAATTTTATGTTAAATATAATAATTAAATTAATTTTTTTAATATATACGACCTATTAGATACAAAATTGAAAGTTCATGGATCTATTAGACATTATTTTAAAGTTCAATGACTTAATTAGACATGGAATTGAAAGTTTATGGACCTAATAGAGATAAATTTTAAACTTCATGGACTAAACTTTGTAATTTAACTTTCATATAAATATAATTTTAAACGTTTTGATATATTATATAATACTAATTACAAAATTAACCATTTGGAAACATCCAAATAAAAATTCAAACAAACTTGAAATATATAAGATTTTTTTATTATAGAATTGAGTTTATTTTATGCAGTTAATTTTTCTAAAGTAATTTTAAAATGTATGTAAAAGTTCCAATCTATAAAATAATATATAATACAAATAAAAAGTTAAAATAATATATAAATGTATATATTGAAAATTAAAATAGTAGTATATAAAGAAAAAAAATTAAATTGAATAGCTTATATCATATTATATATAAAGAAAAAAATGAAATAAAATCAATATAGCACGTTGGAGAAAAAAAGTAACATTAAATGCCTCAATTGTGTTGACAGGGATTCGAACGCTGGAACTTGGCGTCAAAAGCAATGGGAATGCATGCCCCCAACCACTGAACCAAACTTCTACCTTTGGAAATAAATCTAACATAGAATATACATATATATAAAAACTAAAATGTCAGGGGGGCACGTGCCCCCCTGGCCCCCACGTGGGTCCGCCCCTGACAATCTCTAACTTTAATCCTCTGATTCTCTCTCTTGTGTGTGAATGTGTTTCACTCGAGGGCTGGAACGCTTGATCCTGAAGCTTCAATGGATTCTTGGAGCTTGAAGTCTTCTAGTCTTAAAGGAGTTTTCAGTCTTCAAGAAGTGTTGATGTCCTGAAGAGTCTTTGATCTTCAAGGAGTGTTGAAGTCTTGAAGAGTGTTTGGTCTTCAAGAAATGTTGATGTCCTGAAGAGTTTTTTTGATCTTCAAGGAGTGTTAAGGTCTTGAAGAGCGTTTGGTCTTCAAGAAGTGTTGATGTCCTGAAGAGTATTTGATCTTCAAGGAGTGTTGAAGTCTTGAAGGGTGTTTGGTCTTCAAGGAGTGTTGAAGTCTTGAAGAGTGTTTGGTCTTCAAGAAGTGTTCAACACTTGGACTTGTGGATTGCAGAGAGTCTTCGGTCTTCAGACTTGGTGGAGTCTCTCTGAATTCTCTGGTTCTGCTTGAGAGCTTTGAAAACTCTGAACTCTTGTCTTTGTGAGAGTGTAGAATTTCTGAACCCCTGAAATGGAGGAGAACCCCTCTATTTATAGAGTTCTCGTTGGATGGGCCCTAGTGACTTTTGGGCCTAACAACTTAGGCTTGGACTTTTATTGGGCTTGGGTCTGGTTTATATTTGACCCAAAACCATATGACCCAAATATTTAAAATACCCAAATTTGATCCAATTAATTATTTTATTTAATTAATTGGTCAAATCAATTAATCTAATCAAAATAATTTATTTTTAATTAATTGATCAAATGGACATTTGGCCCTAAAAATTTATAATTGACCAACTTTGTCGTCAAATTAAATTTGGGACACATGTCGATTTATAATTGGTCCCAAATTTAATTAATTATAATTTTGTCATTAATTTTAAATAATGACGTGACAATTTGTGATTGGCCAAAATTTCTCCTTCAACAACTTTCTTATACACATTATCATTTTTTTTTTTTTTTTTGAAACTCACGTTATCATTTATTAGTTTCCCCATTGAAGAGTAAAGAAAAAAAATGAAGGTTTTTTTTTAATTAAAAAGAAAACCCCTAATCCTAGAAATAGAAGGTTGCTTTTGGTACCTATTCTGCTTCCTGAAAATGGGTGTGAGAGTGGGAAGTTAAAAATAAAATAAAATTGGCAAATAATGAGCTTGAGAGTTGACATCTCTCCACCCATTTACTTTTACTCCAATAATTCTCATTCATTTTTTGGGATTTGGATTTCAAAATATGGGTATCTCCTTGTAACCATTTGATATAAATTTAAAATACGATTACATTTTTTCTCTTACATCCAATGATGCAAAATTGTGGATCATATTGTGACAATTTACTCCCTCAGCCACATTGTAGGGCGATTCCCTCCAATAATTTATTGTCATTGTTTGAGAGTTGAGGATTCTAAAAAACAATACTTAGCTAAACATTTGTAGATATGTATGATTTTTTATATATTTCTTTCTTTCTAGTTATACAAACTTTAATGACAATGAATATGAAAATAACTCCTCTACGTCTACAACAAAATATTATTCCGTTCTACTTCTAAATTAGCAAAGAAAGTTAAGAGTGCATTTGGTTGGTAACCTGCAAAACAGAAATTTGAAAACAAGGGATTAAACGACAAAAAAAAGTTGTATGTCATGTTTTTAGATATCAGATTTAGAAATTAGATCTCAATTTAAACAATTGTTCCAGATGTGTTTGATAATATAGTTATAGTTATCAACTAAATATTAATCTGCATATAAACTATTATTAATTAATTTATAAACATATTATGTGTTATAATTTTATATAATTATTATTTTACAATATTATATAATTTATAATATATTATATTATACATATTTTAATTTAACAAAATAAAATGAAATACTATATTTATTAAAGTTTTTTTTTTATCTTTTTTAATTTAATTCTACATTTTAAACTATCAAATTTAAAATAGAAATACATCGAAAACTAAATTAGAGAATCTAAGCCAAAGTGAGCATAGTACATTATACATGAGGTTAGTGATTGGAATTCTCCCACCCCAATTTGATAAACTAAAAAAAAAAATCAGAGAATTCAAAACCAATTTTCAAAATTACACGAATCCGAAAACATAAAACGAAATCCAAACCACAAACCACGAGAATTTGTGAAAAAGAAAAGCATCCAACTCCTTTCTTCTTTATAATAAAAAATGACCCAAATGGCGAAACGAAAGAACTTTGTGTAAAGTTTTGAATAATCCCTCTCCTTCTTCTTCATCTCTCTCTCTCTCTCTCACACACACATTTTCTCTGTCACTGTGTTTGTAGCTCTGACGAGAGGACTGGGCTCACATGACTACTCTGCAAATCACGTATTCAAAATGGACAAAATAAACCCAAAAATCTTCTCTTTCTTTCTTCTCTCTTTCTCTAGTAAAAAAAGAAGCTCTTTAACCACTCTCTTTGTTGAGTCTGCCAGCCACTCCCATTTTCAGTCCTGCAAAGTGCAACATCCATTACCATCGTCCTTCTCCTGAACCCTGACTGAGCTCTCTCTCTCTCTCTCTCTCTCTCTCTCTCTCTAAAAAAAAAAAAACCCTCCTTTTTTTCCCTTTCTTTACCTCTCTTTTCCTTTTTACCCCTCCCTCTCTTCCCCCTTCTTCTTCTCAAAAGCTAACCCACCAAATCTCTGTTGCACATTTCTCTATTCTGGCTCTCCCAACCATGGAAAGCTTCAGCTTGCTCAAATACTGGAGAGGGGGCGGCGGGGCTGCTGCTGCTGCTGCGGCTGCTGATTTTGCTTTCAACAGCAATTCCTCCGCCGCCACCGCCACTGTTGTCACCGCCGTCGCGCAGAACCAGGCCGACACTGATGACGAGGAGGATGGCGATGATGGGCCTTTCTTTGATTTGGAGTTTGCTGTTCCTGATGAGGATGAGGGTGGTCGGAAACAGGGGGGAAATGGCGAGGGGAGAAACTGTGTTGATGGAAGTGAGGAGGAGAATGAGGAAGAAGAAGAAGAAGAAGAAGAAGATGGGGATTCTGATGGGGAGAGAGAGTTCAACTTCACGCTCTCATCTGGCTCCAGCAATGAACATTCTGATGCCAATCTCACGTTTTCTCCTTCGGATGACTTGTTTTTCAAGGGAAAGCTTGTCCCTGTTGAAGCTTCCTCCAATGGCGGTTCTGAGACGAACTCCAGGCCGCAGCTTCGTGTCACATTGTTGAAATCAGCCGCCAAGTTTAGGGTATTCATGTCGGGTCTCAAGAAATCGAAATTAAATGGGGAGAAGAAAACAGAGACGGATGGATCTGTTGGGGAAACGACTAAAGGCGAGACAAAAGAAGAGACGCCGGAAAACCCACCGGAGAAGAACGAGAACCAACCGGAGAAAAACCAGAACCAAACGAAAAGTAAGTTTTTTGCTGTGAAATTTAAGGTGGAGGAAGTTCCGATCATGTCTCTGTTTACCAGAGACAACAGTTCGAGAGGCTCCGGTGGAATTACCACCACCACCACCAACAACAACAACAAACCACAGAAACAAAGCTCCGATGAATCGACTTCTGAGGAAAATCGATTCTCAAAAGACGTAATAATGCAAAAGTACTTAAAAATGGTGAAGCCTCTGTACATTCGGGTTTCAAGGAGATACGGCGAGAAGTTCAGGTTATCCGGGCAGCTGATTCTGGGGGCAGCCGGAGCAAAGTCCGGCGCGCCGCCGTCAATAGCGGCGCCACCCACGTCCCCCCCGGTGGAGAAGGCCGTGACAGAGACAGAAGCTGTACAGGTGCAAGCGCCAACAGCCAACGCCAAGGGCCGGAACATGCCGGCGAAGCTAAGAGTGGTTTGCAAGCATTTGGGGAAAAGTCGGTCAGCTTCCTCCGCCGTAGCGGCGGCGCCACCGGGGCAGGCGCCATCGAGAAGGGACGATTCCCTTCTGCAGCAACAAGACGGAATCCAGAGCGCCATTCTTCATTGCAAGAGATCCTTCAACGCTTCTCGAGGTAAAAAGAAGAAACTGTTCACTATTCTGTTACTTGTAATAAAAGTTTCACCTTTTTTCCTCAACTTCATTAATGGATCATTTCTTTCCTGTTTCTGCTCTGCTTACACCAAAACATCAACAGATGCAGAGTCTTCCCTGCTGTCAAGGTCAGTAAGCGACACTCTGCGTGAGAAACCTTCAGAATTAACAGAAAAAGCCATTGGATGAAGGTAAAGAAAACAGTGATCGATCCATCCATGAGAAAAATTTCAAGCCAAACAGAACAGGCGGGAAAATTTTGGTCAATATCCTGAATATTTCTCTCGCTTTATATATATATATATATAAAAATATGTGTAGTATATGTAAATGTGCAGCTGTTGGGTTAGGATTGAAATTCTGGGTTCCTCTGGCTTTCTAAGTAAAAAGTTGAATCTTTTTCCATTGAAGGGAAAAAAGAAGAAGGGAAGAAACATTGGATTGTATGTGTTTTTGTAATCAGTAAAAAGTATTAGGAACTGATACATACAAACCAAGCACAGTTGCCCCAAGTATGTGAATTTTTCCTTTGCCTACCCCAATTGAAACTGAGAAAACCACTGAGCTCAAGTGGGTGCAATGAAATTATGTTGCTTTTTTTGGCTTTTTAGATTGGTAAAGGATGTGGGTCTTAGTAGGCTGTCTCTGTGGCAAAAATGGTGTCTTTAGTGGTCAGAGAAGTGGGGAAAAGTGGGTTTTACTTAAACAGTGAAAAATGAGTTTCTATCTTTCTTTCTTTCCTTCTTTTTTTTATGGGTTTAGAGAGAGAGAGAGAGAGAGAGAGATGGGTTATCTTCTTTTCTCTCTCCATTTCTTGTTTTATCAAATGGATTATGGTCTAAAAGTAACAACAAAGGGGAGCATGTGGGGGTTTATTGAATGCCTTTATGGAGGTTAATGATGATGGGTCTCCATATTCATGAATCAGTTGAAATGTTCAGCTAAAGGTTTTAAATATAAGATGTTTATAGATTCAATTCTGTCTTTTCAGGACACAAGGTTTTGATTTGGTCCCATGAAAATCACTGCCTCTGGGGATGCTCTCTTGTTTCTATGTCAAATTGTCATGTTGTCCATATTGGTCGTTTTTTTTAATTATTAATTCATTATCTTTTGAAGTACACATAATCGTATTATAGTCTTAATGGATGGTGGAGAATTTTCCAACGAGGGTTTGGAGCTTTCTGAGTTCTGTTTTCTTCTCCTTAATTATTAAAATACCATTTCCTCTGTCCATCTGTCCACCCTGCATTTTAATCCGTGGATGTTCTAATTAGCTTGCATGTTCTTCTATTCTTACAAGACAACTGTCTGATTCTACTGTATTTGATTGTCGAGGTAACTTATAGCCTTTCATCTATCCATCCTCTTCTTCTACTATTTTGTCCAAAGCTAAACTATGAAGTTGAAGTTTCTTTTTCCATTGTAAAGAATAAAATGTTCATCATTTAATGGAAGGAGAAGAGTTGAGTTAGGATTTTGCAGTTGACTGAAAGGAAGGAGGCAGAAACTTCCAAAATCTCATAAGTAAAATGATTCAGATTCTCCTTTGATTGTAGTAATGTGGGCTCTTTTTTTCAAACAGTTAGCTCAGAATAAGGCTTTTTTCCTTCCCCTTTTTTTTTCTGTGTTTCTCTCTCTTTGCTTTCACATTGGAAAAAACAATATCCAACTTGATGAGGTGTAGAGCTAGAGGAGCATCATGTGAGACATCCTTGTAGAATATGGACAAGGGCATTTTTCACTTCTCCATTTGCCTTTTCCATTCCTATCCTTTTTTGTCAGAGAGACAGAGAGATTAGGCAGATGATTAATTGTAATAGTTTGTCTCCTACATGTGCGGTTACATAAGTTGACCAGCTAGCTAGTTCTTCCCTTCTAGACATAAATGAACTCATGATAGTGGAAATGGAAGTGGGTTTCTACTTTCAAACTAGGATTTCTTCGACTCGACATGTGGGAACTTGGTTTTTTATAATGTTTTTTTTTTTTTTTTTCTTTTGTTTACTTGTTTAGTTTTGAATTTGTCATATGTGTCTCGGTTTAGGGAAAAGGAGAGTTCTTGTCTTCATCCTTTTTGTCTTGTGATTCTCCTAGAATTTTAAATGAGCGTCAGAGAAATCACTATAATATTGTCTATTGGGAGGATCTTGAATGGCCTTGATTTGAGTCATTTTAATGGACTTAGATTTAGAAGATTTTTGGGTACTCCTTTAAGTGGGTGTTCACTCTGATTAAATTTATATAGCCTAAGATTACAAAACCGAACTTACATTTAGTAAGTAGATTAACTTGTCTATAGATTTGTGAAATCTATGAACCCTCTTCATTTGGTTTTGAAATAAGAAAAAAAAAACAGATCCTCTTCTTTTACTATAGTCAAAAATCAAAAGCAAAAGTTTTATTCATCCCTAAAATAGAGCCTAGTTCAATTAGATAATCAGATTTAATCCGATTATACATTAGCTTTCTTCATTTGGGATTCATCAACGTATGAAGACTCTAATGCAACCAGTGCATTCTTCATTGTCAATCATTATTCAAAGTCAAAAGTTGTATCTAATCATCCTCAATACACTTTTAAAGCTTTAATTACAGAGATTATCCACTAACTACAGTAACTAAAGCAATTCTACCTAAAATTGTCAAACAAGCAAGTCGATTATTATTAAAACCAAGAAGCTCACTACATTATCCTTTCAAGAATAAGATTAAAGGTTCCACGACTAATTGTATGGCAAGTAGCACATTTAATCCATAAAATTTTGTTAACAGTGCTTCCTATAAAGATCTTACATGAAGTAGTTTAATTTCCTACATGGTTTTTCACTACTTTTTCTATCAAAATCTTAGTCTAATGCGAAAATAACACCTAGAACAAGATAATGGGGCACTGACATCCCAACGTTAACATTTTCTAGAAAAAATAGACAGAGCAGATATGGAAATTAAGATACGACAAACATGTATATCATCATGATTTTCTTTGTATAATATTTTTTATGAATCAGCCTTTGACTAAGGGAATATTAAGCAAGCAAAATCTGGAAGTAGACGGCATGGTTTTAAAATAGAGAACCACAAAAGGGCAATTACCATAAGTTCAGTGATTAGAAGAGCAGAAGTATACGTATATTTCAAAGCAAAAAATTGACATTATACTTTCTAGGGATGCTCAAATGGCATAAAAAAAATGATAATAATAAAAAAAAGAATTCTCTCTTTAAATATACAAGAAAGAATGGTCCAAAAATAAATATAGAAGTATTGAAGTATAGCTATTATTCACAGATATATTTGTAGGCTGTATTATGTAGGAAATGGAAGTTGCTCGGTGTTGTGAACTTCTCCATTAAGTCTATAGGAAAATTTCCAAAAATGAACGGTAGAGATTAGAAGCTATTTCACTCCCAATTTCAGAACTCCATTTTCATCCCTTGTCCACACTCGTCAGGATCGTTTCCTTTTGCAACCTCAATGAATGCTATATCAAATTCCAAATGCCCAAAATATTACCTATAATTTGGTGAACTTCTTTCTCATGTGTAGTATTGCACCATCGGTTCAGCACAATGGTAATCATATATACAATGCAGAACCTCGTCCTGTTTAAAATTTCTAATCCTATTAAAAACAAACCGTAATCTTTATTTGTAATTGTGCTTGGACTAATATGCCTAATCTTCAAAGTCTCCTGTTATAATTAAACTCCTTTTGTTTTTTTTTTTCCCCTCTCTGTTTTCCTACCTAGTCTCTACAAGTCATCAATCTTATGGTTCTTATGGTTCTTTTTTTTTTTTCTTTTCCACGACCCTTCCCATTTTAATGTAGAAATTCTTGACCTTGACATATATTTTGAGATGAGAATGGAGGATTATGAACGAGGTCGGCAGGGAAGAAATGATGCAGCCAAACTTATCTTAAAAATGCTCCTTGTGAAAGTCCAACTTGGCCGAACCATATTGATTAATCTCATGGCAGAGCTGGCCAAGTTCTTTAGCCAAAACTGGAGCTCCACAATAGAAGACACCTAGAATAAAATGTCAAAACCACAACAATATGAGAGAAGGTATGATTTCATTAATAAGATTCAACTACGGTATGGTTGAAATCAACCAACCTATCCTTGCACCACAGTGCTTGGAACTGATTTTGCAGAGAACTTTCTTCCAGTCAGGCCTGGCAAAGTGGGTTCGCACCTGCATTTAAGCAAATGAAAGCTTTAATATGGTGATGTATAAACGATGACACAGTGAGTCAAGGACTAATATGCCCACTAAAATTTTCCAAGGTTTTGTTGATTGCATATTAGCATAATTTTCAAATTGGTATATGGACTTCCCATAACAATAATAAAGGATGTGAAGAAGAGGTATCAGAAACTGCAGTGAATGATCATGATTTTACCCTGGTGCCAGACACAATATCTACTCCATTCTTAGCATGATTGAGGGCTTGAACCATGGTAATGAGGGTTGAACGAGCGTCTCCTTCCTCATACACACTGGTCAGATAGTTATGCATCTCAATTAGCCCCTAAAATTCAAAACAACGGAAATTCCTCATTAACAGACATGACAATAAATCTAATTGCAAGACTAGCAAGAGTATATTACACATAAGCACATAAAGATAGGAATTACCCTTTGATCCAGCTCGGAGATTTCATTCATAACACCTTTGAACCAATCAAAGGAGCCTTGCTCTCTAGTTACCCAATAAAAGTAGGCATTTGTAGTCTTCAGACAATTTTTCCTTTTAGGAGCGTCGTCTTTGTTCACATAACTGTCTCCAACGCTACTGATATCAGTTGATGAATTCTGAGAGAATCAATTTGTAATAAGCATATTTGGTATTGTTCTTCTTAATTATAGAGATATTAGATTTTGACAAAATGATTGATCACAATAGAATCAGAAATGAAAGAAAATACGTCTCTCGGGTCCTAAATGCAGGCGCACAAGTCACTACCTGCTCCTCCATTTTCACAATGTTATTCAACAAATCCTTCAAAATGCTGATGAAAGGTGTGGCCCCAATGCCTAGGCCAACAAGTAGTAATACATCATATTTATGGTAGTCCTGTGCTGGGGCACCATATGGTCCATCTATTGAAAGCTTTGGCAAACTGACATGCGCAGAACAAATTTTACATTTATATGAAGGAAATGCAGTATGCGAAAATGAAGTCTAAGAAAGGAAAATTATAAGGACAATATTAACCTTTTAATAGTAGTTTCATCAGCTCTTAGAAGGCCACTCTTGCCGGAGACGGCAGGCTCACAAACCTCAGAGAAAACCCTTTTAAGCTCTTGGGTCCAATCACCAAGCTGCCGTACATGGATACTAAGGTAGTCATCTCCAGGAGCCGAGGTAATTGAAAACGGATGCCTGCATGCAAAGTTTAACATTTGATCGTGACTTGAAGCGAAGAAACTAAGACGGTTTATTTAAATGTAACAAATTAAAAATTTACTATAATACATTCAACTTAAAACGAAAAAGAAGATCTTAAGAAATACTGATATGGCCATACCATTCACAAAGTTGGCCCAAAAGTTATCTAAGATCCATTAATTCAACTGTGGTAGTAACATGTTCATTGGATTCGACATCAAAGGTTCAAACTATGATTTATCTTATCGTTTTAAATGTATGATATGTTTCTTCCTCTAAACAGTCATTTTCTAACGAGTGATCTAAACTAATGAAATCTAAAAAATATGGAGGATTCGTGTTCATTTATCGTTTCCAGAAAAAGACAACTTTTGTGAGGTACTTATTTTGTATTTATTTTACACAAGGATATATTGGAAGCTTATTCAAAAGAAACTTAAAAAAAAAAAAAAAAAAGGCTTATTCAAAAGCGAGTATCAGAAAATCTGATCTTTCGTTACCATTCAAAGGGAGAAACTGCAGGACACTGAACAAACATGTACTGTCCACTTTTGTAATGAAATTGGGGAGGCTTGAACATTTGCAATTTGAGAACATTTCCAGGATATATGGCAACCTAATGTATCACAAAGGGGAAAGATAAGAGAAGAGAAAGCCAGACACTTAAGTGATCTTATTGGTGCAATTTTATTTCTTAATTCAAATGAACCTTTTGGATTTGGACACTATATGAGCCAGAGCGGAAGAATCTCAGGATCCTCTCTCCAGCATACAGCAAAACTGGAACAGCGATATACATCCATGTCTGAAATCAAGAAATCGGTATGTTAAGCAATCTTTTAATTTAATATGTTAAGCATTTAGTTGAGAGCCATTAGCAAAAGCTAAAGAAAATCATAACTGATTACCGTCATAAGATACCATTTGTGCACAAGATAGAGGAACAGGCCATGTACGATGAGCAATATGTAAACAAGAATGAACAAGTGGTGCGAATACCAGAAGGCATTATATCCAGTGAGCCTATCAAAGGGACGGGGTAGCTTAATGAGGTTCCTCCTAAACCATCGTGTTGCAAGTATGAAAGCTATTGACATGAAGATCACCATTAAGATTCCTGTAACACCTTCACACCCTTTAACAAGGTCCATATAGCTGGGCTTAATCTTGCCAAAGTCATCAATCACATACGCATAGTCAGCTTCAGATGAATTAAGGAGCCTTGGAAAATCACATGTAAGATGGTTTCCAGCGTGGAGAATGATACCAACTAGAATGGCCACCGCAATTATCTACAGAGTAGGTAAGCAAACGGTGAATAAAGTGACGGTACATCAAAAATATTCAAATTTCTGGGGGAAACTTGTGAGGACTTCCAGAAGAACTGAGCACTGGCCTCAATTACACTATAGTATTCAACTATTTCACTCTTGCAATTAACAATCTCATAGTAACCTGACTGGGGACTTGATGGCTCTTAGCCAACCTTTGACATATAATAGATATCCAAGTTACACCAGGATATATCCGTGTCAATCATTAAGACCCCAAAACCTCATATATTTGAAATTTCAAGTTGTAGAAAGATCCACTATAATGTAACACCTTCTATGCAAAATAAATATGATACGAGAAACCTGTTGAATTAGCCAAAGAACCCGCTAATTAATTATACTGGGACCCTAGCACACACACAAAAACTCACTAAAATCAGGATGTTATTATAATAAAATCAGTAAGTTCACGAACTCCAGTACAAACTGGAAGAGACAAACTTCTGAGTAACTTGGAAACTACGCTCAAATCTGAAACTACGATTTAGACCATCTAATAATTTCTTAGAATATATATCTGCTTCATCGAAGTCAAGGATTTAGTGCTTGAAATTTTAATTTAACCTCCGAGATCATCACTTTCCTTCCTTAAAAAGACAGTACAGAGGGGGGAAAAAAGAGAGACAGATCTCCTAGCCTTCTTAGAAATGACCGTGCTTATACCAGTAATAATCCTATTGTTGATATTCATGCTTTTAATTAAAACTGAGATGAGTTAACTAAAATTGTTGAGAAGGAGATGGATCAATACTTAAGCAATAATGAGAATGCCGGGGTAAGCGTGTACCTTGTGAAAATTGATGTTGTCATCGAAAGGTACGTAGTAGCCTATTTTGGTTTTCCTTAGCCAAGTAATAGTATTTCTACAAACTGGCAAAAGAATGAGAGCCATGTTGAACTTCAAGGTCTCAGCCGCACCCTTTGCCGTGGTTAGACAGTATCCCATAATTTTGAAGGCGTTTTTATGTCGATACTGAAAAAATTTCCATGTGAAAAGCCCAACCATGATCATAATCCAAAGTGTCAAAACCCAAATTCGCCTCCAATTCTCTCGCAGAAAGTAAAGCACTTTCGAGCTCAGTCGTTTAATTGGGCTTCTTTGTCGAATGCCTTGTAGGTTCTGGCTCAAGGCTTGGCTGGTGAAGCTGAGGGCTCGACTGTAGTTCATGTATGTGTCCTTTTGCAGCAGAAGTGTCTCCAATTGCCATAGCTGAAACATGGCTCAACGAGAGTAACAAATTCATCAATAGTCGAAATCATGTGCAATGTTCTTGTCAATTAACTAGGCCACTGCTACATGAAAAATATCTATGCACAACAGTTTTTCGCAATTTTCCCCCAAGGATCGTATGTTAAAGATGTATCAAAAATTGGAGAAGAGTAATAAATTAAGAGTTTTACAGATGAATATGCAAAACTTAAATAAGAAAGGAAGAAAGACTGAAAATTGTGAAAATCTTGACTTCCTTTTAATGTGAGCAGAAATTTTAAAATTTTAGATACCTTAATTTCACTTGTATTTATAATCATTTACAAATACACAGGTCAACTTCAATTTTATTAACTATAATGAATAATTTGAAGAAAAAAAAAAAGACAGAAACAGAGAATCTTGAAATTCATCCAGATAAATTCTCCTTATTGTGATCAAGAAATAGGTTCCAATCATTTACTGTTATTGTAACGTGATGTATCAGCTTCCAAAAATTGAAAAGAATCACGTTCTCTACAAATCTAGATTTGTTGCAATTTTTATAATCTCAAAAAGTCCATCCATCGAAATTAAATTAGACTGGACATAACTTTAGGATAATTAGATCTGATTCTTGAGTATCGAACAAAACTTTTCCGGTACGTAGGGATCACCCTGCATACCCTATTAAAATCTTGACAACTAAAAAAGAGGAAGGGAGAAAATGAGAAAAAAAATTTGATCTCTCCTAATTGTCAACATTTTAATGGTGGTATGCAGAGGGATCACTACACACGGATAAGTAGGGAAGTTTTTCCGTGGGTATTTGTCATATGATTCCAGGTCGCTTGGAACTGGATGTATTAGGCGCGGCGGAGTGGTAGAGCAGTACTAGCGCTAACGTCTACCACTGGCAACTCACAAACTGGCAATCATAGAGGTACAGATCATACCCTATGATATTTTATGCAAAGAAAAGGAAAAAATTAATAGTCCAACCACAACCATATTCCCTTGGTCAAAGTTGTTAGAGCGACTAATTGGCGTTTATAAAACTGAATCAACAAATTGACCATCAAAACCCGAAAAGGGCGAAAATGAATTGTTCAACCACCAGGAACATGCGCATAGATTTTAATAATTGAAGGTTGCGAACCTAATTCCGGAGCAACCTCACCTAATGAAAAATGAAAACCTAAGGGAAGCTTATCGTTAGTCTAACCCTTCGAACCGAGAGTAATTTTTTTTTTTTTTTTTTAGTTCAACACCATTGAAACAAAGGATTCAAATATCTAACCTCTGAGTTAGAGTATATGTAAGTTATCGTTGAACTATACATAATAACCTTATTTAAAGTTTTTTTTTTTTTTTTGAAAAACCTGCTTATTTAAAGTTTTAAGGACTAATTCAGTATTATTTTTAATATATGTGATTCTGTTTGCAGTAGATAAAAAGAGATAACAGACCTCGATATAACCTAGTCTTTCTGGGTCTAATTCTTCCATGATTAGGGCTGCATATTCCTCCGCCTGTTCCTTAAGTCTAGACAGCTTGTTGGCTGATGCACTTAGCATGATAATCTACCAATCCCAGAAAAAAAAAGTTAGACAAACTATATTAAATAAAAACAAATTGTTCTTGGCAGGATGTTAAGATTATGTTAATTGAACAGATGCGCATTCAACTCTAACTAATTAGCTGGTCACAATTATATAATTACCATTTTAATTATTTTGGCACAGAATAATAGAATATCACGGTCAATACAAATGTCACGTCTGACAAATTTTAAAGTGCTAGAAAATTGTATTTCTCTCAGAGTTGAAGATGCCATTTCTCCTACTTCACAATTCTTCGTAACAATTGCAGCAGAGTTCAAAGAAAGAAAGAAAAAGTCAGAAAAGAGGGGGCTCTTGCTTATTTATTTCTTTTATTATTAGGCGGAATGTCAAATGGCATTCACTTTATAATATTCGGGACTTTAATAAAGGTTACCGAATCCCACCAACCAGGAGGCACACTTTTGGTTTTTATCTTTTGGTTGAAGACGGTATCAAAAATGTTAATAATATCGTTGAAATCTCGACCAAGAAGAAGAGTTGGCCAATTCATAAAATATACAAGTAGCTCTATTTTAGTTGCATGATGGAGAGTGATAATGATGCTAATCTATTAAAATGATATTATCCCTCTTTTGTGTAGGTTTAAATATATGAATTAAATGTACTCAATAAATATATATATATATATATATATGAATTAAATGAATTTTTCTTCATAAACTTATCATGCACGTATAGTTTTACATATACAGAAAAGGAACAAGGCTTTAGTCAAGTCATTTTTTAATTGCCTAAAATACCATCGGCATCAAAATCAATGAGTTGAGAAGTGGTTAAGAAATAGAATTTTTACCTCTTTTACTTCTTCTTCCGTGACATGACCATCTTCGTTCTTGTCGACCCTGAAATGAAATGTATAAATATTTAAAATGACTAATTCAAGGTGTTTAGTTAAAGAGTATTTATAATGAATAGTGTTTTTTTTTTATTAATTGACCGAATATTTTTCTTATTAAAAAAAGTAATAAGCCTAGTAGCTAAAGAGAAATGCATTTATAGATCTGTCCAAAAAATAAACATTTATAGATGGAAATGTTTTTATATAGCGAAAAAAAAATTGTAGTTTAAAAAAGAATTCGATAAATATTAATAAACAAATTGATGTGCTAACTGCTACGAGGCCAATATACTTTTTTTGCATATACTAATTAAAGGGAGAATAAAATATTGTGATCATTCTTTGGGAAAAAACAATATGATCATGATATTGAGATGAATGCTTACATGTCGAAGAAGATCTGGAGCCTGGAATCGAAACTTTGATCTGTAATTTGCAACCAGAACTCGAATAGCTCGTCTCGACTAATTTGATCGGAGTTGTTGAGTCTTCGCCTCCGACTTAGAGCATCGAACAGCTCGAGAGCAAACTCTTTGGAATCTTTCATTCCTTTCAAATTAAAAAGGAAGGCAACAAAAAAAAGTCAATTAAAAGTTTTCACAAAATGTACTGAAACCTGTTTGCGGCTAGTTTATACCTATGCATTGCGCGAAATCAGCGCGGCTGAGAAAGCCGTCCTTGGAAAGCTTATTGAAGTTGCTCTCAAGTTCACTACACGAATCGACACCAGTCGTTTTGTTATTATTGCTACTTATAAATCTTAATCCATGGAGAGCCTTCTCAGCGCCGGAACGAGTTCGATCAAGCTTTGCTCGTTGCCTTCTCAAATCTCTAGCCGCTAAAGCCGAATCCATTCCGTCTTCTACTCCAACAGCACTGTTCGTATTCACAGTTGACGATGATGCAGCGAATGCTCGCGACGCATGGCTCCGGCTCCATGAGAACCGCCTCAATTCGGTTTTTAACTCGTGCGAGAATGTCTTCGCCTTAGCTCTCGCTTCCGCCTTGAGTTCCTGAGAAAACTGCCGAAACCGATGCGACGAACTCCGCTTCACCGACGGAGATCTCGAAGTCGAAGCAGAAGTCAAGGCCGGCGTTCCAGAACTGCCAGAGACGCCATCGTCGATATTGATCACAGTCGCAGGCTCAACACTTCGAAGCACGACCGTCTTGTTTTCTTGCACATCAAGCGTCACCTCAACAAACTCCTCCGCCGCGCCGAACTGCGCTCCCAGCGACGATCCGAAGATCATCGAGTCAAGATGTGTAATGTCGTCCGATCCGTATCGGCGATCCCGCTCCGTAACCGAGGTCATTGATTAATAATTAGCAGACCAGAACGTGCCTGCAGGTTGTGAAACTAGTTAATTAATCATCAACAATTGACGGACGCACCGGTGCCGCCGTCGTCAGCTGTCCGCCGATCGGGAGTGAGAAAAGGAGTTGCAGAGAAGGCGCGTCCGGAATCTGAAGGAATTGTTCTAGACGGAGAAGACAAAGATTTTCTGCAACCAAAAAGTATTTGTACCTAATCTTGCATAAACGGGGAGATCGTGGATATGCGCTGCTATCATTTCTTAATTACCATTTTGCCCTTGATTTGGACCCATTCCGTTCTAATATTTTATGCATGACATTAAAGTAAGGCGGGAGAAAAATATTCTGATTTTTGTCTTTTTTTCTGTAATGATGAGATTTAGATTATAAAACTAATTAAAATTTCTTCCTTTGGAAGTAAACAACTTACAACTAATTAAGACATAATTCTTCACAAGTTAATAATATATGTATCTCGAATTAAAATTTTTTGAATCCTTTTACTTTATATGTTGTTGAATTAAAAAAAAATGTTTAAAATTAATCTTTATCTCTTAATTGTTGAATTAAAAAAAATGTTACAAACTCAAAGATTCGATGCTATCTCGAATTTGTTTTTTACTTTTTCTAATATTAATTTGGAAATTTATATAGTAATACAATTACAAATACAAATAGTCCAATTACAAATACAATTTTTTTAAAAATTCATTAAATAGTAAAGGGCATAAGTTTAATTAAAGGTCAAAGCTGATAAACTAATTTTTTACATTATTCAAATACCTACCAAAACTAAAAGGAACCATATGCATTTTACAATTTAATTTCATAATTAATCAACCTTTTTTTTAAAAAAATAATAATGAAGTTTCAAATTCATTTACACATTGAAAAGAAGTCTATGTTTGTTATATATTATTGGATGAAATAGACTAAAAAAAATAATGGATTTTGAAAATAAGTTATATTCAATGAAAGTTTCATTGACTACCAACTTATTGAGAATCCTATCAACAATATATCTGTGATTGTCATCCCCTCTCATAGCATTCACTCATTACCTTTTTTTTAATTAAAAAAAAAATCAATAGTTTTCAAATTATATTCACAAGTTAACCCATAAAAAAAAAAAAAAAAAAAAAAACTATAAAATAATCAATCAAAGTTAAAAAGATAATATATATTAGTAGAGATTTTAAAAGTTAGAAAGGAAGACTAACATTTACTCTCAACTATTTATATTAATCTCTACTTTTCATTAAGTTGTCACTGTGTTAATCTGCTCAATACTCTGCAGTTCATCTTTGCTTGTTGTGTCTATCTCTTTTATCCACTTTATCATTTTTTAGATATTCGTATAATGAAATGTCAAATGTAGCATAGGAACTTATTTACATTAATCTTACTCCTACTAGCTAGTACGTTATTGTTTCTTTGTGATAATATCATTGTTATTCATTTCGGCTACTTATAATTCTATTATTCGCAATAAAACTTATATACACATAGAAGTTGATTATTGTATCATCGGCTTCCAGGTATATGAAATTTGACTTATTGAATGCATGTTGCACGTCCTATCCTCTATACCTCATACTTTCTATCCTGTGAAATCTCTTTCATAAAATAATTTATAGTCATTTTTTATTTTACTCTAAACTGTACTCGGAAACAAAGAAATTGTATTTAGAATGTTATATTTATAATTACTTTTAAATTATATAAATATATTTACAAATATTTTAGAAAAAATTGTGAAAATTATTTTTGGATAATTGTAATGGGTGGCAACATGAAGGTAAATAATTACAAATATAGCAATTTTTAAAAATATTTGCAAATATGGCAAAAAATTTTTAATTAATTTTTTATATTCCTAAATTGCCCCTGTGTGCCCATCTTCTTCTTCCTCGTCAGTTTTTTTTTTTTTTTTTTTTTTTTTTTTTTTTTTTTTTTATACTGATAGAAAGTCTTTTTATTACTGATAGATTCTATCAGTGGTAGAAAAATTTTCTTTCTATCACTGATAGATTCTATCAGTGGTAGAAAAATTTTCTATCGGCGATAGAAAGTTTCTATCACTAATATTTCTATGACTGATAGATTCTATCAGTGGTAGAAAAATTTTCTATCAGTGATAGAAATAGAATATAAGATTTCTATCACTAATATAAACTTTTTCTATCAGTGATAAAAAAACTTTTTATAGAAAATCATAGAAAAACTTTTGGTAACAAATCTTTCAATCTCTAATCACCCATCAAAATCTTTCTATCTCCGATAGAAATCTTTCTATCACCGATATAATCTATAAGTGATAGAAAAACACCGATAGAAAAGCTTTCTATCAGTGATAGAAAGATATTCTATCAATGATAGAAAACTCTTGATAGAAAATCTTTCAATCCCTGATAGAACCTATCAGTGATAGAAATCTTCTATCACTTATAGAAATTTTTTCTATGAGTGATAGAAAAAATTTCTATCAATCGACTGATAGAAAAACTTTTCGTGAGTTATAGAAAATCTTTCTATCACTGATACTTTTCTATCAGTGATAGAAGATCTTTTGTTTCTATCAGCGATGGTGATACATGGTGAAATCGAGCATTGAAAAATAAAGCAAAAACGAACGATTATAGAAATCAAACATTGAAAAGCAAAAACCAAACACTGATAGAAAACCAAATAACAACAACCAAACACTGATAGAACACCGAACAAGTGATAGAAAAATATCTATCGCCGATAGAATCTATCAGTAGTAGAAAAATTTTCTATCATATGATAGAATCTATCAGTGATAGAAAAACTTTCTATGAAAATCTGGAGGGATATTTTAGTAAATGAAACACACAAATTATTAGATTTTGCCATTTTTGCAATTTTTTTTGTGGGTTGCTAGATTTGCAATTATTTTGGCCCATATTGCTATCCTTGCAACCAGCCCATTATTTTTCCATAAAACAAGTATGACTTTAAAAATCGAAAATAGAAGGAAAAATTTGTTATCAAAGTAAATCATTTTAAATTACTTTAGATTATTATATATATTCTTATTGGTGTTCCTGTTGTTTTCTCATAGCACTTCTGTAATAAGGGCCCAATAAAAAGGAGTGTTATGGACTTATGGGGCTTTTTTTCAATATACTAGTTATCTTATTGTGGGTAATGTTATTTTTCTCATGGATTAATTTTATCTTCACAAATCTGCAGCATTTAATACTATATATACACATATATATGGATGCATACATAAATAAAGGATAATACTAAGCATGTATCATAATTCTATTCTACTTTTGATTCATGGGTTTGAATTTATGTAAATGTTATTTTTTCTCCAGTTAAAATTTTTGTAATGTTATTTTTTCTCCAATTAAAATTAACCATTCACTTCAATATACTATATTCTATCTGCTTTTCTTTTCTAGCATTCATTTATTCAACTCGATTTCATATGTTAAATTAATTATAAATTTCATATTTTCAATACATATATTATCCATCCTCCTTTCACCTAAAATTTAAATATTTGAGCCTAACATTGATTCTCATGACCTCTTGTTTGATACATGTTAAATTATTACAAACTTAAAAAAAAAATGAATATTAAGTGAAGACAAAATGTAATCGTTTAGGTCATATTTAATAAGCATTTGATTTTTGGTTTTTGGCTGTTGAAAATGAAGTTTATGAGTACAAATTCCACTTATAAGTTAGTTTGTTATGTTATCTACCTTCTTCCATGCTTTCTACCTTGGTTTTTGAAAATCAAGTAAACACTACTGCTACTTTTATATTTTTATATATATATATTATATTTTTATCTACCTTTCTTTCCATGATTTAAAAACATATAGGTTGAGTTTTGAAAACTCAAAAAAATAAAAAAATAATAAAAATAAAAAATTAAAGTTTTTAAAAGCTTCTTTTTTGTTTTGGAATTTGGCTAAAAGTTCAAATGTGTTCGGATAAAATAACTATTATAAGGAAATTAGAAGAAAACAAATATAATCTTCAAACACTAAGGGGTCGTTTGTTTTTTGGGAATCTAGATAACCGGAATATTCAAATGCCTGGAATTATAGATGCCCGACATTTTAGATAACCGTGTTTGGTTTGAAGGAATAATTTATAAGAATATATGGGAATATTCAGATAACTATGTTTGTTTTGCAGGACTTTTGTACGGGGAAAGTTCTTAGATTATGTATAATACCAATAATGTCCTTACTAATTTTTAGTTAATTTAGCTATTAGTTTAATATAGTTTAGTATTATTATTAAGAGAATAAATAAAAAATAAATTAAAATATTATTCAATATAACTATCATTTATTTTACATCTTAATGTAAAATTTAAAAAACAAATGGTTATTTCTTAGTGTATGAACAAATTAATTTATTTTTAAATAAAAATACAAATTGTAAAATGCAATGGAGGGGCAAAAGTGTCATCTGAAGATGCCCTCAGCATGGGAATCTTTGAAACCCATCTCTCACGAGGGCATCAAAAGCTCCTCGGATACCTCCCGTATGGACATCTCGAATTTCCTAGGCATCCAACATTACCACAAAACAAACGAGGTAATCCAGATACCCATTCCATGGACATCTTGGATTACCGTCAAACAAACGGCCCCTAAATAGTTAAGAAACACATGATCCAAATAATTATCAAATGGGATCTAAGCTGACGTTTTTATGCATATTTTACACTACTTATCTAAAGTTTTTTTAGGAGACTTATCTAAAGTTGTTATGACCGAAAAAGTCCCAATGATATCATACTACATACTCGTCCATTCGTAAAGAAGAAAAATATTCATAGATGAAAAAAACATTTTATTAGTATGGACCATGGTGTAGGAAGAAAATATAAGTTTATTAATTTAGTTAAGTAATTCAATTAAATTATTAATATTGATTAATTGATTGGTCAATGAATATTTAGGATTTATATGTAAATTCCTTTGTTTTACTCCACACGGATGTTTGAAACTTTTCCTAAATGAAAGTAAAATTATTTGATCTCTATAGAGAATTTAATATCGTTCTTTTTTTTTTATAATAGAATTTAATATCCTTCTTGAGATGAATTTATTCAAGTCAATATGAATTCGTTTCCATCTTACTAAAACTCAATGCATGAGATCCACATAAAACAAATTAAAATAATATATCTACTAATTATGTGGCTGAAAAATAAATTTTAAAAAATATATGCACCATGATTATGATTAAATTTTTTTTTTTTATTTTAATAGAAGAGAGAGTACCTTAGTAGATATTTTCCGTTCAATTAACGAATAAATATCCCAACTAATTTGGTTGACTAATATGATACCTTCATATATAAAAGTTAAAGTTAAACATTACATCAATTATCTTAATGATACATTTTTTTCTTCTTTTCTTCTAAATTTAGAGTTTAACCAAAACAACCAACCGGACGACAATGAGTAGTCAAGCTTGGAAAATTCAAATGTCAAATAAAGATTTGAATTTCCAACATCCACACATTTTTTTAATTAAATATTATATATATATACACAAACGTGGCCTAAATTAAATTACAAGTTTGATTATTAACTTTCATATTTGTATTTAAAAAGTCCAAATTAAAATAAAGTTTAAAAACATATTAAACATTTTAAAAATTCAAAGGTTCAAAAGTTTAAGAACTTATAAGACATGTTTTAAAGTTTAGAAACATATTAAACACGACTAACCAATTGGCACGAGTGAAGTGATCAAATTTTTTTCTTAAACCGAATACCCATTTGGGTTTTATGGACTCTGATACCATATTAAATAACATAGGGTTTCATCTCAAAACCAATTGACAATGAGGAGAGTGATCCATCTATCTTATAAATTATGAGATCTCCACTTATCTTTCAATGTGGGATCCTCAACATCAGTTTCGTTTAATAATCATTTGGTTTTTTTGTTTTTTTGTAATATATCTTATTCCCATGTTTTCAAAAATCAAGTCATTTTTTTCTTTTAAAGAAAAAAAATATTAAAAAAAGTTTGTTATTGTTTTTAGAATTTAGTTAAAAATTCAAATGTTTCTTTAACAAAGATTAAACAAAAAAGTCATTGTACAAAAAATGGAGAGGAAACAAACATAATTTTAAAAAAATTAAATAATTATTCAACGGAGCTCCAAAGACCAAAGTTGTAATTTCAAGAAGAACTATGGATTTGTGATTGAGATGGATGTGAATTAATAGAAATGATGCAATAATAATAGGAATAGAGTGGGCACCAAAAAAGTTTGAAAGCATGTTGAAGATGACTCTTGATATCAGCCACAGGCCCACGGGCAGCTATGCAAATTTCTCCGCTGGCAACCGACCATGCCAGTTGCAGAGTCCAATTTCCTCACGACTGGTTGCATGAGAAGAAAAATATCTTCGTGTTCCTTTTTTTTAAGCTTATTTTTGTACTAATTAGAATCTAGAAGAGATCTAAATGAATATGACCCTACTCCTTGCAATATTATATTTTCAAACCTCCTATTTTTATTTCGGGTAAAATACACTTTTGATTTTCGGATTTAACTTAATTTTTTATTTTGTCATTTAGGAGATATTTGAAACAATGAGGTGTGGAGTAGGAGTTAACTCCACCAAACTACTAGTTTGGTTCAAGGACATACAACATCCAAATGTGGGACCCACAAATTGATTAACCAATTACAACATTGTATTGTGGACTCCACAAACTTAATTCTCAGGAGGTCACCCAACATAGAACTTCTTCAAGTCAAACACGTTTAACTCCAAAGTTCCTATGGTTGAGCCACCGAAAAGGAAAGTGTACCTTGTTGGTATAGGTATTATCTATCAATTCTTTTAAGCTTTTCTTGACTATACTTTCATGTTCTCAGGATCTCTCTCATTCAGATGTGATCTTGGTTCATTCACATGTACCCCTCCCATCCTCCGGTGTCACAATTTAGAAACCAATTTCAAACTTCTGTGACTAATTAGAAATCAAATTTTAACTTCGAGTGAGCGAATATGACAATTTTGAAACATCAATGACAAAATAGAAACTAAATTCAAATCTCAGGATAAAAAAATGCTAGTTTTGAAAACCGATCATATAGAAACTAAGCTCAGATCTTAAGGACTAAAAATGTATTATATGATTAGGATGGTTTTGAAAACACATGTTTTTAAAATTATAAAATTACTTTCTCACTAAACACTTTTAAAATAATTACTGACTTATAATGTGTTTAGTATAGATTCCTGAGTGGTTTTAGAGGACTAAAAGTGTCGTATCTACAATGTCTGGTGTTATAGGTGATTTTGGACCACACAAGGAGCTGACGAGGACAAACGGACAGATGTAGGACCAAAAGACCGACCCAGAGGAAGACCGGGCCAAAGGGTCGGGCCAACATGGCCCGACCCATATGGTCGGCCTCGGCAAAAGGCCGAGGCCGACCATTCGGCCCGGTTGCGTGGGTCAAGTCCGTTCGATGCCGTTTGGTCCCCATCGCCTTTGGCCGCCTCAGTTTCGCCTGGTTTGACCTAAAACGCCTCCGAATCCCTAAAAACCCTAGGAGGATGAGCAGGTATTTATATCCCTCTTCGCCGCTGAAGAGGGGATCCCGAATTTTATCCCTAAACACTATTCTATATTTTCTACTCTCTCCTCTTGCTCTTACTTTTCCACTCCCTACCGTTCTGTTTGCTGACTTAAGCATCGGAGTCGGTGTGACGAGCACCACACCGGTGTGCAGGTTTACTGTCTTGCAGGCCACGTCTTCCCCACTCATCTACAAATTTACCGTTTGTGGCATGTGAAGGTCAGGTGAGTTTCCTCTGACCAAATTTGACCATCAACATCTAGTATTAGAAAAAGGTACTTTTAAAAAGTTCATATTGATTTTAAAACTTTTTTAAGACGCACTTGTTGAGAGATGATTATCCAAATAGACTAATAAAATTAGTTTGAAATAGAATATAACTAAACAAATTTGTAATTAAAATGCACTTTTAAAAAATTATCTTTGAATATATTATGTTATATTATAATATCCTGAAATATATTTTAAAAATTATTTCTCATGTAAAACATCAATTTTTAAAATTTTAAATTTTAAAGAACAATAAACAAAAAAAAGATTTACCAAGCATATATATGCTTGATTTTCTTATTGCCTTAATTTTCTATCCATATGATTGATTCTCATATAAGAATATTGATGAATTTTTTATTTTGAAAACTTAATTGTGATATTTGAAAATGACAGAAAAGACCGACTAGAAGAATGTTTAAACCAAAAAAAGGAAAAAAAGAATCTAGTTGCCGATGTTTGTTTGTATTTGTTTTTTTTTTTTTTACAGGGAAATTAGTTAATATTTTTCGTATTAATAAATTTCTTCTTTTATTTTTGATAAAATTATAAAATAAAAATTTAAATTCAAAATGAGACCAACTAAAATTTGTCAATTGAATGATTACCTAACATAATAGAAACTTGTTAAGTCGTATAAACTTAATTAATCCCTGAAAATTGAATTGAAAAAATCAGTTGATTTAAATTATCAATCAAATATTAAATAGTTTCAATAATGTAATTTAATTTGATATAAATAAAAAGTGATTGAGGAAAAAATAAGTAGGGGACAAGCAAGGCCACCGTGCTAAGCAAGAGGATGAATTTGGAAAATTGAAAAAGAAGCAAAAGGAAAAGGAAAGCATGTGGTGTAAAGGTACACGTGTCAACCTTGTTGTAGAGATTAAGCATAAACGTGGCACATTATTAGTCACTAATTATATATTAAATTCTACCACTTCATTTTAGTCTCCCGATGGATATCTCTAACAATCATTTTCTTTGAGTTTTCAAAAAATAATAATAATAATAATAATAATAATAATAATATTTCCAATTGTTTAAAAAAAAGAAATAAATAAATAATTCCAAAATGTCTCTACTGAACCGGCAAGGACAATTTGAGGCAAATTCTCTCTCATTTTTCTCCAATTTAATAAATAATAAATAAACAAATAAAATAGTATCTATTTTGTTTTATATTTATATTTATTAGTTTGGGGGGTTTAAAAAATTAATTTGCAAATCTCAAAAAAAAAAATATTAATTAATTTGCATGCTCACATATTAATTACATACCCAATATCTTAAATAGATTTATGTATCCATTGGTTTTAATTTTTTTTTCAATTGCCTATATTTAGGAAACAATTATAAATTTCAATTCCTATGCTTTGCCGACCATTCCAATTATGATTCTCGACATTTATAACGTTTGGAAGATTGGAAGATTTTAAAGAGGTTTAAATACTTTTAAGTCTCGAACTTAAAAAGAAAATTGTTTTATTTTAGTTTTCAAATTTTCAAAATATTCATTTTGTTGTTATGTTGGGTCTCAATTTTTTTTTTTAATTATATTTAAGTTCATTAACCAAAAAAAAAAAAAAAAAAAAATCCTAAAAGAATGAAACTTTAAAACCCACCTTAAGAGCTCAAAAATATTTTTAACTAAAAAGAAAATTATTTAAATTACATATTTAGACTCTAAAATTTTTAAAATGTGACAAGTAGGTCTATGAATTTTTTTTAAAATGTCAAATAGATCAAAAGACTTATTAAACATAAAATTCAAAATTAAAATTTAAAAAATCTATTCAACAATCAACACACCAAATTGAATGTTTAGAAACCAACTATAGACTTTTAAATTTTATTCATATGTCAAACACAAAATTTTAAGTCTAAGAATTTATTAGATTATTTCTAATGTCGAGGAACCTGTTCACATGTAACTTCAAAGATGAAGACCCATGGAATAAATAATATATTGTATTGATGTTTGTATGCGTGTGGGTGTACAATCTTTAATGTTAATCCTGATTCTCTCTTGTGTGTGAATGTGTTTCACTCGAGGGCTGGTTCTTGGAGCTTGAAGTCCTTCAGTCTCTTCAGTCTTCAAGAATTGTTGATGTCCTGAAGAGTCTTTGATCTTCAAGGAGTTTTGAAGTATTGAAGAGTGTTTGGTCTTCAGGAAGTTTTGATGTCATGAAGAGTCTTTGATCTTCAAGGAGTGTTGAAGTCTTGAAGAGTGTTTGGTCTTTGGTCTTCAAGAGGTGTTCAACAGTTGAAAGACTAAAATTTTGAACTCTTGTCTTTGTGAGAGTCTAGCATTTTTGAACCCTTGAAATGGAGGAACCTATGTCGCTGGATGGGCCCTCGTAACTCTTGGGCTCAACTATTTAGTCTTGGGTTTGGTTCATATTTGCCAAATACTTAACCCAAATTTGATCCAATTAATTATTTTGTTAATTAATTGGTCAAATTAATTAATTTGATCAAAATAATTTATTTTCTAATTAATTGATAAAAATAAATTTATAATTGGCAAACTTTGTCTTCAAATTAAATTTGGGACACATGTCAATTTATAATTGGTCACAAATTTAATTATTTGTAATTTTGTCATTAATTTTAAATAATGTCGTGCCAATTTGTGATTGACAAAATTTCTCCTTCATCACAACCAAAATCAAAATAGACATAAATGGATTAAACATCTAAATTTCACCAAAAAAAAAAAAAAAAAACACTATATATATATAAATAATTATATGGTTAAAAATCACTTTTTGTCCCTAAACTTTCATGCAAGTAACAATTTAGTCCACAAACTTTGATTTGTAACGATTTAGTTCATGTACTTTTAATTTTGTAAAAATTTAGTCATTGTACTCTCAAATTTGTAACAATTTAGTCCTTATCATGAAAATCAATGCAAAGGTTTAATAAAATTACTTACATAGATAGATTAATAAACTAATTTGGGACCCAAAATGTTTATAAGCTACGAAGTTTAATCATCAAATAATAAAAATTGACAATTAATTTTGATGAATTTTTGTTACACAAAGATTAAATTGTTACAAGTTTAAAAATATAAAAATTAAATACAAGACTAATCCGTTATATTGTTAAAAAAAAAAAAAAAAAAAAAAAAAAAAAAAAAAAAAAAGACTAATCCGTTATAAATAAAAATTCCGAGACCAAATTATTATTTTTACGAAAGTTCAAATACCAAAAATGATTTTTAACCTAATTATATTTTTTTAAAAACTAGGGAGAGAGAGAAATGAGAAGACTACCTAATGAGCCATAGTCATCCTTTTCATGGAGGATCGAAGTTCCGTCAGACAGTGAAAGTCTATAAATATCTGCTTCCTCAACCTGTTAACGTCCTCCAAATTTCCCAACGAATCAACTCTCAGCAACACCAAAACGAATCAAGATGCTCTTCTTCAAATCTTCTTCCGGAGCAGTGCACCAGGAATCTCATCCGCCGGAGGAGGTCAAGAGCGGCGGCGCGTGTGTCTCACTCACGGTCTGGAGGAAGTCGCTGGTACTCACCTGCAACGGATTCACAGTCATCGATCGTAACGGAAATATCGTTTACCGAGTCGACAATTACACCGGACGGCCGGAGGAAGTGGTTCTGATGGACGGCCTCGGCAAATCCGTCCTCACAATGTGCCGCTCCAAGGTCGGTCAATGACTCAATTCGCCCTTACAGACGCTCGATTCCACTTCTTTCCGATGAAATCGAACTAAATGTTTATTACTCGCTCTGATTTTCGCTCTGATTTCCGGTGAATTTGATTCTAATTTTGTGTATATTTTGGTTGAACAGAAGCTCGGACTGGCAGAAAACTGGTGCGTGTACGAAGGGGAAGGAGGAGGAGAAACTAGGGCGAGAAACAAGCCGATATGTCGAGTGAGGAAGAATATGAACATTCTACATGTCGCTCCGAATTCGAAAGTGCTTGCGTACGTATACGATTACAGAGTCTCAGAGAAAAAGTATGCGTACAGTATCGAAGGTTCGTACGGGGAGCGATCGTGCAAGGTTTTGGACGCGTCGAGGAGAGTGGTGGCGGAGGTGAAGAGGAAGGAGGCGATCAAAGGCGGCGTTTGTTTCGGGGCGGAGGTTTTTCTTCTGGTGGTTCTTCCTGGCTTTGATCCTGAATTGGCTATGGCTCTGGTTTTACTTTTGGATCAGATGTTCTCTTAGAATTTGAATTTGATTCCTCTTCTTCTTCATCTTTTGTTCTTGTGCATATTTTTGCAGTAGCTGCGTTTTGAATTTGAAAGGGATTGTTTCAAGTTAGAGTGTACAATATTGCTTTGTTGTAGGGATAATAACATGTATTTCATTTTCAATCACAAATCTTGGCTTATACTATAATCCTTTTTAACGAATGATTGAGATGAATTATTACCTTCCATCCGATTTGAACCTAAGTATAGGTATAAAGTATGTACCTCCGACTAGAGGTTCAAATCCTTACTGTTGATATGTGTTGAATTTGATATGAAGCAACCAAGTACAGGGGTCTTCCTGTCTGGACGTAACTATAGTGAACGGCGTGAATTTGTGTGTTGTTTCATCTTCGTCCTTTCATTTTTATTCGTTGATTTACTGTATTTGTTATAACACTTACGTATATTCGTATTTGATTTTCAATGTTTGTATATACAAGACAAAAAAGTTGTTAAAGTATCGATGTCGATCATCCATATTAATTAGCCTAACATATCATCACATCAAAATTGATGCGACACTTAGATACACTACTTGATTGTGCATGTGGAGAGAGATCAAATAACGTAGGTGACACTATTTCAACTTACCTACATTGTCATGTCAATTTTCTCTTATTAATCTATTTAATAGTTTAATTAATATTGGGAATTAAATCAATTTGATTATATACATATACATATATCAGATATTTGCAAGTATTTAGATCAATTTAGGCACATCTTAACTAATTTTACATGATAAACACCCAATTCTATGGAATTTGAATCCATTCCCTCTAAATTAATTTGATTATAAAATAGATGAACTAAAATATTGAAAAGCAACTTATACAAAAGGCTACAAGTATACTGAGCTAAAAATTAATATGTTAAATTACATATTTAATCTTTAACTTTTGGATTTGTGTCTATTAAATCTTAAATTTTAAGAATTGTTTAATAAGTTTTTGAGTTTTATCATTAAGCTCTTCAACTTTTTTTTCTTTTTTTTTTTTTTTTTTTTTTTTTTTATGAATAAGCTCTTAAACTTTCACGGTTGTGTTTTAGTTCATTGACATATTTAAAAATTTTAAATAATTAACTATTTCATTATATATAAATTTGAATTTTCTATCCAATTTGACCATAAACTTTTAATTTTGTCTAATATTCATCAATTTCTAAAAACTAAGTCAATAACTTATTAGAGACAAAATTAGAAATTAAAGGATTTACTAGACACAAAATTGAAAGTTTAATGATTTATTAGATACTTTGTAAAGTTTAGAGATCCATTAGATACTTTTTCCAAAAAGACCCATTGGATATAAAATTGAAAACTCAAAAACATTCTATACCTTTTTTAAAAGTTTAAGAATTAAAGTAAATATGAGTTGGCTTAGCTTATTCACAATTAGGGTTCCTCGTCTTCCCTGAATCTCATAGAGCAAGAGGACAAACTTGGCGATAACAATCAAAATGACAGCGACAACTACAAGAATAGCAGTCTGGTCTCATCTCTGTTCCTGTCTGCCCTGTGCTTTATCATCGTCTTTGGCACCAACAAACCGAAACAACTCGAACTTTCTTGGTCCTATAAGAGGGACGTGACAAGACAAAGAAAAGGAAAAGAAAACTAGTAGCGAGGACAGAGAGGGGGGCATAAGCAAATAGTAATATATAAGAACTGAGATTTCTATTGCCTCGTCAAATACTTTTCTCACAGTGGCAAAGAATTTGCTACTGCGTTCTGGAATGAAGTTGATGTTACAACAATTAGAAAGCGTGTTCACTATTCAGGACGGACCATTACAATAATCAATCCACCACTTACAACAATATTATGTACAACCAACCAACCAACCAACCAGTTTAGCCACTACCCTAGAGCAGTGATTCTAATTTAATAACAGCATTTTGTCGGAGGAATATATTACTTGAGAGTTTATTGATCAATCTAACCTGTTCCTCCTCCTCTTTTCCAATCCATTAGCATTAACTTTCGTGTCTTTTGTTGACCCTCGCCAGCCTTGGACAAAAGAGTTGCTGGAGGAGGCATCATAGACGATTGTTTTACGATGCTGGAGGTTGAATGTTTAGCTTCCGATACCGAAGAATCCCTAATGAACTTACTCGGCGACGATCTACTTGATCTGGGTGTAGCCCAATTCAATGGTCCCTTTCTACAATTTGTCTGAGCAATGTCTCTTCTGCTCTCTATCGTTCCTAGCTTTGGCTTCTTTGAGGGATGCATATGGCCCTCGTTCTTAAACGAATTGTTGGACCACAATCCGTATGTAGTAGGCGCGGTGTATAATTCTTCGGTTTCCTCTGATTTCAACTTGCGAGCTCTCATGGATTTTTGTGAAGGCTTTTTTGGCCACCTTACTATCCCATCTATGTTTTGCCTCGATGCAGCATTGATTGCAATATCGTACAGTGTTTGAGCAGCAGACATTACTCTTGGACACTGCTGCTCTGTAGAGAAGCAATAAGGATAACCGAAGACAAAAACTTCAATTAGACTTTAGTTGCATGCAAATGAAATACAAAATTTCATATACGTTTCAAGCTACAGCAAGATAGCAACACTCGACTCTTAACTTGAAATTAGAAGTTTGTAAACCCACATGACAGTATAAATAAACCCGAATGTCTAAGTTCTCTAGGGAGATTAAAAATCCAAGTTTTAAACATTTCTGAATTATGCATATAACAAGTAAATGCCAAGAATTTAATTTAGATTCCTCTCAGATGCTTAATGTTTTACATAGTAAGCTTCTCTCTACCTCTACCGAAATTCTCAAACTAGCAAAGCACTTTCTTCAACCACTGAACTTCTGAAAAACTTTTCATTTAAAACTAAATACCCAGAGTTAAGGACTTCTCTTCCCCATCTCTCTCCTCTCTCAAGATCAATCTCTCTCTCCCTCAGCTCCTCAATAAGCATATTCCTTTAGAGTATTCTTCTTGGTTCCTCCGGAGAAAGGAACCTACTAGACTCCTTGATGTAGGGTTACTATTGGTATTTCACAAGAAAAGTCATTTAAATGATAAAAAGGTTGGTAAACTGAGAATTGCTTATGTTGTCATTGGAAAGTCATTTACGGATAGAGTTTAAAACTTGCTTTATATAATTTATTAGATCTTAAGTACCAACTTTAAAAAAATTCAAGAATATGATTTAAATTATTCATAGAAGTAAAATAAGGAGTTCAACAACAAAATACAAAAAGCATTAAAGGCGTTCTCATATTTATCCCATAATGAATGCTATAGCCAAAAAAGGAAGTGCTGCATTGCAAGTTTTAGCTCCACCCACAGCTATATAAAGGTATCACAACAGATAAGAAAGTTGAAACTCATACCATTTGCCTCTTGATTCATCTTCCCTCGAGATTCTGTATGTAGACCAAAAGCAATGTCACGATTTAAGTAAAATTAATAATAATGGTAAAAATGGTTCCAAGGTGAATATTGAATCTCAATTACACGACATAAATGACTTCCAATAAATCCTTACCCACAAGCACAGAGGAAGCTTTTGAACAAGTTGCAGAAGACAGGGAATCCCATCCACATTGATGATGATTAACAGATACAGAAGAGGGCCTTCCATCATCAGGACCAACTCTCATTGTTGAAGGAAATAAACTCTGGTTAAAAGTCAAAGATTCCAAGTCTTTCGTAAAACAATCAGAAGTAGCACCGAGGATATTGGAAAAGTTTCCAACTCGCCACCACCTACCAGGACATGTAGTCCTATTTGAAGAAAATTTGGATGAATCAGAATTTGCTTTAGAGTGCCCATTAAAAGAATGTGACCACGGAAATGGTTGCAAGATCGGTCGACGAGATTGTTGCTTTGCTGGACGTAAATCTGTTGCATTCTTTGAAGATACGGAGGTCTTGCTGGCATCCTGAAGCAAAGATTCTAAGTCCTTTGGTAGAGGAAGGCCCAATTTCACAAACATGTCATCAGGTTTGTACAACTTAAAATCAAGTGTATTGGTCAAAGTTTCAGAATTGCTACAGGCATCTTGCACCTTCATGGAAAAACAAGAGAGAAAGAAATTGAGGTCTAAATCTGAATAATTAAGGAAAAGGAGCTCCGTAATTTATGATTAACATTTAGAAAACTAGTAAGAATTATCTCAATGAAGATTTGAGACTTTTGCCACCGCAATTACCACCACAAAGAGAATCAGCAAAAACAGATTCAATCAGGTATCAAAATAATTTGAAGCAATTGAAGAAAAATGTATAGTCGGTGTACAGATCATAAATTTAATAACAAAAAACACTTAAGGCATAGTACGTGTTTGAGTGTGTGCATGTGCACATGGGTATGATATGGGTACGGATGACTAGAGATATAGTCAAATTCTTACTCACTGACCTTGTTCAACGGAGGTGCATCTGTTGCACTGGGTCCTTTTGAATCAAAATTCACCCCTTCTTCCATGCTTGAACCAGAACCAACTAGACTTGTGGATGGTTTGCTGTTAGAACAATTCTCTGACTCCGCAATATTGTGTGGGCGGACAGACCATGGGAGCTGAAGAACAGAACAAGCCTTTCTAATTGACTGCAGAAAACATTCATTTACATTTGTGTCTTTTTTACCTTTGTCTATACTTAAACTAGCACAGTCATAACTACCATCAAGAAGATCATTCAGCGGTGGATCATCTGTAAGCTTTGTAAAATCATGAACATCTGATTTCAGCCCATATATTCCTGTATGAAAATTCACAAGGTCCACAAGTTATTTTATGCTTTGTAATGCAATGTAAGATGAACAAAAGTAAAAACCAATGAGCAGGTAAATTATAATTTATTTAAACAGGCGGCTTTTTTCTTAACTTATGTCAAAATCGTAAATAACAACTAATGGACTTGAGCAGGTAAACTCCTCGCAAAACTGATAACAAGGTCCAGCTATGGCCTATAGTGATGGGAAAAAAAATCAAATGAATGTAAAGGGAAATTGCTTTCATTATAACACTGTTAAGAACTGGGACGCAACTCATTTTTGTAGAGCAAGATATACTTAAAGAATAACTCTTGTTGGAAGAAAAAATAAAATAGTTGATGTTAAGAGAGTCAAATTCTATCTTTTCACGAGATAGGTGGCCAATTGCAATGTGGAGGGTGGCATACAAATGACCGAACCTCTTTTTAGAAAGGCTATTCAAGTGATTATATCTTTCCATAGATATCTTAATTAGAAGGACAAACTATCTCATATCTTTAAAAACCAACAAGTACTCAATAGAATTAGAACTGTCTTGATTTGGTTATATCAGTTATCCCTCAAATTTCATCACAACAAGCCAAGAATATCTACACCGTTAGCAATTTAAAACATCTGCATTATCCAGTGGAGACCGTCTTTAATTCATGTTAGAAGCTCATCAAAGGACTATATACCAAATAAATGCAAGTTTCTGAAAATATAAACCAATAATTCACATGACATCATCATACCAAGAAAACTGCTTCCTGCTGCAGCTGAACCATTTCCAGCATTTATAGAGAGCGTATCAAATTTTGTCTTCAATGACACTTTGAGATTTCTCTTATCACCCCGCTTGCTCGTTAGACTACTCTTCTGTTTCTGCAACTGAGTTTTCTCTGGGTTTTTTTTTTTTTTTTTTTTTTGGGGGGGGGGGGGTGGATATGTCAGTACGTAAGTTCCTGATTTTCCAACAACTTACACTAGGAAAGCATAGGAATCTAGAATAGAAAATGCAAATGATATCCTAACTAAAGCACACATAAATGTAACAGATATTGCTCATTCTAAGGTTGCACAATAATACAGGTTATCTAAAAAACAAAAGTCAAATGACCATTGTAGCACCAATTTCTCAATACATTAAGTCAAGAGAATATGAAAATATAATGATTTATTAACTTTAGAAAGAGAAAGTATATAGTACATTAAGTTAATCAATTAATAACATTACCAATGCGACAAAAAAAATTCCCAAATATCCTCTTCTCTCATAAATTTACAATAAATAAAATAATCACATTTTTTTCCCAAATATCTTCCCCTCTCTCATAAGTCATAAATTTACAATAAAGAAAGAACCACAACATTCAACTAAATGTATGAAGAAAAAAAAAAACCACAACCTGAACAAATGGAGAGCAAAGTTCACTGAATTGCCTTTCATGGTCCTCTACTCAAGGATCTTATAAACAATCCACATATCATAAATTTAAACAAACTGAGGGGTGTACCTTTAATCTTTAGATTCTATACATTCCTACTTCTTTTGAAGACAGTACTCATATCATGGGTTTCTTTACTTCTAGTTATAGCTAAAGGTTTGGATTATGGTTTGCTTTATATCATATTTTAATCAGATTTCTTGCACAATGATCAATCTAACTCCTTTTATCAATAAAAGTTATTATTTCCTGCCTAAAAATATGAAATAGACGAACTGCATGGGAAAAACACCGTCACTTGGATCTGAAAAAGAATTGTCTAAGTAATAGCGAAGATGAACATCTATAACATTAAATTGGGGACTGGTATATATTACCATGAGAGCTGCACTTTTTAAGATATGATCCAAGCTTATCAGATGTATCTTTTGTGTCATCAGCTCCTCTTAAGAATAAAGAATCTTCCAATTGAACCACACGTGGCCTCTTAGAACATAAACTACTACTACTACTCCTTGACAGCTTTAATGATTTACGTAGCTGTACTCCTGGACTTAAAGTGGACAAATGACTTCTTTTGTTCCTACTTTCGTGATCTTCAGATGTATCTTCACCATCCTTAGAAACTGCTCCTTCAGGGTTCTTTTCCAAAGAAGCAGAACTCAGATCATTGATAGAGCTCGTCCCAGCTGGCATACCAACATTTATAGACCATTACATCATTAAAATATGGAAAATGAAAATAAAAAATGACTGATAAAGGAGATGAAATAGCAGAGACTCGTGAAACATAGATTCTATAATAGTCAACTCAAATTGAAATCACATACATTATAAGTCACCAAGTGTAAAAAGTAAAACATTTAAAAAGCTTGCATATGTCTAAAGATATGACGATCCTTTCACAGATGCAGTAGCCAGAGCCAGCCACTAACGTCATCTATCTATAGAATAGAAGTAGGTTAAAAAAGATGCAATTTTTTCTTCAAGATTTTTCAAATCCATCATATAGACCTTATTCCATGCTCCGAATTTCAGCAGACAGATGATCAAAACTATCCTATGAAAGAATAAGAAAAATAAACAAAATGTTTCCTTTTACGCAAAATGTTTTGATGTTTCTCCTACCACATCCCAGGAGCAGAATCCACTAGAAAACATTCAATAAGAGGAATCTTTCATTAGAGGATAAGACATCCTCACAAACACCTAGGGTTTATATAAAACACTTCAATTGGCAAAATCCGCTAGAATAAAGGAAGTAGAACAAAAGGGGCTACAGAAACTTATTGGTCTTGAACAATAAGTGACTCAAAGCTCTCTGGAAGTTTCATCCTATTACATACAATCAGTTCATCCACAAGCAATGCGTAAAACTCCAAGCACTAATTATCATCTCTTTCGCGAATCAATCAGCACTCCCCAAAACCTCAGGTATTGGCCAATTGAAATGCGAGAAGGCGACAAAACACGAAACCAACAACAAATCTAAAATTAAACATCAGTAAACCAGAAAAAAGCAAGGTCAATTCACCTTTTTGACTACCGTACGAGCTGAAATGCTGAAATGAATAGCTAGGAGGTGCCGAACCGTGATCCGCCTCGCACAACTCGACTTCCTCGATTGCTACCCCGGTTCTAACAGAGCCGTCTGGTCCCATGAGCTTCGGCGCCGCCACATCCACCGGATAAGTCAATTCGAGAGCATCCATCACCGAAGCCCTAACACCACGGAACTACAAACAGAAGACGATTCACTGCAGCCGCCAAACATCTCCAAGGACTCTAAAACTCCGTCGAAAGAAGACAGCAATCTGTGCACGACGAAGAGCATTTGAACATCCTACCGGAGAGAATCGGATCGGAAAGTGAGTGGAGAAAAGTGAATTAGGTGGGAGAAGAGGAGAGGAAAATGAAGGGAAACGGGAGTGTTTAGCATGTTGCGGCTAAGAGTGCGAGAAATCAGAGTTTTTAGGGCACGAATTGGGAACAAAGGTAAGTATATATAGTTTTCGGGAAAATGTGTGTCATATTTGGAAACGGACCATCGACGGGAGAATATTCCGTTCCGTTCTCCGTCAGGGCTCGTCCGCGAATACCCACTTTGCGTGGAGATGGGGCTCGTTGTCTTTTACGGACCTTGACGTGGCATTATCCGTTAAAATAATTAAATCCACTCTAAAATTTTAATAGGATAAATTTGGGATCCGCCCAATCATCACCCGCCACGTATTGCTACCTCGTCGAGTAATTATAAAAGAAATAAATAAATCAGTAAATCACACAGCGACTCACTCACTCCCACATCTGTTCTGTATAATTACGAAAATACTCGTATATATATATATATATTTTTTTTTGTTTTTTTCTTAAAGAAACAAAAATTGCAACCTCTAAATCTGTGTGAATAACCATTGTTTTCCTTTTTACAAATCAAAATTGTAGTTTTCTTTTCAATAAATTGTTAGGTGAGTTGATATGATTTGAGGTTGACTTTAATTTGATTCTTTCAAATTTTCATTTTAATCTCTATTATTTAAACTTTACTTCACGTTGATTTTTGTGATTCTTATTATTGTCAAAATAAGAAATTTATATTGATGTCATGAAATTATTTTAAAGAGAATGCGTGACCTAACCAAAAAAGGAAACTGAACACTAGTGTGATATTTGTTACATCAACTATGGTACTTAATTAGCTAGGAGAATTTGGATGTAGCAAGAGTTTATTAGAGTGTGAAGAATGTCTTACCTTCTTTTTGTTATTATTATTTTTTTTATGTTTCCTGTGCATTTTAGGATTTAAAAAAAAAAAAAAACCAAACCGGACTGTCCTAAGACACGAGGGGTGTGAAATGCACACGCCCCCACGGATAGACCTTATGGGTTGGGCCACTTCCCTTATCCATCTATTTGTTTTAGGGCTTATATCTCCAACAATTTCTTTAATTCGTTCCACTCTTTCATTTGTCGGTGGACTTATATCCAAGTACAAAATTACCTATAGTAGTTCTAAAAGTTTCGAATTAGTCGTTTTGAAGTTGTCATCTTACAAACGCAATTTTGTTATCTATGTAAGAATCTTCTTACAAACGCAATTCTGTTATCTATGTAAGAATCTTGCAATGTGTTTTCATTTGATTGTATGTGTTAGTTAAATGGAATAAGTAGTCAAAACAAACCAAATAGGTATTGGAGTTTTAAAGACTCCATTTAAAAGCAAGGAAGAGCTATAGAATTTTGAGTGAGTAAAAAACAATGGAAAAACAATTGGTGAAATTTTTAACAAAGCTATATGGATCAAATTTTGCTCTAACAATTATTTTTATTAAAAAAGTATCTCATCTGTCAATATTATTTAGATTAATATTTTTAACATAACTTTTAATATTATATTTATTTTACATATTTTTAGAGTTTTACTATTCTAAAGATTGTTTTTCCAAATTGTAATTGTTAAACAACAAAAATAAAAAATAAGTTTTAGATTATGGGTTATAGTTAGAAAAAAAAATGTCAATAAAACTGAAACTATGGCTATTTTCAGAAATAGTAAAAATAACCGTGTGCATTTTTTTTCTTTCAAGAAAAAGTAATCTGTGGCATAAATAAGCCATAAAAGGTTTATTTTATTTTATGGACATTTGATAGGCTTGGTTGAACGCCCATCATTTTGAAGAAAAAATAAATCAATACAAAAAAAATATATATATATATATAAAATTAAAATTATGTTAAAGAAAATTATTGCAGACTTTCTTAAAAAAAAATAAAAATTATTGAGACTTTCTTTAATTTTCAAGTGATTATTGTTTGGTTTTTCTTTTTAAATGAGAAGTAAAGTAGTTTATTCATTAGGATGGACAAAGATTGGTATCTAAACTCTGCACAACTGAATTGATTAAATTTTTTTTTTGTAAAAAAAAAAAGGAAGGTTCAAAGTTTTCTGTATATAAGTTATATATTACATATAATTTGAAAACAATAAAAAAAATCGAACTTAAAAAAAAAATTCAGTAGACTAATTGGGCCCAATTATCAGTCTCAGACACAGGCCAATGCGTTGGGCCCAATTGGGCCGGCCCGATAGATCCAATTCGTTATGGGCCGAGAAAATCTGGATCTGCGAGGAGTATGGGCCGTTTCTTTAGTATCCCAATCATGTCAACTACGGCGGCAAATACGTATCTCCGATTCAGTCGTCTTCAACCGGCCACCTAGCTCTGCCGCGGTGTCGTCCCACATGACGAGCTCGCTCTGTGTTCTCTTGCGAGTGCAATTACGAGGTGATTTTCTTTGACTCACGGAGTCATGAAGTGCCAGAGCGTCGCGTGCATATGGTCCGGCACGCCTCTGTCGCACAGAGTCACCGCCACGGCCGTGCTGAGCCACCCGCCGACTCTCTACACCGGCGGATCCGATGGCTCAATCATCTGGTGGAACTTATCATTCTCCGACTCCAGCACGGTAACTCGAGTAGCTATAGCTAAACCCCGCGTTTGATTATAATCTCTAGCTGATCATCTAAATTAGGACAATTGAGACTCATTATCTAGTTGAGATAGATTAGTTAACAGTTTTTCTGTTCTTACTTTTTATTGCATTTAATTTAATTTCTCTGGTCCGACATTATAATTCAGTTTAGATTGGTTAGCGTTTGGTACTATCCTCTGTTTATGATGATTCATTTCGTGTAATTCTTCGCCAACGGTTCTATGTCTGTTTTCTAATTCATTTTCAGAATGATACATTTGCTCCGTGGATTGATTGTAAATCATGTAGCTCGATAATCACTTCTTCTCTCGATAGGAAATTGAACCGGTTGCTGTATTGTGTGGCCACGCTGCGACAATAGCCGATCTTGGCATTTGTTACCCTGTTATCTCGGAGACGGGTAAGACAGATATTTCAAGTAATGCCGAGGTGAACTCCACTTCAGAAATTTGTGGTGCATTAGTAAGTGCGTGTTCTGATGGTGTGCTGTGCATTTGGAGCAGGAGAAGTGGACATTGCAGGCGCAGAAGAAAACTACCTGCTTGGGTTGGGAGTCCATCCATTGTGCGTACGATTCCATCAAAACCAAGATATGTATGCATTGGATGTTATTTTATTGATAGTGCTCATTCCTCTGATCATCTCTCAGTTGATTCTGCTGAAAGGAGCGAGGTTTCAGCTGATAGAGAATATCAGCATAAAAAGCATTCCAAATGCTCTGTCGTTATTGTTGATACATATACTCTTACCATTGTTCAAACTGTTGTGCATGGAAATTTATCTATTGGCTCCTTGAGGTATATGGCCATAGTCTCACCATTGACAGGTGAGGGGAATCATTCAGCAGTTTTAGTTGATTCATTTGGTCGGCTGCAGATGGTTTCGATGTCTAAGGAACCTAACCACGATAAAGTGGATGAGGCTAGCTTGCACAATAGTTCCCAAGTGGATATTTCTATTTGGGCTGAGGTATTGAATGAGAGAGGTCTGGTTTTGTCAGTTGCAACCAAACGCAATGTCATTGCCTTTTTGTTGCCTGATCGTTGTGTGTTTAAGCTTTTAGTCAGTGGTCTCATGGTTGGAGAGCTTTCTTTCATGGACAGTCTTTTTGGCATTAATGAGTTTACCTCCGAAAGTCATGCTGCTGGAGCAATGTTTCTTGATGATGGTGAGGAATTGAATATCATGAATAACCAGGCATGCCATGAAACATTTGTCGAGAAATTTGCTGTGTGGAATTCAGGAGGTCATGCAGTCGTCTTTATGTTATCGTTTACAAATAAGATATTTGAATACAAACCTCTTTATGAAATTCCTGCATCTAATAGTTCCTCAGATGTGAGACTATCGATATCTTTCATTCAACTAAATCAACATTTCTTCCGTATCGAATCACTTAGCTCTCAAATTGAAGAGCCTTTTCATTGGACTTCTAATATCACAATCTGGTCACTACAAGACAAACATCATTTTCATGGAAAGTCATACCTGAAATGCAGAATGGTTGGTGAAGCTAGTTCAATGGCAGAGTGGATTTCAGATTCCACTTGCCACAGTGAATTCATGGGGAAATATGGTGTAGTATCTGAGTTGAATTCTCAGCGCTTATCTGATTCTAGTTCCGAAAGTGTAAATGATTTATATTTAGGCGGCGGTAACAATTTTGTACAGAAGGGACAAATAACATCTTCTTCTATGGTTATTTCTGACAGTTTATCTACTCCTCTTGCAGTTGTTTATGGCTACTTTAGTGGTGATGTACAAATTTTAAAACTTGATTTGTTCCAAGGGCTCTCTTCTCATACTGAAAGTTCAAACTATGAAGTGAATCATCATGTACCCCAACTATATCTTTCAGGGCACACGGGACCTGTACTATGTTTGGCGGTTCATCGGATAGTAGGCAAAGGTAATGAACAAGTTCTTTTATCTGGAAGTATGGATTGCACCATTCGAATATGGGATCTTGAATCTGGAAATCTTATCATGGTAATGCACCACCATGTGGCTCCTGTGAGGCAGATAATTCTTCCTCCTGCTCATACCGACCATCCTTGGAGTGATTGTTTTCTTTCAGTTGGGGATGATTCTTGTGTTGCACTTGCTTCCTTAGAGACTTTAAAGGTGGAGAGAATGTTTCCCGGACATCGCAACTATCCTGAAAAAGTTGTGTGGGATGGTGTAAGAGGTTATATTGCATGCATGTGCAATAACCATTCCAGTACTTCTGATACTGTGGATATATTGTATATTTGGGATATTAAGACAGGTGCTCGTGAGCGGATTATTCCTGGGCCAGCTTCTCATTCAGTATTCGATTATTTTTGTAAAGGAATTGGGAAGAATTTGTCTGGCTCTGTTCTGAATGGAAATACCTCTGCTTCATCTCTACTCTATACAACAGTTGAAGATGGGAGTCTTTCTGATTCTCTTTCAAGCCATGGTAAGTCCACCGATACATCAAGGGCAATGGAAAATCTGACAAATAAGGTAGAATCAGGTACGTCGAATGGACATGTTAGAAGACGGCAGTCTGCTAAATCTTTTCTAAACTCTCTCTTTAATTCTGAGAGTGGAAAACATCCTATCAAGTGCTCTTGCCCATTCCCTGGGATTGCTACAATGAGCTTTGATCTTACAGCATTAATGTCTTTCAATCAGAAGGCTAAGTCATTAGCAAATAGAACTAATATTCAAGATACTGCAATTCCAAAGGATCAGCAAGCTAGGATGTCAACTTCCAACGCCAGGGATAAGAAAATGGGCGATCCTTTGGTCCATGAAATTTCAGCTGAATATAGTGAAGAGCTTAACTGGATTAGTTCATATGAAGAATGTTTAATTCGGTTCAGCTTGTCCTTTTTGCATGTATGGGGTGTTGACAGTGATCTCGACAATTTGCTAGTAACTGACATGAAGTTGAAAAAACCAGAGAGCTTTATCGTAGCTTCTGGTATGCAGGGGGATAAAGGTTCAATAACAGTGACATTTCCTGGTTTGAAAGCTGTTCTTGAGGTAAAAAAAAAATTCTTGTTTCAAAAAAAGCTGTTCTTGAGGTAGTCTGGATGATCTGTGTTGAATAATGGGGCATTTTCACATTTCAGATATTTCTTCTGACTCTTGAAATTCAATTTCATTTTCAGCTTTGGAAGTCATCCGCAGAATTTTGTGCCCTGAGGTCCCTCATGATTCTGTCTCTTGCTCAACACATGATTAGCTTGTTTCACTCAGGTTCATCTGCCAGCAGGTTAATGAAAATTACAGTTTAAGCAATCTAGTAATTGAATTTTTTATTTAGTAAAAAGTGTACCCCAAATTTAAAATTGATTAATTGCAGTCTTGATCTCGAAGTTATTTTTATTTGGAAAAGTTACCTGACCATCATGTTCGGTAGGTTTAACTACTACTTGACCTAGTATTTTTGGTACCAAGATAAGGCACATGAGATCTTTAATATCTTGATTATGTCACCTCAAGGGATTTTGAACACAAGAACACTTGGTGGTGTAAGACCTTTACCCTTATGCCAAGCTGTTGGGGTTAAAAATCTTCAACTTTTATGCTAGACCGCACAAAACACTTGGCATTAGTATGAACAAAATTTTAGTTTATTTTGATAAGAAGCATTAGTATGAACAGTATTCAAAGTAGTGAAGTACTAGCAACCAGAGCTCTCTGAGAGGCCAACTCTCTTTTCCTAGAGCTGACCATAGGATAAAATACTAACTATCCGAATGCCCTCTATTCACATGCTTGCATTCTAAGTATTCCCTTCATGTGTGTCAACTTCAGATATGAGTCGGATTGTGTTTATGAAAATCTTGCATGTAAAGTGAATATCCCTGCAATTCTCTCCTCATGGTTTTATTAACTCACGTGGACCATCTAGATTTCTTCATTTTCACTCCATTTCTCTTTCTTTGCAGTGCACTGGCAGCTTTCTATATGAGGAATTTTGTGGACAAAGTTCCAGATATAAAGCCACCTTTACTTCAGGTACATCTTTGCTTATTTTTCTCAATTTGTATGATGACCAATAAACTACATGTAATTACCCAATCCATTCTTATAATTAGAAAAAGGTATTTAGTTACTTTTGCGTGATATTGCTGGAGGATCTGTACATTTGCATAATTGAATTGGTGTACTTGTTGCTATGTTTAGTTACTTGCTTCTTTTCCAAGTTAATATGTTTGGGGACCTATATTATATGTATAAAATATTGATGCAACTGGAAATTATATTATTGGGGTGACTGGTGCATTTCTTTTTCCTGAAACAACAGCTTTCATTGTTACGGTAAAAAGTTATTTACCAGTGTACCCCTGCCCCTATACAAAATGGCCCCTGTATGTGTTAATTCCAAAATAATTATCTAGACTAGACCAATTGGGAGCACATTGTTTTGCTAATTCAAAATCCTTTTCCTCCCTAAATGTTATCCTATTCATATAGTCCTTTGTAACCAAAATTCCTAGAATCACCTTCACTTTTTGTGAGTATATTTCCAGTGAACAGCTGGTCCAAATTTCCTGGCACTTTTGGATCAACGACCCAACACACGTTGAATAACATAAATGGACTCCGTCACATCGTCGACTATAGGGACAATTGTCCTTTGTTTTTTCTGATTTTTTATCCTCATGTATCCACACTACACAGAAAGGATGTTTAACAAAGTAATCTTCAAAACTGGATGTGAAACTTTTCATAACAAAGCTGTTGTAGTGTTGTGGCTTGTGAGAATGATGGATTAACCAATCATAGAGGTTGTTATAAACTTATAATAGAAAGTTTCATAGTTGGTTATTCCTCCTATAGAAGATCAATACGGTTCATCTGGTAGGAGGCCAATGGTAAGTTTACCTCCAAATTGGCGCTCTTTAACTTGACGCATATTCCTTCCTTGGGCTTGCATATGCACCAACATGGGACACAAATATGGCACAGTACTAACACAATGATGTGTCTATTCTTAAATAAAAGACAAAGATACATACACATTAAGGATATGTTTTTTTTTTCTTCTTCTTTTATTTATTTATTTTAAAGAATATATATTCATATATTTAATACTTATAGCGTCTTGGTGGTGTACTTACAAGAAATTCTTTTGTAACTACAACTTGTCCATGTTCATTTCTAACTGGTCTGCTTTCTTTTAGCTGTTTAGTTTTTGTTTTTGGGAGGGGGTTCCCTCTTCCCCCTGCCCTTAGACTGTTTTTTTGGCTGGCCTCTTTGCATATTTATAGAGATTTCCCCTGTTTCTTATCAAAAAAAAAAAAAAAAAAAACTTCATTTTCGACATTCAAAGCTTGAAGATGTAGGATTTAGTTGGCTAGAGCCTAGAAGAAGATTTCATCGTAATGGTTTTTTTTTAAAGATCATAATGGTTTATAAATGATCAATGTAGAATTAGGGCCCATATACTTGCAAGGAATCAGAAGGAAATCAATCAAAATGAGAATCGTATTCTTTGTTTTTTTGTTTTTTGAAAAGAAACCAAGCTTTAAATGAAATAACATGCAAGGGCATACAAAAATAATTATTCAATAGAAGGAGCCCTACAAATTATAGAAAGGAGCCTCTAGTAAAAAAGAATGAAACCTAGCTGATACCCTTTACTAGAAAGGCCAAAGAGAATGTTAGTCCTTTGATATTGTTTACTCGGAGTTGTCTAGAATGTTTTTTTTTTTTAGTTCAACAATATTTGGGGGTAAGGGAATTTGAACCTCGGACCACTTGGTTGATGATATATGCCAAATTACTGTTGAGCTATGCTCACTTTGGCTAGTTGTCTACAATCAAAATCAGAAATCCATTAGTACTGTTCACTAGAAACTATCGAGAATCGGAATAGGATTCAAGCATATTATAATTACAAGAATACCCCTTTCATATTTGTTCACTAATTAAAATGCATTATTAAATTATATGCTAATATAATTTTAATTAGGTTAAAAATCACTTTGGTCCTTGAACTTTCATGAAAGTAACAATTTAGTCCTGAACTTGATTATGATCTCTCTTTGTAGCAAAAATTAAAGTATATGAACTGTAAATTTGTTTTGATAATTTAAACATTCATCAAGATGGTTCAAATATTTTTCAGCTTTTAGTGAGCTTCTGGCAAGATGAAAGTGAACACGTACGTATGGCTGCTCGCTCTTTGTTCCATTGTGCAGCTTCACGTGCAATTCCACCACTACTAAGAGGTCGAAGATCAACGGAGCATGGAAGTTCAAGTGAAATTGGAGATAGCGACAATGAACTCGGTTGTTTGCATGTGAATGAGAAATCTGATAACATGATATCTTCCGACTGCATTCCTAAAAGTGAAGAGGTTTCTCAGGTTGAGGAATTGAATGTACGCATCTGGTTAGAATCTTATGAAATGCAAGATTGGATTTCTTGCGTTGGGGGAACGAGCCAAGATGCAATGACTTCTCATTTAATCATTGCAGCAGCACTAGCCATTTGGTATCGTAGTCTTGTGAAGAAAATACTTCCAATGCTGGTTGTCCATTCATTAGTGAAGTTGGTAAAGTCCATGAATGTTAAATACAGTTCCACTGCTGCAGAGCTCCTTGCAGAAGGTATGGACAGCACATGGAAAACTTGTCTGGGTAATGAAATTCCTCATCTCATTGAAGATGTATTACTCCAGCTGGAATATGTGAGTGGTCCGTCTGCAAATCATTTAGTTCAAAATTCAGCACTTCCTGTGGGCATTCGTGAAACTTTGGTCGAAGTTCTTCTCCCAAATCTAGCAATGGCTGATATACCTGGATTCTTGACAATAATAGAAAGCCAAATTTGGTCTACTGCATCTGATTCACCTGTTCATTTGGTGTCACTTAAGACACTGATCAGGGTTGTGCGTGGTTGTCCTAGAAGCTTGGCACCATATCTTGACAAGGTTTGTTCTAAGTTCTATATAATATTAATTGCATTGAAACCATGATTTTCTATGCATTCTCATGAAGATTTGTACATACTGGATTAGCATGAAGGACACTCAACTCTGAGATTGTTTTGGCATATTAAAATGACCTGAATGACTTTGGTCACTTTAAGGCATCACCCTCTATAGAGCATTTGTTATTTGCAATGGTAGAGAGGAGACAAAAAGTCTGCGGAGTATCGATTGTGGTAGTGGGTTGCAACACGGAATCAAATCTGTTTATTTTATCCAAAAAAAAGGCATCACCCTCCATACCAAAATATAATCCATGTTCCCCGTCAAGAAATAGATGATGTACTCCTGGGATGAGTGGTTGAAGAAAACTATGAACGAAAAATCCTACTTTCAATTGATAAAAAAAATTACCGAATCAGGAGAGCATGTGCTTGCCTTTTTGGAGGGGAATGAGATGGCCTTCCAAATTTCAATGTTAAATTCAATAATCATTTGTTAGAAATTCAGGAATTTGGTTATCACAGGTTTGGACAATGTACTTTGTTTGACCTTTTTCTACCTGATTACTTTTGGTTCCATAATTCTTGCCATTGAGATCTCATCTCCTTTAGTAATGCAGGCTGTTAACTTCATTTTGCAAATCATGGATCCCAGCAACTCAGTCATGCGCAAAATTTGTTATCAGAGCTCAATGGCTGCTCTAAAGGAAGTGGTTCATGTCTTTCCTATGGTATCATTAAATGATTCATGGACCAGATTGGCAGTTGGTGATGTTATTGGAGAGATCAACAGTGCTAGCATTCGTGTATATGATCTACAAAGGTGAGAGCTAACATGCATATTCTTTACTTGTGTTGTGTCTAATCTGGTAGTTGATCCAGGACACTCACGTAGGCCTACGACATACATGCTTTTTGATATCAATTTGTTGATTTTATCATTACTTCAAAGTATATGTTGTGAGAAAAGATAAAAACATTATAGTTTAAAGTTTTCCTGTAATTAGAGAATTACGAAACTGATGAAATCATCTAGAGAAGACAAGAAAAGTGACAAGACTAGGAAGAAGAAAAATCTAATACTAATACACACTCTTAAACCATAAACACGGGTGTAATTTTGACACAATATTTGAATCATGGAAAATTAAGACGATACTACACATCTTGTTGGTCATTGTAAAAATTTTCCAGTTGCTGGAAGACTTTTAACTATTGCTCAAATTGGTTTAACCTCATGTTCACTTCTGTCACATTATTTATCAATAATGAGTAATTTTCTAAGAATGACCATAGTGTTATATGGAGAAGCTGAAGGGAATAAGGAGATGTTTAGGAATGTTGAAAACAACAAAGTTATGCTTCAGAATAGAATATATGAAGTTGATAAAGAGGAGGAAACGGGTAATCTGACTGAAGATCTTTTTAGAGAAGGAGGCAGGTTGATCGCTGACCTGCTAAGCATAACGCTGAAAGAGCACTGAAAATGGGCCCAGAAGTGTAAATTTCAATTGTTCAAAGATGGGGTTGAGAACACCAATATGTTTTATAGATGGGCCTCCCAAAGGAAAAGTAAGAACTCATTTCTTCCTTAGAAAATCAGTAGGAGAATTTTCTTACCTCCAAATTTAAAATTGAACCAGAATCAGATCTTATGATGAACGCCAGAGGTTCATGATAGATGAGATTGATTGGTCTCCTTTAGGAAAGCAGTAGTCTACTTGGCCGGAAAGGCCTTTTCAATAGGAGTGGGTGCAGAATGCAGTCAAGAACTTGGGCAATTTGATGTCACCTGGGCCGGATGACATGCCACATGCATTAAAAAAATTATGGAACATCTTGAAGTCTGATCTTATGAGGGTGGTCCACAATCTTTTTCAAAATGGGACAGTGAACAAAAGGATCAGTGAAAAGTTTCATTTCTTGTTTAAAGAAAAACAAAAGGAGCAGTGAAATGTATATTTGCCTAATTCCCAAGAAGTTGAATGCTAGCAAGGTTAGTGATTATTGTCCCAGACTCCGATCAGTTTGCTCTCTTCTTTATACAAAATCATAGCCCAAGTGTTAGCTGAAAGGTTAAAAAATGCCCGCCCTCTTATTATTGATGATAATGAAGTGGCTTTCTTTGAAGGAAGACAAATCCTTGATGCCATTTAGTTGCATCAGAGTCTGTGGGGGATTGGAGAACTAAGGAGAAGAAGGGTCTGAAGCTTGATTATGAGAAAGCATATTGCAAAGTTGGCTATGCTTTGTTAGATGCTTTTTTTGGAGAAAAAAAGGATTGGGGTATTGTTGGAGATCTTGGATAAGAGGTTGTCTTTGCTTGGTAAACTTTTCATCATCGTTAATGGGAGGCCTAGTGGAAAAATCTTTGCTGAGCGAGGTTTGAGGCAAGCAGATTCCAACTCTCCCTTCTCACTCTTATAGGTGAAGAGCTCAGAAAATTAGTCCTTTTTTGCCAAGCTAAGGAAGTTATTAATGGTTTTACAATTGGGAATCACTCTATTAATTTCTCTCACCTTCAATATTCATATGATAGGGTGATTTTCTGTCCGAATTCGCAGGATATGATTGAAAACTGGTGGTTTATCATTATTCTCATCTCTTCCTCCAAGGTTTTGGTCTAACTTTCAAACTTGCTAAAATGTTGCTAATTGGTATAAATGTTAGTAAGGAGAAAACAGAGGATTTCGTTAGACTCCTTGGCTGTAGAGTTCAAATGCTGCTTTTTACCTATATGAATTTTTCCCTTGGGGGAAATCATCACTCCCGGTCTTTTTGGGATCCAATGGTGGACAAATTTAGATCCAAGTTAAATAAATGGAAGGAGCTGCTGTTATCCAAAGGGGGAAGGCTTGCTCCTATCGGTGTTAAAGAAATGGATAAGGTAGTGAGGAATTTCTGTTGGTATGGTGGAGAATACAAACATTGCACTCAGTTTGTCAAATGGGAATGAACTTTGCTTCCTGTACTTTATGGGGGTCTTGGATTTTGATCAATGAAAGGAATAACACCCTCCTATTGAATCGGCTTTGGAGGTTTGCTCAAGAGAGAGACTCTTTATGGAAGAGGATTATTGCTAGCATATATGGAGTTGAACTGTATGACTGGGCTACTTTGCAAACAAAAGGGTGTGCTTTAGGAAGATTATTGTTCAATATTGCCGAATATCACTGTTTTTCTAAATTATAGTATTTCCTCTTTGATTTCTAATTGGAAGAATTTCATGTAATCCACCTATAGGTGTTTGGGTTTTTCCCTATTTCATTTATCAATGAAATTTTGTTTCTCTTCAAAAAAAAAAAAAAATCACTGTTTTTCTAAAGTTTACGAAGTTTAAAGCTGGTAATGGGATGAGAATCAGGTCTCGAAAGGATAAATGGGTAGGGGGCCATACACCTAAACATGCCTTCCTGGACCTCTTCTCCATTTCTTTAAAAAAAGAAGCTTCTATTGCATATTGTTGGAATGAAGAGCATAACGACTGGGACCTAGGCTTTCACAGAAGCCTTTTTGACAGAGAAATCCAGAGTTGAATTGGGCTGTTTGAGAAGATAGATGTTGATCAACTTGGCAATTCAGTGGATAGCATGGTTTGGTTCCTTCACTCCCTAACCGACTTTTATGAATCTTCTTGAGCTGAGGGCTCCCTTAAAAACTCCGGTAATTAAGGCCATTTGGAATTTCAAAATTCCTCAGAAGATGAAGGTCCTTCTTTCGATCATCTATTCATCGGCGGCGGTGGCAGCGGTCGCCGGAGGTTGTTGAGTGCAGTGATGGTTCCAAGTTCCTCTTACCCATACGTCCCTAAGAAGAACCCTACTTTGTATAGGTTGTGCATATTCTTTTGACATTTTGATTGGAAATATATCATTTGTTTGCTAAATAATATACACTTGGTTGTGAATAACACATGGATTATGCACATCTTTTTGGTTCAGTTACATGTGGGATTTAACAATTAACATTTATTCTTTTTCTTAAGGTCGAAGGTTCAAATTTCCATACTCCATATTTGTTGTAATAAAAAAATGTTAATGAATGTTGCATTTCTTGCTTTTTGATTGATTTTTTTTTAGATGTTAAACATTGGAAAAGTTTGAAAGATTTATTTAATGGTCTATTTTTTTAGTTGGGTTAAAATAAGATGCCTCACTCTATGTGTTGGCATTTAATGACTTTTTTTAAGTTAGTACATTTTAGGGGTTGTTTTTTTTTTTCAAAAATTAGAATAGATAAAAAAATTGATTGTGATATTTACAATTCTTATCACCAAAATAATAATAATAACAATAATAATAATAACAATAATAATAATAATAATAATAATAATAAGAAATAGTTATAACCCACGACTATTATAATCAACTTTGCACCCTAAACATAGACTTTTTGCACCCCAAACACAAACTATTCAACTCCACAGACTATTATAACGTCCAGACTATAATAATCATAGACTATTATAACCAACTCTGCACACCAAAAGCAATCAAAGGCGTAGGTCAGTTTATTTCAAGGTGGCTAAATTGAAGGCCTCCCTCTAGTGTTCACTTTCCAAGTTATTCTATGGGTTTTCTTTACAAGATATTTATTTAAATTGGGATGCTTTTTTATCTCATTATTTTTCATTTTTCTTTTTTATCTTTCTCTCTCCATTTTAAGAGTTTGTATTTTTTAGCACTGGTTTCTTTTCATTAATTCAATGAAAAGTTGATTTCTTGTTCCAAAAGAAAAGGGAAGAGTTTATAATATGAAATAGTATATTATTTAGATTATATATTTCTTTTCTTGTTTATTGTAATTCTGAATTTTCAAATTTAAAATTCAAAATCTGAAAGTCCTGAAAACATGAAAATATTGTTTTTTAGAATTTCTACCGTTTGGATCACATCCAAAATAGTTCTAAAAAATAAATTCACCAAATAGATATTCATTGAATCCATATGATTTAGTGAATCTTAAAACAAGAAATAGAATCTGAATTGCATACTCTTATAAAAAAAAAAAAAAGAATCTGAATTGCATACGAAAACAACACTTTTAACTTCTTCTTCTTCTTCTTCTTCTTCTTCTTCTTTTCCTGGAAATAGTGTGACAAAGATTAAGGTTTTGGATGCAAGTGGACCTCCTGGACTTCCAAGTTTGCTTGCAGCAGGTTCAGAAATGGCAGTAAGGACCTCAATATCAGCTTTGAGCTTTTCCCCTGATGGAGAGGTGTGTGTTACTGTTCCATTGTAAAATTCATAAGCCTCTGAGTCTCGGTATCATTGTGGACAATAAAATCTATTCTTGTAACTGGCTCACCGTATTTTCCTTTGACATTGATCATTGATATCATTTTGGAAAAAAAGGAATCTTCATGCTGATAGTTACCCGCATCAAGTGCTTATAATTTGAAATCTGAAGTATAATGTCTTTAACTGATTCGTTTTAATTGAAGGGTTTAATACCAGTTTACCAGGCTAAAGCAAAACATTTTACTGATCAAATATAGAAACTGAGTAAGATGGTGATCCTCAGGATTTAGAAATCCTATCCTTATTAAGTGTCTATGGAAAATAAGGATTGGGACTAGTTTCTCCTCTTTCTTGTTTAGTTTTGTATGACGGATATTTTTTCTTCACTACTAAAGTTGAGTTTGGAAACATAGAAGCGTGATCTCAATTTACATATTATTTTTTCTATGAGAAACCATGCTTTGAAAAATGAAAGAATAATACAGCAAGGGGCATACAAAAGGAGCCAAACTAAAATAGAAAAAGGGCTCAAGACCCAGTCAAGCAAAAGAAGATCTAGTTAGGTATTCAAACTAAGAAAACACCCCAAACACTAATATATTGATTATTGCAATAACAAAGAGAAATTACAATATATCGATAGCCTTTTGAGAGGGCTAACTCTCTCCCAAAGTCTCACAGAGACAATGTCCAAAATTCTTCACACCCTTCTAAGATCCTAACTTACCTTTTTATAACCAAAGCACTCTTAGCTAATCACTACTATGCCCTTACTACTAATCTACTACTATCTCCAATATACCTCTATTAGTACTCTCACAGATTCTTACACACCAAAGCTCAAGGAGAGACATAAACCTGAATAAGGGATCAAACTTCCTCCCAAGGGGTTCTTATTATCTATCCTTTCCATAAACTAGGACTGAGCCATAGTTGTAAAACAGAGTACTTCACAATTCAACTTGAAGTGTCTTAGAGGATCTCAAGATGGTTTGATATTTGGGTAGAAACATTACATGTTTTAGGTAACCATTTTTTGTGTTTTGAAAGGATTCAGAGAGGTAAATCTTGGAGCAATAAGGGATGTGATATTAAGAGAAGAAACTATTTTATTAATAAATGAAATTTACGAGGCACAGGGCTGCCAAAATTCAAACTAGTCACAAAAAGTTCTTATCGGTAGAAACCATAGAAAGGTAAAAATTATGAAAATGCCTATTACCATTCATACCTGCGTCTTGGGAAGAACTCCTAGTTCTTTCCAACTAAATATTCCCAAGAGTGCATTTAATCGATAAAAGGTTCTTTTGAGCCACTTTTAGTCTGCTCTTCAAACATCAGAAAAGACTGATGGAGCTCTGCATATCACCCCAATTTTGATGGGTTGGAAAAGCTTAATTGCTGCGTGGAAGCTTATTTGTGTTGTCTCACCTCTAGCAAGAAAAATCTTGTAGTAAGTGGAGATTCCAGGCTGAAACTGGGATAACACTTTATAGTTCATATCACAATTTTAGAAGACTGTTGTTTGCTCCACCCATTGTTTGGCATGAGGAACTCTTCGTCCAATTTCCTCAGTGGATCAGCTGTTAGTTGATTGAGTTTCCATATTTGATGACTTCAAGTTTCACCTACTTCGTGCCCAGTGGAAGGTGAAACATTGTGACATTACCTTGAAGTGTGATACTTGGTTTTCCTCAAACTTCAACCTCCTCAGGGTTCTGTAACAAAACAGCATAATGAGGAACTGGCACCAGCATCAGTTACTTTTTTCAGGTACTCACCTGGTGTTTCATGTCTCACTCCTATGGCCAGCTCTATACCTCCTTTCGGTACACTGCTGTCATTTGGTGTCTCATGTACTGCTATGGCCAGCTATTGATGACGGTTTACCTGCTGCACAATTTTCCTACATCTCTGTGCTGATTTTGTGGTAATCTTCCAAGCTGGGTTGTATTGGGGATGCAACCTCCAGGCAGATGGTTCTCTCTCTCCCTCTCTCTCTCTCTCTCTCAAGCAGTTTGATGTTTCTCATTGTTATGCTCGGATATCCAATATCTAATTCATGAAGAATCCTTAACATCATAAAACGTCTCAAGACCTCTTTTTTTACAAGTCACATTGCATGTTAGATATTCTTCTGAAGAGAGGAAACAAATATTTCATAAGATATAGAGGTGATGTTGAAGGTTTGGTTGTTCCTATCAAGCCAAATCTTCCAAGAAAAAGGCTTTATTGAGTTGCAACCGAAGATTCCTCTTTCCTTTTGCCATACATCTGAGGCCTCCGTGACTGTAAGGTCTACTGAAGAGATTTATGAGGTGAGGGAGGCCCGTTCTGCGATTTCTTCTTCAATGAACCTCCGTGGAAAGTTTAGATCTCTACATTTGGCACAAAGGTTCAGATCTCTACATTTGGATGATGGCAACCAAATATCTTTAATATAATATTTTCTTTAATTGGCCGAGTACATCATTTTCTTATTTTGTTTTCATGCCTTTATGGGTTGTACATAATATGGTTTTTGATATATAATTTTGAAGAATGTTTAAAATTAATGCATGGCATATTTGCCTATTTTACCAGCATATTGGTACGCTTTTTTCTATGACATTTGGTGTTCAATTGGAGTGTGCTAAAAGTTGTACGGCTGCATAAATTACAGGGTGTGCTTGCCTTCTCTGAGCATGGCTTAATGATCCGATGGTGGTCATTGGGATCTGTATGGTGGGAGAAACTAAGCCGCAACTTTGTTCCTGTTCAATGCACCAAAGTGATTTTTGTCCCTCCATGGGAGGGATTCTCACCCAATTCTTCGAGGTTAAGTATAATGGCGAGTGCAACAGAATTTGCTAGGCAAGCAGATTTGCAGGTAATTTCTTCACTTTGATGATATGCAGATGAAATTTGAATTCCTAAATTCAATTTATCTTTTCCTCGGGTTTAATGGAATTTAATGCAATGCTTGAGTTTGGTATGATGTTTTATTATTGCATTTTTATAGAGCAATCTAGCCAATGATACATTGGGAAATGCACTAATTCTTCATGCAAATTCTTATAGAATGTGGAATCTTGTTTCTACGTTGGTGTAGTTACACCTCTTTTTGTTAGTTGCTATCCATGGTTAATTGCATATTCTTTGCCAAAACTTAGTAGGATGATTTTGTTTAATTCCTTTACTATAAGTAATAGATTTGAAATACTGAATTTCCTTGCTCAGGACAATGTAAGGGGTTTGAATCATGCAGACGTTTTGAAGATTTTGATTAATAGTCTCGATCTTTCTTATCGGCTGGAATGGACTGAAGAACGGAAAGTAAAACTCACACGGCATGGCAATGAGCTGGGAAGTTTTCAAATATAAGCATACTTTTGTGCAAAACCAATTGGCAAGGCCTTCAAAGAAACACTCTTAATATTCAGACTAGGAAGTCTCTTAAAACCATCATGAACTTCCTTCCCAGTTACCATCCTCATGCTTACTTGTCAATATCTCGAAGCTTTCGAGCCATGGTTCTGAATTGCCTGATTAATCGGCCAACGCACAACATTAAGAATTTTAAAGGCATTTTCCTGTGGCTTTTCCATGATATATCTTCATTTGATGTTTTGTTTCTTTGAGGGAGGAATGAAAGAGAAGAATCTGATATGCATATTTCTGGTATAGTCGACAAGTTAGTTATCAGTTCATCGTTCGCAACGATTTTCGGCCTTTTCTTCTCATGATTTCCCGGTCTCAAGATCGGCTTTCTTCGAGTCTCCGTGGGTCATTGCTATCTTTGCATAGCTTTAGTCTATCTTGTATTTCATTTAATTCATATGTTTTAGCAGTTTGTTTATAGAAGTTGCATGTAATGTTCTCTTGTTTTTGTTGTAAAACCCAAGCCTTAATATAGTTGTGCTGTGTAAATTTTAGATGATAATACGCTCAATTCTTATTTTTTCATTTTTGAAACTTACAGATATCCATTCAATATGGAACTGATATTTATTTTTCTTTTTGTTTTGTTTTTCCATATTTTTGGATCACTGGTGGAAACAGCTCAGAATTCTTTTTTTTAGTACATCAACATTTAGGGATTCGAACTTCTGACCTTGGTCGAGAGAACATGTCAATTATCGTTGAGCTGTCTCAACCAAAGCGAGCATATGTTGAATATTTGAATTCATGTAGTAAAATGTAGATTAAAATGGAGTTAAATTAAGCAACAAGATGTCTCAGATAATTTATTGGAAAAAAAAACTGCAATTAAGGAAACTGTATGTATAACTCATTTACCAATATCTTATCATATTAGTAACTATCAATGAAAACAATTTGAGGATGATTGTTAATCTTCTTAAAAAATAAATACAAATTAAATATATATATATATGTGGATGTCTATGATTTTGATAACTAAAGTTGTTTTTCTTTTTTTTCTTTTTCCTTTTTATCCATATCATAAACTTGTGAACATTAATTTTTACGTTTACAACAACCTTTACAAGCCATGGGGTAAATCAATGTTAGAAAATCAGATTCGTCACTGATTGATACAAATTCATACAGAAAAAGTTGATGAAACTGAAAAGAAAAATGAGATTTCAAATGCCAGAAAGGAACTGCAATTGCTTGAGAAGAGGGCTTAGAGTCTCCATTAATTTTTCAGATGGATGGTTGTGAATCCCTTCATAGGTTGTCACCACTATTGTTGGATCCTTGGAGTGCCTTTGAATTTGTTTCTTAACGTTGCATGTATGATGTGTACATCGGTAATAGCTCCTAAAACAAGGAAAAAAAAAAAAAAAAAAAACAAAGAAATTTTCAAACTGTTAAAATTTTTATAAATACTTCTATTTACATGGGGACTCGAATATTATTATTATTATTATTTTCACTAGATTCAATTCGGACGAATTAATTGAGGAAAAAGAAAATCATTAGAGAGCATATTGAAGTTCGGGTTAGGATGTCATCTTAAATTATCACTATAGCATTAGATCTAATAACAATTGTTATAGTTCTTTTATGATTATCTTTTATTAGCTCATAATGAAGAAAGAAAGAAAAGGGAAAGGGAAAAAAATAATAATTTAAATTGTATTTGAGTGAATTAATGCAATTATCCCTCTTACCTCCTTGAACAACATATATCTAAATATATTTAAAAGAAAAACATACATCTAAATGTCTTTTTTTTAACTAAAATTAACTCAATGGTTAATGCATAAGAATATTCTCTACTACTCTCTATATTTTTGTAATAGTAAATTCTCATACACACATACATACACACGTTCTCGATTTTAGATACTTATGTTCACATAAAAACACTTTTGATACGATAGAAACCACTCAACCCGATCCATAAGCTATAAGCCTAGTGGACACTCAATAACAAATCACCATCTACAAACCACTTCCATTCTTTTTTCTCCAGAAAAAATTTCTAGTACCACGATACCTACTCCCTCCATTCAGCATTTGACAAATCATTTAATGATATAATATTATATTTCATGGGTCCCACACAATTCTTAAATACTTCTTTCATGGCAAACAATGAATAGAGGTAGTATGGCGTAGTACTAGAAAATTTCTCTTTTCCCCCATCATCCACTTATATCCATATTTCCACCATCCTATTTTTCTTCAAATACACAATAAAAATTGAAACAAAAATGACAAGAAACAAAATCAACAACATACCTAGGATGTGTGCTATGTTTGACAGCCTTCTGACCATACTTCCTCCATCTATAGCCATCATCAAGAACATCCTCAGCACTCCTTGTCTGAAAAGCAACCCTTGGCATTGCAGCACTTGTCTTTGATCCCATCACCATTTTTCCTTTATTGCTGATCTTCTTCCCTCCATGATTATCCTCATGAGTTTCCATTGCAACCCCACTTCCACTTTCCTTCTTCTTCTCCATCTCCAAGCTCAAACAAGAACCAGAAAGAAGCCCAGCCCAATCAATTTCACAACTAAGCTGATCAGTGCTGCAGTTCATCATCATCATCAATGAACTACTACTACTACTACTGCAACTAATTGCCATATGTGGATTATTGTTGTTAATGTCACCATCCATTATTATTACTAGGGTTTGTACCAAAACTCAAAATCAAAACTTTTATATGTTTTAATTTGGAGAGAGAAACAAAGATGGTGTTTTTTGTTTTTGGGGCAGGGCAGTTGAACAGAATTAGTTGGTAAGTGTTTGTTGGGTTTAACTTAGTTTCAACTTTCAAGCTATGTTTTTTCCAAATTTTAAGAAAAATTTGTCTTTGTCTTTGTCTCTCTCTCTCTCTTTGTATTTTGATGGCTTGTGATTTGAGATGTTGTTGTTGATGATGTTGTTAAACGGCCTCAAGAGGAAAAAGAAGTTGTGGTAGTTTGGAAAAATCAAACCTTTTTTTCCAAATTAAATTGGTTTAATTTCAATTGTTACAAGTAATTGTATACAAGAGCTAATTTCTGGGATATTCTCTTCATTATTGTATGGTTGCAGTCAAAAGGGTCATGTTTTTAAATATCTTATCCAACTATTATTTTATGGATATAATGTTTTAATTGACCCATCAAGCATTTCACTTCAATTCATTGAAGTCCCATGTTTTAATGCCTATTGATGGGAAGATGGTAGATAATAAAATAAAGAAACTTATAGATAGGAGTAGTTTATGATCTTAATTTTCCAAAAATCAAGAACTAAAAATAAAAAATCAATTGGTTAATTATATCAAATTTTAGTTATTTTGGTTGTAAAGTTGTCAATTAAGTTTTTAAAGAAATTTTGAAGTTTAAATCTGCCCTGAATTTTAAAATGATTTTCATTGTCCTTGAACTTTCGTTCCGTTTATATTAACTTTTTTTTTTTTGACAATATGTAGGGGTGGTAGATACCTTATGGCCAGATTACAAGCTAGATGCCAGTTGAGTCAAACTCTTGTTGGTTCGTTTATTTTAATCTTTAAACTTTCGGATTTATTTTATTTTGGCTTATGAATTTTTAGAGTGTCTTACTACTAAAGAAAATAGACATGTTGGTCTTGACCATTTTGTTGCATTTAGCAAAGGGATATCTTGGTTTTGAGTAAATGTATTAATTAAAATGCCAACTTGGGAAATGTATTTAAACCACATAAATTGGTCTTCTTAAAAAAAAAAAAAAAAAAAAAACAACAACATATAAATTGGTTTTTTTTTTTTTTTTTTTTTTATCAACAACATGAATTTCCATCACAAACAAGAAAGACCGCACTCACAACATTACATAGGAAAGAAAACCGAAACCCAAAAGACCCACCACCAAACTTTAACCATCCTGATATTGAGCATCAGAACGCAAACACCATTGTGCAACACTCTGTTTCCCACGAAAACGTGCTCCAAACCCAAAGGACAGCCATATAAATTGGTTTAGGCAAAGGTAGGTGAAAGTATGGGTTTTTTAGAATAATAGATAAGTTTTTAAAAAAAATTAGAAGAAAGAGGGACTTCTAAAACTATTTAGAAAAATTGTGTGTCGCGTCTTCCCAAGAGACGCAACACACCCATGCACGCCACGTGGCGTCTTCTGCACATCAGTTAACTTTTTCTTTTTTAGTTTTTTCATGAATTAAATTAAATTTTATTCATTTATAATAATACCATTTGCTTTTACTTTTTTTTCCTCCCTTTTTTTAAACCTATTTTTAGATTAATGTTTTTAGATTTTTTTTATCCTTTAAAGTTTATCTATTATTATTTAAATATTTGATTACCGACTTTTGTATATTAATCTTTTTATTAATTCACCTATTTATTTTTAAATTCTTAAAAAAAAATTAAAATAATTCATAGATCATTAGTCAAGAAAATTTCAATAAAATTTACCATTCAAACACAAATCTATATCTATATATAAATATGTAGATATATTCAATATACTAGTGAATAATATTTTGATTCAAGTTTCATATTAATTCATTGATTCTAGGGATTTGTTTAGAACCAAAAAAATCCAATTTCAACTATTTAAGAATATTAGATATATATATATATATATATATATATATATATATATATATATATATATATATATATATATATATATTGAAAATTTTGAATTGATTGAAGTTTAATATCAAAATATTTTAAATTTGAATTTGAGACCAATAAAAATGTTTAATTATTTAAAAAAAATGTTAGTTTCGATCTTCCTTTAGATCTAATATTTCAATTTATTTAGATCTTTTTTAAATCCAACCTTGAGTATCATCACATTCATTTCATTTAATGAATCAACCGCCGATATATATATATATAACGAACCCATAGTAGGACCAAAATCCAACCTTGAGTATCATCACATTCATTTCAATATATATATTTGTGTTTGAATGATAAATTTTATTGAAATTTTCTTGACCAACGATCTCTGAATTATTTTAATTTTTTTAAAAAAATTTAAAAATAAGTAGGTGAATTAATAAAAAGATCAATATACAAAATTGGTAATCAAATATTTAAATAATAATAGATAAACTTTAAAGGATAAAAAAATCTAAAAACATTAATCTAAAAATAGGTTTACAAAAAAGAGGGAAAAAAAATATAAAAGCAAATGGTATTATCATAAATGAATAAAATTTAATTTAATTCATTAAAAAAACTAAAAATGAAAAAGTTAACTGATGTTGCGGCAGAAGACGCCACGTATGCATGGGTGTGTTGCGTCTCTTGGGAAGACGCGACACACCATTTTTCTAAATAGTTTTAGAAGTCCCTCTTTCTTTTAATTTTTTTTAAAAATTTATCTATTATTCTAAAAATGCAAGGTAGAAAAATAATTCAAATTACAAAAATGTTTGAGTAAAATACTAAAATAGATATTTTTAGAGTTGAGTGATCAAAACGGTTTATTTATTTTTTCAAAAAAAAAAAACGGTTTGTTTATTTATTTTGGGTAGGACCGGAAAAAATTGGCAAAGTTGGTTTCCATATTCGAAAAGGAAAAAACTTAGTTGAGGAAGGAGAAAATTTCTAGTACTATCGTAGTCCTTCCTCAATTCACCATCTAACACTCATTATAATGATCATTTAATAATATAATATTTTATTTCATGGAACCCACATAATTCTTAAACGATTCTTTCATGACAAACAATAAATGAAGATAGTATGGCAAACAATATCGGCTATATTGCAAAAGTCTCTCTCCCCCATTTTATAATATTAAAGATTAAAATAGACATTATAAAAATTAAGAGACTCTAAAATAGAATAAATCCAAATATTCAAAGATAAAAAATGAGATTTAAACCATATTTGAATAACTAGAAAAATACTTCCAATATATCCATTTCGAAATTATTATGAAACATGATATTTAAGTTTTTTTCTTCCTATATTTAAAAGCCATATTTAGTATAAATCTTGTGCATAACTCACCTAATTAATCAATTATATCTTCGATAAAAAGATCAGGAATGTTATGACGAAAACAATAACAGCGTAACAAGAACGAAAGGGTGAAGAGAAACAACACACAGATATACGTAGTTCACTAACGGTGTGTTAGCTACGTCCACGGGCAGGTAGAGAACGAGGAGTATTCAGAATACAGAGATTAGGGCAAAAATAGGTTAAGAGGGTTTATATATGGCACCACTCTTAACCCTAACATAATAGGCCCAAATAAAAGCCCAAAACGGAAATATCATATCTAATCCCTATACATAATTTAGCTTAGGGGGCGTTGCCCCGTACTGGGTCGTTCGGAGCGCTTCATATCAGATTCAAGCAACAAGGGATTTGAATTTTCATGCATGATGTTGAACTAAAAGGAGAAAAAAAAAAGTAATATATCATCAACATTTTGAGACGATGCTCCTCAACTACAATTAGAGGTCCTTTGGTTTGAGGTATAAGGATGAGAATAAGGTGGAAATCAACGAGGAATACAAAATCTAGAAGTGTAACAAACCTAAATCGTTTTTCATTATAATAATTAATGAGAAAACACTTTATTGTTCTCCCACACAACCTCATTTTCAAAGTAATTAAATCTTAGACAAGAACTCTAATACCACTCAATCAAACAATGGGTACAAGTAATTTAATCTCCACATTTATACGATATTACTCACTTAATTAAGCATAAATTCACCTCTTTTTGACTTTATCAATGGCTTTTTTTTGCATCCCCTCCCCACTTTTAAATCAATGTGTGGGATTTGTTGGTTGAATCTATGTAATAACAACTAATATCTCCCGATCTAATTAGACGTTAAAACTATATTAGTGCTCGATGAGGGAAGGACTTTTTTTTATGAGGAAATTATCGATTTTTTTTATATATAAAAAAAACACTACATATGCATTGCAACAATAATTATCATGTTGGAGTCAAAGTCATCATACTCAACGGTAATTAACATGTATCTTCTGGGTTAGCCGGAGAAAGCTTGGATGGCATTCCTTTCTATATAGACTGGATTTCAAGCGATGGTGAATTCGGAGTAGAGGCAGTTGAGGGAACAAAGGACTGAGAGTCCATTGCCTTGAATCGAGAGGAGAGGAACGAAAGAAAGGGGTTTCCATAGCAGGGCTCACCCGCCTTTGTTGCTCCCACTAGAGGGTTCAGAGAGGCATTTGATCCAGGAGCCTCTTCGCTGGTACTTCCTTTCGAGGGTCATATGCAGCTACAGCAGATTCTGGTGCTTCTGAGCTCTTCGACCAAGAGGTCAAAGGTTGGAACCTCTTCACCTCAATTTTTTTTTTTAATTTTAAAAATAAAAATAAATAATAACAATTGTCATGTTGAATAACCTAGTAATGATGATTATTATGTTATTTTCATATTAATTGTGTTCCAAAGTCTTGTTTGCATCAAAACAATGATTGAAACTTGAGTCAGGGTTAAGTTTTTTGTTTCTTAATTTAAATTCTCAATTAATTGTTGAAAAACTAACCCAAAATCATAATGTTATTGGTCAATTACAAATTCAAAATTAAACCAAGCTCTCCACCTTAAAACTCATCATGAGATCAAGAACCAAGGAGAGAAGTGGATTTGGGTAGTTTCCCAAAGTCAATTTAATTTGGTCTATAGTCATAAAACAGTTTGTTAAAATGGTGAGACTAAATGAAGCTCAAAATGATTATTATTTTTAGAATTAGTCAGAAGTTCCTATTCTTCAATCTCATTTGAATGTTAATCCATATGGCTATAATAAATATCTAGAGTTCCACTCAATCAAATTTATGAATTAAAATGCTTAGAATCAGTTTGATAACCATTTGATTTTTTTGTTTTTGATTTTTGAAAAATATGCTTGTTTTCTCCTAAATTTCCTACCATAACTTTCATTTTTATTAAGGATCCATTTGAATCCCTAGCCAAATTCTAAAAACAAAAACAAATCTTTGAAAACTATTTTTTTTTTCAAAATTGAACTTAGTTTTTGAAAACAAGAAAGAAGATATTGATACTAAAACAAGGAAACTTATAGGTAGAAATAAGTGTGTGTAAACTTAATTTTCAAAAACCAAAAACCAAAAATCAAATGGTTATCAAACGGGGCCTCAAGTATGTAAGTTTAATATAATCTAATCTAATATATATAATAAAGTATAGTATAGGTTAATTGAATTGGAGAAGGGAGAATACATTGTCTATCATTAATCTTGTAAAATTTGCTTATCCTTTTCCTCATCTCATTCTTTGTATTGGAATTGATGTTTTCTTTTCTTTTTTTTTTTTCTTTTTTTTTAAAAGGTATTGGAATTGATGTTTAAAAGTAATTAAAAATTTCCTATTCAAGATCAAAACCAAGACTATAAATTTCAAAATGAATTTAAAAGATTTTTTGTTCATCCAATCCAAATTGACTACCTCCCTTTTAAATTAAGTTTATTTTAGAGTCCAAGAATTCGAAGCTCAGCGGTAATTGGCATGTACTCTCGACCATGAGGTCAGAGGTTCGAATCCCCCCACCCCCAAATGTTGATGTACTCAAAAAAAAAAAAAAAAAAGAATTCGAAGCTCCGACCTCTCAGTCAAGAGTATATATTTTAACTAATTGAACTCAATTTATTTGTCTAGATTTTTGTTGATGCCTTTTTCGTTTGAGTGTGAACTTGCATGAATTTATCTCATCAATTACTAATAAAGATATATATTTTCCTTTACAACTCATTTTCTTGACTTTAATCCCACCATTTAATTAATTAACAATTATAAAAGTTGGATGATATTTGCACTTTCTTCAAAATTAATTACATTATATCAAATGAATGGATAATATATATCACATTAACATATATACTTCAAAAACACAGTCAAGACACTCATCTTGAGAAGCTCTCTTGATCATCAACCATCCCAAAAACATCTACCAATTTCCATTTCTATAAAAATTCACCCTCTAAATTAAACCCTTATCAACCATCATGTGCTCTTTCTAATAAGATCAAGATCATAAGTTTTACAATTGTCAATTCACATTCATAAAACCAACAACAATCTCTTTCCTCCAAAAAAAAAAAAAAAACTTTGTCATCCAAAAAGCAAATCCTCCAAACCAGTAAACAAATCATCACTAAAGATTTCAAATGGCAATGGCATATTCATCAAGACTTCCTCCCCCTCTGCCACACCCTCCATGGGCTGTTCTTCTTCAATGGATGCCACAGAAGTAGAATTATTGGGTGAGAGAACCACGTCGAAGCAGCTCGGGTTCTCCGGCGCCGGGAACTTCTTGCGGGTGGTCCCGGCGAGGGCGTTGCGGCGAGTTGGCTCGGCGTGGTTGTGCTCGGCCGTGTAGGTGACGACGAAGACGTCGGGATCGGAGAGGCTCCGTTCGACTTGCTTTCTGGCTGAGCATCCTTTTGAGGAGCTGCATCTGTAATAGCTTCTTGGATATGGCGACCCTTTTATTGGTTTCTGTCCATATTTTCTCCATCCCCATGAATCTGAACATACGCTGTCTGCTTTCACTTCTTTCACTACTCTATTTTGTCTACTTTTCTTGCTGATCAAACCCAAAAAAAAAAAAAAAAAAAAAAATCTCTCTCAGAAACCTTTTTATTTTCTTTTTTTCATTGCTTTCACACACATATTGAGCATTCAGACCAAAAATATATATCAACGAAAAGAAAAAAGGGAAAAAGTTTCAATTTTTAGGTGAATTAAGATTTTTTTTAAAAGTTCAACAACAAGGGATTCGAATTCAGTCATAAGCACATACTCATGCTCTTGTTGACAAATTAAGAAAATTGTTCATGAATCATATAAATTATAGAAAATTCAACTAACGAGACACCCAATTACCAAAACAGACAAACCTAATCATACGAACCCAGATAACAAATTATTCAAGCCAATAGAAAAATCAATAAAATGTCGACCGAACACGAACACAATTGAAGGAATCAGTACCAACAAAAATAGTCTCATCCAATAATAAGAACGTCAGTCACACACGAGAACAGAAGAACCCCTCTTAAGTGAAATCAAAAGTTTCTCATTAAAATCGACTCATCGACCTAAATTCGAGGATAAAACCCGAATCTTTTCCCAAAAAAGAAAGAAAAGAAAAACCCCAATAACTTGAATGAAACAAAGCTAGAAGAAAGTACCCACCTTTGTTTCTGTTTAGTAGCTGCGATTTGCTTCTTCTGATGAAGCTTTTCTGGTTCCTTAAACTCTCTGAGAAGATCAGAAATGGAGGCAGAATTGTTTGGATGAGGAATCAGTGGATAAATCGAGCTTCCAAATCCTTCAAACTCGTGTGAAGAAGAAGAAGAAGTTGTTGTTGCTGTGGTTTCAAAGAGCTGAGGATAAACACAAGAGAAATCATCTTCTTCACTCAAAAAAGTACTAGAATAATACAAATTAGGATCTTCCACAAGCGTTGTTGCTGTTGAATTTGGCCTGCTGCTGCTGCAACCTTTTACAATTGCTTGCAAATCCCAATCCTCCATGGAATTCAAATAATTCAAAAGAGTGGAAATTAAGAAGAGGGATCTCAGCTCAGCTGACTTTGAAAATAAAGTTTTGAGCTTTGAGGAAATTAAATTTGCCCAAAGTTTGTTTAAATAATTGGAGAGATGGGATCTTGTGAAAGTGTTGTTTGGGGCTTTTTAGCCGCTTTAATCTGTATTTCCCATTGACTTTATGAAATGTCAACGGGTTTAAAAAAGTGGTTTTTTTTAAAAAAAAAAAATTCAGTTGTAAGTTTGTAACTAGTTCAATGTGTGAAGAAGAGAAATCATTGTTGTTTTTTTATAATATTAATATAATCTTATGTTATTTTCAAAACTTTTTCTTTGAATTATTATTTATTTTTTTTAAATGAATGGACAGAGTTGTTGATGATTCTTGTTGTCCATGGTAACAAGCTTTCCTCTTAAATATCTCAATAATGGCTTTGAAAATAAAAGGGTCATTTTTTTTTCTTTCCACCCACATATCTCCACAATGGTATGATATTGTCCACTTTGGGCATAAGCCCTCATGGCTTTATTTTTGGATCACTCCAAAAGGCCTCATACCAATGGAGATACTAGTCCTCCCTTATATACCCATGATCATCCCCTTATCTAGTCGATGTGGGACTTTGAACGCACTCCCAACACTATTACCCTATTCAAGAGTGCAAAAATCGATTTTTTCGTGATTAATTAACTTTCAAGGTTACGATGTTTCTTGGATGCATTGTCTATTAATGATATTTTAATATCCTAATTAGTAGGTGGACACCATAGAATTTGAACTTGTTTCTCCCAAACAACCCTTTAGTGTGTTTGACATGTCTTTTGAAAGAAAATGAATGATTTTAAGTGAAAAACACTAAATTAGACCAAAATTTTCCAAAAAAAAAATTAATTAAACGATTCCTTTAGAAGTGCCATGTTAATACTTTTTTAATTTGATTTTAGAATTTCTTAAACCACTTCTGATTATCGAAAATTTTTAACCAAACACTTTTTACTATTCCCTAAAAACTTTAACCAAATACTACCAAAACTTTTTCAAAAAAATTACTTTGAGTCACTCATAGTCCTTGCAATCACACATTTACTCCTTTAAATACAAAATTTAGGTTGAAATATAGGTTAGAACTTTTCCACACCTAAACTATAATGTTAACCCATGAAGTCGAACCTTGGACAATGAACATAAATTGTAGAGGAAATAACATTTAGAAATTTAAACTTAGGGTTTCATGTTAACACTCGAAGTTCAAGAATCTCAATTAAGTTAACCTAGATTCACAGTAACTCAAATATCTTTATCAGCCTACTCTCAATCCTTCTTTAGATCGACATCGACCAATGAAAAGTCCCATATCGAACGATCGATCCATATGGATAACATATCTCAAAAAGTGGATGAGAGGGAGAGATCAACATCATCTATAGGTTGCTCCCCCTCCCTTTGGCCTTTCCCACGCTTGCTTCCCATTGCCTATATATACTTCCAATAATCTTTCAATAATGCTCAAATACAGAGCTTTTGCTTTCCGACTTTCCTTACCTTTTTCAGTCAACAAAACCCACTGCCTAATCCCAATCCTATATTATCAAGAACCTTCCTAAAAGTCAAACACCCAAAAAATAAATTTAAATAATCTAAAGTCCTCTTTTGCAACTTGCCACCTTCAACTTGTTGAGAGCCTTAGCTTGCCCTAATCTAGTTTCTCTCATTAATAACAAAAAGGGACAAAAACTTTTAACCCTAATCTACGGATATGGAATTCAAGCCATTCGACCTACGATTTCATTTATAAATTTGACGTGTTAGGTGTTATTCGAGTGCGTTGTTATGTGAAATGGATACTAGAACGATGTTATTGTAAAGTTATATTTGAATGCGAATTCTTATCTCGTTCGTAAATAACGATGAATTTAATTATTCTTTTTTTTTCTTCGTCCTCGGTACTTTTTAGTTATTATTATTGTTTTTTAATGATAATTTGATAGTTTTCCTCACGTTAAAGTTAAAGGCTATTTATCAAAAATAAATATCAAAGGAAAAGTACTTTTTGAGATGCTTATAATACTATTCAAATGGATTTTATGGTTTTTCTTTTGAGATGACATCACTTTAACATCATTCCCAAATAACACCTTTGTTATCTTTTACAAAGGTTTTAATCAATACGGATCATATATTTAAATAATTAAATGATAATTTAAAATAGTTATGAAATCACAAATTAGTATTTTGTAGCCGTCTTTTTTAATTTATTAATAATCAATTTATATATTTAAAAAAATTGCTAGACTTAATCAACTAGAAGTTTAATGAAACAAAAACTAATTTTAAATTATCAAATGTTTAATTATATACATATATAATTACTTAGATGAGAAACTATTTGAGTTCTAGACCAATATGATGATGAGTTTTATACTATTACATACGGGGTAGAGAGATTTAAGGCTCCGTCATAATCTTTTGATTTTTTGTTTTTTGTTTTTGAAAATTATACTTGTTTTCTTTTAAATTCTCTACCCTGTCTTTCATCCTAGTTAATGTTGCATTTGAATTCCTAGCCAAATTTTAAAAACAAAAACAAGTTTTTGAATTTTTTTTTTTTTTTCAAAATTGGACTTGGTTTTTGAAAACAAGGTAGAAGATAGATACTAAAACCAAGAAACTTACAGGTGAAAGTATGTGTATATAAACTTAATTTTCAAAAACCAAAAATAAAAAACCAAATGATTATAAAAAATGGTCTAATTAACTTCTGTCATTTTGATCGATGATATATATCTTAATCAATTAAACTAGGTTCAAAGTGTCCCATGCATAAAAGATAATCTAACCGTTAAAAGGAGACAACCACATTAAATAGCCATTCGATCCCGGACCTATTAAAAATCAAAATTGATATTACATTAAATAATATAAAAAAAAAGAAGTGAAAAGGATTACGTGATGAAGAGGGAATAAAAAATGGAAAATAGAAGAATTTGGGACCAAGTTGTCACTCACAATCATATATTATATAGTTTTAATTTTTGCAGGGTTACATTGCATAGTATGGGCCATATATTTAAAGTGACGTTTAAGAGAATTTGGAAATGGCTGTTTCATTTTCCCACGCGGAATGGACAACTTGGAGAAACGGTGGATTTGAAATGGTCTTGGTTTTGGCTTGTTTGTTTTTGTTTGTTTCCATGTGTAAGAATTTCAAATGATATTATTTGACATTTATAAATTAATTGAATGGGACATTCCTTGTTTGACCATATGGAAATCGGAAATATGCGTGTATCGATTTCAATAGCTTCAACTTGTATGATGTATAAAGTTAAATTAGGAGACACGTTTATTTTGTAGTAAGTTTGAATTCTGGTCTATACGGTGATCGTCTTTCTTTTAGACAATATGTTGAGTGGGAGATTCGAACCATAGACCTCATGGTTATCTGTACAACTTTATGTCAGTTGAACTATGCTCTTATTGACAAAGGTAAGTATTAATTTGAAAAAAAAAAAAAAGATTTCTCGTATATAATGATTTTTATTTGGTTGAGATAAAGTATTAAAATAAAATAATTTAATCGGTTTATTTATGTAAATAGAAAAATGAATTTCTTCATTTATTTATTAATTTTGGTTTGTCTCCTTTTTTTTTTTGGCTCGTCTATTATGCATATTTATTGACATTTTATGGATTCATAAATTGTTTATAAAGTTACTCACGTTAGTAACCTAATACAAAATAATAAAGGAATGTAAAGGTTTGTTTACAGTGTATTTTAGATTATGTTTTCTTCTTTTCAGATTCATTAAATCATGAAAATGTTTTTTTTTTAAATGTTTCCAATCAATTCAAATTTTAGATTTGAATTGTAATTACACTATACAAGAGAAAAACTATGATATATATACTATTTTATGTAATAAGCTCATTTTGTTTTTTAAATTAAAATATGTATTAGCATAAGATATATATTATTAATTACATAACATTTTAAAATAATAATTATACCAAAATTATAACATATAATAGATTAATAAATTAACTAATAATAATTGTCTTAATAATTTTGGTTGAACTAAATATTTATTTAGTAACTACTACTCTATATTATCTTAGTTTATGAACCCACCATGCTAAACACACCTTAAACCACTTTGTAAATTGAGATCAAAATCTAAAATATGTTGATTCCCAAAGGATCTTCCTTCAAAATTGTGTTGTTTAGTGTATTTATTATTATTTTATTTTTATTTTTATATGAGAAGGTGGAGATATATGAACCACAGACCTTTGAGTTTATTTTGTGAATATAATTCTATTACAATTTTGAGTTTACAACAAGACTAGATTGTGATGGTCATAACTATTATATTATTATTATATATATATATAAATAAATGAAGACCAACAAAAATTCAACTCAACACCAATTAAGTTTCCATTCTCAATAAAAAAATATTAAAAAAAAAACCAAACAAGTTTATGTAATATGAGATTCATTCCAATTTAATTTATGTATTTTCAATAAATTTTAAAATTGTCAACATGAGTACAATTCAATCAGTTCAAAGCTTACTAATGACTAAGAGATCTATGGTTCAAATCCTCAAAAAACTTGAATTAATCTTGATAGTTTAAAGTTCATTTTTATCCAATTTGAAGTAATCGTTTCTATTCAAGAAAAGTTGTGGCACCATGTGAATATGGATCCAAAATTTATAGAGGAAAAGCTAATAGAGAACATTTAGAAAAAAAAAACTAACTATAAACTAAACTAGAAGAAGAGACTAATTTTAAGATCTATTGAAAATATGTCAACCAAATTTAGATATTTGAAATTACAGTAACAAAAACAATGATGTAAAATTTTATGTAAATCACTTGAAAAATTAATGATTTTACTTCGTAAAAGAGAAAAAATGTGGTTTCAAATTGATATATAAGAAAATCATAAAATTTCAATAAACTTTATCAAATGGGGCTTATTCGATTCGGGCCCATGGGCTTGGCCTACATTTCAACCATTGTGGATCTCTGCCCAAGTCCTTTGGATGGGACTCCTCACCACAATTTTATTTTATTTTTTAAACGAAAATCTCTCTAAATGGCCAAATACACTGTATTTTTTTAAAAAAATTGAACAAGAAAAATGACTAAAATTAAATAGTGGGTTTGAAAAATGGCTAGATTTGTTTAAAAATTAAATAAATGGTTAAATGTGATTTTAATTAATAAAATCCTAATTACAATAGACGAAATTGTCCTTTAACAAACCGGATGTTAAATTTAAAATCAGATTTTATGTGAGAGAAATACATCCTAAAAATCCTGGAAAATGTAAGAAAGAGCGAGAGATTTAAATATACAACAAACTTAACAACCTTAATTAAATCCTATGATAAACGTAGCATCATCCTACTATGGAAGAACTGTTTTTTTGAAGGAAAAAAAACTCATAATCCTCTGCAGATGAGATTTACAAAATACAAACTAAAAAATAACCACGCCTAGTTACATGTCCATGAATAACAAAGGAAAGACTAATTAGCGGATCCAGAATCTTACATTAGGGGACATAAGTTCATATTGGGTTAAATTACAAGTTTATTCTTAAACTTTTAGATTTGTGTCTATATGGTTCCTAAACTTTTAAAAAATGTTTAATAGGTCTGTGAAAATTTAAGGTTCAATCAAATACAAAATTAAATTTTATGTCTAATAGAATTGATTTTTTTTAACAAAAACAATATATTTAAGACCCTATTAAATATAAAATTGAAACTTCATGGATCTATTAGACATTTTTTAAGTTAAAAGACTTATTACACAAAAGTTGAAAATTTAAGGACCTATCATATACAAATTTTAATATTCATGAACTAAACTTATAATTTAACATTCATAAAAATATAATTTTAAATGTAATGGTATAATATTTAGATTAAGTAATATTATTTACAAAATTATAATAGATTTAGAACTATCCACCCCAAGAATAAAAATTGAAATATTTAAGATTTTTTTAAATTAGGATAAAGTTTTCAAATGCGCAAAATGAAAAAGATAAACTAAAATCTAACAGAATTTAATTAATAATATTATTCTAATTTTAAAATTGAAAATTGAAACAAAACCAAAAAAGAAAAATGGTTAAGACTTAAAAAAAAATTTGAAAAATGTAACAAAAGATAAAAATAAATAAATAAATAAAAAGAAAAAAAAAGCAAGCCACATGTACGTCCCAAACTTAAGACCTCCTCCAGGCGTCCACAGAGCGTATAGGTGCCCCCTTAAACCAACGATCCACAGTCAAATTATGAAAAACTAATTGAAATATATTATACATATATACAATTTTATAAATCCAGGGTCACGTGCCCCGTGGCCCCAATATGGATCCACCCCTGATTATAGTAGTCGCATGAAGCGAAAAATACAAACTTAAACTCCTTTGCAGTACCATATCAAGCGAACAATCCCTCTACAAACCGTTAATTTCCAATCGGTATAATTTTTAAGAAAAATTAAAATTACCTGATGCATTCATGGCACGTCAAATCAAGTAAGCTCTCCCACTTTCTCACCTCCATGCAATTTTCCCCCCAAACCTTTTCGTTTTCTCTTCCTCCCTCGACGTTTTGAACTCCAACCTAAAAATCCTTCCCTTCACACCTGCATTTGAGGCCTTCTTCGTAAAGGAGTTTGAAAAGTCTCCCTTCACACTCTGTTGTATCACATTACCTACTTCCTACCGACGACGAGCCTCCCCCGACAATCGGTCCGAAAAATCTTCTCTTCCTCCCGCTTGAAAACCGCTCGCTCATTGAAGCTTCCTCTTGACGAATGACGACGACTGCCAGTAAAGATTTTTTGAAGCTGAGAGATCAAAGGTATGTAAATAACGACTGTATTTTGCTTTTATTTGAAACTACTTTATAAACAATCCCTTGATTTTATAGATTTTTTTTTTTTTTTTGTCAATATTTTGTGATTTATGTGAAAGAGGCCAACTACATCTTCTTGTGACATGCTATTATAATTTGATTGTTTTCTATTGTGAAAATTCCTAAGATACCGTTAAGAAAAACACTGCAAGGAAAAACAAAAAAAAAAAAAATAGAACATTAGTAATTTTCGCTTATTTTAGAGGGTTATCCGAACAAAAAATCCGGGATCGAAATCCTATTCAAACTAAACATTTATTTGGACCAATGAGACACTTGTCAAACGAGTTAAACGTTTATAAGGCAATGTAATAAAGAGACGGCTGGCAACAACATGTTTGGCGTCAGTTTTGAACCCCACACGAACCCCTCCCTACGCACTTCCCACGCTCCAACGCCAACAACGCAAGTCAACCACACAATCCACCTCCACTCCCCTCTTTGCTTGCCCTTTCCATGGCCGTCCCCGCCCCCTTCTTCGCCTCTCCCACCACCGCCACAACCTCCCACCACTCCCTTTCTCTTTCCTTCTATCCCCGTTCCTTTCCCCGAACAAATTTCAATGCTGTTTCCTCCTCCTCTTCGCTGCCTTCCATCCGTGTGAATTCCGCCGCTTCTCCCTCTCTGGAGGCGACCACCGCCGTCGAGTCTGATCGGGCCGCCGCCTCCGATTCTCGGTCCAGAGCCTTGCCGTTCCGGGTCGGGCATGGGTTCGATCTTCACAGGTTGGAGCCCGGGTATCCTTTGATTATTGGGGGAATTAGTATTCCCCATGACAGGGGCTGCGAGGCTCATTCTGATGGTAATTGCTTTGCTTCTTGTTTGTTTTTCTCCTTTTTTGTTCTTGTTGGTTGCTGCGCTGCTGAAGAATTGGGGAAAAGTCCACGGACTTGATTGTGGGTGTTTTAATTATTTGAATTATTTGCTCAGTTTTGTTGTTGGCTTATAACATTTCAGAGTGCTCTTTTAGGGTTTAATTGGCGGTTGTTGATTGCAGTAATGACCAAATTTAAGTTTCTACATGGAGTGACTGGAATTTTATATTCACAATTTTTTAATTGTGAAAAGTTAGGGACAAACTAGAGAGAAAATTTTCAAATATTAACTTCTTTTATGTAATTTTTCTTTTAATCTGAGATGAGTGAAGGGGGGCAATGGCTCCCCTCTTTCTTTGCTCTGCTCTTGGTAGTTGGTAACGACATCATTGGCTGTTTTGTCTATTTCTAATATATATAAAGCCATGGGATGTTTTGTACTATTGTTGGAGTTAGCCAGGACTTGGATTTCACTGTTAGTATAGTCTACTATTATTCTATTATTCTAGAGATTTTGTACCTTTTGGACTCTGGAGTGTTTTGGAAATCAAGTCATTTAAAGCCCTGTTACCTGTAATTGGCCTATTGAATGGAGCTCCCATCTCATCAAATTATTAGAAGTGTCAATATTAGCAAATAACTCAAAGTTTGGTTTTTCTGTTTTAGCAATATAGAAGTTTTCTGCAAGTCTTGTTAAATTTTGTGTGTTTCTTTCTTTTGTTGATTTAGGGGATGTTCTACTTCACTGTGTGGTTGATGCAATTTTGGGCGCTTTGGGGCTTCCTGATATTGGACAAATCTTTCCAGATTCAGATCCCAAATGGAAGGGTGCTCCATCATCTGTTTTCATTAAAGAAGCTGTAAGTCTATGGCTTAGAAAATTCACACACTTCCAAAGTTTTGTTGTGTTTCTTTATGAATTACATCCACTTTGACTTGACTTATTTAAAATGAGCCACTTGCTACAGTGTACAGATGATCTTGGATTCTGTTGTTGTCATTCCAGATGTTATGATATTTTTATGCTTGCTTGATGTTCTCTTTAGGGAGGGCCTCAATAGCATGGTGGGTAAACCAATCACATAGGCCTCGTTTGATAACCATTTAGTTTTTGAAAATTAAGCTTATAAGCATTACTTCTAACTGTGGGCTTCTTTGTTTTGTTATCTACTTTTTAGAAATGTTTTCAAAATCCAAGTCAAGTTTTGAAAACTAAGGCTCCCCGTTTGATAGCCACTTGATTTTTTGTTTTTTAAAATTAAGCTTATAAACACTACTTTTACCTATAGGTTTCTTTGATTTGTTACCTTTTGCCCCGAATTTTAAAAACCAAGTCAACTTTTGAAAACTAAAAAAAAATAGTTTCCAAAAACTTGTTTTTGTTTTTTGAATTTGACTTAGAATTCAAGTGTGTCATTAACAAAGATGAAAACCATAGTAAGAAAATTGGGAGAAAACAAGCATATTTTTCAAAAACCAAAAACTAAGGTCCCGTTTGATAGTGAAAATTAAGCTTATAAACACTACTTTCACCTATAGGTGTCTTTGTTTTGTTATCTACATCCTTTCTATGTTTTCAAAAACCAAGTCAAATTTTGAAAACAAAAAAAAAAAAATGTAGTTTTAATAAACTTGTTTTTGTTTTTGGAATTTGGCTAAAAAATCAAATGTCTCCTTAACAAAGATGAAAACCATGGTAAGAAATTTGAGAAAAAACAAGCATGATTTTCAAAAACCAAGAACCAAAAACCAAATGGTTATCAAACAAGGCCTAAACGAGTAGTTTTTAAAAACTTGTTTTTGTTTTTGAAAGTTTGCTGAGAATTCAATTGTTTTCTTGTGAAAGATAAATACCATTGTAAATAAATAGTCATAAAAGAAGCATAATTTTTAAAACCCAAATGGTTATCAGATGAGACCATAATTATTTACATTTGCTTCCTCAACTTTATTGGTTTCTTTGATATGTTATATTAACAATATCACATCAGAGTGCTGTTAGAGTGCTGTTAGCTTTATCGAGTTTTATGAGGGTCATGTTGAGTTCTTACTCAGGAGGGGAGTAGTGGTTGTGTCAAATTTTATGCATCTCGAGAAATTGAGTCTATTCAGTGTTTTCTTTGTTGCTACACTTTATTCTTATCTAACAGCATAATGTTCATTGTATCAAGAAAATAAATTTCAGAGTCTACTAAGTAGACCTTAGAGATAGTCCTCATCATCAACTTCAATTATTTTGTATGAACTTGGACTGACGTGCACTTGCTTCTTTGTTCAAGCCCTGTTGTACCATTTTACCATTTTATGTTTCCTCTGTATAGCTTCATCTTCTATTACCTAGAGAGGACAAGACCTATTGTACCATTGGATCTTATTTTGCTTGACTAGAGGCCCTTTTTATAATTTGCTTCTTTCTTTTGTGGGCTCTCTTTTTGTATGTTCTTGTATTCTTTCATTTTTTCCTCCATGAAAGCTCGGTTTCTTATTAAAAAGAATAGAATTGAGGTTGGTTGGGGATTTAAGAATGTATCTCTGTGAAGTATGAAGAATCAATTTATTGTTACAGCTCTGTTTTGTTAAATATCTTTCATTTTTATTAAGAAACGAAGACTGAGAAAGGACACTATACACAAACAGGCGAGCATAAGAAATTCTCCAAAACCAAAAGGAATGCAGAAAGGTTTTCCAATTGACATTTGTATCAAAAGAAAAGAGAAGCTGCAAATATTATAGTTCAGATTTCCCTTTTACTTCTCTTCTTTGCAAAATACATATGTTTCTTTGTACCACAATTCTCACCAAACATCATACACCAAAGGAATCCAAATATGCTTTGCTTTCCCGTTGAAATTGTCACCCAACAACAGTTTGTGTAAAAGATGAACATCCCTTCTCCCAGGAAAGCAAAGCAAAGGTTTTCCAATTCCCTTATCCTCTAGCAAATGTTTTTTTTTTTTTGTTTTTTGAAACTAAGCTTTAATTGAAAAAAATGGAAAAATGCAAAGACATTAAAAATAACCAGCCTATAAAAAGGAGCCATACTAAAATAAAAATGGGCTCTAATCTAACAAAATAAATAAGATCTAAGGAATAATTACAAAATTTTTGTATGCCAAAGTCGAAAGAGACGGAATCTAACAAGAGATCAAACCTCCCCAATAACTTTCAAACCTCCAGGAAAATGTCATAACAAAAATATACATCAAATTAGACACTATAAAGATTTGGATTCATATTAAAGCATGTACACCTCGGACTTGGATGAGCCAGGGACAACTTCCTATATTGACTCTCAAATGCATGGGTAAGTAACTGGAAAATGTAGGGCGGTGATCAAGGAAATAATAGAATCTTTGTGGTAGGCTGGAGTGTGTGCTATTTTGTAGGGTATTTGGAGCAAGAGAAATAATAAAATCTTTAAGGGGTAGGAGAGACCTTCTAGCGATGTTTGGTTCCATGTTAGATTCTATGTTTCTATTTGGGCTTCAGTAATAAGGTCATTTCGTAATCATCCTTTAGGTTTTATTTTACTTGACTCCTTTTTTGTGGGCTTTGTTTTTGTATACTCTTGTACTATTTCATTTTTTTCCCAATAAAATTTTGAATTGCCATCCAATGAAATGTATGGAGCCAGTATTATATGGCCCTGGGTTAAGTTACATGCTAACTTATACAACTCATAAATTAAGTACAAATTATATGATCAACTTTAGGTTTCACATATTCAGGCTAAAATCGCAAGGTAAACATAACTACCATAGGTTGGTTTGGTAGTCAACATGACTCATGGTAAATGAGTTCAATGAGTTCAAGTCATGGTGGTCATCTACTTAGGATTTAATATCTTACGATTTACTTTGGCAACTAAATGTAGTAGGGTTTGACAGTTATTTTGTGAGAATTATTGAGGTGTACGTAAATTGGTTTGGACACTCACAGATAATAAAAAATTGTGAGATAAACATCCCTGGAGAGTTTTACGGGAAGGTTAATCAACAGTGAGACCTTTGTTTCATCTACACCATCCTATGTAGTTCTTTAATATTTGTTAAACTTTCACTAATTTTAAGAGTTTAAGTTAGATGGGTTATAGTGACATTTCTTCGTGTGCATGCTTAAATATCAACCTAAGGTCAAACATGTGGGACAATCATGTGAAATGAGAAGAGAATAACAGTGCAAGGGTATGAATTTTGGACTTTCTAGCTTTTTTTTTTTTTTTTTTTTCCTCTTCTCTTCTTTTCTCTTTTCTAGTCTAATACCATATTAAAGCACCACTAAATTAAAAAACTATGTTGATAGGAAGGTTGGGATATATTTAATCTTTGTAATATTCTGGTTCACCAACAAACCAAATTCCGAAACTGAATCCATTAATCCATATGTGAAACAATAGGCCTCTCGTACACGAATTTGAGGCAGGTGAATCCATCTAGTTAACCGAAGTCGAAAAAAATAGTTCGAATTCTGTTCATTTTAGACTAAAAAGTTTCATTGTCAGACTGATGAGGTGATATCTTTGGTATTATATTTGGGTAATTCCAGGTGAGATTGATGCATGAGGCAGGTTACGACATAGGAAACTTGGATGCTACATTGATACTCCAAAGACCAAAGCTCAGCCCTCACAAGGAAGCTATCAGAGCAAACCTCTCTGAGCTTCTGGGAGCCGACCCATCTGTCGTGAATCTGAAGGCGAAAACGCACGAGAAGGTCGACAGCCTCGGCGAAAACCGAAGCATTGCTGCCCATACTGTGGTCCTCTTGATGAGGAGATAGATAGAAGCCCTACCCTCCCTTCCATTACTGCTGCTGTGCTAGTGTAATAACAACAGTGTGCTCCATTTTAAGTGGAATATGCTTTGAATTTTCCCCCTTCCCCTCCACAGTTTCCTACACACACAATTGTAAGTTGGTTGTTGGATTAAACGTTTTAATCATTTAACAACATGAAAATGAAAATGGTATGGTGGAAGAAGATTAGAAATTGCCTACAATGATTGTTTGTTTTTTTTTTTTTTTTTTTTTTTTTTGCTTCTTCATTTTTTTCTTCCTCCTTTTGAATTTTTGTAGCTGTATGTTAATTTTACTTTATTAAACTTTAAACTTTGAACTTGAATAAGTATATAGAATTCCTCTGTTATTGTTGGGTTGTTATTTTTATGGAGAGTTCGGAACTAGAATTGAGCATATTTGTGACTTAATTTGTATGCGAGGTTTGTGTTTGAACATGCGTTGTTGTGTGACGTTATTTTTAAATAATACTACTAATTTGTATTTATACTCAGGGTTTTAAATTTTTGTTGACTTGTCAACATGTCTATTGATATTTTCACGTATATGGATTCGACATCGACATGAGAGGTGAATACGATATAAAAAAAATTGACAAAATATCACTGATGAATCTAATATAAATAATAAGAAAATTAAACTTACTCCTTTCAAAAAAAAATTAAACTTACTTAAAAATTATGAAATACTTATTAAATTTATATTATAATGTATCACTATATATTACATTATTTCCCTTTTGTTGATTTAAATCTTTTTTTATGAATTTTAAAAACATTCATCGACCTCGACGTCTTATTGATATTTGCATCATTTTCATAACATTAGATTTGTTTTAAAACCTTGCTGATCCTACATATTCCTTTTGACACGATTAATTAAACCGTTTGATTTTATTATTTTTATTTATTCATTATTATTATTTTTTTTGTGTTAACTGTTTAATTTTGTGGTCGGTGCATTTTTACTGCTGGAATTTCGACATTACTTTCGGCTAAACTTTTGGTGACTAATTAGTTGGCTTTTAGAAAATTTTCTAATCTATTTTCATCATTATTATTATTTTAAGTTTCCAGTTTAATTTTCTGAAATAAAAATTTAAATGATGAAATATGACTTTCGTTTTTCCCTTTTTTTTCTTTTTTCTTTTTTCTTCCTTGATGTGTGAAAGATGAAAAGATACGCTGAAAATTACATCTACAAGTCTACAAAAGTTATAATTTCTCTTTTATTTTGGACAAAACATCGTTTTTCACATCATAGATCAATTCAATTTATAAAAAGTTTTCAAATAAACATCACAATGTCAAAAGCCTCTAATCATGAATCATACTCAAGTCAATTTTTGTATAATTTTACCTCTTTTAAGTATGTTAATGACTTTCATTACCACTTCAACACCGAGTAAGTCTCGATACGTCGTCGCCAACAAAGTCTTCAACCTTGGGGTATAACATCATGAATGACGTTTACTAAGTTAAGTGATCATTTATAGTTGTGTTTAGTATTTGTTTTTGCTCGCTTTAGACCTAGACGTGTTAGGCTACCTATCTTTTTGACCAATTGTTTTTGTTGTTGGTATTGAATAATACGTATGGAACAAGTTTCTACATTTTCTTACTGTTGGTTTGTCGTCTAAATCCTTTACAACGACTTATTATTGTCTAAATCCTTTTTGATCATTTGATTTTGTTGTTGGTATTTTCTTACTGTTGGTTTGTCGTCTAAATCCTTTTAAACTTTTGTATATAAAAAAATTATAGTTTAATTTTCTACGACGAAATTGTAAATAGTAAAATATAGATTTCAGTCAAGGCGAGCATAACCAAGCGATAATTGACATGTATCCTTTGCCAAGAGTTTGAGGTTCGAATCCCTCCATTTCCAAATGTTGTTGAACTCAAAAAAAGAAACTTGATTTTCCTATTACGAATGAGTTGATTTGATATTTGGGCATTATAACTACAAAATGATTTGATCGTATTTTTAGAGAAAATATTGAATGATTCAATTTATAAAATGTTTTTGAAAAGAACTAAAATATGAAGGCTCCCACGGTAAAAACAATGTAAAAATCCTCTAATCATGAATTTTAAAGTCAAGTTTGGAATATAATTTCATCTCTCGTGTTGGAGACAACACTGAGTAAATGCATCAACATTCTTGAGGACAAAATTTTCAACATTGGGATATGAAATGGAAATCATTAGTGCTATTTACACGATTTAAATGATAAAATGATTAAATTGAGCATAGTTCAACTACCTTATTTTTTAGGTTTTCATAACTTTTTTAAAAGGTCAAAAGTTTTTGACGATTTTAAAATTAGAATTTCATCCTATGCTTTGATAAAACCTCGTTAAATATTTTTCAAAAAAAAAAAAAAAAAAAAAACTTGTTAAATAGTCTCTACTATGTACCAAGTCCACGTACTTGATCCGTTAGTAACTTCTAACGGTCAGTAGAGACTGTTTAGTGAAGTTTTGACAAACTATAGGAACAAAATTATATTTTAAAATCATAGGAACTAAAGTCCAACTTTATCCAAACCACACGGACAAAATTTAAATTTGTAATGTAACCTTAAAGAGATTGACACAACATTTTCAAAGTTAAGGAACTAAAATAAAGTATTGGGAAAAAAAAATCATTTTTAACCCTAAACTTGATAGGTCGTATCAATTTTAACTTTAAACTTTCAATTTCATCAAATTGAACCTCAAATTTAGCAAATCATATCAATTTTAAACCTAAACTTTAAATTTCATCAAATTGAACTTCAAACTTAGTAGATTATATCAATTTTAACTCCAAACTTACCTAAGTGTTGTAATATACATATTTAGTTAACTTTCTATTTGAACCATTATTAAAGAATGTAATTGACTATTTTTTTTCTTAATTCATATTGAACCTAAATTGGTTTCTTGTAAAGAAATTATTGAACTTTTCATTTGAAAAAACTTTTGAGGTTGAAAAGTTTAAATGAGTGTTCTTTCATTTTTAATTTGTTTGTGGGTTTTGTTACTTTTTTTTAGCTACTTAGAAGCACAACAAAATGTAGATGATGGAAAAACAATTTTGGAGGGTTTTTTTTTTTTTTTTTTTTTTAAATTTTCATTTTAGATGACTTTTTCTTGTTATTGAGGAGTACTTTTCGGTTTTTTTTGCTACTATCAAGGATTTTGAAAGCAAGGAAATGTTGGAAGTTTTCTTTTTTTCTTCAAATGTTTGTTGATTTTTTCTGGTTGCTAAGAACATTGTTGGTTTTTTTTTCTTTGTTTACTTTTTTTTTCGGTTAATTAAAAGAACGTGCAAATGTAGGAAATGAAAGCAATGAAATTTTGAGTTTTTTTATTTCTCATATTTGCTCGCTTCTTTTTTTTATTGTTGCTAATAACATTGTGATTTTTTTTTGAGGTTGATAACAATGAGAAGATTCAATCTAAAATAATTGATTTCTTCAACTAAAGAGTTTCTCAAACAAATTTCTTACAAGAAACCAACTCGGATGCAATGTGAATTAAAATAAATAAATAAATTGTCAATTACATACTTTAATGACAATTCAAATGAAAAGTTAACCAAAGGTCTATATTGCAACATGCAAGTTTGAGGTTCAAATTGATACAATTTGTTAAGTTTGGAATTCGATTTGATAAAATTGAAAGTTTAGGGTTAAAATTGATACAACATGCTAAGTTTATGATCAAATTTGATTTTTTTCCTAAAATATTTTAAAAATTAGGGATTAAAATGGAATAAGTTTGAAAATTTAGAGAAAAAAAATAGAAATTTGAATTTATATAACTCTATAAAACTAATACAATAATGATGTCAAAGAAACACAACCCGATGGTAATTGGTATGTACTCTCAACCAAGAGATCAGAGGTTTAAATTTCTCCACTCTAAATGTTATTGAACTAAAAAAGATACTAATACAATAAATACGTCGTCTTTTTTTTCTTTTTAATAAATGCACATTAATGAACACGAAAGACGTCTTAATTATTACTAACATTATTTTTTTTAAACAATTATTACTAACATTATTAATTTCCTATCTCCGTGGGTAAAATATGTATTCTTAGATAACCTAGTGTGCGTTTCCAATATTTGTGGAGCAATGGTAATACTCCCTCTCTTTTCTAATTTTTAAGGGAAAAAATTAAATATGATGTGAAGCAAGTTTTATAATCTCATTTCATAATTTTTAAAAGGTTATTCTAATATTTATATATTTTTATCTCTTTTAATTGTCAATATTTTAATAATAATGTATAGGAAAAGATCATTTACATCGGTATGCAGTCAAATATCTTCCAATATAGAAAGACTTTAGAAGGACACAAGATAATTAAGACTTTGAAAGAACAAGTCCAAATATCAAAATTAACGGTAGCCATCTCAATTAAATTACAAATACATAAAGTTGACCATTATCTCCTAAAACTAGTTGAGAAAAAAAAAAAAAAAAAAGATAATTATGAAACAAATCTTCAAACGTTCTCTTTGAAGGGAAAAATGTGGAAAAAATAAGAAATCAAAGTCTTAAAAATAAAAGTAAGTATTTAGAAGAAAAAAAAAAGGTGAAGGGGAAGGGGCTGCCCGTGGAAGATGTCGGGCATCCCACGTGCATCTAAAAATTCTAACCTCTGATTTTTATTTTTGACTTTTTGACTTTTATTATACTTCCATGTGGAATGGAACATAACCAAACTATGTCGTTTTTGACAACCTTTGTTTTTTATTTTTATTTTTAATTTTTATTTTATGGGTTTATGGTTTTTTATTTTGAATAGGTCTTCTAAAAATTCTCACTTTTTCTTTTCAAATTTTTTACTTCTTCAATATTAGGCATGGATGCACATCCCTTCTTTAGCCACCCACATGTTTAAAACACATTATATAATATGCTCATTTTATCTAAATTTTAATTTAAATTCCCACAATATCAATAATAGTTATTATCATATATTTTCTCTTTATCAATATCCAAGTTAAATTCATTGAACCTTATGAACTTTGGAATGTTTTTAATCAAAAAGTTGCTGACTCAATGCCCTCTCTCTTTCTAAACTCACACACTCCAAATTCATCTTCTTTGACACATATATCATAGTTTGGGTTGACCATATTTGTGTTTTATTATGTTATTTTATTCATAATCGATGTTTTTCCTTTTTCGTATGATGAACATTTTTGAAAGAGATGTGAGAGAATAGATGCAGTTTCTATCAACTACTTGAAAAAACGTATCCAAAACAATCTTGGAGCATGCTTTTTTTTTTTTTTTTTAGGATGAAGAAATTGATCAAATTAATTGCATGTTTTTCAATGAAAAATGCTAAAAATAAGTTTTGAAAAAGACCACCTCCAAAGAATATTTACCCATAATGTGTGAATGTTCACATGCATGGTATATACACAAAACCACCTTGTTCTTTTCTTTTGTTTTTATTTTTTTTATTGAGGAGAGGGATGCTTAAAGGTTATACTTTTAGAAAAATTAAAGAGATTATAGTGTAATTTAAAAGAAATAATAATTGCTTCACTATGATTTTAAGTAAAATACATTGAACCACACCCACTTGAAGATAATTCTAGCTAGTGTTGTAATGGCTTTTACAAAAAGAGAGAAGAAAAAAAACCCTAGTCTAATGATTCTAGCTCCTTTCCAATTTATTAATGGTTTTATAACAAAAAAAAAAAAAATCATTTTTAACCCTAAACTTTGGGAGTTGTATCAATAACCCTGGACTTTCAATTTCATCAAATTGAACCCTAAACTTAGCAAGTCATATCAATTTTAACCCTAAACTTTTAATTTCACCAAACTGAACCTCAAACTTGTCAGATTGTATCAATTTTAACCCCAAATTTGCATAAGTGTTACAATGTATACTTTTGATTAATTTTCCGTTTGAACCGCCGTACGTAGTTGACTATTTCTTCATTTTTTTCTTAATTCACATCTCACCTGAATTGGTTTCTTATAAATAAAATATTGGAGAAACTTTATTTTAGATGACATTTTCTTCTTGTTGAGAACTTTGTGAGGATTTTTTTGTTGATATCTAAGATTTCGAAAGCAAAGCAACTTTGGAGGTTTTTTTTTGTTGCTAAGAACTTTGTGAGCTTTTTTCTTTTTTACTTTTTTTTTTTTTTTGCTAATTAGACGAATGTATAAAGGTAGGAAACAGAAACAAATAAATTATGAGTTTTTTATTTCTCATATTTGCTAGATTTTTCTTGTTGTCAATAACTTTGTGATTTGTTTTTGGATAATAATAGGAAAAATAGTTTGGGATATTTGATTTCTTCAAGAGTTCCTCCAACAAATTTCTTACAAAATACCACCTCATGTACAATGTGAATTTAAAAAAAAAAAGAAAAAAGAAAAAAGAAAAGAAATTGCCAATTACATGCTTTAATGGAAATTTAAATAACAAGTTGACCAAATGTCTACATCGCAACATTTATGCAAGTTTGAGGTTCAAATTGATACAATTTGTTAAGTTCAGGGTTCAATTTGATGAAATTGAAAGTTCATGGTTAAAATTGATACAACTTGCTAAGTTCATGGGTCAAAATTGATCTTTTCCCAAAAAAAAAAAAAAGAATGGGTCTTGTTTGATTTAAAGCTCATTTACTAATAATCTTTTTGTTCAGTTTTCTCATTCAAAAAATTGAAATCGTAGTCATTTTTTAGGTTGTAAATAGAAAAGAAAAATACTTGGCGACATATCTGTAGGTAAGAATCTTCCTGCATACCACCATTAAAATGTTGACAATTAGAAGAGATAATTTTTTTTTCTCATTTTCTCCCTTCCTTTTTCTTAGTTGCCAAGATTTTAATAGAGTATGTAGGAAGATCCCTACCTACCGTATGCAGTCAAGTTTTGTTCCATAGAAAATTTAAAACAAAATATTATTAAATAGTAAGTTGACAAGTTTACTTTTAAAAAATTACAATGGGAGAATATTGGAACGACTTTTAATATTTAAGGGTACAATTGATCGTAGAAAAAATTGGAAAACTTTTTTTTTTTTTTTTTAGAAAATAGAAAAATTTGGAAAACTACATTAAGAGGAGACTGACCGACTAATTTTTGAATAAGAATTTGCAAATTGCTCGATTTTTAAAGACAGTGGATGACGACTTTATTGCCAGTCCATTTATTTCAAATAAAAAAATAAAATAAAATCAAGATTTCTCTTTTAAATGAAGATATATAATAAATATTGGGTTTCTATTTTTAATTATAAATATTGGGTTGAGAATTGAGATCAATCGCGTTTGTATATATATATATATTAAAGAAAACATCATCAGATAAGATATTCTCCGCACGGGGATTAGAAAAATAACATAAAAGACAAAATTATTTTCTTTATTCATCATTATTTTAAAAAAAATATATATTTATCATTATTTTTAGTACAACAATGTACAAAGTTTTAAAGCCTCAAAATAAAAAGTATGCATACTTTGATAATTTGTTAAACTTAGATTAATGACATTTTTTACTTTATTATTTTATAATACTATCGTGAATATAAATATATCTATTTAACTTCAATTTCATCCAGAATAATGTCAAAACGAGTATAGTTCAGCGGTTATTGGTATGTATCTTCGACCAAGAAGTCAGAGGTTTGAATCTCTCATCCCAAATGTTGATGTACTAAAAAAAAGTGAATAACAAAAGAAGTAGCCTTTTTAATTATAAAATAACATAACATTTAAATATATCATATAATTCAATACACAAAAAAAAGGTGAAATTTTCATAATTAATGTCAGAGACTAAACTAGGAAAAATCCTATAAATAAATTTTAATTGTCAATCGAAGTATAATTTAGCGATTTTCACTCTTATAATTGTTGAACTAAAAAAAAAAAAAAAAAACTTTTGAATTGTCATATGAGCTTCATATCGATCTCCCTCATTATGTTTAAGAACTTTAATGAAAAGAAAAGAAAATTACAATGTTAATAACACTTACAATATGGTTTGTTCTCTATCTTACCGTATGGTTGAACTAAAAAAGAATAATTCAAAGATTTTTTTTTATAATAAAAAAGAAATAATTATAAAACTTTTTTTAAGAAAACCGTACAAATGAGCATAGCTGAGTGAATAATAAATCATGTGGCTTTGAGATTCAATTGTTTGAACTAATATATTTATATTTAAGAAAATAACATTCAACGTTTTTTTTCTTTTTCCTCCTGTTTTACGAGCAATTTTTGTTCCAAGTAATTGGTAGACGATTTTTTCGGCTAGTTGAAATCAAAGTCTTTTTTTCTTTTTTTTAAATATAACCACAGCTTTTTTTGAATGTTTTGTGGAAAATAATTTAGTGACTAGTTTAGGATTGATTTTTGTAGTGTACGTGTTCATATGAAACCCATAATCAAACGAAAACTGACTTGTTCTTTTATTTGGAGAAACTAATAATAAAGTAGTTTCTTATTTATTTATCAAAATAAATATATATATTGCCAACAAGAACATAGCTCAACTGTCATGAAGTTATATTGATAACCACGAGTTCTGTGGTCAAATCTCCCACCCTATATATTGTCAAAAAAAAAAAAAAAAAAAAGATATATATATTGAAGCAAATTTTACTTGATATATATATAATTTAAAAAAAAAAAAAAAAAAAAAATCAAACATCATATCATATCTATTAAACAATAATTTTCCTTGAAGTTGTTTCTAGCTTTTTGTTTTGTTTGGGTTGGACAATGAGCTTTGATTTTACTTTGTTATGTTTCTCTTTATCTTATTTGGATGTCTCGATCTTTTTTTAAGTGTTGTTTGCTATTTTTTATGCTTGTCCCTAGCTTTTTCAATTGTGCTATCATCTCACAAGATTCCTTTCTTTTCCAATATATATATAATTTTTGTGTTTATTTTAAAAGCTTTAATTTTAAATTACAAGTTTAGTTCCTAAAATTTTAAGTTTGTGTTTAGAAAATCGTGCACTTTACAAAGTGTTTAAGATATCTTTGAATTTTTAATTTCGTGTCTAATAAATCTCCGACATACTCTTTTTTTTTTTTTTAAATAACTTGATTTATTAGATATAAAGTTGAATTTTATGTCTAATGGAAATTAGAACATTCAATTTTATGTCTAACAAGTTTGTGAATTAAAAAAAATGAAAATGAGTCAATGAATACAAAATTGAAAATTTAGAGATCAAGTTTAAGCGATATATTAAACATTTTCCAATGACCTATTAGATACCTTTTCAAGTTTAGAGACTAAATAAATACAATTTTAAAAGTTTTGGAATGTATTAAACCATTTTTAAAGTTCAAAAATCAAATAGATACAAACTTGAAACTTTATAACAAAATTTGTTATTTAACATTTCTTTAAATTTTTTTTAATTATTTTAAACTTAAAATGGTTTTAAAAATGTATATGTATCATTTTTTTTCCTTAAAAAATTGTGGGGATGGGTATCAAACTATTGACATTTGATTTTTTTTTTTTTTTTTCTTTTTACAACATGTGAGGAGGAGGATTTGAATTTCTAACATCTTGATCGAAATTCTAAACTTTATATCAGTTGAGTTATGCTCTTATTGGTAATTGAATGCTTCTTTTTTTCATTTATTTTCTTATACATTTACTAAGATTACAAGTTACTACGCAAGAAAATCAAGTTGCATATTTTAAAAAATAATAATAATTTATTTGTGCACAGTTTTCATTTATAAAACATTAAAAAAATGAAATATTACTTATGTCGACGATATTTTATTCCAACGATGCAATTTTTATATTAAAAATTATCACTATGAACAAACATTTCCATAAAAAATACAAAAATTAGAGACATAAAACTATTTATAAACGTGAAATTGAGGCGACAAGAAAACACTAATCAATTATTTTATAATTGATCACCGCATGATTTCACAAATAATTCGCAACAGTCTCAAAAGCTGTATCCCAACAGAGTTTATAAATTCCAATAAATAAAAATAAAAATAAAAATTTCGAAAAAAAAGAAAAAAAAAACTCAGCCTTCTGGCAAAAAGGGATACACCAACAACAAGAGATTCTACCATAATTAATGAATATTTCTTTTTGCTTTTTCGCTTTTCTTTTTTTCTTTATGAAAAAAAAAACTTTTTATCTCAAATTTTGAAGGAATTTTCGGATAGAATGATCCTTTTAAATAGACGAAAATGATAAATGTCCTGTCTATTCAATTTAAAGATATATGTCATTTTGATTGCATCAGCATCCTAGTAAAATTACTATTTTACTCTCTATTCTAACCACACACTCTCTCTCTCTACTCTCGCTCTTGCTCCAATCTCTCACACTCTTTCCAATTTCTCTCTCCAATCTCGCTCTCGCTTCTTGCTCTCTCTACAATTTCTCCCTCCAATCTCTTACTCTCTCTTCAATCTCTTGCTCTCCCTCCAATCTCGCTTTCACTCTTAAATGCTCATTTTCATATAGAGAGTAAAATGATAATTTTGCCAGGATGATGACATAAACAAAATGACATATATCCTTGAATTGAAAATGTAGGGCATTTTTCATTTTGATCTCTCCAAATGGGTCATCCACGCAATTGTTTCAATTTTGAAGAATAAATGCATTAAGTTTATGAATTTTCAAAAAAAGATCTTTTTAATCCTTGAGTTTTGAGAAATAGGTTTAAAATGTCCCTCATATTATTTTTTTTCAAATTTTCAATTAATATTTTTTATTGTTTTTAATACTGAATGGTTTTTTAAGTTAAAAAATTTATTAATTGAAAAAAATTGAAAAAAATAATATGAGAGACCTTTTAAATTTATTTCTCAAAATCCGAGACCAAAACAAAGTTAGATACGTTTTAAACCTATTTCTCAAAACTCAGAGTTTATTTTGAAAACTTTGGATCAAACACAACTATTCTTCAAAACTCGAAAACTAAAAAAGTATATATATATATTTTTCCTTTTCTTATTTTAATATGATGTTTGAGTTTAAAGTCAGATCTGCCAACTGTGTAGTGTCTGGGGGATAAAGCTGGATATTCGGAGTTCCACTGTTTGAAAAATCTGTCGCATTGTGGGACAGAGTGACCCTACAGTCTTTGTCATTTAGGGCACCTGCCCTTAAATCTTCAATATCAGCCACCTTTTGGAGGCGTTGTACCTAAACAAAACTCAGTAGTCCCACAAAACTCTTTTATTATAGGACTCTCCCGCGTCTCTCTTGGCTCCACCACCCCTCCCTAATAATTTAGCCTCACGCTATCAGATTCTCCCACACTGTTTCCTTTTGGATCTCAATCAGCTTCGTTACGCTATCCGATTCCGAAAATGTCGGTTCCGACGTTCGTTTCATTCCTAAATCCAACACGTGAATTATCAACTCATCATATCATCAACCACATTGTTGTGGAATGTCGTTGTGTGAAAATATTTCGTTGTTTAGTCGTTCAATCGAGAATTACTGTTCGATTGAGTGGATAAAATATGATTTTGGTCTGGTTAGTAAAATTATCATTTAAAAGTTCTTGTTAGATGGTAATCAAAAGTAATAATTTTGAAAAGTTCAACAAAAAAAAAAATACTTAGAATGCTTTTTAATTTAGGAGAAACTTTATTAATAGAAGTTACAGAAGTCATTCAAAATAGGTTGAAAGTGAGCATAGTTTAATGGTAATTGACATGTACTTCGATCAAGAGATCAGGGGTTTAAATCCCTTAACCTCAAACGTTATTGAACTAAAAGAAAAAAAAAATTATCCAAAAAAATGATTTTTTTTACCATATAGTTAGGATTATAAGAACAACTATTTGATGTTTTGAATTTAATTTTTTGGATAACCATTTTATTTGGATTAAATATGTAATTAGGAGGAAAATAAAAAATTTATTCCACACTTGTATTAAAGGAAAAGGAACAAAAAAAGTGCAAGTTCTTTGAAGGGGGGCAGAGATTTGATGTTAGAATGTATAATAATTGAAAGGGATAACTGCAAGTGAGGAGAAGTTGGCTAAATAGTTTTAAAAAACACAAAGTAATTCCTGATTTGTCTTTTCAAATACTATTTTTCACATTTTTGACGTCACCGTCCAAGAAATTAATTTCCAAAGATTGGGAAAAATGAATTAAATGAGGAAAAAGTGTACAAAAAAAAAAAAAAAAAAAGAAGAGAGTTTTCTTTCCTTTTTTAAGTATATCAATTAAGTACTATATTTTTTATGTTAAAAAAAAAAGTAGTATATTTTTTCAAACCAAGGACCACAATTAAAATGGTAAGTTGCACGAGATCTTACTATGAAAAACATGTTATAATTTAGGTTAAAAATCGCATTTGGTCCTTGAACTTTGATGAAAGTAATAATTTGGTTCATGAATTTTGATTTGTAACGATTTAGTTCATGTATTTTCAATTTTGTAACCTTAATTTACTTTTAAAATTAATTAAGATGTTAAGTAGTACTATTTATTCTTTCATAAATAACATTTGGAAGAAACTTGTAAAAGAATGATTAAAACTAAAGTATGCTAACTAAATTATCGACGTGATTCCTAAAGTTTGAGCTTAATTTCAATTTGATCAAACCTTAAAAATTATTTTTATGTTATTATAAATTGTTACCATGTTGCATATATACACGTTTTTTAATATGGGAAAATTATTAGTTGATATTTTCTATTTAGTTTACTATATTATTGCCAAGCTTAATAAAATTAAAAATTAAAAAATGCATTCATGTAAATAGCAATTTAGGGATCATTTATGATTTACTAACGAAGTGATAGGTAACCGACCAATTTTTTTTAGTACATCAACATTTGGGGATGAGAGATTTGAACCTCTGACCTCATGGTCGAGGGTACATGCCAATTACCGATGAATTAAGCTCGCTTTGGGGATATGTAATAGACAAATGAAGAATAAGGAAAGAGGAAGACCATTATTTCTCCTTTATGTCATTTTAGATTGTTTAAAAAAAATTATAAAAAAAAAAGATAAAAGATTTTAAAATGGTTAAATTACAAGTTTAGTGTTTTAGAACTATCAGATTTATGTTTCTAAATCAAAAACACAATCAATAGGTTCCTGAACTTTTGAGTTTGTATCAAATAGATCATTGAACTTAAAAATGTCTAATAAGACCCTAAATTTTCAATTTTGTATATAATAAGTTCTTAACTTTCAATCCTTGTGTCTAATAGGTCAGTTCAACCTACTAGGCATTTTTTTTTAATTCACAAACCTATTAGACAAAACATTAAAAATTTAATGTCCTATTCACACATAATTCAATTTTGATTCATTAATTTTAAAAAGTGTTGAATATGTTGGGGATCTAGCTATGTCAACTAGACACAAAATTGAAAATTTAGAAACCTATTGAATGTCTTCTCAAAAAAAAAAAAAAAAGAAACCTATTGAATGTTCTAAAGTTTAGTGATATATTAGACACAAACATGAAACTTCGTAGACTAAACTTTGTAATCTAACATTTTAAAATTGTCTCAATAATTTTCCGCTCTAAATTCTCAAAATTAAAATATTATATAAACAAAAAGGTAAGAACATAAAATTTTGCTTATCCCTACAATCGCTCTGTTATATTATAGGTACCAAATTAAAACTTTTAAAATAGTACCGTCCAAGGTAAAACGACTAACCCCAAATTTGATCATTAACAAGAAGGGAAGGAAAAAAAAAACAAACAAAAGGGAAAATAAAACCCTAGTTTTTTTTTTCCTTTAGCGAGTCCACCTATCTATTGATCATTAATACAAGTCTTATGTCAGTCGAACTACGCTCGTATCTGCAAAATTAACCCTAGTCAACTAGAGGTAAAATGATAAAAATGAGAGATAAAAAAAAGAGAGCCGACAAGTTTCACCAGCTGACATTGCTGATGTCCCTAATTTCAAAGAACTTTCTTCTCACTTTCCCACAGAAGAAAAACTTTGATTTGTAACGCTGACCCAAAAACTCCCATTCCCTCATCTCTATATATACTCAATATTCTCTTCAACCACCATTAAAAACCTTCATATCTCTCAAAACAATAATTCTCTGATCTCTTTCTCTTTCTCTTTCTCTTTCTCTTTATCTCTCAACCAAACCAATCAATCACTTATTTTTCTCGCACTCAAAAATGGTGTTGGCATCGAGCAATGCAAAGCAACTTTTGTCCAAATTAGCCAAAGGCAATGGCCATGGAGAGGATTCTCCATATTTTGATGGCTGGAAAGCTTATGACAGCGATCCATTTCACCCAACAATCAACCCTCGTGGAGTTATTCAAATGGGTTTGGCTGAAAATCAGGTACCCACCCACATGATTTCTTCTTTTTTTTGCCATTTTTTTGGGGGGTTTGATTCTTCGATTTCAAATTTTGACCCTTTTTCCTTGGTGGGTTTTGTTAAAAATTGCAGCTTTCTTTTGAATTCGTGGAGAAATGGATCAAAAACAACCCACAAGCTTCCATTTGTACTGTGGAAGGACTTGAGGAGTTTAAGGATGTGGCTATCTTCCAGGATTACCATGGATTGCCCGAGTTCAGAAACGTACGTCTTAATTAAATTATTGCAGTGAATAAAACTGATTAATTAAACATTAATTATGATTATTGTATATTGAGTTTTGGGAATTAAAAAAAAAAAAAATTGTGGTAACTCAGGCTGTGGCGAATTTTATGGGAAAAGTGAGAGGCGACCGAGTCAAATTCGATCCTGACCGAGTCGTGATGAGTGGTGGAGCGACTGGAGCTCATGAAACGGTGGCGTTTTGTTTGGCTGATCCTGGTGAAGCATTTCTAGTGCCTGTTCCTTATTATCCAGGGTATTATTCTTTTTTAAACTTTTATTTATTTGTTTGTTTGTTTTGACAAATTAAAGTGTTTGATTTGACCCAAAATTGACCAATCCCACCATCTTCATTTCAATTCTGTCCCAACCAATACACTAAAAAAAGATAAGCAATGGAAGAACCAAAAAGGAAGAAAGTGACAATCAAATCACCCACCTTACCAAAAAAAATATTTTCTAAATTTCCTCCTCTTAAATTTCAATAAAAATTTCTACTCTCCATCATTTTTTTACAATTTCTCCCTCTTACATCCAACCGTACAAAATTATTCGGAACACCTAATAATTTATCGTACATTTTTAGTGTTTTAAAAGTTTTAATAAGGTCTAATTAAATATGCGACAAGCATTGACAAAGATAATTTCATTAAATGAATGCAGATTCGACAGAGATTTGAGGTGGCGAACAGGAGTTGAAATAGTTCCAGTGATCTGCGAGAGCTCAAACAACTTCAAACTGACAAGAGAAGCCTTAGAAACAGCGTACGAGGAAGCTGAAAAGTCCAACATCAAAATCAAAGGCTTACTCATAACAAACCCTTCAAATCCACTGGGCACAGTGTACGACAGACAGACACTGGAAACCGCCGTCGCATTCATCAACCAAAAGAACATCCACTTGGTGTGCGACGAAATCTACGCTGCCACTGTCTTTGCCGAGCCTGGCTTCATCAGTATCTCCGAAATCATTGAAAACGACACTGAATGTGACAGGAATCTCATCCATGTCGTTTATAGCCTCTCCAAGGATATGGGGTTCCCTGGATTCCGAGTTGGTATTATCTACTCCTACAATGATGCCGTCGTCAGCTGTGCTCGCAAGATGTCCAGCTTCGGCCTCGTGTCGTCGCAGACGCAGCATTTGATCGCGTCGATGCTCTCGGACGACGATTTCGTTGAGAGCTTCCTTGTTGGGAGCGCTGAGAAACTCGCCGCGCGCCATCGGAACTTTACTAAAGGACTTGCTCAGGTTAGTTCATATGTTCCGATATATTTAAATTTATGATGAGAAATTTAGGTTTCTTATCTAATTTTTGTGTCAACTCATTAAATATCATATCACAGACGCTTACGGTCAAAAAAGATATAATTGAAACTTCTTAAACAATAAGACATGATACTGTATCACTATATTTAATTTCTTTTATTCATATTCTTAACGCAGGTCGGAATTGGATATCTCAAAGGAAGTGGGGGACTCTTCCTGTGGATGGATTTGCGACATCTTTTGAAAGAGAAGACATTGGATGCAGAAATGGCGCTATGGAGAGTGATAATCAACGACGTCAAGCTGAACGTGTCGCCGGGTTCTTCGTTCCACTGCTCGGAGCCTGGATGGTTTCGAGTTTGCTTCGCGAACATGGACGACAACACAATGGACATCTCCATAACCAGAATCAGAAACTTCGTGCTCCAAAACAAGGAGGTAACCAAGGTTAAGAAACAGAAGTTCTGCTGGCGCCAGAGCAGCCTCGAACTCAGGTTGTCGTCTCGAAGGCTCGAGGACATAATGTCGCCGCACTCGCCATTGCCTCAGTCGCCAATGCTACGAGCCACAACATAGAGTGGGAAACAACGACGACAGTCACATTGTGACGACCGCATCAAATAATATTTCAACTTGGCAAAAGAAGGATTTTGACAAGTTTAACATAAAAAAAATTTACTAATCAAACTCTCATTGTTCCGTTGTGGGTTTTTCAAGGTGATCATCATCGAGTTCTTGCTTTGACTGTTAGGGTTCATTTGATTGATTAATCCTTCTCTTTTTTTGTGATAAGTTTTCGCTGTAAAATGGCCTTTCTGGTTTTCCAATAATTTCGGGAACTTTGAGGTTGTTTTAATTGTTGCACGCTGTGAGTCGTGGGGTTTTTATATTTGCATGCATTTGCATTTGCAATTTGGTTTCTTGTCTTTTTGTTTTTTCCTCGTTTTTCACTCATACAAACGGATGGGTGGAAAGTCAAAGAGGATTTGTTACAACAACTTGTAAGAAACATTCATATAAAGGAATAACAAACAAGTCTGCTTTCATTTATCACATTGAACCATACTTATACACGACTTAAAAACAATAGTAAGTTTCTAAGAACTTGTGTGCGACATATTCCTAGTAGTTCATTACCACATTAAATAGACAAGTAAAATTCAACTGATCAAGACATTATAACATCGGTTAAAATGTCAAAGTTTTGAATCTTCATCCCCACGTATGCTGAAAGGGAAAGAGGTTGGTCCCACGTTGACTAAGAAAGAGAAAGATCATGATTAGATAAGTAAAGGACAACCTCTCCATTGTCATGGGACTTTTTGGATAAAATCAAAAGGAAAATCATAAGAACTTATGTCTAATTAAGTGGACAATATATATAGTTATACCATCCTGAAGATATTGTAAAAGGGTGCGTTGTCTCTAAACATTAAGTACTAGAGGCATGCCCTTGACTTAACCGTGTCAATAGAATCCTAATAGTGAGTTCTAAGAAAATACGATTTTAGATAATTTTATACTATTATGGAACTATGTAGAAGGTTCAATATCCTTCCTAACGAGATACTATTTGATATTGAAAGGGGAATTATTTGTCATTCACATAAAAGGAATAACAAGACGTTTGCTTTAAATCTTTTGTTCAATAGTAGTTATTGTTTGAGCAAGCTTTACCCACGTCTAGTTTGTTGGGACATTGAATAAGTCAACTCATCTCATTTATATATGGTAGTTGTTGTTTGGTTGGTTTTGTAATCATGTTTCTTACTAACTACATACTTTAATTTCTAATGTGTTGTCTTTTCACTCTATTCATTGTGTACTTATCTTTATTTTTTGGGCTCTCTTTTACCTATTCATATTTCATGGGAAGAAGCTTTTCTAATGCAATAATACAAACAACAACTTGTTGCCCTTCCTCAATTGTCCCCTTCAACCCATAAATACAAGCCTATTTTGACTTATAATGGGAGATATAACTTTTTTTTACTCTACCTACCTTTCATATATTATATAATGATGTAGTATGATGGAATCTCACGCGATGATTACTATTATTTTAACATTCGTAAGTATCCGAGTCAGATTATCCGCACCTCGACTAGTCTCACAGGACAAATTGTTTGACCCTACTACACTTGATTGCTAGGAAGCACGTAAGATATTAAATCTAGGATAGGTGGCCATCACACGATGATTATTTAATTTTAGTAAATGAGAAATGATTTTATAGTGATCAAAATATATACGCATTGTGATCCCTAGGGTTAGTTCTCGATTTTTTTTTTTTTTAATTTTTTCTTTTAGTTTAACATGTGGGGTAGGAAGATTCGAAACTTTAACTTATTAACTGAAAGGTATGTATCTCAGCAAATACTAGCAAAAAGAAACTTCAAAATGTATTTTCAAATTAAAAATATAAATAATATGGATCCTTTAGTGTGCAAAAAAAAAATAATATTAGACCAAATCTCATTGGGTCCAACTTATATAAGAAAGTCAAATATTCAAAACTAGATATATAATATATTTATTGATTTTGTGAAATCATATGTTTTTTGACAAGTGGATAAGAGATAAGGCATTTATATATATAATATAAAGTTCTATAAGAATGGAAAGGAAGAAGCAAAGTTCAAAGTCCATAAAGAAAATAAAATTGGGGTCAGGATAGAAATGGATGGAACTTTGGAAGAAAGAAAAATATATATATATAAAAGATAAAAATAAGGTAAGAATGGGTGGGCTACATTTTGATTGTGTGATGTGATATGACATCCATTATTTAATTTGTTTAATTTAATTAGGCCTAATGGAATAGAGAATATTAAAACGACAGAACATCATTCGAAAAGACCAATCACGAACACAGCCACCTATGCACATTCTACAAAATTAAAGTTAAAATAATGCAATTCGTGACAGAAGCAATTACTTAGAAATTTTTATATTTCTGATTTTATTATTTTTTTAATGTCGTGGTCGGGGACCAAGCTTTTTGGTCTGCCATGGCTGAAATATATAAGTTTTTTTTTTTTTTTTTTAGTTGTTGTTCTTATCATGACTGAAAAGTAATTCAATTTTCAAAAGTCATTTGGTCAAGGGTTTTTATTGTGTAGAAGATGAATTTGATTTGGATTTGTTTAATAATCAAATGTTGATAGTGATTTCTTTTTAAACTTTTTTTTTTTTTTTTTTTTTTTTGTAAAAATTATGCTTTTTTTTTCCTACCATTTCTTTGTTATGTTTTTCTCTTAATTTCTTAAAACATGTTAGAGTCTTTATCCAAATTCAAGAAAAAAAAAGGGTTTGAAACCTATTTTTAAAATTTTCAAACTCTAAGTTAAAATTCGTAGATAAAATAAGCGCGTGAATAAATGAAAGTAGTGTTTATAAATTAATTTTTTTAGAAATAGAAAACTAAAATAAAATGATTGGCATACTTGTCTTAATTAAAGTATTCATTTTTCTTAAGGTTAATTGGAGTTGAAAAGAGAACAATTTAAAAGTTAGAATTAATTTGACATTCGTACGGTTTTTTTATTATCTTAAAGAAAAAGCACTTCAGAAAAAAATGAAGAGATGTAGAAATAGAAACTGCTCTCGAAATGAATGGACTAAACAGAAACTTAGAACTCATGTAACGACAATTTTTCTAATATTTTTTGTTTTTTATATCTAAAAAGTAAAATATTTTCATCCCTAATATCTGTTTTTTCTATTTTATAACAATTTACATCGTCTTAGCTCTAGTTATAAAGATAAAAACACATTTTTGAAAGATAAAACTTTTAAATTTCCCTATAGATTCTAAAAACAATTTCAGAATATATTACACATAAAGAAATTAGTATTATTAAGGAGCTTATCTGTAAAACAAAAGACAATAAATAAAATAACTATCTAAAAGGCCACTGTGATTTGATTTTATTATTATTATTTTTTTTTTTTGGAAAAGAAAAGATTTGATATTTTTATGTTTGAGATTTTCCATATGGGACATTTCTAATTTTCTACTGAAAATGATTGGTCTTGGACTGCAATGCAATACCAAACTTGACATTTTCATCTTTTATATGGGCTCCATTCTTAATTATTTGACTTGTTTTAAGCCCAATTCTTTGGAAATTTTGGATAGTAGCCTTTCATTTTAAAATATTTGTAAATTTGTATTTTTTTTTTAAAGATTAATTATAAATACAGTGTTAGAAAACAATAATAAATATGTCAACTCTTCAAAACTACTAATTACTCTATTGGTTAACACTAATTACTCCATGGATTTACTTGCATTCTAATTTTATTATATGAGCTGTTATAGGTAATTTTGGACCACTCCGATGTACGAGGAGCTGACGAGGACAACTGGACAGAAATAGGACTAGAAAGTAGACTCCGGAGACAAAACCGACCAAAAGGTCGGGCCAAGGTCGGAGGGACCAGGCCTTGGCCCGACCCATATGGTCGGCCTCGGCCCGGGCGAGTCCTTCCGCCTCCGTTCGGTCCTTGCAACTCCTATTCGCCCCGGTTCCACCTAGTTCAACCTGAAACGCCTCTGAATTCCTAAAAACTCTAGGAGCTTGAGCAGATATTTAAACTCATCTTCATCACTGAAGAGGGGATCCCAAACTCTATTCTCTACTCTCTCCTCTTGCTCTCTCGCTCTCCTTCCGTTTTCTGACTTAAGCATCGGAGGTGGTGTGGCAAGCACCACACCGATGCGTAGGTTTCTCAGTCTTGCAGGTCACGTCTTCTCCCCTCTGAAACAAATTTATCGTTGGTGGCACGTGAAGGTAAGGTGAGTTCCTCTTCTCCAGATTTTGTCATCAACCTTAGCAATTACTTTTTAGATATTTCTAATATCACTTTGAATCATGCAAAATTCCTCCTTAAATTTTACGGAAAATAAAAAGGGGATCTTCTTGCAAGGGATCGGATTCCTCATGGAGAATTATTGTCCATTTATTATTATTGTTTTTTTATCTCAACTGAATTAAATAATTCTTTTAATAACTTTTCTGGAGGTCTTAATTTTCAATTAGATAGTTAATTATTCACCTAAAATCTTCATTTAAAAATAGTTTTTTTTTAAAAAAAAAATCTTCATTTAAAGATAAAGTTCTTAAATCTTCTGATAGTAATAAAATAATATTTCATATCAAATTATATCTAATTATCTATACATATAATTCAAACATATCCAATCTTTTAAATTATTATTTATGGAGAAAGAAATAATAAACATTTATTGTTCTTGCATCCGTTTAACTTGCGGAAAAAAAAAATCCCTCATTCTCTCTGGAAAATGATCATCTCTATTGAGAAGAGAACACTTCAAAAATTAGAATTAATTTCCTTCATTCTTCCCATTGATAATGAGGGGAGTGACCCTTGAAGTTGAGGTCTCCACTAATCTTTTCAATGTGAGATCCTCTAACAGTCAAATCACCCAAAAAAAAATAATGAAAAAAGCTCAAAGTATTACTAACATTCGAAATGGAATCTTTTTTAAGGGAAGGGATTTGGAAAGAAAATATAAAATCAAAATTAAAGAAGAAATTAGTTTAAGAAAAATTAGATAACTTTGGGACATATCGAACGAAAATTTTATTACTTATTTTTAGTTTTTTTTTTTCTTCCAAAAGACAAATATTTTAAATGCTGATATTTCTTTTGTACTTTACAAGATGATTTACACAATCGCAACCTTAGCTCAAATTAAAAGATTAAAGGTGGATCTTTAAAATTAAAACTTTTTGAATTTCCATAGTGGATTTTAAAAATAATTTTATATATAAATCACACATGAAGAAATTAGTAATACTAAAAAGCTTATCTGTAAAACAAAAGACAAAAAGGTAAAATAATTATAGAAAGAAGGTCCTTGATCTGATATTTCTATATTTTAAGATTTTCCAAATGGGACATTTCCAAATGAAAATGATTGGTCTTGGAATGGTGTAAATTGTAATACCAAACTTGAAATTTTCATCTTTTATAAGGGCTCCATTTTCAACTACTTGAGATGATATTTTTTAGCCCAATTCTTTGGAAAATTTGAAGGGACAACCAGATAAATGGCCCAAAAAAAATAGCTGATTTGGAAAATGGCCATTAGTATTTCCAATTTGATAAATGGCCAAATATATTTTTAGTGAAATATAGATATGGAACTTTTTTTTACTCACAACTAGGACCCACCGTTGAATAATAAAATGAAGATGGGGAGAGATGATCGTGTAACTAAAAATCCCTTCATTCATGGAATGAGAGATTATTTAAAAAATAAAAAATAAAAGATACGGCTGCACAAATATAGGATAGACGTGGGGTTGTTGAAGGGCAAAAAAGTAAGTTTATATAACACGAAAATAGGCTGGGAAAACTGGTTTGGCTATTTTCCATTAAAAAATAGGGTTTGGCCATTTTTCGAAACTATGCTGTAATTTCTGGCCATTTCTGAGGATTTCCTAAATTGGATTTTGAATATAGCTTTTGTTTTAAAATATTTGTAAATGCGTATTTCTTAAAAAAATAATAATAAAAATAAAAATAAAAATAAAAATAAAAAATAAAAAATAAAAAATAAAAAAATAAAAAAATAAAAAAAATAAAAAAAATTTACCCCTGAACTTTGCAAGTTGTATCAATTTTAACCCTAAACTTTCAATTTTATCAAATTGAACCCCAAACTTAACAAATTGTATCAATTTGAACCTCCAACTTGCATAAATGTTACAATGTAGACCTTTGGCCAACTTTTCATTTGAATTGATACTAAAACATGTAATTGACAATTTCATTTTCTTTTTTTTTTCTTTTTTTCTTTTCTTTTCTTAATTCACATTGCATTTGAGTTAGTGTTTTGTGAGAAATTTGTTGAAGAAAAAACTCTTATTCTTCTCATTATTATAAAAAAAAAAAAAAAAAAATCACCGAATTATTGGCAACAAGAAAAATCTAGCAAATATGAGAAATAAAAAACTCAAAATTTCTTTATTTTTGTTTCCTAGATTTGTATATTCTTCTAATTAGCAAGAAAAAAAAACATTAATAGAAGGGAAAAAAAACCCACAGTTCTTAGCAACAAGAAAAAACCAGCAAATATTTGAAGATAAAAAACTTCTCAAATTTCTTTGCTTTCGTAATCTTAAATAGCAGCAAAAAAAAAAACCCTCACAAAGTTCTCAACAACGAGAAAAAACCATCTAAAATAAAGTCTCTTTAATATTTTATTTATAAGAAACCAATTCAAGTGCAATGTGAATTGAGAAAAAAATAAGAAATAATCAATTACGTACGGTGGTTCAAACAGATAATTAACCAAAGGTATACATTGTAACACTTATGCAAGTTTAGGGTTAAAATTGATACGATTTGATAAGTTTGAGGTTCAATTTGATGAAATTGAAAGTTCAGGGTTAAAATTGATACAACTTGTTAAGTTTAGGGTTCAATTTGATGAAATTGAAAGTTCAGGGTTAAAATTGATACAACCCCCAAAGTTTAGGGGTTAAAAATGATTTTTTCCCAAAAAAAAAAGTAATTTAAAATATAGTTCCTAAAAAAAATTATAGATACATCGATTCTTAAAAACGACTAAATTATTTAATTTATATTGTTGATGCCAAAATTCAGACAGAAAGACTCACCTGACTTTCACGTGACACCAACAATGAATTTGTAGAAGCTGGGGAAGACGTGACCCGCAAAACCAGCAAAAACTGCACACCAGTGTGGTGCTTGTCACACCTACTCTGATGCTTAAGTCAGCCAAATTGGAAGTTCAGAGTGACAAGAATGAAGGTTTCGAACCCTTCTCCAACGTGAAGAATGGTATTTATACTTGGGTTAGCATAGCAGGGGTTTTTAGGCATGGGAAGACAGTTCGAGTTGAACCATGTTGAACTGGGGCAGCCAAAGGACTCCAGGGACCGAGCGGAGGGGAGGAGATTTGGCCCGCACAAGCGGACCGAAGCTGAGCGTGGGGTTGGGCCAAGGCCCAATCCCTTCGGCCTTGTCCCAACCCTATGGTCCATTTCTTGGTTGTGTCTTTGGTTTCGTGTCGTGTTGTCCTCGCTCCTTGAATTTCGAAATGGTCCAGAATTACCTATAACATATATAATACTAAAATATATGTTTTAATTTTGTGCAATAATCATTCACCATCCGCCAACAAGAGCATAGTTCGACTGGCATAAAGTTGTACCGATAATCAGGAGGTCTGTGGTTCAAACCTCCCACCTCACATATTGTCAAAAAATAAAAAAAAAAATCATTCATCAACCTAAATGGATGATTAATATAAATATTATTTTTTTAGTTTAACAACATTTGGGTGAAGAGATTTGAACCTTTTAACCTTTTAATCGATGGTATATGTCAATTAGCACTGAGTTAAGCTCATTTTGATGTAAATATTAATTAATTGAAAAAATACACTTTTAGTCCCTGAAGTTTGGGTTAGGTTTCATTTCGATCCCTGTGTTTTCAAAGTCGACAATTTAGCCCTTGAGATTTGAATTTCGTTTCATTTTAGTCCCTCCATCTATTTTTCCATTAAAAAACTAACGGTGTGCTGATGTGGCATCATTTTTTTTATTAAAAAATTATTTTCTGAATTTTTTTAAATAAATTAATTTTAAAAAATATTTTTGTACATATCTGTAACGGAGTTTGTAAAAATGGTTTTTAGAAAGCAAAGATCGTACCATGAAAAAGAGAGAAACGGTAAGGATGACCTAAACACTTGTGGGCATATAATATTTGACCTAAATTTTTTTAAAAATAAGTTTCTGTAATTTTTTTACAATAAAATTTTCCAATTTTTTCGCATTGGCAAACATTATTTTAAAATAACCAGGTTAAATCCCTTGAAGGCACAATTATAGATTATGTTAAAATACTCAAACGTTAAGCTGTTGTTTTCATGTATATATTTATTTTAACATTTTCTGAAGTGTTCATGTATAAAATAATAATTGATGTCCTTGAGCATATCTTAGTTTATTAAATTTAAAACATAAATTAAATAGATACACAACTCAATTTTCCCAATTTAATATATATTCAATGAAAAAGCTCATCAAGCATCATAACATAACCAATCATTCTTATCTTTTCAAAACACAAAAACAAGAAAAATAGAAAAGTTCAATGGATATATATATTGGAAAAGATCAATTTATAGCTGATTTTAGCTTTGAATCAATCTAGATTGTTTTATTGAGACTTCATGACCTATTTTTTCCTTCATCTCATTTAAAATGGAACTTAAGATTACTTATACTTAACATTATTCTTCTTCCAAAATTCTATCAAAGTAGCAAGAAAATTATTAGGTGATTCTTCCTAATTAAAAAAAAACAGAAAAAAAAAAACCACTCATATTAACGGAGGTGACTGCTACTACTCAACCCAATTGATTCCAACATCTATCCGTACATTAAAAAATTAATAAATAAAATTAATAAAATTTTACACAAGTGTGAGAATTATGCAATTAATGATTTTAAAACAAAACCCTAGTAGAGAATCTAAATTGATTCATGAAAGTTAAAATTTGGATTATTTGATATAGTTATTAGTTTAGAGTTTTAATTGATAACCAACAAAAGTTTATAAGTTTTTTTTTTTTTCCTTTTTTCTCTTTCCATGCAATAATTCCCCACAAGAACCATACATAATAATTCATGATCATGTCCATGAAAACATCCTGAAAGTACACCAAAGTAAAACACACCCAAACAAAAATTAAAGCAACTAAAATACATCCAGAAAACTTTACGACAACAAATTAAAGATATGCTTGGAATGACTTTTCAAATACTTTAAAAAGTATTCTTAAACATTCGAAAAGTCATTCCAAACATGTCCTAAATTCTTTTTCCCGATCGTGTGACGGAGAAAATAATAGATATCAACACAACACACAAGCATTTGGGTTTTCTTCTTCCATGCAATAGTAGGTGGGGTACTGGTTGTAACAATAATATGGATAGGGAATGCAATAATTTTGAGGTTTTTTGTTGTCTTTGTTTTCTTCTTTTGATGGTCCAACTGTGACAATCTCTGCAAACCAAAGCTTTCTCAGTTTTTCAACTACTTCAACTGGGTCTACTTCTCCCACTACTGTCATCTTCCTCTCCTTCATATCCATGCTTATGGAATTTATCCCTACACAACAACACACAAGCTAAACAGTTATTTTTGGTTCTCGAGCGAGAGTGGTGATTTGAACATCTAACCTAAAGAGACTTATAATTTCTAAACCAGTTGAGTTATGTTTAAGTCGACAAGAAAATTTGTGTATGATCATAATTTTTTTTAGAGAGATTAAATGGGGATTGAGATTCAAACCCCTGAAGAGAGGTTTATAATGCTTTAACCAATTAAACTATTGAATTATGTTCGAGTTAGCGAGATTTGTGTACGATCGATAAATATATATGTTTTTTAATATAAAGTGAAAGTTTGTGATGGAATTTAGTACCTGGAAGGCAGGAAACTGCTTTCATAGCCTTCTGCTTTGATTTTTCATCATGTATATCCACTTTCAAGACTACTTTCTGCATCATAATATCATAAGATTATCATATATTATCTATATGTTAACTTTGATAGGAAAAAAAAAAAGACAATCAAATCTATGAAAAATACTTGAAAGAAATATATTTAGAAAATATATATTATGAAGTAGTGAAATTAATTACCTTCATGTTGTGTTAAGGGATGGATTAAGCTAAGGACTTGAGGCCAAGAGTAGAAAGTTAATTGCAAAAGATGATCAAAGATGAGTTTTTAATACACAGCTTATATAGATTTTTGAGTATATAAAAAGGATAGAGAAAGAAAGTGGATTGGTACACAGATATTAATATTAGCAAACCCAAGTTTTATTGACTTTGGTTTGGAACAACAAGAAACCTCCACCGCCCAAGTTGAATACAAAAAACAAGTCCTATTGACTTTGGTTTTTGCCCTTTCCCAAACCCTAGCTTGATTTGATTGCGCTCTTTTAAAACGCCACTTGCTTTGTATTCGGGAATGCAAACATAGTCCTACATCTACATGAAATAGAGGAAGGGATTCGTGGTGTGAGTATATAGATAAGATCGAGAGAATATTTTTATTGATATACGAAGACTTGTTAAGTGGTAAAATCAATAAAAGAAAGTTTGGAACATGATTAGTGGCATATTTTTAAACGTGACCTACATGTGGGGAGAGGAAGACTTGTCAAACTTGAATTGAATGGAGAAACCAACGAGTATGAACCGTCCACTGTTCAAATTCCCGTACATAATACCACTCGAGTTTCTTGAATTTTCCTTATACTTTGAGATTTACTAATTAAACTCAAGCTTAAATGTTGAACTCGTATATGTCCAATCATCCACTATGGATTTAAACTTAAAATAGACAATACCGTACCGTCGTAGTTCATACATTATATGTTTGGTGGCTTTTGTGGGTAAAAGAAAATTGGATTTGGGATTTGTTTTTAGGGAAAATTGTATTAAAGGACAATACAATCACACTATAAATATTGTATAGTTTACCATCTTAGTGGTTAGCAAGTCAATTTCAAAAAAAAAGAAAATAAATAAATAAAGCATTTTTTATTAGCTTCAAACCTAAACACAAAGACCTTAATAATTGGTCTCTTAAGAGATGTTAACTCCCTACAAGAAATCTAATGATTATAAAGTCAAAATAAATTAGGAATGGGCGTAGACCAAATATATTTAGTCCAAGAACATTAAACATTGGTTTACGTTTCTTTTTGTTTCTTTTTTCTTTGGTTAGCATAACAATAACAAAGAAATTGGAAAGTGATTCCAAAAGCCTCTTTAGTTTTGAATTACCCTTTTATTTAAGGGCCGTTTAGAGCGCTGGTTCAAAATCAAAAACACTAGAGTTCTGAATGGACGGCCGAATTCGTATAACTTGAGGTTTTTTAAACTTGTGTTTGAAATATAGGGTTGGGTTTGATTATTTTTTTAATATTTTTATATTGTTGTTTTCTTTCGTCTCTATTCTTATTTTACATTGTATATCAATATTTTTTGTTCCATTTTCTTTGAGGGATCAGTTGTCCCAACCATAGTGAAATTAAAATTATACTATGTGCATTCTTTGTAATCTTGATCTATGTCGTTCATTTCATTCATGGTGACGTCAATTTGAATAACATTAGTTAGAATATAGGATAGATAATTACGCAAAGTAGGGAAAAGCATATTCTTAAATAAATTTCATAGTATAAGCACAATTTTTTTAGTATGTTTTTTTCTCCGTTTTTGCCTTGTTGTTGAATTCCTAGGCAATTGTTTCATCCATTTTGAAATTGGTATTTCATTACTCATACTTTGTAATCCTAAGTCTGGTTTTTCATTGGGTGTTTTTTTTTTTTTTTAGTTCACAATTGCAGGGTTAAGGGAATTGAACCATCGACCTCTAGGATAATAACCTAGTACATTATTCACAGTTCAGATTGACTTTAATTGTATGTTTATGGTATTAGTTTTGGGTTAATTATGTTGATGAGAATTTGTTGGTTAGTATTTTTAGGACTTTATATTTAATTTTGATTTCTTTGCAATGCTATATAAAACTATAGTCATAGAGATATATATTTGTTTGGATTTGGACTTTATTATAGTTTCTATTTTCTTTGTTCAATGCATCAAGTTGAATTATTTGTCACATCCATTAATATTGGGAGTCCTCAATTTCATCTCTTTAGTGTAAAATTCGAATAGTAGTTGGAGATCTAACAATCTCAACTCAAGAAAAATCTAGGCTTGGCAACAAAAAAATTAGGTATTTGATTTCCAAACTCTACCAATTTATTTTACTTTTTTAAAGGTATTTGATCTAATTAATTTTGTTAGTCATCAAACTTTTTGAATGCTCCTAAGATTAGATATCTTCACACGTGTTGACGTGCAAGGAAAATACTCATATAATGTGGGTTTGCAAATGTCTAAATCTTACCTTACATCATCGTCACGTTAAAATGTAAGTTTAAATAATGAGATCATTTCTTTTTTTTTTTTATTTTTTATTTTTACATGTGGGAGTATGAAGATTCAAATTATAGACCTCTTGATCATTAGTATATGTTTTATGAAGTTGAGCTATATTCATGTTGGCAATAATGAGATAATGTTAAGAAGTAAACGGTGTATTAATTTAATTGACCTCTATGGGGTTGTTTGGGGCGCTGAATTGGTTATAATATCTAGTGGTTATAATAATCCGGTGGTTATAATAATCTGGGGATTATAATAGTCTGGGGTTATAATAATCTGTGTTTGGGGTGCAGATTATTATAGTCTGTGATAAAATAATTCGAGTTTGAAGTGCAGATTATTTTAGTTTTGAATAAAATAATCTGTGTTTGGAGTGTTGATTTGTTTTAACATGGGGTTTTGAATCAAAGATTCAAACTGACTGTTTTCTTTTTCTAGTTTTTTTTTATGATATATGATTCACTTTGATTCAGGGTTATATTTTTTTTTTTTACAAAGCAAAAAAAAAGTTTAGGATTTGGTATAGAAAAATCATATTAGTTAACTTTTAGTATTGCCAAAATAAAAATTGTAAATGTTTAGTTCAAAAATCATATTAGTTTTTTTTTTTTTTTTTAATCAATAAAGTCATTTGAAATAAACTTGAGTGTGGTAAATATAATTTCGTTTGAATGTTTTTTTTTTTAAGTTGATTAACCTTCAAAAAAATACCCTTATAAGCAAAGTTTTGCATTAATTTTCATGGAGAAAGAATTTACAGTGAGAAGAGGAAAAAAGAAGAAACATTTTTCAATAAGGGTATTTTTGAATTTTTTTTTTTTAAAGTTCAATGGTATTTTTTAAACTAAAACTTTAACGGTTTCCATCCAAAATTAACGGCAAAGGCACTTTTGAAACATTTTTCAAAGTTCATAGGTATTTTTGAAACTTTTTAAAGTTCAAATGCATTTTTGAAACAAACCCCAAAGTTCAAGGGTATTTCTTATAATTTAGCCTTTATAAAATTAGGTAGATTTGTATAAATCTCCTCCTTTTGGATGCAAGTATAATTGGGCCATTTTCAGGATGCAAGAGACTTTGGGCCTTAGGCTCTAACTTCTTCACCTTCCAATACTCTCCTACATGAGCCAATTAGGAAAGTGTACAAATTTAGGCCTCAACAACAAATAAGCTAATAACACAAGGGCTAATATGTCTTGTTAAGATTTTAATTTCTTAAAACAGACACAGTTGATATATTTTAAATATGTGCCTAAAAATACGTATTAGAAATGTGCATTTTAAAATATTAGACCTATTGGTTCGCGATTTGAAAATTGTTTTCGAAAATAAAGAATTCAATCAAAAATGAAAACAAATTTCTTATTTCCACTATATCTGAAAACACGTTTGGTTCCAATTTAAAAACTTTGAATTTGTATTCAAAATTTGAAAACTATGTTTGATTGTGAATTTTGAAAATGTATGAAAAGATTAATATGTGTTTGGTAAAATTTATTTTTTAAGAAAAAATTTATCTAATGTGATTATTTCTTATTAACAGTCTTAATGATTGAATATTTTGCATATATACATACATATATGCATGTAAATAGTGTACAATTAAATGAAGTCTAATAACAAAAAATGTAATTTGTAAGAAGAATTTTAATTTCTTGACAAGTGGTATAATTTATAAGAGGAAAAATAAATCTTTTTTGTCGAGAGAAATGAAGAAGAAATCTTTTTTGCAAGAGAAAGAAAAAAAAATCTCTTTCAATAAGAAAGTTTTCATCTTTTTTTTTTTTAATTATTGTGAACTGTATTAAATAGGTTACTGATTTTTTTATAAAAAGAAAAAAGAAAGAAAAAGAAAATCTAAATTTTGTTAAAGAAAGAGAAGACACTCCATTGATTTTTATTCATTTTCAAAAAGATATTAGGAATTGATGATGTTAATTTAAGTCTTTTGATTTGCAAAGTGGAGGATCACATCAAAATTGACAAGAATATGAAAACAACATTGTTTGATATAAAAAAAAGAAAAGATTTATACCGTGTTTCTAAAGTTTAATCTCGTGTTTTCATTATTTTGAAAACAACATTTTATTGGTTTTTAAAACAAGTCGTTTTTGTAGTTGTTTTCAAAAATTGTTTTTGAGAACAGGTATACCAAACACGTTTTCATTATTTTCCTTATATATATATATACAGAGACAAATCAACAAAGTTAAAGACGTTGATTGCAATTTTATGAAAATTATATTATTTTCAAAGACTAAAATGAGAGTTTGACATTTTGATTTATCTATATTTTGAAGAATTAGACCTGCCAACTTGGGTTTAAGAAAATACTTTCTTTAAATCATTGACATGTTATATCAACATGATTCTTTACTTCAACTAGGCTTTTTTCTAGGTCTTCACTCAAACACAAGTTGCTATAAAATGATTGACAAATTTATAGCGTCTTAGTACATACTCTATTTGCGCTTATCTAATCAAACCTACCTAATCATACACCATCAGCATCGTTTTTCTCTTTCTTTATTCTTCTGTGCTAATGGATATATTTTAACTTTCAACCTATGCATGATATTATTGAAGACTAACCCAGTTGAATTATATTTAAATTCGACACACATTGGTTCTCATCTCATAAATAAATACTTAATTATTTGTTAGTCTTCGTATGGACAAACTTTTTCTTATATATATAAAATGTTGATTTAAATTGATGTTTTATTGACACCAAGAGTAAATAAAACTTGCGTAATTTCTCATTCAGAATCAAGGGATATAAATAGCCTGTACAAATGTAGTGGCTGTAGATAACTAACTAACAGACTAAAAACAATATAACAATATTTAGTTGTAATATTCCCCCCTCAAGATGGACTTGTTATATCTAAAATACCCATCTTGCCTAATAAAACAGTGAGTGAAGATGCTGGCAGCGCTTTGGTGAATATATCAGCGAGCTGTAAATGAGTCCTGATAGGCATAAGTTTGACATCTCCGCGAACTATCTTTTCTCTCACAAAATGACAGTCAAGCTCGATATGTTTCGTTCTTTCATGAAACATAGGATTGGAGGCGATATGTATAGCAGCATTGTTATCACAAAATAGTAAAGCAGGGGGAGATGAGGAAATGTGTAAATCAGTAAGTAGTTGATTTATCCAAATGATTTCACTAGCAGTAGCTGCTAGAGCTCGGTATTCTGCTTCGGCAGAAGACTTGGAGACAGTTGTCTGTTTCTTTGCTTTCCATGAGACTAAAGCCTCACCAAGAAAGATACAAAAACCTGTGGTTGACTTCCGAGAATCAAGACAAGAGGCCCAATCAGCATCGGAGAAGGCCCGAATTTGAAACGAAGAAGACGAAGGAAGAAATATTCCTTGTCCTGGACTTCCTTTTAGGTATCGCAATAGAGCATGGACAGCATGCAGATGAGAACGCCTTGGTTGAGCAACATATTGGCTCAATTTGTGGACCGCGAAAGTGATATCGGGGCGAGAAACAGTAAGGTATAACAATCTTCCAATTAATCGTCTATATGAGGTAGAATCATCAAGCAAAGGACTATTATCTGCTTTCAACTTAAGATTAGGATCCATAGGAACCAAAGCTGGCTTAGAAGCCAAGAATCCAGTATCCTCAAGTAACTGGAGAGTATACTTTCGTTGGGATAAAAAAATGCCCTTGGATGAACGAGCTATTTCCAAACCCAAGAAGTAACGCAAGGATCCAAGATCTTTCAATTTGAAGGCAGTATGGAGATGAATCTTCAAAACCTCAAGGTTTGCAAGAGAAGCTCCGGTAATGATTATGTCATCGACATAAACAAGGAGCGCAATAAAGGAATCTCCAGAACCTCGTACGAACATAGAATAGTCAGCTTTTGACTGTTTGAAACCAAGGCCAAGCAATACATGTGAAAATTTGTCAAACCATTGTCTGGAAGCTTGTTTTAGGCCATAGATTGATTTGTTGAGTTTACAAACCAATTGTTCTCCTTGTTTGACAACACGACCGTGTTTGTAGCCTAAAGGAAGGTCCATGTAAACCTCTTCAAAGAGGTCACCATTCAAAAAGGCATTATTGACGTCTAACTGAATCAAAGGCCAGTTGAAAGAAGCTGCAATGGTTAAAAGAATTTTAACAGTTACAAGCTTGGCAACAGGTGAAAAAGTTTCCACAAAGTCTAGTCCTTCTTGTTGGGTGTACCCTTTTGCCACCAAACGGGCTTTATACCGGTCTATGGTTCCATCGGCCTTGTGCTTAATTTTGTAGACCCATTTGCATCCAATAGAATGAGATCTGGATGGAAGAGGAACTACGGTCCATGTGTGATTGGACTCCATAGCACTTAATTCATCCTTCATTGCATCACGCCAATGGGAAAAAGGAACTGCTTGATGATAAAATTGAGGTTCATACTCTGAAGAGATATTCAAGATAAAATTCTTGAATTCTGAAGACAACCGACCATAGGATAAGGAGGAACTCAAAGGAAACCTTGAACCAACATTCTTCAGACAAGTATTATGTAAAAGACTACAATGATAGTCTTGCAAATAAGAAGGTGCCTTTGTGGCTCTTGCGGAACGTCGTAGAGCATTATTGTCAGGAATGCTGACTGTGGTTGGAACAGGAAGTTGAGATAATCCTTCATGAATATTAGATGTGGCATCAATAGTATGTTCATTGGTGCTATCCGAAGGCAAACGAACTTCTGCAGGATTCCCATCAGCATTTTCTTCAGTACAGGTTTCAAATATAGGAGAGTTGGCAGGACTTTCATCTCTCTCTGTGGTATTCGAAGGCAATGTTTCAGAATTAGCAGGTACAGAAGGCCAAGTTTGTGTACCAGAAAATTCGAAAGATTTAGGTAGTACTAAATCTGGGAAATGGTTAATGACCTCGGATTGAGGGGTAATTTGATGAAAAGGGAATATGCTCTCGTGGAATACTACATCACGAGAAATAAAAATTCTCCTTTTTTCAACATCATATAACTTGTATGCCTTCATACCCGGTGGGTAACCAATGAAAACTGATAGTGTTGCTCGAGGATGGAACTTTGATCGATTGTGAGACAGAGTGGAAGCAAAGCAGAGGCAACCAAAAGATCTTAAAGACTCATAAACAGCATCCTTACCATTCATTCGATAAAATGGTGTTTGCCAGCCAAGAATTTGAGAAGGAATCCGATTGATGAGGAAGCAGGCAGTTAAGATACACTCTCCCCAGAAATGAATTGGGAGTCGTGACTGAAAAAATAGAGCTCGAGCCACACTGAGAAGATGCTGATGCTTCCTCTCAACAACAGAGTTCTGCTCAGGGCGAGCCACGCAAGAATACTGATGGATGATACCTTTGCTTTGGAACAGGGCAGTAAAGGATAACTCTGGGGCGTTGTCAGAACGAAATATTTTGACAACAGCATTATACTGAGTTTCAATGAGCTTAAGGAAACGAGGTATAATAAGAATGACATCAGACTTATGCCTCATCAAATACACCCAAGTGTAGCGTGAATGATCGTCAACGAGGGTAACAAAATACTTATATCCAGAATGTGTCATAGACGGATAAGGACCCCAGACATCACAATGTAAAAGGTCAAAAGGATTATCAGCCAAATGGTTATTTGAATTGAAAGATAACCGGTGTTGTTTTGCAAGAGGACATACAAAACAAGGAGTATTACAATTGTCTGGAAATGCCTTAAGAGAAATATGACTCTTTAAAACATCTAAACATTTGGAAGAAGGATGACCAAGTCTAGAGTGCCAAATGTGAAAAGATTTACAAGTAGAAGCCTTACAATGTAAAGGCTCAGAGACAGCAGAATGACAAACAAAATCCTTCTTGGAATCTGCAACAGACAACAGATATAAGCCTTGAGAAAGCTTAGCCTTGCCAATCATCTTCAAAGAGGACTTGTCCTGTATAATGCAAGAGTCACCAACAAATTGAACCATATACGGCAACTTAGCAGTAAGAGAGCTGACGGAAATCAAGTTGAAACGAAATGAAGGAATGAACATCACTTTATGTAGAACCAACTCAGAAGATATATGCACATCCCCAATAAACTCAACAGATATACGAGTATGATTCGACAAAGAAACTGTAATACCATGGACCGGTTCAAGTGAAGTAAAAAGCTCTCTTTGGAAAGAGATGTGCGTTGAAGCACCAGAGTCAATGATCCAAACATCTTTATGCAAAAGAATATTTGAAGTAGAAGGGCAAGTACCTGCGACGTGGGAGGACGAAGTACCAGAGTCCGTCTTGACTTTGGCAAGATGTGTCTGTAACATAGAGAGAAGACCCTTACACTGCTCAGCACTGAGACTAGAAAGGGAGTCAGCAGGTGTTTGTGCAGAAGTATCGGCAGCGTCTGATTTCGTCTTTTGATTACGGTATCCAGGTGGATACCCATGAATCTTGTAGCAGCGGTCAACTGTGTGACCAAGGATATTACAATGCGTGCAGAGAGGTCTTTCCTTTTTTTTTGGTGGATTGGAAGAAGGTCGGCCAACAGCATTGTGAGAAGAATTCTTCACCAGAAGAGCAGCAGCGTTTGATGAATCATTTGAAACAGAGGCGCATTGTTCGACTTCTTGTACAACCAAGGCAAAAGCGCGTTGAATAGTCGGTTCGGGTTCCATCAAAAGAAGTTGTGTACGCACTTGCCGGAAAGAGTCATTCAACCCCATAAGGAACGCCATGACGTGTTCGGTTTGAAAATATTCAGCTAATTCCTTCATACCACCGCAAGAACACTTCCCACAGGTACAGGAAGGTCTATATGAAGAGAGCTCATTCCAGAGGGATTTTAGTTTTGCAAAATAGGTGGTGACGGAATTTTGTTCTTGAGCCAAATTTGAAATTTCCTTCCGAAGCTGAAAGATGCGCGGGCGATTCTTCCTTTGGTAACGCTGTTGCAAATCGAGCCAAATTTCTCTGGCTGAATCGGTGAAGTTGACACTAGCAGAAATTTCCTTCGACAGAGAATTCAAGAGCCATGCCGTGACAACACTATTGCAAATTATCCAAGAATTCTTCAAATCACCAGTAGGACAAGGGAGAGATCCATCAACAAAACAAACCTTGTTCTTGACGGTAAGACCTAGAAGCATTGCATTCCTCCAGGATGTGTAGTTTGATTCGGTCAGAGAGTCAGAGACAAGAATCAAACTAGTGCTGTCCGAGTGATGAAGATAATAAGGACTCAAGACGTAATGACCAACCATAGATTGATTGATCGAAGAAGCCGAAGGATTCGAAGGGTTAGCGGAAGAGGACGAAGTGGGATTTGAGGGATTGGCAGCAGGACCATGAGGATTTTCTTCCTCAACTACAGCCATTCTCAGTGGAAGATGACGCAAGAAAGCACTACTCTCAGGAAGATTATTTAATATTCATCTGATACCATATTGACACCAAGAGTAAATAAAACTTGCGTAATTTCTCATTCAGAATCAAGGGATATAAATAGCCTGTACAAATGTAGTGGCTGTAGATAACTAACTAACAGACTAAAAACAATAATATTTAGTTGTAATATGTTTTACCATATTAAAACTTGGAACTTTCTTTTTGATATTGACATTTGAACTTCTTGAACTTTTGTATTAACTTATTCTAAAATAAAAGAAAATTTCACTTCAAGTGTTTTTTTTTTTCCGGCAAAAAGGAGATGAGATATTCTTGAAGTACATTCACTTCAATTCAATAGTGACATTCTTTTTAGAAAAAGGAAAATTCAATGTTCGTATTGAAAAATAAATGACTAATATAATTTGTATGATATTTTCAAATTTCAAATACATATGTGTTTTTTTATTCCATTGCAAGTTTAAGTCTCTAAACTTTCAAAATTGTGTCAATTTGGTTTCTAAACTTTAAAAATTGTCCACATAAGCTCTCCGAACTTGATACTTGACTTTAAAAAATATAGTAGGTCCTTAAACTTTCACTTTTGTGTCCAATCAATACAACTTAACACAACTAATTTAGGAACCCATTGATAGACATATTAAACATTTTTTTAAGTTCAGGGACCAAAATGACACAACTATGAAAATTCATGGACTAAAATTGTAATTTAACCTTTCTTTTTTTTTTATTAGGTTCAATAACATACCAGGTGAGAGATTAGAACCTCTAATCTACTAGTCAAATATATATGTCTTGACCATGCTTAGGTTACACTTTTTCAAACATATATATTCTATCATATTTATAGTATTAATGTTGGTGATACAATCTATAGACCAATCCAATAATTAAAACTAAAGTAAACTATAATTTAAACATGGTTAGCATGTTGTTGCATCATGTCCAATAATCAATCCTACAAATCTTCTTATTCTAAAAAAAGAAAAAACAGAAAAATCCTACAACTCTTTTCCATTATATAATATATTATTAAAACAGAGAGATGAGAAAGAGCACAAATCATGGAAGAATGTAGCCAGAAACTCAGATAACCTTTTTTTTTCTTTATGAGTAAAAAAAAAAAGTCAAAAAGAATCCAACATTATCACAGCAGCAGAATTGACAAATTGAGGTTCAAAAATCTGCAACAGAATAATCAGCACATGGGTAAGGAAAAAACTTTCCATATCCGGAGCTCCATGCATATCACCATTAAAATATTGATAAAGAGATAAAAAAAAATTCTCATTTTCTTCCTTTCTATTTCTTAATCATTAAGATTTTTTAATTGTCAAGATTTTGATGGGTCCCTACATACTAATAAGTTTTGTAAAAACTCAAAACTTGGCTACCGATATGTGGGGGACTTTACATACCCCATTAAAATTCTGACGAGAAAGAAAGAGGGAGGGAGAAAATGAGAATTTTTTTTTGTTATATCTATGAGTTGTCAACGTTGTGCAGCCAAGTTTTTTCCTTCTTTTTATCTTATCCTATCCCAACCAAATTCATTAACGTTTCTACCAAAATGGACAACTGTAAAAAATAAAAAGAAATTAGATATTTCAATTTCAGCAAAGCATATACTTGATCACAATTACATCTGCAGATTAACCTTAAATCTTTTTTCTAACACCAAAAATTTAAATAAATAAAAAAAAAACATCAGTAAGAAATAAAACCCAAAATAGCAAAAAAAAAAAAAAAAAAAAAAAGTCTTACAAAATCTACATGGGCGCCACCAACTCCGACATGGGATCATCCTCCAGATATTGATTGCTTCAAGAAAAAGTTGCAATTCATTGGTGAGTTTTGAAGATCCTTCAGCAGTAATCATGGCGTGTTAATGGCTTCTTCTTCTTCTTCTTCGATTGTGATTCGATTTTCTTTACACAATTGGAGAAGATGCTTTTGCAGTGTAGTCCAAAAGCTCAAGAATCTCCGTCCTGCTTCTCACCACCCTATGAAAAACTTCTCTGATTTGTTGCTGTAATGGCACCAATCCTTCTTCCAGTTTCTTGCACGTCTCCGCCAGCTCCGCCACCTGCGCCGCCACCTCCTCCAGCCGCTCCGCCTCCACCGGGAACGCGAACGAATCGGTGAATTCGAGCAACGATTGACTCAGTTTCTCCATCCTCTGCATTTCTTCTAATAATCCAGCCGATCCTTTCTTCTCTTTCTTCTTCCACTCGTCCGCGATTTTCTCCTGCAGTCCGATCATCGATTGCGCCCAACTCAGCTGCTTCGGCACCGGAAAGTTCGTCGGCAGCCCGCCTCTCTCCTGGCACGGAAGCGCCGCCACCAGAGTCCACATTACGAACACCAAAACCGTACTCATCAAATAAACCGTCTGCGGCAAACTGGACGACTCGCCGCCGCGCGGCGCGGCGAGATTCGACGACATCGCCTGAATCTGCTTCGCCGCGGACCAGCCTTTCGCCATACTCCAAGACAGCGACCGAAACTGCCCTGCGATTCGGTCCTTGTGCATCGGCGTGGCGGTGCCGGTACCGGCAGCGCCACCGCCGCGACGGCCGAAAGACCAAGCTCTCTCGGTGGATTTACTGGTGAAATCCTTGTCCTCGACGGCCATGGACGTAATCAAGTAATTCAAAGCCCTACGCGCCCGTTTCACCTGTCCGTCTCCAATCGGACGCTGCTCGAGAGCGGAAATCGCGATTTCGGCGAGTTTCTGAAACTGGCGAACCGATTCAATCCCGTGGAGAACGGCATTACAGATATCCAAAGCCTTGACGACGCGCTCGAGAAACTCGGGGACGAGACGATCGAGAGGGGGTTTGACAATCTGAGAGGGGTCGCGGCCCATGATGAGGAGGGCCTTGAATTGAGCCTCGCAGCAGAGGAATTCGTCGAGAAGCTTCCTGAGCCAGGCGACGGAGAGGAGAGGATCGGAGGAGATGTCGTCGGAGGGGGGAGGAGGGAGTAAATCGGCAAATCGCTCGGAAACGTGCTTCTGAAAGAGCTCGAGATCCTCGAGCTCCTGCTCGTGAGCGCCGTCCATGGAGATGACTTGGTTTCTGCGGATGCTGATGCGGCCTAGGAAGGAGCCGGGGTATTCCGTTGCCGGCATAGTTGCAGAGAATTTTCTGAGGAAGAAGAAGGATTTGGGAGTGAAAATGGAAAGGGAATGGCGGAGTTGCAGTTTCTTTTTATTTTTTATTTTTTATTTTTTATTTTTAATTATATTTCGAAGCGAGGTTTTAGGCGAAGGCTTGTAAGGGGGTGGAGACCGTTTCTTTTTACTACTTTTTTTTGTTTGTGGGGTGGATCTTTCTGTATTTTTATGTTCCCAAATTGCCCTTCCTTTCTTACTATTATTACGTTGCTTGTCTTTTTGTTCCGTGGTGTTGCTTACTTTCGGCTTTGTCACTCTATTTATTTTCATTCCAGTCTATTTTCGTCCTTAAATGTTTTTTTTTTTAAAAAAAAAGCATTTTATTTTTTCTTACCACATGTGGGGAGGGAGATTAACATTTGACGTCTTGGTCAATGATATAAATTTTATGATTGGCATGTGTTATATTAATTGGACTAATAAATGGTAATTTGGTCGTGCATGTTGAATAAGGATAGTTTGAGGAAAAATAAAGGTTTTAAAATGTAAAATCTGGACAAGTAGAACTCACCTGACCTCACGTGCCAGTAACGGTAAATTTGTTTCAGAGAGGGAAGACGTGATCTGCAACACAGTAAAACTTGCACACCGTTCTGATGAAGTCAGCAAGCAGAACAATGGAAAGCAAGAGAAAGGGTAAGAGGAGAGTTCAGAGATTAGAGTTCAGATCCTTTTTTTAGTGATGAAGAAGAGTTTAAATACATGCTCATGCTCTATGTTTTCAAGCGTTTGGAGACGATCCAGGACTGAATCGCATGGAATCGAGGCACCTCTGACCAAACGAAGACGGAAGACCAGCCCACGCAAACGCGCAGAGGGTCAGCCTCGGCCATCCGACCTTGGCCCGACCTTTTGGCCCGTTTCGCCTTCGAAGTCCATTTTTTTTGTCCTATTTTTGGGCTTGTGTCGAGTTGTCCTCGTCAGCTCCTTGTACATCGGAGTGGTCCAGAATTACCTATCCACAAAGGTCGTCTTGAATTGTCTCCTTAAAACTTACTTGAATCTTCATGCATGTTGTACTAAGTCATTGTATTGTTGGTTCAAATGGTGTATCAAACTACCATCAAAGCTTATTAAACTTTAATTATTAGAATAGGTACATCATGACTATTTACTTTCAACTTTCAATTTTATAAATGTTTCAATATTTAACTTAAACTTTTACTTCCTACTTATACACACAAAATTGATGGGACTTCCAAAGAAAATACATGATTGAATCTTTGAATTTGTGAGAAAAGTATTTACTTTTTGTTCAAAACAGCAAGTGAATATAATGGGAGATGAACAAAAAGTGAAATTTTCTTTTTCCTTTTGTTTTCTCTCTTGTTACAGTCAGCCGAGCCGAGCGAATTGAGGGACAAAGGCGCGCCGCGCCGCGCCAGATGGAGAATCTCAGTTGGTCAGAATGGGAATTATCATTTTTTTAAAAAAAGTATACTAAAAATAAAAATGAAAATAAAAAGAAGAAAAAGTCAAAAGGGCATTTGACCGGGCTCCTCATCCCACGCCACGCCATTCTCTTCTCTAATCCCTACAACCGTTTCCCCGTCGCCGTCAGTTTCTTTTAACGCCGTCCTCCTCCTTTCCTCGTAACCCTTAACGCTGTTAACACTAACTCCCATTTTAACCCTTTCTCCGTCTCCATGCCCGTTTTTTTTTTTTTTTCTTCTTCTTATTTTAAAATTTAATAAATATATTAACATTGGAAATATAATTATTTCGATAAATTCAACCTCCTTTTGCAATCTTATACTAAGCAATAATGATAATAAAATTCAAATTTTTGTAATGCTCTATGGGCACAGAACAAACATATAACAGCATCAATATGAATCCGGTTGATGTTTTTGAAAGTGACAATAACTAAATTATAAAAATAAAATATAAGAAATAATTTTTATAGCTTTCTAAAAAAAAAAAATATATATATTGTTTTATTATTTTTTGGGTTCAATTACAAATTCCTAACCATTTCGTTTTTTGTTTTTGGTTTTTGAAATTTAAGCTTGCAAACATAACTTCCACCCATAAGTTTCTTTGTGTTGTTATTTATCTCCTTCTATGTTTTCAAAAACCAACCCAATTTTTGAAAACTAAAAAAAAAAAATTTCAAAATCTTGTTTTTGTTTTTGAAATTTGGTTAGGAATGCAAATGTGTTCTTAATAAATATGTAAATCATTCTTAGAAAATTAAGAGAAAACAAGCTTAATTTTCAAAAACCAAAAACCAAATGGTGATCATCGAATGAGACCTAAACTTTTGAAGTTTGTATTCATTTGGTCCATGAACTTTCAAAAGTGTATAAAAACTCTCTAAACTTACAATTTTGTGTTTAATAGCAAGTCACGACAAATTTGAAATTTTTAAAAATTATTTTTTTAGATATAAATTTGAATTTTATTCCATTATAGTTTGGTAAATTAAAAAAAAAAAAAAAAAAAAAAAAAAAAAAAAAAAACCAAAAGATTTATCAACTAAATTTGTAATTTTTAAAAGTCAAAGACTAAATAAATTGAGGATTTGCTTAAGAAATTTCAGCCATTACTTTCTGTCCCCATCATCTCCCACCTTACTTTTTCCTCTTTTCTTCCTCAAACTTTCTTTGAAAACTTCACTCAACCTATTTTCTTTTTCTTTTCTTTTCTTCTGTCTATTGTCACACTTTTTCTAACATATAATTCTATATTAAATTGTATGTAAAATTACATGTTTGGAAATTTGGATTATTGGTGTTCATCTTCATTTAGTTGTTCAACTTAAACAAACTTTAATTTTTTATTATAATTAATAAGTATTTTTTATATTAACTTTGTTACTTAGATATTAACGGAATCAAGTTAATTAGAATAGTAAAGAATGATTTGACACGATGTGTTAGTTGTACTATGTATTATTAGACTAGTAAAGATAAATTAAGAACATACAAGACAGTTATCTATGATTTTGACATATAATTTTTAGGCCAAATTTTACAAGTTAGCATGTTATATATACATATGTAATCTTTTGAGTTCCAAATATTTGGAGGGGAGGGAGGAAATTAGAGAAAAAACTACCGAATCTTTATGTATTTTAATTTTAATATATATACCTTTTGAATTAAAACAAATTAAGAAGGGATTACAACAAGTAAGGTGAGAATAACTTTTTTTTTTTTAATTCAACAATATATTACGAGTAGGGGTTTGAATTTTGACTTTTTAGTTGATTATTATATATGTTTCTTAACAAATTGTTTAATGCTCATATTAATCGAATCTTTTTTGCTCTATCCATATTCAAATAAAATCATCCTTTGTTAGTCCAATAAAACCTTCACTTATCAGAATCAAAACAAAAAATCTAGAAACATAATTGACTAAACAGATACAACAGTCAAGTAGAATAACTAAGGTCCCGTTTGATAACCATTTTGTTTTTGGTTTTTGGTTTTTTGAAAATTAAGCTTATAAACACCCCTTCGACCTATTCATTTCTTTGGTTTGAATTACCTCATTTCCATGTTTTCAAAAATCTAAGTCAAATTTTGAAAAAAAAAATGAAAAAAAAAAGTAGAGTTTTCAAAAACTTGTTTTTGTTTTTGGAATTTGACTAAGAACTCTAATGTTTCCTTAACCAAAATGAAAACCAAGGCAAGGAAATTGAGAGAAAACAAGCATAATTTTGAAAAACTAAACACCAAAAATCAAATGGTTATCAAACGGAACCTAAATTTGAAAGTTGCAATTACTATGATCTAATTGATCTAAATAAAAACAATTGAAGTTCTTAAAAGTTTTTTTTTTTTTTTTTTTTTAAGAATAAGTTTAATTAGCCAGCCAATAATTTGCATCCTTCTAGAAACTGCAAAAAGAGCCAATACTTGTAAGTAATTAAATATTTGCTTGATTGTGTTAGGCTTTAAATGTTGAGGCATATTTTTCTAAATAGTAAGAAGGTTCATTTGACCCAAATCCAGGTCAAACAACTTATTATAATTCTACCAAATTAAATACTAAAATAAACACTAGAAAAGGGGGTCTTTAGAAATAAAAACTTTTGATAGGTACTGTTTTATAAAATTGAGATATTGTCAAAAGGATCAGAACTTTTTGTTACCACATAAAATATATATGGAAAAAACTTTGAATCACAAACCGCGTTTTTTTTTAAATTATTATTATTATTATTATTATTATTATTATTATTATTATTATTATTTTGCACAAGAACCTAATACATATTTGACAAATCTGTGTATATGGGCGAAAAATAAATAACTAAATAAATAAAAACCTAAAATTTCACATCACTAAACATCAAAGTGGTTTTTTAAAAAGTAGTTTGATTATGGTATCTGTTGATGCCAAAATTTGGCCAAGGGACTCACCTCACATTCACATGACATCATGAATTTGTAGAAACTGGAGAAGACATGACCTACAAGACCAGCAAAAACCCCTGCACATCGGCGTGGTGTAGGCCACACCGCCTCTGATGCTTAAGTAAGAAAACGGAAAGAGAGCTGGAAAGTAAGAGAAGAGAGTCGATCATTTAATTCGGGGTCCCTTTCTTCAGTGACGAAGAGGGATATAAATACCTGCTCATGCTAGGGTTTCTTAGGAGTTCAGAGGTGTTTCGGGAAAAACCAGGCGGATCCAGGGCGGCTAGAGGCTACATGGACCAAACGGGGCCCGACGGGCTTGACTCGCACGAGCGGGCCGAGCAGGGGATCGGGCCAAAAGCCCGACCCCTTCGGTCTTGGCTTGTCCTGCTCACCGGTTTCGCCTCTTAGGTCTAACTTCCGGTCTGATTTCTGCTCGGTTGTCCTTGTCAGCTCCTTGTGCATTGGGTAGTCCAAAATTACCTATAACAGTATCAATTTCGAAATAGATCCCCCGTTTTTTGCAAAATTAAATCTTATCCAAGATGAATCTAGAGCTAGAGTGTTAGAGGGACAAAATGTAAATTTTAATTAGAAATTAGGCAATGATATTAAGAGATAAAATTTATGAGATTCTATAAAAACCATATATATATATATACACAAAAATTAATTATTTGTTTAATTAAAAGTTAATTACAAAAAAGTTTCATTAATTATGAGATAAATATCAAGAATTGAAAATAAGATATCAACCAATTGATTGTAATAGTATGATTTTTATTATGATTAAAATTATTTGAAAAATCCAACAAAGAAAGACTTAGAAGTGTAAGGTCGGTACAAGAATATAATATAATCAAATAAATTTCGAAAAATATATATGTATATAATTAATAAATTGAAAGTGAGACTGTTGGGGGCCCTTGGTCCCAAGGTGGCTTGCCTTGAATGTCATATATACATATTTATCTATATTAGTGCACCGTTCATTATTATTTATGATTTTTTTTTTTTGAAACTGCATAATTATTTACGATTCTACTTAGATTTGTCAACCGAGCATAACTCAACGGTAATTAAAATATACTCTCGACTAAAAGGTCGGAGGTTTGAATCTCTCAACTTCAAAATGTTGTTGAACTCAAAATATATATATATATATATATATATAAATATATATATATATATATATATATATATATATATATAAATATATATATATATATATATATATATATATATATATATATATATATATATATATATATATATATATATATATATATATATATATTTGTGATCTTATTCATGATTCATTAGTTCTCTCTACCATAAGAAAGTTAAGAATATAAATTTCGAGTAAAAAAAACAATGGTTGATACTAACTTTGGTTTAACTTCATTATAAATCAAGATTTCGTAGTTTTCTCTGAATTTTTAGAATTGAAATGTGTTATATTCAAAATATTAACATGTAAAATTTTGTTTCTCCTTATAAAAATTTGTAACTCTATCTTTAACATCAGTAATTTGAACGTTGAAGTTCTCATTTAATTATTGTAATATTTAAATTCTAAAAAAGGAAAAAGAAATTATTTTATGAGTTATTATATATTTAAAAGAGAAAAAGAATAATTTAATACAAAGAAAGATAATTGAACTTGAACTTCCATTATTTATATCTTTGACTGTCTAGACTTATGTATAAGCAAATATTGAATGAATGCATGGGGGGGCAAAATGGTCAATGTCCAAGAGAAAGTGTGGGGCACCAAACCAAGACTCAGGTAAATAAATAAATAAATAAATAAAGCTTTTCCACTAAAAAGAAGTGATTTTGAGTTTTGTGTGTGAACTGAATTGATTTAATGATCAAGTTGAGGAGAATTCAAGAGAGAAACAGAAAGGAAAAGGTGAGTGAATAAACTACATTTGATGACCACTCAACTTTTTTTAGGCTTAAATTATAAAAAATACTCTCAACTTTCAAAATTTTCAAAAATATCTATGAACTTTGAAAAATGTTTCAAAAATACTCTTGCTGTTAATTTTTTTTTTCTTATGAAAACCGTTAAAGTTTTCCAGTTTAAAAAATATCCTTAAACTCTAAAAAAAAAAAAAATTAAATACCCTTATTGAAAAATGCTTCTTGTTTTTTCTCCTCCCACCGTAAATTTTAACAGTTTCCATCCAAAAATTAACGGCAAAAGTATTTTTGAAACTTTTCAAAGTTTAGGGGCATTTTTGAAACAAACCCCATAGTTCATAGGTTTTTTTTTTTTTTTTTTTTTTTTTTTTTTTTTTTTAATTTAGCCCTTTTTTATTAAGCTAAAATTTAAAAATATTTCTAAAGAATAGAGAAAAAAAAAAGATTCCAACATTTGGAAATAAAAATCAGGTGATTGTTAAATAATTAAAATTAGACAATGATATCCCCTTAACAGTTTCCAAGTACTTTTCAAAAAAAAAAAAAGTTTCCAAGTAGTATGGATGAAAAAGTATGTAATGTAGTTCAATTATTGCAAGTTTGGGGCAAATTCTAATTATGCAAACAATCATATACTTTATATAAAAATATATATATATATATATCAAAAGCATGTATATAAATTTCTAAAAATGAAAGGGTTTTGATCATAAATTTCTAATAGTGTATATTGAAATCGTTTAATCTTTCATACATGCTAGAGTTTGAACTATCTTTTATTAGTCAAAGAAGAGGTGAGGTAGCCAACAAGAGTATAGCTCAATTCGTATAAAATTGTATTGATAACCACAAGGTGTGTGGTTCTGACATAAAGTTTGTACTAATGATCAAGAGGTATGTGCTTCAAATCCCCTCACCTCTAGTAAATATATATATAGTATCTACTCATAAATTTATACTTAATGAAAGTCCATGAGCTCATTTATTGCATGTCACACGATATAGTAATTTTTTTTAACAACTCACTTGATATAGTAATAGAATTATATTAACATGTGCCCTATATATGATTCTTTTTTTTTTTCATTTTTAATTTAGCATAATTTATATTTTAATTTAGAAAGTCTAAATATATCATTAACATTTGTTCGATATATATTGTTATAGGCAATTTTGGACCACTCTGATGTACAAGGAGCTGACGAGGACAGTGGACAAAAATAGGGCTGAGAGATGGACCCCAGAGGCGAGACTGACAAGTAGTACAAGCCAAGCTCCGAACTCCTAAAAACTCTAGGAGGTTGAGCAGGTATTTATACCCCTCTTCGCCACGGAAGAAGGTGACTCGAACTCTCTACTCTCTTCTCTTACTTCCTAGCCCTCCTACTTCTGTTTTCTGGCTTAACCATCGAAGTCGATGTGGCTAGCACCACACCGGTGTGCAAGTTTTCCATTTTGCAGGCCACATCTTCCCTCTCATCTACAAATTTACCGTTGGTGGCATGTGAAGGTCATGTAAGTTTCCTCGGACCAAATTTGATCATCAATATATATATATATATATTATTTACAAGGAAAAATGTTTGACTGATTTTATTGGCATACATCACATATCCTTCATCAGCAAACGCGTAGAAGAGAATGCCAAAAAACAAGTGCATTTTGAAAAAAGAAAAAAAAAAGTATTGTTTTGTTTTTAGTATATTGTCCTTTGATGGTTGACCCACAAACACGAAGTAATATTAGCTACTTGTTGAAACCATTTTCAAAATCAAATCAAATTTTGGGGTGAACCAAAAGTAAAGTCATAAGGGCTTATGCCCAAAGTGAATAATATCATACCATTGTGGAGATCTGTGTTGTGTGCGTTGTCCCTTACAAGTGATCATCCCCTCATCTTAATTAACTTCCAACGACTCTCCAGCTTTTTCCATACCTTTTTCCGTTGTATTTTATTCATGTACTTGCCTTAAAACATTGTCCACCAGATTGAGTATGATTGTGTTGTAAGTTGTTTCCATCATTTCCTCTTTCTCTACCACTGTCATTGTAGCCGGAATATCCTTCTCTTCTCTGGTCGCTTTTGCAACTTTTTGTTGCACAAGGATTGTACGAAGTTTCTTCCTCCATAAGCCAAAATCACTAGAGCCACATCAAATTTCTCGATTTCAAACTTCGCTGACCTCATGTCTTTGTTTTTGGTTCATCACAAAATGTCTCATACCAATGGAGATACTTGTTCTCCTTTATACATTCATGATCATCCCCTCATCTAGTCAATGTAGGACTTTAATTTGATCGCACATCCAACAACTTAGAATTCAAGTGTGTTTTGATGGGAGGTGAAAATGTTATTAAAAAAAATTTGTGAGAGAACCTGCATAGTTTTTAAAAGGTTATCACTATAATTTTGAATTAATAATAATTGGTCAAATTCTTTCTTTGTTCTATAAATTGACTATTTATATTGGATCAGATGTCTCGTAAGCAGCGTCATACTTTAAAATCAATACAGAAAAGAAAAAGGTACTAACATATTTTTCCTTGGAAATAATTATAGCAATTAAAAACAATAAAAACAATTTATTATTATCATTAATGTTACATGTCAATTATCATTGAGTTATACACACTAACAAGAGAAAGCAATTTAAGGACATTGATCATAAAACAATTTTTTAAATAAACATCTAACGACCTCTAAAATAGGTCAAATTGCCAGTTTGGTCTAATAATTTTAGCTCGAGTTTAATCGAACAATTTCCATAAGTTTAGACTTAATTACCATACGAATTGTCCTTAAATCATTTTGGGTAAAATACTTTTTTGGTCCCTCATGTTTCTGGTCCGCTTCCAATAGGTCCCTAGGTTTCAAAATTGAACAATCAAGTCCCCACTGTTTAAAAAATGCTTCTATTGAGTCCTTGGACCGTTAACTTTTTTTAACGGTGTTGACGTGGCAGTTACGGTGCTGGCGTGACATTATTAAAAATATTAAAATTTTAAATTTTAAATTAAAATAATAATAAATTAAAATTAAAAAGAAAAATAAATCTTTCTCTCTCCTCTTTCTCCCTCTCTCTCCTTCCCCTCCATTTTCGAAACCCATCCCCTCCCTTCCTTCCCCTTCTCGCCGGCAGTAGCCCACCGCCGCCGCCCTCCACCTCTCTTCTTCTTCTTACCCTTTTAAAAAATCTCTCTCTCTCCTCTCCCCCACCCCACGATACCCCTTCTCCTTTCCCTTTCTTTCCCCATTCGTTCTGTTCTACCGAGCTGAAGCTTTGAGGAAAAATTGAGACTACGGATTGCATCTACATAAACCTAGCGCACCCATCGAAGCTAGGATTAAAGATCTCTCGAAGATGACTTTGAGGGAAAAAATCGGCCAGATGACACAAATTGAGCGCACCCTTGATTCCCCTTCCCTTTCCTTCTCTTTCCCCTTCCCCTCCTCGCCGCCGATGACCGTCGCCGCCGCCTTCTTCATCTGCTCACCGGCGGCTTCTCACTCATTTTTCTTCTTCCAAACCGAGCCCACCCCTCCCCTTTCTATTTCTTCAAAACCAAACCCACCCTCTTCCTTTGGGCAATCTCCACTGTTTCGGGCTAAATCGTAGCAGAAAAACTATAAAGATAAAATCATGGAAATTCCAGGATCCTCACATTTCAAGCCAGCCAAGACCAAAAAAAGAAACAAGACAGAAACCAAAAGAACATATATCAAACACCAAACTGAAACCCAAAATTATAATAAATTTTGAAAGAACCAAGCCAAAAGGAGGAGAATCCAAGTCCAAATCTATTTCTCTCTGTAATTTTGAAACTCTACAAATCAATCCCAATGGCCCCGAAGAACCAGAGACCCTAATCGAAATTCGGATTCGAAGACTGGCGGTGATAGCCTGCAACCTCGACGAAGAGGGGCTTATCAGAGAGCTCTGCAACGGTTTCAATTTGCTGATGGACAAAGAGAAATGAGTGATAAGTTTCGAGAGCTTGAAGAGGAATGCGACGGCGCTAGGGCTCAGGGATCTCACCGATGACGAGTTTAGAGGGATGTTGAGGGAAGGGGATTCCGACGACGTGTTGATGAGAATCTGACGAAGGCAGCAGCGGCGGCGGCTGCGGTGATCCTCGACGGCAAGGAGGTGAAGTGGAAGGGGAAAGAGAATGAAGAGGAAGGGGAAGGGGAATCGAGGGTGGGGAAGGAGAGAGAGGAAAAGACTTTTTTTTGTTTTTTTTTTGTTTTACTTTTTTATTAATTTATTATTTTAATTAAAATTTAATATTTTTAAAATAATATTTTCTTATATTAAACGGCCACGTCATCACCGTTAAAAAATTTAACGGTGGAGGGACTCAATAGAAACATTTCCCAAACAGTGGGGACTTGATTGTTCAATTTTGAAACCTAGGGACCTATTGGAAACGGACCATAAACATGAGGGACCAAAAAGGTATTTTACCCAATCATTTTTTACTGATCCAAAATCTTACATTTTTCCTATCTTTTTTTGAAAAACATTTTTCCTATCTTTTAACTAACGGATTTTTTTTAAAAAATAATGTAATTTAAAAAACAAAAAACAAATTTAGAGTAGTTTTGAAACTAATTCCAATTTTGGGGTAGCTAAATCGTGTACATTGGTCACGCTTTAGCTAAATTGTGACCCCGGTACACGATTCTAAGTGTAAATCGTGTACACGGTACGCGATTTACATGACACGTCTTCAAGTGGTGCCACCGTGGAAAAACACGCACCAAAAACACAAAACTCACGTACGGTGTACGCGAGTTCCACGTCGAACTCGTGTACCATGTACACAAGTTTAGTAAGGATATATAACTTTTATGAAATCGTACTTTAAAGCATTTTTTTGGTTTAGTGGCTAAAATATTAATAAAGATCCTAGAGTGCCAGGTATCAAAACTGGCTATCTGCTCTTTTTTTTTCATTTGTTTTATATATTATTTAAAATTTGCAATATATATACATATATGATCTATATGTTTATTTTAATGCCCCACCCCATATTGTCAAAATATATATATATATATGTTTATTTTAATGTTTAGCAAGGGTTGAATACGGTTGTAATTAGTTAATTTTTTCTCTTTAAGTTTTTTTTCTTTTTTTTTTTTTAATTTTACACAGAAAAATATATAAAATATAAATATACAAAAAAAAAATATATTTTTTAGAAAAACTAATTGTATAAAAAAAAGAAAAGGTGAAGCAAAATCATTGGAACTTTGACTATTTCATTCATTTACTCTACCACTCTTAAATAGAAAGAGGACTAAGAGAGTGGTTGTTTCCTTAATGGACGAGAAAAGTTACAAAGTTATACATAAATTTATATATGTTATAGATAAAAAAAATTATTAAAAAAGGAATTTCCAAATATGGAAATCGTGTACGTGGTACGCGAGTTTCCATATTTGGAAACTTGCGTACAACGTACACGATTTCTTTGCAAACTCGTGTACAACGTACACGATTTTGACCACCTCATCCCCGCCACGTAGACCACCCTAAATCACGTACACGGTACACGAGTTCATTGTTGACAGCAACCACTCTACATTTGTCAATAATTTTCTCTCTTACCTCAAATTTATAATTTGTTTTTTTATTTACATTATTAAAATTAATTTTTTCAAAACTACTCTAATTTTGTCATTTGTTTTTTTAACTACATTATTGGTGAACTTTGTCCTTTTTTTTTTTTTTTTGAACAAGGTGAACTTTGTCCTTTAACTAATATGGTCAGTCAAATAAAAGAATATATATGCTCATTGTCACACAAATAGAAAACCGTCACACATTTAATATGGTAAGGATTTGTCAAAATAAGACCAATTAGTGAGATTTGATTAAATTAAAACTTTTAAAATGTCACTAGAACCAAATTCAAACTAAACCTAAATCATAAAAACCAAATCTTTAATTTAACATAAATATTTATAATATTTGCAACATTATATAATATATATTTAAAATTTGACCGTACTAAATATATATTTAAAATTTGGTTCTTTTCAATAATAATAATAAAAAAATCTGTTTAAATTAAAATTTTAGTCCATGAATTTTCACGTCTGTGTCTATTTGATCTATAAGCTTTAAACAGTGTCTAATAGGTCCATAAACTTTAAAAAATGTCTATTTGGTTCTTAAATTTTCAATATTGTCCAATGAGTTTGTGAATTCTCAATTTTGTCTACTATGTACTTGACCTATTTGGTACTTTTTAAAATTCATAGATGTACTCGACACAATTCATAGTTTAGAATCTTATTAGACATAAATTTTAATTTTATATCTGATAAGATCTATTAATTTTAAAAATTTTAAACATGCTAAAGGATCTATTAGACACAAAATTCAAAGTTTTAAAGACATATTAAATACTTTTTAAGGTTGATATATGTTTTATATACAAACTTGAAAGTTGAAATATTGAAATTGTAACACAACCTTAAAAATTGGAATAATTTGAGATTGACATTAGAAAGGTACTTGTGTGTTTGATATGAAGCAAGTGAAATAGTATCATACACAAAAACCAATAATTGATACTTGAAATTATTGTTTGATAATACACTGGTAAAATGAAGATAAAATTTAAAAGAGAAATTGTGGGGGAATTTTTGGTGGATACCGACATCTCAAAAATATCCGAATGATATTAAGAGTGAGTTCTCAAGAGTTAGAGATGAAAATACCATTAAAAAAACACTTTTGGTCCAATAAGTTTATAGAAGTAACCATTTAATTCCTCAACTTTTTTCGATATCGATTTAGTACTCCTCAAACACTTAATTTTATAACAATTTAATCCATAAACTTTACATGTAACAATTTAGTCCATGTACTTTAAAATTTGTAAAGGTTTAGATTTTATTGTGAAAAATTTCAACAAAATTAAGGGTTTGTTTAGAATACATTTTAGTTTAAGTGTTTTTCAAAAATGCATTTTCTTTTAAATATTTTGTATAAAAATTGATTAGAATTTAAACACTCATATGTTTGATTACATTTGCTCATGTAACGCCCCAGGCCCATGATTCGGAATTCGGATTCGGCACTTAAGGCCCCGACAATCTCCTGCGACCTGGCCACGTTACCATACTCGTCTTAAATTGCTTCAAAGAGTGAAGACTGTCCCCACAAACCAACACGCGATCCTTTTAGCATGCTTTGTCCTCACTCACATGCTCCCTAGGAAAATTCCTAGAAGGTCACCCAACATAGAACTTCTTCAAGCTAAGCACACTTAACTTTAAAGTTCCTATGATTGAGTCACCAACAAGGTGCACCTTCCTTTTCGGTGGCTCAATCATAGGAACTTTGAAGTTAAGTGTGCTTAGCTTGGAGAAGTTCTATGTTGGGTGACCTCCTGGGAATTTTCCTAGGGAGCATGTGAGTGAGGACAAATTATGCTAAAAGGTAATGTGGTCAGGTCGCAAGAGAATGTCGGGACCTGAAGTGCCGAATTCGGATTCCGAATCCTGGGTCTGGGGCGTTACAGCTCACATGTGTTTTTATACAGAAGTTATATATATTTAAAAACACTTTTTATAAAAATTTGTTTTCAATGCTTTTCCTCAAAATAGTTTATTTCTTAATCTCATTTTTTAATAAGTCATTTTTAGTGATGGTTAAAAATAACAATAACAATAAAAGAAATGAACAAAAAGCCGACAATAGAGGAAGTGGATGCGTGTTAGTACTATTGGCATTGTCATATGGACTGTTGGCTTAGCCTCTAATTATTTGTATTTCTAACGTCCAAACCTATTCTTTTCTATTCATTCATTGTACAATGCCCTTGCCTTTGTAGGCCCCTTCCATTTCTTCTTATCTCATTATTATTTCTATTTTCTATTTTTTTTTCTTTTTCGTAATAAAATAAATTTTTTTAAAATATCAATTTTTACTCTGGATCTTGTTATGTTGTACCGACGTTTTATCTTGAATGTTAAAAAACAAGTTGAAGTACTATTTGATCCATGTATTTTAGGTTTCATTCAATTTTAGTCTCTATACTTTTTTTTTGACAATATGGAGGTGGAGGATTCGAACCACATACCTCGTGGTTACCAATTCATCTTTATGCCAGTTGAGCTATGCTCTTGTTGGCTTTTAGTCTCTATACTTTGAATAAAGCAAGTTGGATCCTACTTCATTTTTTAAAATTAGTTTTGATTAGTCTTCCCTCTATTAATTTTGGAAATATGTTCACATTGTGTCTTTTATTGCATAAAATTATTATGATTTTTAACCATTTTTTTAATTGCAACCTAATGATATAGACCAGTTTTAAGTTTTATTCAAAATACATGAACTAAAATTGAACATTTGAAATTACACGGACTAAAGTAGTATGAAGCCCAAAGTGCAGTGACCAAAATAGTATTTTGACTATAACAAATTCGTTGCAATGTGTTTTCAGTGGATCATGAAACATACCTAATAGAACAAAATTGACAACATTTCAAATAAAAAACTTAATTTCGTGCTTTAATCAAACTCGTGCAAAAATGGATTTTATTGAAATTAGTTACTTTACGTATATTTTTACTCTTTTTTTTTTCAATTTTTTTTAGAAGATTTTTTTTTTTTTTTTTTTTTTTTTTTAAATTCTTAGTGAGTGGGTGAATTAGTTGATATTGAATTGGTCGTAAATATTGCAACATTTGTCTAGATTTAGAATCCAAATTATAAAATTGAAAATTTAAAGTGAATATTGATAGACAAGTTTATAAGTAAAAAATGATTTTTTCTTTCTTTCCAAATGTTCGTGGTTTTGAATAATGATTTAAATCCATGAATTTAAAAGAACTACGATTCTTTTGACCAATTGAATTATGTTTAGATTGACTTGCTATATTATTTGTCTACCAATTCTATCATTTTTTTAGGTATTTGTCTATACATTATTCTATAATAAATTGGAATTGTGTCTTCACTTTTTTCTTCGTGATTTTTTTTTTTCTTTTTTAGACATTTTTTTCTCAATGATTGTGCTAAGGATGTTAAAGAAATCGATCAAATTGAAGGAATGTACCTAAATGGTCCAATCGATTGATTTAGTCCGATTATTTAATTGCATTACTAAAAAAAAGGTAGAAAATTAAATCATATACACATTTGCATGTAGAGTTAATTAAAAGTGAGTTTAGCTCAATGATAATTAATATGTATTCTCAGGCTTGAGATTCGTATCCCCCGTCTCCCAATATATGAATTTGACTTTATGGCAATTGAACCATGTTCTTGTTGACAATATAACTCAACTGGTTAAATATATTATCAACTAAAATGTTTAATTTTGAATCTCCACTCCACATGTTGTTGAACTAAAAAATAAAATAAAAACAAACAGTTGAATACTATGCAACTAAAAAAAACGTATCATGGACTAAATTCACAATTTTAACATCTATAGACCAAATTAAATCTAAGAGTGTGTTTGGTTTAACTTTTCAAGTGTTTAATTTTGAAAATAAATCATTTTGAAAAAATTTCTAGTGTTTGGCAACCACTAAAAATGACTTATTAGAAAATGAAATTGATAAATAAACCATTTTGGAGAGAATTACTTGAAACCAACTTTTTTTAAAAAACTTCTTAAGTAAACAATAACTTGTGTAGAAAAACATTTGTGAGGAAATGCAACCAAACATATGAGTGTTTCAGTGTGTTTGGTTTAACTTTTCAAGTGTTTAATTTTGAAAATAAATCATTTTGAAAAAATTTCTAGTGTTTGACAACCACTAAAATGACTTATTAGAAAATGAAATTGATAAATAAACCATTTTGGAGAGAAACACTTGAAACCAACTCTTAAAAAAATCTTCTTGAGTAAACAATAACTTGTGTATAAAAACACTTGTGAGTAAATACAACCAAACATACGAGTGTTTAAATTTTAAACAATTTTTATACAAAATGTTTTTTAAAAAATGCATTCTTGAAAAACATTTAAATTAAAAGGTATTCCAAACGGACCCTAAATTCTAAACAATTTTTATACAAAATGTTTTTTAAAAAATGCATTATTGAAAAACATTTAAATTAAAATGTATTCCAAACGGACCTTAAGTATAAATAATAAAAACTAAATTAAAATTTTGTAAACAGAAACTATATTCTCTTCAAAGAAAAGCAGAAGAAATTAAAATTAGGCTAAATTATAAAAAAAAAATGCCCTTGAACTACCGGGTTTTTGTTTCAAAAATGTCCTTGAACTTTAAAAAGTTTCAAAAATATCCCTGAACTTTAAAAAATGTTTCGAAAATACCCTTGTCGTTAATTTTTTTATGGAAACCATTAAAAATTTTAATTTCATTAATACTCTTTAACTTTCAAAAGATTTTTAAAAATAACCTTATTAGAAAATGTTTTTTTTTGTTTCTCTCTCACTGTAAATTCTTCTTCCATGAAAATTAACGAGAAGCTTTACCTATTTTTCATGTATTCATACACTAGGAACTTTTCTTCTCTTTCAATACATCATCCCAAGAGCTTGATTAGATTTTCGACAATGGTATTTTCGAAACATTTTTAATGGTTCCCATCCAAAAATTAACTGCAAAAGTATTTTTGAAACTTTTTGTACGGTTCAGGGGTATTTTTGAAACTTTTTAAAGTTTAGGGACATTTTTGAAACAATGCGTGGAGTATTTTTTTATAATTTAGCCTTAAAATTATAAGCAAATTCATAATTTAGCCGAGATGGGCGCGTGTGTATGTATACAGTATATACCTCTCTTAGCCCATCTCCTCCTTTTATCCTTCCAGCAGCCCAATCCATTCCAACACAGCCCAGCGGCCCAATCCATCGAGCCCATCATTCCCAGCCCAGCGGCCCACTCAACGCCCACAAACCCTAGCCGCTTGCTCCTGCTTCTTTCTTTACAGTTTTCACGGCTGCTCCTCTCCCTCCCTTTTGAAGCTTGCTCCACGCCTCCCGCCTCTACTGCTGCTGCTGCTGCTGCTGCTGTCGCCTTCAGTTCTTGCTGAACTTCAACCATGGTACCCCTCTTCTTCTTCTTCAACTCTCTCTTCTCTATCACTGCTTCTAATTTATGTTTGTCTCTGTTTTCTGATTCCAAGAGTCGTGGGGGTATTTCGAAAGGAATCGATCTTGGGAATTGTTACCCTTTTGTGTTTTTTGAATTGTTGTAGTGGGTCAGGTTTTATTTCGTCTGATGGGGGGATATTTTTGGCCACGACTTGTTCTTTTCCTTGGATTTTATTTTATTTTTTTCCCTCATTCTGTTGTTGATTTAGATCAGTGTTCGCTCTCTCACATCTATTTGATTACTTTCTTCAGATTATTTCAGAGAAGAACCGTAGGGAGATCTCCAAGTACCTCTTTCAAGGTATAATTGAACTCAATCACCGTTGAGCTATCTGATTCGAAGATGGTTTTACTTATTCGTTGTTGGTGTTATTCCAGAGGGGGTTTGTTATGCCAAGAAGGACTACAATTTGGCCAAGCACCCAGAAATCGATGTGCCTAATTTGCAGGTTATTAAGCTGATGCAGAGCTTCAAGTCCAAGGAATATGTGCGCGAGACATTTGCTTGGATGCATTACTACTGGTACCTTACCAATGACGGTATTGAGTTCCTCAGGACTTACCTCAATCTTCCTTCCGAAATTGTTCCTGCTACCTTGAAAAAACAAGCCAAGCCCACTGGTAGGCCCTTCGGCGGACCATCCGGTGATCGCCCACGGTAATTTATATCTATAATGCTGACCAATTCATTAGGGTTTATTGTTAATTCATCTGTGCTTTTGAACTACGGATTATGGATTTTGTTGTTACAGTCTTAGATTCATAGATGTGTGTGTTTATAATGTGATGGTATAATGTAACGGTTTATTTTAGTGGTTGTTTGTGTAATGTGCATCTGTTTTGATATTTAGCAAGTTGTATGTATTCTTATGAGTATTCTGATTGAGTTGTGGTGACTCTTATGAATTAGGGGTCCACCTCGTTTTGAGGGTGGTGAGAGGAGGTTTGGTGACCGTGATGGCTACCGTGGAGGTCCTCGTGGACCTGGTGGTGAGTTTGGCGGGGACAAGGGAGGAGCTCCTGCAGATTACAGGCCTTCTTTTGGGGTAAATTTTGAAAAGCCATTAGATATCATCATAGTGCTATACATAATATTGTTGAGACTCTCTACATGAAAATGCTGCCTTTTCCTGCTTGTGTTCAACCTTGGGAAGGTTATTGGAGAAGGATCTTAAAAGCATTACAATCATTATTCATGTATCTAGTTAAATGGTAAAATGGTTTTGTCATTATTAAGGAATTCGTTCATGAGTCAATTGGATGATATCTTGGATGATATTTTTTTATAAAAAAAAATAAAATTGGATGATATCTTGTTGTTAGAGATCTGCTCGTGGTTTCTTTTGAAAATGCTCCCTAATCAGTTTGTCTGCTTTGTTAATAAGTTGGATTATAATGTTAAGTAGTAGTTTCTTGTGGCATTTGCCCGTCATGGTCTCTGTTAACTTGCAACACAAATCTTTCTCTTGGGCTCAAGTGAAAAAGATACTGATTTCAATGTGGGTTTTAGCTAACTTGGTTAGGCATATTCAAACTATTTTGATAATAGCTTAACGTGAGGGATAATGGCTTAGAAGAACTACTCTTTTTCAAGAAAGAATAAGACTATTAGAGAAATGGGTGGATGGAATGCCATCTTGGAGCACCATGACATTTTTACGGTATTATAAGATGGGTGTGGAAGGTATTTTGAAGAAATTGGTACTTTATGATATTTGTTTGCTAGTTCTTCTTTGATGGTTTTGTCGATTATTCTCTCATTCCAAAGAATTTCAAATTTCTCAGGGTCCTGGTGGAAGGCCCGGTTTCGGTCGTGGTGCTGGTAGCTATGGTGGAGGAGCTGCAGCAAGCTCAAACCTTCCTTGAAAAATATGGTCGCACGAGCAGTTTAATTTATTTTCAGTGGAATGAGTTAGCAACTTGATTGAAGAGTTTGTTAGCTTTTTTTTTCTTCTTTCATTTAGCTTGTGAGAATCTTATAAATTTAAATTTTCATTGTGCAAATTGAAGTCTACTGAAAGTCTGGAACTACTTTGCAAGTATAAATTTTGTTCTTCTCTATGAACAGCTAATTATTATACGTTCCCTGTGAGCAAGAATGAGATTTTATTGTTTTGAGGTTTGATTGTCTTAGGAATGAGGAAACACACATCTTAAGCAAATTCTTATAGTTATAATTAAACTTTTCTTTTTACATATGTGCATTTTTTTTGAAATGATGTCATCCATAATAGTTTCATCTTAATATAATATGTTCCATAGTTTCATTGAGTAAATATAATACTATTTCTAAACCAGTAAATACAATACTTTTGTAACTAAAAAGATGACATTTAAACATTAATTTTTTATGTGATTTTTTTGTATGCTTTACATATGACGTAATGACATTATAGATTATTTAGCAGAAGTTCATGGTTTATGACACTCTTCGATTACATCTTCAATTCTACTTGGAAAAAATCTTCAATTGGAGCTTCTTTTAGTAACAGCTAACAATTGGAACTAATATTATGCACGGTTGAAGATTTTGCTATTGTTGAACTGCATTATTGTACTAAAAGAAACTAGGGAAAAAATCAATTTTAACCCCCACAAGACCAGACAAGACAAGCCCTTACACCAGAGCCAATCAATGATGCATGCTATGCGATATAAATTCCAACAAAGCTGTTTATGACAGTCTGCGGAATAACCCAAAGGTCCACTATGATGGGAGACGTTTCTCATACAAGGTAATTTGTATTCTCAATTACCTGTAGAATTTGTGTGAACTTGTACTTATTTTGTTGACATGTTTGGACCTTCAATGGAGGATGACATTTTTTCCTCGTGTGTTCAGTCCAAGCATGACCTTAAGGATAAGAATCAAGTTCTATACTTGATACGGAAATTTCCTGAAGGCATTGCTGTCATTGATCTGAAGGATGCTTATCCAACTGTTATGGAAGACTTGCAAGTATGTATACTTGAGTAATTTTTTATCTGTTTTTTTCTTTTTTGACTGGAAAAGTGCTATATACCAAGTAATCCTTGGATGATGCTATCCTTATTGAACAGATTCGGCATCAACTTTTGTAGAGTTTAATATAGGGACAATTTAGGGCTTCAAATATCTTATTCAAGAGTTCTTCAGGTTGTGTATTTTATTTGTATAGTAATAGGAATTATAGTTAGTTTGTAGTTCTAATTACTCAGGAGATAAATACAAGAATCTATTGGTGTCTAGATTCGGTGGTGTATTTGGTAGATTTGGACTTCTTGTATATAGGTGCTATGTAAGATTTAAGTAATCAATATATGAAGTCTTGATTTGACTAATAAAGGGATTGATTGAGAGTGTTACAAAGAACAACTCTATGTTTTTTGGTATCTTGTGTGAATAAGCACAAAAGCTTTCTAAACAATCAACCAAAAGTTGTTCTTAAAAGAAGTTTTGAAAATAAAAGCAGAGGAGTGTTTTCCTGAACAACTCTCAAAAAGGCCCCTAAATTCCTTTGAGCTACTAATCACATGTATTTTCTTTCCTCCCCCTTCCTGTTTATTTTTCTTCTCTTTCCTCCATCCTCTACCATATGGTGTCAGTACTAGATTGATCAAACAAGTTCATTGCTTTCTGCAGAAATCTGACTGATTCTCATATGGCTCATTCATTATTCATGTCAGTGTTCACGGTTGTCGGTTACTTTTCATGTCATATCTCATAAGTTAGCTTTATGAGGGGAAGGAATGATAGAATTTTTAGAGGGGTCGAGAGACTTCCTTGTGAGGTTTGGGCCAATATTAGATTTTACTGATTTGTTGGTGCTTGGTTTTAAGATATCCTTGTATTCTTTCATTTTTTTTCTCAATGAAAGTTCGGTTCTTTATTAAAAAAAATATATCATAAGTTAGTTTGTACGGTGATCTTTTCAGGTTAGGATGTGGTGTCCCCTTGTACATTCAAAGGTTTTTGTAAGGTATTCCCCTAATGTATATCGGTAAACTGTGAAAGACAATGTCCAAAGGCAATACAAAATATCCCAGCTTATTGCAGAGTGCTGGTAAACTCTCCCTTCCTCGCCAAGCTCACTAAAGCAACAACACAAAAAGCATAAAGACTGGCTAACGTTACTTTCCTACGTATATACTACCCACATTCCTTCCATGGCCCCCCTTCCTACATAACTAACATGTCGAGAGTGAATTATCCTTCCTACCCCTCCTTGTATACTTAATTGTGATTGGGGCCTAACAGTTTCTTCATTCAACATTTCCTATTCCTGAGGATTAAGAGACTGACTGTTTTTATGAGCAGTTGAAATTTTAAATTGAAGTATTTAGCCCCACGACTTATGGTCTTTGTCAAGATTGTTGCATGTAAACTTCAGTTGAGAATTTATAAAAATCTACAAGAAACGTTTGGCTTTTGGTATAAAACCTGTACAAAAAGCTAGAAAATGAAAAGAGTGGTAGCGGTCCTATCATCAATGTCATCCATCTACAACTTAAGTTTCTCCATCAAATAATCTTGGAAATCATGATTAGACAATTGAGGCCAGTAAGAAGATGAAGAATTGATGATAACATGTTATTGAGTACGAAAGTTAGATGGTGATGTAGAAATTCATAGAGACGGAGTAATTTCAACAACCCAGTTGAGCATTATTAAATCTTCGGAGTTTACAGGTCTATGAATTATTCACTTTGTCATCTGGAAAAAGGTTTGAAAACTGAAATGCAAACCATTCTTCATGATATAAGTGAAAGCATAAACTTTTCTTATGAATTAAAAGTCGATCAAAATGACCTCTGTTTCTAGAATACTCATCCTTGAGTGCTTTGAAGCTTGAGGATTAGCTTTCTTCCACCAGGGAAGACCAGGGTCATGTAGAAAATTACTGTTTTATGTGAGGTTTTTGATCGTTTGTATTAGGAGTCATAGATTATCTGATTAGCAGGTTACTACGACGGGAGGTTTATTAGAATTTTGTTCTTTTTATAATAACAATCATGTCCATACTAATAAGAAAGATTTTAAATCTTAGAAGTTCGTTATTTGACCTATAACCATTGCTTTTGAGTTATGCATCAAGTTATGAGGAGTGATTTGTGGGAAGCTCCTTTAGTTTTCTCGATAATGATATGGAGCCGCTTTGATGGTTTCTCCCTACTTCTGAAGTTATTTTTTATTTGTTTGCATGCTTGTTTGATCATTATTTTATTTTGGCCTCCCAAACTATATGAAGTTTTGTTCTGACGGAACCCCTGCCCTTGTATTGTCACAAATTCTTTTATTATATTATGAATGGAAATTGCACGGCTGTACGTTTCTCTTTGAAACTGAGTATGATATATATATATTTTTTTCCAGATGATTTAGGGGCATGTTTGGGATGATTTTTTTTTTAAATCACTTTTGTCATGCAATTTTTATTCTTTTGAGCTAACAGTATCTCTTCCTCACCTGTTTATTAGGCTCTAAAAGCCTCTGGTCAGCTTCTCTCAAACTTTGATTTGCAAGAAGATATTGCATATCCAAACGACCCAAGAATTCAAATCAAGGTAGACGGTGATCTGAAGAAACTCTTTCGAGAGATTGAATTACCTCATGACTTGCTTGATGTTGAAGATGAAGCCTGAAGTGAACACTGCAAAGAGGCGAGCCAATGCACAACACGTGGCGTCCTTGAAGCGGAAGCCCAAGAAAAAGAAGCAAGAGATCAGCAAGAGGACCAAGCTCATCACCATTGCACATGTTTCCGAGCTCTTCAAAAATTACACAACCCTATGCTTATAAGTTATCTGTAGGCTGATATGCAATAATATAGTTATGCATAGTCAATGGATTCGGTAGATAACATTCTCCATCCCTTCTATTTGATGTATTGTTTCTTTTCCTTTTCCTTTTGATATCATCATAGAATTAAATGTTCCTATGGTTACATTTGTGTATGCCTCTGCTTTTATTTCAATTAATTGAACCATTGAAATATAAGAAGATAGGTTCAATGACAAAATGGACACTTTTGAAATAAATGGGCTACTATTGGTCCATTTGTGTAGTTATCCCTAGATATATCACAAGAAGTTTCACATGAAAACAAACTTTTAAGCTCAGTTATTTAAGTTTCATTTTGGGAGGTTTGAATTTTGTGCAACATCGATATAAGTGTATTCTGCACTTAAATTTAGTGTGCTTAACAAGAATTATGCTCACAAGTCTGAAGAATAAAATAGTTTTTTTAGATTGTTATTTTATTTCTATGTTTTGAAATTCTATAAGAGAAATGTTACTACATTTTCAGTTTTGTTACGATTGATTTATAATTACCAAATTTGGTCCAAGGACATCATTTCAATCTGCTTTATATAACTTTGCTCAAAAAAAAAAAAAATCTGCTCTATATAACTTAAAACCTTTCCTTTTGGTACCTATTATTATAGTCTAAAAAGGAAACTAAAATCCTTTTTAATTAGTTTTCAATCTTGAATCAAATAGGATATCTCAAATGTTTTAGCCTTTAGAAGCTGAGTTTGAGTTTAAAATTCATAGAAGAGATTTAAATAAGAGTTGAAATTAAGTTTATTTTTGGACGGAATAAAAGAAAAGAGAAGGAAATTATATAAAAAAGAAAAAAAAAAAAAAAAAAACACTAAACTCGCCCAATTTCTCTTTCTGTTCTTCACAACGCCAACACACGAGCGCAGTCCCTCAGTTTCGTCTCCCTCCCTCTCGTTTTCCTTCCTCTCTCCGGCGAGCCGCGAATCTCTCCCTCTCCCACGCCTCCTCTCTTCTCCGGCGATTAGCTTCGGCCTCCCCCAAATCTACCACGGAAGCCGTCAACTCTGCGCCCACAACGAACAGACCAGGTTCCGGGCGTGATTCAATTCCAACAGCGCTGTATCTCCCTTAATTGTGGTGCTAAAGTCTTGGCAGTGCGTGTTTCGACGTTTTCGCTAAGATTTCGGCGTGACCCACACTCTGTAGACTTCGAATTTGGATTACCCAATCCGTATCAATTCTGAATTTGCAGGTTTAAAGTCCTTTTATTGCCACCCAGCGAGTGTTTGGGCTCGAAATTGGCTCTCGGCACCAACGTTCCGTTTGGCCTTAAATCGATTCAACAATAGCCTAAAGAGGTCTGATTGGCGTAATCGGACTCTATTGGTCACTCTTCAGCAAGCGTTTGAGTTGTTTTGGTGAGCTTTTAGTAGTAAAGTTCTCTTTAGACCCTGTTAGCAAAGATTATATTAGTTTTAGATTGGTCTCTGATGCTTGGGTATTCTCTTTTGATAGATTCAAGTTCCTTTGAATAGTTTCCAGCAAGGAATCGGGTTTGTTTTGGTAAGTTTAAGGTGGTAAGATCGTGTTTAAACCCTTTCAAAATCTTTTTAAGTGTTGTAGTTAGGTTCTATCACAAAGGTCATTGTTTGTAGTTCTGGGCTTATTCAGAGTGTTTGAATCAGGTTTAAAGCTCTGATTGGGTAAGAGCATCGATCCCTTCTCAGCATCTTTTTGGCTTTGATTAAGGCCCGAAGTTAAGTTCGGGAACCTTTTTCGAACTCCTTTAGGGGTGCTAGACTTTAGGTAAGTAGTTTCTAGGATAATTAATTCTTGAATACAAATGGTTAAAGTATGTCGGATTAGAAATTGATATACTTCTTATGGTTGGAAGCATTTCTTCTTCATACTCGTGCCTTTATCTTTCTTAATGTTGAAGTCTTGAAGATCACTTGTTTTGATGTTAAATTATCTACATTTCCTTTTTTCTTTGTTTCTTGGTAAAACATAGGACGGATGAAGAACTCGTTGACCAGAAGAGGTATCTTTTAGAAGCTTGCAAGCCCAAGCGTGTGAAACCACTACTTGATTATCAGGTATAGGGTGCTTATTGATCTTTATTATGGAGGGCTTAATGAGTCTTATTGGAGTTGGATATGTGTTTTCTTCAATTGTTGGACTTGTATTCACTATCCAACTTCTTTTCAATGACTACTCAACTTTAGAAAGCTGGTTTCATGAATTGGTATATTTCTATTCTCGCATTTGATTAGGAATCAAATTATCACTAGATTGAAGATTCACATCTTTCTATGTGAGCACATCCATCTATAAGTTGTTAGATTTCCTTGTTAACTTTGTCCCTTCTTTGTGACACAATAATTAGTATTAAGTGAACTGCTTTCTGGTTTGGCTCTGTCGAAGATCGTGTCTAGGTGTTCGAATGTCGATGGGAAGCGATACTACCTGGGTTGGAAAGAAACCTCTGAGGCGAATTGGAGGAATGTCTGATGCCCTCTCAATTGCAGCCGATCTTGGTTTCTCTGTCTCTCCTCCGCCATCGCAGGTTACTGATGATTCTCTCTCCGTCTGTTTATACCTACTTTTGAGTTTTATGGATCATAGATTGATCCATCCTCCATTGGTATGTGTACTCGTGATCCTATTTGGTTCAAGCCTATAAAGCAGTGGTGTCATTCTATTTTATGTATTGCATCGATTGTCCCCTTCTCTCTGTTTTCCTACCTTGTTTCTTTCTGCTGCGGATTTTAGCTAACGTGAAGTTTGAAACCCTTGGTTGGTTGTGGGTGTCTTTAAAGAAGTTGATAGGTCGTGTGTGTTGTGAACTAGTTTTTGAACTAGTTTTTGGAAATGGCATAGAGATCTGGATTGGAATTCTTGACCTGCCTATAGAATTGGAGATATAGGTCAGCTTCTTCGGGCAATTAGTCATAGCTTGGATTTCTATTCAAATCCTGGAACTTGGTAGAATTATTGAGCAATTGATTTAATGAAGGGAAGTTCTATTCGTTCATTACATTCACAAAGCGAGGTCAATGTTCACTAACCTCTTGACTGATGGAGAGTGTATTTTCATTGTAAGAGTACAAACGGGCTGAATTTAGGCAATACATTTTTTTTTTAATTTTTTTTGCATAAAACAAACATTCCTAAGAATAAGGATTAAACAAGAATGTCTTGTTTTCTTTCACAAACTAAAACTGTGAAGCAATCATTGACTCCCAAATCTGCATTTTACATTTGATGACCGTTAAATGCATTCATTTCAATACCCTTTTTTCTTCATGTAAAAATTAATTTCTAGAAGACTTCTCTGGTTCTTTCAGAATCAGGGTCTTTTTCACCCATTCAAACTTCAAAAATTTAATGTTATGTTTCTCTCTTTCTTAAAGAATCAACTAACTCACACATTAAATTTTAAGATACAGATTTTTCTGCAAGAAGTCTGTCTATAAGAAACTGGTTCTTCTCCTAGTAAAAGTGGCCTTAAAATGGTGTGAAATAAGCATTTGTAGTGAATAATCAAATGCCCACCATCAGGAACTTCATGGTACTGAATCCTTGGAAGCTGCCCTGAAACATATCTTTGGAGTTGGACAGTCACAACTTTGTCTTCATAACCCTGACAGATATGAACCGAACTTTCATTTTGCCCATACAGGTTACTTAGTGTAATTCCCGTTAGCCAAATTCTATCATGAAATCACTTCCAAGTGTGTTGAAAACGTGTTGCTCCTTTAACCTCCTCTTGGATAACTTTGGGAAGTTTGGTATCGTCTTTAAGATGTCAATATCTCGTTTATTGAATAATATTGGATTTTTTAAAGTACAGAAGTCCATGGATTCCAATTTTGAGTCACCCACCGATGTAACAGCCCAGGGGCATAGGTTGAAGGCTACAATCCTAATTTTAAAAGCTTTCTCCTATAGCCCGTTCTTGAATGTCCAATGCTTCATTCTCAACTGAGCTATTGGGGTTTGGATCACTATCACCATATCCAAGCCGATCATAGAGCAAAAAGTAAATCCCCAACTCATCAATCAGTTCTTGAGACGCCAGAATATTTATGTCTTTGGAGCTTCCAAATCCATGGGAGACAATGATTTTGAAGTTAGCTTTGTCCTTAGAAACGCCCTTCCCTCTGTAAGCAAGGTACCTTCCATCACTAAGTTTGATTCTCTGAGAAGACAAAGACCCATTAAAAGATGGTTTGCTTGTATATCCTTGCTTGGCTACTAAACCACCCATTTGAGTAAAATACGATGGCCGTTAAAAGAAGACCCATCTCTCTGGAAGGGAAGAACTCACCCTTTGTGAAGCTTGCAGATATCTCGATTGTACTATATATCCCCTAAAATTTTGAATGTTATCAAGAAATCATGTGTGGTGTTCTTTGGGACGAGTGGAAGGAAGGCATCTGGGAATGCAAGGGGTCTCAATTAGACCATTGGCTAGCTGCTACAGTTCTTACTTCTTATTTGAAAGTTTGGGAAATTAAGGCCTTGGTAGTATTTGTTTGAAGAACATTACCCTCCTGAGGAAAATGGTAATGGAGAATATTTGTTGATTATTTTTCCATATGGCATTCAATTTTTGTTTGCAACTGTCATGTAAACTCCTTCTGGTTGGATATGAAAATAGTGGGATGGAGTTCCACTATCCTTGGCCTTTCATCCATAAGACCAGTAGTTTTATCAAGTCCTGTATCATTTCTCCGTTGACCTTGCAAAAGAGTATATTTTGGAATGACACATGATATTGCTTGGATTGTTCGGTTGTCCCTCCTCTTACAGTTGAGTTTTTGCTACAGTTGAACTGTGGCCCTTGATTTAAGGGAATATCTACCCTCAATTGGTCAGGGTCTAACATAACTATTTCATGGATGATTTAGAGAGAGGAAAAGGGAAACTTTTTGGGACAAAAAAGAGGGACAACTGGACAAGGGAGTTGTTTGAGATCATGTGAATTATTTGGTATCTTTGGGTTTCTGTCAGGCTTCCTATTGTAAATACTTATGCTAGGAGGGGTAGAAGGGGAAATTCACTCACTCCTTGGTGGCGGTTTAAGGTTTAGTCGGTAGTGTAAGGCGGTTTAGTGCCTGGGGTTATAAATAATGTATTTTGGGCTGGAATTAGGGTATGCCAACTTTTATGTATTTTGTCTAGCAATCTATCTTGTGAGGTAGATTTTGGAGAGCCCACCCTCTCGAACAGGTGGTTTTGTACTGAATTGCTACCCATTAATATATCATCGTCATCTATATTTCTTTCAATTTGTTCTGGTATCCTATCAGTTTCATTATTAATGGGCCTTATAATTTCTTCTGTTTACTTAATTTTAGCGGTGAGAAAGCTTCTTTGTAATCTACTAAAACCACCTATGTTATGAATGGCCGTTTAGTTCTCCCTTATGTGGCTTTTTATCTTTAACACGTGTCTTGTTTTTATACAAGTAATTCTTAGAGCTATGTTAATTCTTACCAATATAAGATATATGAGATCATGGCAATTTTTCTGGTTGTTTGAGATCATGTGAATTATTTTGTATCTCTCCCCAGTTCTCCCTAAAAGTTCCTGGTCATGGCAAATTTTCTCTTTCAACTTTGCTCCTGACCTGTTGTATTGGATTACTTGTAATCACCGATTTAATACTACATTTAAACTTTATTACTTGAAATTTCAAACTGGATAATCTGTTTGCTTTAGGAAGAACTTCAAAACATATCTTCTGCTACTGGCGAGAAGGGCGATGATCTAATCAGAGTTTTACGAGAACTTACTGCTGTCCAAAGGAAAATAGCAGATCTTCAAGTGGAACTTCAAGGCCGGAAGGTGAGTATCATGGGTTTTGCTTCTGTTGATTTCAACTTTTAATGTGCAGGACGTTTTCCGTGTTAAAATAAGATAAATTTATACCTGTTCACGGTTAATGTTTTTGTTTTCTATATCTGTTTGGAGTTTATTACTAAATGAATTGAAATATGATGTCCTTAGGATGACAAGAATGTAGCTCATTTGACGCATGTAAGTGAAATGGAAAAGAAGATTGAGACTTTATCAAGGATCACTACCATATTGAAAGATGTCATCCAGAATAAGGTGCTTTCTTGGACTATGATTCTCAACCTTGCATATTTTGCCATCTGGTTGTGGATTTGAATCATAATGCCTTGTGGTTTTAACCTCTTTTTTTTATAAATGACCTCCACAATTGAGAGTAAGGCCTCATCTAATGGGCATAGCTAACTATATGGGTTATTCCTTTGGTTGAAAGACTTCTTTGGTTTTAATTTCATGATATTTCTTTATCGCTTCTATGCTCCAATTTTTCAGTTGCTCCTCCTACTTCTCTCATAAGAATTGGCTGATCATTCTATCCTGCGAAATATGTACTTGGTATAATTATGAAATTGGCCATTCCAAATTTCTGAGAGACTTTTATTCATGTGTTGCAAGCTTTTTTGTACAATAATACAAACTTGTTTTTGGTAAAATCTAGCAGAAAGAGGTATTTAGGGTCCTTTCTGCCCTTTTCTTTATCCCTTGCTTCAATGAGTATTGGATAGCTGTAGCATATATTCACTGACGTTTTCAGGAAGAAATTCTTTACTGAGGCCGTGTTTATTTGAAAGTATTAATGCTTTTAGGACTTGAAATGTGGTAGGTTTACCTAGAGACTTTCTGTATGCTTATTTGTTGCTTCTTGTCATTACATTGATTTGGTTTCCCAGACCTCATTTGTGAAGATTATTGCAGTACACTCTCTCTCTCTAGGAAATGTCATGGATCTACCTTGAGAGAAACTTTCCGTCTAATAATTACTTCTCTTTGCCTAGCCGGGAACTTGTAACCTTGTAAGTAGTGTTTACTGTTTAGTGATTGTGAAAGTGCCGCCTGCTCTGTAAAAAGTGCATTTGCCTTGCAAGACAAGGTTATCAATTGTTGGTGCTTTCCTTTTTCCGCATGTTGAGGATTTGACCGTCATGGCCACTACTAAAATCATTTCGTCATTATTCTAGCATACTCTTTTTAACTTTTCTGGATACCTTTTTGTCTTGGACCTACTCTAAGTAGTATAATTACACCAGGTGCAGATATAGAACGACTCTTCATTTTCGCATTTCATAATGGGAGGATCAAAGCAACTAGTTGGATATTCTTTATTCTTTTAACTTTTGATTGCTTTAATATTTTCTTTAACTTTGGTTAACTGTTGAAGTTAATTGCTACTGTCTTGGCTTCCCTAGGCAGATCATCATTAGAGAAGTTAGTTGTCAAGTTCAAAAAAAAAAAAAAAAAGTTAGTTGTCAACTTGGTCAAAATATTAGAAATTTTAGAGGAAGAATGATTTTTCAATAAGAATGAAAAAAAGGCATTCATTCTAATTCTAGTTGCTGATATAAAAACATGTCCCCTATATAAGTATGTATGTAATCACACATATTCTATCCGTAGTATGCTTTTGATTGCAAACCCTAAAACTTTATGTTGATTGGTATTCCATGGTAACTTGTCTCTTCTGATCTCATTTTTTTTTTTTTAATGAAGCTCATAGATACTAATTTCGATATTAAAAGAAAATCAAATTAAGGGACTAAATGGAAATCAAGTTAAAATTTTGGACCAAAATAATATTGAACGTTTTTTTTTATTGTAAATGTTCTCAAATATTTCCTTCCAATATCAATGAGCATGTTTAAATCTTAAAAGTTCTCTGCCCCATACATGTCGTCCCAAATAGTCCGACTTTCTTTGGCCATGTCCTATTGTCTACAATTTACAAATAAAAGAAAATCTGAACATTTGGTTTCTTGTTCGTTTCAACTTGTATTTGACAGCAATGCCTTAACCTTGAGCATGCATGACTCAAATGCCATGATATCTCTTATATCATATTTTCCTCATTTCCAAATATTGCAGGATCGTATTATAGCTCGTCTTCAGCAACCATATTCACTCGACTGCATTCCAGTGGAAGCAGAATTTCAGGTTTGTCCATCAATGAAATGCTCATCATTCCTTGAAAATTTATGCAGTAAAATTGTCTGGTGTCCGAGGGGGCTGGATTTTGGTTACATCCCTTGACTTACTTCCCTAGGATTATGAAAAAATGGCACATGAAATGCAACTAGAACACAAACTCGGCCAATATTTCCTTTTTCTTTTCCATATACTATTGGATTGGGCATCTAAAACAGCCAAAACTTGAACACCTCACCATTCCATAAACTTTTGTCTGTTTCAAGGACAAACTCTTCATCATGAATTTATGATCATGTGATCAAGTAGTGATAGTGATAAGAAGTTTGAAATCTGTGTGGCATTGTTTTGTACTTTCTGATTCTGATAAGATTTAGATTCTGCCGGAGTTGGCCGATCATGTGATTGACTGAAAAACGACAATGCTTGGTGGCAATGTTTTGCAGAAACAATTTTCCGAGTTATTGATGAAGGCTGCTAGTGATTATGGAGCTTTGACAGCTTCAGTTGCAGATTTTCAATGGAGTCAGAACTTTAAGGAGTCGCCTTCAGTTTGGGGGGTAAACCTTAATAACTTTTGCCTCGTTTAATTTGATATTGACAAATGTTCAAAACATGAATCCAATCAGATGAGAATTTGTTGTTTTCAACTCAGGATGAACTGCCCATTAAGATACAAAGAATTGGATCTCACCCAAGTCATAGAATTATAGTCCATAGTTCATCCAAATTGAAAATAATCTTGAATCCGTTTCACTGATATAGGAAATGCTGAGGCCCATCCCTGTAGCTTTAGCTTCTTGCACTAGATTCTTTGAAGCCATGAGTGCTATGAGGGAATCGTTTGCAACTCTACAAAATATGAGAGTAGGTAATTCCAATTCATCTTTGCCAGCAACCCCGCCCATTGATCCGTCCCTCCGAGTGGCAGGCGATTCCGACTGCATCACACCACCTCCATGGCGAACCAAATCAAGCTTTGTTGGCTTGAGCATCCGAAGCTTGCATAGGCAAGCAAATGGACAGCAACAAGCTGAAGATGAACACAGTGAACAAGATGACTCACATCCGGTCAATGGCTCAAGCCACCGCAGATTGTCATGGCCCCCTTCGATTAAAAAGAGTGGCATTTGATCTAACCGCAAGGCCAAATCTGATCTCTTTTTGGTTAATTGATATTGTATTTTGATGTAGTTATTGTCTGTTGATTCAAAGATTATCATTTGATGTACATGTAAAATATTGATTAGATTGATCTCGATGAGTATTGTAAACAAATATAATTTTAACTTCGTACTTTAAACAAAAAAACTTCTTTTGTTTAATCGAGTGATTTGTTATTATTATTATTATTATTATAACAATCATTTGAATCCGAAAAAGGGAATAGAATAAATAAAACAACTATTTAATGATTGGGATGTTTCATTACATATTCAACATTTAATTATGAACTTCTTTTCAATAAATTCGTTTGAAAAATCATGTGGGACAAATGTTCCAAAACAAATCGAATATTATAAAATCCAAATTCCGAAGATATTTTGCATTAAATCACATCAAAACACTTATTTAGGATTAAAATATCATTTTAACCAATATATTTTTAATTTTATTTAATTTTAGTCAATATACTTATGTTTAAGTTTAGTTCTTTAATTTTAATTAGTCTTAAAATTAGCTTGTGTTATTAGTTTGAAGTTACGTTTAATTCAAATGGACTAAATAATTACAATAATTTTCATGACAGAGTGAAATATGTTTCTAAAAACTATATAAAAAAGGTAAACATACTTTTTTTTTAAGTTAACAATAAACTATCCTAAAATTTATTAAAATATCGTAACTAAAATTTAAATATTTAAAAATATAGAAATTAAAATAATATCGAAGTATAGAATAAAAAAAAATACTTTAATATTATTTATTTATTTATAACTTCTTTTAATTATTTGGAAGACAACACTTATCATTTTTTTTTAATATCTATGAGTGTTCGGGCCAACGCGTACCATCTAAGCCCTTTATTTTTTTCTATGGTCTTTATTGACTGGATGGTTAGACAACACTTATCATTTATTTATTATAAGAACAAAACATTCAAGAAAGGGTCCGTTTGGAATACATCCTAATTTAAATGTTTTTCAAGAATGCATTTTTTCAGTTACATTTTCTCGTAATGGTTTTTGTCCACAAGTTATTGTATACTTAAAAACTAAAAAAAAAAAAAGTTGGTTTCAAGTGTTAAAGTTAAATCAACAAAAAATTTAAAAATAAGAGTTGAAATTAAGGGTTTTTTTTTTTTTTTTTTTTTTTTTTTTTTTTTTTTTTTTTTTTCAAAAAAACATAAATTAAGCTCTTCGTTCTTGTTTAAATTGTGTTTCTTTTTTTATATTGGATGCAATAAAAGAAAAGAGAATAGATTTGATTCATGATTTTTTTTCTACTAGAGAAGGTCTTGACATTTTCTTACAAACAGTATCTCCGAAAATTCGGAAGGCTCCCTCTAAGACTCCACAGTCTCTAAACTCGCCCAATTTGTCTTTCTCTCTCGTCTTCTCCTTCGCGGCGGCGCAAGTTTCTTCATCCCCGCGCGCAGTCCCTCAGTTTCCGTCTCCCTCCCTCTCGTTTTCCTTCCTCTCTCCGCCGAGCCGCCAATCTCTCCCTCTCCCACTCCTCCTCTCTTCTCCGGCGATTTTCTCCACGCCTCGCCCAAATCTACAACGGAAGCCGTCAACTCTGCGCTCACAACGAACAGACCAGGTTCCGGGCCTGATTCAACGCCAACAGCGCTCTATCTCTCTTCATTGTGGTGCGTGTTTCGACGTTTTCGCTCAGATTTCGGCGTGACCCACACTCTTTAGACTTCGAATTTGGATTACCCAATCCGTATCAATTCTGAATTTGCAGGTTTTAGGTCCTTTTAGTGCCACCCAGCGAGTGTTTGGGCTCGAAATTGGTTCTCGGCACCCACGTCCCGTTTGGCCTTCAATCGATTCAACAATAGCCTAAAGAGGCCTGATTGGCGTAATCGGACTCTATTGATCACTCTTCAGCAAGTGTTTGAGTTGTTTTGGTGAGCTTTTAGTAGTAAAGTTCTCTTTAGACCCTGTTAGCAAAGCATCCATTATATTAGTTTTAGATTGGTCTCTGATGCTTGGGTATTATCCAACTTCTTTTCAATGACTAAACTTTAGAAAGCTGGTTTCATGAATTGGTATATTTCTATTATCGCATTTGATTAGGAATTAAATTATCACTAGATTGAAGATTTGCATCTTTCTATGTGAGCACATCCATCTATAAGTTGTTAGATTTCCTAACTTTGTCGTGACACAATAGTTAGAAATTTGGAGTTTAAAAGTAGTGAAGGGATGTTGGTATTGTCAATAGCAATTGGATTTGGTTGTGGGTGCCCCCCCTCAGTTGAAAATAATAAAATACACAAGCAGGCACCAATCCATAAGGCTTTATAGGTCAGCTTAGAGAATAACCAAGCTTAGTTACAAGAGTGAGATTTTCTTTTTGGGTTTTTCCCAACAAAGACTTGGTCTAGGCTTGTTAGGCTGAATACAGAAATACCACCCTCCAACGGAAGGGGAAAAGAGGATAGAGAGGAAAAAAAATTGAACGGAAATTACAATTTCTTCAATGGATTTTGCTCCATCTTTAGTTTTTGAATTTGCTTATGGAAAATACCAATTGTCTCTTTGTTGATATATAGGAACGAAGAGGGTCTTAACTATTATTATTTTTTAAACTTTGTTTACCATGTCTGAGAAAATTCAAATTCTATAATTTGTGTAAAGATAAGGTAAAATGATGGTTATTGTCTTTCCATGTCACAGGCGTGCGTGAAGAGAATCGAAGGGGACAAACAGTGGTAATTGTTAGCTAGCCAAACTCTCCAAGTACCTCTTTCAAGGTATAATTAAACTCAATCACGGTTGAACTATCTGATTCGAGGATGATTTTTACTTATTTACTGTTGTTGTCATTCCAGAGGGGGTTTGTTATGCCATGGACTTAAACATACCAAACAAATTTTCAATTTCTCAACCTTAAGACCTTCAAAACTATCATAAAATTAGATCTGAAAAGGGGCTTAAAAGTGGTAAAAACAGTCACAACATACCTTTTCATGAAGAATTCAAAGCCACAAACTACAGTTTGTCGTAGCAATCATTTGACAAACGTTTTGAACCAAAAGAATCCAATTTAGACACAAAAAACAGCCTTAAAATAGCTAAGAAAATTCTGGAAAAAAATCCTTCTTTTTAATCAAAATCTTGATTTTAAACCAAAAACCTCGACCAGGTGATATCCTATCCCTTCTTTATTATACACTTCTTGGTCACCCTTTCAAAAACGACACTAAGATTCTTTGGTGGAATTTTTTGTATGCTTTCTTCTGGAACTTGTGGCTAGAGAGAAATGCTAGAATCTTCACTAATAAACAGCAGAATATCTATGCTTTTATAGAATCCACTTCATATCTTGCTATGTATTGGAGTAGTCAAGCCTCCCCTTTTGTAATTATCCCTTATCTTTCCTTATATCCCAATGGAGATCTCTTTTGTAATTCCCAATTGGGCCCCTTTTGTAATCTATTTCATACATCAATGAAATAGTTATCGTTTCATTAAAAAAAAAAAAGATTTTGAACCAAAAACCCTAAGAGGAAAAACTTTCATAAAAAATTTAGGCTAAAACAAAAACCTAAAACTTTTTTAGGGCAATTAAGACCAAAAGCTTTTCAAGAACAAATTCATTTAATCAAAAGAGAAAAACAAAAGAGAACCAAGACTAGAGGGAAAGAAAACTTACTGTTTTTTCTTTGGGAAGGAGGTTGATGCAATTTGTGGTATTCTAGTTACTGCCCTTTTCTTTTCTGGGTACCTCTAATTTTGAGTTGGACTTGATGCCCGTCAAATTGATTTTTTTGGGTGAATCTATTTTGATCTGTATCGGTAATTTGATTGTTAGGGTTGAAGAATTCAAACGAGCTGAGGGTATTCGATGGCGTTGCAAGAAAAACTTGATAGGTTTAAGAAACAACAAGAACGATGTCAGACTACCTTGACTGGCATTGCTGCTTCCAAGTCTACACCCAAGTTTACGCCTGCACCGGCTTCTTCCATTGTGAGACCTCCGGCTCCTGCTGTGAAATTTTCAAATGATACTGAGAGACTTCAACACATTAACAGCATAAGAAAATCTCCAGTTGGGGCTCAGATCAAGAGGGTTATTGACCTGCTGTTGGAGGTTCACACCTTTCACCCATGTTTCTTTTTTTAAAAATATTTTCCCCCTTTGGTTTTGTTCCTTCTATTTCATTTGTTTTCCTGGGTTTCTTTTGTTTGATCGAATTCTTGAATGGAAGGCTATGTATAGTATGGGATTTAATGGCCATGTATTGATTTGAAATCTGTAGAGCTAATGCTGAAATTTCACATATATATTTACTAACTTCAATATATTTTTTAACGGATTATTTTTTAACCGGGATATTTGGCTGGTTTGAGAGAAATATAGGTTTTTAAGGTATTGAGACTTGTGATTGCCTTTAGATGGCAAGAGTAGCTAGGATCCTCTTCAATGTCTTTTGCATGATTGTTTTCCTTACTTTGTGTTGGTGAAGGAATGTGTTTTTACGTATAAATTACATAATGTGATAATGTTAATCTCCGATGAGAAAGTTTGTGAATCGTTTTTTCTCTTTTACTGTTAGTGAAATGGAACCTTAAAGTTAAAGGTATTTTACAATCTTACAGCTTGCCTATTCTGCATGTTAACAGACAAGACAAGCCCTTACACCAGAGCAAATCAATGATGCATGTTATGTTGATATAAATTCCAACAAAGCTGTCTATGATAGTCTGCGGAATAACCCAAAGGTGCACTATGATGGGAGACGTTTCTCATACAAGGTAATTTATATTCTCAAATACCTATAGAATTTGCCTGAACTGTACTTATTTTGTCTAAATGTTTGGACTGTCAATGGTGGATGACATTTTTTTCCTCATGTATTCAGTCCAAGCATGACCTGAAGGATAAAAATCAACTTCTATACTTGATACGGAAATTTCCAGAAGGCATTGCTGTCATTGATCTCAAAGATTCTTATCCAACCGTTATGGAAGACTTGCAAGTACGTATACTTGAGAATTTTTTTATGTGCTTTTTCTATTTTGAATGGAGAAGTGCAATATACCAAGTAACCTTTGGATGGCTATTCTTATTGAACAGCTTTGGCATCAACTTTTGTAGAGTTTAATATAGGGACAATTTAGGGCTTCAAAACTCTTATGCAAGGGTTCTTTTCATTATTTGAAAAAAAATGTCGTTTCTGGTTCGAAAAGAAATATCTTATGCAAGGGTTCTCGAGGTTGTGTATTTTATTTGCTTAGTAATAGGAATCTTATAAGAATATAAGTAAGGTGGAATTATGAATGTTAGTAAGGGAATATTAGTAAGTAGTTTGTTAGGATATTGGGTTATAAATAGAGGGAGTGGGAAAGGAGGGAGGGTAAGCTTTGACTCGGTGAGTTTAGGGCTTGAGTGATCTCAAGAGATGGGGAGTCCAAGTACTTCGAATAATTGGTTTATCGTGTAGTTCCTTTATCCTTTTATATTGCAATCCATTGTGGTTATGTTTTGGTTCATATCAAATCGGTACCAGAGCAGTTCAATTCTAACATGGAGTACATAAAGGAATGGACTTATTGAAGAATCAATTGGATGAGCAAATGAATTCCGTGTTCAAATTTGGACAACATAGGTTGGCGCAGGATTTTGGAGACAACCGAAAGAAATAAAGAATCGTCGGAATCTTCATATCTTTTTTTGAGAAGAGAAACAAATTTCATTGATAAATGAATTAAAGGGAGAAAGGGCTCCCAAGTAGATCATTACAAGGAGGTCTAATTGGAACTTAAAAGAAGAAAGACTATAGTCTCTGAAAGAGTGTTTACATTTACACCAATAAAAAGCATGGAATAAAATCAAATCCCAAAAACAGTAAAATTGAGAGAGATGCCCCTGAAAATTCTGCCATTCTGCTCACACCAAAGATACCAAAAGAAAACTCTATTGATGGCAAGCCAAAAAGCATATTCCACCCAAAAGCTTCCACCATAATGGACCAATATTGTGATGCAAAAGAACAATGACCAAAAAGATGAATTGGGCACTGAGCACTTGCACAACACATAACACACCACGAGGGAGAAAGAAGAAAATGAGGCATTCTTCTCTGAAGTTTGTCCGCTGTATTAATTCCAACATGACTAAGCTCCCATAAGAAAATTTTAATCTTTTTTGGGTAATAATCCTTCCATATCATTGAAAAAAGATTGTTCCTGGTCGGACCCTTTGAATGGACTAAATCTTCCATCAAAGACCGAACTGTAAATGAATGAGAGGAATCAAGATGCCAATACCAAGAATCTTGTGTATTCCTGAAAATAACTGATGATAGGAGAGGTGAGAGACTAGCCCATTCTTGAATTTCCTCATTGAGACTTCGACGAAGCCCTAAATCCCGTGCTTTAGATTCTGAATTCCAGATTTGAGCAACCGTTGCCATAGTTCTAGATGATAAACGATAAAGTCTAGGATAAGAGGATTTGAGAGATATACTAGCAAGCCACAAATCATTCCAAAAAGATGTATGAGTCCCATATCCAAGCCTCCTTTGAATACGACTACCAACAATATCAATGGTGCTACAAATATGTTTCCAAAGAGATTTCGTTGATCCCCCCATAATGGGTTTCTGGTTCTAATTACTCAAGAGGTTAATATAAGAATTTATTGGGGTCTAGTTTGTAGTTGTATTCGGTAGATTAGGACTTCTTGTATATAAATGCCATGTAGAATTTAGCAATCAACATATTAAGTCTTGATTTGACTAATAAAGGGGTTGTTTGAGTGTTACGAAAAACAACTCCATGCTTTTTGGGTATGTAGTGAATATGAATATTAAGTGCACAAAAACTTTCTAAACTATCTAGAAAAAAATGTTCTTAAATGAAGTTTTGAAAATAAAAGCAGAGGAGTTTTTTCCTGAATAGCTCTCAAAAAAGCCCTTAAATTCATTTGAGCTACCACACTTTCATATTTTCTTTCCTCCCCTCCCCCCTTCCTGTTTATTTTTCTTTAGACAATGCCCCATGGAAATACAAAATATCCCAGTCTATTCGAGAGGGCTGGTACTCTCCCTTCCTCTCCAAGCTCACTAAAGCAACAACACAAAAAGCATTAGCATAAAGACTGGCTAACGTTCCTTTCCCCGTTCCTTTCCCATGAATATCCTAATTCCTACCCACATTCCTTCCCTGGTCCCCTCTTTCCTATGTAACTAACTTGTCGAGGGTGAATTAGCCTTCCTACCTCTCCTTGTATACTGAATTGTGATGGGGGCCTAACAGTTTTGTTCATCCAACAATTCCTATTCCTGAAGTAAGAGAACTATAGTGTTTTTATGAGCAGTAAAAATTTTAAATGGAAGTATTTAGCCCCATGGTTTATGGTCTTTGTCAAGATTGTTGCACCTAAACTTTAGTCAAGAATTTGTAAAAAACTACAAGAAACGTTTGCCTTTTGGTATAAAACCTGTACAAAAAGCTAGTAAAGGAAAAGAGTGGTAGGGTCCAATCATCCACGTCACCCATCTACAAGACGATTGAGGTATGAGGTCAATAAAAAGATGAAGAGTTGAAGATAACATGTTATCGAGTACGAAAGTTAGATGGAGATGTGGAGATTCATAGAGCATCATTAAATCTTGGGAGTTGGTCTATGAATTATTCACTGTAATCAGGAAAAAGGTTTGAAAATTTGAATGTGCCCAACATTCTTCAATAAATGAGAAGAATAAACTTCCATATATGAATTAATAGTCGAAAAAACTACCTCTGGTTTTGGAACACTCATCCTTGAATGCTTTGAAGCTGGAGGAGGATTAGCTTTTTTCAACTAGGGAAAACGAGGGGAATGTAGGAAATTACTGTTTTACGTATGTTTTACTTTTGATCTTTTGAATTTAGTTGATTAGGATAATAATTAGGAGTCATAATTAGTCTATCTGATTAGCAGATTACTGGGAGTTTTATTAGAATTTGGTTATTTTTTTTTATATTAATATCCATGTCTATACTTTTTTTTTTTTTTTTTGAAAGATTCCTTATTACATAGAGAAATTTCGAATGGTAATAACCATTGCTTTTGGGTTATTCATCAAGTTTAAGTTATGAGGAGTGACCTCTTCAAAAAAAAAAAAGTTATGAGGAGTGATTTGTGGGAGTTGTAAATTCGGACTCCTTGTAGTTTTTTCGGTAATGGTGGAAATTATAATACTCGGCTATAGTAGGAGGAATCGCTTTGAGATTGTTTCTATTGACTTCCAAACTTATGTTTATTTGTTTACATACTTGTTGATCATTATTTTATTTTGGCCTCCCAAACTATATAAAGTTTTGCTTTGATGGAACCCCTGCTCTTATATTTACACAAATTCTTCTATTATATTATGAATGGAAAGTGCTTGGCTGTGTACTTTTTCAAAGCTCGTTTTTTTCCAAATGATTTAGGACATGTATGGGAGTTATTTTGGAATGGCAAAAAATCACTTTTCTAAAAATGGCCGGGCCAAAATTGATTTTTGTCCTTCCATAATCACTCCCAAACATGTCCTTAGTAGGGTATAGGTGGCCATCCATTCTTTTGAGCTAACAATATCTCTTTACACTTGTTTAGGGTCTAAAAGCCTCTGGCCAGGTCTGGCTTCTCTCAAACTTTGATTCACAAGAAGATATTGCATATCCAAACGACCCAAGAATTCAAATCAAAGTAGATGACGATCTGAAGCAATTCTTTCGAGAGATCGAATTACCTCGTGACATGCTTGATGTCGAAAAGGATCTTCAGAAAAATGGGATGAAGCCTGCAACCAACACTGCAAAGAGGCGAGCCAATGCACAACACGTGGCATCCTCGAAGCCGAAGCCGAAGAAAAAGAAAGAGATCAGCAAGAGAACCAAGCTCACCAATGCACATCTTCCCGAGCTCTTCAAAAATTAGAGAACCCTATGCTTATAAGGTCATCTGTAGGCTGATATGCAACAATGTAATTATGCATGGGTCAATGGACTCTGTAGATAACATTCTCCATCCCTTATGTTTGATGTATTGTTTCTTTTCCTGTCTTCTTTTCATGATATCTCATCATAGAATTAAATGCTTATATGTTTACTTTTTATGTCTTTGCTTTTACTTAAATTAATTGAACAATTGAATTATAAGAGATAGATTCAAGTTCAATCAAACATAGATATATCGACACGCAATAAGTTTATCACATGAAAACTTTTAAATTCTGTTATTTCAAGTTGATTTGATTTTGGGAATTCTATAAAAGAAATGTCGTTTAATTTTCAATTTATTGTTGAGATTATTTCTAAAAAAAAATATTGTTGAGATTAATTTATTCAAAAAAATAAATCGTTAATGGTGTAATTTATAAATTTGGTCTAAGGGCGTCATTTCAATTTGGTTTATATAATTCAAAACTTTTGGTTTATATAATTCAAAACTTTTCGTTTTTTTTTTTTTTTGAAGCCATTCCGTTTTGGTTCTTAAACCTTACAAATCATCCCTGCATTGTCTTCCATCATTGAATTGTCTTCAAAATGGCATTATGAGTTCGACTTCTTTATTTTACATTATTTAAGGGTTCAATTGTAAAATTTCACAAGTCAATAACGTAAATTAAACAAATTGAAAGTTTGAAGATGTGATTGTAACAACCTCTAATTTAATGAAATTATAAATTTAAACCAATTAGTTTCACGGATAAAGAGATATACTCTTGATCTAAATGTGAGTGTTCGAAGGTTAGGGTGCATTTGATTGGTGATCTGAAAACAGAAATTTGAAAATTGTATTTCATGTTTTCAAAATGTGTTTGGTAGCAGATTCAGAAAATTGGATTTCAAAATTTCCACCCATCAATGGAAAAACCGTTTTAAAAAACACATATGCGAGACTCATATTCACTGATTAATCTAAAAACATAAAAAGGCCCTTTTTAACTTCTATGGTAGGAAGAATGCAGCAAAATCAAGCGGTCCTGATTTGTTTGAGGGACATTCAGACGAAAGCGCACACAGTTCTTTACTTAGCAGTGACAGTGAGCGCATCGTCAACAACTTAAGGCGCCAATTTGTTGTTTTGATGATGGGTTTTCCAAGTCCACTCATTTTTGTGCCCCTTAACTTCCCATCAATTTCCATGGCGGATCTTCAGCCAAGGAACTAGATATAATTTTACAGAGACGGCGAGATCAGTCACTCTCCAAATTAATTACGCCATCGCAATGCTGATTCAAGCTCACTCTCCAAACCCACATTTCTTCTTTCTTCCCCCAAACCCTTCAATTTCCCGCCACCTCTCTTTCCATGGTGAGATGCTTTGGTTTTGTTGGTTATGGGAATGTCTATCAAGTTCTACCAGAAAAGATTCGGGTTGGGTTTTCTTCTTGTCGCTGTGTGAATTAACTGTTTTGTATTGAATTTTCTGCATTTTCGTGCAGTTTCTCATTCTCTTGGTGTCAAAGCGCCGATTGGGCGACGAAATGAACGAATGCCTGTAATTTCTGCTTCCGGAGAGCACAGCCCATCTGTCAATTTGGGGAAGAGAAGGTTGAGGCCTTTTCAAATTGCAATTTCCAATCTATTATCTATGATGGAATGCTCAAGAGTTATAATTTATAAGTTCTTTTAAATTGTACGTAGAAAGGTTTTCGAACACATATCTCTGCTCAAAGCGAAGGATAATATTTCTGAAGAGGAAGAGAATGATATGCTGGACTATCTCTATACCACGCAGTATCAAATGAGGGGGATTGTTGCCGTATCATTAGGTGAGTTTCTGGCCTTCTGCTTTCTAGAATTATGGAATGTTCAGAATATTGTGTGAATTTTGCTTTCCTTTTGCTTCTGCAGGACGGGCCTGTGATCAAAATAATGAAAGGTATACCCATGGTGTGTATATGCGTTTCCAAAGAAAGGAAGAGCTTGAAAAATTCTATGTGAACCCTTTCTACTCGCGAGTGCTAAAGGAACATGTGATGCCTTATTGTCATGTATGCCTCAACATGTAACTACCAATCCTCTCAATCTAGCTTCCTTAGTTTCTTTCTTTTCCCCCTTTTCTTTTTCCAAGATTGTCTTGCTATCTGTCCAACTTATGAATGGGTTTTACTGTCTATATAACCAGGAACTGATTCATGTAGATTATGAATCAGAGGTGGAAGATGACATGCTTCCCATATTTCGGAAAGGAGAGGTTTGAACCAAAATTAACTTCTTTCATAGCCTTTTTGGACAAAATGCAAATCTCTAAGTTCCAGTGTAATGTGTGTCAAATCATTATTTAGTGTCTTTGATGAATGTTGCTTGCGTTGATGTGATATCTTGTATTTCCTTTTAGATTTTATTGCTTAAATATCTGGGTTTATCGGGACTTGAAATCACAAGTTTTAGAGTGAAAATTGTTTTTAAACTTGGGGAAGGGGAGTATCATAATCTTTGGAGTGGGGGAGAGCCGTGATCTTTAAATACCTAGTTGATTTGGGTTGCTAAGTAGACTTCTTCCAGGAAAAATATATTGAAGTTGCTTTGTTGATTTTTCTTTCTTATTGTTACGTTCTTTCTTGTATATCATATACCAAATTTGAAATGCAAGGAAGTTAGTACGAGAATAGTGGGGCTAAGGACCACTGTTGGAAGGAGCTGCTTGTGCGGTAATGTTCAAAACCAGAAAGTTTTTGGAATGATAAATCCTCTAAATCGAAATTATCTTGAGTTTCATCAAACCCTTATCTGTTGCATTAGAAACGTGATTTCTTGTGTTAATATCAATTTGAGGTCTTGTATAGTTGTTGTTTTGAGATATTGACTATGTCAAGCTTAGTGGGATTTTGCCTTGCTGGGCAACAAGACTATTAATATTGAAAAGTAGAATCTGTTTCCCTATCAGTTGTATGTCTTCTGATGATCTTTGGCAATTTGGACTTGACTATACCTTTAGAAAATATAGTAGTCACAAAGAGCTTTGATATCAGGAGTTCAATCGTGGTGTGGAGTTTGTGCTTCTCATTAAATTTCTTCAAGATTCATTTGGCGAACCTTTAGAAGATGCATTAAATTCTCTCGAGAGACTGACAATTGATAATCCTTCCTTAATTGTCCAGTTTACGCAAGGTATCCTTTATATTCAATTATTTATTCTGAAACTTGGAGAGGAACATTAACATGTATTATAGCTATCAAGTTTGAATTTGATGTAGATTACTCATGACATGCATCCCAATATATGTGATGAGATCATCTTTAGCTAATCAGTACTAATAAGTTATTCTTTTCAGATATCAGGTAGTGGGATTTTTATGTTTTGAATTCATATCAGGTTTAAATTTTAATCCCAGTTGTAAGGAGTTTACACATGGAGTTGTTATACGATTTCGGTCAAGTAAGCACTTTTATGACTTTGTGTTCTTTTATATCAAATAATGTGCCCTTTAATGGCCTCAATATAACTTCTTTTGCAGTCAAAGCCTTCGAGATATTTACAGGCAGCTCAGATTACAAAGATGTAAGAAACCCTGTCGATTAAGTTATCATATTTGCTGATATGTTTTTTCTGTTTAACTCGATTTGTTAGTGAAACCATCATCTATTTGTGCTTTTAAATTATCTTCGTTCATTGTTGGATTCTAATACACCCACGGGGTTTTATATCTGCTCCTGCCTCCATATTCTACGTACTGCCAATTTTTATTTTTTATTTTTTGATTTTTGAAAAATTTTAGTTCTAAATCAGGATAACCTGTAAACCCTAAAATGTAGAAGTGTTTTCACCTCAAATTATGAATGTGCTTGCTGATAACGTAGCTGTTGTCTTCATATTGGATGTCCTAATCGGTTTTCATTTTGAAAGTAGATGTGGAGGTGTAAGTTCCAACCAATCATCCAGAAAACAGTTTCTCTTCACTTCTCTGTTGACCCAGTAGGGACTGAGATCATGTAGCAAGGAGAATTTGTGGTTTGTTCCCTATACATCATTCGTCCCAAGTGACGTGTAGATGATTGTAGGCTTAATATGATTGGAGTGAACTCTTTGTTGCAGGTTTTGACAACAGATTTCGTTTTATGTCTTAACAAGCATAAGGGTAAGTAAGTATCTTGTCTTGTACTTTTGGAATCCGAAATCGTATTATCTTGTCTTGTATTTTTGAGATACGAAGTCGTATTCCACTCTATTTTATCTTTCTTCATCTTGCCATTAGTTAATCTTAATGCATTTCAATTTCATAAAGGTATGTGGATTTCTGAAATTATCTTTCTGCTTGAATGGTATTGCAATTCTACCTCCTGCCATTGAAATGTGTTCTAAAATTATTCTCTGGGTTGTGAAAATCTGAAAAAGGGATCCATATTCTGATTATTCATATTTGATCTGGAAAATATGTTGACTTTATGATATTCTAAAATCGTTTTATGTTTGTGGAAACCTGAAATAGGTTCTGAACTTGGATTTATCACTAACCAATACGACAACTTAGGTGAAAATAACTAACGATGTAATAACCTCTCAAGTGGTTTGCCTATAGTCATTGACAATCAAATTTGAAGAGGAGCTTTTACTGATGTTAAATGCTCGACAGAGAGATATATCTTGGCGAATGACTTCCACTGCTTCCTGATATGTTTTATCTTTTCAATATTTCAAATATAATCAAAGCAATTTTACGTGTGCTTGTTTTACTATCATGGGGATTTTCTCCTTGGATTCTTTCATGTATTGAAAAACCATAAAATTCAGAATTGCATATAAATCTGCTGAGATGAGTTAACTTCAACTTCTTTCCCATTTGATACCATGTTAACGACTTGCCTTACTATATATCAACTTATTCACTCTTCTAAGATCAACATTTAAATTACTGGAATTCCATCTCATTGTTCAGGCTGGTTACCATTAATCTGACATGAGGGCGGAATCAGGAGGTACAGATTCTTGCGTTTGATTACTAGCTTGTACTTTTCTCTTGTACACCCAATCATTGAGGCCATTTTATACATATTCTAAATGTTATTTTTCTATTTTGTACAACTCATGAGAGTCACTTGAGCTATTCAATCTACGATGAGAACAATCTCTGTCAAGCTTCATGTCTGTAAGACTGTAACATAAACACATTGATGCTTGCATTTCTTCATTTCTTCGTACTGTTTTCTCAACCGTAAAAATTAAGTACCCATCTGCTCCCAGAACGTGAGCCAAGTCCTTATATCGTGCGGAGACATTATAATCATCCGGGAATTATATGCTCTAAGTTATTTTGAATGGATTCTGTCAATTATTTTGTTACTGAATGCAGCTCTTTCAAGTAATTTACTTGCTTAGGCGATATATATTTTATATACATGAAAGGAAATCACAAGGTCGTTGGTGATCAGTAACATTTCATTTGACGTTATGTTAAGATTTCCCTAAATTCTCAAGGCTTGATTTCAAACAATTGAAAACCACAGGGTAGCTGGTCAACTTGGTAACAAAACATTTCACTTTCTTCATTTTAGTAATATTTGTCTTAAAGAATTTGCTTATTTTCTTGTAAGGTAGAGTAAATTCTTTTATATCGAACAGAACTCTTATGAATACAATATTTAGGATAAATATGGGGGTCGAATGATGCTCAGAACACAACCGTTAAAGATCAAGACATCTTCGTCCTAAGTCTCTATATTGCTTAAACTGCTGATTAAATTAGTTTGACTAACAATCATTATTGTAGTTCTAATTTGAAGTTAGAACATGAATAGCTTGATCAGAACAACTTGCATCAATTGGTCAAGAAAATCCCCCACGAGCACTCAAAAACCTTTATTTCTTTTTCTCCATTAATTAACTACCCCATGCCCATATGGCTCTTGTCGGTTGTTTTCTCCTTCCTCTTCATCTAAAAAGCTGCCTATGAATTCCATCTTCTCACTGATTGTTCTTCTACACATGGCGCACGCCCAAAAAGTTTCTGCTACACTGAATTCCTATGTTTCTTTTTATCCAACTCTCCCAACGGATCCAGTACCCATATGTTTCTGCAGATGGATTATGAAATTTTAACGAGTTCTGAGTTTACTCAGAAACCCCTTTTCTCTTTAGAACAGGTAAAGAAGTGCAAGGGGTGAAGTCTAAGATTTCATTGATTTCCACGTGAGAGGTGTACACTTTTTGGCTGTCAAAGCACATGAATTCTTTATTTCATTGCTGTTGTTTTCAGTAGATATTTTTTCTTCTTTCTCTCTCTCTCTCTATTGTTTTCTGTTTGGAAAGTATGATGTGTTGTAATTTTCTTGGCTGGCATTTAGGATAAATCTCTCTCAACATCTTTCTCTCTTTGGATGGAAGCAAAAAGGGCCTAAAACAAATCCAGATGGGAGTGTCTGAGGGAGCTCACAAGTAAGTTTCTTTGGGACCCTTTCTCTGATCACTCTCTGTCTTTCAGTCTTTCTTCTTATAAACTTATTATATGAAATGGGGGCCGACCATTTCCACACACACTGCCCACCTTCCATTGTCCCTACTCTTCATCATCTTCTGTTGGCCCATTTTCCAGCTTTCTCTCGTTTGCACCACTCAGTTCTGAGTAGTTTATAAATATGAAAGAAATGAAATGAGAACAGAAATAAAATAGTAAACCAAAGAAAAAAAAAAGACTATGAAAGAGAAAGATATGTTGTCCTTATCATCTTTTTTAGATCCACAAGCTAACTAGTAAGACAGACTATTTATGTTACTTTTTATCAGTTATTAAGGTCACGATAAAGTGAGGAAAAGAAAAATGTCTAAAGTGACCATCTTCACGAGACTTTAATTATAGCAATAAGTAGCATATTAATTAGATCAGAGTAGATGTAAGTTTTGGGTCTCCAAGTGTCCAAATAAATCTGGAAAGTTCCTGGAGATTTGATTGGTGTTCTTTTCTTTGACACAATAAACTAGCTTGATGTTCTTAAAAGAACAAAGGAAAAGCAATATAGTTCACATGTCATAGAATCAACAGCAATAAAGGGTTCTCTTAGGGAATCTAAGGTTTTTTTTTAAAAAAAATCTAAACTGCATGGATTTGCTTTCACACACTCATCTAAAAATCTTATACCATAGCTTTCTCTACTTGTAACTAATAAAAGACTTGTGGTTGCATTTATCTTTTCTTTTAACAGTTTTACCTTTGAAAATGGACTCTTGGCCCTGAAATAATCCCCTTTATTCACTATCGATAAGTTTTTATTGAACCATGTATCACATTATAGATTACCGACGTCGACTACCTATGTTTGCATTCTCAACAATCTTCTACAAAATGAAGGACTATTGAGTCTTCTTTCAACAGTCTTTCCATCAAATTATGTAACTTGTCGAAAAACTTAGATTCGTCCTCTTTGTTCGACATTAGAAGATTTCATCCACACACTCAAGTCTTTAAAGTTCATCATTTTCTCACCGTTTTCAATGATTCTATTCACATGATTAAGTCGATCTCATAACTTTGATAGGAAATGTTAAAACAGAAGACCTCTCATTTATCTTTCATGTAATTCACCTTTGAGTTTTTTCTTACGCCCATACCAAAAAAGACTAGAGATGTCGTCTTATATTCAACACGGACTTCAACCACATCTTTAATATTAAAACTTCTCAGGTGACAAATACATAAAATATCTTCTTAATCTTTGGGATTAAGAAATGAGTTTTCTTATTTGGTCAAAGAGGAAACAGCATAGAGTTGAACGGTCTGCATTAATGAAATCTTCTCTCATGGTATCCCACCTTTGACGTCAAGAAGAGATCACACATAGAAAACAGAGAGAGAGAGAGAGATATATAGGGAAATGTAAAGAAAACTCCATATGTAACAGCTTGAAGGTGACAGATGCAGTTGAAAAACAGAGTTCCAAGAAAAGTTTCCAACTTAATTTTAAAGCTTCAATCTGAGCCCTAATTGAAAAATAGAACTCCAAGTAATAATTGAAGTTTGATCTGCCAGAAAAAGAAAGAAAAGGGATAATATTTGGTGGTGTATCATATCTTTTGGGTTTTGCCAGCTGCTATCTATATCTACTTCCATTTTATGTCAAATTTTAGGTTGTAATTTTAATGGGTTTTGGTGTACCCAAAAAAGGGTGTAATAATCTTCATCTTTCAGATAAAGAGATCATCATCATCCTTGAGTTTGATATATTAGCTTCATGATATGCCTACAAAGAGTAAAGACTGCTTTTTTGCCCTCTTTTAGCTTTGAACTTGGTATAATTAGACTAATATTGTAGTCCAATTGCAATGGGTTATGTATGGAAAAAAAATATAATTAACTTTGGGGGAAAGTTGTATTGAAGTGAGAAATGATAATAACGAATGGGTTTAAATCTTGTTTTGGTACTTCAATTTTGATGTTTATATCTCGGTCTCTAAACTTTCAAGAGGTTTTTGGTCTTTAAACTTTCAAGTTGATTTCAATTTGGTTATTGAACTTATTAAATGTCTATTTGATTCTTCGTACTTTTAAAGAAATAACCATTTTGGTTATTGCTCATTCATGCTGACGGTTCAACTCAATGTTGTTTCCTTTTTATTTTCAAAAGAGCAAAATAAAATAAAACAACCATTTTGTTGTTTCTTGCTATATTATTTTTTCATATGATATATCTACTTGTCCGATGAATGTCTCTAACCGATGTGGCTTGACATCATGTTCATATTAGCATACTTGTGCATATACTCAAAACTATGTCATTAATTTTTTTGAAAACAAATAAAGGAAATGATCGAAATTGTTATTTTCTTTTAAAGCTTAGAGACCAAAACAAACACATTTTAAAAGATCAGGACCAAAATGAAATAAGTCTGAAGGTTTAAGAACTAAATTAAGCATTTTGAAAGTTTAGAAGATCTACATGAAACAAACTTAAAAGTCCATAGACCTAAAGAAAACAAACTTGAAAATTTAGGAATCAAAATGAGATTTATACCTAATAAATTTATAAGTTTTTTAGTGTCAAAATCAGAGCATAGTTAGGTGTCAATATAAGCATAGCTCAGCTGACATAAAACTTGTATTAATGACCAAGAGGTCTATGGTTCGAATCCCTCCAATCCCACGTGCGGTAAAAAAACCATAGTATAATTAGGTAGCTAAGACATATCTATTTCTTCTAAGAGGTCGTAGGTTCCACCGCCTCGGGTTACAATTTAATATTCTAAAAAAAAGTGTAGGGTGTTGGATGCATTATAGATTGGGTATAGTAAGTTGTTGAAGGGGACCATCTATCATCAATTGACAATTGCCATCATCTTTCCTTATGGTTCCCACTTCATCTTTCATGCAGATGGAAGCCTCTCTCTCTCTCTCTCTCTAACTGATCACCTGCATGAAACTATATATCCATATCTTTCTTTCTCATCCATTTTCATTTATTCTTCTTAGTGTTTCCTCTAACTATTTATGCCATACATAAATGTCATTCCTATTCACTACACCATTTTCCTCTTTTTTCCATTCATTTATTGCATTTTTTTCATTTAAATTAAATGACTAGTTATCAATTCCTTTTAATTTTCTATCCCATACATTTATTGCACAGCACACATTTTTGTAATTTTAATGTAATATTTGAAGCTTAACGAAAACAAAGTGATCAAGTGTTTTGAAAGTCTAAGAGAATTTAATTTTTGGCTAAATTGTAAAAAAATACCCCTGAATTATGGGGGTTGTTTCAAAAATGCCCCTAAACTTTAAAAAGTTTCAAAAATACTCTTGAACTTTACAAAACGTTTCAAAAATACCCTTGTAGTTAATTTTTTTTTATGGGAACTGTTAAAACCGTTAAAAATATTTCGAAAATACCATTGCCGAAAATCTAGTCAAGCTCTTGGGATGATGTGTTGAAAGGGAAGAAAAGCTCCTAATGTATGAATACATGAAATTGAAATTTTTAATGGTTTCTATCTAAAAATTAACGACAAGGGTATTTTTGAAACATTTTTTAAAGTTCAAGGGTATTTTTGAAACTTTTTAAAGTTCAGGAGCATTTTTGAAACAAACCCCATAGTTTAAGGGCATTTTTTTTTTTTTTATAATTTAGCCTTAATTTTTCCCCTTCTTTAGAATATTACATGTTGACAATAATAATGGATTTTTAAAGATAAAAAAAAAAAAAAAAAAAAGAAGTTAAAACTCAAAGGGTCACATGCGGCTATGTGTAGGGACGTTTTGTGTAAAGTTAAGAGACTAAGGGAGGGCCAGTAATTAAGTTTTATTATTCAACTTTAATATTGCATCTCTCTCTCATTCATCAATGCTTTCTTTTATGTATCTTATCTTTCTGCTACCAAATCCCCAACATCCATTGAGAAATTAGGTTCATAATGTGATTTCCAATAATACGAGTATTTTTTTTTTTTTTTTTTTTTTAACCATTTGATTTTTTTAAAATTAAGCTTTAAATTACACTACTCCAGTCTATAAGTTTCTTTGTTTTGTTACCTATCTTTTTTTCTATATTTTCAAAAACCAAGTCAAGTTTTGAAAACTAGAAAAAGTAGATTCGGTTTGATAACCATTTGTTTTTTTGGTTTGTTGTTTTTGAAAATTATGTCAGTTTTTTCTCTCAAATTCGTTACAGTGATTTTTATCTTTGTTAAGGACACATTTGATATTTCATAGTCATACAATGTCAAAGAGTAAAAAGGCATAGAGAAAACTTTCATATCATAAAACATATGATAGTCCTCTTTAGTGAGTTCTAGCGTGCATCCTTCTTATTTGAATATTCTAATCAACAAAAAATCAATATACGAAAACTATAACGTGTCGATAGATGAAACACCAATTTTTCATTTAAAGATACTACGAAAGAGAAAAAGAAAGAAAAAAATTAGAAAAATGAGAGAGCAAAAGGAGTTAGTTAGGTTTAAGAAATAAAAGAAAGAAAGAAGAGTAAATGAAGATGGTTAAGGTTAAGGTCAGCTGACCCTCCAACCTGAATTGAAAACACTTTAAAGGCAAGCAAAAACTCCCCATTTGAGGCTCTCTTCTTGTCCTTGAAAGCAACCCTAATTTGTATGGTGGAGTTTATGGTACATATGGCACTCTCCAATGCAATTCCAAGCTAACTTTGATGTGCTTTCATTAGCATTTAATTCATGTGTCATACCAACCATTTCTATACCCTTTCTTATTTCCCTTAAACTTACCACTTTAACTAACATCGTTTATTGTTGCTTTCGTATAACTTGTGACAGTGTTTTGTTTTCAAGTTAAAACTTATGTTTGTCAATAAGAACATAGTTCAAAGCTTGTATTCTCGACCAAGAAGCCAAAGGTTTAAATCCTCCGTCCTACCTGTTGTCAAAAAAAAAAAAAAAAAAAAAAAAGACGACTATGTTTGAGAGTGTTGTTGGAATGGTGAAAAAACATCTTTTACTCAAAATCATCGTGTTTGGAATTAACCTAAAGATATAGAAAGTAAAAAACATTTTAAAGTGCATTAAAAGAAAACACTTGTAGAATGCTTTTGGCTTGCATGCTTGTGTTTTGGTTCAACTACTTGATCGAAAAGCACTATGAATGTTTTAAAATCATTCCCAAATAGACACTAAACAGTGCAGTAATGTGAGGTTAAGAGGTCAAATTCTCTTAAATTTTTGTTATATTAAACTTCGTCATGTGTTTATTTTGTATATTTTCTTCTACAATCATAAATCTACAAAATGTCAATCTGAGTATGACTAAACTAGTTAAGATACTATATCCTTTTTTTTCACCAAAAAAAAAAAAACATTGTACCCTTGATAAAAATGTTAGAAGTCCATCCCATATTGTTGAACTACAAAAAAAAAATACAAATCAAATTATTCAAATTCAAAATTTTATAATACACACACTTTTATGTCTAATATATTCTTTTACAAATCGATGTATAATATATATTTTTTTTTTCGAAACGATGTACAATATATTCTTTTATACAATAAAAACACGTTACATGAATTCAAAACTTTAGACTAAAGTTTATTAATTGAGTTAGATATGGGGAAATATTAATTTCGTTTACTTTATTATAATGTGAAATTTGCACTGACCGTTGGAGTTCGTTTGCTTGCTCTTTGGATTCATGTGAAATCACAAAATGACCATAATACCCTTGTTGGTTTCTTTTAAAATTTACAAAATTGTATTATATGTCATAAATTCATTTCAAATTATTCAAAATCTCAATTTTAACAAAGTGGACAATCTTGCATGCATTGTTGCTTGAAGTTTACTTGTTGGATAAATGGGAAAAGAAAAAAGTTACCTCTTTTTTGTTTTCGGTAAAAAAAAATATAGGAATATGAATCTATTTAATGATACTTTCTTTTAACTTATAAATAATTTGAAATTATATTGTATAATTAGTTTAATAAATGTATCTAACATGTTACTAAATAATTACGCATCAAAAGTTAGAATCTTTATCCCAACTGTCAATGCAATGTTGAAAACGAATTAAATTAATCCAATATGCATTTCAAAGTCAAGCTAATAGTAAAAAAAATGATGGCACTCTATTTAATTTCAAGTGTTAGTATGTAGAATTCTATACTAATAAACTAAAAGTTGAAAGGAAAAAAAGAAAAAAAAAAGGTTAAATTACAAGTTTGTCACTGACTGAATTTTAAAGGTTTGTATTTATTCAATTCCGAACTTTCAAAAGTGTCTAATAGATTCCTAAAGTTTCAATTTTATGTCTAATAGATCCTTAAACTTTTAATTATGTGTCTAATACGTCTCTTACAAATTCAAAATTTTCAAAAATTAATTGACTTTTAGATATAAATTTGAATTTTATGTCGATTAGAATCCTAAAATTTCAATTTTGTGTATAGTAGCAGTAGATTAGTGAATTAAAAAAAAAAAAATCGAAAGTTCAGGCCCCGTTTGATAACCATTTGGTTTTTGGTTTTTGAAAATTAAGCTTAAAAACACTACATCCACCACTAAGTTTCTTAGTTTTGTTATATATCTTATCTCTATGTTTTCAAAAACCAAGTCAAGTTTTGAAAACTAAAAGAAGTAGTTTTCAAAAACTTATTTTTGTGTTTGAAATTTGGTTAGGAATTTAAATGTGTCATTCACAGACATAAAAACCATGGTAAGGAAATTAATAGAAAACAAGCTTAATTTTCAAAAACCAAAAACAAAAAATCAAATGGTTATTAAAGAGGGCCTCAAAGATTAAATTTGTAGCATTTGAAAGTTGAGAGACCAAAGGCAAAAGATCCTCCTAAATTTGTAATTTAACTAAAAAGGAAATTAGAAGATGGGACCAAAAAGAAAATTAAAAAACTAAGAGGGGTATAAATGCAAGGAGACACTTTTACTGTTCCCTCCACCTAAGGCAAACCACCCCAATAATTTAATCACATATAGAATTCACCTAATTAATATTTAAAACAAAATTAATAATCACAATTAATCAGAAACTTATTCTCTTAATGCCTTTAATTCTCTTTCTTTATTTCCTTTTTCCATGTGTCACTCACCACTCTTTTCAAAAGCCATTCTGCAAATAAACTCCTTTAGATCTGCTCCTCTGTTTCTTTCTTTCCCAACCTTCTATTCTCTGTTTCCTCTGCAACTCTTCCCCGTCTTCCATGTCCTAATGCCTCCTCTTCTTCCTCGCCATTCCACCCTCCACTTGTTCTTCACTTGACTTTTCTTCATTGTCTCCTGTTTTTCTTGTTTTCGCAATGACCCACAACCCCAAAATTCCAACTCATTCCATTGAATTGAGCTGAACCCACCTCTGGCTGACTCGAATGTTGCCGTTTCCGGCGAATGATGGCTGGAGCTCCGGCGAGTGAAGCTTTCCGGTGAGGTTGAAGACTGGTGAAGATGTTCAAGTCGGCGAGGTGGAGGAGTGAGAAGAACAGGATCAAGGCTGAGTTCAAATTGCAATTCTGTGCCACTCAGGTTCGTTTGGGATTCGGGGTTTTTGGTTTCTGATTGTATTGTAATTTCCATTTTGATTGAGTTACATTTGGTTTCTAGAAAAATGCAGAAAATGGGAAAACGAAATGGTGTTTAGTTCATTGTTTGTGATTGCAGATTTCGGAATTTGGTGGGGATTCGTTGACGATATCTGTGGTTCCCGGTGATGTGGGAAAGCCGACGCTGAGACTGGAAAAGGCCACAGTGCGAGGAGGTAAATGTCGGTGGGAGAATCCTGCTTATGTAACAGTGAAGTTTGATGTGGACCAGAAGACTGGAAAGTTCACTGAGAAAATTTACCATTTTCGAGTCTCTTCGGTATGAATTCTTTTTGCTTTCAATGTGTTTGACGAAATGTGATGTTGTTTTTGAGATTTAATTTGTGGGTTTTGTACAGGGATTGACCAAAGCTGGTTTACTTGGTGAAGTTTCTATTGATTTTGCTAAATATGCTGAGGCCACTAAGCCTTTCTCTGCTTCTCTTCCCCTCCAGAATTCAAATTCTGCAGTTTTGCATGTTGGTTTCTCTCTGTCTCTCTGTCTCTCTCTGTTCTTATTTGTTCAAAGATGTAAGCGTTGAAGTTTCTTATTCTGTACAGATATGGATACAGAGGATTCAGGAAGATGCTGATCAAAGGTATGAGAGAGTGAATTACAGTCCATAAGTTTTTTGGCTGTGTTCTTTTAGAATAAGGGGGTTTGATTTGATTTGCTCTGTTTGGGGAACCTTTTCAGAGATGTGGAAGAATATGAGGGTTTAAAAACTAGATCTCAAGATGAGAGCTTAAGCAGCTACTTGAACAATGAGAATATAAACAAGAACAGTCACACTGAAGTAAGGTTTCTTCTCTACCAAAAATGCATTGTTGTTCTTGTTCACTTTTTTTTCTTCCATCTTTTACATTCACCTCAAGTTTGATCCATATTGATGGAATGATCAGTTATGACTTCTGTCATAAATTTTTTAAGGGAACACTTTATGAAATGATTGGATTTGTTATACATACTGTGAATTAAATGTCTCCCCTCTTTATTTTGTAGGATGGATTAAGTGATGAAGCTGAAAAGAATGGTGAAGCAAATGGTGATCATAGAGCATCAAGTGGATCTGACATTACTTTATCAAGTTCTGAGAGCAGCTCTGGACTTGACAGTCCAATAGAAAATGGGATTAGGAATAACATCCATCAGCAACCTAATGGCTTTCTCTCGCCATTAAGCCACGCTGCCGTTTCTCGCAGATCACCTGTTCATGAAGGGAACCAGACATTGCCATGGAAGTGGTCGATTCAATCTGATCATGTATCAACAACAGATGATTCGGGAGTCAATGGCCTTGTATTGGGAAGGTCCAAAAAGGAAACTGATATTGAGATCGAAGAGCTCAAGACTGAGCTTTCTGTTTTGACCAGACGAGCAGACATGTCGGATATGGAATTGCAGACGCTTCGGAAACAGATTGCGAAAGAAAATAAGAGGAGCCAGGATCTTATGGGTGAGATCTCTAGCTTGAAAGAAGAGAGAGATGAATGGAAAGCAGAATGTGAGAAGTTGAAGGGCTTTCAAAAGCACATGGATGATCCAAAAGTTAAAAACAAGTTGCAGTTTGAAGGTGGGGATCTGCGGGCTCTTTTAGAAGAAATGAGACAAGAACTGAATTATGAGAAAGACTTGAATGCCAATCTCCGGTTACAGCTACAGAAGACGCAGGAATCGAATACCGAGTTGATTTTAGCAGTACAAGATCTTGAGGAGATGCTGGACCAGAAGAACTGTGAAATATCAGATCTTTATACTGAGTCAGAGTCCAAGAAAGCTGAAGAGATGACAATTACTTGTTCAAAATGTCAAATAGAAGAGGATGAGGAGCTAAAAGCACTTGAAGATCTTGTGAAGGATCAAAAGAATGATAGAAAAGCATACATGCTGGAGCAAAAAGTGATGGAACTCTACAATGAAATAGAACTGCATATGAGGGATAAGGATGACCTTGGGATGCAAATGGAGCAGATTGCACTCGATTATGAAATATTGAAACAGGAAAACCATGATCTTTCTCGTAAGCTGGAGCAAAGTCAACTTCAAGAGCAATTGAAGATACAGCATGAGTGTTCCTCTTCAGCTGCTATGATAAATGAGCTTGAAAAGAAGATTGAGAGTCTCGAAAACGAACTTAAGCAGCAGTCGGCTGAATACTCCAGTACTTTGTCTGCAATCAAGGAACTTGAATCCCATGTCAGAAGTTTGGAGGAAGAACTTGAGAAGCAGGGGCAAGATTTCGAGGCCGACTTAGAAGCAATGACGCTTTCCAAGGTTGAGCAAGAGCAAAGGGCTATCCGAGCAGAAGAAGCTTTGAGAAAAATGAGAATGAGAAATGCTCAAACTGCAGAAAAGCTTCAGGAAGAATTCGGAAGGCTGTCCAAGCAGATGGCATCTACATTTGAGGCAAATGAGACTGTGGCTATGAAAGCACTAGCAGAAGCTAGTGAGCTTCGCTCTCAGAGAAGTCACTTGGAAGAAGCTCTCCAGAAAGCAAATGAAGAGCTACGGTCTGTGAGAGAAAATTATGAGGAAAAATTGCAGGACCTTTCTCACCAAATCGAAAGCAACTCAAGTCAGATTGAACAAATGATATCAGAACTTGAGACCAAGTCCAAACAACTCGAATGCCAGAAGAAGGATGACGATAAGAAGTCTGAATCTTTCTCTGAGGAGATTCAAATGCTCAAGTCCGAGATTGACAGACTCATAGAAGAGAATAGTAATCTTAAAGAACAAGCTGGACAGGTAGAGACCATGAAAGTAGAATTAGATCAAATGAAGACATTAGTTAGAGAAACTGAGATGCTAATCCAAACAAGAAATACAGAAAGAAATGAGCTGGAGGGTACGGTTGTATTGGCGAAGAAAGAATCTGAAAAGCTACTGGACGAGTTGGAGAAAATGAGGAATGCGAAAGACGAAAAGGAGACTTTGCTGGGACTTCTACAATCAGAGTTGCAGAAGCTCATAGTTGAGTGCAACGACTTGAAGCATTCATTAGCTGAGGATGAGATAGAAAAAGAGAAACTTAGAAAGCAGATATTGCAACTGAAAGCTGAGCTGAAGAAGGAGGAGGCCTGTAACAATTCCGAGAAAAAGCTCAGGCATAACAATGGACGTGTGGCAACTGTTAATGGAAACAAAATTACTCCAAAAACGAAATCTAATCCAGTTTCTCAAGGCTCTGCTGAAGTTGCAAGTCTGAGGGAGAAAATCAAAATGCTCGAGGTAACGTAAACTTCCGAGCCGATGGAAGTCGATTGGAATTTTACATATATGACAACATAGTACATGCTTATTGACTTTTTCATGGCACTATGATAATGTTACTTCTCTAATAGATCTCTTTTATCCTGCAGAGACAGATAAAATTAAATGAAAACGCCTTAGAAACATCAGAGAATTCATTTCTCCAAAAGGAACATGACTTCTGCAACAGAATCCTAGAGTTGGAGAACAGACTGGAAGAACTAAACCATTTGGAAACATCTCAAAAGGTTAGAAAACATTCAGATATCAGATATGTAAATACATCTCAGAGTAATGCATTAGATTAAACAAATTCTACTACTATGTATCATACAACTTCCATCTCATTTACAGGTAACCGACAATGTAAACGACACTGCTTCACGTGGGGGAATATTCGAGGAGACGAGAAAGAGAGCAAACAACTTAAGTAACAATGTTTTCATAGCTGAAGGAAATGGCAATGACTCATCAATCAACAGGTACAAATTCAAAACAACCAAAGCGCAGTTCCCTTCTGATATTCCCTTTCTGTTTCAACTTGTTAGAATCCAATTTCCTCTATCAGAATCATATTTAAATATCTCTCTACATTTGTCTTCGTTTTCACTTTGATGCAGCAACAAGAACTCATTCGAAACAGCACCGAAACTATCTGCGGTTGGCGATGGAGATGGCAACCTTGATAAACTGTTGACAGAATTAAGAGAGAAGAACCAATCAATGGAAAGTGAACTGAAGGATATGCAAGAGAGATATTCAGAGATAAGTCTTAGGTTTGCAGAGGTAGAAGGTGAAAGGCAGCAGCTAGTAATGACTGTGCGCAACCTCAAGAATGCAAAGAGGAATTAACTCTTCTCTAACACATTTGTACTTGAATACTCATATATAATGTATAGTTGAGGAGCTCCTTTTACCACAGTGAATAAATTAAATTGTATATTGTATTTTTTTTACTAAAAAATTTACCCCAAGTTCAATCATCAATGTAAGATCTGCATCAATGTACAACCATGTGATCTTTGCTCAAATTCTTGTAAACTTTCTATGAAGAAAATGAGAGTTTAATGATAATTATTCTCCTGGTTGAAAAGGAAAAATTTGTACATAAAGATCTTTCTTCAGATGGATGAATTTGAAATTTTCTAGAAATTGTTTCCTACATACCCATCATTACAGTAGACCAGATCTTCATGTTTGTTCAATCAACAAGTTCTGTTTACTCTATCAACCATATGACAAAGATTAATTATTCCCTCAAGAGGGTTTGACCAAAGTTTAATATAAATAATGAGGGAAATGAAATTATGAAAAATTCGTGGTCGATATTTGTGTATATTTAATCGATTGCATTATTCTAACCTCAAAAGTTATATTTTGTCGTTTTAGCCAAGTAGGCTAGCCGGTCAGTGGTGACCATATCTCTACTCTTGAGGAGCTTTAATAGTCATTTGTCAGCTCGAGATTTCAACATACATTTTGAGTAATTTTCTCATTTCAATTAAGTTTGTTTAAACGTCAATTTCTCGTTGAAATTCCTTTCGATTTCTTCAAAATGAACGGGAGAGATTGAGTTTGTTAACGAAGCTTTGCATTAAATTAAAATTCATTTCTTTTTGTGTCAAGCCAAATAAACAAATACACAAGGGACAAGCATATACTTTTTGATGACTTAAGCTATATGTGATGGCTTTCATATTTAAATATTCCATGATGTCACAACTTGGAGAAAGAAGCTGAGGAATATAATCCAAAGTCTAAATTGGCTGGCTATTGATTTTCTAGTGTTAGGGATTTGGCATATGCCATAAGAAATAAGAATCCCCTTGAGTGGAAAACAAAAATTTTAGACCAAATTAATGAAACCCATTTCAAAAAAAGACTTCCATTTTTAATATCACATATTTCCCTATAAAATAATTGTTCTCAATGACTAAGAAATTTCCCACACCTTACTCAAATTATTAGTCTAAATCATCAGGTTATGAGACTCCAAAAGCTCAACCATTATTAAATGAATTTTTATTCCAACCCTAAAAGGTATATTTTGTCTTTTAAGCAATAACATATATTCAAATCAACAATGACATATAATACACATTTAAAATCATCAACTATCACACTATTAAATCAATATAATTGATGTATTAAGATCATAGAACTTAAGTAATCTTATTAGCTTGGTCCAAATCCAAGTTGAAACTTAGATTAAGATCAAAAAGAAGTTCGACGACTACTAAACTTTGTGAAGATAACTAGTCATCAGAGTATCAATACAAAACGTTCAATTCATTGTCCGTGTCGTGTCGTGTCGTGCCATCGTGACCAAAGCTCTGGGATAAATGTTCTTAAAGATTGGATCTAAATTCAAATTATATGTTGAATGATTAAGGTTCTTAAGTGAGAGGGTTTGACAAAATTAAGATGAACTGAAGAATGACATCACCCAAAAGATATAATTTAATTTGTCTCAAGCAACAACAACAAATATTTAAATTCAAACCAATAACGACTACGACGGCTAATATGTGATTAAACATTAAAATTATATGTCTGCTGCAATTAATTATCATAAACCTCCATTAATCAAGAATCAATTAGGGCAAAAAAATAAGTGTTAATTGGACTGAGTTACCTTAATCGGAGCAGGCTGGCCGGCTGCAGCAGCATTCTACAACGCCTATAAATTTGCAGCTCCTTCAAGAAATTTCTCAGTTCAGTTGAATCGAAGAATCTCTGTTTCCGATCAAAAGCAGAGGCGGAGGAATATTGCGATGAGGCAAGCGGGAGCGTATTCCGGCGTGATGTACTGGAAGACAGGGCCGCACTCGCTGCCGTTGGCGAGGATCAAGAAGATCATGAAGAAGTCCGGCGAGGACGTGAAGATGATTTCCGGCGAGGCTCCGATCGTGTTCTCGAAAGCGTGCGAACTCTTCATCGAAGAATTGACGAAGAGATCGTGGATGATTGCGATGCAGAGCAAGAAGAGGATGCTTCACAAAGAGGATGTCGCTTCCGCCATTTTGGCCACTGATGTTTTCGATTTTCTGATCGGATTGATCTTCCACGAAACCGCCGCCGCCGCCGGCGATCTTGCTGAAAGTGAAACTGTGTCCATGAGGTTGTTGCAGTCCTGAAGGATTGGAGAGTTGATTTTGCATAGAAGTTGCAGACTCTTTTCTCTTTCTCCGTTAGCATGAATTTTCAATTCGTCTCTCTGTGATCATGTAAAGTATGATTCTGAAACTCGTGCTTCGATTTCCAGAAAACATTCAAAGATTTTTAATGAATTTCTTTGCTATTTCATTCGTTATTTTCTTTAGTTCATACGTCCGGATTTGAATCACTGACTTCTCGATCAAGACGTCTGTTTGTTTCGATAGATATATTTGATAGAGACATATAAGGTTCATAAATTACAATAAGTAAATCATTATATAATAAAAATGAACAATTCAAGTTGATGTGATTTTTCATGACAAAGATTAAAACGTAAGAAATTTTAAGCTACACGAACTAAATTGTTATACATTGAAGTTTATAGACGATTTAAATGCATAGAGACTAAATCATTTCATATTAAAATTCAATGACTAATTTGTTATTTTAATTAAAGTAGGAGGAGATTAATGGTGTTTTTTAACCTATGACGTAGTACTTAGGTTTGCTAATGTATTTTTAAAATGTTTCTAATGCATTTAAAAGGAAGAAAAAAAGTTCCTACTACGTTTTTATTTAGTTAGTAGATGTCTAAAGTTATCTTAAATGAGTAAGCCACTTGATTCATAAATAATTTAAGTGTTTAAGATAAATGTCAAATTAACATACGAGTCTAAATTTGTATCATCTATATTTTGAACTATATATATAAACGAATAGATTATACTTTTAATTACATTTTGTTTTCTAAAACATAACAACATAAAATATGAATATGATGGATTTCATCCTTATTAATGACATTAAATAATTGGATCACCATAATTTTGAGAGTAAAATAAAAATTTATACCATAGTAAATAGATGTAACTTTGAAAGTGATGTGAAAAGAGACCTTCAAAAGGTTGGTTAATTTGAATATTTAACTCGATGATGTTATGAAACCGTGGCTTGTCTTTTTCCAAATATAATGTATTTCAATTAATAAAACACCAATTTGATTTTCAACTAGTTTTAAATGATGACTCTCAACTCAATTGTGTTCATTTTTATTGTTAATTCTTTTGTATTTCAAGAGAGATGTGTTATCAATTTCTTGTGTAAAACATGTCAAGTTGTATGTATGCATTTATAGTCATACATGTGGGTGTATTAAGTCATTTTAGTTAATAAACTTATTATACATTGCTTGAGGTAGTAATTAATGCCAAAAATAGCAACAATATTGAAAAGACGAGAGATTTTTGAACACCGATGTAGTGTTTGCTAAAACATTTTTTCTTAACACCAATCTTAATGCTCAAGTATATTCAAATATTGAGCATCCTACATACTAATCAACAATCCAACCAAGAGATTCTATCGCAGAATATTCAGAGCAGTCTAATTAAATTTGATCGAGAGGAGGATACTTATCGTTCAGAAGATCGATTGCAGACGGTAGTAGGGCCAAGCAAACAGATCACGACGGCAAGGAGATGGACTAATATTCTAGCGGGTTTCTGGATTCTGAACATCGATGCATCCTGGTGTGAGAAGATAAAATTCGACGACATTGGGTGGATCCTTTGTCGATGGGATGGAACTCCGGTGACTGTTGGATATCGTTACATTCTCAGAAATTGGAAGATTAGTTGGTTAGAAGCTTTGGCGGTTGCGGAAGGTTTGAAGGCGATTCCACATTCATCCCTCAAATTGATTATTGAGCTTGATTGTATTCAGGTGGTACATCTTCTTGAAGGGAAGGATGAAGACTCCACAGAACTCAGTTCGTTCGTTGAAGAAGCCAAAGTGTCCATGTTTGTTCTCCAATTGCACGAAATTAGGCATGTATTTAGGAGGTTTAATCAGATGGCCCATTTGCTGGCCCAAAGGGCATGCTGCTCTAAATCCACGGATAGTTGGGCCAATGTTTTTCCTTTTTGGTTTTTAGAAGCAAACAATTTGGATGTTGGGGCTGTGAATTACATCAGTGGGGTGTCTGTCCCACAAATGGTTGTCCTTTGGGAGCAATTGCCCATCCTTAATGAATTGTTCTTCCTTCTAAAAAAAAATATTGAGTTTGAAAAAGTTTTGTTGTAGATTTACATATGCATACATACAAATACATAAATATATATATAAAAGAAAGAGGCATGATAAACTAAAGACAAAGTTCTAGTCATAAGTTGTCGATAATCTTAGGTTATCTAGCAAGGCATCAATTTTTGCTCAGTGTCTATAAGCTGGCAAGACCACCTATCACGGGTTCATGCAAATGTGACTTGCTAAAATGTTGCAAACAACTTGATTGGGTTGTAGATGACTTCTAATGTAATAGCACATATTAGGTTGTCATTTTAAGATGTGATGTGCTAGGTCAACATCAATCTTCAACTTTCGTCTCATTTTAAATTGACTTAGCAAGTATCAAAACTTACTTTAAATGGTTATTTAATCTTACTTAGATCGAGTTACCATATATCTTCAAACCAGTAGAGAAACACATTTTTTTAATCTTGTTTATCACTTTACAATTTTGTATAGTTGTGATTTAAATATATATATGTTAAAAAAAGCTAAACTAAATCATTTTCTTTTCCAGCTTTTCGAATTAAATTCTAAAATCACTATAAAAATTCTAAGAGAATTTGCAGTGGGTGGCAAATTGAACCAAATTAATAGCAAATATAACACAATGTAAAAAAAATTGCAAATATAGCAAAATCTATCAGAGTATATTACTGATAGACACTGATAGACTCTAGTTAATTAGAATCTATATGATAGACTTCGATTATCAGAATTTATCAGCAATAGACTCTGATTAATTAGAATCTATCAGTTTACTGATAGACTCCGATTATTTAGAGGCTATCAGTGTCTATCAATGATAAACTCTAGTTAATCAAAATCTATCAATAACTATCATTGATAGACTAGAGATAATCAAAATCCATCAATGATAATCACTAATAGATTTTAATTAATCGAAGTCTATTAGCGATAGACACTGATATACTTTGAATAATCAGAGTCTATCAGTGATAGGCACAGATAGAATTTGACAATAGTTTTTTGGTCTTGTACAATTAATTTTGCTATATTTGCAATTAGTTTACAACTGTGCTACATTTGCTATTAATTTAGTCCAACATCTATGCAACTGCCCCAAATTCTAAAACTATTGTGGAAATTCGTAACTTTTATATCTCCAAAATACAATTTAAATAAATAATAATAATAATAATAATTTAGTAGCCTCAAAACAATTTGGGCCGCTGTATCTTCAAATCTATGGCCTAAAAAATGTTGCACATGCAATCCCTCTAAAATAGTTTATGAAAATTATTAAAAAAAAAAGAGAGAAAGTATTAGTAATAGAAATTAATAATTACAACTTTGTGTAAATCTTCAAATATCAAGGGTTCAAAGTTGCACATTCTATTCGATTGATCTATTTTTAATTAAGCTTTTTTTTTGGAGTGAGTTTCCATAATTCACACACATTCATTACTCTCCTTTCATATCTACGTCCATTATTTTAAGACATGACAAGAATTTTGTACTGAAAATTATATGCAACGAAATTTACTACTATATATGATATCGAATTTTGGTTCTAAAATTTTTAAAAATGTTTTCTAGCTATCTTAATGCCCTTAATTTTTTTTCTTCATAAAAAAAAATCAATTTAGGCTCTATCCAATTTTTTTGTTTTTTTTTTCTTGTATGGTAAAATGCATTTGGACAAAATTTGAATTGTAAATCATAATATAGAATGGAGCTATTTGTAGTCAATTCACCAAACATTTGAAAATTGCTTTATTTTGAATTTACTTGGATGAATTGATTGTGAAGAAGACAGCTCACCTTGAAAACCACCCACAATATCACAACTCAAAAGTTGACATTATCTGCCCCAATATACCTGTAATTCTAAAATATAAAATTTATCAAAGTGCGACAATATGCCATTATTTTGTCAAATTATCTAAAAGTGTAATATTATGCGATTATTTTGTCAAATTAGATAATATCTACAGAAAAAAAAAAAATAGCACAGATTCAAAATTTCAGAATTAAAAAAAATGTTTGATTACCCATGAGTATTAAAAATAAAGTTTAAAAAGTGCGTAATAGATCTCTAAATTCTTAATTCCATGTTTGATAGGTTAAACTTTCAATTTTGATTTTGTGTTTAATAGATTCCTAAGTTTTAGGTTGGATGTCCAATAGATCCTTGACCTATACAATATCTTAAAATTTTCAAAGACCTATTAGATAGGTAATTTAAAATTTAAAATTTCAATGTATTAGATTATATGACCAATTGATGAGTAACCTCATACATCTTATAAATTGGGAGGTGTCCTCTTATCTTTTCAATGTGGGATCCTCAACATGCCCCTTCCATACATTTTATAAATTGGGAGGTATCCACTTATATTTTTAATGTGTGATAATCAACACAAATGAATTTAAAATTCAATTTTAAATATAATAGTAAATATTTCAAATATGTCAGGTTTTATTAAACACAAAATTGAAAATTCAAAAATCTATTAGACACAAAATTGATAGTTTCGAAACTTATTAAATATTTTTTAAAGTTAAAAAATGTATTAGACGACGCAAAACTAAAAGTTAAAAAACTAAACTTGCAATTTATCTTTTGTTAACCTAGTCAATCCACCAAAAGCACACATTGAAATTAAGAAAAAAAGGGTGTCCTTAATCTAGAAGGAAATAAAGATGTGTTTCAAAACAATTTACAAAATAGGGACATATGCACATATAAAATAAGAACAAAAGCAAGGCCTTTTTATAAAATGAACATGGCTTGGTGGCTACTTTTTAAATACAAATGGCCTACCACCTCCCAATTTCACATCACATTCTTTCCAATATGTCTTCTTCTAATTTATTCCCCCACCCAAAAATAATAATAATAATAATAATAATAAATCTCTTTTGACTTTTCTTCCTCTCTGGCCCAATGTGACATTAACAATCCTTGAAACTTTATAATATAAAGTATTTATTCCTATTTCAAATCATTTATCCTTAGACTATTCACTTGTTTTATGCACCATATTGCTATTTAAATTGAACAATGTCATTCCTTTACTTATCACTATTTATGATAGTCTTGTATATCCAATTCTCCCTATTTCAAAAGCTTTATAATGTTCACCATTTAATTTTGATTTGATGATGATAAAGTTATTATAAAGTAGTTGGTGAGTTAGTGTATGTGAATTAAAATGATTTTGATCCCTTAGATCTAATGAGTCTATCAAAATAAATGTAATTTAACTTTAGTGGAAAAATAGAAAGCAAGGGAGGCAGGGCAAGGTGATTTTTTTTTTTCGCCAACAAGAGGATATGGTTCAATTTCCCCCACCCCACATATTGTAAAAAAAAAAAAAAAAAAAAATCAATTTTTAATTTTTAATTTTAAACCATTTTAAATTTTCAATTAATTTATTTATTTTTTAATAATGGTGGTTGGCTTTTTAGACTTTGTTGCTTGGAAGCATTATCATTGAGAGGGTTGCTTCATGTTTGGGCAAGCAATCACTCTGTCTTCTCTTATTCCTAAGATTTTATTAATAAATAATGCTTTTATATATAGGATGAATCATACCAAATATTCTTCATCTATGACATTTTAAAAGTTTTGGTTTTACCTTTTTCAAAAAAAAAAGTTTTGGTTTTACCCTAATCTTTTTTTAGTTGTTACAAAATGAATTATATAAAAGAAATTTGTGTTATAATTGGAAATTTTAAAAATGATAATGAAATTAGGTACAAGCTTATTTGGTATCTAATCAAAGATTCAATTTTTGTTTTTGATTCATTTAATTAATGAATTTCTGTTTGATGGATTTACTTTTAGAAACAAACTTAGAAAGTAAAACCATATTTTTAGAAACACATATTAAAAAACAGTAAAAGTAATTAAAATTCAATTTTTTTTTTTAAAAAAAAGATTAAATCTATTGTTTTTAAATTGTTATTTCTAGATGTTTGCTAAAAACACTCTAAATCAAAGATAACATTGAAACAATAACATAACTCAACTAACATAAAATTTGTATCATTGACGAAGATGTTAGAGGTTGAAATCGCCTGTCCCACATGTTGTGAAAAAGAGAGAGGTAAAATTGAAACCAAACTAGGTCATACAAAATACCTAACATATATAATTCATTTCAGTTTTATCTCTACCATTTTAAACTTTTCAATTTATCCTCTCATTTTATTTTTGTTTGGTATTTTAACAAAAGTTTCTAACCATGGGCTACTTTTTTAAAAAAAAAAAAAAAAAAAAAAAATCAAAAGATCGGAGATAATTGAAACTTTTTGAAGGTTGAAGTCAACATTCAAATAAGTTATATTCATATATTAGGACCATTTTACATTATTATTATTTAGTTCAACATGTGAAGAAGTAGGTAAAAGTAAGCATAACTAAGCTATAATTGACATATATTCCTATTTTTTAGATCGGAGGTTCAAATCCTCATACCCCTATTTGTTGTACTTAAAAAACCTATTTGAGGAGGTAGAGAATCAAACCATCGACCTTTAGAATAGTTAAAAGTGTTTTTTTTTTTTTTTTTTCCTTCAGTACAACAAATGTGAGACAAAGGAAAAGTAGTATATACCAATTATTGAACTAGCTCACTTTGACGTGTCTTTATCCACTTAACTATATTCAAAATAGCTTATATAATTTAGTATTATTTATTTTATTAATCAAATAATGCAAAAATAGCAATTATTCATCTTAAAAAATAAAATAATTCCTCTCTCTCATATTTATGAATAATGCGGTGTTGGGCTTAGGCAAAGGAGGGCCAGACCGTTGAAGATGTTTATGAGTGGGTCATATCATACCATAGATGCTAAGTTATTATTATTATAAATTGCATCAACAACAACCATAAATTTAAATATACTACTCATACTTTATATGATGTTTCCTTTGTATTTATTTAATTCTCTTCTCTGATTCCTTTATATTTATATATATATATATACATTTTTTTTTCTCTCTATTCATCAACTTGTAAATTGTTTAATTTAGTCAAGATTAAATTCAAATAATTAGATGTTTGTAAGCTTCTTCCTTGATGCATGCATTTAAATGAATGTTAGCATTAATATAATTTGGGTTTTCTATTACTAAAATCTATATTTTTTTAATATCATATTCTAGAGGAGATACATATAAATTATCATTTGAATTTATATATATATATAAATAATATGCCTTAATATATAAAATGACTCCCAAGTCATCGATAATTTTAGTTTTGTTCATGATCTCTTAAATTTCTCAATTTTATCCCTAATATATTAAAAGCTATTTATGTAATTTCATTATGAAAATATTAAATTTTATTGAAAAAATTGACGTGTTATTAAATTATTATTTTATTAACATATTCAAAAGCATAACACGAATTAACACATGAAACTCAACCTACCTATTAACAAAATCTAACCCACCAATCAACAAACTATCGTTACCTCTTAGTGATATGTCCAAACTAAGACAATAAATATCTAATCATAAATTGACTAGTTGGGAAATTTTAACATTTTTTCATACAATAATTTAATCCACAAAATATAGAATCGATAATTTTGGGAAGAAAAAAAAAATGAAGCATCAAACTGAAAATTACCTAAAATATCTGTTATATTTAGCGAACAAAAATAAATATGTACATATCAGTTTATTATTAATATACCATGATCACACTTTTATTTTCCATTTTTAAGAAATTAAATAAATATATATGATTAATGATAACCTTGTTCTACAGTGAAATGAAAAAGCAAAGCCAATCAATCACTTACTTTTTTTTTTTTTTTTTTAGAATCAATCAATCACATTTAACAATGGAAAAAGAAAGAAAAAAAAAGTATTAAAAAAGACAAGAGAAAAAGAAAATTCCACAAGAGATTTTTTTTTTTTTTTTTTGAAAATGGTTAATTAAGGGAAGAAAGATTAAAGAAATCTCACTTGTAATGCAATCATTACCAGAATAGTTAAAGAAGATGATGTTTCTCTACGCCATCCAATTCCAAACCAGAAGCAGAACCAGCACCAGAAGCAGAACCAGGACCGCCATGGTTTCATTTTAAAGAAAAAGCAAATACGAACAACAGCCGATTCAAAGTTAGCTGCTGCAGAAACCTCCAGATTTAGCACATTCTCATTCTCATTCTCACTCGCTCCCTCCCACTCCATTCTATCGCTTTCATTTCTTCCATTTTCGCATACCCATTTCCTTTTCTTCAACAAACCTTCTCTCTCTTTTACTGTTCCCCAAAACCTCTCTTCCAATCCAAGTTTGGGGGCTTAACTTAAGGGTTCTTCATTTTCAAAGCTTCCCCTCTTTTTTCTCTGGTTTTTGGAACTAATGAAGTCTTCCCTGTTCTGGGTTTCGTCTCATTTGATTTTAACGTGGCTAATTGAGTCGGAGTTTTGAGCCCTTTTCTCGTATTAGTGGAGATTAGTAGATAATAGTGTTAGTAGGATCTGGGAGTGGAAGGAGAATGCAGAGCTATTTCACTGATACGAAGTACTACCTCTCCTGTTTGCCCGATTTCCTTCGGCTGTTTCCGCCTTCTTCTTCATTTTCTTTTGGGTTTCTTTCGTTTCTTTGGGCAATGCGGGTTCATTGAGCTATCTGGGTTTTGTTCTTTTTTGGGAAAAGCTGAGAGAGAATGGGACATTTTGCTTCTGTTCAGATTTTCTGTCTGATCTCTGCAGTTCTGATTGTGACCAGTGATTCCTTCGCACCGAATGAAGGTAGATGAACTTTTCTGCTAGATCTTGATCTTTTCTGGGCTTAGTTTGTAAATTTATTGAGTTGGGTAATTTCAAGAGATCATATGCTTAGTTTTGTTTTTGAATTGACTTCTTAAAGACAGTCGGTTCAGAAATGGTAAGTGAAAATAAAAGGGTCTGAGCAAATCCTTTGTCGTGAAGTGATGCAGAGTTCTAGTGAGTTACTTAAGTAGTGGGATCCCGATCTTGGTCAAATTATACTTCTAATTCTGCTTTTAGATCAAAGTTTCCTCTATTTGCTTAGCTATGTTTCTATATCGGGTTCAAGTTCTATCAATTTGCTAAGCGGGAAGGAGAAACTGTTTGTGACTATTTGGTTAATGTAATTATGAATATAGCCCGTGACGGGGATGTTATTGGTTTTCTACTTTTTTCCAGCGTCGGCTCTTAAGACCTTCAGAGAACAAATACATGAAGACCCAAAGCGATTTTTTTCAACTTGGGATTTACAAGTTGAAAATCCTTGTAACTGGTCTGGCATTGCCTGTTCTCCAGATGGAGGCCATGTTATAAAGCTGTACGTACGTTTCTTGTGTTTTGTGGCTCTTTTACTTTTCCTCTGCTCTGTATTCAGCTATTATAGCTTAGATCTACGACACTGCATTGGGTTCGATGTTGCAGTGACATTTCTGGGGCATTGCTGAAAGGATTTCTAGCACCAAGCTTGGGTCAGCTCAGCTTCCTGCAAGAACTGTATCTTCATGGCAACAAGCTGCTTGGAACGATACCCAAGGAGCTGGGGTTATTAAAGAAACTTAAGGTCCTTGATTTGGGGGTGAATCAACTCTCAGGACCGATCCCTTCAGAGATTGGAAGTTTAACAGACATTCTGAAAATGTGAAAGCAAATGGATCTATTTTTCTTTTGATTGAGCTTTGAATATGCTTCTCCTTGAACTTTTTCTAAGTGCTCTTAATTTCCTCTCTGTCGTTGCAGTAACTTTGAATCGAACGGATTGACTGGGAGGCTACCCCCTGAGCTGGGAAATTTGAGGTACCTCAGAGAACTTAGGTTGGATAGGAATAAACTTCAAGGACCTATTCCTGATGGCGACAGTTCAGAGCATACATCCAATATGCATAAAATGTAAGTATTTACATGTCCAATGCGAAGCAGTTGGGATATGCTTTGAATTATATAATTTTTTTGTATGAGAAACAATTTCAACCAATGGGAGATGCAAAAATATAAGGAGTAGGAATCCTTTCATCTAAAGCCAACCAAAATGAAGATTAGAAAAAAGTTCTCCAGTTGGAATGAAAGAAAAAGGGAGAATAACTGTGGAACTCTTGGTGAAGAGAAGAAAATCAATGTTTTATCTCTTGCACCAGCCTCGATATCTCCTTGAAATTTCTTTAGTTTCTCTCTTTGCAGATTTTTCTTAAGAAGGCTGCAAAGTTCTGATCTGACCCAGATAGTGATAGTCTGACCTATTTTTTTTTTCCAACGAGCATCTGGAAGACTCTTTAATGTTCTCAAGAGCACACTCCTTAACTTAGAAGGGGCTAGGTAGGATTTTGCTCCATAAGTTCCTGGTCAGTAGCGTAGCTATAATCGAAAATATTTCAAAATATGGATGACTTATAAGGCATAGTGAATGCCTATATAAATGCTCCCTGCTTGGCTTATGTACATAACTGCATTGAGATACATTGTGAAGTAATTCTAATTCCATGTCCAGAGTTGTGATTACCACCAGAAGATTCGTCAGGTCCCCAAAATAATTTTCTTCATGTTCATGATGATGTTGCAAGGGTTCTCTATTCGTCCTTAAATATTTGTTTTCCCTTCAAAGTTTGAGAGGCTACTTAAATGACTGAAGAAACTCTGTTTTAGAACTCAATAGTCAATTCAAGGTTTTTGGTTTCTTCTCTTAATAAACTATTTTCATCGTCTGTCCCTCATCTCTTATCATTATGTTTCAGGTATGCTTCAAATGCAACTGGCTTCTGTCACTTAACTGAGCTCAAGTTTGCAGATTTTTCATACAATTTCTTTGTTGGGAAAATACCCAAGTGCTTGTTGGACTATCTTCCAAGGTAACCTTTTCAGGTTTTCTTTCATCATGGATTCTATTCATTTCATTCCTTTACTTTTGCTGATTACATCCGGTACAGGTCAAGTTTTCGAGGGAACTGTCTTCAATACAACGATCCTAAACAGCGAACTGCAGCTCAATGTGGTAAGATTGACCTTGTTTCTTAGTGTGTGTGTGTGTGTATTTATGGAAACATTAATTAAGACAAAACAACCAGACGGGAGAGCGAGTGGGGAAGATAAGAAGTTTCCCACTAATTTCCTCATTTTGTAAGGTTTACTGAAAGGATTGTGGGGTAATAGCTTCTTGGCAATCTGTAAAACCACAAAAGATGTTGAAGGCTAATAAATCTGACATCCACAAAAACTTAATCCTAAATATATATATATATATATATATATATATATATATATATTGATAAGAATCCTAAATATATTTATGAATATAAGTGTGTATAGATTGACAAACTGTAGGTTTCTAGTTGTTTCCGTAATTATATGCCAACAGAATTTTGTAGACTAGTATTTTGAACAACACTCAAATATGCAACTATTTCAGCTCTTGTTGATTCTAAGTTATCAATCCATTATGTTTTGGTTTCTGAGCTACTAGTGGAAGTGTCTCATAAGGAATAGTTTGTGGATGGACCAAGAGGTTTAATATATTAATGCCAAGGTCTTGGATTTGAACATCCAAATATGTAACTAGTTCATTTCTTAGACTTTCTACATTACATCTGATTAATTGGCCATCACCACAATAGCTGTTAACAATTGAATCCTGGTCACTGAAGTTGGTGATGACAATAACTGTTGTAGGTGGTGGTGCTCCACCTGCTGCATCACATTCAGGAGGCAACCCGAAGCACATACCTGTTCAGCATCCTTCCAAACACCAAAAAGCTTCAAAACCTGCTTGGCTTTTAACCCTCGAAGTCGTCACTGGAATCACGACGGGTTCTCTATTCATAATTGCTATAATCACTTCTCTCCGGAAATGCAATGGCAAATCCTCGATCATCATCCCTTGGAAGAAATCCTCAAGCGGGAAGGACCATGTTACCCTTTACATTGGTTCGTTTCAAAACTTTAACTTCTTCACGTCATTGTAATTGTTGTCATATATGATGTTTGCCTAAGCTTTTTGTGATTTATAAACCGACAGACACTGAGATGCTGAAAGATGTACCAAGCATCAGCAGGCAAGATCTTGAAGTAGCCTGTGAAGATTTCAGTAACATTATTGGCTCCTCACCAGACAGTTTGGTGTACAAGGGCACCATGAAAGGTGGGCCTGAGATTGCTGTTATCTCAATATGCATTAAAGAAGAGAACTGGACAGACTATCTCGAGCTCTATTTTCAGCGAGAGGTATGATCTTTCTACAACCCAAGTTCTAAATTCCCTTTGAATTATTCATTTTGGAAGACGTTTGAACCATCACGTGTTTGCTTGAAGACTGGAGCTGCCAAAACAATTAAGTGCATGTTTTTGTTCAACTCTCCTTCAGGTGGCAGATCTAGCAAGACTAAGTCATGAGAACGTAGGAAAGTTGCTAGGCTATTGTAAAGAAAGAAGCCCATTTACAAGGATGCTGGTTTTTGAATATGCATCAAATGGAACATTATATGAGCACCTTCATTGTAAGTAGAGTTCCTCTTTTGACCTCCTTTACCCAATTCATTACCTCTCTTTGGAGATAATTTGATTATTTGGGTGCCTGCAGATGGAGAAGGTTGTTTATCCTGGACACGACGAATGAATATTATATTAGGCATTGCCCGTGGACTTAAGTATCTTCATAGTGAACTTCAACCACCATTTACTATATCAGAGTTGAATTCTGGTGCTGTATATCTTACAGATGATTTCTCACCCAAGGTTCAGCCATAATACAAACTGCTGAAAAATGTTTCCTTTTAAATCCAATCTTACAAAACGATCTCTTATAAACCTTGGATCTTAATAAGAGGTTTCTTGGCTTCACCTGCAGCTGGTTGACTTTGAAAGCTGGAAGACCATTCTTTCAAGGTCAGAAAAGAACTCAGGCTCCATTGGAAACCAAGTCACTCAATGCATTCTTCCAAATTCCCTCGAACCGCGTCATCTCGACATTGAAAGTAACATCTACGCATTCGGTGTTCTTTTACTGGAAGTAGTCAGTGGGAGACCTCCATACTGTAAGGACAAAGCATGCTTGGTAGACTGGGTGAGAAACTCACTTATCTTTGAGCTTTTTGACAGAAACTTTGTTGCCACAACAATGTTGAACCACTGATTCTAGAGGGCAGAAAAACTAAAAACTAGTCTTTTCTTTGTCACCAGGCCAAGGAATTCCTCGAATCGCCCGATTCGATGTCTTGCTTAGTAGACCCGGAAGTGAAGCATTTTGCAGATGAAGATCTGAGGGCGATATGCGAGGTGGTAAATCTTTGCATTCATCCACAACCTGCGAAGCTGGTTTGTATGCAGGACTTATGCAGCATGTTAGAGACCAGAATTGACACCTCGGTCTCTGTTGAGTTGAAGGCATCTTCACTTGCTTGGGCTGAACTTGCACTTTCTTCATAGATGAGGTTCGAGCTAACACATAGATGACCAGATATATAAATATATATATATGATATATACACAAATGTAATACTTTTTCTTTTTCTAGTTTGAGTTTCTTTCTCTGTTCTTGTAAATGCTACGAGCACCAGATTAAGTTCGTGCATAAATGCATCAGATGATACAGGAAGCCCCTAATTCTTGAAATAGTTAAATTTAAGCATCAAGGAGGTTTCCTCCCATTGTTCCTTGTCATAATTAATACAAATCAACGTGTTCGTCTCTGCCTAAGAACTCAAATTTTTTATATATTGATTGGTAACCATTTCATTTCATTTCTTTTCTTTTCTTTTCTTTTCCTTTTTTTTTCAAAAAATAAAGTTATTTGATAATTCATTTGATTTGTTCTATAATTTTACAAAACGGTTTTATAAGATCTTGTTTGATAACCGTTTGATTTTTAGTTTTTTAAAATTAAGTTTATCATTACTCCTAAAAAGTAGTTTTTAAAAATTTGTTTTTGTTTTTGAAATTTGACTAAGAAATCAATGTGTCCTTAACGAAGATGAAAAAAAGAAAACAATCATAATGATTATCAAACGAAACCCAAATTAGATGTAAATCTAATTGCGAAATTTAGGCTTCATTTGATAATCATTTCGTTTATGGTTTTTGGTTTATGAAAATTAAGTTTATACATACTTCTTCCACCTATCTATTTCTTAGGGTTTGAATCTACATCATTCCGTTTTTGTTTTTGAAATTTGGCTAAGAACTCTAAATCAAGGTAAGAAAATTGAGAGAAAACAAGCATAATTTAAGAACAAAAGCTTAATTTTGGTTTGCTCATTCATTTTATCTTTGGACTCTTTAACCAATTCCCTCTCCAACTCACCATCCTCCATTAACTTTTCTTTTCATTCTCTCCAACTTCTTTGTTTAAATTTTTTCTCTCTAACATTCTAAAAAAAAAATTGTAATCCACCAATGGTGGTTGGGAGTTTTATCTCCACCTTGTAATTTCATTCACTAATGAAACATCCTTGGTTCTTCCTAACAAAAATACCCTAAAACTCTCACAAATTTGGCCTTTCATTTATGAAATTAAGAGTTCTTGATATGTATATAAGTCTATCAATGAAACTGGGGGGCATTACACAGACCAAAGCCCGTTCTTACAAACATATCAAGTAAAACAGACTACTTACATTGAAGCTCGTCTTTACACGTTTTCTTTATGGCATTTATTACATTGCAGTAAGTAGACAGGCAGCCAGAACTTCACATCTTTGAAGTCAATTTCTCTGAGCGCTGCTTTTGAAGGGTTGCCTTGAGCTTGTAGAGAAGCTTATGAACCTCATCAAAATATGGGTTCGTAGCATTTCTAGTATTCTCAATCCACTCCCTCACTTTCTGGTGCGGACCCAGAATTCGACTGCGATCCTTCTCATCCAAAAGCTGCATATTCAACAAGCCCATGCCACCATCAGATCCAGTGAGAACTAAACTAGGGGGAAGACGATACATGAGATGTTTACAAGTTCAGTTCTAAACATGGAATCAACTTTTTTTAAAATTTAGCACATGAAAAGGAAGAAATAGAATTCTTGAAGCAAGAGCACTCTGGTTTGTTTTATGAGCTCCTTTCAGACAACAATGATGATGCAAAAGACAACTTAATTAGTTCATGTGTGTATTCATAGTGTTTTAAAAGGCTCAAGGCGCAATGGCCCCTTGGGGCCTAGGCGCAAGACGCGGGTTTTTTCTTTAAGGCGCACTATATAGAAAAAAAACTTACAAAAATATATACATGTATATAAAACACTTTCATGGCAAGTAATGAAGTTCTTAACCAAGAAAAATAGATAAAAGATAAATAAGGTTCAAATATCAGTCTTCCAACATTGAGTTAAATATCAATACTCCACAAAAATAGTGAGTTTAGTATTGTTAATATGTCTTGAATTTGATATCTGACACTCTGAATGACCAAGTACGGTGATGTCAATACTCCACAAAAAACAGTGAGTTTAGTATTGTTGATATGCCTTGAATCTAATATCTCACACTCCGAATGTCCAAGTACGGGAGTCTCACTGTGAAGCCCCAGAGGCGCCTAAGGCGTATGCCTTCCCCACCGCGCCTCGCTTCTTCAAAGCGAGGTGCTAAGGGGGCGCGCCTTGCGCCTAGGCGCACGCCTTTTAAAACACTATAGTTTTCAAGTGATTTCAAAAAGCAATTAAAAGTATTTCCGCAGAGTGTGTACCTCTAGTTGCGTAATTTCACAAACCAGGCTAAGGTCAGCTATGGATGGTTTAAAGCCACCCAGCAAAAACTTCCCACTCCCCTTCAGCCAAACTGACTCTATTTTCGAAAGTGACTTGGATAAAAGTATCTCAGCTTCAGAAGCTGCTTGAGGATCCACAGGACGGCCAAACAATGGTGCTAGAACAGTATTGAATACAAAAGGAGCTGAAAAAGTTAAAGAACAAGGGCAAAATAAGGCGTTGCTCGTTTGAAAAGATAAAACCAGCACCAAAATTCTCTCCCATCTATATGAATATGAAACAAGTATTATGAAGTTAGACTGCATTTAGAATTGTCAGAAAAAAAGAACATTTTTTTCCAGTAAAATACCTGCACCACGACGTAAATTAGAATGATGCCAATCCAGAACTGAATGAATTTTAGCCCTCCTGAAAAGATCAGCCGGATACCTGGTAACATGAACAGAAATTCTGTCACAAGACCTGAGTCTATTAAAATTGCCTAAGCTTACAATCATGGGTGCTAAAGATATATGCACGAGCAATTTGATGAATTTGTTAAGTTAAAACCCGCAGCTACAACCATGCAAAGAATTGTGTATTTATTTCAAATAACCGCAACTGTAAGAACTCGGAGATGCTGTAGAGAACTAAGTTGTTAGGTCCAACTAAGTATTAAACTAGTTTTCTTGAAAAAGAAATAGAAACTAAGCCACCAAGGCACTAAATCAAATCTGCACTCTAAGAATAAGATCAGAACTCAAAGCAATAAAGGAGCCATGGAACCAAATATCAACAGAAGTCAAATCTACCATCCTTTTGTTAGACAGTAAATTAGGAAAAGACAAACGTACAAAAAGATCCACTAAAATCATTGCATACTATAGTAGGACAAGTCTCCGACACTTTTGAAGTTACTTGTATTAATAGAAAGAGCTGCAAAACAATAGCAAGAAATGAGCAACCACTTACCAGTGATCTGCCACACCAGGAAACGCACAAGAAAGATAGATAAGAATAGCATGACTGCCAAAAGAAAATGAAACAATACACAATATTAAAAATAACATCATAGCTCTATCAAATTTTGGGAAGCAGGCTTGTGGCTGACAATACAGAAGTTGCAAAAAGTGCTGTGCTAACCTTGACGAAAAGCTCTATTACAGAAAATAAAATACATAGTAGCCTCAATTGACTAGAATGGTGAAATGATAGAGAAAACACATCAAAGAAATAAACATCTGCATCATTTATGAAAATATCATTAAAATGATCAAAAAATTGCAACTTGAAGAGATGAATATCAAAGTAGATATTAAAAACAAAGGATCCACAATGGCAAGCAAAAATCTTGAAAATACTTTAGGTAAACGAGTAAGATGGTATCTCCAACTCTCCAACTCCAGGTTGTCCTCAAGAGCTATAACGATATCACGAGGTGGATAACAGAGGCCAACTAAATAAACAGGAAAAAGATAAAGGAGTTGAAAGCAATATTTTACACTTTGTTCTGCAAGTACTAAAAGATAAGCTATTGGTTTCAGTTTATTATTCCCCACGCTTCCCCTAAAAAGAAGGTATATAGTTGCAAACTGGAGAAAAATTCTCCTGGCTCTCGCCAGATCACAATATCTATAAAAATGTTCCAGATAAATCTTTCATTACCTCTCGAACAGTTTAAATCTTCCATCAACAATAGTGGGAACCTTCGCCATTGGGTTGATCTCTAAAAACAAAATCCGAAAGTTCATTAGAGATGAAAGACATAGAACAGAGGAAAAATAGAAGAAGTAAACCACGGAAAATTACGCTTTCATTTTTCAACTAATCAGCAACATTTTGTCATCACTCTGTACCATAAAAACTATCCAATTAACACAAGTATCATTTCCACAGGCTTGGTTGTTATGTGCATTCGAAATCACAACGACGTTAAGAATAAATTACATCCTAAACCGTAAAGAACAGCGACAAACTGATACTTATACACTCACGTCTCTGTTGACCCACCTTTGAATTCGGGAGTAAACTGTTGGAGTTTGGACAAAGCTACAGACACCTCCTCAAAAGCAAACCCATTAACCCTAAACGCCATTAAACGAAGAAGAAGAAGTTTCAAATACCACCCATGATGGAAATTGTCACAATTTATGATTAGAAAAAAAAAAAAAAAGGAAAAAGATTACGAGGGCAAGCAAAATTCATGGAAGAGGAAAGAGATTTACTTGCAGAAGATCAGCACGGCGCGAGATGGCTGCGACATTCGATCTGCATACACTTTGAGCGCCATTTTCGATCCCTCTCGCAAGCAAGCTCTGTGTGTACGGCTTATCCGTTCGTCGGAGTTTAAACTGTGGGGACGATCATATGATATGATCAAGAATTGAAGATTAAGATCATTTTGATTTCAATTGGTTTCATTTTGATCCGATCGTAAAAATCACATCGGCACAACTTTCAATTGTGATTTTTTAATTCAACCATGAAAGTGGGGGCAAATTATTATTATTATTATTTTTAGTACATCAATAATTGGAGGTTGGGGGATTCGAACGTCTGACCTGAGAGTACATGTCAATTATCGCTGTGTTAGTTTTGGCAAGTGGGAGCAAATTAGTAGGTAATTTTGGTGCAACAATGCTCCTTCTGAAAGATTGTAAAAGTCGTTGGATACAAAATTAAAGTACTTTTACAATTTTTTCTTCTTACCTCCAATAGTACAAAATTGCTTGTTTCATTGCATCGGAAACACCTAATAATTCCTACACTTTTAGTGTTGAGTTATTTTATTTTATTTTTATTTCTTTTTGGTGATTTAGATAAGGAAAAACTTCTTAGGTATGGAATTATAGATACTCAAGACAATTATGTTTGTTTTATAAGATTTTTATATTGAAATATTTTTAGATTATGTATTATAATTTATACCAATTTTTTTTTTTTTGTGAAACATACTCATTTTTTGGTTAATTTAAGTATTAGTTTAATATAATTTAAATTTATATAATGTTACTTTTAGGTTTTGTTAATTTAATATTTTATTTTTATATAATTTAATTTTAATTTATACTAGTTTTATTGGTTATTTTGTAGAACAAAATAATCTGTATTGGTTTAAGGTTTTGACCAAATATTAAATATTAAAAATTAATTTTAGTTTTGAATTATTTCTTTGCAAAATAGGACAATTAATACAACACATAGTGTTGTTTAGTGGATTATATTGATCATGTTATCAAATTAATTAATTTTTTTTAGAAAAATAATATTTGTTTGGTAGTGAATTTTGTGTGTGTTTTGAAACGTATAATTAATATTAATTTTGAGATGATTACAAATAAATAACTCAAAGAAATCTTTTTAATATTCATTAGACACATAAATATTAGACAACTATTGAAAAAGTAAAATAAAATAAATATTGAAATTTAAATTTTAATTAAAAATAAATTGAAATATTATTCAATTTACCTTCATTTATTTCTATCTAAATGTAAATAAACATGGTTAATTATATATGGTCATTTATTAGTGTAAGATTACATTAATTTACTTTTAAATAAAAGATTAAAATGGTAAAATAAAGAAAGATGGAAGGTAAAAATGTTATTGGAAGCTTGACAATCTAGAATCAAAAGTTACTTTATATCGACATCCTAAGATGTTCGAACATCTTGAGATACATGAGTATCCTACATCACTACAAAAGAAAACAATACAGATGTCAATCCTATGAGAATCTTGAATTCCCACTAAATAAACGATCTGATGTTAATTAGTGATAATTGGTGTCTTATCCATCAAGCTATATTCAGATTGGTGTTTAAGTTCCCATTAAATATTTTTGTAATTTAAGAATTTTCAATTTAGTTGTTTATCGTCAATAAGAAACCAAATGGAAAAACATTAAAACATAAGAGATTAAATTAAAACTTTTTAAACTAGGGAGACTAAATTGAGAAAAATAAGTATCCAAATCCTATGTACTAAAACATATATTTAGTCTTAGTTTATCAACTAAAATAAATATTTTTAAAATATAGGATCTAAAATCGAAAAAACTTAAAATGTTAGATATTAAAGTAAAATCTAATAATTATTTAAAAGTCAAATTTATATTTCGATAAATTTATTATTTACTAGTTTCGTTTAAATAGTATTTTGGTCCATGTCTTTTTTACTTTGGTTCAAGCACTTTCATAATGTCAATTGTGCTAAGACAAACACTAAATTCTAAAGATCAATTATCTCCTCTTGTGTGAATCTAATAAGAATTGAGTAAATAATAAGCACGTACAATCACAGGACACCAACATTTTTAATGTGGAAAAGCCTCTCCAAGGTGAAGAGTAAAAAACCATGGAACAAAGTAAAAAAAACTCCACTATAATCAATAATGAGTTTCAACGGGTTCTTTCTAGATACAACTAGAGGCGTACAATAATGGATATCTCAACATAGCAATCTTGGCAACAAAAGACAAGAGAACAAATAAGAAAGATCTCACCCAAGTAGAAATCAACTACCTGCTGCAATCTGATTGTAGCCAGCTCCAAAAAAAAATCTCCATCTTTCAAATTGAAGATTCTCTTGTTAGGAACATGCTATCAAAATTTCAGCTCGGACCATGGATCGACCTCCAAATATTGAAATACTACACTGAACGAATGTCTCTTCTTTTCCATTTTTCTTTTTTTTTTCTCTCTGTCGTTTCTCTTTTTTTTTCATCGTGCATAACCGACGGCTGCAACTTTTTCTTAAAAATAAAATTGTATCCCTAATTGACCTTAGTTGGGCTTTCCACATAAAGTGAAAAATAACCCAACTAATCTCCCCCCTTTCCACTATTTGGAGGACAACCATTCCAATCAAGCTTTTCTCTTGGTAGATTCTTGGTCAACATATCAGACCTATTATAATTAGAGTGTGTAAATTCTCAAACTCAAACAAACCATCATTCAAGTCATCTCTCAATGACACCTCACATCTATATGTTTAGTTCTTGAATGAAATGTAGAGTTCTTACCAAGATGAATATCACTCTGGTTATCGCAAAATATATCACATACCGTTGTTGTTTGAAGCCAAGCTCCTGTATGAACCGCTTCAAATTGGTCCTTATATTTTTAACTTTGGTTCGTTTTGGTCCTGTACTTTCATAAAGTTCATTTTGCTTCCTATACTATTAAAAAGCAACCAATTTATTGGTCCATTCATATTCATATTTATCTCATTTTTAATTATAATTTCAGCATGACATTTCACTTACTAAAATTCTTTAAATGCAATCATAAAATTGATTAAAGGACTTCCCTTGTGTATAAAATTTACGTTTAAATTTCGTAAACAGAGACTAAATTGGTCATTTTTTAAAAGTACAAGGATCAAAATAAATCTTTTGAAAACATAGGAACCAAAATGAACCGAAAAAATTACCAAACGTACACGGATCAAAATATAGTTTTTTTTTTTTTAAAAATCGATCAAAATAGTATTTAAACCTAAAACTTTCACATATAAACAATTTACGAAACAAAACTTATAGCCATTGTTATAGGCAATTTTGGACCACCCCGATATACAAGGAGCTGACGAGGACAACCGGGGAGGAATCGGGCTGAAAGATGGACCAAGGGGGCAAAACTGGCAAGTGAGACGGGCCAAGACCGAAGGGGTCGGGTTTTAGGCCCGACCTCCTGCTCGGCCCGCTCGCGCGGGCCGAGCCCGTTCGGTCTCGTCTGGTCCCCACCGCCTCTGGATGCCCCGGTTTCGCCTGGTTTGACCTAAAACGCCTCCGAAACCCTAAAAAGGCTAGGAGGATGAACAAGTATTTATATCCCTCTTCGCCACTGAAGAGGGGATCCCGAATTCCATCCCTAAACTCTACTCTCTATTCTCTGCTTTCTCCTCTTGCTCTTACTTTTCCACGCCCTACCGTTCTGCTTGCTGACTTAAGCATCGGAGCCGGTGTGGCGAGCACCACACCGGTGTGCAGGTTTACTGTCTTGCAGGCCACGTCTTCCCCCTCATCTACAAATTTATCGTTGGTGGCACGTGAAGGTTAGGTGAGATCCTCTGGCCAAAATCGACCATCAACAACCATCATATTATCTTACTTTGGATTCTTTCAAGGCATAATCTCCTCTACATATTCAAATTATTTTATGAATGTAACTTGGTGCCTACTAAAAGATATTACAACTTGACTTTTTTTCAATTACTTTAGAAAGTCAATCCCCAACAGAAATATATGAAAAACATACATAAAAAGTCAACTATGAATGAGATGGAAATTAAGTTTCATATAGTAACATTTATTTAACAAAAACCTCTCTCCTTTTCTTCAAAATAAATAAATAAATAAATAAACCTCTCTGCTTATTCTCTTATTATTATGTATTCATATAGGAGGAGAAGAATAATTTCACACCAGTTTTTTTTTTTAAAAAAAAAAAAAAATCACACCCATCAAGAGAGAGTATCCTAACAAGTGCTACATTTCAATTAAAAAAAAAGGCTACATTTCTTTAAAAAAAAAAAACAAAACAAAATAGGTGCGGTTTAATGCATTTTAGCTCACGGGTTAGATTTTTATGATACAAGATTAAGAAGTCTATTCTATTTTAGTGCAAAAAAGATTACGAGATAGGAGATCGAACTATTAAAATTGAGATAATAATCTGTATTTTACTCATTTAGCTATATTCAAATGAGCAACACAAAATTGAGAAATCAAACTTATGTTTGATATATAATTTTATTTATCTCAAATTATAAGTTTATAAATTTTATTGGTAAAGATATCTTAACCATTGAATAAGGTCTAGATTAGCTAAACCGGTTATACTTAATATCTCGTTTGTAATGCACTTTGTTTCCCTAATTATTTTTGCAAAACATTTCTCTTAATCACTTCTTTCCTACATTATTGGTCTCTCTCTTGGTACAATACACAATTGTTCTACCATCAATTTCTTATCTTACACAAATTTTATATCACTAATTTACATTTTATTTATTTTGAACAATTTATTTGACATGTGAGTATAGTTCAATAATAATTGACATGTACTCTCGATCATAACAAAAGGCTAGTGGTTCAAATCCCTCAACTCCAAATACTTTCAAACTACAAAAAATTATTTATGTACGACTAAGTTATTTTACTAAACTATCTTCTATAACATTTGTTTTACTAGACTCTCAAGACATATACTTTTTTACTAGACTCTTACTTGTTTCATTCTCTTTTTATAGATTTATTTTTTTTTTCAATTTCAAATTTAGTAAATTATAAAAATATAAGTTTGTATAGGTTGGAAACTCTTTAGGTGAGATTCTTATATTTATGTCTTTAGTGAAGAATGAAAAGACTTAAAAGTTAAAAAGTTAGGTCAAACTACCATGATGTGAGCTCCTATGGCCAAGTTGGTGATCTAAAATGGAGTAAAAAAAAAAGGTTAGGGAAGTCAAATCAACGGTACAATAATGTGTATCAAACATTTTGGTTGTCATTAACCAAATGAACAATACAATAAGTAGTTGTAGGTCAATGATGGACCATAATAGCATAAGAAAAATACTTTGCTGCATATCAGGATCTCCCTACACACCACTGTTGATGGTCAAATTTGGTCGGGAGGAATTCACCTGACCTTCACGTGCCACTAACGGTAAATTTGTTTGATAGGGGAGAAGACGTGGCATGCGAGACAATAAACCTGCACACCGGTGTGGTGCTTGTCACACCGACTCCGATGCTTAAGTCGAAAAGGAGTAAGATGAGAAGCAAATAGAGAGCAAGAGTAAGAGGAGAGAGTTTAGAGAGTTCGGGTCCTCTTCTTCAATGGCGAAGAGGGGTATAAATACCTGCTCATGTTCCTAGGGTTTTTAGGAATTCAGAGGCATTTTAGGGCAAACCAGGCGGAACCGGGGCGACTAGAGGCTGTAGGGACCGAATGGAGTTGGAGGGACTCGGCCTCGACCCAGCATGGGGTCGGGCCGAAAGCCCGACCTCTTCGATCTTGGCCTAATCCACTAGCCCGTTTAGCCCCAGGGTCCATTCTCCAGTCCGATTTCTGTCCGGTTGTCCTCGTCAGCTCCTTGTACATCGGGGTGGTCCAAAATTACCCATAACCACCATTAAAATGTTGATAACTAGAAAAGATTAAAAAGTGTTAGACAACTTTTAAGGCCCACTAATTGTTGTTTGTCGAAATAAGTATGATGATGTCTACCTAGATCCCAAACGAGATATAGTTTTTTTTTTTTTTTCTTTAAATTCAAACTTATTAAACTTACTCTCAAGAACATGTTTTCTAAATCCTCAACTTGTAGATAGAAGTTTTAGATCTTTAGACTTATAACATTGATCCAGCGCTTCAAAACATCCCACGAAAGTTCATTAGGAAGGACAAAATTGGGTAGGTGAGAGATGACATCAAGTTACCATTTTTACCTATACTGCACAACATATTAAGTAAATCTTAATCATTGAGAAAAGACTTGTAATTGGATCAAAAACATTCCCAAAATACAAGAACCAAACAAAGAGGGATTAACTTCAAATCACTTTCCCTTAAAACGGTTTTAGAAGAAGAGTGAATTTTGTTGGGAATAAAATGCCAAATTCGAGGGTGGTCATGTCGGTGGGTACAAGAGAGAATGGTGGACCAAAACCACACAGGGTTTACAGGCTTACAGCAAGCAATGAAGAAAGCGATTGTCGAAAAAGATTCGGGAAAGAATATCTATAAATTATTTAATTTTCACATTTTCTATTTCTATTTTATCCCCCTAATCCGAATCTCAAAGCTGTCAAATTTCCCCTTGATTGAGAGAGAGAGAGAGAGGGAGAAAGAAAGAGATGGGGAGCTCTAGATGCACGTTAAGATCTCGGGCGACCCTTTCTTAGTTTGAATTCTCAGTCTTTTTGCATAGCAAAGTAAGCTAAAGAGGGGAGACTTGCAAGTCTTCTGACTTTTTTTCTTCTTTTCCTTCTCTCTATTTTTCGAATGATTCAAGGGTGAGGAATTGTTTAGCTTGATTCTCTTTTTGACTGGGCGCTTTTGGCTTTGGTGTTGGCTTTCTCTTACTTTTTATTTTGTGAACTTTGATTTGTTCAAAGTGGCTTATTGGGTAGGTTGAAGCTCGCACGTATTCTTGTTTCTTCTCATGCTATATCATCCTGCAAGTCTCTTACTTCATTTTGATGCAAAAATGAGATAAGAAAGGGAAAGTGCTTTTTTTGGTTGGTATGAAGTTAACCCAGATGGGAATTGTTGCTCATCTTTGCTTTTTTTGGGTTCAAATGCTGGAATGTGTGGAATATAGCGTATCCTGATCCACTTTTGATCATTCTATTGCTCCAGTGTATTGTTGGTATGGGAATCTTGTTTCTCAGCAAAGCTTTAAATTGTCTTTGTGTGGCTGTCTCTATCTATCTCTGTGATTTATTAATTACATCATTCTTTCTTACCATATATATCATTCTAGCATACTATAGTTTATAGGACCTCAATTGGCCTTCTGGTGGATGCATACACTGGAAAAATTTCCTAATTTTAAGTTTCTAACATACCCATTACTATTAGAGATGATTTGAGCTTTGTCAGGAATGTCTTCCTTGTTACCCTAAAAATAATTCTTTGTGTATATCTATGATAGTTTTCCTTCGGTGGAAGGACAAACTTGGATTGGCATGGGAAGCTGGATGGAGGTTTCAAACTGTGCTCGCTTCTATTGATTAGAGAACTACACATTGTGTTTGAGTAGGATGGGTAGTGGGTGTTCAAATCTTACAGGGTGCTGTTTGACTTTAGATCATAGCAAGCCTGTTCCTGACCTCCAGGATGTTGGTAAGCGAAATTTACTCCTTTGGTTGGATGCTTATGCGCGACCACAGTTTGGAAAGAAATTACTATATTGGAACTTCTACTGTTGCAGAAAATGAAGGGAGTAGTGACCTTGACATACCTGCATTTCGTGAATACACCATTGAGCAATTAAGGATAGCTACATCTGGATTTGCTGTTGAGAATATAGTTTCAGAACATGGGGAAAAGGCTCCAAATGTTGTTTATAAGGGGAAGCTCGAGAATCAAAAACGGATTGCTGTCAAACGGTTCAACAGATCAGCTTGGCCAGATGCTAGACAATTTCTGGTAAACTTATATTTAAGAGCATTCATACCAGCCTGACCAACTGTATGTCTTTCATCATGACTACATGCAAAAACATGCTATTGTCTTCATCTAGTTATCTGTAAGTTGTTAATGGCACAAAGAAATACTAAATTATTTCGACATCAAAAAGAAAAAGGAAAATGCAAGATTAACTTTTATAACAAGAAAGTTATATACATTTCATTCTATGATTTGATAGTTTCAAAAAATTTTGGGTAACCTGATTTAGATAATTGTTAACTAAATAAGAAACTTCTATCCTATATTTTGGAACATGTGTATTTGGCCTTCTATTTTCTCTAATGGAAATTCTATTGTACTCTTTCAAATGTTACTTCCTTTGATTTCAGGAAGAAGCTAGGAATGTAGGTCAGCTCCGAAATCTTAGATTGGCAAATTTGCTTGGTTGTTGCTGTGAAGGTGATGACAGGTTACTAATTGCAGAATATATGCCAAATGAGACATTGGCAAAGCATTTGTTTCATTGTAAGTTTAGTAGAATTATTAATGTTTTGGTCTCCTTGAGTTACCTTTTTATGATACTTTGTATTTATTTGAATTTCTAGCATAGATCTGAGTTGCATGTTAATTTAACACAAGTTATAGGTTTCTTATGGTTACTGGTTGTGATGTGAATGAATTCTTTTTTGCCTTTTCCTTTATCATCCTTCATTCTTATTATTTTGTTTTTTAGTTTTAGTACTGCTTGTTGGGCATTAGGCAAATCGCTGGGATAGCATGCTGTTGCTTTTTCTATAACTGTTACCGGTAGAAGTAAGCTTGTGAAATTCTTGCGGAGTTTTCCCCTGATGATTGTTATTTACATTATGAGGAGCTCTCACTGAATTTCTACATTTTTAAGTGCTGAAAGACTTACTTGACGTTGATAATGCCCGAAGACATGTCTTTAATTCTTATCTGCTTTCCATATTTCTCCATCCTCTCCTGTTGTATGATGATATAGCAGGGCACCATTTTATAATATGAAGTTTAATAGGGTACTTACTCAGGGGATTCACAACCTCTGAAGTGGACCATGCGGTTAAGAGTGGCCTTATATATTGCCCAAGCTTTGGAGTATTGCACAAGTAAAGGGCGTGCACTGTATCACGATCTCAATGCCTATAGAGTTGTTTTTGATGATGTGAGCATCTTTAAATTGTGTAAACTTTTGTCATCCCCTTATTTTTCTTGGGTGATGGGTCTGTTGGTTCTTTGTAAAATGTTGATATCTCCTCTCAGGATGGAAACCCCAGGCTTTCATGCTTCGGTATGATGAAAAACAGCAGAGATGGTAAAAGCTACAGTACGAATTTGGCATTTTGTCCTCCGGAGTATCTCAAAACAGGTGCACCCTTTATACATTAGGCCAGGTTTTTTTTGTTGTTGTCTCTGTACTATTTACAAGCAGTTAATGGAGTTGTGTTTTCTTATATCTTCTTTTGTAAATAAAATAGCAACTTGCCCCCATGTGGAGTTGCAGTATTTGGTAATCGGAGTTTCTTGTTTTACCGATTCTAACTTCATGAGGTTTTCATACGTTGATCTTCTTGCACGTGTAATAAAACATGGAAGTGGGCTTGGTTTTTATAGTTCAACTGATTTGAAGAATTCATATGTAATAATTGAAATGGAAGCTATGCGTCCTGTTTTCTGTATTCATGTCAAATTGCCAAGGGAGGCTTGTTTATGTGATCACTTTGAATATGGGAATAGAAATTGTGTGTAGTTCTGTCAGCAAAGGATTCTTTTCTTCTGTGGAATTCTATTTTATTAAAGCTTTCACTCTCTCGTAGTTCCCTCGTTATGTTGTCACAACACTTCTATGTGTCCTGATGCACCAAGCATGTATGCTTGGTTTTTGATGAGCCAAACTGCCAAAGTTGTATCATTGTATGAGCTCTCTGATTTTGAAGTCCTGTTCATTTTATACCAATTTCAAAGATATGCAAGACAGTTTCTCTGATGCCCATTATTGTTTTTCATAGTTAATCTTATGCAGTACTTTATTGTTGATCAAATCTCATAACATTTAATGTGATAGATTGAAAATCAGCATCTCATTTATCTGTAGGAAGAGTTACTCCAGAAAGTGTTATGTACAGCTTTGGCACTCTATTACTTGACCTTCTCAGTGGCAAACATATCCCACCGAGTCACGTAAGTTTTTTTTCTTTCAGAATTCCTTTTTATCATGCTATGAAATTATTGAAGTCTGTTGACTGATTTATTCACTTCATGTTTAATATATTAAAGAAGCACACAGACACATACATGAATTCATGCATATATATTTATCTGGAATAAAAGGTGTACTTTCGAAAATGGAAGAATTCACTGCACTGCTGAATCTTGTATTGCACCAAATGATTGCTCTGCTAATGTTCTGTTCTATAACTTCTAGGCTCTTGACCTAATAAGGGACAGGAATCTTCAAATGCTGACAGATTCTTGTTTGGAAGGGCAATTTTCAAACGATGAGGGGACTGAATTAGTGCGATTGGCTTCTCGTTGCTTGCAGTATGAGCCTCGAGAGCGTCCTAATCCAAAATCATTAGTTTCTTCTTTAACTCCTCTTCAGCAGGATGCCGAGGTATAGTTTCTCGCCAATTCAGTACGTGAAGATTTAGTAATTCTATTTTTTCATTATTCAAATTCATAGTTTTTAACCTGTTAGTTTTTTTTTATCTTTGTTCTGCAGGTTCCCTCTCATGTATTATTGGGCGTACCACATGATGCTTCAGATTTACCTCTTACACCTCTTGGAGAAGCTTGCTTAAGAATGGATTTGACTGTCATTCACGAGATTTTGGAAAAGATTAATTACAAGGACGATGAGGGTGCAGCAACTGAGGTTTGTTATTGCATATCGTTTTTAAGGGACAAATATTCACTCAGATTGTTATTTTGTTGTTTTTATAATCACACAATTGGACTTCTCACTGTGAGGTCTATAGTTTTTCTTATTCTGAGGCAACTTTTTCTTTTAACAAGAAACAAAACATTTTCAGAAATGAGAAGAGATCAATGCTCAAAAGATACAAACTCCAAAGAGAGGAAAAGAAAAGAAAAGAAAGAATCAAATTACAGAATGTATATAAAGGCATTTCAATTTAAACAAATATCCCACAATGGAAAAACCTTAAAAAAAATGTTGAAAGAGAACACCATAAGAAAAAAAGAATAAAATTACAAAGCTTGTATAAAAGCATTTCAATTTAAACAAACATCCAGCAATGAAAAACCTTGAAAAGTGTTGGAGAGAGAACACCATAAAGAAACTTTTAGGTGGACAGATTCAAAATGATCTAGCCAAGAGCAATATTTGACTGTCTACACGACTAAGTCTCTCATAATATAAAGCTCAAACTTTTAAATCCACTTCCTTTTGAGTTTTGTAATAAACTTTTCACTTTTGACTGCCTACACGACTAAGTGCCTCACGGTATAAAGCTACAAACTTTAATATCTTTAATTATGGAAATTAGAGGTACAATTCTGCTGAGTCTTAGGTTCTTGCTGCTAATTTTGATTGATACCGGCATGCAGCTTTCTTTCCAAATGTGGACCAACCAGATGCAGGAAACATTGAGTTCAAAGAAAAATGGAGATCTTGCTTTTCGGCATAAGGATTTTAGAGCTGCAATTGATTGCTATACGCAGGTTCAAAATGTTTTGTTTCCGTTTAAAACTTCTTGCTTTAACATCCATGCAGCTGGGAATTAATTCTTACAGTTATGGGATTTTACTGTGTGTGGCTTCATTTTGGTAGGAGAGCTTGAAAAAGGAGAATAGAGGAGAATAAAGAGGTAGAAGGGCGTAGACATTAGTGTTATATAGGCAAATGAAATACTAGAACTGGTTTAAGCAGCTGATTGATATCTAGAGGCCAGACCACAAACTGCCAAATCAACTAAGCAACTGAAGGAAAATTCTGAATAAAGTTTAAAGTTATATATCCTAATTAGCCACCAATAACATGGTTGACCAGGGGCAATTAGGGCTATGCTTCTCAATCCAAGCATGGTATGGGGCTACTAGTTGAACTGATATCTCATGATGCCATTTTCTTGAATAGTACATAGAAGGAATTTGTTAAAACACATGGCTGTGATTTACAATTATTCTTGTATTAGACTGAAAACTTTGATGGTATTTATTTCGTAAGCAGACTTGCTCATGATGTGTTACATTCAACTCTGGAAGAGTAGAGTTTTTTTGGAAAAACCTTTTTAGATCTTGTCCATATCTTTGTTCGATCAAAACTCAAAAGAAGTGTGAGAACAGATAACATTCTTGATGTGGGAATGAATGTTTTTGTAGGAAGTTCTCATTTGGAAGTCTTATCACATCTAGATAACATCTGTTTGCCATCTTGCAGTTCATTGAGGCCGGAGCTGTGCTTTCCCCAACAATGTTTGCGCGTCGAAGTTTGTCGTATCTCGCATGTGAGATGCCACAAGAAGCTCTAAACGATGCAGTGCAAGCTCAAGTAATATCACCTGTCTGGCATATTGCATCTTATATGCAAGCTGCTGCACTTTTTGCACTTGGTAGCAACAATGAGGCACAAGCAGCCCTCAGAGAAGGATTTGCACTTGAAACCAAAACAACTGCCAAATAAGTAAATGGTGACCTACTTATGTCTAAATTATTAGTATTGCAGAAGTTGAGCTTTAATTGCAGACACAGGCATGCCAAAGTTGATCAAACTGATCCTTTTGTCCTTAAATCCACCCGTATGCTGCTCTGCAACTTAAGAAGTCTTTTCTTGCAGTCCCTTCTGATGTATTCACTTTGTTAAGTGGTCGTGGCGCCAACTGGCTGGCTCGTGGTATAGTCAGTTCTCTGATGCATGGCAAAGAAAACTAGAGGACTTGAAGATTAATTTGGTTCTGTAAAGGAGTCAACTGTTTAAATTATATGGAGAGGGAGGATGGGAAGTATGCTTGTAATTTCTGTATAGTACTGTTAGTTTATGTCATATTTCTGTTAGGCTATTATGTATGTTTGTTTTTTCTGATAAATAGGCAAATATCTTTTGTTAACACTATACATTCAATCATTCAATGCTCTTTTGACTGTTTATATTCAAATTAGTCCTGCTAACATCCTGGTAACTTAAGAATTCAGTGAAGAATGGAGGAAAGTAGGAAAACAAACAGCAGAATGTTGAATGATATCATTAATCCGTATCATGTATAATGGCCATCTTACTTATTGTTGTCCCAGAAGAACCCACTTCACTTTTCAGAACCTTGTATGATGTTAATCTATTTCTTCAAATATTTGGAGGTTTGGAGAGGAAATCGTGATAAAGAAGCAGAAAGGAAACATTATTGGACATTTAGACACAGAAGTAGAAAAATACGTACATATATCATTAAGTTGGTCCAATGCAGACCACTTCTGTTTTTTTTTTTTTTTTGGTAAATATTTCCCACCCTTTTTATACACAGATGACTAACTATTAACGTTAAGAATCATAACAATAAATTCTGTACATTTAACCATGGTCACCAGAAAATATCATCAACTGCTGTCATGGTTGAAGGAGACGGTTCATCATCTTCCTCTAACTCCATCTCCAACTCTCGCTCTCCAGAACCGAATTCGGAGGACTCAATATCGGCGAGATTCTTCAAATCGACAACCGTGAGCTCATCAAGGCGCCTCACCACCAAGTCTGCAGCCCCAAGTTCATAAACAGGATGCTTGCTCGCAACTGCCACACACTTCATCCGAGCATCATGAGCTGCCTCAACAGTTTGGTTTGAATTTCCAAACACAATGCACCTCTCAGGAATGAAGTTCAAGAGCTGTGCGGCATAAATGAACATTTCTGGATCAGGCTTTCCCCTGTGAACATCCTCTGCAGTTATAATCACGTTGAAATCGCCATCAATGCCGATGGTTCCCATGGCCGACTCCAGAGCTTCTCTAGGACGGGTGGAAACCAGTGCCATGGGAATTTTGTGATGCATCAACACATTCACAAACTCTTTTGACCCTGCTCTTAATCTGTAAACTCCCCCCTGCAATGCCTGATAGATTTCTTCCTTCCTAGCAGCCATTCTTCTCAACTGAGCAGGATCTCTTGACCAGCAAAGGACTTCAGAAATGGCCTGTTCATTCTTCATTCCCTCTATTCTTCTGAGAATGAAGGCTGGGGGTGGGGATTTCCCTTCTTCCTGAGAAAGAGCTAGCCAGGCCTGCTTCTCAATTTCAGGATTGTCCTCGATCAACACACCCTCCCACTCAAATATGGCACCCAACCAACCACAACCCATTCTTTCTTGTCGAAGCAATGGATTCTGTAGTGAAGGATTATCTGCTTTGTTTTCTGGAGGCCATAAACCTGGTTTTCGATCAAAACCAGCATCAATATCATAGTTCCAATCCTTTGGTATTCTGTCCTCTCTGAATGAATATGCCTCTTTTGTCACCTCCAATGATAAGGCCTTAATTGACAAAAGTGCTAATCGATCCCCTTTCAATCCAGAAACAGTGGGAGACGAAATCAGGCTCTTACCAACAAATTTTGAAGTTGGAAACCAGCTGTTCTTCCTCTTGTAGGACGTGTCCTTAACAAAAGTCACTCCACAAAGCAGCTGATGGCCAGAAAGAGAAGCTGCTGCAATCGACTGAACCATCCTAACCAATTGACTGTGCTTCAACCCAACTACAATTTGGTACTTTAGGCTCTGAATTACGGCCAAACTCAACCAAATTTACACTAACAAAAACCAACCCACCTGGATTCCTGGAAATCAATTTCAACTTCTCCAAGAAGCAACTTCAATTGAATCATAAAACCACAGATCCCCAAGCTGTCCTTTTAGACAGAAAGGGAAAAGCAAAACAAACAGCACAACTTCTCGAAACACAAAATTCAAAGCCCCCTTCCCGTCAAAGCACTGCCACAAACATTCCCACCATGGCAAAAAAAAAAAAAAAAAAAAAACAGAGCAGAACCCACTATTCCAAAACACCAAAAGGGAACAGAGGCATGCGAAACAACCAAAAAAGGTTGGTGGGTATCGACCAAATCCAAAACAAAACGCAACCCTTCAACACAAATCAACCAAACATCACTCCCAACCAAAACCCAACTGGAAGAAAACAACAAAGTTTCAAAAATCAGAAACGAGATTGGAAAGAAGAAGAAGAAAGAAGCAATTACCAAGCAGAATCAGGAATAGGATTGGATTGGGAATGGATTGATGATAAGGAGAAAAGGGTTGTTACTGGTTAGGGGTTATATTCGAGAACACGAAAGGAAAGAATCTCTCTTTCTCTCTCTTTTATCACCGGAAGAGATTTATTTAGTTCCTGGAAGAAGAAGAAAAGAGTTTTGTGGTTTATATTCAGAATAGAGGCTAAGGAAAGAGAGAACAACACAACACAACACGGTGGCCACCTTCGTGAGGAGACTGGTCGCGCACGCCGACCAGAGCAACCGGCTGGAAGGCCGCGTGTCGGTCACCGTCTCGTTTCTTCTCGGTTCCTTTCGCTGCTTTTTCCTTTTGAGTTTGCCCTCGTTCTTGCGCTTTTATTACGTTTCTGCCACTGCCTTTCTGATCAGATAAGGATTATTAAACAACATAATCATCATCCCATCTAAATTATCGCCCCGAATCTCAATTTCAAATTATAATAATAATAATATACGAGTTTTCAAAACCGAAAAAAAAAAAAAAAGGTATTTTCAAAGTAGGAGGGAAGTTATATAAATAAAGGTTGAATTTCTAATTTAGTCTGTGATTTTGGGCTTGCTACCTAATTTAAGTTTAATTTTTATTTTTGGTCTCTATAATTTTATATTTTTCTATTTTATTCGATTTGAGTATACTTTAGAAATTAAGACATACATCTCAGAAATTTAAATCTTTTACCTTTGTATATTGTTGAACTAAAAAAAGAATGGTTAAAAATCACTTTTGGTCCATGATAGTTCCTATACTTTCAATTGTGTAACAATTTTAGTCCATGAACTTTTATATGTAACAATATAGTCCCTGTATTTTAAAGTTTGTAATGATTTAGTCCATAACATGAAAATTAATGTTAAGATTGAATGAAATTCTTTGCATAGATAGATTAATAAACTAACTTGAGATCCAATGTGTTTATAAGCTACAAAGTTTAATCATTAAATAATAAAAATCGACATTTAATTTTGATGAAATTTTTTGCAACAATAATTAAATTGTTACAAACTTGAACTTACAGAGTCTAAATTGTTACTCATTAAAGCTCAATGACTAAATTGTTACAAAATTGAAACGACAAGGACTAAAAGTGATTTTTAACCATTATTCAAATATAACTAATTGTCTTTGTTATTAAAAGTAGTTTATCTGGTTGGATCTGTGGCATGCTTTCTAACTACATGGTATTTATGATAATGATTTAAAAATTTTGATTGACTCTATTGGTATTGAATTAAAAAAAAAATATGAGAAAATGGTTTTTTCAAAAAAAAAAAAAAAAAAAAAAAGAGACAAAATGGGTGAATTTTGGACGGATAAAAAATGGTTTAGAAACAATTTATGATGTTTAATTAAATTAAAATTTTTGAAATTATAGAGGTGAAACTTTTTTTTTTTTTTTTTGACTAAATATAGAGGTGAAACTTAAACAAAGCCTAAAATTGTGAGTTATTGATATAAAGAGATTAAATGGATAATTTAATAAAATGATTGTGGTTTGATTATTTAAAGTTGTTTAGTACAATTATTTAAGTTGCAATGTCCCATAAAGCCGGACAAAATAAAGGTCTTTTTGAAAGAGGCCATTTTTTTAGAAACAGAACTTCAGAACTAAATTAAATATGAAAGGTGGCCTTCTTAAAATTTAAATAGTATATTTTCAACTATTTAAAAAAAAAAAAAAAAAAAGTATATCTTCAACTTGGTTGACAAAAAGAAGCTTCCTATCCTCATAAAATTAAATAGAAAGGGAGATTGATTTTTTTTTTTTCTTTTCAGAATTATAACTTATTAAAACCTTATTAATAGATGATTTTTTTTTAAGCTCAACTTTATTAATAGTTTGATATGTTTAATTTGGTTAAAAGAATAAAAGAAAAAAAAAGGTTAAACGGTAAGTTTGGACCTAGAATTTAGGTTTAGTTTTAATTTGATTCCTCTAATTTAAAAAGTTCAGATTTGGTTAGTATGATATATACTTTATTTAAAATTAGTTTCTATATTCAGGCAAAGAGAATGCACCTAATTCACACGTGCTTCGTTCGTAAATTTGTTTAACAAAGAAAGGTGACTTGCAAAATAGAAAAATTGCACTACACTGGCTTGAATGCTGAAGTCATAAAAAAGTAGAGTAAGAGGTAGGAGTTTAAGAGAAAGAATGAAGATTAGTTGAATTCCTCTCCTTTGAATAATCCTCTTCTATTTATAGTCAAACTCATGTTCTAGTTTCCTTTTAGGAAAAGGAACTGAACAAGGGTTTCATGTTTCTTTCAAAGAGAGGGAATCAAAATAGGATTTTCCTTTCTCTCTAGGAATTGGACTTGAAAGAGTTTTTTTTTTTTTTTTTTTTTTTTATTATTTTTATTTTTTACAACATGTGGAATAAAGGATTTGGACCCCTGACCTCTTAATTGAGAGTACAGAAATTAAGTCAAGTGAGAGGCCGTTTAGCTATGCTCTAGTTGATGGACTTGAAAAAGGTTAATATGGGCTCAAAAGATCATGCTGTGTCTGTTTCCATTTTGGGCTCTTATTATTCTTACTTTTCTTTGAAGGTATTTGGTTAGGTCCAAATTGATTCGGTTAAATATCACAAATTATCCCTAAATTATGATTTACTCATCCAAAAAATTCGTGTGTTTTCTATTAATATTTTTACTTGATTCTAAACCCTACCACACTCAAGCTAACACAATTTTCCAAATAAGAAACATCATCTTGTTGCCTCATAAAATAATTTGTCAATATGATAAAGACAAGAAAGACTTGTGAAGTTTAATTAAACCTATGTACTGTCTTGTAATTTTTTAAACCATAAGACTAGACTATTAATGAAGTTTAAGTAATATCGATGAAATTGAAATTAAGCCTAAATCATAAAAACTAAATTGAAACTAAGTTCAAATCATAAAAATCAAATTGAAACTTTGCTCAAATCATAAGAACCTGAACCCCATATATAACTCTTTGAGAATTCAATAACACGTGAAAGTAGAATGAATCAAATCTTTATCAAAGATATATATCCTTAATTAGTTAAATTAAATTAGGTTGGTGACAAAATTTATAATTTGATGGAGAAGAAAAATGAGATAAATGCAATGTATATGAGAGAAGAAAAGGAAATGGGAAATGGCAAAGTGAAGAGGACATGAGTTGTGGTAGGACCCAACATTTAAGCAACTTGCATTACTATTTGCGAACCCCTCAAGAAACAGGTAGCGTGGAAGTTTCAAAGTCATTGATTGATCTTCAAAATACTCAAAGAAAAAAAAAATCATTCCCATAAAAATCTCCTCATTACATTACAAAACTATAAAGTCTTTATTGCGTACAAATATTTTAGATATTGACAAATTTAGACTCCGTTTGAAATATTTTTTCTTTTGAGTACATCAACATTTGAGGTAAGAGGTTCGAACTTCTAACCTCTTCGTCGAGGGTACATGCTAATTACAGCTGTACTCACTTTGACCCGCTTGAAATATCTTTTAGTTTAAGTGTTTTTTAAAAATACATTTTTTTCTAAACATTTTATATAAAAATTGTTTAAAATTTAAACACTCTCGTATCTTTGACTACATTTTTCCACGAGTGTTTTTATACATAAATTATTATATATTTAAAAACTCTTTCTAAAAAAATTTGTTTTCAAGTGTTTCTCTCAAAATGGTTTTTTTCAATCTCATATTTAGTCATTTTTAGTAGTTACCAAACACTAGATTTTTTTTTTTTTTTCAAAATTAAATACTTGAAAAGTTAAACCAAACATACCGATCACCAAATTTCAATTGATTTGTAATTTTTTAAATTTTGTGTAGCATTCAAATTTTCTATCATGTATATCATTTAAAGAAACAAAGACATGAGAAGTTGGAGTTGGAGGGCATAGAGCTAAAATAGTTTGTTTTATGGGTTATTGTTGAAAATCTTTCTTTAGGGTATTATCTCGTTGTTGGTTTTTTTTTCTTTCAAAATAATGTTCTAATCTTGTTTAGAGTATTATTTACTTAAGTTTAGTGTTTTATTTGGTATATTTTAAAAATATTAATTTGGTGAAATTAAAATCTTAAGTCATTTGATTGGTTGAAGAAAAAAAAAAGTTAAAAGTATTAATTTTGTCTAGCTAATTAGAACTTAATTTCAAATAATTTTTTATGGTTTTAGAAGTTTCAATTTGATTCTATGATTTTAAAAGTTCTAATTTCATCTTTAATGACTTTTTATCTTAGGCCATAGTTTCTATTTGATCCTCGTAGCCTGGTGATATGATTATGAGAATGTCAATTTACCTTAATAAGCAATCATAGATCTCGTGCCAAGAAGTTCTAAAGAGTATATATCAACCTTCAATGTTACATCACACATGTCCAATGTTCACATGCAGCCTTTGCCTCACGCACTTGCCTAAGTTTATTTTTCTTGCATGCTTGTTGTTGTTGCACGCTTGTTCTCATGCACAACTCCTCATGTGAGTGCCCTATCCTATTGTCTGCCCTTGATGCATGTCTACCTTAGTTATAGCGATTACAACCTTGACTTGTTATCTTAAGAGATTTACTATGTTTAGTAGACAACATTTGATTATATTTCTTATTCAGCTGTATTGAAAACAAGATTAGAATATCTTGAAAGATGATAAATCTTCTAATTTTATTTTTATTTTATTAGGAATTTTAGATTTTATTTTATCTATAATTTAAGTTTATCCTTCAAAGATATGTGTTCTTCACTGTTTCAAATTCTTGTAGGCTCTATAACTATGGTCTTTTGTAAGAGTTTTAATAAAACTGATTTTTTTTACCCATTCTTTACAATTCTTGTGTCCTAGATTGCATCCCATAGAAACATTCGAGGTTATTGTTCATCAAATGATCAAACTTGTGAAGTATTTTAACATTAGAGTTAAGAATTTGGGTTCTTACCTAATAGATTTTGACTTTGTTGAGTTTTAGTATTTGTGTGCTAAGAGTTAACATAACTAAGAGTCCAATTCAACTAAAGTCCTCATATCATTTGATATCAAAGTTGTTGATATTGAATTATTTGATGTCATAGCTATTGATTTCATATCGTTTGATATCCGAATATCGTCTTTGGGTATCATATAATTTGATATCAAAACTATTGGTCTCATATCATTTGGTTAAACTTCACTGGTTATTCTTATCATTACAAATGGTTGAAATATTGAATATGCTACATGTGTGGCAATGATTTTAAGTAAAAAGATTTGAAAAAAAGATGGACAAGTTTTCACATGGATAAAAAATGTCGATGGTTTTTTAGATTCTAACTGGATGAAAAGGATCAAACAAAAACATTCAAAACCACATGAACCAAAGTTCAATCTAGGCTAAATTATAAGAAATACCCCTGAACTTTGGGGTTTGTTTCAAAAATACTCATGAACTTTAAAAAGTTTCAAAAATACCCCTGAACTTTGAAAAACGTTTCAAAAATGCCCTTGCCGTTAATTTTGGATGGAAACCGTTAAATTTTTAGTTTAAAAAATACCCTTGAACTTTCAAAAAAATTTCATAATATGAATATAAAGAAAGTTAATGGGTTTTTGAAAATTATGTTTATTTTCATCCAATTTCCTTTCCAATGGTTTTCATCTTTGTTAAGGGCACACTTGAGTTCCTAGTTAAATTCCAAAAACAAAAACAAGTTTTTGAAAACTACTTTGTCTAGTTTTCCAAACTTGACTTGGTTTTTAAAAACATGGAATAAAGTAGATTAGAAAACAAAGAAACTACATGTGGAAGTAGTGTTTTTAAGCTTAATTTTTGAAAACAAAAAACGAAAAACCAAATGGTTATCAAACAATGGCCTAAATGATTTTCAAACAGCCCTAAACATCTATTAATTGCTGGGCTTAGTGTATATATATGTGTGTATATATATTAATTTATAAAACCTATGTCTCGTAATTTTTACTAAAAATTAGACTCATTTATGTACCATTTTGATCCCCACCCCAAATGTTGATGTACTAAAAAAAAAAAAAAATTATGTACAATTTTGCTAAAATGAAAAATAAAATCTCAAAACTATTAGCATTGGTCTTACTTTTTTCAATCAAAGCAAAGCTGTGCGTTTTACTCTCTTGTCCAAAGCGGCCATTCCGTTCCGTTCCATTGCGGTTTCCCGTTTCCGCCTGTCTCCGATTCTCACTCTTTCTTCTTCGCGCCGTTCTCTCCTTCTCTTTCTCTATCTCTCTCAGTGTTTATCTTCTTCAAGGAATGTCATGAACCCATAAGTAGATTCAGCTGAGTTTCAGTTCTTGACATGGCGAAGAAGAAGGGAAATAAGAAGAAAGGAGCAACTAACCCCACATCCGGTCCTCAAGATTCGATCACCCTCAGGCAGGAAATTACTGGGAAAATCCAACCCAAAGTCTCTAGCAATGTCAAATCTTATTTGAACCACTTGGAAAACTTGGCCACTTGGGCCAGTGGGCAAGCCTCTATACCTTCATTGGCTGCTTTCTATGGGCAGCGCCACGCCGCTGTAGCGGAGTCTTCAGCGGTCCCTCCCAACCCTTCTCTAATTATCTGCCAGAGGTCCGTATGTCTTCCGCCCTTTACATTCGTCTGGTTCTTCTTGTCTAGTTTTGTTGTTTTTGTAGTGTTCATAGATGGGCAAGTTCGTGATGGTTGATTATAGTTGAGGATGGGAAGTTTGTGTTTAACTTCTCTGATTTGTTTGAAGTGACAGTAATCTGATGTAAACGGAATTTGAATGTAGAGAATGGGCGCTCTTTATTGGGCGAAATATTGTTTTGATTCAAACTATTGACGTTGGAGGGATAGAGTAATATGCTTGGAATTATGGCAGTATTGTGAATGGTTTTAGGGGTACTGTTGTACAATGTACAAGCTGTTTGTGGATGCTTTGATCCTTCTGGTTTGTTACCAGAATTGTGTGATTGAGATGTATATTAAAAAAGCAACCTTGGTAATATGCAGGAGATATCATCTAACCTAGCAACATTTTGACAGAAGGAATCATGTGAGGGTGTGAACAGAAGGATGAATGTACTGAGTTTCATTGTTTAACTATACATTTTCTCTACTTGAGACAGTATTAGATTTTAGATTTTCATGTTTAGTTCAGGAGTTTGTATTGTAGCAGGGTTGGGGTGTAAGCTTGTGTGTTTTACAGTACTTATCTTATTTGGGCATACCCTTGGGTGATAATCAGATAACCAAAGAGGCTAAAGTTTTGAAACCTGTGAAGGGCAATTTTACACAAACTTTATAAATGGAGGAAATTATCCAGGGGTGAAAGCTTGACTTTGTGTAGGCAGTCCTTGCAAAATTACCTACCCACCGTGCATCCTTGTGATACGGAGGAAACTGTAGCTTTAATAAAGAGGAAAATGAGGAACTTTCTTTGGAATGGTTCTTTAGTGGGAAAGCCTAGCCATCTAGTGAATTAAAAGGCAGTATCCTTGCCCTTATGAAATGGAAGGTTGGGAGTTGGGAACTTGAGCCGAGGGAATGAAGCCCTTATGGCAAAGTGGTTTTGGCATTGCCTGGGGAGCCTGGCTTGATCTGGCACAAAATAGTGGCATAGTGCATATTATCTTTGAGTAAAAGGAGAGGGATTCAAAAAAGGAAAATAGAGGTAGTGGTTGGTTACTAAGTTGAAGGGTATTAGATTTCAATCACTCTAAAGATTTCAATCACTCTATGGTCAATGTCGGAGATGGAAAGAACTCAAGGACACAGATGTACAGCCTATAGAACATATCTTGTTCAAGTAAGGTTGTATGTCAGAGAAAGAAGAAATAATAAATTTTTGGAGGATTGTGGATGGATAGTCAAACCTTAAGCTTAACTATGAATTTTCCTAATTTAATGCAATGGGGGAATCCAAGTAAGGTTGTATGTCAGAGATAGAAGAAATAATAAATTTTTGGAGGATTGTGGATGGATAGTCAAACCTTAAGCTTAACTATGAATTTTCCTAATTTAATGCAATGGGGGAATCCAAGCTGGAGTATAATGACAAGGAGGAATCTTTCAGATGAAGAATTTAGTTCAATGCTATTATTTCGAGTTGCATTCATCATTATTCGGTATTCTCTTGTCTGTCTGAGTTTTCTTGCCACATTCACTGGAAAACAGACTAACTGGTGCAGGGGTGGATGAAAGAAGCTGGAATTTGTGTAGCTCTAGTGATCTCAATGAAATCTTTGGTTTTTTTGCCTGACTGATTTCAGGAGAGCTTTAGAAAGAGAGTTTTCAACTTTAGGGTGGAAAAAAACGTGCCTAAAAAGATCAAACGTTTGAGTGAATAGCCTGCCTTACTGGTCTTAACACAGTAGAGAGAGATGACATAAAGATGCCCTACGATGGTCTTGGATCCTTCTGGGTGCTCATTTTCCTGGGAAGAATATGAGAGAACCTGCCACCCTTTCTTCCATTGCCCATTTGGCGAGAGATGTTGGTACCCATTATCATTACTATAAATTTTCCATCACTTTTGGGTTTTTTATTGATCTTTGAAGGCGTGCAGCATATCCCTTCTACCATGTGGTCACTCTTTCAATGGCAAAGCCAGGAAGCTATGGCTAATGCAATCAAACATGTTCTTTGGAGCCTGTGGGTTGGGGAGAAAAAATAGTGTTTAACTGCAAGGCTAAATACTAAATACTGGGTTGAAGCATATGAGTCTGTTCTTAAAGATTTCTTTAGATAATAGTAGGTTTAACAACCATATTCCCCTTGTAATTTTGGTTTATCAAATAAGAGGGTGAGATCTCGAATTGAGTGGGGGTTTGGAATTACGACCTCTAAAGAGAGGTAATAGATATCTTAACCACCTTATATTCCCCTTTAGTTAATACTCATTGGGGTGGGTTTTTGTAACAACTTCAACTTAGAATATAGCTATGGGTTATGACTGAATTCTCTTCTTTGTACTATGAGTTCCATGAAACTCATAATCACAAAGAGACAGTGTTTGCATGGATCTCATAGGACAAACCTGAGCATTTATAATATAATATTAGCTAAAGATCAGTTGCTCTTTTTATGCTTATTGTTAAAAAATTTTCAAATACTTGGAAGAAACCTACTGATGTTTTAATTACATACATGAACGGAGTGGGCACTTGATTCTAACCATATAGCTGTTCCATGTCAAACATTGATCAGGCCATCAGATTTTATGTTTATCTGCTTCGCTTTTTTTCATCCTTCTTGGATCAAAATGTGCTTTCTTGTCACATGTGATAATGAACATTACATTAGTTTAGTTTCTTGTTTTAAGGACTTTTATCATGTTCCATTTGCGTTTTGTCTTCGCATCTTGCTTGAATCTTCTTTGGCCATAAAACTAGCTAATCTTACTTGCTCCATCATATTGCTTTCAGGTGTGAAACAATTCTCCAACCTGGCTCTAACTGCTCTATACGAATAGAGAAGAATAATGCCAAGAGACGTCGGAGAAGCAACAAATCTAGTAATTTGACACAGAACAATGTGGCGTATTACTGCCACTACTGCTCTTTTAGGAACATAAAGAGAGGGACTCCCAAAGGCCATATGAAAGTGCTTTATGAAACAGGGTTCGAAAGCAAGATGGCAACTGAGATTCTTACCGTTGATGCTCCTACAATTCCTTCTACAACTGGAGACATTCTTACTATTGATACTCCTGCAACTCCGCCCACCCTGATCGCAACGACTCTGTCGAAAAGACAGAAGAGGAAAATGAGGAAATTAGCTATGAAACTAACTGGACCTGACACTAGCTGTGCTCCAACAGATGCGGAGGAGAAAACTGGGGATGCTCCTACCGTCGATGCTCCCGCAACTCCTCCCACTACGCTCGGGACGACTCTGTTGAATTTGAAGAAGAGAAAGAGGAAGAAACTGTCATCAAAGAATCAAACTGAGCCCGAAATTAGCTCTGCTCCAACAGCTGATGGGGATAAAACCGAAGGCACATCTAAAAGAAAGCGAAAGCGAAAGAAAAAGTCATGGACAAGTTTGAAGGAAATCGCTCAGATAAATGAACAGAGTGGTAAACAAAACGTGGCTGAATTGGCAATTCCATTCTCCTTACAAGGCACTTTCTGAAGACCAAATACACACATTGTTTTGTAGGCGATTCTCATTGTTCTTTGTGTAGCTTATTATTGAACCAAAACTAAATGAGGAATTAATATTTTTCTTTTACCTTCTCTTTCAGCATTTGTTTGGCTTTCTAGTGGGATGATATGAATTTGTGATTGTAGACTCATTGAGAGTCTTGATCTGAAAGTTAGATTTGCCCTAGAACTCAAGAATGAATGGTTAAAATTTGAAAGAAAGGACAATGAAAGTCATACAAAATTGATAGAAGACTAGAAAGACACTGAAAATGCTATGAGATGTTTTGAAATAGTTAAAAAGTTAGTTTAATCAAATGTTTGGAAATAGTTAAAAGTTAGTTTAATGAAAAGGATTACTTGAACTATCCACTCTAGACCAAATTACTATTTATTCAACACTTCGGGGAAAATAATTAAATTGCTTTGTTTTTATTGAGACAATTGGAATATATTTCTAAAATAAAGTGATTATTTCTTATTTTTGTCGGATTGGTTCATAAGAAGAACGACGGTTGAGATTTGAGGAGGCATAACTCTATTGGTTAAAATATTATATCTTTGACAAAAAAAAAAAATTAGGTTTAAATTTGAAATTAATAGCCAAAGTATAGCTTTGCGATAATTGACATGTACCCACGACCTAGAGGTTATAGGTTCAAATACCTCCAATCCCCAAATGTTGTTGAACTCAAAAAAAAAAAAAAAATTGAAATTAATAATTTTATTTGAAAGTCCTTTTTGTTCATATGATTTTAAAAATGAAAGTTAAGATATTACATATTTAATGGGTTCAATTTTTCCTCACGTATGACATAGCTCAACCGTATTTGACATGTAAAAATTCTCCTCCATTTTTTTTTTTTTTTTTTTGAAGCAAGAGACTTGAGACTAAGAACATCATCATTAGTTGGTTAAGGCATTTTTCCTTGAACAGATGTACAAAGAAGTAAAAAACTCATCTTTTCTTAGTTTATTCGAGCTTTGCTTCTCGCTCATCCAGAAATCTAGAGCCCCTCCATCATTCCCACTTCTAAGGATTCGTGAAAGTGCGCTTTCGTGGGTGTGTTGCATTTCAATGGCTCGATCTTAATGGGGAATCGAAACCCAATTCTTGAGTTGCAGAGATTTCGAAAACAATCATCGTTGCTCTAGGTTCATAAAACATCGGGAAATGGAGCAACCTCGGGCAGATTCTTCGACGACCATAGAAACTGAGAGTCAGATTCCGGGGATATCCCCTAATTCGACCATTCCCGAGTTGCCCACTTGTTCTGTCATTGAAGATTGCACCAAATCCCAACCTTCGTTGAGCCAGACCGAGATTTTCAAAGCCATTGAAGTCGTCGAAAAGGATTCTCTCGCCATAGCTGAGAGCTTCACCTCTCTCTTTGCTTCACTCCGTTCGGCTCTCTCCGAGGTCTCATAGTTTTGGCATCCTATTTCTTTATGCCCCATTTTCATTTTGTGTGGTCGTGACATGCAGTGTGAAGTTTTTGAAGTGAATTACCCTGTTTTCCTGTTTGATTTTCAATAAATCGAACTTAATTAATAGCTTTAGTCTTTAACATTCTAATTCTGTCTTATCAGTGTGATATTTTCCATCTTTAATTGGGTTGCTTTAATATATTGAAGATAGAACAAAACCACTATCTTAAAATTTTGAGTCTGACAACTCAACCATGATTTGATTGTCAATGGATAAGCCTAATTATATCCTTCAATAATGATTGAAACTTTACCACTCTGGCATGAATTTCTGAAGAAAATGATTCTGGGTTTCCTCTTGTCAAGCAGTTTATCTGAGTGGAAATAGGATAATCTTGTAGGTCACCGGCAACTCTATTGATCATATGCATTGCTTCAGCGATGCTGCAGGCCGCCTTCAAGAATCTGGTAAGTGAAAAAAAGAAAAATAGTATGATTGTGATTGATAGGAATGGCTGAGTATGATGGCAGTTTAGACGTGCTACTGGCGTCTACTACTACTTCTACTCATCTGGGTATTTCTTCCTGTATTAATCAAAATTTGATCTGTTCATCATTTTGTTCATTGTTCTGGCTTTGGTGTGATAGTTGAGTTTAACAAGTTATTGCTCTGAGATTCACTGTTACGTAATCAGCCTTTGTGCCAAATTTTTGATTTGGAAAGAGGTTGGTTGCTATCCGACTCATGAAGATAGAGAATGTCTTTAATATAAAACATATAAGCAAGGTGCACAAACTTTTAGCATTGGATAACTCTAGTCAGCTTGTATCCTTATGTGTATTCTAGCATAATAAAGGTCATTCTAGATGCCTCATAACTTTTGTTAGTCATATCCACTGTTGTCTAAGGTTCCTCTTACTCCTACTATATTAACAAACAACTTTTTTTATTTGATGGCCTTTGACGTGAGTTCTTTTTGTTCTTTCAATCCTGTAGTGCTTGATGCGGCTACAAAGGGTAACCGATACATTAATTCTTCCTTGAGGTATGCTTCAATGCCTACTGGCATTTCCTTTTTTCTATGGAAATTGGAAAATTGTCAATGTCCTTTGTTTTATATTTTCAGGTCTTGACAAATTCACTGCTGAGTCTTGTCATGAATCATGATAGGACAGACGTAATTATATTTTGGGTCCTTGAGATATAAGTTTCAATTTCTTGGATGACTGTGTTTTCTAAGAATAACAAATAACAAGCATAAGTTAAATCTGAACTCAAAACTCCATTTGTCAAAATGCGATTGCTCTTTGGATGTTGTGGCTTTATCACAACCTGCTGCATAAAATGACTAACGGAAAAATTGGAATATGTGCTAGTCTAAGGGTTTCTGTACCAATAAGAAATCTATCAAAAGGGTCCAAAATTGAACCCAGCATGCATTTCTACCTAATTGCAGTAGATTGTTACTTTAGTAAATGAAGTTAGATGAGTTATGGTTACTTCAGAAGTTGACCTTTATTTTTTGTTCCTGATATGATGATAATTACGATGCAATAGATTTCTCTAGCATATGCTAGTAGGTAGCTAAGTAATGATAGATTGAATCTCTTGCTAGTTATATGAATTGAAGTCTTTATTCTGAAAAGATTATTAGGAAATGGAAGAGTGAGATAAAAACAGAGAGATTCTGACTTTGGAGAAATATTTATTATTGTAATAATCAAAATTTCAATGTAGACGCTTTGAGAAACTGTTTGGTGTAAGTTTTTGTTATACGGGGAGTAATTCCTCTTTATGGATCCTGTGTCAGTTGGGTTGTGTTCATTGTTTTTTGAGTTTGGAAAAGCTTTGTGGTTACTTCAATTGATGCTGGATGGCAGTCTCAGGCTTCAAATCTGCATACTCATCATATTAAACTCTCTTTATTGTTAACTGATGTGGACATAAGATTTTGGAAATTTGATATTTCCATAAGCACAAGGGTTTGACATAATTTCAGCACGATTTTTTTTTTGTGCAACATTTCTTCTGTTTTTGGTTTTGTTTTGGCCATTCTAGTTGCAAAGTTCAATATATTGGATGTTTGTCCCATTAGAGATTAATCTGAGATTAGTTCATAACACATCAATGTCTTTTTATTCATATGAATTATGACTCGACTTCGTTGTTTCACCAGTCAACTTTAGGTTACCAGTGTTCAAGAAGAGGCTTTTAGAACCTTGAGGCGAGTCACAAATTTTCAGCCTCAAGGCTTTCACTTGTGACTCTACATATCATGGGTTGTGATAATTTAGCCTATTACTAATTTGATAAACCCCAAATAACGAAAGTGTACGAGCGTAGGCACGTGAGAAAGAAAGATAGCATGTAAAAACAGGTTTACGGGTCGTTTTTGAGTGTGGGCCTTATTTGTAAGTTTGTTGTGAGTAGGGCAGCGAGGGAGAGAGGGGTTTTTAAGGGTGTACGTTCTGTGGTTATGACATCTTTTGGCTATTGTGAATTTTGTATTCTTTGAGGAGAACTTTTGGAGAGAAGGGAGCTCTCGAATCTTCCCTATTTCATGTTGATAAATAAAATTGGAAGCTGAGGCTTATCAATTTTGGTATCGGAGCACCTTCTCTGGGGAATGGTGGGAAAGATGGAGGGAAGGATTATTGCGTTGGAAGAGAAGCTTTCAGAGTTAGCTGTGAAGCAAGTGGATATGGAAGTGAGCTTGGTACGCAAATTGCAGAGGTAGGAGAGGCTCAAGCAAACGTTGAAGCGAAATTAGACCTTCAGTTTACAATGGTCAAAGAAGAGATGAAAGCAATGTTTGCTCGGATAGAAGGAATGGTGCGTATCGAGAGAGGGTCCCCGACCTCGGAAAGGACCATAACCGACAAGGGTAAGCGGGTGATGGATGAGGAATCGAGCCAGAAACGTGAGGAAAGTAAGGAGAGCGGTGAAGCACCTCCGAAAGGAAATGAAGGAATTCAGGCACCGACTAATAGAGAGATTCCGCTGTTCGATATGCGACTGAGGAAACTGGAAGTGCCGGTTTTCAAAGGGGAGGAAGATGAAAACCCGGATGGATGGTTGCATCGGGTGGAGAGGTACTTTGTGGTGAACCGATTATCTGAGAAGGACAAGCTTGTAGCGGCGGTAATGTGTTTGGAAGGGGAAGCCCTGTCGTGGCATCAATATGGGAAGACCGAACGTCGATAAAAAGTTGTCAGGAGTTTCTGGCATTGTTGTTAGAGAGATTCCGACCGACTTCTCAAGGGGATCGGTACGCCCATTTGATGCGATTGCAGCAGGAGACCACCGTGAGGGAGTACCGCCGGTGGTTTGAGCAGTTCACCGCAACCCTAAAAGACGTGTGTGAAGGGGTGCTGGAGAGCAAGTTCGAATGTGGGCTGAAGGAAGAGGTCTAAAGTGAGTTGCGTAAATTTCAACCCGTGGGCCTGAAGGCCAAAATGATTAAGTTCCAACTAATCGAAGATGACAATAAGGTGCAGCAAAAGAAATGAATGGGCTCTGCGTCAACATCAAGCCCAAAGACCAATACGGGCCAGAGTGGGTCCAGTGGGAGGTCGAGTAATTCAAGTGGGTCCACGACACGAACGATCTCCCTGAATTATAATCGAGGGGCAACTGGTTCGTCGACAACAGTAACCCCAGTGCGAGATACGCCAGCGAAGAGTGGTACAAATTCGGTGATCAAGCGAATGACTGACAGTGAGTTGCAAAGCAAGAGGGATAAGGGATTATGTTATAAATGTGATGAAAAATGGAACCCTGGTCACCGATGCAAGAGGAAAGAATTACAAGTCATGGTAATTCAAGATGGAGAAGACGAGGCCGGAGAAGAGACAGGCCAAGTGGAAGAAATATGCGTCCCAGAAACTGCTGCGAAAGAGGGGGCGCGAGTTGATGACTCCGAAGTTGCAGCGCTGTCCTTGAATTCGATGATGGGAATCTATGAAGCACGAACACACTAAAATGGAGGAAGAATCTGTGTCGGACACACGTCAGACACGGATTCGTCTGGACACGCTCCGGACACATGTCGGACACGCAATTTTGGGTGTCTGAAAATATATTTATTTATTTTTAATTTCGGACACGTTGAGACACGACCCGGACACGCCCACATCAATATTTTAAAGATTTCTTTGGGCAGGCTGTCTTTAATTAAAAAAAAAAAAAGAAAGAGAAAGATGAATAGAAAATGAAGCTGCCGTTCACGATTTCTTCACCATCACCACGCTAGGGTTTCTTCGCATTCTGAAGGTGAAAACTGAAAAGAAAACAGGTGAGGTTCTTCTTCTTCACAAATTCCATTGACCCATTTGTTCTCTCTTCTTCACCGGCGCAGTCACCGTCCGCCTTCACCACCACCGCCGTTTGCTGCCACTAGTCGGTTTGCTGCTACAGAAAGTCGCTTTTGTTTCTCTTCGTACCTTTGGTTTTTTTTTTTTTTTTTTTTTTTTTTTTTTTTTAATTTTTTTTATATTTTTATAAATTTATATTTAAACCTCTAAATCAAAGAAAACCTCATGTTTAACCTAGACAAATGGTTGTATAGGCCCAACCCAATAAAAGTAGCATTTTTAAGTTAAAAAAACAGGAAGGATGGAGTTAAACTACTATCAATAAAAATTTATATTTTAAAAAAATTAGTATATACTATAATTTTTTTAAAAAAATTACATATATACTAAAAATTTTAAAAAATATATATATATACTAAATAATAATAATAATAATAATAATAATAATAACAATAACAGAGTATCCTCAACGTATCCGTATCTTTGTTTTTTAGAAATTGACGTATCGCCGTGTCCTGTCGTGTTCGTGTCCGTGTCCGTGCTTCTTAGGTGGGAATCAATTCTCCGAAGACGATGAAGGTTAAGGGGAAAATTCGGGGGCAAGGAGTCGTGGTTTTGATTGACAGCGGTGCTACGCATAATTTTATTTCCACCGAGATTGTCTAGAAATTGGGGCTCACTGTGTCACCTTCCTCCATCTACGACATTGTCTTGGGCACTGGGGGTCCGGTATCAGGAGTCGAAATTTGCGAAGGTGTGGTCCTCACTATTGTTGATTTAACTATTATTCATGATTTTCTTCCTTTGCCTTTAGGAAGTGCAGATATAATTCTGGGTATCACGTGGTTGGAAACGCTGGGCAAGATACATTTTGATTATCGATTATCTGAAATGGATTTTCAAATCGGAAATTGGTTGGTTCAGCTGCAGGGGGACCGTAGTCTGGTAAAATCCCAAATCTCCCTCAAATCGATGATGAAATCTTTTGGAGTGGAAGATCAAGGCGTACTGATTGAATTAAGCAGCTTGGAACCGGACAATGGTGAGGAAAATGAAACATGGCCGCCAAAGGTGTTCAAGGAAGTGCATCCTGAATTGAGAGAAGTCTTACATAAGTTTGCTGCTGTTTTCTAACCACGGGCGGCATTACCCCCAAGCCGGAATCGAGATCACGGTATTGAGTTAGAGCCAGGGGTCGAGGCCGTTAATGTGCGTCCTTATCGTTACCCCTAATTTCAAAAAGACGAGATTGAACGCTTGGTTCGGGAAATGCTTCTAGCGGGAATTATACAACCAAGCAAGAGTGCATTTTCAAGCCCGGTATTGTTAGTTAAGAAGAAAGATGGGAGCTGGCGATTTTGTGTGGATTATCGGGCGCTTAACCGTGTTACAATACCAGATAAGTACCCATACCGGTTGTAGATGAATTACTCGACGAATTATGCGGAGCAACAATTTTTTCCAAAATTGATTTGAAATCGGGGTACCACCAAATCCGGGTGAATCCATCAGATGTTCACAAGACGGCTTTCTGCACACATGAAGGGCATTACGAGTTCTTGGTGATGCCATTTGGCTTACGTAACGCTCCATCCACATTTCAGTCCGTGATGAATGATGTCCTTCGACTGTATCTCCGAAAATTTGTCATGGTATTTTTTGATGATATATTAGTGTATAGCACTAACTTGCAGGAGCACACCATATCCTTCGACTGTATCTCCGACTGTATCTACGAGTATTTTATTGGCAAATCACTTCATGGCCAACGTGAAGAAATGTGAATTTGGGGCCGCTCAAATTGAATACTTGGGCCATCTTGTTTCAGCAGAAGGTGTAGCGGCTGATCCATCTAAGCTTGAGGCTATGCAACGGTGGCCAACACCCCGAACAATTAAAGAGCTGCGTGGTTTTCTTGGATTGACGGGATATTACCGGAAGTTTGTGGCAAATTATGGTACTATCGCTTTTCCTCACACGCAACTCCTAAAGAAAGATAAGTTTGGATGGAAATCAGAAGCTGAATCGGCTTTTAAAAAACTGAAATCGACCATGCTCTCTGTTTCGGTTTTGGGCTTACCAGAATTTTCTAAACCATTCATCATCAAGTCGGATGCTTCGGGTGTGGGGGTAGGTGCTGTCTTAATGCAGAATCATCGGCCATTAGCGTTTTTTAGTCAAGCCTTGCCTCATGCACACCGTCATAAGGCTGTATATGAACGGGAATTGATGGCTATCGTGTTTGCGGTCCAGAAGTGGCGGCCATATTTGTTAGGGCGGCGGTTTATCGTGCGGACTGATCAGAAAAGTTTGAAATTTCTATTAGAGCAACGGGTGATTGCCGGGGATTATCAACGGTGGATAGCTAAATTATTGGGCTATGATTTCACCATTGAATACAAAAGAGGACTCGACAACAAGGCTGCCGATGCGTTGTCGCGTTTGCCACCAGCAATGGAATTAGGCTTGCTTAGTATGATGGAAGGGCTCAACACCGCCGTGTTCACAGAGCAAGTTGGCTCGGATAGTACTCTTAATAGTATTCGACAAGTCCTTCGTGATAAAGCGGATGCACCGGTGGGTTACACCTTGCGTGGGGACCTACTCTTTTACCAAGGAAGGTTAGTTCTGCCCCCAAATTCTCCAACTATTCCTCTCCTCCTTCGAGAATTTCATAATAGCCCAGTTGGTGGCCACCATGGGGCACTGAAGACTTATCAAAGGTTATCCAGAGAAGTGTATTGGCGAGGAATGAAGGCTATTGTTCAAAATTTCGTTGCCAATTGTTCGGTTTGCCAACAAGCTAAATACCTTTCGCTGGCACCAGCGGGTTTATTACAGGCCTTGCCCATTCCGGAGCGAATTTGGGAAGATATTTCAATGGACTTTATCGAGGGTTTGCCGAAATCTAATGGGTATGACACTATTTTGGTGGTGGTAGACCGTTTATCGAAATATGCTCATTTTATCGTTATAAAGCATCCATTTACTGCGATTACGGTGGCTGCTGTTTTTTTAAAGGAAATTGTTCGGTTACACGGGTGCCCGCGTAGTATTGTCTCCGATCGTGACAAAATCTTCACTAGCTTGTTTTGGGAAGAGTTGTTTCGTGCTTTGGGCACCCAACTGCGGCGTAGCACTACATACCACCCCCAATCCGATGGTCAAACGGAAGTGGTGAACAGGGGGGTCGAAGCATATTTACGTTGTTTTGCTATGAGTACGCCAACACAGTGGTCGAAATGGGTGGCTTGGGCGGAGTTTAGTTACAATACCTCTGTTCATTCGTCGACCCACTTAACTCCTTTTGAGGTTGTTTATGGACCACCACTGCCAATTTTACCTTATTTGAGGGAATCATCAGTCGTCGCCGAGGTTGACACTCAGTTACAAGACCGTGATCAGATGCTCATTAAGTTGAAGGAATTCTTAAGAAAAGCCCAGCAACGTATGACTGAAGTTGCTAATGAGAAAAGAAGAGATGTATAGCTGGAGGTGGATGATTGGGTTTACATAAAACTCAGACCATACCGCCAAACGTCTTTGGGCCGTTACAAACATCCTAAGCTGGCACTGCGGTATATTGGGCCTTACCAAGTGCTGGCGCGTGTAGGTACTGTTGCGTATCGGGTGGCACTGCCGACGGACTCGGGTATTCATCCAGTATTTCATGTTTCGGTTCTGCGGAAAGCCGTTGGTCACAACTTACCGGTATGTCCTCTACCTCCAAATTTACAAAAAGATCTTACTGTGCAAGTAAAACCAGTGGAGTTGTTGGGCCTTCAAAAATCAAGCCTTGGAGATGAATCTTTGGAGGTTTTGATTCGTTGGGAGCACGCCTCTAACGATGACGCAACATGGGAAGCAGCCGCTGATATTCGTACCCAATTTCCATCCTTTCACCTTGAGGACAAGGTGGCTTCGTGGGGGGCGGGTATTGATAAACCCCAAATAACGAAAGTGTACGAGCGTAGGCGCTTGAGAAAGAAAGATAGCATGTAAAAAGGGGTTTACGGGTCGTTTTTTAGTGTGGGCCCTATTTGTAAGTTTGTTGTGAGTAGGGCAGCGAGAGAGAGAGGGGTTTTTAAGGGTGTACGTTCTGTGGTTATGGCATCTTTTGGCTATTGTGAATTTTGTATTCTCCGAAGAGAACTTTTGGAGAGAAGGGAGCTCTCGAATCTTCCCTATTTCATGTTGATAAATAAAATTGGAAGTTGTGGCTTATCATAATTTTACCTCAAAGGTTATAGTTACAATGAAAACAAAAGTTATACTGATCAGTGATAATATATATTCTTTATGATAATAAGAATCAATACATCAAATAGAAAGCTAACTTTAGCATAGCTAGACTGGCTAAGGCGTATACCCTGGACCAAAAGGTTATGGTTTGCATTCACATGTTGTTGAACTAAAAAAAATCAAATAGAAAGAGAGTAACATTAAGTGAGGAAGGACAAACCTCTAGCCAAAAGAGTTATTGGAAAAATTGAGTGTTAAAGTATTCAACTACACAGGATGATTTCTAGAGACATTTGCCACTTGGAAGCAAATGGACCTGAAAGTAGAAGCAAAAGAATAAGAGGAAAAAAGATGATCCCATGTTTTCTCATCGTTTTGGCAAAGAATATACCAAGTAGGGGACCAAGGAATAGCAAGATTTGGATTCTTCTCATCTATTCTATTCTATCCATAGTATTTATATTGTGTTTGGAAAGTGTCCAAAAGGAGAATCTAACCTTTTTAGGTATCTTCCACACGCAGACAAACTTTGGAATATCCTTTGGAAGACATTGGATTCTGCCATGTAAATGCATGAACAAGGAAGAGCAAGAGCAAGAGAGTAGGCCAGAGGTTTCAGGGCACAAGTTCTAGAGTTACTAGGTCGAATATCTCTGTCAATGAGATTAGCCTAGTTCATTTCTCTGATTCAAAACCATTAAGTTCTCTTTTCAAATGGCATGGTCCTACTCCCTTAAGTTCCATTATACAAGTCTTTTATACTCTCTGATGAAGATTAGTAAAAGTGTAACACAATTTTACATTTTTAAGATTCTCATCAACGTTTTTCTGTTTGAATTGAGGCCTACACCTTTAAACCATCTCGAGGATCATGATTAGGATGGCCTAATATTTGATGTAACAGGAGAAAAAACACTAATCATGCTTCAATGAAGTCCAAATTGTATAGACTTGTATTTGTCTATTTCTTCAATATCTCTATAATGGCCCATAGATAATTACTGTGGTTGAATTGTCTCTGTCTTGTGACCCTTGATGCTGTAACTTTGGACTCTGTTTTCTTTGTTTTGCAGATTGAATCAGGAAATGAAAGGCATTGACAATCTAGCTGTTCAGCTGTATCCTTTCTACTTCTAGTGCTATAGCTCGAACTTGAACATGCTAATATTTCTTTATCTAGTTGCCCTTAGTCCTCTGCATTACCCAATTCCTTAATTCTTGCTTAGAAAGGTTTTGAGGATGAGCGTCGATGCTCTAGACTTGGCTGTGAACAAGCTCCTCAATTTTCCGTGAGCTCGACACGGTCGTAGTTCTTGCAAGGTCAAGGATTGTTGTTTTGTTAGACTGCCAGAATACAGTTCATTAAGAAAAAAAAATTCATTCCATAGTTTCCTCAACATCTTGCTCTGGGAAACATCTCATTTCACGTTGGGCTCTTTGATGTATTTATTTAGAGGGATGAGTAATTTTTTCTTGATCGTTTAGTGATATACTGGACTCTCTCAATAACCAATGTCTTCTCTTCTTCAGAGGATGCTATCCAGGTTTTGAGGGTTGCCCTCATAATGGAGGAGTGATTGATGAATAAAAAATCAACCATTTAGACAATTCTCCTTTAAACACCAAAAGTGGAGGAATTTGTAAAGAGATTAGTCATGTGCAATTCAGTTTTTTTTTTTTTTTTTTTTTTTTTTTTTTTTTTTTTTTTTTTGGGGTTAATTTACAAGTTTAGGTCCGGTTTGGTAACCATTTGGTTTTTGAAAATTAAGCTTATACATACATACTCCCACGGTCCCACCTATAAGTTTCTTGGTTTTAGTATCAATCTTCTACCTTGTTTTCAAAAACCAAGTTCAATTTTGGAAACAAAAAAAGTTGTTTTTTATTTTAAAATTTGGCTAGGAATTCAAATGCAACCTTAAGGAGGATGAAAGACATAGGAGGGGATTTAGGAGAAAACAAACATAATTTTAAAAAACTAAATGGTTATCAAATGGGGCCTTAGTCTTTGAGCTTCTATGTTTGTGTCTATTGAGCCTCCAAACTTTAAAATGTGACTACTTTCAATTTTGTGTTGTCCTTAAATTTTGAAGATATCTAATAGGTTTTTAACTTTCAATTTTATATTTAACAGGTTTGAAAAATTCAAAATTTTTAAAAATTAATTGATATATTAGATATAAACTTTCAATTCCGTGTTTAGTATGTGTATGAATTTTAAAAAGGGTAAAATACCTTTTTGGTCCCTCATGTTTCGAGTTCGTTTCCAATAGGTCCCTAGGTTTCAAAATCGAACAATCAAGTCCCCACTGTTTCGGAAATAGTTCAATTTAGTCCCTCTACCGTTAATTTTTTTAACGGTGCTGACGTGGCAAACGTTTAATAATAAAATAATAATTTTTAAAATTAAAATAATAATATATTATATTAATATAATAAAATAATAAATTAAAAATAATAAAATAATAAAATAATAAAAATAATCTCTCCTCAGTTCTCTCTCCCCGATTCCCCCATCCTTTTCTCTTCTTCTCCCCCCTGCTCTTCTCTCCCTCTTTTGCATCTTCTCGGCAGCCATGGCCGCCGCCGCCACCCTCCAACACCGCCCCCTCCTTTTCTCTTCTTCTCCCTCTCCTTCCTCTCCACCGTCACCATCCCCTATCTGAAGATGGGGTTTATCTTTTTTGGCTTAGATCTGAACATGTATGTGTTTTTTTTCTTTTTTTGCTCGTGGGTTTTTCTTAGATTTGAAGATTGAGGGGAGGGAGGGAGAGGGTTTGAGATGGGAGGGGTGAGGGAGGGTTTGTTGGGGAAGAAGAAGATGGGAGAGGTGGTGGTAACTGTTGGGCGGAGGGTTATCGACGGCAGCAGCGGCGACGAGCTATTGCCGGCGAGGAGGGTGTTTTTCTCAGATTTGAAGATTGAGGGGGGGGAGGGGGGTTGTTAAGGAAGAACTAGATGAAAGGGGTGAGGGAGGGTTTGTTGAGGAAGAAAAGATGGGAGGGGGGTGGTGGTTGTCGGCGATGAAGAAGAAGGCGGCGGGTTATCGGCGGCGACGGGTTATAGCCGGCGAGGAGGGGAAGGGTTTCGGGTAGAAAGAGGGAGGAGAGTGGAAGATTATGTTTTTATTTTATTATTTTTATTACTTTTAATTGATCTTTATATTATTTATTTTAAATTAAAAATTAATATTTTATTTTTTAACTGCCACGTCAGCATTGTTAAAAAAATTAACGGTGGAGGGACTAAATTGAACTATTTCCGAAACAGTGGGGACTTGATTGTTCGATTTTGAAACCTAGGGACCTATTGGAAACGAACTCGAAACATGAGGGACCAAAAAGGTATTTTACCCTTTTAAAAAATATCGAATAGGTTAATGATCTATTAACCACATAATTGAAATTTCAAGAGCCAAATGGACAAGAAATATGAAAGTTTAAGGATCTATTAGACACTTTCTAAAGTTTAGGGGTCTATTACACAAAATTAAAATTTTAAAAACCTATTAGACAATTTTTAAAGTTTAGGTTAGATATTATATCAAAACACATTGAATTGAAGCGATCTTACATTAAAAATCAAGACAAGTTTAGGAGGAGTAACAGTTGATTTTGTTATTAATCAACTGTTATTAATCAACATTAGCACGTCAATTTCTAGGATTATCAAGTCCCCATCAAATAGGTTGGAAGGCTATTATTACCTAATTCTAACTTCCAAGAACTATAACAATAAATGAGTTTAATCAAATGAAGACAAGTTTAGCAGTAACAATCACAATTAATGAAGACGTTAAAATCAGCCATCAATTTTGAACCATAACAATAAATGAGTTTAATCAAATCAAGATGAGTTTAGCAATAACAGGAACCATCGACAAGTTCCAAGGTCGTAATTATCTTACCTAATTCTTTACCATCTTCTTCTAACAAAACTCTTCAAAAGCTTTTTTTTTTTTTTTTTTTTTTTTTTTTTTTTTTTTTTTTTTTTTTTTTTTTTTTTTTTTTTTTTATTGCTCATGCCAAAATTTGGCCAAGGGACTCACTTGACCTTCACGTGACATGTGAATTTGTAGAAACTGGGGAAGACAAGTAAAAATCGCTGCACACCAGTAAAAACCGTTGCACACTGACGTGGTGTAGGGCACACCGCCTCCGATGCTTAAGTCAGAAAACGGGAGGAAAGCAGGAAAGTAAGAGAAGAAAGTGATCCTTCAGTCCGGGTCCCCTTCTTCGGTGGCAAAGAGGAGTATAAATAACTGCTCATGCTCCTAGGGTTTTTTAGGAGTTCGGAGGTGTTTCGAGACAAACCAGGCGGATCCGGGGTGGCTGGAGGCTACATCGCCGGTTTCGCCTCTTGGGTCCATCTTTCGGTCTGATTTCTGCTCGATTGTCCTTGTCAACTCCTTGTGCATCTGGGTGGTCCAAAATTACCCATAACATATATATATATATATATTGTCTTTTGAGAGTATGAAGGATTCGAACCACAAACCTCTTGGTCATTAATACAAGTTTTATGCCCGTTGAATTTCGTTCATGTTAGCATGCATGCATGCATGCATACATATATATCATCAACCAAAAGATTAAAGTTCAAATTCTCTCACCCTAATTGTCAAAAAAAAAAAAAAAAAAAAATCTCTCACCCTACATGTTTTTTAAAATATATATAATATATATAGTTTGTGCTTTTAGTTTCATTTCATTTTAGTTTTTATACTTTTAAACGACAATTTTTTGACTTTAAATAAATCTTAAAATTAGTAATTAGTGTTAGTTTGAAGCAAGGGTTAAAATGTCGATGTAGACGAAAATGTCGAGGTCTCAATTTAATGGAAATGTCGATGGATATTCCGAGAAAAATATTCAAAACAAAAAATTCAAAAAAAATATTTAAATTAACAAATAAATGTTATATATATATATATGAGAGTGAGGGTATTTGAACCACAGATCTCATGGTTTTCGCTCTTGTTGGCTACTTATGATAAATATTATCTCCACATTAGTTACATTTTGTTATTATTTTGTTTACATTTGATCAATTTTTTTTACTATATAATGGAAATGTCGATTTTCATGTTGATGTCAAACCCATGGAAATGTGGAAATGTCGACATGTCCATGAAAATTTAATACATTGGTTTGAAGTTAATTTATCGTTAAATAAAATATAATTAAATTTCATACAAGAAAAGACGCAATGAATGTGTTTACAAAATTTTGAGAAAAAAAAGCTAATAGAGAATAATGTTTTATTAGAAAAATTAACAATAATCTAAAGGACTAATTTTAAGATTTATTTAAAGCATAACAAAAAGTTGAATATTTAAAAGTAGGACTAATCTTTCAAAAAAAAAAAAAAAAAAAGTAGGACTAAAATGAAAAAGTAAGGAATAAAATGGTATTTAAAGCTATTATATTATATATTATATTATATTATAAAGGGAGTGCAAGAAAGTTTTCCATTAATTCTTGGGAGAGGTTCCCATCATTTCTCCAGATAGAAAAAGATGATCAAAGGCATTAGGCATTTCTTTTAAAAAGTAAGTATTTTTAATTTAATTTTATATATGCCAATCGATGATCTAGTTCTTCAAATAATTTTATTGGATTCTACTCAATTTTTACATCTTTTACAAATAAAGAACCAATTTCAACTCTGAATCAACGAATCCCAAATTATCTAAAACCATCCCTAATCCAACCCAATTAACATTTTACTGAAGCCACAGAGACTAACACTAAGACGAGCACCTTGTCGGCGTCATTGTTTCTTTCCCCTTCAGAAGACAAACTGCTGTGAAGGCTCTGTTGTCTGATTTACCAATTTGTACAATTCTCAAATATGTGGATTTTTGGATGGAAAGGACCATCTGGGTTCTCAGCCCGTTCTACAGCAGAAGAAGTCACGGAAGGAATTGATGGCAATGGCCTCACTGCCATTGTTACAGGTTTCCTTTCATCCTTTTCCATTTTCTGTTTGTTCCCCTTCATTTTAATCCATTCTTTGATCTGGGTTTTGTTATTCATTACCCCTTTTGTCTCGTTACTCTCAAAAGTCGATGGTGAAAGAGTATGTATAATTTTTTTTTTTTTTTTCCTTTCAGTCATTCAGTATCTCATTAGTATAGTGGATGAATTCCACCAATCCGATGGATTGAGATTGGTGTACTATAGGAAACTTGCTACCTTGACGTTTGAGTGGATTTATGTTGTTTGGTTATTGACTCATAACTTGATTGCTATTTGTTTTTTATCTAATGCAAATTTCTGTGCATGTTTAGTTTAAGGTGACCTTTTAAAACTTTCTTGGCCATAATATGAATACTATGTTTATTGAGCCTGTTCTGTAGCTATGAAAATTTCTTTTATATGTACTGTTCAGGAATCTATTGAGTGATGCGATTTTCTTTTTGATGATTTATGTATAGATTGAACTTTAATTGTTAGGTTACTATACTTAGCATAATGTTTGTGAGTTTAGAAACTGGATCAGAAAAGGAACTTTGAATGGTCATTTGCAAGAATGCCCAAAAATTTGATGCTCTGTGCAAGCATCGGCCAACCCAGTTTGGATGGAGTTTGAAGCTTGTTTTCTTTTAACTTTTGCTTGAAAAAATATCCATTTGGATGGTTTATTGTTACCATTTGTTTTTAATTTCTATACATCTCAAATTAGAAGAACATTCTTGATTATATCTGAACAAGCTTTTCAAAATGTACCCCAAAAAATTAAATGTAAATGACAAAACTGTGTTCTTGAATGGCAAATTTTTCCTGAGAAAGAAAATCTGTCAAATGAGAAAGAAAGTGCATTTTTGAAATGAAATGAGTTTTAAAGAAAAACTTCTAAACAAGCCCAATGAGAGTCAAGCTACTGTGAAGCCTCTGGTTTATAATCAGGAAGCTTTCAGTTGCAACTGTAGTGGTTAGCCAAAGTTCAATTTTGCCTGGGGAAGTTTTTAATTTTTGGTTCTTTCTTCTGGTCTAATTTTCAGTCCTTGGCCATAATTTTTTGCTTTAAAAAAAAATGTTCACCTAACCTGGTCTCGTACTGAATCTCTAGATTTAGTTTTCATGTGTTTGCTTTTTCCATATATTTTACAAGTTTTCTTTGATCATTCACTTGAAATGTAACTCTTAAAGTTTCTGGTATCATTTTGATCTATAGAAGATCTTACTCATTTGTCTTATTTTGGTTAAAGAATGGTTGAAGTTTTCTGATTTTGGAATATCTAGTTCATCTTCCTTTTCTTCCTCATGGTTTCAGGAGCTTCAAGTGGTCTTGGCGAAGAGAGCACACGTGTGCTTGCATTACGAGGAGTCTATGTCATTATGGCTGTAAGGAATGTTGTAGCAGGGAGAAAAGTAAAAGAAGCAGTACTGAAGGAATGCCCTTCTGCTAAAATTGATGTTATGGAGTTAGATCTTAGTTCAATGGAATCCGTAAGGAAATTCGCATCAGCTTATATTTCATCAGGCCGTGCACTAAATATTCTCATGTAAGGACTGAATTGGAGCTGGTAAATTAAAACCCTTTGCCTAGGAAATCTATCTATGCAGAAGCCTTCATTTTGCAGGTGCTTTCTTTTTAGTTGGAATTTTGTATGATGGCATGTGCAGGTTTTACAGCTTACGGGAATGGAAGTTCTGCTGCTTCTATTTCATTAATTGTCTTGACATGTTTTCTTAGGTTACTGGCTGAAAAGTTAATAATTGCCCCAAAAAGGGGGAATTTAGATCCAATTCAGCTTAATAGACAATGATGAATAAGACATCTGAATGGAGCATATTCGTTTTTTTGAGTTGAGCAACAGGTGTTGGTGTTGGGATTTGAAATTCTGGCCTAAGGATATAATGCCTTGATCAAGCCCAAGGATATAATGCCTTGATCATTTAAGCTATACTCTAATTGGCATCTGATGGAGTACATTCAACTCGATTATTTTGTTATCTTTTGTTATTTTTGGAGTTGGGTTTTCTAAGTCAAGTTGGGCTTTCAGTCTATTGGACCTTAAGTGGTGCTGGAAATTTGTTATTAACCTGTTTTTTGAGCCTATTTAAAGGCATTGTTGTGTACATATTTCATAACTTTTGATAATAATACAACTTTTGAGATTTTAATCTACATCAACATCTTTTTGATTGAAGGAACAATGCTGGCATTATGGCTACTCCTTTTATGCTTTCTCATGACGGCATAGAATTGCAGTTTGCAACAAACCATTTAGGTATGTTTCAAATAAATAATCTCTAATAAGAGTACAATACTTTTCATTGAGGTGTTGCTTCAAATTCCTTTGATGCTTTACAATTCTTTACATTCCTTATATGTTTTCCCATGATAATCTTCTAACATGAATATTGTTGAAATCTTTAAACTATTTTAATATATTTAGAAAATTATAATATAATTAAGATGTCTTTGACTTGTCCTTGTCATTCTTGAGGCAGTGATATGTCATTATGTTTGAGTTGTATTATTTCCTTGTATGATGTCCTTATTCATGCTTCTTAGATGCTAAAGTGTCGTCCATGTCAACAAAGTGCATTTTCTTAGTTAAATAGAAATGCTCATCAAAATCTAATTGGATGCTATCTTTTCTGATTAGTTGAAGAATTGTTTTCTAAAGTATGCTTATATTACTGACCACTTGGATTGTATATACATCTACTTTTTTTATATTATGAAGTTACTCTAAAAGAACAATAATTGTCAAACATGCATTCATGCATATTGCATCCATCTATGTCATTCTTACGATTATTTTCTTTGTGATATTCTGACTAGCTGGAAGGAGGGGGGAAATTATTGTTCTTTTGTAGGACATTTTCTTCTGACTAATCTTCTACTGGAAACCATGAAAAAAACCGTGCTTGAAAGCAAAAAGGAGGGAAGGATTGTCAATCTGTCATCAGAGGGTCACCGAGTCACATACGGTGAAGGAATTCGTTTTGATAAGATCAATGATGAATCAGAGTAACAATCTAAGTTTCTTATTTGATGCTTTGCTGTCTCAAAAGTTTCCTTGAATGTGATATAGTAATTCTCTGTATCTGTATCATGTGAAATTTTAGGTACAGAACTATCTTAGCTTATGGACAATCAAAGCTTTCCAACATATTACATGCCAAAGAGCTTTCCAGGCGGTTAAAGGTGCTTATTGGTTTATTAACCAAATTTATAACCAGAGCTTTAGAACTTGAATTTTAAACAAGGCGGAGATTTTCGATGTTGGATAATTGGGGTAGTTGGAGGGTGAATAATCTCAAGTGAACCTTGAAACTTTTATCCTTTCAAGATTAGTCATTTCATTGCTTTCAAAATCTTAAACTTTAGTCTTCATCTCTATAATTTGTTCAACTGTACCCTCTAGTATACTAATAGTAATGAACAACTAGGTGAAATTCCCACATCATTTATCTGAACATCTTTGTACCCAAGGTTGTATCCGAATGTGTTCAAAATCCATATATTTGAACACAACATTATTCCTTGTGCATGTATCAGCCTTTCCTGAATGATATGACCTCCTTTTTTCATGAATTTATCCAATGACTTGAGCAAACTTTAAAATACCAGATGGTCTGGTAACAGAGAATTTTTTTTACAGTTTTTTAAAAAGATTTTATATATTTGATAGTCTCCGATGGAGTTTTCCTTACTGACTTCCCTGCAGTTCCCTTTGTTCTTTCTTATTGATTTCCCAAGTCATCTTCTCAAGTCAAATCTGATAAACATCTATCGTTTCTCTACTTTTTTCAACAGGAAGAAGGGGTAGAAATAACAGCAAACGCCCTTCATCCTGGAGCAATTATTACCAACCTACTACGCTTCCATGGTCTCATTAATGGTAACTGTCTCTCCCATTAACATGTATAAGGCAAATGTGCTTTAGACATTTAGTAGATGCAGAATATAAGGCTTGCCTTCTTCTTTCAACTGGGCATGAATTAGATGCTTGTTTTGATTGTAAAATATAGTGCATTTTAATTTGTATCTAGACTGAAGGCAATATCTCATGCTTGGTTCTATGTATTATTTCAAAGAAGGGTGCTACCACCCGCCCAGGTTAAGGGTCCCCCTGATATCTTATCTCGGGAAAGAAAAAGTGAAAGTTGGCAAAAACAATTCAAAGGTTCATATGATTCATACTTCATCAAGTATCTCTAGAAAGGCATCATTTCCAATCAATTGAAAAGCTTTGCTGTTTCGTTCCTTTTATACATCCTTTCTATTTTAAATTACAGTGTAGGGCATATTTAGTCTGATGATATGGTTTCTAAAAAAATATAAACATCTACCTATCTTATTAATTATGCTTTCACATGTTTCTTTACCTTTTTCTTTTTCCTGCTTATGTTATCATGCCCATGAGTTTACTGTCATCTGCTGGTCTCTGTGTATGACTTGTTTCTTTTATTACAGCTGTTGCTGGTTCAGTAGCTAAATTTGTGCTCAAAAATGTCCAGCAGGTATGTTAATGATTGACTTCACCAATTTTTCTTGAAGTCTCTTTACTTAGTCTCTCCCAGGAGGGTTTTTATGTGCATAAATTTTCATTGGATGTAGGGAGCGGCAACTCAGTGTTATGTGGCGTTGAACCCCCAAGTGAAAGGAGTAAGTGGAGAGTATTTTGTTGATAGTAATATAGCCAACCCAACCAATCATGCCAAGGATATGGAATTGGCCAAGAAACTGTGGGATTTCAGTGTGACACTGACCAGCCCAAAATAATTTGAATCTTAGAGAAGTCTCTGTCTTTGTTATTCTTAGCTTCTCAAGTCTCAATCTAGACTTCATGTTATAGATATATGGACAGTTAAATGGTGGAAGTAGACGAATTATTATTTGTAGTATCATATCAAGTGCCCCTTTGCTGTGGAACAAATACAAGAAGAAGACAACTGTAGATCAATGAGGACATTTTAATGTCAGCCTATGGAAACAAATAAGAGTACAAGTTTGTAATGCTGTGTTTTGAAACAAATTCAACTGTGGTTCTTGTTGATTTCATATTGCTGTGTTTTAGTTTTGTTTTATCGATATGTATATGGAAGTTCTGTTTTGTAGATCAGCTTCTTTTTGCTAGACACCTACTCTGAAATAGAAGTTTTCAAAATGAAAAACTTTACACAACCAACTCATGAAAAGCATTGCAAAAAAAAAAAAAATAATAATAATAATAAAAAAAAATAATAATAAATTAAAATAATAATAATAATAATAATAATAATACTGTGAAAAGATAAAAACTCTTTTTATTACCATATTTACACACTTTCAATTTCTACCAGAATACTAATATCTATTACAATTCAAGTGAGGAGCCACGACTGTTAATAAGGCCCCATTGTCAATCTACAAATTTCTATTTATCATCCTAATAATATCTGGCTTTGTTTGTTACCTCTTTTTTACCTTCAAAACCCACCATTCCTCTAGCATTTTTGTCTAGCCTACCAATTTGCAATTGCAAAACGTGATGGGCATGAGGAGATTCCAGAGGATAAGCACCAGTTTGCTCATCTTCCCTGTGTCTGGAAAGAATGATCAGGCCCCGGCGGCCGTACCTTCACAGACCCAAAATTGGCCCACCAGTCTGAGTTGATATTAGGCTTGAGTGCATCACTTCCATTGCCATTATCAAAATTGAATTCCTTCACAGACCCAAGAGTAATGGAATGATGTTCTTGATGCTCATTTGCTTCTTCACCCTCTGCTTTTGCCTTTTCTTCTGTACCATTTGAGGTTTGACCACCAACAGGAGAAGTTTCTTTAGCCGTTCCAAATGGTTCGTGTATTGGAGATGATACAACTGCAAGTTCATTTGATTCCAGTGGCTTACTTTCTGCGCTTCTTAATAAAGCATCTTCATCAGATAACTCAAATGAGAATCTATGATTAGCAGCAGCAGGCTCCTCCTCTTGGCATCCATCATTGAGAATTTGAATATTTTGGGATTCATTTGTTGCGTGGTGATCTGACATAGATTCTGAAGTTTGAGGATTCAAATCAAAATCATTACTCGATGTGAATCCTGTAGAATTTTGATTGCAAGAATCAGAACTTTGCCCTTGTCGCCAGCTATGAATTTGCTTGTCAAGGTTCAACAGCGTAGGTGGAACTTCTAATGAAAAATTAGAAAACTGAGAACCAGAAGAAGCAAAATCCAAGTCTGGCAAAGGTGACGACGCCCCAGAACGAGAAATGACTGAGCGTGGTGATATGAGGTGACTGATTGGGCTGCCGGGATAGAATTGATAAGATTGAAAGTCATCAGGAAATGGATATTGGTCATCAGACTGAGCTTTCTGAAGGCTAGGTTGAAACTGAGCAAAAGGAACTTCAGGGGAAGAAGGTGTAGTCAAGAGTATAGACTCAGGAGGAGTGAAGGGAGTTGATGGTTCAGTGGTGAGAGTAGAGAAATTCAGAGGTGGAGACACTAGTTGTGTTTCATGAGCAAATGGGCCAATGGCAAAAATTGAGGAAGGCCCATCAGGAGAATACATGTTAGCAGTGAGAGAAGTGAAAGAGAGTGTAGCTGTAGGTGATTGTGTAGCAGAAGGTGGCTCTGATTGAAGGAAGGATACAGGGGAAGAGGGAGGCGCAGCAAAAGGAAGCACAATGTCTGGTGATTCCAATGTATTTTGATGAGCATCATCAGCTGAAGGACTTGGTTCTGGGACCAGGACAGCGTGCCCAATTCGTTTTCTCTGTTTGAGAGATCCAAAGCACCAATAAATACTCCAACAGCTGCCCCATCTTCTTTTCTGGGGGTAATCAAACAAAGAGAAAAAGAGGAAAGAGATAATGACATCAGTACAGAACAGTGTAAAGAGTTTGGACAAATGAGAGCCCTATTTGTTGGAATCTTTATATAAAAAGCATTACTCTTCCTCTATATAGAATGACATTCAAAAAACAGACATCGATCTCTCTCTCTCTCTCTCACAGGAAAAAAAAAAAAAAAAAAAAAAAAAAAAAAAAAGAAAAGAAAATGGAGAGATGCCTTACTGATCTTAAAGGGCAGTGTTATTACAAAAAGACAAATAACATTGGCTGGAACAGCGCAATGCTTCCTTCCTGACACAGTCGTCCAACCCAATACACACTAATCTTGGTACTTTCCAAACCTTAAAAGTCTAATAATCATTCGAGAAGAAATCCAAAAGCAGAAAAAGAGAAGAAGAGAAACGAAACTCGTGATTCCCTTTTTTCCTTGTATCCATGTGACGATTCACAGTTTTTAAGCAAACAAACAGAAGTAGCAGAAAAAAGGGGAAACTAAAAGGCCTTATAGAATTCCGCAATTCCGCAACAAATAACACAGATTCCATTCCGCTATATCATTCCTCGAAAAACAACTACATCCTAATACCTAACGGAATCAAGAATGAGCATTAATTTCCAAAAACAGGGCCAGTATCTCAATCCACAGGGTAACCAACACTAAAACCTAAAATTCCAAATGATTGAATGAAAGGTGAAGTGATGTGAACAATACCTGAACGGCAGTAGCCCGAGGAAAACGATGATCGACGGTGGCGATCGCATCGGCGGCTGCAGTAATGGTTTGAAAAGTGTTATTTACAGGCCTCAGATCAGCAGCATCATCAGCATTCGCACGTCGTCTCATCGCTATCGTTGATCGAAACCAGAGAATCGCTGATCGTTTTCATAGAAAAAATCGTCGTTCTTCATACACGAGAGATGGAGAAATTCTAAAACTGAACAAAAATGGAGAATTTACAGTAAGAAAGTGAAGAGAAAGTTCGTTAGGGAGAGAAGAAAAAAGACGGAAATGAAATTAAAAAAAAAAAAAAAAAGATTATTACGTAATTAAAAGGAAAATATATATATATATAGTTATTTGATTTCTCCTAAAAATTATAATTATAAATTTAAAATTATAATTATTGGGTTTTAGGTTAAGGTTTATTTGCAAGTCAAACACGGCAATGAATTTGCTTTTTTCTCTTTTTAGTTTCTCCAACTACCAAACTATTAGGTCAAGATTTTCCTAGCAATGCTTATCTTTAAAACCTCTATTTTCATTATCAATTTTTCAATTATACCCTTAGTTCACATTTTAAATTATATTATAGCACTCAAATTATCAGTTTCATTTAAATTTATTTCTATTTTATCCCAGTGAGCATAGTTCAATGGTAATTGACATATACTCTCAACTAAAAGGTCAGATGTGTTCGAATCTCCCACTCCAAATGTTAATGAACTAAAAAAAACACTCTAGAAAAAGTTATCATTTGAAAAGTTACCTCCACTCTTGAATGGTATTTTACCTATTTGAAAAGTTATCACTCCCTTCTTCTCTTTTACTTTTAAGGTTATAAACCTAAATACAGTTGACCAAATATTCTTCACCAAATAGAAAAAAAATAACTTTTTGTCATGCATATATCAACACATGTTCAAAAGTTATCTGACCCAACTATAAAAACTAAATTGAAACGTATTATTATCAACATATGCATAGTTCAATTAGTTAAGAAGTTATATCATAGACCAAAAATGTATAAATCAAATTGAAACTCAACTCAAATTAAAGAACCGAATTAAAAGGATAAAATTGTAGAACTAAAATGAAACTAACCTAAACCAGAACCAATTAGTAAGTATGACAAGTTATATTTTATATATGGTTTTATTACAAGTTTAGTCCCTAAACTTTTAGAGTTGTATCAATTAAGTCTCTCAACTTTAAAAAGTTTCTAATAGGTCCCTGGGCTTTAAAAATGTCTAATAAATTCTTAAACTTTCAATTTTATGTCTAATAGGTTCTTGATATATTCTCTATTTTAAAAATGAACTAATATACTATTATATAAAATTGAAGTGTATGCTCGTTGAGACTCTAAACTTTCAATTTTGTATCTAATAAGCTTGTAAATTTTTTAAAAAAATGTTGAATAAGTCAGAGACTTATTAAACACAAAATTTAAAGTTGAAGGACCTAGTTTGAAGACCTATTTGATACTTTTTAAAGTTCAGGGACCTATTGGAAACAAAATTGAAAGTTCGAAAACATATTTGAAACTTTTTAAAGTTCAGAGACTAAATTGACACAATCTTGAAAGTTCAGTAACTAAACATGTAATTTAACATTTATATATATATATCAAATCAAATAAAATAGAAAAATAGAAATAAAAGGTTATTGGCGCACGTGTGCACATATAGTTGGGGGATTTGATTGGTATGGGTAGGTTTCGTAACAAACAACACTTGCTAAGTTGTCAAAAAAAAATTTGCTAAAGCGTGTCCAAATTTGTCTCATATTTAATAAACTCCTCCTTTTTTCAAATAATAATAATAATAATAATATTCAACTTATTCAATAATCACCGACCCATTCCTTATTATTTCTCTCTCTCTCTCCCCCGTGTTAGACACGTGGGATTAATTGGGAGTCAATACATAAGAGTTGACCTTTATATTCCAATTAATTTCTCATCTCTTCTTACTTTCTATACATTCTATGCCTACGTGCACATCCACGTCATCTTATATGCTATTTGTGGACTTATATTATATTATATATTTCATTCTTTTTTTTTTTTTCATTATTTAGGCCCCGTTTGATAACTATTTGATTTTTAGTTTTTGGCTTTTGAAAATTATGTTTGTTTTCCTCCAATTTCTCTATCATGATTTTCATCTTTGTCAAGAGACATTTGAATTCCTAGCAAAATTCCAAAAACAAAAACAAATTTTTGAAAACTACTTTTTTTTAGTTTTCAAAATTTGGCTTGATTTTTGAAAACCGAAAGAATGTATTAGAAAAACAAAGAAACTTGTAGGTGGAAGTAATGTTTATAAGTTTAATTTTCAAAAACAAAAAACCAAATGATTATGAAACGGTGCTTTATATATTTCATTCTAATCTTGGCTTTAAATCAAATTTTGGCAATTTAATAAGGTTTATCTTGTTTGATTAATTTGTCAACTCTTGGCCACCTAAACTTGTGTGTATATATAGTTGTCCTCTTGTTTTGGTTATCAATTTTTAAGATATGGTTCAATTTTGTTTGAAATATCTTTTAATTTAAGTATTTTTTTTTCAACGTAAATGTTGTTGTATCTTACCTTTTTAAAAAGTACTTTAAAATTAAATAACACTTTTTTTTTTGCACCATATTCAAAAGTGATTTTATTAGTTACAAATATGTTATTGTGTCTTACTACTTATGTTGAAGATTTTCGATTAATTACTTGAAATTCGTTTTTGGATAATCTATCTCCCAAGGGTTTAATTTCTTCAAAAAAAAAAAAAAAAAAAAAACTAGTTTTTAAATTAATCCAACTATTTTATGTATTAAAACAATTTAAAATCAATTTTTATCATCTAAAATCATTCAATAAACTATACTAAACACCCTTCAAACTATTAATTTTTCTAAAGTACTATAAATAATTTTTCTAAACCCTTCAAACTATTATACTAAACACCCTTAAAAAAAATATTTTTCTAAATCTACCATTATACTTCGCGACGTTTAGTGTATATATATTAAAATACTAATACAAATTGGAACTAAAAAAACATGCTAATATAGATACGTAGTAAAATAAGTTGTCTATACTAATGATAATCCTTATTTGGTGGCTGATATGTTGGCACGTCGAACAATGATTAAGGGGGTGTATGACACGTGGTTTTCTGAGTTTCCAAACTGGCTATTAGAAGCCATAAAGAGTGACAAGCGAAATTTAGAATTATTGTAATCTTGATGTGTTTCTTCCTTCTCAAAAAAAAAAAAAAAAAAAAAGTTGCCTATACTGATTATATATAAAATCAAATATGATTATTTTTTAAAAGTTTATGGACTAAAATCAATATCTAACGAGAGGGAAAAATTAAGCCATTTAATTTCTTTTGAAAATTTATAAGAATCTTAATAAGTTAGATATCTAAATCTAAAACACATAAAATGTGACTAAAATTTTCCCTTGACTGACGATATTGTTAGAATCCAAAGTTTTTACCTTGAAAATGAATGATAACTAATTTTTAAAATGTAGTTGACCACATTAAGTTTCAAAAAGAATATATATATATATATATATATATATATATATATATATGACCACATTATTTTCAAAGTTATTTAATATATAACGATTTAATTTGTCACCACGTCAAAAGTCAACAAAGAAATGAAATCTCAAAAAGAAAATTCGAGAGAAGGAATATAAAAGAAAATAAAAGGACGGTTAAAATTTGCCCCCACGCAGGATCGAACTACGGACCTTCAGTTTACAAGACTGACGCTCTACCACTGAGCTATAGGGGCTTGTTGATACTAATATTGTATTTTAACATTTAAATCTTTTTAAAGAACTTTTAAAACAAAAAGGTCAAATTCCAATCCGCACGTCAATTGCTAAACCAAAAAGTTTATTGAATACTTTAGAAATTTAGAGATATTAGATAAGATTATGTTTAATACGTCTATAAATCTTTAATTTTGTGTTTAATATATTTTTTTAAGTTTCGAACTTTAAATTTCGTGTTTAATAAATTCCTTTTATATTCAAAATATTTTATAATTCATGAACTTACTTAACTGGATGATCATAGTCTTATAAGACAAAAAAATTCAAAACTCAAATTTTAGGTCCCGGTTGATAACTTGATAAGCGTCCAATATGCTTTAAGTTTACAAAGCTAGAGGTCCTTCTAGGATCCTTGTAAACGGACATAAACGAGACTAACTTACCGAATGATTCCAACCAAGAGTTTAGCTAGAAGATGAATCACTCTTAGATCAAACTTGATAAGCGCTTACTTGTTTGTTAGATGCAAAGCCAGAGGTCCTTCTAGGATCCTTGCAAACACTCACAAAGAAAGCTAACTTAGATCAAACTTAGAATCATAACCATTTGGTTGTTAACTTAGAATCACTTGTTTGTTAGCTTTGTAGCTTGATTAAGACACCTCGGTTCGTATTATAACCATTTGGTTTTTGAAAATTTAAGCTTGTTTTCTCTCAATTTTCTAGAAAGGGTTTACATCTTTGTTAATGTCACATTTGCATTCCTAGCCAAACTTCAAAAACAAAAACAAGTTTTTGAAAACTACTTTTTTTTAGTTTTCAAAACTTGATTTGGTTTTTGAAAACATGGAAAAAGATAGATAACAACACAAAAAAAATTTATAGGTGAAAGTTGTATTTGTAGGTTTAATTTTCAAAAACCAACAATCAAATAGTTATCAAACATGACCTTAGAGATGACTAAACACTTGAATTTATTTGATAGTTTTTGAAGTTAAAATCTTAAAAAGTATAGAGATTAAAAAACAATAATCTAAAAAAAGGAAAGAGAAAATGAAAAAGAAAAAAAGAAAATGTATTATGTCGTTTAGGAAAAGGATTGATATGGCGTGAGGTGAATTAATTGTTGATGCGGTCCATTGTTTATCTTTATATGGTCCACACAAGTACCAGCTGCCCATGCTTTAATTTTTAAGCATATTACTTTTTTTTTTTTTTTTCTTCTTCTTCTTGGGATACTAATCTATTTAGTTCCTTCCATCATGATTTGTTTTTGAATTGTATGATCTAAATAGTGAAAATTATGAAATCAACTTCTATGTTTATGTTTGTTGTGTATTCAGATTAAATAAAAAAGATAAAAACTTTAATAAATCTGTTACTAAACACATTTGAAAATTTTTTGTTTTCAATTAACCAACCAAACGTGTATATATATATATATATATAAATTAATTAATATGGTGAAAATTAAGTTTCAATAATGGAAAATACAATACTAAACTAACTAAAACCCTCCTTAGCTCTCTTTTGCACCTAGGGTTTGCTTTACATATAAAAAGATTAGCTGATGTGGAATTATATCTTGGGTTGACTTAGCCATTTAAATCTCCATAAATAATTAAATTCATGCTTTGATCCTTTTTTTTTTTCCTAAATTTCAAATGAGAATGTCGACTGAGGATTACTTTTTTGGAAAAATATCAATTTTTATCCTAAACTTAGCAATATGTATCAATTTTTTACCACAAACTTTCCAATTTCATCGCACTGTGCCTAACTTTGATTATTATTATAATATTTATCTTAAACTTGAATAAATGTAGCAATTTTAACCATTGGATAGACCTTTATCTCCAAAAATGTTAATAAAAATATATGTACATTAATTAATTAAAGAAAATATATTCTTAGTAAGAAATTAAAAAGCTTTTAGAAAAACAACATTAGTTTTGAAAAATTCTCTTTGATTTTTTTTTTTTTTTTTTTTTTTTTTTTGTAATTAGTGAGTTGGAGAGATCTTTACTTCACTTTTTTTGTTAAAATTGAACCGAGGACAAAAACTACAATATATATATTAAGTTTAGAATTCAATTCGATGAAATCGAAAGGTTTTAGGGCATGAAAATTAATACAATTTCCTAAGTTTATGACTAAAAATTGATTTTTTTTCCACAATCTTTAATGCCTCAACCTGTTAAATAGATTAGTTTAATATATATATATATATATTCAGGTATCTAGTACATAAACCCTATACATAAATATCAATATCTCTTTCCAAATTCCAATCTCATGTTTTTGTTTTGAAATTGAATACAAGCTTTATTAGAAAACAAAGTTATATTTCATATTTTTTTTCGAGTACATTAACATTTGGGGTGGAAGGATTCGAACCTCTGATCTTATGATCGATGATACATATCAATTACTGGTGAACTATGATCGCTTTGGCATTATATTTCATGCTTTTACTCTACAAATTTAGAATATATATATAAAAATACTAAAAACATATAAAACTTAAAAATTTATAACTTTCTAGATGATAGAATTACAAATAAAATCCAAAAATATATGTACAGAGAATTCAAATTTGAATGAAGAACAAGTGAGCAATTTCAAACACACTGCTCAATTTGTCTGCCACATTTCAAAGCAAAATTATTGGACTCCCAAGGCCACATATATAATTAATTATATTCTTTTTTGTAAAAGAAAAAACTTTGAAATTAAAATTCCCATTTGCAAAAACTTTATTTCCACCCACTCTAGTTTATTTACTGAAAGTTGTAAGTGTTTAATTATTCTTTGGGGATATTAAGGAATAATGGCTACAAACTTAGTTCAAATTAAACAATAATAATAATGTCTGTTTTTCGAGGTATATTATTTGGAGACGAGAAAGCTTATTTTAAAGGTAATTAAAAGTTGTGGATATACTTGTACTTCCATCAGGAAAAAATGACTGCTCAGTTTGAAGAAAAATTAATATAAAGAACATTTGCTTTGAATTAGTTTTTTAAATTATAAATTTTGATTCGACTTTTGTAATAGACATTTGCTGTTAATTGTATTATTTAAGGTACACTTACCGTAAAAAAAAATGACTACGTGGGTAGATGTAGGATGTTTTGGTTTAACTTGTAAAGAGTTTAATTTTGAAAAAAAAAATGAGATTGAGAAATAAATCATTTTAACTTGTCAAGTGTTTAATTTTGAAAAAAAAAATCATTTTAACTTGTCAAGTGTTTAATTTTGAAAAAAAACCCATTAAAAATGACTTATTAAAAAAATGAGATTGAGAAATAAATCATTTTCAAGTTGAAAACAATTTATTAAAAATGAGTTTTTTAATATATAATAATTTGTGTATAAAAATACTTGAGGAAATGTAACCAAGCATGTGAGTGTTTAAATTGTAAAACATTTTTATATAAAAAAAAATGTTTAAAAGAATATGTATTCTTCAAAAACACTCAAACTAAATTACAACCACACACAAACGTGCGCGCGCACGCACGTAGGCTTGAATATAACAGATATTGTCCAACGCTGACAACCTCATTTGTATCTTAACCCAACTGGTGTGTTCTTTGCAATCGGGCATCAGAATCGATTGACTATCTATTTAATTACCAATTGCACTTATGCTAAGAGTTCTTGGACTCTGTTTTGGGTTGGCTCTAATTCCCTACCCCTCCCTTGGGACAAAATAGAGAATTTTATCAAAGAAAGCATAATTGTTCAGCCATCTTCAGGAAAGTTCTGTGGTCCAATATTTTTAGTGCGGTCCTTTGATTTATTTGGCTAGAACGAAATGACCGAATTTTCCATGATAGATTAAAGGATCCAGGTGCATTATGGGAAGATATCCTCACCAATGCCGCATCTTGGAGCTCTAAATCTAATTTCTTTAATGAATATGATACTTCATCTGTTGCTTTAAATTTGGGAGCCTTCTTTAGTCTATATGTCTCTTGCATATCTATTTTGTTTTCACCTTAATGAAGTATCTAATTTTGTCCAAAAAAAAAAAAAAAGATTTGTTTTTTAATATAAATATGATAACTAAATAGGATGACCCTAAAAATGTAGTAACATATTAAATTGTTTTAAAGTAAAAAAACTAAGGCACGGTTAGATAAACACAAATTTTGTTAACAACACATTTGAATTCTTAGTCAAATTTAAAAAACCAAACACAAATTTTTGAGAATTATATATATATATATTTTTTTTTAAATTTGACTCCGTTTTCTAAAACATGGGAAAAAAGATAGACACAACAAAACAAAAAAACTTAGAGATAGAGTATATAAGCTTAATTTTGAAAAACCAAATGATTACCAAACAAAGCCTGTCATTAAATTAGTAACGGGGGCATTCCGAGAATCGAACTCGGGACCTCTCGCACCCAAAGCGAGAATCATACCACTAGACCAAATGCCCTTCCCTGTAAGCTTAATTTGTATTCTTTCTAAACCTTTTAATAGAAGGTACCAAACGAGATCATAACTCAACCATCAAAATACGATCAATCTCATCTCTCAAAGTCAAAGGTTCGAATCTCAACTCCTACGTTCTACCCCACCATAAATGTTGGATCGTTTATGTATGGAAGAATGGTTTCACGCCCTTAAAAAATGTGAAGTTTATGTAAAGAGTAAATAAAGAATGAGAGAATCTTTTTCTTTGTTTAATGTTTGGTTGGATGCAATGAAAAGAGAGAGAGAGAGAGAGATAGGGTTTCGTAGGGCATATATGATGGTTAGGCTTAGGGAGAGGAGTGAAGAGGCATAGCATGACGAAATATATCATAGAAAAAGGAGGCATCGCTATCGTGCAGAGTCCCCCTGCCGGCCCTAATATTTTCATTATGTACACATACATATATACATATATACATATATACACATATACACATATATTATATTTATAATATATAGTTGGTATATATTGTTGTTTTTATGGGATCGGCTGCCCACTGTCACTCTTAATGCTGTCTGCAACACTAATTAATTAAACCCCCATATGTCTTTATGCTATCCCTATCCCCTATAATGCTATGCTCTACACCTATCCCTATATATTATATATTGCATTTCCATTGCCCTTTTCTCTCTCTCTCTCTTTAGCCTTCTTTACCCATTTTGTGCTTGCAAATCACTTCAATCTTCTTTTGCATTGGGTGCTCACTTATATCATAACACCATGCATTTGATTTTGTGTGTGTATATATGTATGTATCTGTATGTCGAGTTGTGTTGTGTTTACTCGTTTGATAACTATTTGGATTTTGAAAATTGAGCTTATAAACACTACTTTTTTTGTTTATGAGTTTCTTTGTTTTGTTATCTACTTTTTACAAATGTTTTCGAAATTCAAGATGAGTTGTAAAGACGAAAGAAAATAGGGGTTTTTGAAAACTTGTTTTTGTTTTTGGAATTTGCTTAAGAATTCTTAGATGTTTCCGTGAGGAAAATGAGAATTGTTAAACAAACACTATTTTTAAAAATAGAAAACTAAAAACGAAATCTCGTTATCGAATAACATGTGGTTTAAATTTATATGGGTTTGTATTGGTTAATAAAGTATCTTTTTTCAAAAAAAATTTATGTTGGAAGCGTGTGATGGACACTCACAAATTAGAATCAAATAAAAATATTTGAGAAGAAACAATTCACTTGTATTGAACAAAAAACTCTTAAAGAAAGCTACAAACTTGGTTCACACTTTTTCTCTCTAACTCTTTTGTGTTTTCTTCTCCACACACTTGCTTCAACACATTCTAAAACTATCCTATTTATAGGATTACATGGAAAAGTTTAGATCTAAAACTCCCATCCCATCTTAACTTCATGAACATAAAACTCCCTTCTAATATGAATGTTAAACTTAACCTCCAACAATTTAAACTTACAAAACTTACTTATTAATTTACTAATAACTTATATAACTTATGCACTTAATTAATTAGAACATGTTTAACTTACAACATCCCCCCTTAAACATGTTTTTCTCAAAACTCCGAGCAAAGTTCTTAACTTGCTAAACACATCGACCTTAAGTGGCTTTGTGAAAATATCTGCAATTTGATCTTCTGTCTTCACATATTCTACTTGAATCTCCTTTCTTGAAATGCAATCTCTGATAAAGTGAAATCTTGTATCAATGTGCTTACTACGATCATGAAACACTGGATTCTTGGCTAGAACAATTGTTGACTTATTATCCACATTGATCACAGTTGCATCTTCTTGCAAAATTCCAACTGTCTTAAGCAAATTTCTCAACCAGACTGCATGACAAACACATGATGCTGCAGCAACATACTCTGCCTCACAAGTAGATAATGTTACGATAGGTTGCTTCTTAGAACTCCAAGTAAAAGATGTATTGCCAACAAAGAAAACATATCCACTTGTACTCTTCCGATCATTAAGATCTCCAGCCCAATCACTATCACAATAACCTTCAAGCTTGAATTCTTTAGACGATGAATAAAATAATCCATAGTCAAGCGTACCTTTGAGGTAACGAAGAATTCTCTTTGCCACTTTCAAATGAGTAGTTGTAGGAGATTCCATAAACCGACTCACCAATCCAACACTGAACAAAATATCTGGTCTTGTGCAAGTTAAATACCTCAAGCTTCCAATCAAACTTTTGAAATACGAAGGATCTACAACATCTCCATCTTCATATTTGGACAGTTTTGTCCCAGTTTCCATCGGAGTTGTGACAGGTTTAGAATTAAACATCTTAAATTTCTCAAGAATTTCTTTAGTATATCGTTCTTGAGAAATGAAAATACCTTCCTTCGACTGCTTCACTTCGATGCCAAGATAATATGACATGAGCCCAATATCTGTCATTTCAAATTCTTGAGTCATTGCCTTCTTGAGATCTTCAAACATACTTGGACAATTTCCTGTAAAAATTAAGTCATCCACATAGAGACAAACTAACAAAATATTTCCATGACCATTAGTCTTCATATAAAGAGAATGTTCATGAGGGCATCTCAAATACCCATTGTCAAGGAAATATTTGTTAATTCTGCTATTCCACATTCTTGGCGCCTGCTTCAATCCATACAAAGCCTTTTTTAACTTCAAGACTTTATCTTCATGACCTTTCACTGCATAACCAAGTGGTTGTTCCAAGTAGACTTCTTCTTCAAGATATCCGTTCAAGAATGCCGATTTGACATCCATTTGAAAAATCTTCCATCTATTCTGAGCAGCAAGTGCAATTAACAACCTTATGGTCTCCAAGCGAGCAACAGGAGCAAATACTTCATCGTAATCAATGCCTTTTCTTTGAGAATAGCCTTTTGCAACTAATCTCGCTTTGTGTCTCTCCACTTCTCCTTTTTCATTTCTTTTTATCTTGAACACCCATTTGACACCTACTGCTTTCTTTCCACTTGGAAGAGTAGAAAGCTCCCATGTATCATTCTTCTTTATGGCTTTTATCTCTTCATTCATAGCAGTCTTCCAATTTTCATCTTGTGAAGCTTCTTCAAAATTTAATGGTTCACTGTCACCAAAAAGACAAAAAAGAGTAAGATCACTAAAACTTTGACTTAACTCTTCTGTTTCATCATATATGTCTCGTAAACTTCTCATGCGATGAGGCCCTTCACATGAACTTGCTGTTGATGATGAAGGTGTAGTCTGTTCTGGATTGACCGGCGATGGAGGTGGTGTTGATGGAGAAACAACCACATCACCAGTTTCATCATCATCTTCAGGAAAAAGTAGGAACTTATAATCTTTGGGTTCATCATTCCAATTCCATGAAGCTTCCTCATCAAACACAACATCTCTACTTACCACCGTCTTTTCTATGGTTGGATTATAAAGCTTGTAGCCTTTTGAGCTTGCATCATAGCCAATGAAAATAAGTTTCTCACTTTTATCATCGAGCTTACTTCGCCTTTGATCTGGTACATGTGCATAAGCAATGCTCCCAAATACTCTCAAATGAGAAATAGATGGTCTTCTTCCAGTCCATGCTTGTTGAGGAGTTTTGTTCCACAGACTTCTAGTGGGGGAACGATTAGACAAATACACTGCACATTCAACCGCTTGTGCCCAAAACTCTTCTGGCATCTTCTTACTCTTCAACATGCTTCGAGCCATATTGAGTATAGTTCTATTCTTCCTCTCAACAACACCATTTTGTTGTGGAGTATATGGAACTGTCATAGGTCGACGAATTCCATTTTCTATGCAAAATTCTTTGAATTCATTTGAAGTGAATTCTCCTCCTCTGTCTGATCTCAATGCATTTATGTAATAACCACTTTCCTTTTCGACAAGAGCTTTAAATCTCTTGAACATGTCGAATACCTCTGATTTCTTCTTGACAAAATAAACCCAAGTTTTTCGACTGAAATCATCAATAAATAATAAGAAATAATTATTCTTACCGAAAGAACTTGGCTTTATTGGTCCACAAAGATCAGTGTGGACAAGCTCTAATGGTCTCCTTGCTCTTGAAGAAGATTCTTGTGGAAAACTCTTTCTTGATTGCTTGCCATAAAGACAACCTTCACAAAATTGATCCGGATGCTTGACATATGGCAATCCTTTCACCATGTTCTTCTTAGCTAATAATCTCAAGCCATCGAAGTTCAAATGCCCAAATCTCAAGTGCCAAATCCAAGACGGATCTTTCAAACACGACTTCAAACATTTTGCAACATCTGTTTGAATATTTAACAAAAACATTCTGTTCTTCGTCATTTGCACTCTAGCAATCATATTATCACGATGATCTCTTATTGAAAGACTATAATCCTTCATCAAAATATTATAGCCTTTCTCTAAGAGTTGTCCTAAACTCAAAATATTGTTCTTCATATCTGGCACATAGTAGACATTAGAGATAAACTCATGCTTCCCATTCTTCAAGTTTATCAAAATTTTACCTTTTCCTTTAACAGGAATTTTTGTATTATCACCAAATGTAATATTTCCGCCAACCGATTCATCAAGTTCCACGAACATTGATTTACTTCCACACATGTGATTGCTGGCACCGCTATCAAGATACCACAAATTGTTTTCACATGTCTCTTCACCTTTGCATGCTAGAAGCAAAGACGACTCACTGCTTTTAACGTCTTGTTCAGCATAGTTGGCATTTTCTTCAACTTTATGTCTACATTCCCAGGAATAATGACCAAATTTATGACAATTGTAACATTCAATTTGACTTTTATCATACCTCCGATCATTATTTGATCTTCCTCCATATGGCCTTGAATTATTTTGTCTTCCACGACCTCTTGATGAATTAGAGTATGAATTACTCTCATCAAATTTCCTTTGTCCGTCATTTCCTCGACCTCGACCACGTCCACGATTGTTACCACGTCCTCGACCTCGATTGCTCTTTTCTTGGCTATCTTCTTTATCCCTCAACTGCAACTTTGATTGAAAAAGTTGCTCAGTTGTTTGTTTACTTTTCTTGAGAAGCTTCTCTTCATGGGCTTGCAAAGTACCCGTAAGTTGATCAATGGACATTGTGCTCAAATCCTTCGATTCTTCAATAGCTACAACGATGAAATTGAATTTTTCATCCAATGAGCGAAGTATCTTTTCAACTACTTGCTCATCATTTAATGTCTCACCATACCTCTTCATTTCATTTACCACTGCAAGCAATCTAGAAGTATAATCTGAAATTGATTCAGACTCCTTCATATTTAATGCTTCATAGTCACCTCTTAATTTTTGGAGGCGAACCTTCTTGACTCGATCTACTCCTTTATAAGTATTCTCCAAAATTTGCCATGCTTGCCTCGCAGTAGTTGCTCCAGAAATTTTCTCAAAATTTGTATCATCAATTGCTTGATGAATAATGGTGAGAGCCTTTTGGTCTTTCTTTCTTGTATTTTGCAAAGCTTCTCGTTGGGCTTGATTCAAAGCCGCATCATTTTCTGGTTCTTCATAGCCTCTATCAACAATTTCCCACGCATCTTGTGAACCAAGTAGAGCTTTCATACGAATACACCAACTGCTAAAATTTTCCTTAGTAAGTCGAGGCACTTGGAAAGGAACCAAATTGTTGTTTGCCATTTGCAAAACAAATTTTCCTTTTCTCAAACTCAAGCTCTGATACCACTTTGTTGGAAGCGTGTGATGGACACTCACAAATTAGAATCAAATAAAAATATTTGAGAAGAAACAATTCACTTGTATTGAACAAAAAACTCTTAAAGAAAGCTACAAACTTGGTTCACACTTTTTCTCTCTAACTCTTTTGTGTTTTCTTCTCCACACACTTGCTTCAACACATTCTAAAACTATCCTATTTATAGGATTACATGGAAAAGTTTAGATCTAAAACTCCCATCCCATCTTAACTTCATGAACATAAAACTCCCTTCTAATATGAATGTTAAACTTAACCTCCAACAATTTAAACTTACAAAACTTACTTATTAATTTACTAATAACTTATATAACTTATGCACTTAATTAATTAGAACATGTTTAACTTACAACAATTTATATGGGTTTGTTTTTATTGCTTTACCCAAAGAATATCTTATATCTTTCCTTTACTTATAATTAAGTGCATATGGTTCAATATGCATAAACATAGTTACATTTCTTAAACAAAGACAACATTTTTATTAGTGTGAGAGGTTTTTTAAAGTTAATTCACTAACGACCCTATATCAAGAGCTAGCTCTTATTTAAGTTGACTTTAGATCTAAAGCTAAAACATATTGTTTTATTCTTTGGTTTCACTCGAAAGACCTGATCAACATTAATGCTTCCTACTTTTAATTCATTTCCAACAATCCCCTTAAAAGAGTCACCCATCAGCATGACACTTTTGACCATATCAAAAACTAACTCTCACCTAAGTTCATTCCTTGCCTGCACAACATATGCTATCATAAATCTTTTCCACTTTTAACTGACGTGAGACGATGTCTACATCGTTGGAAGGAGGTGGATGAGAGAAGTTAATAAACCTCTTATGAAACCGAATAACAACCCTAATAATGAATTAGTGGGTACAATTAAGGAGTTTATGCAACCAAAACACAAAGAGAGAGATCAAAGAGCTAGCTAGAAACATGCAAATATCCAAAGGAGTGGGAAAGAGAGAGAGAGAGAGGGGTTGTTTGTTTGAGAGTTAGACAGTACACTGTTGAGAAGAACAATTAATGAGAGATATGGGAAGAAAAAGATGAGATCCCATTTCGTTAGAGCTTGAAAAAAAAGGGTTGTGTGTGTTGGCATTGAAGCAGCAAAGGCAATGGGCAATGCCTTACAAATCGTACAAGAAAATGGGGCAGCCCTAAGCTACTTTCTGCTACTGTTCACTGCATGGCCTTTTGTTTAGCTGCTCCTCTCTACTGCATGCCCTCCACTCAACTCTCAACTCATTTATAACACTAATAATCAATGAATGTGAGAATGAATGAATGAATGTAAATGAATATGGATTTTAGATCCTAGATGCTACTAGCTCCTATATCTGGCCCCCTACCCCACTTTTGTAGGACACATAGCCCTTCCTCTTTTCATCAACAATATCATCCCCTTTTCCCACTCCCAATTCCTTCCATTTTAATTATTCAAACTCAGTTCCATTGCCATGGTTATGTATCCAAAATGTTGTACTAGGACATTCCCTCACTCTCTTTCTTGTTTGATTTCTTACCCGTTTGAGATTTTCAGGTAAATTCAAGTATAGTTTAGTGGATAAGACACTTGTTAACTTCTTTATACGAAGAATCCATCCTAACCCTACAATTATTGAAGTCTCGAACACCTATGGATTTGTTGGTCATTCATACACGTGGATGGTCTTCTTCGTCTAAGTTTTGTGTGTTTTCATCTAATTAATAATCTTTTTTAATGCTTCATGTGTCTTTAAGCTATACCTTAATCTCTCTCTGATCTCAATCAAGTAAAGATATAAGAAAATGGAAGAAAAAGTAAATGGCATGTGTTTAGAATATATATGAAATAATTGGGCTTACTATATAAGCTATCAAAGCATGCATGAGATTCTATGTTTAATTTTGCAATGTTAAATTTCTTTTAGAATATTTTGTGTGGCTAAGGGTTTATATGTTGAGTGTTCTATATATCAAGTGAACTCATACTTTGATGTAATTTACCTTTATTATTCAAATTAAAGTACAAGTATCATTATTCATTCATGTGTTAAATATTATATCAATATATAAGCTAAGAGGGTAAACCCAAGATCAGTTTCTCCTTTGATAAGGAGACTAGTTGTATTTATATAAGATTAAATTAAATTATTAAATAAATAATATATAGTCTAATAGCTTATGAAACCTTGTGAGTAAACATGCTTCTCCCTCAAAAGAAAGAAAAAGAAAATCACTTTTTCAAAACATCACTTTTCTTTTTCTCTGATCTCCATACATTTCCCATAGACTAGAAAGCCAAATGAAACTCCATGAAGATCAAGAACATAGCATTATTAAGACTAATCAATTATCACATACTTTATAATAGAGAATTACTAATATAACAATAATATAGTTTAATTTCTCTATGGAAATTGTGCTAGTTTCTGAAACAAATATTGTAACTTAAAAGCATGTTAGTAGAGTAATTGTTTTACACAAAGGGACTCAAAATATATAACATTGTCAAAACAAAATACACACCTTGGAAAGATCTCATCAAAACCTATAAACAACACCAAACTTGCTTGTGAGTGTGATTGTCAACAGAAATGAAGCAATTAATCACCAGAAAAAACAAACATTTTTGCTTCCACTGCCCTTATCCAAAACTGCACCCAAAAAAAAAAAAAAGTACACATTCATGAGATCAACACAATACCAAGAACTAGAATTGGAGAGATTATATCATTACACGTGGTTAAAAAAACATCAAACTCAACATAATTCAACTAGTTAAGACATATTTTCGATCGTGGAGAGAATTTTGAGGTTCAAATCTCGAACTAATTGTATGCATTTAATGTGTTTGAGAAGAAATAAGCTCTCTAAGATAGAATTTTGCAAGTTGTTGATTCCTATATAGTAAAACAAATAGGTGCTAGAGTTTTTTTTTTTTTTTTTTTTTTTGGCAGAATTTAAAGTGTGAAAATTAATTTGTTCTCGTGGTTTGTGTAGTATTATGAATAATATAAATAGTGTCAGACAAAGCATGCTGCTTGATCCCAGATTTCAATTTGAGCAATAACATTTGTCTTCCCAGTTTGTCTGTTGTGGCTTAGCTGCTATATTTTTTGGTCCAAACAATGCTTTTAAATTTTGACCAACCCTAAATTCTAGAGAAAGTCATAACTGTTTTTATTATATGACACTACTTTTATTTTATTTTTTTGGACAAGGGCACAAATGAAAGTGGGAGAATTCAAATTTACAAATGATCTAAGGGTGTAAACACCAAAAATAACCTAGTGCAAATCCTAGGTATTAAATATATTTGTAAAGAGAATCTTCATAGTAAGCCAATTTGTCTATTTTTGGATTCAAACTCTTCAACTTCAAGCTACCAATTTGAGCATTTTTTTCCCTCCCTAATGCTATATTGGGAGAAATTAAGGGCATGGAAAAATGTTAAGCTTTAGTACCTAAAATTCTTATGAGTGATGAATGTTTTGAAGTGTTTTCAATTATTTAACTCATTCAAATATCTTTTCCAAAATCTTATGATGTGTTTTTGTTACATGTTAATAATACTATGCTTTTAGATAAAAGCACTTAAATCAATATATAGATTCTTAAAATTTCTACTTCATTTAAACACACTATAGTGTGCTACACACTCTAGTTTCTTTTTTCTAAAAAGATGATACTTTATTAAAGGTGTAGGTGAGAAGCATACAAAGGGCTACATGAAGGCCTTCCAATTAAGATCTATGTCGGAGGCAATACACGCTCTAGTTTCTAAAAACATGGCCTGTGAAAAGGTCACTTTCCAAATTATGTTCCAAGTGATTTCTTGATCCTACTCTTAAATGTTTTTTCCCCTCCCCAAATCCCTTTATCAGTCATATATATCTGTGATAATCAATAGAAAATCACATTTTTAACATATTGATCACCTAGATCAAGGCAAGGCAAATATATATAGAAGCAGTTCATTTCTTAGAAGTCCCATACTAAAAAGCTTCAATTCATGTAAAAAAAAAAACATATAGGATTTTGGATATGAAATAAGTACAAACATAGAACATTGAAAATGAAAAGTACTAAATAAAAATGTAACTAATTAACAAACTGTCGGTGTGTGCTAGTGGTTAAGAGATACTGTTTTGATAATCATTTGATTTTTGAAAATTATGCTTGTTTTCTCCCAATTTTCTTACCATAGTTTTCTCTTTGTTAAGGACACATTTGAAAACATGACAAGAAGAGTGGTAATAAACCAAAGAAATATATAGGTGGAAGTAGTGTTTATAAGCTTAATTTAATTCTATGGCCAACAGAAGTCTTTGAAAAACATGAGTTTGTTCATAAACAAGTTCATCAAAGCTCATAGCAATTCAAATTATAACAAGAACACAAAATAATAGAAAAAAAAAGTACTACCTGATCTTAGAGAATTCTAGACATATAGGGGTAAAATCATCCCTAGCTAGGAAACAAAGTTCTTCCTAAAACTGAGAATATAGTATATATATGTGCTTTTATGTGTAAATGTGCAATTATTAATGATCTGAAAAAATGAATCTTTGATGTCAATTGATAATAACTTGGTTAACTAGTCACTGAGTCACTCAATCAAAGTCCATTTTTGCATTTCAACCTTCATTTATCATTAATTGATTGACATCAGTCCCACCAGAAATTTCCAAAATGTACCAAATATATATATATATATATATACCCATATCTAGAACTATCATTTTCAACACTTAATTTGTTGAAACAAAGTCCATCAAATCAAATTGGAGTATGAACAAAGATCAAAACTGAAAGCCACATATATATTATATGTATAATCATACTAAATTTTATCTCTCTATATATATGTATAATTACACACAAAATCAAGAAAAAAGAGTAAAGAATATGACATAAATGAAAACAGTGAAGTGGCACAGTTGCTACAATTGGCAATGGTGAGAAAAAACTAGCTACAAAGCCACACAGCAAAATCTACTGCCTAAACTACAGTAGTTTAATGTGTTTGTAGAAAAACAATTATTGGTTTTCATCAGTGAGAAGAGAACAAAAAGAATGAAAAAAAGAACAACAACAACAAATTTTTACTATTCAGCACAAACACATACATTTCATCATCATAATTACCAGCCAAGATTGGAAAGTGAGGGAGAAAAAAATAAATAAATAAAGGGTTTTTGAGAGGCCAACAAAGCAAATAATGTAATGAGTTGAAATTGAAATGTTTAATTATAATATATATGAAGATGAGAATCTAAATATTAATTTATAAGCTCTTAGCCAACCTTTTAAAAGCCATCTCTCTGCAACTTTTCTCTGTCAAAACCTGCATGGGCTTTGCCATTTGTCCAACCAAGTAGAGACAGCAATCACCATACCTATAAGAACACATAAGAAAAAATAAAATAAAATTCCACAATTATATTCTAAAGAGGAATGAAATCAATTGAATTGAGATCATGTTTCATTATGTAATATATATGGCAGCTAAGCTACACATTAATTAATTTATTGACAGAGCATAAAATTAAAAACATCATTTGTTTATGTTCCTTAATAAACTTACATTTCCATTTACAAAACATGCTCTATGGACTCTTGTCGCTGAGGTTTAACCCAAAAAGGCCCTACAAAAACCACCAAAATTAAAACATGTTCAAACATTCCCAACTGAGATTACAAAATCAAAAGAAAGAAGGAATTAAAGGAAAAAAAGACAATGTAGCTAGAGCTAGAAATTGAGTCGAAATCCCTTTGCAACTTGAAACTTTAACTCGACATTTTACACATGATGTTTGTTATTCATGTGTGTTTTTTGATATAAAATTGAGTGGCTAGCGATTCTTCCAAGCATGAAGGAACCATAAAAATTTAAAATTGGAAAAGAGAGAAAAAAAAAAGGACTAAAATTGATTAGCTGTCTCACTGTTTGATTCTCTTCTTCGTTTGTCCAACGAGTTTCTTTTGGAGGTGTGGATTCAGTTTGGTCAGGTACCAAAATCTAACGACGACGTAGACGACTTCCCTTTCTCGAAGAAGTCCGTGGTCGGTAGGTCGTTGTTAGCGTTCGACATCTGCATCGACATCGACATCGGCATTGACATTGGCATTCCGTTGTAAATGCGGAATTGGGGCGACATTGTCGTCGTCGAGGTTGTCATGTCACACTCATCCTCGGACTCCTCAGATACCGCACATTCCATGTTGACCCCAAAAAGCCTCAATGTCTTAGCTGCAGCACCTTTCCCAATTCCACCGCCGCTGCCACCACCGCCACTCGTCGCAACTGGCATTGCCTCGTGAGAAGGTTCCGCAGCGGATCTTAGATGGTAAAAAACCGATGAACCACCATACAAACCACCGCCACCGTCACCAGTTGCGGTGACGATGGGATGATGATTATGATGATGATGATAATGATGATGATTATAGGGATTATTCCGATAGGGGTTATTATTATGAAATAGGCTGACATTATTATGATTACTATTATTCTGCGGCAAGTGGAGGACGTGGTCCCTGTGTAAAGATAAGGGTGTGGCCACTGGACTCCACTGGTGAAGCTGGAAATGGTGAGGAATTTGGGCGGCGGAGGCTCCGCCGCCGTGGTGGTGGAAATTGATAGCCGTCTCGACGGCGGCATGAGGTGGGCGGCGGCGCCAATCAATAAAAAAGCGATCTTTAGCAACGTCTCCAACCCCTCGTTGAAAGGAGACGATATCACCGGCGTCGAGTCTTTTCTCCTTGACGAAGCGGCTCCAGCCTTTGGTCATCACGTAGCTCTGGCTGCTGGTCCAGTAAGAGTAACGAAACCGCCATGATTTTCCACTGCGGTCTTCGAAGTTTAGGAGAAGACCCTTCTCGTTCGATGAAGAATCCAGTGGAAAGTACTTCTCCGCGTGCTGCTTTGGGATCACTAACCGGTTCAATTTTCCCACATCGCTCGGAGTCACAACCTTGTCGAACATGTGCTCTTTCTCTACAAAAACTGAACTTGATTCCATTTGTTGTTGCTGCTGCTCGAAATCTGTAGTTGAATCAGGGTTGTTGTTGTTGCTGTTGCTGCTGCTCTGAAAGTCGTACTGATGATGATGATGATGATGATTCTCGAGGGAAAATCCAGAAGAGGAGCCAAAATCCATGAATTCGAAAGGTTGAGGAATGATCTCAAGTGGGTTTTGAAGAAGAAGAAGATGGATCTCAAGAAACTGTAGCTGTAGGTATTGTAGTAAAACATAAAAGAGAAAAAGGCCAAAGACCCACAAAAGAAAACACAAAAAATGAGGAGAAACAAGGCTAAAACACAAAACCCAGATGGAAAAATTGAAACTTTTTTTTTGAGAAGAGAGGGTTTGTGGAAGGGGAAAATGAAGAGAGAAAAAAAACCCAGAAAGGGATGTAATAGAAAGGGAGATGAGGTATTGAACAATGTGTGCTTTTTATTACTTTCTTTATTTCTTTCTCTTTTGTTTTGGGTTTTTAGAGAGAGAAATAGAGAGAAGAGAGAGAGAGAGAGTTATGGTAATGAAAGGAGAAGAGAAGAGAAGAGGGTCCCCATGTATTGACCTGGTTGGGCTCATGTGAGGCTGTCTGTGTCAACATCCCTGTAGCCCTGGTTTATATATACACTAAGTTCTTTTTTTTTTTGTTTTAATTAATAATCACTAACCCCATATAGGGGCAGGGGGAAGAAGGGAGGGAAGTGGCTCAAAAAAAAAAAAAAAATGACAGCTGTTTTGGAGAGACCCATGAGGTTATTATTGGAATATACAATTCTTCAACTGGGCAAAAACTATCCAACCCCACATAAAGGACCATTTTTTATTTTCAATGTTGCATTATACGTATTGTCCTTCAACTTTTAGGGTTGTGTCTGGTAGGTTTCGGGAGTTTAGAAGTTGTTTAATTGGTCTTTAAACTTTAAAATGTATTTAATAGGGTTCTTAAACTTTCGGTGGAGTGTTGATAGCTAGGTATTTAAACTTAACAAGTGTTTAATAGCTTTCTTAAACTTTTGATGGTGTGTCTAAAGTATTCTTTGAACTATAAGAAATGTTTAATAGGTTTATGAATTTTCAATGTTGTACCTAAAAACTAGGTCTTTGAGTTTTAAAACGTGTTTGATAGATTCATAAACTTTCGATGTTGTGTTTAATAGCTAGGTCTTTGAATTTTAAAACAAATGCTTTGTCTAATAAGCCCTAAAACTTTAAAAAGATATTTAGTATATTTCTTTTTTTTAGAAGAAAAAGATATTTAGTATATATCTATCGCTTATGTGACACCTTTCCGAGTTTAAAGGTAGATTTGACACAAAACTAAAAGTTTATGAGCTTATTCAAAAACTTATATTATGGACACAAAATTGGAGGGCCTTCCTCTAGTCTCTCCCTTTAATTTGAATGTTTCTTACATACCCATCAATGAAGTATCTTTTTTTTAAAAAAAAAAAATATTTGGACAAAAAATAGAAAGTTTAGGTCCAGTTTGATAACTATTTTGTTTTTGATTTTTAGTTTTTAAAAATTAAGCCTATAAACACTACTTCCACATATAAGTTTATTTGCTTTGTTATCTATTCTTCTCATATTTTTAAAAACCAACTCAAGTTTAAAACTTGTTTCTGTTTTGGAATTTGGCTAGGAATTTAAATGTATCCTTGACAAAAATGAAAACCATGGTAAGAAATTTGGGAGAAAACAAGCTTAATTTTCAAAAAACAAAAAACCAACAACCAAAACTCAAATAGTTATCAAACAGGGTCTTAGTGTAACCTATTAAAGATCTTTTAAAGTTGTTAAATACAACTTTCAAAATTCAAGGTCCAAATTATTAAATGTGTAGTTTAACTCTTTTTTTTTTTTTTCTTTTCAATTTTTTCCTTTTCAGTTATTATTACAATTCACACACACAACTCCACAGCCTAGGGTTTGACTACCTCACCTACTTTACTATATATAATCAAGATCAAGATTAGCAACTCTTCTTTATTCTTTGTTTTATAATTGACAGAGAGAGAAAGAGGCTAAATGAATGACAAATGGAAGGCAGTTGAGGAAGTGTTTGATTAAAGAAATTAGCAAAATAGAAAGAGGAGACTTCAATTTCAAGCAGCCAACACACAGCTTTCTTTAGGCTATGGGACATTAATTTTGTAATGTTTAGTTTAGGGCAGCCTTTACAAACTAAGGGCTCTCATTACCTAAAACCTCTCCCCTTTAGTCCTTTTTTTAATGCACCAACTATTTTCTTTTATAAAATTGTCAAAATTCAAATTTGACCTTTTATTTTAATTATTGTTTTGTTTAGGAAATTAATAAAGGCATTCCTTTCCTTATATTCAGATTGTGGAATCAATTTTAAAATATATGGGTCAAGAATATATATATATATATATATATATATATATTGAGTACAATGTTAAAAAATTCAACTTTTTCTAAAGTCTTATTTTTAGTTTTCAACCAAATTTAACACAAAATTATTGAAATATTGCCGCTTGAGTCAGTTTGTTGGTTGAATTACCATTTTAATCTTTATAATTTGAGTTTAATTTTTATTATGAGATATATTTTTCTTTTTTGTCTCACAGTAGGGAGATTCGGACCATAGACATCTTGATCATTAGCTATATTCATGTTGACTGTTATTATTGGTCCTTATGATTAGGTGAAATCTCTTAAAATATTCCGACATCACTCGAATGCTTACAATTTCCTCACCTAATATATTTTCGTTACCGTGAAAAATGATAGAATTAATCAATCTTAGGAGATAAAAGATATTATTTTCAAAAAAGAAAAGGAGATAAAAGATATTTGTGGGGTGGTCAAATTGAGTTCCTATGGTTTGAATTTGAATAAAAATATAAAGAAAAATTGAGGGGTTTTGGGATAAAGAAGACAGGGCGTGAAAGGATTAGGGTTTTGAATATTTTTTTTTTCATAACCATTTTTCTATTTTTACTTGAAACCCACCACTCTACTTCAACCATAATATGACGTCACAATAGAAAATACTATGTTAAATTATAAATTTAGTCCTTAAATTTTTCTTATTTGTGTTTAATAGGTCATTGAACTTTAAAAAACTTCAAATAGATCTCTCTAAACTGTCAATTTTGTATGCAACATATCTTTGAGCTTTAAAAATGTTAAATAGGTCATTGAACTTTCAATTTTGTATCCAATATATATAATATATCTCTAGAATATTCAACATTGTTAAAACTAATGAATCTGTTAAATATAAAATAAAATTGTGTCTAATAAGACATTAGACATCTTTCAATTTTGTACCTAATATAGGTTTGTGAAATTTTAAAATTTTCAGTTAAGGTTCTATTAAGCACAAATTTGAAAACTCATGCATGGACTTATTAAATACAAAATTGAAAGATTAGAGATTTACTAAACACTTTTTAAAAGTTCAAGGATCTATTAGATTATCAAATATAAAATTGAAAGTTTAAAGACTTGTTTGACACTTTTTAAAGTTCAGATACTTGTTTGATATAAACCTGAAAAATTCATGGATAAAACTTGTAATTTTACCAAAAACTATATAAAAAAAAATCTAATAATACTATATAGACCCTTTAAGAAACTTAACCATATCATAACTTGTCAACAAGAGCAGCTCAACTGACATAAAGTTGTACTGATAACCATGAGATATGTGGTTCGAATCCCCCATCCCAACATATTGTCAAAAAAAAATAACCATATCATAACTTTAAAATAGTATGCGACTATTTTTTTCCTTCTATCTTGCCAGTTTGGTGAATTAAATACACAAATTATCATTAAAAAAAAGTCGAAATTTTCACCTACAAAAATAGAGACTAAAATTAAATCAAGTTCATACTATAGAGTTTTGTTATCTAACATTCTTCCCATGTTTTAAAAAACCAGGTTAAGTTTTGATATATATATATATATTTAAAAAAATTAGTTTTGAAAAACTTATTTTTGTTTTTGAAATTTGACTAGGAATTAAAGATGGAAACCATGATAAAAAATTGGAAGAAAACAAGTATATTTTTCAAAAACCAAAAACTTAGGCCTCGTTTGATAACCATTTGGTTTTTTAAAATTAAACTTATAAACACTATTCCCACTTATAAGTTTATTTGTTTTTTCCTTCTCAAAAAAAAAAAAAAAGTTTATTTGTTTTTTCATCTACCTTTCATGTTTTCAAAAACCAAGCAAATTTTTTAAAACTAAAAAAAATATTTTAAAAAACTTGCTTTTATTTTTGGAATTTGACTAAGAATTCAAATGTGTTCTTAACAAATATGAAAATAAGTAAGGAAATTGAAAGAAATCAAACAATTTTTTTTAAAAACCAAATAGTTATCAAACGCTAAACGGGACCTAAATGGTTAGCCATAATATTTGCAATTCTAATTTGTGTCGTATATAAAGTAATCAAACATCTTTGGTTAAAAAAATAAAAAGAGTAAACAAACACCGAACTTAAATGGAAAAGCAAAAGTGAATTAGCTTTCCACATATATCACTTATTATTATTTTTTTCTTAAAGATAATGTTTGTAGAAAACCACTTGAAGAAACAACGTGACAAAAATCCTTTCATATTAAACCCCCGCCCGTGAATAAAAAAAAGGCAATCAATTTTAACTTCTAGTAGGCACGAAAAATTAAAACAAAAAAAAAACAAGAAAAATAATCTTTCTAATGATTATATTATTTAAGAACATAAAACCAATTAAAAGCCCTAATTACTTATAAGATTTAGGGTCCGTTTGGAATACCTTCTAATTTAAATGTTTTTCAAGAATATTTTTTTCATAAATATTTTGTACAAAAATTGATAAGAATATAAACACTCATATGTTATTTGATTACATTTCATTGGGAGTGTTTTTATATACAAGTCATTATATACTTAAAAACCCTTTTTAAAAAATTTGGTTTCAAGTGTTTCTCTCAAAATGGTTTATTTTTCACAATCTCATTGTTCGACGATTTTTTCCAGGAAACCCCCAACGAAAAATACACACTATTTCTTCTTTTCTATCGAATCGATCATAACCGCTACCTACATTCCACAAAATTGTGCACCACAAATAGGAACTAATAAAGAGACCTGCGATCCCATAGAAAGACATCACGATCTCCTGTGGGAAAAAAATTATTTGCTGAGACGGAAATAAAGATATAAAATCCCTACCAAGATAACTGGAAGTTTCAACCAATAAAAACCCTAATGAACCTAAAAAAGGATAAAGGCCCAGCATATAGGGTTCGTTTGATAACTATTTCGTTTTTGGTTTTTGGTTTTTGAAAATTAAGCCTATAAACACTATTTTTACCCACAAGCTTTTTGTTATTTATACCTACATCATTTCCTATGTTTTCAAAAACCAAGCAAAATTTTGAAAAAAAAAAAATTCAAAAACTTGTTTTTGTTTTTTGAATTTGGTCAGGAACTCAAATATCTCCCTAATTAACAAAAATGAAAACCACGGTAAGAAGATAGAGAAAAAATGAGCACAATTTTCAAAAACCAAAAACAAAAAACGAAATGGTTATCAAACGGGCCTTAATAATTCATTTTGAGTGGTTGTCAAACACTATATTTTTTTTCTTTAAATTAAACACTTGAAAAGTTAAACCAAATACACTCTCGATGTTTAAGGAAAAAAAAATCAAATTTTTGAGCTCATCAAATACATTATATTGACATTCAAATTTTAACAATTATTTATTCCAACCCAATTATCAAACATATATGCTGGCAATTTAGTTTAAAATTACATTAAAAAAAAAAAAAAAGAAAGAAATTGGACTGCAACTCTATATACTACTGTCACATGAACGTTATCAAGAGGATTAGTTTATTAAGTCAAGCATAAATTAATTGTAATTAATGTTATAATCTCTTGTTGGTTGTGGATTAATATCTTATCCAATGCTTTGTTTAGTGATTAATTAAGGGTACATGTGTTTTAGCAAAACGACAGGTGACTTTTCAGGCTGCGAAATGCGTAATTTAAAAAAACAATATTTTAATTAATTGAAAGGGTTTCAGAATTAAATAAATTTAATTGCTACTTGGTCTTGTTTTAAAATAATATAATAATTAAATTAAAGTTAGTTGGCTCCACAAAAACACTTAGGCTACTGGGTTTTTAATCAATTGATTAATTAATTAGTGTGTATTATAAATGTGGAAAGTACAGTAAGCAGAAATAGTTTCTTTGTTTTATATATAAAATTTGCTAATTAAAAGTGGAGATTCAAATGTACTATTAATAGAAGAATATGTCTAATTATTTAAATTAGTCATTTTATATCAATAGTTTGAGCTTAGTCGTATGTTTTTGTGGTCTTAAATTTTTTAATTTAGTTCTTATGATTTGGATTTAATTTTAATTATTAAAAATTTTCAATTCGATTTCGGTTTAGTTAAGCTCGAATATTTATCATCCCTAAACCATTTTGTACCCACTAAAAAATGATAAATCTTAATGCAATTGGCTTGCATAGTCAACACTAATTAATATTGACTTACAATGACCGAGAAAATTTGTTGGGTTAGATTGAATTAAAACTTTTAAAGTCATAAAAACCAAATTGAAAATTTCAAATTCATATACACCTGATGGAAATTAATGTCACTTATATATATTAAATTAAAAAACCTTCTAAAGCTATAGGATTAAATTGATTTTTTTTTCCTTTCAGTTGAACAAAGGAGTATGGATTTGAACATTCGACAATTGAGCTATGCTTCGATTGAAATTGATCTAAGTCCAAATCTTCATTTTTTTTTTAGAAACATAAGCATTTAGTATTTTCTCGTTTTTTATTTTTAAGAAAACATTTCTAAAATGATGTACAAATTAATTCGAACCACATACCTTTTGATTGTTAGTACAAACTTGATGCCAGTTGAGCTATACTCATGTTAGACAATAAAATCAAAATTATTGTTTCTTGTTTATATTTCCAATTTCTTAAATAAAAAAAATAAAATTATTATTCATATTTTATTGACTTAGCGTAATACATCTTAAAAAACGATATAACATACAATTTTTTTTTTTTTAAGAAAAGAGATATTTTATTAGTGACAAATGACAATGTATGTGCGAGAAACATACACGAGAGATTACAAAAAAAAAAAAAAAAAAAAGTCTCCAATATAGGGCGATAGAAGCCAATACAAATTTTGAATATATAGTTTTTAAAAAAATAATTTTCACATAAAATTTTAACTTTTTTAATCTAAGATTTTAGTCAACTTAGCGCAACCAAACACCTTTTTTTCATTTTCCTTCCAAAATTTGGAACGAAAAACAAGAAATGTAACCGTTGTTATAGGTGATTTTGGACCACACAAGGAGCTGACGAGGACAAACGGGTAGAGGTAGGACCAAAAGACCGACCCAGAGGAAGACCGGGCCAAAGGGTCGGGCCAGCATGGCCCGACCCATATGGTCGGCCTCGGCAAATACGGCCCGGTTGCGCGAGCCGAGTTCGTTCGATGCCGTTTGGTCCCCACCGCCTTTGGCCGCCTCGGTTTCGCCTGGTTTGACCTAAAACGCCTCTGAATCCCTAAAAACCCTAGGAGGATGAACATGTATTTATATCCCTCTTCGCCACTGAAGAGGGGATCCCGAATTCTATCTCTAAACTATATTCTATACTCTCTACTCTCTCCTCTTGCTCTTACTTTTCCATTCCCTACCGTTCTGTTTGCTGACTTAAGCATCGGAGCCGGTGTGGCGAGCACCACACCGGTGTGCAGGTTTACTGTCTTGCAGGTCACGTCTTCCCCCTAATCTACAAATTTACCGTTGGTGGCACGTGAAGGTCAGGTGAGTTCCCCTGGCCAAAATCGACCATCAACAACCGTTACCAAACAATTTCTTTTTTTACAGTATCTGGGTTGAGGATTTGAACCTCTAACCTTTTGGTCGAGTCGAGGGTATAAACGTTGAGCTATATATGCTCGGTGTGAGAGAGAAAAATGTGATGATGACAAGGCAATTGAGCTCTACTTTTTTTTGTGAGTCAAAGTTGCACTAATTAATCTTTTTCAGCAGACCATAATCATAATAAATATTTATGGTGACAGAGAAGTGATTCCCATGTCTATGGTTTATAGAACACAGAGAAACACATCGATCGTCACTGTAATTCCAAGTCCATGACGCAAAGTACTTTCTTTTTCAATGAAAAAAACTTAAATATATGAAAATTTTACTCCAAGATCAAGGCTATAAAATTATGTGATGAAGTCAGTCCTAGAACCAACAAAGCACTTAAATTTTAAGCATATTGGAGAATATTAAAATGAGGAACCAGATCCATGTTGTCAGGTAGCTAGAGAAGAGGAGAACCCATAACCCTAAGATTATTGTATATACAAATTAAATTTTTATTAGCCTACTAACCTAGCTAACTAATAATAATTTACTTTAAATCTCTCATTTTTGGTTTTTGAACCAAATTTTGATTTTAACTATTAAAATGCAATCATTTTGGTCCCGACTTTGAATTTATTTTGTCACGTTATAATATAATCAACTTAGTAATTAAATTTATTATGTGGCTTCAAATACACGCTCACATCTCAACTTGTTAATACCTATACACAAAACTATATTATTTGTACAAACTAATGGAAAGAAAAACTGAATAATCATCCTTTTAAAATAATTAGTTCTGTGGCTAAAATAAATATTCGACATTTTAAAACTTGAATGACTACAATAGAACAAATTTAAAAATTTCGAAATCTAAATGAGATTAAACCTAAAAGTTCTTAAATATTCAAGAACTAGTTAAGTAAATTAATTGAACTAAAAAAAAAGACACATATGAGAGTGAATTAGAGAGTACAAACACCACCGTTATTGGAAGGAAAAAAAATTATAGATAAATTCGTAAGAATAATTGTGCACTTGAGATTAGTTGTGATTAGTAAGTCAACATTTGGGAGTAAGGGGATTAAAACCTCTGACCTCTTGGTCGAGAGTACGTGTCAATTACCACTAAGCTAGGTTTAATTTGACAGATGTGATTAGTAAGTTAAAAAAAAACAATTAGAATAAACCGATGCATCAACTTCGACATGTATGAAAATTAATGACATTATAAATCACCAATCTCTTGCTTTAATCTTATATCAATGTTTTTAACAATCCTCCTTTAATCACTAGTAGACAACGAGTTTGAACACAAGACTTTATGCTATGATACCATGTTGCATCACCATATGTGATATCAACATAAATGAGAGGCAAGTAATCATTTTGATGACAGAAAAGCAATACGAAACAACATAAAAGTTCAACGAAATGGTCCAGAACTCTGAATACGGGTAAAACATCAGCAACGTCGACTCAAAAAAGAAAGAGAATGGTGGGGGGCCAAGAGAGATGGAGTATGACAGATGACTGTGGAAGTCATGAATGGTGAGCGGAAAGAAAACTCTCCCAAACAAGATCCCATAGGCATAGTTTAAAGTGAGTGTTAGGTTAAATTGCATATCATTAATAGAAAGAGAAGAGAAAGAAAAGAAAAAATGGATGGTTGGAAGATAGTAGTATATATAGGATGTACGTGGTGGGAAGGATAGAGTAAGGACCACAAGGCCCAAAGGCAAAGGCAAAGGCAAAGGCCATAAGGCAAAGGCTCAGCCTCAGCGCCTCAGCCTCGCCCCGCCCCGCCCGCGCACACGCAGCTGCACATGGCGTTTGGACCACGCCGCACACTCTACTTACCTTCCACTTGGCGGCTCTTTTGTCTCTTTGAGAGAGAGAGTGTGTGTTAATTAGGATGTGATGATGATGATGGGCTAGATATGACATGGATGCACACAATCCCATCTTCAATACACTCTTCTTCTTTTTTTTTTTTTCATACTCCCATCATTTTGTTGGGGGGAGATATGAGGATGATATGTATCTATGTATATATGTATGGTTTCTTGATCATCGTTGTTAATTATATCCTGTTTTCTTCTTCTATTTGATCTCTATACAATTGATATTTCCTGATCTCCGATCCCATGTGATGACCTAGCCTGAAAAGTGTGGGGAGTGGTCGTCGATGCATTGTTAGGTATGGATGAGGAGTGGTTCGTCTAGTGAGGTTTAGAGTTAGGGAGACACACATGAGGGACTTGATGTGTCGTTAGAGTAAGAGAATGAGACAGTTGTGAGTATATGTAGAATAACGTGTTTGATAAAAGTTTTGAATAATTGATAGAGATTTGAGGATGACATGTATATGTATGTATGATTCCTTAATCGCATAGTTGCTAATTCTTCTTCTATTCAATATTCTCTATTCAATGACATGTTTTTACTATTTTCCTCCCATGTGTGGATCTAGCCTGAAAAGGTGGGGAGTGGTTGCTGGTATGTTAGGTGTATGAATAAGTAGTTTATTTAGTGAGGTTTTGAGTAGGACACACATGAGTGACTTGACATCTCGTTGAAGTGAGAGAGAGATTACGAGAGACAGTTATAAGTATGTAGAATAACAAGGTTAATGAAAGCTTAAAATAATTGATAAAGACTATTTTGTTGATAAGGTGTGCTTTCTTTTTTAGATGACTTATTCACTAATGACTCTGGGTTAAAATATAACTGTGTAGGGTGACTTTGTAAAAAGCATGTAAATGATGACAAAATTGGTTGAGAAGATATGTGCTGGATCTGAATCGATTGGAAATTGTAAAGGTGTCTAAGGTGCCAAATTCAAATTCTAAACTTTGAACCTAGGTAAATGTAACCAAAATGATAGGGATGGAACATTACTCTAGATTTGCATTACTATATGTTGGATTGCTATAAATCAAATTACATTTGCATCTTTTATGTTTTGTATATATTCTTGTTTTAAGTTTCATTTTTAAATATATATCAGCAACTGGGCTCGTGGGCTCGTATATTGGTGTGGGCCTTGGCCCTTGAGTAATGAGAACTGAGAATCTTCATTCATCTTCCTTTCAAAATGGGCCTTCTTCTTCTCACTCATCCGGATGTGGGATGGCTATGAAAAGAAAGTTCTCTTGTTTTATGGCTAAAAAGGTTTCATATTTGGAGGCATGACTACCATGAATCAAGTAACGACCAACCAATTTTTTATTATTATTTTTTTTTTTCATTTTACTCTTGGTATATACTTGAATACACAGACGTCACTTACACCGTCGTTATATACCCAATATCCTAGAATGAATTTGGAGAGTTTCCTAACACGAAAACGAAGACTTTCGAGAACAAATATTGGACGGGAAAAAAAAGGGATAAAGTCAAGTCTAAGCGCATATGGCATGAAATGGAAATCCGATTTCGCATTTAATATTCACTCTTTTTTTTTTTTTAATTCTCAAATAAAGTTTCTAGTAAAATGAGATATCTTATTCTATAAGAATCAAACAAGCTGCCTCTAGCATTTTCATTTTGTGATTCAGATTCAGAGCACGAATCTATAAATTCCTAAGAATTTGAAGAGGAGATCTCTCTCGATCTCGAATTGAGACTCGCCTCGTAACCTAAAGATCAAAGAAGTTATTAACTCCTGGAGTGGAAAGAGAATGAGCTAACATTACAAAATAAAAGGATATATAGATCCAACAAAACTTTTCTTTACCACCTAGTGTGTTGGAACTTGGAATAAAATGTACAATATCTTTAAAATAAGTTTAGAAAAACAAATCATAAACTTAATCCCATTGACAAATATTTCAACATAGTTGTGCGTCATAACAGATAACTCCTGCAATTTATTTGACTTCCAAACGAAAAGACAAAAATACTTACTTTTTCAATCAATGCGCTTCTTCAAAACAACTACACGAAGCTCTCCAAAACTCTTCTTTCAATCTCTAAAATTTTCACCAAAACAGAGTGACAAGAGAACATGAAAAACAGGGGATGGTTTCTTGTTCTGTTCTTGTATGCCTCAGTCTTCGACCAACTGACTGTGAAACCACAGGCCAGTGGCAAGGTACGTATTCAAAATTCTGAAACAATTTTCCCTTTTAAAAACACCTTATACATCACTGAATTTCATCAGCTTCTTCACATCGTATATCTCGAAGAGAAGCAGCATGATCCAAAGCCCAGCACCGAGATTCATCACGATTTCCTGGCTACTGTATTGGGAAGGTAATCAAAATTCTTAATTTTCATATTCATAAGCTCGAAATTGGATTCAAATAAACTCTGATAATCTCATTGAAGCAAAAAGAAGGCTTCGAAATCGATCGTGTACAGTTATACCCATGCCTTTTCTGGGTTTGCGGCCAAGCTCTCAAAATCTCAAGCCCATCAGCTCGCTGGTATTTATCTGTAAACTTCCTCTGTTTTTCCTATGTGGGTTTGGTTTTGATTGATCAAAAAACAGAGTTTTGCTTTTGATTTTGTGAAATGAACTCTTAGAAATGCCTGGTGTGATTCGAGTTCTTCCAAATGTTCTTCACGAGCTTCATACTACTAGAAGCTGGGATTTCCTCGGCCTTTCTCCTTCTCCATCTCCCTCAAATCTTCTGCAGATCAGTAATTCGGGCGACGGAGTGATTATTGGAGTCGTCGACACAGGTCCGTTTAAGCTTTTGGGTTCGGCGGTGATTTAACATAGTATCGAATAACCATTTTCGGGACAGGAATTTGGCCGGAATCGGAGGCGTTCAACGACGAAGGATTGGGGCCGGTGCCACGGCGGTGGAGAGGCGTGTGCCAATCAGGGGAAGAATTCAATGCGACGAGGGATTGCAACAGAAAAATCATAGGAGCGAAATGGTACGTTGATGGGTTTATATCGGAATTTGGGGAATTCAACAGATCTGCAGTGAAAGAATTCATGTCGCCAAGAGATCCAAACGGACATGGGACTCAAACAGCCAGCACCGCCGCCGGTTCGTTCGTGAGAAATGTCAGCTACAGAGGCCTCGGCGGCGGGACTGTGAGGGGCGGCGCACCGGCGGCGCGGCTGGCAGTATACAAGGCGTGTTGGAGCTTGCCCGGCGGCGGTGGCCAGTGTGCGGCGGCGGACGTGTTGAAGGGGCTAGACGACGCCGTTCACGACGGCGTTGATGTTCTGTCTCTGTCGTTGGGGAAGAGTGTTCCTCTGTATGCGGAGGTGGATGAAGAGAATGTGGTGGCGATTGGGTCGTTTCGGGCAAATTTGAGGAATGTTTCGGTGGTTTGTTCCGCCGGTAACGACGGGCCTTCTGCAGAGACGGCGGTGAACATTTCGCCTTGGATTTTGAGTGTGGCAGCGAGTTCTATGGATAGAAGTTTTTTGGGCTCCATTACTCTGGGAAATAACAATACTTTTCTGGTAAGAGTTTTTGTGAGTTTGTTAGCTAAATTTTCAACCATAGGTCTTAAACTTTTTATATTGTGTCCATTTAATTTGTCTTCTTTAAAAATTTATAAGAAGTTTATGAATTGTTAATTTCGTTTTCAACCAATCGTTTATTAACTTCGTTAGTTTAATGCTTATGTTGAAAAATCGACATGCGAGAATTCGAACTTCTGACCTCCTTAGTCAATAGTACATGTCAATGCCAATTACCCTACAACTATGTTCAATTTGGCAAAATCGATTGGATTAATGGAAAGGGTAAATTGGCAAAAGTTAGCATGTAAACTCATTATTCTTTTATACCTCCCCACCAACACCTAAATCCACTCTTTTATTACTTCTCAAATGATATTGTCAATGTGTTGGGTAAGCTATGCATCAAGGAGTGGAGAACTTATCGGATGTTTTTGGTACAATGAAATAAGTAGTTTTGAACCGTTGAATGTAAGAGAGAGAAATTGTAAAAGTACATAGATTTTGTATCCAACAATTTTTAGGAGGCAAACAAATTTGAAGATATACAACGTTTTTAAAGATGGAACCTTATTACATTAGGAATACCTAATAATTTGCCCAAGGAGTGAATGACTCTGACCTATGACAAATTAATCAATAAAGTCGTCACAACGTGACACCTTTAAAACATAGCTGTGAGATGTAAATCTTCAAATTTGTCTATCTCCTTACCTCCAAACAGTGCAAAACTACCAACCTCATTGTACCAGCCTCATCAAATAATTTCTCCTGACCTATTTGGATACAAAATCGAGAGTTCAAAGTTTTATTAGAAATATTTTAAAATATAGGAAAAAGATAGATCGAAAAATTTAACTAGCTAACTCTCTTTAATTAGATAAAACTTTGATCGCCTTTCCGAAATAACAAAACTCTTATGGTAAGAGATTTTATGATTGGTTAAATTACATGTTAAGTTGATAGGCGGTTCTCGACCCATTCAGTTCCATATTAAAGTTTGAAATTTAACCACAAAATTCTCAACATATATAGCCATATGTGTGTGGCAGGGCCAGACCCTTTTCTCAGGAAATGAGATTGGATACAGTGGCTTGGTATACCCAGAGCTCGGGTTGGACCCCAACGTTGCAGCTGGGTCAGTACAGTAGTGTTAAACTAACAACAGCCTTCACGAATATGCATAGAAGAATCCAATAATTTTTGTGTAAGAATTTCAACCAATTTTGCAGGCTATGCGATTCAGTGTCACTAGTGAATGGCAGTGATTGGATGGCTGGAAAAGTAGTGCTGTGCTTCAGCAGAGCGGTGGGGATAATGAATCCAATGGCCATAACAAGAGCTGTGGCGGCTGTCAAAGCAGGAAATGGCGTGGGGCTGATTGTGGCTAGGCATCCTGATGATATCTGGTTTGCATGTGACAATGATTTCCCATGTTTTCAAGTCACTTTTGAAATTGGTACCAAAATATTCTATTACATCCGAGCAACCAGGTAACTTCTTCCTTGGTTCCAGAATTATTTCTTCTCCTTTTCCTCGACTTTCTTTTTTTTAAATCTGTACTCTCTCCTTTGTTCTTTGTTGGTTGTGGCACATGATACCTTGCAAAAAGAGTTGTGTTGTGTTAGCTAACTAGATTCATGGCGCTGTCTTAGTTTTAAGGTGGAAACTTAATGATTGTAGTGCTCTATATGGTGCCATAAGCCAGTGTGTCATGATACTACCCTCTCGAACTTTGGGCTTCGACTAGGTTTACAAATGCCATGACGCTGTCCTCTTAGGTGCTATATAGGCTCATCGTTGAAATATAAACTTGATTTTGGACAATTAGTATTTGGGCCTAGCCCAAATAAAAGCCCATTTTCTAGAAATATTATTGTAAGTTGAGAAAAAATCTAGAGAAATCTGTTGCGAAGATTTTTAGAGTGTGATGTAGAATTCTCTAGAATATGGGAGAAAATTTTGTATTCGTAAAGAATACTCTAGGAAGTCATTTGTAGTCACTAGATTATACATGTGTGGTGGCAAAATTTTAACCATAAGTTGAGGAGGTGAAAACTGGTATAAATAGGAGTGACGTCTTTGTAGCCACTATAGGTGAAAACTATAGTGTTTTTGTATCAAGCCAAAGGGCAAGAATTGATCGATCAACAATACAAGTAGCCTCTTTCTCAAAAATTCATCTTTATTCAAGTTTACCCTCCAATCTTGAAAAGTTTCTTTCCAACAATCTTTAGTCTTTTTTACATGTCTGGACTTTGACTTTTAATGAGATGGCTGTAAAGATCCTTAATTTCTCTTCAATGTTCCATCCAACATAAAGTTCACTCGCGCATGAATCTAACATGAATGACACGAAAACTAACAAAATTCACACATTTTATATAATCCTCATCAATTACATTCCACAAACTGTACTATCAATCTTGAACGTTTAGGATTGTCTCCGATTATGTATTTGAACTTTCAACTTTGCGTGTCTAATAGATTTATGCTGCTAATTTCACTACTTAGTGAGCACACACAAAACTAAAATATTCAATGACCTTCTATTCGAATTTATTTAAAGTATGATGAATCTTAAAAATTTAAAGACCAAACTTATAACTTAAGTATAAGATTTCATCGGCCGTTTTTCATAAATGAAACGTACAGTTCTCCTATGGCGAAGCTGAGCCCTTCAAGAACCATCACAGGCAACCCCATTTCAGCACATATAGCATATTTCTCATCAAGAGGTCCCAACTCTGTAGCACCAGCAATTCTCAAGGTAACTTATAAGTAATTAAGCACATACATATTGGGATGGTTACAAATTATTGTTCTTTTTGAATCAAGTATTGAACTTTTTTTTTTTGGTACTGTGATTGAACAGCCAGATATAGCTGCACCTGGAGTGGCAATATTAGTAGCCACTTCCCCATTTGACCCAACAAATGATGGAGGTTTTACCATACAAACAGGAACTTCCATAGCAACACCTCATATCTCAGCCATTGTGGCTCTTCTCAAGTCACTTCATCCTACTTGGTCACCTGCTGCCATCAAATCTGCCATTCTCACAACTGGTATGGATGCCTTTCACTCCTTGATTCTAAACTTTTAAAATCGAAATAATTCGTTTTAGTTTTCTTGTTGAGGATCCCATATTAAAAAGATAAGTAGATAACTCACAATTTATAAGAGGTATGAGTTACTCCACTCGTTGCCAATTGGTTTTGAGATGGAACCCCAAATTATCTAATTAATATAGTATCAGAACTCATAAAATCCAAATGAGTATCCGATCAAAAAAAAAAAAAGATCCGGTCCAAGAATGGTGAACCCAAAGAGACACCATCTTGAGGGAGCATGTTAAGATCCCACATTGAAAAGATAAGTGGAGAACTCAATTTATAAGATGTATGAGTTACTCCACTCATTGTCAATTGGTTGGACATGTTGATGATCTCACATTGAAAAAATAAGTGGAGACCTCCCAATTTATAAGATGTATGGATGAAACCCCATGTTATCTAATACGTAATCTTGCTTGCACTGCCTTTGACATATCACTTTCAGCATGGAACACCCATCCTTCTGGTGTACCAATTCTGGCCGAGGGATCTCCACAGAAACTTGGCAATCCATTCGACCATGGAGGAGGAATCGTAAACCCAAATGCAGCTGCAAATCCAGGACTCGTATACGATATCTCCACTGCAGATTACATCTCTTACTTTTGCTCAATGGGTTACAACAGCTCAGCCATTTCTCTTCTCACAGAGCACAAAACAAAGTGCCCAAAAAAGCACCAACTTTCTCTGCTGGATCTTAACCTGCCCTCCATAACAGTGCCAGCACTTAGAAACTCAGTCACTGTCACTCGAACTGTGACCAACGTTGGAAATTTGACATCCATTTACAGAGCTCTGGTTGAGCCTCCAATGGGGACGAGTGTCACAGTGGAGCCTCGTGTCTTGGTCTTCAATGCCACTGTCAGGAAGATGTCCTTCAAGGTTAGGATTTTGAGCCTTTTAGAGATGGATTATGGGTTTTCTTTTGGAAGCTTAATTTGGAGTGATGGAGTGCATCTTGTTAGAAGTCCTCTGTCAGTGAGAGTTCAAATTCTGCATTCTTCTCTGCTGGTGTTTTAGCATGATTATTCTTTCACTCGAAATAGAGACTTTAAAGATAATTTACTCCAATTTGTGTTGTAATAATGGCAATAAATATCTATGATATTGTTGACTTTTGATTTTGCTTTTAATCATGACGTACATATAAAGATATTGTCGTGACATTATCGAACATAATACTATTTATTCTCCTTACAAATAGTCATTATCTATATATTTAACTTCTAAGTTCAATTACAAGTTTGGTCTCTAAGTCCCATTTGATAACCATTTGATTTTTTGTTTTTGAAAATTAAGCTTATCCACACATTCTTCCACCTATAATTAGTTTCTTGGTTTTAGTATCAATCTTCTACTTGTTTTCAAAAATCAAGTCCAATTTTGAAAAAAAAAAAGTAGTTTTCAAAAACTTGCTTTTGTTTTTTAAAATTTGACTAAGAATTCAAATGCAACATTGACTAGGATGAAAACCATGGTAGGAAATTTAGAAGAAAGTAAGCATAATTTTCAAAAACCAAAAACCAAAAACCAAATGGTTATCAAACAAGACCTAAAAAAGTTTCAATTTTCAAATAGGTCCTTCAAACTTTTAATTTTGTGTCTAATAGATTCTAAAAAGTATCCAACATAGGTACTTAAACTTTTACTTTTATGTCCAATAAATCTCTCAACTTTTAATTTTGTGTCTAATAAGTCATTGACCTATTCGACATTTTTAAAATTCACAAACCTAGCTACTAGGGTACAAAATTGGGAGTTTAATCAAGGTAATTTTATATCTAGTAGGTTGGTTAATTTTTAAAATTCTTGAATATAACAAGGATCTATTAGACACCAAAGTTGAAAGTTCAACTACCTATTAAACACAAAAATAAAAGTTCAAGAACCTATTAGACACTATTTAAAGTTTGGAGACCAAATCGACACATTTCTAAAAGTTCAGGAACTAAACTTGTAATTCAACCTAACATTTATGTCCAGGTCAACTTTTTTTCCTCGGATAAACCTGTACAATGAAATACAACCAATTATCACATATTATTTCACGTGACAAATACTTTTGTTGAGAAAATGAAAGGTTTTTATCATTAAAATTTATTGGTGGCAATTAGTGTGACTTTTGGTTTTTGTAACCAATAGTGACTTTTGAGTTTTGGAATCATGTGAGTTATGAGTCGTATTTTATGACATCTAAAGTTTTGAATCATTGGTATTATGTGGTTATATTGTAAGTCTATATAAAGATGTGCTTAGTTGAATGAAAAATCATCTGATCATCTCCATTCATATTTGTTCCTTCACGTTTTTCTAACAACTTTTAAATGCTTGCCATTTCTCTCTATATTTTTTACACATAAGTATAACATTATCCAGTTTCAATAGTCTAAGTACATATATCTTTGTCAACTTTGCAAAGAACATAAGCTAAAGCAAGGACAATTAATACATGTCTTTTTTTTTTTTTTTTTTACATAATCAATCCGTTTATTAGCTTTAAGAATTGAAAAACTCACAGAAGAAATCTCTTCTTTAGTACATATATAGTATTATATTTAGTGGATAAAACACTCGACATATATATGTATATTATGATTACTTTTCAAACGTTGTTGCATTTAAATTCATGCATGCAACAAACTTCTGGTGCGCCAAAAAAATCATTCCTTTGAAAACCAGGAGCCGCCGGACTCAGCATTATCCTTCCCAACTTTCTTGCCTTTAGCCACTCCTTTCTCTCCCTTATGGCCTTCTTCGTACAGATCAGACATGTCCATGTGAACTCCAGGGTCGTTGCCGGTGTAGCTGCCGCCGAACATGATGGAGTTGTTGATGGCTTGGAAGTTGCTGTTAATGTAGGAGGTGAGGGACTCGTTCTCGTCCGCGCCCGCTTCCTCAAGCTTCGTGGTTTTCCCGTTCAACTCTGCGCGCATGGTGGCGCCGGTGTTGGTTCCGGCGAGTGTGATGACGCTCGAGCCTTGGTCGTCGACAACTTCTTGGTGGTGGGTGGAACCTATTTGTTGCAACCAAAAATTAGTCTTTTAACTTTAGAATCTTCTAAAGAGTGTTTGCTATTCATCAAAAGTATGTCAATAATATATAGAACTAATAGTAAGTCGACTAGTTAAGACATACATGTTTTGAATCCTCATTCCCAATTGTTGAAATAAAAGAAAAAAGATTAGCCTTCTATAAATACTAATCAAAAGTATGTTAATATAAGATAAGATATTAGCAATAACTCTCCCTAGTCCACTTAAACATAATTCAAAACTGGTTAAAATATTATGTATTTAAATCTTCACTCCCACATTGTTGAATTTAAAAGAAAAACACCATCTATAAATGGGAGTATAAAACCTTTACTAATCAAATCAAGCTAACAATTAACCATTCAAATGAAAATAGGAAATTGAGATCCCGTTTGATAACCATTTCGTTTTTGGTTTTTGGTTTTTAAAGATTAAGCTTATAAACATTACTTCCATCCACAACTTTCTTTGTTTTATTATTTACAACATTCCCATGTTTTCAAAAACCAAGTCAAAATTTGAAAAAAAAAAAAAATAATAACTTTCAAAAACTTGTTTTTGTTTTTGGATTTTGGCTAAGATCTCAAATGTCTACTTAACAAAAATGAAAACCATGACAAGGAAGGAAGGAGAGAAAACAAGCATAATTTTCAAAAACCAAAGGGTTGTCCAACGGGATCTAAACAACTCCTAATTATATACTACATTACCTCCTTTTCGAATCAATCCCAAGCGACTAGTGAGGGTGGAGACCATTTCTCTGACCTCGCGGTCGAATTCTCGAGGCTTCTCATTGTCGTCGACGGAGGAGTGGGCGGGCTTTTCGTAGGAACGCGCCATTGGAGTGTAAGTGAAAGAGGAATAGGGGAAGAGTTTAATTTGGCAAAGAGTTGAATGGGAATAGATGAGTTAAAGAATGGGGTATAAAAAGAGGGGGAAGGGAATAAAGGGGTGCCTTGAAGAAGAAGAAGAATAATAGGGATTTATTGTGGCTTCGACAACAGGAAAAAGAGAAGTAGAATTGCTTGAGAAATGGGTTTGTGTTCCCTTTTGTGTTTCTCAAGGGTTTTTAATTTTATTTTTTTTTAAAAATTTTTTCGGGATAACTCTGTTTGCGACATAGAGAATCGTTTTGCGGTGCATCTAGTTTGGAATATGAACCACATTAGATTTGATGATACTTAGTTATCACAAGATCTATAAAGTCTTGGTATTCAAGAGCTAGAGTGATTTTGTGTGGCTGATAAGTTTGATTGACAAAGAAAATTGTGTTTGTAACTAGGAAATAAGAACACAAATTGAATCGATTATTATTATTATTATATATTATTTTAGAAGGGAGGATACTTTATTGATCCGTATGTGAGAAACATATAAGGCAAGAAGAATGTCTTCCAATTAAGAGCAATATCAACAACACCATAATTGAAAAAAAAAACGCTAGAAATGGAAGTCTAGAGGACAGTCAAAGACAAAATATATCCTCTCAAAGAATTTGAATTTCGTGTACTTTGTCTTGGAAAATACGATAATTTCTTTCAATCCAAAGACTCCAGGTGATTGCGGCAAATAGGTTGGTGCGCAAGATGTCCCTTTGAGATTTAATCCAAATGACAAAAAATTCCTCACATTAGGAGTCCACAAAGTTGAATCAATTATTACCGCTTCTTTTTTTCTTTCTTTCTTTTTTAAGGACAAAGTGGTGGAAGATGAATCACTGACTTTTGAAATTCATAATAGGTATCTTATCTACTCAGTCATGTTCAGGTTACCTAATCAATTATAACCATTTTATGTCTTTGATTTGAATGAGAGGGTAATTTTTACTTTTTATTAGAATTTTGTTTGAATTATTGTTAAAAATTAGAAACTTGTAAAAAAAAATAATAATAAAAATAAAAATAAAAAGTTGGAATTTGTCGAAAATTTTGATCTTATGTATTTGGACTTATTTTTGTGCGTTGATTTGTCAATAGTTAATTTTTGTTGAAATTAAATTTAAGGAATTTAGCGAAAGATTTTTTCTTTTGCATTTGGTTGAAAGTGTGAATGATTGAACACGTAATGAAAGTCAACAAGAACATAGTTCAACTGACATGTGTTTATGATTAAGAGGTCATGAGTTCAAATCCTCCCATCCTCAAAGGCTGTTGAACTAAAAAAAGAGCATGTAATAGAAATCAAACAAAATGGTATCCTCTTCAAAGTTCTTTGCTAGCTTTGATGCTTATCTTCCATAGATTTGAACTGGAAAGCGTTTTTGTAAGCTCCTCCTATGTCCCTAACATACAGTTTTCTTAATAAATGGTATCTTTTATAAAAAAAAAAACACACACACACTTATTATTATATAAAAAAAATAGAAATCAAACAAAATGTTAAAACTGTTCATCCCAATCTAGTATTTAATTAAACGAAATAAAAATTTGTAAGCATTGATGAACTTCTCCATATTCTGAAGGTAAAAAGTTAATTTCTTTTTGATTTAAAATTAGATTAAAAATCACTTTCGGTCCTTAAATTTTCATGAAAGTAATAATTTGGTCCCTGAATTTTGATTTGTAACGATTTAGTCCCTGTACTTTTAATTTTGTAATAATTTAGGGGCTGTTTGGGACTGAATTGGTTATAATATTTGGTGGTTATAATAATTTGGGGATTATAATAGTCTGGGGTTATAATAATCTGTGTTTGGGGTGCATATTATTATAGTCTGTGATAAAATAATCTGTGTTTGAGGTGCAAATTATTTTAGTCTGGGATAAAATAATCTGTATTTGGAGTGTTGATCTGTTTTAACATGGGGTTCTGAATCAAAGGTTCAAACTGACTGTTTTCTTTTTCTAGTTTTTTTTTATGATATACGATTCACTCTGATTTAGGGTTATGTTTTTTTTTTACAAAGCAAAAAAGTTTAGGATTTGGTATAGAAAAATCATATTAGTTAACTTTTAGTATTGCCAAAATAAAAATTGTAAATGTTTAGTTCAAAAATCATATTAGTTTTTTTTTTTTTTTATCAATAAAATCATTTGAAATAAACTTGAGTGTGGTAAATATAATTTTGTTTGAATGTTTTTTTTAAGTTGATTAACCTTCGATGTTGTCAACGACTTTTCCGGCAACCCTTGATGTTTTTTTTCTTTATTTTTATTTTTTATATTTTTCAAAATGAAAATGAGAAGAAATATGAAAAAGAAAAATCGGTGGCCGGAAAAGTCATCGACGACCGCCGGAAAAGTCATCGGAAACTTCGCCGGCCGACGGTGGCCGACAGTCGTCGGAAAAGTCAAGGAGTCGCATGGAAGAAGAGAGGAGAGAATAGAATAATCGGGTGGGCGTTGAATGATGGTTACTGTAGAGAATGAATAAAATAATCGGGGGTAAAAATAACCCACTTCACCATTTATTTTTGTTGGTGCCCCAAACATTGAATATGTTATAATAAGAGGTTATTATAACCTATTCAGTGCCCCAAACACCCCCTTAGTCCCTAAACTTTAATAAGTAACAATTTGGTCCCTATACTCTTAAATTTGTAACAACTTAGTCCTTGTTACAAAAAAAAAAACCATCAAAATTAAATGTCGATTTTTATTATTTAATGATTGAACTTTGAAGCTTATAAACATATTGGGTCCCAAAATTAGTTTATTAATCTATCTATGTAAGAACTTTTATTAGTTTATTAAATCGTTACATTAATTTACACGATAGGGACTAAATCATTACAAATTTGAAAGTATAGGAACTAAATCATTACATATTAAAATTCAAGGACTAAATCGTTACAAAATTGAAAGTACAAAAACCTTAGGGCTTGTTTGGTAGACAATCTGGATTCTGTTTTATGTTTTCAGTTTCACTAAATTCAGTGAATATGCATTTGGCTGATGCGTTTTCGAAAACTGTTAATGAATTCTGTGATCCAAATAGTGGAAATTCAAAAAATAATTTTTTTTCCAGTTTATCCAGATTTTGAATTTGAAACTTTTAAATGCATAATTAAATTTTAAAAAATAAAGACCTTAATAAATATAATATTTCATGTTATAAACTCAATTCATTTTTATGAAATTAAAATTTGTATAATATAATGTATTATAAATTATATGACGTTGTAAAATAATAATTATCCAAAAATTATAGCATATAACATGTTTATAAATTAATTAATAATAGTTTATATTCAACCTACTATATTTAGTTGATAAGTATAAATAATTTATGATTTATAAATATATTATCAAACACATTTTGAACAATTGTTTTAATTTAGATCTAATTTCTGAATCTGCTACAAAATACATATTTGAAAACATGGAATACGACTATGTTTTCAATGAATCTCTTGTTTTCAAATTTCTGTTTTAAGATCACCAACCAAACGAACTCTAAATCGTTACAAAATTGAAAGTACACATGGATTAAATCGTTACAAATCAAAGTTTAGAGACTAAATTATTACTTTCATGAAAGTTTAGGGACCAAAAGTGATTTTTAACTGAAATCAAACGGTAGACAAAATTACCATTACTAGTCCTTTATATTAAAAAAAACTCAAATCAAATAAACTAATCAATCACATAGAACTCAACTACTCAAACGAGTAGTGATAAGTGATAACTGTCGGAGGAAGCTCCCAAATGAAGAAGATTTCTCGAAAATTAAAAAAAGAAAAAGTGACTATTTTATTATGTTGTATCATTCAAGCAAGAGAAAAAAAAAGAGGCGAGAATATGATAAGGTATAAAGGTTTGATATCATGTTTGAATTTTAAATACCACACTCAACTAGACATGATAATGTTTGAATTATCAGAACTTTTCATCTCATATTTCTAAATATAGCAATAACGTGACAATAATCAATTTACGAAATATTTGAAAAATTATTATACCTTACCCATAATAAAGTTAAAAATAGTAGGTCACTTTTTTAATGCCCATTTCTTTCTCATGCCATGCCATGATCTACAATACAATACAATGTGTTAGGGGAAAATTTGAATCAACCGACAATCTTGAAACTTAAAGATCCCGAACACAAAGGAGGAAAGGTAGAAACAGGATCCAAATGGGATTGGTATGTACTAGGTTGAGACAAGGTGACTCGACCCAGCTGAATTGATCGGGACTGAGGCCCAATTGGCTAGGTTCAATTACATACCTCGGCCTCAGGCCGTGATCGAGGCTGATGTGGGCCCAAAACAAACCTACGTGTGCCTGAATCCATGCATCAACATGATCTACGGTCCAATATATAGATCCCTCCCAAATCCAATTCAGTGTCGACCCAGTCCGATTTCTCATAAGAAAAAGAAAAACCCTAGGTAAAAGGAATATAAATATCTAGTGATAAAGCCAAAGATAAAGGCTATTCTCCATAACTCCAAACTCTTGATACACTAATTACAACTCGAATTAAACTTAAGCATCAGAGCTCGTGTGGAAAACACCATACCAGGTAATAGAGGCTTAAAAGAATTGATGGTTATTACCTATACCAACAAGAGTGGATTTTTTTTTTCCTTTTTAGTGACTCAATCATAGAAACTCCAAAAAAGTTAAATGTGCTTGGCTTTGAGCAATCCTATATGTTGAATGATCTCCTGATTTTTTTTTAAGAAGCTTATAACCGAGGACAAAACATGTTGAAAGGACGTGTAGTGGTCTGTGAAGACAATTTCACTCTTGCAAGCAATTGAAGAAAAATAAGGTAATACAATTAGGTCACTACAGTTAGGTCACTGAGAATGCAAGGAAATGCATGATCGTCATGTGTCAAATCTGAATTTCAACTTTTGGTTCGAATCTTGGGCTCAGGGCATTACAGATGGGATCAGAGCAGAATCTCCCCTAGTAAGATATGGTTATGGGGATGAACTAAGGCAACTAATGTACATGTGAAGTTCGAGTACAGAAAATGTATGTGAATGAACCAAGACCACATTTTAATGAGAGTGATCCTAATGACATGCAAGTATATGGTCAAAATATACTTAATAGAATTAATAGTTATTGCGTACCCTACATTGTCGCAAACCTGACAACATGTGAAGATGGAAGATTTAAACTACAAACTTTTTTATCATTAATACAAGTTTTTTTCTAGATGAGTTAGGTTCATATTGGTGATTATTTTGTATGGACTTGAAACTAAAAAGCTTGGTTTGGATATAATTTTTGCAACCTTAATTTTTTGTACATAAAAATCTCATTTTTTTTTTTTTCTTTTTACTCTTAGAATCTGGACAAAGAAAATCAAAATTGTCCTTTTTTTTCATTTAAAAAAAGGGATTTTTTTTTGGAAAAATAAGTTTTTTTTTGGGGGGGGGGGGAATTTATATATATATATATATATTGAAAAACAATTTATATATTAAATAAAGGGCTCTTTCTCTTAATAAAGTAGTTGGATAATATTTTTTTTCAAAAAAAAAGTAGTTGGATAATATATATAAGATAGTCTGTTTAAAATAATGTGGCAGAGTGCTCTAAATAACTTCCCTATGCATAAGCAACTCCCGAATTTGGTGACCAATCACGTCTTTAATTACGAAGACATCAGCCACTCGATCACGTTCCGACAATCAACAATAACACTTTCTTTTTAGCTAAATTATAAAAAATACCTTTGAATTATGAAGTTTGTTTAAAAAATGATCCTGAACTTTGAAAAGTTTAAAAAATACTCTTGAATTTTGAAAAATGTTTCAAAAATACCCTTGCCGTTAATTTTTGGATGGAAACCATTAGAATTTACAGTGAAATGAGAAAAAAAAGAAGAAACATTTTTTAATAAGGGTATTTTTTTATTTTTTTTGAAAGTTCAAGGGTATATTTTAAACTGAAACTTAAACGGTTTCCATCCAAAAATTAACAATAAGAGTATTTTTTAAACATTTTTCAAAGTTCAGAGATATTTTTTAAACTTTTCAAAGTTCAGGGGCATTTTTGAAACAAACCCCTGAGTTCAAGGTTTTTTTTTTTTTTTTTTAGCCTTTCTTTTTTAAATAAAATCATAAGAAAATTATAAAATAGCACTGTTAGAACATAATTTCAAGAAACAAACATCTTCTGTCTCACATTATAAAGGAAAATTGTAATGGGTAGCTAAATTCTAATGGTTAATTGGAGATATAGTTTCATCCATTGCTCTAAATTGGAAAGCTTTGTTGTAGTCCTTTCTTGTATGTTTCTCACATGCGTTTCTAATAAAGTATCATCTTTCTAAAAAAAATTGCAGATGTAGCAAATTTTATAAAAAATTACAAATATAGCAAAATTTTATTTTTTTTTTAATTCTCATTTTTGCCCCTGTTTTGATTTCTATCACTGATAAAATCTATCACCGGTAGAAATCTATCGTTGATAGAATCTATTACTGATAGAAATCCAGTCATAAATTTCTATCCGGATAGAAATTTATCGCTGATAGAAACCAATAGTGTGTTTGATTACGTGATAATTTTGTACATATCTTTTGTTTTTTTTCTTTTTTTTTTTTTGTTTTGTTGAGATCTCCCATTCTTTAAATTTCAACTTCTGATTTGTGTTTTTCTTTTCTTCTGGTTCAATTTCCATGTTGTTTTGCTTCGAAATCTGTAAAAACAAAATCAGTGACATAAGTTTTAGAAACAAAAATGATAGTTTGTATATCAGTGATAGAAGATTTATATCTCTGATAGTTCTATCAGTGATAGAAAGATAGAATTCTATCAGTGATGAAATCTTTTATATCATTGATAGAATAGAAATCTTCTATCATCTAATTTGAACAACTACAACCAATCACCTTACTAAATCTATCAGTGACAAAAAAATAATAGCAAATTCCATACAAAACGTAGAAATAACTGATAGAATTTTATCACTGATGAAATCTATCAGTGACAGAATTTTATCACTGATAGCTGATAGAATCTATCAGTGACAAAATTCTATCACTTATAGAATCTATCAATGATAGACTTGATAGAAACAGGAAGAAGGAAAAAAAAAAAACAGGCTGGATGGGTTGGACGATAATCATGTCAAACGAACTTTTTAGTAATTTAGATGGACAAGATGTTAAATTTTGCTATTTTTGCAAATACTTTAATATGTTGCTAATTTTTCTATTATTTTAGTTGGGTTTGCTATATGTGGAAGCAGCCCCATTATAAACAACACAAAAGTTTTCCAATTGCTTAGAATACATAATTATTGTCCACAATAAGATCAAAGGAGATCATTTTGTACGGACAAGAGACTCTTGACGAGATGCATTCCATCAGTCCAAGTCAAGGATCCAAAAGAATACCCATAATTCCTATGGATGGAAATGGAAATGGTAACCTTAAAAGAAATCTTTTTCACTTTGGAGTTGAAGGCCAACACTCGAGGCTTGACACTGACCTTGGTGCCGAGTGGAGCCTCGATCATTGCCCTATAAATCGAGGTCGAGTTCCCTACATTGGTCACGGTCCGAGTCACAGTGGTGGAGTTTGTGAGCGCAGGTATTGTAATGGTCGGCAAATTCAAATCCAAGACTGAGGGTTTGCGTAGAGGGCATTTAGTTTTTTTCTTTATGAGGTGAGAAATGTCTGAGACCTTGTAACCCATGGCACAAAGGTAATAATATATGTAATCTGTGGTGTCCAGATCGTAAACGAGGCCAGGGTCAGCCGCGGCGTTGGGGTTCACCACTCCACCACCGTAGTCGAATGGGTCGGCGAGTTTGGGGGGAGAGCTCTCCGCCATAATGGGCGCTCCCGAAGGGTCCTTTGTCCATGCTGAATAATAGAAAATAAAGTGTCAAAGGAATGAGAGAGCAATTGTCTAAGGTGCCGTTTGAAATAATTTGGTTTTTGGTTTTTGAAAATTGTGATTGTTTTTTTCATCATTCCTTTAGCCTGACTTTTATCTTTTTGCAGGAAAACATATATTTCAATTATGAGCCAAATTCCAAAATCGAAAATGAGTTTTTTAAAAACTATATATATTTAGTTTTCAAATCTTGATTTGGATTTTAAAAACACGTGTGTGAGGTAAACAACAAACCACAAAAACCCATAAGTGGAAGCATTGTTTATAAGTCTAATTTTAAAAAATTAAAAACAAAAAATCAATTAGGCCTCATGTTTGATAACGATTTGATTTTTGGTTTTTGGTTTTTGAAAATTATGTGCTTATTTTTCTCTCAATTTCCTTACAATGGTTTTCATCTTTGTCAATAACACATTTCAATTCCTAACCAAATTCCAAAAACAAAAACAAGTTTTTAAAAACTATATATATATATATATTAGTTTTCAAAATTTGACTTGATTTTTTAAAACATGAGAAGAAGGTAGATAACAAAACAACGAAACTTATAAGCGAGCTAGAGTAGTGTTATAAGCTTAATTTTCAAAAACCAAAAACAAAGAATCAAATGGTTACCAAACAGGGCCTAAAAAGATAATTTTCAAAAACTCGTTTTTGTTTTAGGAATTTAATTTGGACTAAAAACTCAAAAGATTGTATAAAATTTTAGATTTTTTTTTTTAATAAAAAATTTACTCCTAAATTTTTAGACGATTCAAAAGATTAATGTACAAAAATTTAGACCCTGTTTGATAACCATTTGGTTTCTGAAAATTAAGCTTGTTTTCTCTCAATTCCCTAAAAAATAGTTTACATCATTGTTAAGAACACCTTTGCATTCCTAGCCAAATTCCAAAAACAAAAAACAAGTTTTTGAAAACTATTTTTTTTAGTTTTCAAAAATTTGTGTTGGTTTTTGAAACTATCGAAAGAAGATAGATAACAACAACACAAAGAAACTCATAGATGAAAGTTATGTTTATAGGGTTGATTTTCAAAAACCAAATGGTTATCAAACGAACGTTAGAGTGTCCGGCCATTTCTATAAATTCTTCTAGGTGTGTTGTGCTCTAAACTAGATTTATTTTGACATATAGACGGAATGCATAAGAGACGTAGAAGGTGTGGCAGTGGTTTTTACCAGTGGTGACGATGGCTGATTTAATGGCGGCGGGCGACCAAGTAGGATGCAGAGATTTAAGAAGAGCCACAATGCCGGAGATATGAGGCGCAGCCATTGAAGTTCCCGACAGTAATGCAAACCCTTTGTCGTTCAAAGCGTTGTGTGGAGAAACCGCCGCTAAAATGTTCGATCCAGGCGCTGCTATGTCTGGCTGCGAACCACACACCAATCAAACCAAATTAAAACATCTACATAATTTTTATTACACACCACAATTTTTTAATATCTATTTTAAAATATTGTAATGTTTCATTTCTTTTATGATTATATAGCAAGATTTTAATTTTTATATTTAAATTTTGGTCTTTTATTGATCGACGCTTTTGGTTCATGATGTTTGAGTACTAAGGACATTTTTGGCTTCTTGAGGTATTCCAAACTTGATAATTTTATCCTTAAGGTTTGGAATAATCTTGATTATTCTATATTTCTAAGACGGTAGTTTTATATGTTTTTTCGAGAGAGAATTATCTTTTTAGTCCTTAAGTTTTCTGGAATAAGTACGTTTGGTCCCTGAGGTTTCAAAATATACCTTTTTAGTTCATGTGTTTTTGAGAAATAGGTTTAAAGGGCCACTCATGTTAATTTAATAATTTTTTATTACTTTTGATGTTGAAGTGGAAAATTGAAAATTTTCAAATAGTTAAAATAATAAATAAAACAAAAACCTCTCCATTTCTCCTCTTCCACTCTTCTTTTTCACTTCTCTCTCTTCTCTTCAATTATTAAAACTAAAAATAATTATCTCAAATCTCAACGGTAAAAATGTAATTTTTTTTTTGAGTTCAACAACATTGAGGTGAGGAGATTTAAACTACTAGTACATGTCAATTATCGTTGAACTATGTTCACTTTGGTATTAACAAAAATAATAATATAAAGTTTGTTCGGGGGAACCAAATGCAACATAAAATTAAACCTTAACAACCAAATGTGTATCTTTTTTTGTTAATTAATTCTAATAAGTTATATCGTTAACATTATTGATTAAATATTAATGTGAAGTGTTGATTGGATTACAGGGTAACGTTTTCTCGTATTACTTGACCTTTTTGTTTTTTTTTTTTTTTTGAGAAACGTATTACTTGACCTTAGAGATTACGCCAAACTAAACAAAGAAAAAATGAAAAAAAAAAAAAAACAAAAAACAAAAATCATTTGCTATATCTCATCAAAGAAAGAAATTTTGCTTATCCATCATTATCTTATTTTATTTATTTATTTTTTTTTTTGACAACACTTATTCAATTGGCCTACTCTTTTGTTTCACAGTATGCCAAATTAAATTATGACTATGTAGTCTAATCAAGTTTAATGTCAACATTTAACTAATATGTGAATTCAACGATCTTGTGAGTTTCAAAATTAAAAGTTTTAGTGAGATAAAACTAAAATTTTTATGTTTTAGAGACTAAATAGATACACCTATAAAAAAATTTGAAGATTAATGTTGTAATTTAGTCTTTAACTTAATTAAGACACAATTACAATATGAATAAACGATGTACCTTGAGAATTGCAGGTGAAGCAGAATTCGGACCTCTAGATGAGAAATAGGCTATCTTGGTTGATATAGGCTTGCCGATGATGGTTCTTGAAGTGCTCACCCTTACTATTGGATAGCTACACAAAATCGAAAAGTTACAATACAACACATTTCACTTAACTCAAAGTCAACAACTTTGAATTAAAAAAAAAAAAAAAAGTGAATTAAACCATTTTTAAAAGTACTTTTTCTATGGTTAAAAGCACTTTTGCCCTGACATAAATTACATTCTTATGTTTAGGAATGAGCCAAAATGTTTATATAAGAAGTTATTCAAAAATATTAATAAGAATCTAAGAACCATTTTTTTTTAAGGAAGTGCAGAAAATAAGTTTGTTGAAAAATATATATATTTTATAATACAAGAACCATAAAGAGAAATAAAAAAAATATATTTTTTAAACCTACATCAACTTTTACCCCTATATTTGGGGCAATTTTTATGATAAACTTTTAATTTCATTAAAATTCACCTTAAATTTTGAAAAAAATTGTTGTATCTACCTTAAATTTAAAAAATATATTTTTTAAACCTACATCAACTTTTACCCCTATATTTGGGGCAATGATAAACTTTTAATTTCATTAAACTTCACCTTAAATTTTGAAAAAAATTGTTGTCTCTACCTTAAATTTAAATACATAATTGCAACTTCTATCTTCCAACTTTTGTTTGAAAAATCATTGAAAAAAAAAAATTATGTGCATCCAATAAATTATAAAACATATGTCTGATATAGCAAAATTGGTAAGAAACTTTAGACAATAACATCATTCGAGCTACTTTTGGTTGAATTTATGAGCTCTTAAATAGTTATTCAATGGTTAACTTTGAGTATTATTAATTAGACAAATTTTTGGGTAAAGCTTGATTTTTCATTGAAATAAATGAGTTCGAGGAGATTTTTTTTTCCTAAAATTAATAGTTGAATTAAGAGAAGTTGAATATATCTAAGTTTGTTTATTGATGAAAGTACAAGTTTAATTTATGTTAAAAATTGATTATTTTTTGCATATTATATTATATGTTTAAATCTCATTTTAGTCTCCAAACTTTTGAGTTTGTTCCTTTATTATATTATGTTATAATGTTAAGGACGTTAAAAAATGAATTAGAGTTACCCATCGACCAAGGCGAAAAACATTTTTGTGGCAACATCAGGTTCGACTACGATGCATGGGAAGTCTTCACCACATGGAAATAAGATATCATCGTGTTGGCCGGCCATAATAAGCCCAGTTCCATTTGCTTTTTTTACCGCCACCACCGCCGCCACCCTCGCAGCCACATCGGCTAATGCAGAGAAGCAGAGGACCACCTTCCCACTGAGGGACGTGTCATTTCCCGAAATGCCCTCGCATGAGCATAACCTGCATTTCAAATCATATATATCCATCATGTCCAAGCCTTAAATATACAAAATTTTTAAGGTACATTTTAGTAGTTATTATTGAAGATCCCACGTTGAAAAGATAAGTTGAGACCTTACAATTTATAAGATACATGAGTTACTTCACTCATTGCCAATTGGTTTTGAGATGGAACTCCATGTTTATCTAATATGATACCAGAGTCCGTAAAACCTAAACAGGTATTCAGTCTAAGGAAAAAAAATGAGAGGCACCATCTTGATGAAACATGTTGAGGATCGTAGTTATGTTTTAACATTTGTCTCTTCAACTTTTCTACAATTGATCTAATTATTTCTCAAAGTTTTAGTATCATGATAAGTAATTGAAAAATGTTTAAATTATAAGAAATTATTGCGAAGGATTTAAACTAATATGAACTATATCAAAAAACCAGAGTGAATATATTTAGGCAGAAGAAATAGTTAAATTTCAACTGAAAACTAACCGTCCAGTCGTCGAACAAGTCAACTCACTGACGATGTCCTTTTTGGCAGAGAACAAGGCTTGGCCCTGTCCGAGAAAATAATCAACTTTAGATGTGTTTTTACTTTTTAGTCAAAATGATTTAATTATTGGAATAAATTTAATAATAAATCATTTTAATATTTGCTTCCACAGTGTTTAGAAATTATTTTGATATATAATTAAAAGTATTTTTGAAGGATACTTTTTTCTTTTCAATAGTGATTTTAAATCATCACTGTATTTGGAAAAGGCATTACACACATTTGAGAGAAAAAAAAAAAAAGTTAAGAGAGTGAGGGACAGAAAATTAAGAGAGCTAGAAAAAAAAAATGAGAGAGACAAAAATTTCAAGGAGATAAAAAAAAAAAGTTAGAAAGATGGAGAGTGGCAAATTTTAGTGAGAGAAAAAGTGATAAGCTTTAGGGAGAGGACAAAGTTAGATAAGAAAACATTTTTGGAGAAAAAATAAAGCTAGAGAGAGTAAAAAAAAAATTAGAGTGGGGGTAAAAATTTATGGAAAAAAGTTAAAAAAGAGTTAAAGAAAAACACTATACAGAGAGAAAAAGAAATTTGGGAGATAATCCACAAATTTTAGTGAGAGAAAAAAGTTAAAAAAAAGAGGAACAAATTTTTTTTAACAATTCTTGACTGCATAATGGTGTGTAGGTATCTTTATATACATTACCATCAAAATGTTGACAATAAAAACAGAGGTAGAAAATGTGATTTTTTTTTTTTCTCTTTTAGTTGCCAACATTTGAATGATAGAGTATAGGAAATACCTATACATGAATATGCAACCAAATACTGCCTACAAATTTTAGCTAGAAAAATTCTAAAGTAAGTAATTGACAAAAAGAAGTTAGTAGAAAAAAAGTTAAATATAGGCTAAAATTTTAAACAGAAAAAAGTTAGAGAGGTTAAAAATCTTAGTAGAAAAAAAATTAGAAAAATGGACAGTTTTGAGATAGCAAAATGATTGAAGGATGTTGCAAAAAGTTTTAGGGAGAGAAAAAAAAGTGAAAAAGAGATGGGTAAAATTTTGAGATTGAAAAAAATGTTAAAGAGGGTTATTAAAAAAATAGGGAGAGAAAAAAGTTAGAGATAGAACAAAATTTTGATATAAAAAAAATTTCGGGAGGGATATTAACAAATAAAAAAAAGAAAAAAAGAAAAGAAATTAGGAGATAAAAGGAGAGGAGAAAGAGAGAGAGAGAGAGAGAGAGAGATAGAAAGAAAGTTGAAAAAAAAAATTGTAGAATAAAAAAAGTTGGATAGAGGACAAAATTTTGATATAGAAAAAAAAAAGCTAGGAGGAGTATTGACAAAAAATTTAGGAAGAGAAAAGAAATAGGTAATAGAGTAACAAAACTTTGAGATAAAAAAAAAGTTAGAGGGATTTTAAAAAAAAATTGGGGGGGGGAGAAAAAGTTAGAGAGATAAAGAGTGTATTTGGTTTAACTTTTTAAGGGATTAATTTTGAAAAACAATCATCTTAAAAAAAAACAATTCTAGTGTTTGGTAGCACTAAAAATGACTTTTTAAAAATTGAGATGGATAAATAAATCATTTTCAGAGAAACACTTGAAAAAACACTTGAAAGTAAAATTTTTTAAAAAAGTTTTTTTTTAAAAGACTGAAAAAGAGTTTTTAAGTATATAATAACTTATGTATAAAAACACCTTGGAGGAAATGTAATAAAACATATGAGTGTTTAAATTCTAAACAATTTTTATACAAAATGTTTAAAAAAAAAATGTCTTCTTGAAAAACACGTAAACTAAAACGAATTTCAATCGGACCCAACAGAGAAAAGCGAATTTTGGAAGAGAAAAAAATGACAAAATTTGGAAGAGAAAAAAAAAAAAAGGTTAGAAAGAGATGGACAAAATTGTGGAGAAAACTAAAGTAAAAAAAAATATATAAAAACATGTAAACAAATTTGAATTTGAATTTTAACAAAATGATTTATTGCAACATTGAGATGATATATGATTTTTGGTGAAAGAAGATGAGTGGTAAGTGGAACAATACCAAATAAGTAGTGTTATCTGGAAGAATAATGGAAGCAAGAAAAGCTCTATCCATGGTACTCGCAGCCACAGTCAAAATCCAAGGCGCTGTATTCACAACCCTTTGCTTGTTGGGGCCTTCATTTCCACCCGAACACACCACAGAAATCCCCTTCCCACTGGCATGAAACGAACCAATTGCAACCTCGTTAAGTTCGCTGAACTCCGGAAACAATGGAATCGAACCTCCGAGGGACATCGATATCACATCGACTCCGTCGTGAATGGCCTCATCTATGGCCTTCAATATGTCTCCTGTCGCCCCCACGCCCCCACTCGTCCACAAGGCCTTGTATATGGCCAACCGCGCTCGAGGGGCGCCACCCCTCAGCGTACCAACACCAAGGCCTAGGTAGCCAACGTTCCTTACGAATGAACCTGCGGCTGTGCTAGCTGCATGGGTTCCGTGCCCATTGGCGTCTCGTGGGGATATGTATTCGTTGGTTAATGCCTTTTGGCCGTAGTCGGCAATGAAGGCCTTTGAGTACGAACGTGCGCCTATGATTTTTCTGTTGCAGTTTGAGGAGTTGAAATATGCTCCTGATTCACAAGTGCCTTTCCATCGCGATGGTATTGGACCTAATCCTTTGTCTCCAAAAGCTTTCGACTCCGGCCAGATTCCTGATCACGGTCGAATGCGAACATAAATTCAGATTTTAAAGTTTTCTCTCTAATTCATCTCTTTCAAATATTATACACATGTGTTGTGGTTTTAGACACATTGCTAATTAATCACGATACAGACTTGTTGAGTATGAGAGGCTAATTAAGTAGAGATAATGTACCTGAGTCAATGATGCCTACAATGACATTGTCACCCATTTTACTTAGATGAAGAAGGTTGGATTTGGAGGGAGAAGAGGAGAGCCCAAGAAAATCCCAACTTCTTGTAGTCTGCATTTTGTAGAGTGAATTTGGAAAAACTCTAACCACCTCTGCCATTTCTGCAATTTCATTTTTGTTCATAGCAATTTACATTGCAGGGCAATATACAAAAGGCATTTAAATAGAAATGTGGTTTCTAACGTTTTTTAGTTGAAATAAAAATTAGTACATATAATATAATCAGATATATAAATTATAACATGCATTAAAACAAAGGATAATTGTAATGGGTGGCAACATGAAGGTAAATAATTATAAATATAGCAATTTTTAAAAATATTTGCAAATATGACAAAATTTTTGAATTAATTATATATATATATATATATATATATATTTTAACTGATAGAAAGTCTTTTTATTACTAATAGATTCTATCAATGGTAGAAAAATTTTCTATCAGTGATAGAAAGTTTCTATCACTGATAGAATAAAGTTTCTATTAGTGATAGAAAGTTTTTATCACTGACAGAATAAATTTTCTATCAGTGGTAGAAAAATTTTCTATCGGCGATAGAAAGTTTCTATCACTAATATTTCTATGACTGATAGATTCTATCAGTGGTAGAAAAATTTTCTATCCGTGATAGAAAGTTTCTATCATTGATAGAATAGAAGATTTCCATCAGTAATAGAAACTTTTTCTATCAGTGATAAAAGATTTCTATCACTGATAGGTTCTATCAGTGATAAAAAAACTTTTTATAGAAAATCATAGAAAAACTTTTGATAAAAAATCTTTCAATCCATGATCACCCATAAAAATCTTTCTATCTCCGATAGAAATTTTTCTATCACCGATATAATCTATAAGTGATAGAAAAACTTTATCACAGATAGAAAAGCTTTCTATCAGTGATAAAAGATTTCTATCACGGATAGAAATTTTTAGTGATAGAAATTTTTACTATTCTATCAGTGATAGAAAGATATTCTATCAATGATAGAAAACTCTTGATAGAAAATCTTTCAATCCCTGATAGAACCTATCAGTGAAAGAAATCTTCTATCACTTATAGAAATTTTTTCAATAGAAAAAATTTCTATCATTCATAGAAAATCTTTCTATGAGTGATAGAAAAACTTTCTATCTCTATCACTGAGACTGATAGAAAAACTTTTCGTGAGTTATAGAAAATCTTTCTATCACTGATACTTTTCTATCAGTGATAGAAGATCTTTTGTTTCTATCAGCGATGGTGATACATGGTGAAATCGAGCATTGAAAAATAAAGCAAAAACGAACGATTATAGAAATCAAACACTGAAAAACAAAAACCAAACACTGATAGACAACCAAATAACAACAACCAAACACTAATAGAACACCGAACAAGTGATAGAAAAATATGTATCGTCGATAGAATCTATCAGTAGTAGAAAAATTTTCTATCATATGATAGAATCTATCAGTGAAAGAAAATTTCTATCACTGATAGAAAATCTTTCTATCACTGATAGAAAATTTCTATCACGGATAGAAAATCTTTCTACCACAGATAGAATCTATCAGTGATAGAAAAACTTTCTATCTGGAGGGGTATTTTAGTAAATGCAACACACAAACTATTAGATTTTGCCATTTTTGCAATTTTTTTTTGTGGGTTGCTAGATTTGCAATTATTTTGGCCCATATTGCTATCCTTGCAACCGGCCCTTAAAACTCTCCAAAGAATTTTTTTTTAAAATAGTAATAATAAATTTTATCTTTCAAATGTTGTTCAAATTTGATCCGTAATATCATCTCTAACTCCAACCAAATCACTTTAAATGATGTCAACTTACATGAATTTGTTCAATTAAACTAATTTATAAATTGGCCAACAAACATGGTAAATTTTCGACGATCATTAATTTGTTGCACAACATATTATTGGTATATGTTTTTGTATGTTAATTCGATAATGAGTCTTTTTATTTTTTACAACATGTAAGGGGTGGGGATTGAACATTTGATCTCTTGGTCGGAGTACAAACTTTATGTAAGTTGAATCATACTCATTGACAATGAGTCATTTATTTAAAGATTATACAATTGAACATACCCAAATATTTTTTTAATTCAATAATAAACTTAATTTTTATTTTTCTTTAAAAATGCATGTGTTTTTCATTATTCAATTATACACACAAATAAAATAAAATAAGAGAAAGAAGAAAGATTTTTTTTTCCTTTGAAAATTAATGGTAAATATGAAATATCTTACCAATTTATTTATTTAATAAATAGAAATTAAAGCGTACCAAAATTGAGGTAAATTGATAGAGATTTAAAAAGAAAATAATAACTAAAGACTTCTTCATGAAAAGAAAAAATAGAGGAGAGAGAAGAGAAGTGAGAGAGAAAAAGGAAAAGGAAAAGGAAAAAGGGATAAATATTAAAAGGAAAAATATGGTGGAAGAGAGAGAGAAATGAGAGAGAGAGGAGGGAGGAAAAGGGAGAGAGAGAAACATGAGATACATATATCAAAAAAATGAAAAAAAAAAAGAAAAACAGAAATCAAATTTTGAGAAGCTATTCCTAGTTTTGTTTATTCTCGATAAACGTTTCTTAAAATTTAGAAACATGAAACATAATACTTTACCAATTATATGTCTATTTCTTAATAAACGAGAAACAAGAACTAGAAATAAGAAACAAGAACATTATTAAAATGAGTATTTAGAAATCAAGTTTTATTTTTAATTTAATGTATGTTACATATATTTTTTTTTATATTATATGTACTAAATTTTATTTCAACTTAAAAACAAGAAACGAGAAACAATTATATCAAACATATTTCTGTTTCTGTTGCATTCTTTTTAGAGAAACAAGAAACAGAAATAGATACGTTATTAAACATATTTTCATTTTTAGTTCTTAAGATACAATAAACACGAAACATAAAGCAAGAAACGAGAAACGGGAAACAAGAACATTATCCAACGGATCCTTACCAGCTATCTTGTGAGCCTGGGACTTAGTAAGCTTGGCTGCAAATCCAGAAAAGCCATGTCTATAACTGTACACCATTGATTCCAACGACTTCTCCTTGCTTCATTATCAAAATCTCAGAGTGAACACACATTTTTCTGTACAAAGTTGGTGAGCAAAATCAAAAAAAAGAAAATGAACCCATGAGATTACCTTCCCAAGACACTGGCCAGTAATTCATGGTGAGAATTAGTTGTCAATTTAGTATCATCGTATTGTCTTTCTCCGAGGTAAACGATGTGAACCTGAACACATCGAGTGATCAAAAATTTGTAAAACTTAATGAAGACATAATAAATAAAGAGTTCAATTATAATGGCTGGTGGGTTCGTACCTTGCGATTTTGGTCATCAGCTTCGGCCATGGATTTGTAGGCAAAAAACAGTGAAAACAAAGCATAAAATGTCATGACGGCAACAACGAAAGAAGCTTGGTTGTTTCCCATGTTGTCACCCTGTTTTTGTCTGAAAGAAAGAGAAACTACTGGACTACCAAAAGTTGGTACATATCTTAGATGGAGAATTAATTGGCTGTGAGGTTGTAAAGGAAGATTTGTGGTTATATAGAAAGAAAGTTGATACTTTGGTCCAACTTCACAAAACATTATTACCCCTTTTAAGGTTGGTTAAAATACAGAGTTTTGGTTCTTATGCTCTGTGTTTTATTCTATTTTAATCATGTACTTTTTAGTTCCCGTTTGATAACCATTTGGTTTTTGGTTTTTGAAAATTATGCTTGTTCTTTCTCTCAATTTTTCTACCAATGATTTTTATCTTTCTCAAGGGCACATTTGAATTTCTAGCCAAATTCCAAAAACAAAAAAAAGTTTTTGAAAACTACTTTTTTTAGTTTTAAAAAATTGACTTGGTTTTTTAAAACATGGAAAGAATGTATTAGGAAAACAAAGAAATTTGTAGGTGAAAGTAGTGTTTATAGGCTTAATTTTCAAAAACTAAAAACCAATAACCAAATGGTTATCAAACGGGGCCTTAAATGTTCAATTTTAGTTATTGTACTTTCAATAAAGCTTAAGATTGGTTTCTACCCTAAGTTATCGAAACTAGTTAAATAATAATAATTTTCATACAAGAAAAGACATCATGTGAACATATTTCTAAAATTTATAGAAGGAACATATTTTATCAGAGATTGTCTTCCTCTTCCTTTAGCTAGTGCGCGTAACATCTTGTGGTCCAATATTTTTGGTTCGAAGTATCTGGCTAGAACGCAACAACAGGATTTTTAATGGCAATTCCTAGACCTCTTCTTTCCTTTGGAAATATCACATCATCATCATTGCCGCTTCTTGGAGCTCCAAATCCTAGTTCTTTTGTAATTATGATACTTCAACTATCCCTTTAAATTGGAGGGTCTTCCTCTAGTCTCTCCCTTTAATTTATATGTTTCTTACATACTCATCAATGAAGTTTCTTTTTCCAAAAAAAAAAAATTATAGAAGGAAGACTAGTAGAGACTATTTTTTTTTTTTACTTATAAAATCTCACTAACTAATTTTAAGCTTTATTGAAAGTAGAGGGACAATTAAAATTGAACCTTTGAAAGTACAAGGACTAAAATGAAACAATAAAAAAATACAAAGACCAAAATAAAAAATACAGAGACCAAAATAGTGTCTTAAACTCGGTTTAATTATAGGTTGTTATTAGGGTGAATATATCACACATTTTTAATCAACATGATAAATAAGACAATATTTTCTATTTTAGCTGATTCTACATGAATAGAAAAACAATGTATAAGAGTTTTAATAAAGTGATAGGAACCAAATTAATAAACTTTTAAAATTATAAGAATGATTAAAAAGAATTATAATCATATAAACAAACTAAACCCAAACTATTGTTTATAACTTTCCCAATTTCTAACAACCCCTTTACAAACTTTGGTCACATTCTTGATTAATTAGTATCCCATGCGAGTGGTGGAGCCCTAGAGAGACAAAACTTCGTGTGGAAATGTGGTAAAGTGTGTATTTACCAATTAAGAAATTAAAGCTGAAAGGTTAAAGTTCATTTCAATCTGTGCTTTTTAAAGTTCATTATTACTCTTTATCTTCTTTTCTTGTAGGGTATATATCTTAAAGTTCATGGTATTCTCAATCTCAATGACATTTCTTTTTAAATTAAAAACATATTTGATGATTAAAGAAAGGGGAACGTGTAACACGCTTCAACTATATATATTTGTTCCCATAATATATAACCTTACACAACGCATCAACATGCTTTTTTCTTGTCCGATCAATATTAATTGATACGTATATGATACTATGAACAAAGTTTCATTAAAATATCTAATAACATGTTTTTTTGGCTATCCCAATTACCTCAACATATTTTTTAGTTCCTATCAAGGTTTGAATCTCTGACTTTTTGATTGAGTTTAAAACAATCACTAAAAATTTTTTTTTTTGCCAGGCGGTTTCTCTTGACACGCTTTTAAACACATTGGGTGAAGGACCCTCTACTGACTCGCGAACTGCACGTTGGCATCTCTACCGACGTCGTTAAGACCACGTCGGTAGAGGTCTCCTCTCTTGACGCCGTTTATATATCGACATTGAGAGAGGTAAGATTTCTGTCGATGTCGTTTTGAATAGCGTTGGTTAAAAGTGATCTTAGCTGATGTTCTTAGACAATGTAGCAGAGAGTCATTTAAAAATTCGCTGGCAAATTTTTTTCCCTCCAAACTTGACTTCTACCGATGTTGTTTTTAAATGGCATCGACAAAGGTGACTTCTGTCGACATGGTTAAAATGACGTCAGCAGATAGTCATTTAAATATTCGCTGACAATTTTTTTTCCCACCAAACTCGGACTCTTCTCTCGAACAATGCATGTTATACTTATTAATTTGTTGTATTTTTATAAAATAATGTTAAATTAAAATGGATTATATTCTTAAAAGAAGTAATTGTTGGACAAATTTATTTCAAATGAATAATTATTTTTCGTAGTTTAGAAACAACACATATTTTTTTTTTTTAAGAATTCTGGTTAGGATTAAGGTGTGCTTGGTTTAACTTTTCAAGTGTTTATTTTTGAACAAAATTATAGTGTATGACAACAACTAAAAATAACTTATTAGAAAATGAGATTGAAAAATAAATCATTTGGAGAGAAACACTTGAAACCAACTTTTTGTTTTTTTTTTTACAAGAGTTTACGTATACAATAACTTGTGTATAAAAACACTTATGAGGAAATGTAACCAACAATGTTATAGGTAATTTTGGACCACTCCAATGTACAAGGAGCTGACGAGGACAACCCGACACGAGCCCAGAAATAGGACCGAAAAATGGACTTCGAAGGCGAAACAGGCCAAAAGGTCGGGCCAAGGTCGGAGGGACCGGGCCTTGGCCCGACCCATATGGTCGGCCTCGACCTTGGGCCGAGGCCGAGGACGACCACTCGGCCCACTTGCGTGGGCTGAGTCCTTCCGCCTCCATTCGGTCCCTGCTGCCTCTGACCGCCTCGATTCCACTCGGTTCAGTCCTGGATCGCCTCCGAACGCCTAGAAACCCTAGAGGATGAACAAGTATTTAAACCCCTCTTCGTGACTGAAAAATGGATCCCAAACTCTATTCTCTGAACCCCTATTCCTTCTCTTGCTCACTTGCCCTTTTCCTTCAGCTTTCTGACTTAAGCATCAGAGGCGGTGTGGCAAGCACCACGCCGGTGTGCAGGTTTTACCGTCTTGCAGGCCACGCCTTCCCTCCTCTCATACAAATTTACCGTTGGTGGCACGTGAATGTCAAATGAGTTCCTCCTGTCCAGATTTTGTTATATGAGTGTTTAAATTCTAAACAATTTTTATACCAAATATTTTTTAAAAAATGCATTCTTGAATAACGTTTAACTTAAGGGTCCATTTGGAATACATTTTAATTTAAATAAAATGTATATATTTTTTTAAAAAGTACAGCTTTTATTGTATAATTCTAAATAAAATCAATGTTATCCAATTATTGATTTTTTTTTTAAAGAAACCAAATACTTCCACTGCAAGGTGAATAGTATATATTCCTATCAACAACAACCAATAAGAAGCTTATAAGCAACAAAGACAAAGAGTATAAATGGAGCCACATAGACATAGCTAGGGGAGTAACCAAATTTATTTATCAAATAAAAAGTAGCATAAAGTTTTCATTCATTTGGCTACATCGTCATTACCGAGAGTTTTTGCTCTTATCCAGGACGACTTCTCTTCTCCGGAGTATACCCGCCTGCCCAACAGAGCCCAACCACGGATCTCCACCATGACTATTAAGGCTCACAACTTCTTTGTTCGGAACCCGAGGATTCCACCCAACACGGCTACTCCCGGGGCATGGCTCTGATACCACTTGTAAGGGACTACCGGACACACACATATCTCCACAATTGTATGATATTGTCCACTTTGGGCATACACCCTCATGGCTTTGCTTTTGGATCACCCCAAAAGGCCTCATACTAGTGGAGATAGCTGTCCTCCCTTATAAACCCAAGGTCATCCCCTTATCTAGCCGATGTGGGACTTTGGTTGCACACCCAACATATTGTTACACACGAGATCATAAAGGAAATCAATTATTCGCTCTAAGGAAATCTTCTTCACTTTGGAGTTAAAGGTCAAGATCCGGGGCTCCACACTAACTTTGGAGCTAGGCGTGGAGCCTCAATCACTGCCCTAAAAATGGAGATCGAGGTCACATTATATTCTTGACAACTATCCCTTGCGAGTGGTGGAGCCTAGTTAGAGACAACTTCGTTTGCAAGTGGTGAAGTGAAAGCTGGTAAAGTTCATTTCAATCTTTGGATTAATTAAAATTCATCTTCTTTCTTTTGGGTTCTTTCTAAACATGGTTAAAGTTAAATAGTAGTCTCATCCACATTTAATTTCTTTGAAAATCTAATCCCTCTAAATCAATATTAACCGGAGAGAAAATGGATGTCACAGGAGTTTGACCCATACACCTTTTTGCTCTGATACTATGTTAAACCACTACTCAACCCAAAACTTAAGGCGATGGGTTACGATAAATTTAATTATATTAATATTTAACATAAATATAGACACAACATAATGAACTAACCATTTTATTCATCACATAATAAATAGCACAAAGTTTTTGGTCATTCCTCTTACCACATGATTATTGTTACGCACAAGATCAAAGGAAATCAATTCGCACAGACAAAGGACTTTTGACAAGATGCACTCCATCGGTCCAAGTTAAGGTTCCAAAAGAGTAGCCATAGTTTGTATAGAGGGCAGTGGAAATTGTAACCTTAAAGGAAATCTTCTTCACTTGGGAACTAAAAGCCAACTCTGGAGGCTCAACACTCACCTTGGTTCCAGGTGGAGGCTCGATCACTGCCCTATAAATGGAAGTCAAGTTCCCTACATTTGTCACAGTCCGAGTCACAGTGATGGAGCTCTTCGTGAGTTCAGGTATTGTAATGGTCGGCAAATTCAAATCCCAAACCGAAGGCTTTTGCAACGGACACTCTTGTTTTTTGCTGCGTTAGCTGAGAAATGTCTGAGCTCTCAAAACCCATGGCGCAAAGGTAATATATGTAATCTGTGGTGTCCAAATCGTAAATGAGGCCTGGGTCGATGGCAGCGTTGGGGTCCACCACTCCACCACCGTAGTCGAACGGGTCAGCAACTTTAGGAGGAGAGCTCTCGGCAACAATGGCCAATCCAGAAAGGTCATTTGCACGTGCTATATTTGTGGAAATGAAAGTCATTATCTTTGTTAAGAAAACATTTACCTTCTTAGCCAAATTAAAAAAAGGGTTAAATTATCAAAAATACCTTGTGGGGTTAGTTTCAATTATACTCTTCATAAACTTTCAAAATTTTCATTTTAGCCTTTAAAGTTTGAAGTTTGTTTCACAATGATCCTCTAAGACTTTTGGGTTAAAGTTATGCACAAAAAATGATGTGTTTGCATGTGTTTTTATTGTTTTTTTTTTCCACGTATATGTTTAAATATGTTCACGTAAACAACAATACATATTCAAACACATCATTTTCCTTTCATAAATTTAACGAACAAAAAATGCCTTTAAATGTTTTTTTATAATTAGTTTAATTATAAAAAAACAAAATGGTTATCAAACGAGGTCTTAAGATTTGTGTTTGAGAGATGGAATGAGGAAGAGTTATTCATGCGTACCAGTGGTGATGAGAGCTGATTTAATGGCAGCGGGTGACCAAGTAGGATGCAGGGATTTGAGAACAGCCACAATACCAGAGATATAAGGTGTGGCCATGGAAGTTCCTGATTTTATTGCAAACCCTTTGTCGTTGGAACTATCGCGAAGTGAAGTGGCAGCTAGAATGTTGGATCCAGGAGCAGCTATGTCTGGCTGCATGTTTAAACTTATAATTTTAGGAGTAAATTTACTAAAATCGATACTTATTAAAAAAATGAGATTAAGAAATAAATCATTTTGACAGAAATACTTAAAAGCAAATATTTTTTAAAAACTAATTTTGAAGTATATAATAACTCGTGTATGAAAACATACCTTCTTAAAAACACTTAAACTATAAGGTATTCTAAACAAATCTGAAAAAAAAAAAAAAAATACCTTGAGAATTGCGGGCGAAAGAGAATTTGGACCTCTAGATGAGAAATAGGCTATCTTGGATGATAGAGGCTTGCGGACGATGGTTCTTGCTCCACTCAATCTTACCAATGGATTACTTTACAACATTCATTCAATTAGACGATTCATTATTTAGTTTTTTGAAATTAACAAACTCAATAGAAAAATGAGTGAATATTAATCAATAACTAACTATATTGCAGGCACGTTCACAGTTAGATTAGGAAGCTTTTTGTGTGGATTATCCTTCGTGTATAAATATGGGAGTGATTTTTAAGAAACGCATAGGACAAATGAAATAGCAATGGTATGGGGCTACACGACGAAGAAAAAAGGGTTGGGCGTGCGACTTAGTTGCACATAGACGGCACGGGGGCGTGTGACAATGTTGTGCGAAGACCACAAAGACGGCACGGGGGCATTAATGCGTGTGTAACCGGCGGGTCTGCAAAGAAAAGTGTGCCAGGGTGTGAGCGAAGACGAAAAATGGCGTTAGGGAGAGGGAAAAAGAGAGAAGGAAGATGCTTAGGGTTTTTTTTTTTTTTTTTTTCTTTTCTTTATTTCTTATTTTTTCCTCTTTCTTTTATTTCTCTTAATTCATCCAAATAAACAAAACAAAGTAGAGTCTTGGGTTTTTTTTTTTTTTTTTTTTTCTAAGTGTATCTCTTTTATAATTAAAAACTCAATTTAAACTCCTAAAATCACTTGAAATTTGGGAGCAATTTAAACTTAAATCCAAAATCCCAAAAAAGGATACTTTTTTTTTACGTTTAATACCCGTCAACAAACCCCCATTAATATTGACGTTTATTGCTCGTCAATATAGTAATGTTTATGGACGCTTATTAGCCTTCAATGAATGCGGTTTTTATTGACGGCTAATAAGCGTCAATAAAAACCGTCAACAAAACCCTTTTCATTGATGACTTTTGTCCGTCAACTATGTGAAAAGGTGGAATTGGAAGAAAATCTACGGAAAATACGCTTTTAATCACATCTATTGACGTTTTTTGTCCGTCAACATAAACCATATAATTTCTTGACACCATAAAACCGTCAATATACCTATTTATTTATTAATAATTTATTTTAAAGTACAAATGACTCTTTTATTATTGACGCTTTTTTGACACAAGCGTCAATAAACATAAAAAGTCAAGCGTCAATAAAGGTCAAATTTGTAGTAGTGATGCAGAAGCCAGTGACAGATTTCCTTGTGTTAAGGCAAGCCCCCCAATCAGAGTCGACAAAAGGCTTGAGCTGAAAATCAGTCGATGGTCAAAGCAGAATGCCTTGTCCAGCCGTGCTTTTCAAATACCGAAGAAGGTGATGAACAGCTGCTAGATGATGGGAATATGGCTTGGCTATGTATTGACTTAGCTTGTGAACAGAGAAGCATATGTTTGGACGAGAAATTTGGAGGTAAAAAAGCCTTCCAATAAGCCTTCGATAGTTTGAAGCTTCATCTTGCTCGAGAGGGATGCCGGAAGTAGCAGATAGCTTCAAGTTTGGTGTCATGGGATATGAGGTTGGTTTTGCTTCCAAAACACCACAATCATCAAGTATCTGCAAACAATACTTCCTTTGTGACAAATATATCCCTTCTTTAGATCTAGAGAGTTCAAGGCCAAGGAAGTATTTGGCACTTCCAAGATCTTTCAACATGAAATTTGACCTTAGAAGGTCTTTAACAAAATCTATTTCAGTGATGGATGGCCCGGTGATCAATATGTCATCGACATAGACCAAAAGAGCGACAAAAGAGGCCCTTTTCCCTTTTGTGAAGAGGGAGTAATCGGCCTTAGACTGTGAGAAGCCATGAGTGGTCAAAACTGAAGAGAATTTGAAGAACCACTGACGGATGGACTTATGGAGTTTACAAGCAAGTGGAACTGTTGAGGAGGCCTTAAGTCCATAGAAATGCGTTGTTTACTTCCATCTGTGCAAGAGGCCACATTGAATGAGGCAGTGAGAGAAAGGATCAATTTGACAGTAGTTATCTTGGCAACAGGAGAGAATGTATCAACAAAGTCAATTCCCTCTAGTTGACTATAACCTTTGGCAACGAGCCTGGCTTTATATCGGTATATTGTTCCATCAGCTTTGTATTTAACCTTGTATAGCCACTTACAGCCTACGGTATGTTTCCCTGGTGTTAAAGGCACGATGCTCCAAGTAGAAGTCCTCTCCATGGCCTCAATTTCAACATCCATGGCTTTCCTCCATTCTTCCAATTTGACACCCTGATGGAAGAAGGTTGGTTCATAAACCGTGGAAATGTTTAGAATGTAATTCTTGTGGGCAGATGCAAGATTGTCATAGTTTAAAAAATGACTAATAGAATAGGGAGAAGAGTCATTTGTTGTTGCCGAATGATGCAACAAATGATAGTGATAGTCTTGCAAAAATGATGGCTTAGTGTGGCTGCAGGTTGAACGTCGTAGTGTTGGGATTGGAGGATTACTTGGAGGGGTAGTTTGTACATCAAGAATGTCAACAGTAGGATCATTAGAGGGAGATTCATCAGTGTCGACATGATGTTCAGCAGGATCAGTAGAGACATCAGAATGATCTTGCTGATTAGCCGATGGTTGAGTGGTAATAGACCTCAAAGGGTCAATTATGGGACATGGTAAAACATGTGCAGGGAGCAGGTCAGATATAGCTTCATTAGAAACGACATCTTGACCATGGAAAGGGAAAGACCCTTCATGAAAAGCAACATCTCTAGATATAACAATCTTCCTGTTGGTGATATCGTATACTTTGTAACCTTTAACACCAGGCAGATACCCGAGGAAGATACAAGGGAAAGCTCTTGGATCAAACTTGGACTGTTGTGTAGAAAGAGAGGATGCAAAACACAAGCAAACCGAACACTCATAAGGCTGAGTAATCAACATCTTGCTGAAATAAAATGTTGAAATGAGATTTGCCATTTAAAAGAGGGGCAAGGGTTCAGTTAATTAAGTATGACGCAGTGAGTACACAGTCACCCCAAAACCGTATAGGAACTCTTGACTGGAAAAAGAGAGCTCTAGCAACATTCAAGAGATGTTGGTGTTTACGCTCGGCTACAGAGTTCTGTTGCGGCCTTTCTACACAAGAAAACCGATGGATAGTTCCTTTGGTTTCAAAAAATTCTTTGAACTGTAACTCAGAGGCGTTGTCGGATCGAAAAACCTTAATAGTTTTCAAAAACTGAGTGTGTACTAGCTGAAAGAAACTGGGAATTATTTTGATAGCATCAGATTTGTTTTGCATAAGGTAGGTCCAAGTGTATCGTGAGCAATCATCTACCAAAGTTAGAAAATATTTGTATCCAGCATATGTGGGGGTTTGAAAAGGGCCCCAAATATCGCAGTGAATAAGGACGAAAATATCAGAGGCAACATTATTATTGGAGGGAAAAGACATCCTCCTTTGTTTAGCAAGTGGACAGACATGACATAAGTCGTGCTTAGAAGTACTATTTAGCTGTAAAACATTCTTCATGGAATGTAAACGTTGATGAGAAAGGTGTCCTAAACGACTGTGCCAAGTATCAATATCAACAGAGCATGTAATATGACATGAGTGAGCTAAAGATGTATGTAATGACTTATATGGAACAACAAGAAGATACAATCCATTAGAACAATTAGCCCTGCCAATCGTCTTCGAACAATACCTGTCCTGTATTTCGCAAGAATCACCAGAGAAGTTAATGAACAGACTTCTATTTTGTAACAAGCAGCTCACTGATACGAGGTTAAAGGAAAACTGAGGCACATAGAGGACATCATGTAACACCAAGCAGTCATAAATCTTAATATCTCCCATGAATTTAATAAGGACGCGAAAAGAAGTAGGTAGAACTACCGAGACCCCATGTACTGAGTGCACGAAGGGCGTTGGCTTTCTTTCCTTCGAGAAAGATCAACATTTTACTTCTTGGTGGAGTCCACAGCAAGTGCAATCAGTTCTGAAGGTACAGAGGAAAAATGACCAACAGATCTCTGGTGCTTTTCTTGAACTATCAGGGCAAATACAGATTCAATTGATGGAATCGGTGACATGAGCAGGATTTGTGTGCCCTAACTGCAGCAAATGAATCGTTGAGTCCCATCAAGAATATCATTACGAACTCAGAATCCAAATGTTGAAGGAAAGATTTGATTCCTTCGCAAGAACAATCTGTTGAATCCAAAACACAAAGAGCAGTAGAGATATAGAATGTAAAACAGAGAGTAGGGAAAGAAAGAAGAGGCACAAGGTTTATAGTGGTTCCACCAATTAGGTGTACATCCACTTTCAAACACCAGGGACAATTTCTTTATTCTCAAGAAGAAACAAAGAAGTTACAAGTGAAGTTCATTCACACAAAACCTCTCCAAGTCACTCTGTTTTTCCGTCTTTAGAATACAAGCCTTCTGATTGTATTTATAAGCCTTGAAGTAGAGCTGGCATTCATACCCAGCACGTGCTCGGCAAGTGACTCTTTAAAAAAAGGTGAACAATACATATTTAGATATTATAATTCAACAATCAGCCTCTTAATATCTAAGATGTACAGCAGCAACATATATTCCCTTGGTGTTTGAGATGGACTAATCTTCTATTAGCCATAGTCCAATTTGAGCAGCTCACAGAGGTAATTAAGTCTGCTCGCAGGGAGAGATTTGGTAAGCATATCTGCAGGATTATGAGTGGTATTGATCTTGGCTAGCTTCACAACTCCCTCTTGAACAATTTTCCCTGATGTAATGGAATCGCACGTCTATATGTTTAGTCCTGTTGTGATAGGTTGGATTTTTAGATAGTGCCAATGCGCTCTGACTATCACAATGTATGGTGACATTACACGAGCCATTTATCATCTCTGATATACTTCCCTTTAGCCAGACAGCCTCCTTTATTGACTCGGATAAGGCTATATATTCAGCCTCTGTTGAAGATAATGCAACAACAGTCTGAAGGTTTGATCTCCAACTCACCACATTTCCAAAAAGTGTAAAAATATAGCCAGTTAATGATCTCCTCTTGTCGAGATCTGCAGCGTAGTCTGAGTCAACATATCCAGTTAGGATTTCAGTTGATAGATCAGTTTTCGTGTAGATTAGGCCCTTTCTTATTGTTCCTTTCAAGTATCGAAGGGTCCACTTCGAGGCTTCCCAGTGAATTCTGCCCGGATTAGCCATGAACCTGCTGATAACACTCAGAGAATGAGCCAAATCAGGTCTGCAACAGACCATGCCATACATTAGACTCCCTACCAAATTTGCATAAGGAACAGCCTGCATATCAGAAACTTCTTTTTCATTCACAGGTGCTTGGGAAGCCGACAACTTAAAATGTTGAGCAAGGGGAGTCTTGACTGCCTTGGCTTCCTCCAAATGGAATTTTTTGACAGTCTTTGCAAAATACTCAGATTGAGTAATGATCATGTTGTTCCTTTGTTTATCCCTTGTCAACTCCATGCCAAGAATTTTCTTGGCTGCTCCCAAGTCTTTCATTCTGAATTCTCTTGATAAGGCAACCTTAACTCTTTTAACTTCAGTTTTACTTGGTGAGGCTATCAAAATATCATCCACGTAAAGTAAAACTAAAACATATATAGCAGTGGATATATTTTTCCTATAAACACAACTATCATATTGGCTTTTAACAAAACCTTCAGTTTGAATGAAAGTATCAAATCTCCTATTCCACTGCCGTGGTGATTGTTTCAAACCGTAGATGGATTTTTGGAGATGGCAGACTAAGTTTTCCCCTCCATTTTCAATAAATCCTGGAGGTTGTGCCATGAAGATGTCTTCTTCAAGTTCTCCGTATAGAAAAGCCGTGGTGACATCCATCTGCTCTAATTCTAAGCCATACTGCACAACCAAAGAGAGTAGAATTCGGATAGAAGTGTGCCTTACCACTGGTGAGAAAATCTCCGTATAATCGATGCCTTGTTCTTGTGAAAAGCCTTTGGCAACAAGTCTGGCTTTATACCGAGGTGGATCCGAAGGATTAAGACTTGGTTTAATCTTAAATATCCACTTGCAGTCGACTACACGTTTCCCAGTAGGTCTTTGAACTAGTTTCCAAGTGTTGTTGATAGAAAGTGACTCCATTTCTTGCCTCATCGCTGATAGCCATTGATCTCTATCTTCAGACTTCATAGCTTGATTGTAGGTGCTAGGCTCGCAACCAAAGCTGTCTTCATAACAATTGAACGCATATCCAACGAAGTCAGGGTCATCATATCTGGCTGGTGGTCTTATATTCCTCCTTGGTCTATCTCTAGTAAGCTGATAGCTGTCCAAGTCTGTAGTTTCAGAGGGAACAGTAGGCAGTGCATTTTCAGTAGAATCATATTCTTGATCTGGAGGTTCATTACTTTCTGCCTGCTGCTGACCATCTACCTGAGGTGTGCTTGCTTCATGATCTGATAGGAGATCTATTTCAAAAATGGTGTCAACATTATCTTGTTTTTCTCCTTGTAGAGAATTTTTCCAAGGCATGTCAGCTTCATTAAATGAAACATCTCTGCTGATGATGCATTTAGCTTCTCCCGGTTCAAGACACCAAAGTTTATAGGCTTTAACACCGTGCGGATAGCCCAAGAAAACACATCTCTTTGCTCTTGCCTGCAACTTATCTTGTTTGGTATGTGCGTATGCTGCACAACCAAACACTTTTAGGTGTTTCAAGTTTGGTTTCTTACCTGTCCAAACTTCCTGAGGGGTCTTGAAATTAAGAGCAGATGAAGGACTTCGATTAATCAAGTAGGCAGCTGTATTCACTGCTTCACCCCAAAAAATTCTAGGCAATTGAGAGTTAGATAACATACAACGAACCCTTTCTAAAATAGTCGTATTATACCTTTCGGCTAGACCATTTTGTTGAGGAGTCCTAGCAGTCGTTAAATGCCTATTAATACCATTCTTTTTACACAAGTTTGAAAACTTTTCATTTAAATATTCTAGGCCATTATCGGTTCTTAAGTGTCTAACTCTTTTGCCTGTCATATTTTCTACTAAGGTCTTCCACTCAACAAAGCGTTCAAAAACCTCATCTTTGGTTTTAAGCATATAAACCCACAATTTTCTAGAAAAATCATCTATGAGGGATAAGAAATACCTAGCACCACCGTGGGTTGAGATACGAGCTGGTCCCCATAGGTCAGAATGCACATACTCCAATATCTCCTTGGTAGTATGTTCAGCTGGTTTGAAACTTTTCCTAGCTGATTTGCCAATGACACAGTGCTCACAGAAGTCTATGTCTTTAGGTTTCGCACTCCCAAGAAGTCCCTGCTTATAAAGACAATACAAACCTCTTTCACTAATGTGAGCCAACCTCCTGTGCCAAAGAGAAGTTTCTCTATCAACTTGCTTTGTCAAGTGTGCCTCAGCAGTTAAAGTTTTCCCCTGCAACACATATAATCCACTAGACAATTTTCCAGTTAATTTTAAACAATCATTTTTAAAAACTCTCAAAATACCTCCTCTGGATTCATACTTGTAACCATCTCTGTCTAAAGTGCCCAAAGAGATCAAATTTCTCTTCAAATCAGGCACGAACCTTACTGATTTCAGAACTTTAATAGATCCATCATCAAGTTTTAAACTAACAGTGCCAATGCCTTTTACAGCACACTGTTGACTGTTGCCCATGACTACCTTTCCACCTTTTAAATCAGAAAAATCGGTGAAATAATGTCTCAATGGTGTCATATGAAAAGAACACCCAGAATCTAAGATCCATTCATCTTTACTATCTAATTCTGAAACCACCAAGACCTCAGCAGATTCGTATCCTTCATGGAGGTTAGCCGAATTCTTATCATCTTTAGAATTTTGTCTATTATTTTTCCTCTTCAGCTGTGGGCATTCCCATTTACAGTGGCCATCTTTATGACAATAGTTACAATTTACATTACTTTTGTCATTAGACTTGCTACTGTTATGATTTCTTCCAGTTTGTCTAGTGTATTTATGCTGAGAATTTTGACTTTTATTCTGAGAGTTTTGCCCTCTACCCCTAAAATTTTTCCCCTTAGAGTTTGTTTGTTGGGGTTGTTTACCTTTTACAAAGAGAGCATCAGAATCTTTCTTTTCCAGTTTTAATTCAAGTTCCCTTTGTTCTTAGGGCATCCAACACAATATCTACTGTTAAAGCATCCCTACCGTATTTAATAGCTGCCTTAATTTCTTTATAAGACTCAGGTAATGAGTTTAATAGAATCACAGCTTGATCAACCCCTTTAACTTCTTCACCAGAATTTGCAAGTTCAGTACAAACCGTATTAAAGTCATCTAAGTTCTCTTCAAGATTCTTTGAGGGATCCATCTTGAACCCAAAGAATCGTTCCTTCAAGTATATTTGACTAGATAAGGATTTAGGCATATACAGCTGCTCTAATTTGGCCCAAAGATCAGTAACTTTTACAATTTTACCTACCCTTCTAAGTACATTATCAGATAGGTGTAAAATTATAGAACTATGGGCGATTTCACACATTTCTTCCTTATCATATTCAGTTAGGTTTGGAGGGAGCTTACTTGGATCAAGAAGAGCTTTGGCCACCTTTTGTTGAATGAGGAGTGCCATCATCTTCTGTTTCCAAAGACCAAAATCGCTCCTTCCGTCAAAGCGTTCCAGCTCAAATTTTGCAGCCATTCTGCAAAGATCTTCAAGAAATCTTCTTTGATCGTCAAGAAGAAGATTTCGCAATTCAACCTAGAGATCACGAGTTACGGTTCTGAACAGGATTGATCAAAGAGCTTCTCGGATTCTATCTTCAAGCTCTGATACCAATTGTTGAATCCAAAACACAAAGAGCAGCAGAGATATAGAATGTAAAACAGAGAGTAGGGAAAGAAAGAAGAGGCACAAGGTTTATAGTGGTTCCACCAATTAGGTGTACATCCACTTTCAAACACCAGGGACAATTTCTTTATTCTCAAGAAGAAACAAAGAAGTTACAAGTGAAGTTCATTCACACAAAACCTCTCCAAGTCACTCTGTTTTTCCGTCTTTAGAATACAAGCCTTCTGATTGTATTTATAAGCCTTGAAGTAGAGCTGGCATTCATACCCAGCACGTGCTCGGCAAGTGACTCTTTAAAAAAAAGGTGAACAATACATATTTAGATATTATAATTCAACACAATCAAAAGATGGACGGTATTCGATTAAATCCTGCCATATGGTCTTCAGCTTGGTGTAATATGACTCGACGGACATAGATCCCTGAGAAGTGGTTACCAATTCTTTCTGCAATTGGTAAACATGAGGACCGTTGCTCTGTTTGAATCTTGTATGAAGCTTATCCCATACAGCTTTCACGGAACCAGTGTAATTGATGCTGGCGACAATCTCTTTTGAAACCGAATTGAGGATCCACGAGGTGATGATGTCGTTATTGCATTTCCAGGCGGCAGATTTCCGACCTTCTGGTTTCTTGAGAGTGCCATCGATGAAACCTTCTTTGTTTTTTCCAGGGAGGGCAATTAGCATAGCCTTTCGCCATGAACTGTAGTTGTTGGCGCCAACAAGAGGTTGAGTTACAAGAACACTCGAGGAGCTGTAAGAATGATGGAATGGTAAGGGTTAAGTTGCGCATCTACCGATGGAGACTCGTCGCTTGAAACAGGAACATCCGCCATGGAAGGGAGCAAGGAAGCCTGAAGCGAAAGAGGGGATTTCTATCGGGGGCGCGAAAAAATTCTCTGATACCATATAACAACTGAGAGAAATATTTTCTCATATCTTATTCATAATCTACTTCCTCTTTAAATACAACTTGATACAAGAAGGAAGTAACTAAACCAACAGAACTAGTGAAACTAATCAGTAACTAATGAACTGATTACAACAGAAATAATACAAATGATAATCTGAACTATTATGTGTGTAATAGTAGTTATTGCTTTGCACCCTTTTAATCATCTTATTGGTATCCACAAGATTGAATGAAACCAATATTAACGAGAGAGAAAAGGGATGTCACAGGAGTTTGAACACATGCATGACTTTTTGCTCTATTACTATGTTAAACCACTACTCGACCCAAAATTTAAGTTGATGGGTTACGATAAATTTAATTATATTAATACTTTAACATAAACAGACACAAATGATGGACTAACCATTTTATTCATCGCATAATATATATAACATAAAGTTTTCATCATTCCTCTGACCACATGATTATTGTTACGCACAAGATCAAAGGAAATCAATTCGCACAGACAGAGGACTTTTGACAAAATGCACTCCATCGCTCCAAGTTAAGGTTCCAAAAGAGTAGCCATAGTTTGTATAGAGGGCAGTGGAAATTGTAACCTTAAAGGAAATCTTCTTCACTTGGGAACTAAAAGCCAACTCTGGAGGCTCAACACTCACCTTGGTTCCGGGTGGAGCCTCGATCACTGCCCTATAAATGGAGGTCAAGTTCCCTACATTTGTCACAGTCCGAGTCACAGTGGTGGAGTTCATGAGTGCAGGTATTGTAATGGTCGGCAAATTCAAATCCAAAACCGAAGGCCTTTGCAATGGACATTCTGTTTTTTGCTGCGTTAGCTGAGAAATGTATGAGCCCTCATAACCCATGGCGCAAACGTAATATATGTAATCTGTGGTGTCCAAATCGTAGACGAGGCCTGGGTCGGCGGCAGCGTTGGGGTCCACCACTCCACCACCATAGTCGAATGGGTCAGCAACTTTAGGAGGAGAGCTCTCGGCAAAAATGGGCAATCCAGAAAGGTCCTTTTCGCGTGCTATATTTGTGGGAAATGGAAGTCATTATCTTTGTTAAGAAAACATTTACACATTCTTAGTCAAATTAAAAAAGAGTTAAATTATCAAAAATACCTTTGAAATGTGGGGTTGGTTTCAATTATACCCTTATGAACTTTCAAAAATTTCATTTTAGCCCTTGTAAAAGTTTAAAGTTTGTTTCAAAATGAACCTTTGAGACATTTTCGGTTAAAGCTATGCACGAAAAGTGGTGTGTTTGCATGTTCAAATATGTTCACATAAGCAACAAACATATTCAAACACGTCATTTTCCGTCCATAAGTTTAACGAACAAAAAAATGTATTTAACAATTTAATCTTAAAAAAACAAAATTTTAAAAGTTATATTCTTTTTGGTTCTTAAAACATGAGAATGCGATAAATAATAAATAAAACAAAGAAAAAGTAAGGTTTATAATTAGTTTAATTATAAATAAATTAAAAAAAAAATCGAATGGTTATCAAACGAGGTCTTAAGATTTGTGTTTGAGAGGTGGAATGAGGAAGAGTTATTTATGCGTACCTGTGGTGATGAGGGCTGATTTAGTAGGATGCAGGGATTTGAGAAGAGACACAATCCCAGACATATGAGGTGCAGCCATGGAAGTTCCTGATTTTATTGCAAACCCTTTGTCGTTGGAACTATCGCGAAGTGAAGTGGCAGCTAGAATGTTGGATCCAGGAGCCGCTATGTCTGGCTGCATGTTTAATGTTATAATTTTAAGGGTAAATTCACAAAACTTAGACATCAGACTTAGGTTTGGTTGTTTTCTTTTACTCACTGAAATTTATAAGTTTCAATTACGTCTTAGAACTTTTAATTTAATTCTAACACGTTTGTATTATCAATATCATCAACTAATTTTTCATGTGACATATTCTTGGACTCTAGGATAAAAAAGGAAAAAGACTACGAGTATGTTTGGTTTAACGTTTCAAATGTTTAATTTTGAAGATTTTTCTTTTAAAAAAAAAAAAATCATTCAGAAACATGTCTTTAATAATTAAAAATCAATTTTAACAATATGAAAATCACATTTAAAAGTGCAAAATCAAACATGAAATTGATTTTGAATAATTAAAAGTATGTTTCGGGATGATTTTGAACCTGACAAAAGTGATTTTAGCCATTTTGAAATCACTCCCAAACATGCACTTATTAAAAAATGAGATTGAGAAATAGATCATTCTGAGAGAATCACTTCAAAGCAAATTTTTTAAAGAGAATTTTTAAGTATATAATAACTTAAAAACACTCATGATCAGCAAATGTAACCAAACATATGAATGTTTAAATTATGAATAATTTTTATACCAAATGTTACAAAACACGTGCATTCATGAAAAACATTTAAATTACAAGGTATTTAAATAGGATAGAAAAAAAAAAGGAGAAGACATACCTTGAGAATTGCGGAAAGAGAATTTGGACCTCTGGATGAGAAATAGGCTATCTTGGATGATAGAGGCTTGCCGACGATGGTTCTTGCTCCACTCAATCTTACCAATGGATTACTTTACAACATTCATTCAATTAGACGATTCATTATTTAGTTTTTTGAAATTAACAAACTGAATAGAAAAATGAGTGTATATTAATCAATAACTATATTGCAGGCACGTTCACAATTAGATTAGGAAACTTATTGTGTGAATGCTTCTTGTATAATATGGATGAAGTTGTGTCACAACTTCAATTTTGTCAAAACAATTACAAAAATAGCCATAGAAATGAAAAAGTTGAAAAGTAGAAAAAAAAAACCCTAAAAACCACGCTGGAAATTGGATGTTTAAAAAATATATCAATGGTGTTATTGATATACTGTATATCAGATACATCATTCATTTATTTACTATAATTGATATACTCGATAGTTAGTATATCAATCAACTGATATACTAAATATATAGTAGATCAGATGTATATTTCATGAATATATAATATACTTCATTCATGAATACATAAGCTTTCATTAGTTTAGATGTCTTTGATATACTTCATTAATAAATAATTATATATATATATATATATATAAACTTTATTTTGGGACAACATGCATGGTAGGCGATTTAAACCTCTAACATCTTCGTTGGATGTGTATGTCTTGTGCTAGTTGAGCTATGCTCATGTTGGCAAATATATCATCGATATATTATATATCATTTTAATAATATACTACTGATACACTTCTTTTCAAAAAATATACTACTGATATACTAATGTTATATTTGAAATTACATTTTTTTTTAGTGAATATTGATATACTACTAATACACTAATGATATATTTAAAATTACATCTTATTGATATGCTTACAACAAATTTTGCATTCCACGACCTTCATAATATGCCAACAGTTAAAAATATATATCAATGATTTTTTTTTAAAATAACAAATCTATGTATTTAGCTATTCATAATCGGGTATATCAATGTTATTAATTATTTGAGGAATACAACAAATTAGGTATATCAATCCGTAATAGGTATAGAAGACAAACAGTTATGTTATAAAAGACAAGCATTTCGTTTAAAATATCTAAATAACACAACTGAAAAAAGGAAACATAACAAAAGTAATATATCAAGTATATCATTAGTATATCAACACTCATATATCAGGTATATCATTCATATATCAGATATATATACTCATAATCAGGTATATCAAAGGTTACGTTTATCAAATCAAGTATAGATGAGGTATATCATTAGTATATTAGGTATACATTGTATTCATTCGAGTATATCAAATTTTATATTTTGTACAGCAGTTATACTACTAATATACAAGTTGATATACCAACAAGACTAAAACTGGAATAATAAAAAAAAAAATGGAAATCAGATTTTAAAAATTTTGCTATATTTGCAAATCTCAAAAAACATAGCTAAATTTGTAAATATCCTAATATTTTTTTTTGTTACCTATTGCAATTTCCCAATATAAATTTGAGTTAGTTATTTCAATGAAAAGACCCTGATTGATAATTATCTAGAATGCTAATGTCCATTATTGCCCAATTGTCAAAATTTGGTATACTTAACCTTAAATTTATGGGAGTGATTTTTTTTTAATAGAAAAAATAAATAAATACAATCTGTAAAGGTGCCTGAATGAATTAGTATTTAATTTACCTGTTGTTAATGGTGTAAAAGAATAATTTTGTACCTACGTCGGCATCCACTTGAATGTATGGAATTGGAATGGGTGATGACAGGATATCCATCCCTTGCCCGGCGACAATTATCCCCTTCACATTTGCTTTTGCGGCGGTGGCCGCCGCAGCGGCCGCGGCCCTGGACGTAGTCTTCTTATCATCTCCACCAGAGAAGCAGAGAACCACCTTCCCACTTAAGGAAGTTTGATTAATTCCAGAACTGTCATCACAGCTGCCTCCAAGTCCAATGTAATATATGCGATATAAGGTATCTTTCAAATACTATAACATCATAATGTATCGTATTCAATCGACTAAATTTTATTTTGATATTTAGAGATTTAAATATTTGATGTTTATTTTGAGATTTTATGTTCATTTTCATAGTATCTATTTTAGTTTTCACAAAATTAAAATATAATAAAATAACCACTTTTATTCACCAACTTTAAAAGTATATGCTTTAGTTACTATCAACTTTTTAAAAATTTATATATTTTAGTAGTTATTGTTTTACACCCTAATATTTGCTCACTTGATAACATTGTCTAGTTAATCTATAGGGCTCAAAACTGTAACACCTTCCTATACACTCAAACTACATTATCCATATTTGTTTAAAAAAAAAAATAAAAATGGAGACCAAAATAATTTTTTAAAGAAAATTTTAGAGACTAAATTAAATACTTTAGAAATCATGACACTAATAGAATAAATGTTAAATTATATAATGTCTCTAGACTTTATGGTGTTATAGCTTTCAACTTTCGAAAACTTTAGTTTTGCTCCTAATTAAACTTTAAAATTGTTTGAAAATAATCCTTTTTGTCAAATTTTCCATGAAATAAAAATGTGATGTGTGATCGTGAGTTGTAAAAGAAAACACACATTGGAACGTGCATGGTAAATTTCAAATTATATATGCTCCTAAACTTTGTTAACAAGATTGAATTATGGAATTATTGTTTCAAAAGGTTTTCATTTTGATCCTGGCATTCAAAACCACCATTATATTAGCTTTCCTTTTAAAATGAAGATGAAAATGCGATGGGGTGGTGAGTTAGAAGAAACATGAAAAAGTCTTAGTCACATTTGAAATGACGTGGTATTGTCTAAGAGCAATATTGGTTTTCCGTTGATGGAATAATTGTTTTAAAATTGAAGATTATGAAACGTGAATGACATATAGATAGAAATCTACCATAAACTTTAGATGCATTTTCTGTACCTAAAAATCGAAAAATCTCATGAATTCCAATAGGCCAAAATGGGAATTTAAGAAGGTTAAATTATAAAAAATATCCATGGTTTCAACTATCTTTGAACTATCAAAAGTTTCATTTTAATCTTTGAAGTTTGTTACAAAATGAACATCGAAGATATTTTTTGTTAAATTTATTGACAAAAAATGATAGGTTTGTCTGTGTTTTTATTGTTTTTTTTTTCCAATGTATGTGTTAAAATTTATTCACATCAGTAACAATACATGTGCAAACGTCATTTTCTGTCCATGAGTTTAATTAAAAAAAATCTTCGAGAGCCATTTTGAATCAAACTTCAAACTTCAAACTTCAAGGAATAAAAACAAGCTTTTGAAAATTGTATAATTGAAACTATCCCCATAATTCTATTTTTAATAATTTAAGCTAAAAAGAATTGGGAGTAAAAACCAACCTTCGAGCCGCCAATAACTGGCCAACAATGTCCTTTTTCGCAGAGAACAAGGTTTGGCCCTGTCAAGAAACAGTCATTAAACTTTATCCACCAATCCAAAACAACCTTAATTCTGCAGAGAAAGATTAATATATAAATAATCTATACTACCAAATAAGTGGTGTTATCTTGAAGAGTAATGGAGGCAAGAAAGGCTCTATCCATTGTACTCGCAGCCACAGTCAAAACCCAAGGCGCTGTATTCACAACCCTTTGCTGATTGGGGCCTTCATTTAGTTTCAAAAGCACAGAGACCAGCACAAGGAAGAAGATGATTTCTCTATTATTGAGAATCGGATAGTTTTCTACACCTTATTACACAGTGCTGCCTCAGACTTTATAGGCAGAGAAAGAATAACAACAAATAGAATTCTTCCTATGGAAAAGACCCACGTATACAGGAAAAGGAATATACATAACAGAATGGGTAAAACCAAAATAACACTAATATTAACTGCCTGGTAAATTCTCCTCAACTGCACAGTCATTTTTAGCTCTAATATCCCCCCTCAAACGAGAGGGTGCGAGCAGCACACCAAGTTTGGAGCGAAGAGAGGTGAACTGACTTTCCGAGATTGGTTTAGTTAACGCATCAGCAAGTTGATCGGAAGAAGGCACATACCGGATATCAATCAATTTCTGAAGAACTTTGTCTCGGACAAAATGAATGTCAAGTTCAATATGTTTGCTTCGCGAATGGAACACTGGGTTTGGTATCAGAGCAAATTTCAAGGCAAACGCCATGGGTGACAACTCTTCATCATCATCTTCTGCTGCGGTTTCTGCGTCTACTACTCCCGCATCTGCTGCCACTGTAATCAGCTCATCATTTGGTCATCCGTTGAGCACTGTGCTGACCGTGAAGCTCGATGAAAAGAATTATTTGCTGTGGCGAGGGATGGTTCTCGCAATCCTTCGAGGACAGAAAGTAGATGGGTATATTCTTGGCACCAAAGCCCAACCGGCAGAACAAATTGAAGTAATGACAGAGACAGGGAAGAAATGTGAACCTAATCCACTGTTTGAAGAGTGGATTACAGTCGACCAAGCCCTTTGCGGGTGGCTTTTTGGGTCCATGACACCAGCGATTGCAGCTGATGTAGTGAGTTTTAAAACCTCCCGTGAGGTATGGAAGGCCTTGGAAAAGGTCTATGGCTCCACGAGCAAAGCTAGAGTGAATCAGCTTCGTGGAGTTCTTCAGAACACAAAGAAAGGTGCTATGAAGATGGTAGAATACCTAGCCACCATGAAACAGGCATCTGAAAATTTGCAACTCGCAGGTAATCCCGTATGTTTAGGGGATTTAATTTCTTATGTGTTAGCTGGTCTTGACTCTGAGTACGTCCCAATCGTATGCACAATAGAAGATAAAGATATTTCAACTTGGCAAGAGCTTGTATCCATTCTAATCCAATTTGAAGGAACTCTTGCTCGTTATAGTATAACTCCTATCACCAGGGAACTACCCGATTTGGCTGCACACCTTGTCTATAATCACCAAAATCAAGCATCTGGACAGAAGTTCTTTAACTCTAATCGAGGAAACTCAAATCAAGGGGGCAACCAACATAACTTCTCCAATAATCGCGGCTCGAATCGAGGCAGAGGCCGTGGTCGAGGGAATTTTCAGAGAGGCAATAATAAACCGACATGTCAACTGTGTGGTAAATATGGGCATTCTGCCCCTTATTGTTATTCACGCTTTGAGGAACAATTTAACAATCCATATGCAGCTGGAAGTAGTAACAATCAAGGTGGAAGCACAGGCTCATCTTCTGCCTATATTGCAACTCCAGAGGTGCTGAATGACCCAAAGTGGCTGGCTGATAGTGGAGCTACAACCCACGTGTCTGCTGATGCTGGAAATCTAGCAGTGAAAAACGAGTATAATGGTAAAGATACCCTGGTTGTTGGTAATGGGACTAAGTTAAAAATTGATCATGTTGGTAACAGTCTTATTTCTTGTAATCCTGGAAATAGATTGATTAAGTTGAACCATATGCTTCATGTTCCTCACATCAAACGAAATTTAGTTAGTATTGCTCGCTTAACAGCAGATAATGATGTCTTCGTAGAATTTCATGCTGGTTTTTGCCTTGTGAAGGACAAGCTTTCAAGGAGGGTGATGCTACGAGGAATGCTTAAGGATGGTCTCTACCAATTCGAGCTGCCTTCAATTCAAAGTCCTCATTCCACTGTCAGTCTTACATTCACTCCTGCTCCTGTGTCTGCTTTTAATCAGCCTACTGCTTTGTCTTCATATGTTGAGGAAGTCTCTGGTTCATCGAGTCTTAATGCTAAGTCAAGTACTGTTTTAAAGTCGAATGTTGTTGCCTGGACCAAAGATCTGTTACATCGACGTCTTGGTCATGCTTCTGAAAGAGTCATAAATAATGTTATTAAAGCTTGTAGTCTTCAAATTTCGAGTAATGAGAATATTTCCTTTTGTGATGCTTGTCAATTGGGGAAGTCTCATAGATTACCTTTTCCTACATCTCAAACTAAATCTACTCATCCACTCGAACTAATATATTGTGATCTTTGGGGACCCTCTCCGGTTAAATCCACATTAGACTATAACTATTATATTAGTTTTGTTGATAATTACACTCGACTTACCCATATTTATCCGTTAAAAACCAAAAGTGAGGCTCTCATATGCTTTAAACAATACAAAACTCTTGTTGAGAATAGATTTCAAACCACCATCAAAATCCTTCAAACCGACTGGGGTGGTGAGTTTAGGTCATTTGAACCTTTTCTTAAAACTGTAGGTATTGAGTTTCGTCACTATTGCCCTCATACTAGTCAACAAAACGGTATAGTCGAGCGAAAACACCGTCATATTGTTGAGATGGGGTTATCCATGTTAGCTCAGGCCTCCATGCCTTTGCGTTTCTGGTGGGAAGCCTTTTCTTCTGCTGTTTTTCTCATTAATCGCCTTCCAACACCGGTTCTTGGGAATTTTTCTCCTTGGGAGAAAGCCTTTCACCAAAAACCTGACTTCAAGGCCCTTAGAATTTTTGGTTGTGCCTGTTTTCCATGTCTTCGCCCATACCAATCACACAAATTTGATTTTCATAGCACAAAATGTGTGTTTATCGGCTATAGTTTTTCCCACAAAGGTTACAAATGTCTTAGTTCGAGTGGTCGTGTCTATATCTCTCGCCATGTTATTTTCAATGAAAGTGAATTTCCGTTTAAAACTGGTTCCTTTCCATCTGTGTCCAAGTCTCCCTCTGAGGATACTGTTGTCCATGTACTGCCTTTTCCAACTCCTTTACCTAAAACCCCTCCCATGGTCGTGTCCCAGCTCTCCCAGTCTTCTGCGTCTTCTTTAGCAGCTCATGGTATTGATCGTTCTTCTGGATTCTGCGATGCTTCTCCTTCTTTGGCAGCTTCCTCAAGTGACTTACATCTGGTGCCTCATGAGTCAACACCTGCTGATGCCCCTATCTTGGCATCTCATTCGGGTTCCCTTGTTCCTGCCACTCATACTGCTACTGGTGTAGCCACTACTACTGATTCTAATGTGGTCACTACTGCAATGAGTAATTCTGTCTCCAGTGAGAGTCCTATTGCTGATGATGTGTCTGTGCCTTTACCATCTACTCACAGCATTCACCCGATGCAAACTCGAGCCAAAAGTGGGATATTTCGACCGAAGAACTGGGGATCTTTTCTTGCATCTGTTTCTACTGATGGCCTTATTTCAGAACCCTTGTCTGTAACTGATGCTCTTCAATCTTCTATTTGGAAACAGGCCATGGACGATGAGATTTTGGCTCTAAACAGAAATAGGACTTGGCACCTAGTTCCACCTCCTCCTCATGTAAATTTGGTAGGTTGTAAGTGGGTTTTCAAAGTTAAAAGGCATGCTGATGGTTCTTTTGAACGGTGTAAAGCCAGGTTAGTTGCCAAAGGCTTTCACCAAATTCCGGGCATTGACTTCCATGAGACTTTTAGTCCGGTTGTAAAGGCGCCTACCATCCGAATCATTCTTGCCATTGCAGTCATCAAAGGCTGGCCTATTCGTCAACTGGATGTTAACAACGCCTTCTTAAATGGTAAGCTAACAGAAGATGTTTTTATGAAGCAGCCTGATGGGTTTGTTGATCCTGCTTTTCCTAATCATGTGTGTAAATTGAATAAGGCGTTGTATGGACTTAAGCAAGCACCTCGAGCATGGTATGACAGTCTTCGTTCTACACTTTTGAGCTGGGGTTTCTCTAATTCTCGTGCTGATAGCTCAGTGTTTTTTCTTTCAACATCCACTATGGTTATTCTTGTTCTAATTTATGTGGACGACATTCTAATAACTGGTGACTGTCTGATGTGGACTTTTCCTAACCGCAAGCGCACGGGTCAAGTAATAATATAGTGAATAGTAAATTCGAATGTCGTCCTCTGGATTGGATTTTTAAGCAAATCGAGTATTGTGAATAATCTTGCCCAATTTTATTTAGGGATCAAAAAGTGATGAAAATGTGATGAATTAAACAAATCAAAGCAAGTAAAAAGAATGGAAATTCAATTGGGAAAACTACTTAGGGAATTGATTTCGTTGATTTCGTTTAGGATTGATTTTAAAGAATAAGTTATTATGCACAATGAAATTATGAGCCAAAGACCCTTTAATCACAACTACCTCTCCCGAGTATAATTGATTCTCATGCAAATTAATCTACTTGATATCCCTATCTAAGTTTATTAATATGCAAGGCAATGAGATCTTTTAACCAATTCTAAAGTTAATCTAAAACCGTCAAGAATTAGAAAGTAAACTTTATTCATGCAATCTTGAGCAAGTCTAAATCAAATCCCCTCTCCCGAGCTAGATTCGAAACTTAAATCATCCAACTAATGGCCAATTAATTGAAAGCATTAAATCAAGATTACAAACACAATAACATTGCACAACTTAAACCATAAATCAATCCATAAACTTAATCAACTACATCAATCCCTAAGCTACAAGTTTAGCTACTCATGAATGGAAATACAAGCTCAACTAAACATGGAAAAGCCATAAATCTAACTAAAGAAAGAAAAGGGAAAAGAAAACTCAATGTAGGCCGAGTCCCGACGTCCCCGTCACGATCCCCACGAACAATGGGTTGATTTCCAAGTCTCTCCTTTGTTTGCAGCTCCAAAAAGCCTCTATTCTGTCCTCTTTACGGCTCCAAAAGGTCCCAAATTGAACTCCCCAAAAACCTAGCCGAAAGGAAGCTTTTATTCTAATTTTTCGTCGAAGCGTCGAGACGCTGTCAAGACAGCGTCGCGACGCTGCCTCTTAAACGCGCGTTCTGAATAAGGAAAAACGGTAGCGTCGGGACGCTTCCTATCATAGCGTCTCGACGCTATAAGCTGTACGCGCCTAATCTGATATGGAATGTGAGCGTCGAGACGCTCAAGAGCTAGCGTCTCGACGCTAGCCTGCTGTTGACCAAGATTTGACTTTTCTCCATTTGTACTCTTTTCATTCCTTTGCATCTTTTCACGCCCCGAGCACCCGATTAACTCTGATATTGCATTATAGCTCCAATCAACCATTTCCTACAAAATAAACAATAAAGCACAATAAAATGGCCCAATAATCATAAAAGACTAGCTAAATTAAATAAGTAAAAGTAGCTAGCTATGCTCGCTATCACTGTCCAGCTCACATATCTCAATTTATCAGTCGACTGAATAACACTTTTGCCCTCAAGGACATTGGTTTGTTGAGTTATTACCTAGGGGTTGAGGTTTATCGAACTAATGAAGGCATGTTTTTACTTCAATCCAAGTACATTTATGATCTTCTTCATAGGATTGGTATGTTGGGTCTCAAATCTTGTCCCACTCCTGCAGTTTCCAGTAAGAAATTTTCTGCTTTTGAAGGATCTCCTATGTCTAATCCACAACTGTATCGAAGTATAGTTGGCGCTCTACAGTACCTTACTCATACTCGTCCAGACATCTCTTATATTGTCAATAAGCTCAGCCAGTTCTTGCAGCAGCCCACTGTTATACATTGGCAAGGAGTAAAACGTGTTCTACGTTACTTAACAGGAACTATTGACTATGGTTTGTTCCTCCCTCGGTCTTCATCCTCTTCTATTTTTGCTTACACTGATGCTGACTGGGCATGTTGCATTGATGATAGAAGATCTATTGCTGCTCATTGTATATTCCTTGGCAACGCTCTGATACCAAGTTTCAAAAGCACAGAGACCAGCACAAGGAAGAAGATGATTTCTCTATTATTGAGAATCGGATAGTTTTCTACACCTTATTACACAGTGCTGCCTCAGACTTTATAGGCAGAGAAAGAATAACAACAAATAGAATTCTTCCTATGGAAAAGACCCACGTATACAGGAAAAGGAATATACATAACAGAATGGGTAAAACCAAAATAACACTAATATTAACCGCCTGGTAAATTCTCCTCAACTGCACAGTCATTTTTAGCTCTAATACATTTCCACCCGAACACACCACAGAAATCCCCTTCCCACTGGCATGAAACAAACCAAATGCATCGTTAAGTTCGCTAAACTCCGGAAGCAATGGAATCGAACCTCCAAGCGACATCGATATCACATCGACTCCGTCGTGAATGGCCTCATCTATGGCCTTCATTATGTCACCCGTTGCTCCCACGCCCTCCCTCGTCCACAAGACCTTGTATATGGCCAACCGCGCTCGTGGCGCGCCGCCCCTCAGCGTACCAACACCAAGGCCGTGGTAGCTGACATTCGTCACGAATGAACCTGCAGCCGTGCTGGCCGTGTGGGTTCCGTGTCCGTCAATGTCTCGTGGAGATAAGTATTCGTCAGCCAGTGCCTCCCGCCCATGGTCCGCGATGAAGGCCTTCACGAACCAACGTGCTCCTATGATTTTTCTGTTGCAATTTGTGGAATTGAATTCTTCTCCTGATTCACACTTGCCTTTCCATCTTGATGGGACTGGATCCAACCCTTTGTCATTGAATGCTTCGGACTCCGGCCAAATTCCTATTAACAAATTAAAATCGGAGCTCTTATGTTCCAATCTCTAGTATCTACTTTTCACCCGTAATGAGAGAGAGAGAGAGTTGTACCTGAATCAATGACACCTATAACGATATTTTCACCCATTTTACCACGATGGAGAAGATTAGAGTCAGAGGGAGAGGATGAGAGCCCAAGAAAATCCCAACTTCTTGTTGTCTGCATTTTGTAAAGTGAATTTGGAAGAACTCGAACCACCTCAGACATTTCTGAGATGTTCCATTCGTTCATAGCATCAAAATTGTTTATTTTAGTATATATTCGAAATGTAATATTAGGAATTATTAGTTTGCTGGTATCTGAATTTCATCGCTCTATCTTTTTGGTTTTGAGTGATTTTTATTCGCCATAAGATATTGGAATATTATATCTCCCTTCCTTTCTATGACCATCTTTAGAAAGTTTCTATAGATGTACGATTTTTTTTTCTTTAATTTTGTGTCTAATAAGTTATTGTCATAATTCGGTCTATATGCCATCAAACCTATCAACCTACTGAAAATCAACTTGCTACGTAGTGATTGCATAATTACTTCAACTTTAAACTAATGTAATTTACTATATGCATTATTACACAAAAATTAAAAGTTCAATGATCTATTAGAAATCTTTTAGAATTCATAGACTAGATAGACACAAATACCAATTGAAAATTTCTTAAAATATATATAGATAGAATTTTTAAATTTTAGAGCCTCTTAAGGAATATTTTAAAGGAAAATTGCAATAGACAGCAAAAAAAAAAAAAAAAAAAAAAAAAAAAAAAAAAAATTACAAATTTAGTTATAAGTTTTTAGATTTGTAAATGTAACAAAATTTTTAAAATATGTTTTCTATTTTTTTATTATTCCATTTTTACCTTGGTTGGTATATTAGTAGTACATCTAATATACGTCATATTTATTGATACCAAATTTGATATATTCGAATGAATACAATAATATACCTAATATATTAATGATATACCAAATATATACTTGATTTGATAAGCGTAACTTTTGATATATGGATGATATACTTGATCAGTGAATGTTGATATATACCAACGATATACTTGATATGTTACTTTTTTTTTTTACTTATATGTGTTATGATTCACTTTCTCTTTATTGAATTGTGTTGTGTTATTTATATATTTTAAAAAAAGGAAAAATACACTTTTAGTCCCTGAGGTTTGAGTTAGGTTTCATTTTGGTCCTTGAGTTTTCAAACTCAACAATTTAGTCCCTGAGGTTTGAGATAAGGAGCAATTTGCTCCATGCCATCCATTTTGCCGTTAAATCTAACGGGCTGCTGACGTGGCACTATTATTTTAATTAAAAGAATTAATTTTTTTTTATTTTTTAATTAAAAATATGTTAAAATAATAAAAATATTATTTTTTTAATTATTTTTGTAATTCTTTCTCTCCCACCTCTCCCCCTTCTTCTTTCTCTTTCCCATCACATTCTTTCCCATCACATTCTTCCCCATCTTCTTCTTCAACTCTGGTGGCCGGCCGTCGCCGAATTTTTTTTTTTTTCTGTTTTTTCTTTCTTTTTTTCTTTTTCCACCAACTCTTCTACTCTAAACTCTATTTTCTTTTTTTTTTTAAAAAAAAAAACAGAGAAGCTCCTCTTCCCTCCTCCGCTTCAGATCTGAAACGAAGGATGGAGGAGGTCCCGTTCCGACGCCGAAACGAGGAGGAGGGAGCTCCTCCTCCCTCCTGATCCATTTCAGATCTGAAGCAGAGTTCCTCCTCTTCTCTGTTTTTTTTTTTTTAAGAAAAGAAAATAGAGTTTAGAGGAGAAGAGTTGGTGGAAAAAGAAGAAAAGAAAGAAAAAACACAGAAAAAAAAATTTTGGCAGCCAGCGACGGCCGGTGACCGGAGTTGAAGAAGAAGATGGGGAAGAAGGTGATGAGGAAAGAGAAAGAAGGAGAAGAGGTGGGAGAGAAAAAAAATTAAAAAAGTAATAAAATAATATTTTTATTATTTTAACATATTTTTAATTAAAAAAATAAAAAATAATTTTTTAATTAAAATAATAGTGACACGTCAGCAGTCCGTTAGATTTAACGGCAAAATGGATGGCAGGGACCAAATTGCTCCTTATCTTAAACCTCAGGGACTAAATTGTTGAGTTTTAAAACTCAGGGACCAAAATGAAACCTAACTCAAACCTCAGGGAATAAAAGTGTATTTTTCCCTAAAAAAAAAATGTTTGTCTTTTATAACATAAATGTTTCACTTTCATATTTGTTATAAATGTTGATATAACTTTAATGTATCAGTAGTGTATTATTAAGATGATATATATGTTGGGAGTGCGTCCAAAGTCCCACATTGGCTAGGTAAGGGGATGATCATGGGTATATAAGGGAGGACTAGTATCTCCATTGGTATGAGGCCTTTTGGTGGAATCAAAAGCAAAACCATGATGGCTTATGCTTAAAGTGGACAATATCATACCATTGTGGAGATATGTGTGTGTCTGATAGTCTGGAAAATTCTAATGGTTAATTGCAGATATAGCAAAATTTTTAAATCATTTTTTAATTCACATTTACGTATTGTGATACTTTGATATTTTTGAAATAAAATTTTTATGTTTTTTATTATGTTTTTTTTTTCAGGTTGATCCTATTAGAATGTTACAAGAATCTGAAGGATGTGAGCCGAAATCTCTAAAATTTAATTGATTATTGTTAAAAGACAATTAGAATATAAAGTAAATTAGTGACGACGACCATTTTTGCTAATATTTTTGTCAATTTTATTATATATGCAATTGACCATTTTTTTTATTGGACCAAATACCCGTTTGGGTATTATGGGCTCTGATACCATATTAGATAACATGGAGTTCCATCTCAAAAACCAATTAGCAATGAGTGGAGTAACTCATTCATCTTATAAATTGTGAGTTCTCCACTTATCTTTTCAATATATAGGATCCTCAACACAATAACACCATTGATATACTTTTTAAACTTCCAACTTCCAACTTGTTTTTAGGAATTTCTTTTTTTTACTTTTCAACTTTAATATTTAGGCTGACTTTTATTATTTTTTTTCAACATTAGAAAACTTATGACATGATTGAAAATTACATTTTTATTTGAATAAAATTTGGAGAAATTATTTGATGAGGTTAGAACAATGAAGCCAGTAGTTTTGCATTGTTAGATGTAAGAGAGATTGTAAAAGTTAACTCGATTTTATATCCAATGATTAGTAGAGGCAGAACAATTTGAAGATTTAACCTTCCACGGTTTTAAAGAGACAACCACGTTGTGGTAGCCTCAGTCAATAATTTGTCCACAATTTGGTTAATTAATTCCTTATGTTTGAATTAAAAAAAAATTATATTTGTATATTTACCAGCTAGCTTTTGAGCTTGAGACTCGGTGAGCTTGGCTGCAAAGCCAGAAAAGCCATGTCTATAACTGTACACCATTGACTCCAATGACTTCTCCTTGCTTCATTATCCAAATCAGAACCAACACATTTTTTTTTTTGTACAAAAAGTTTGAAAGCAAATTAAATCCACAACAAATTAAAAAATAATAATAATAATAATAATAATAATGAACCAAAGAGATTACCTTCCCAATACTTTGGACAGTAAATCATGGTGAGACTCAGTTGTTAAATTAATATCATCGTATTGCCTTTCTCCATGGTAAACGATGTGAACCCAATTGGTCAAATTTAATCTACAATATGGGCAAAACAATGGTATAATAATAAAAGAGTTGAATTTGTTGAGGATCCCACATCGGAAAGATTGGTGGAGACCTCACAACATATAAGCTTCAAGGGTCACTCCACTCATTGCCAATTGGTTTTGAGATGGAAGCCCATATAATATAATATGGTATCAGAGCCCATTAAACCCAAACGGGTATTCGGTCCAATAAAAAGAAATTGGGATCCGATCCAAGAATGGTGAACCCAAAGAGGCACCATCTTGAGGGGGCATGTTGAGGACAGTGGGTGGTGGGCGTACGTACCTTGCGGTTTTGGTCTGCTTCTTCTGCTATGGATTTGTAAGCAAACATTGAAAACAAAGCATAAAATGTTATAACAGAAACAATCAAAGGAGCTTGGCTGTTCACCATTGTTGTCGCCCTGTTGTTTTCTCAAAGATCTCAAAGGAATCAAATTTAATTGATGAAGAAAGAGCAACTACTCGACTAACAAAAGTGGAGAACCCATTGTCTGTGAGATGGATAGAAAGATTTCAGGTTTTATAGGAGTCGATGGGACTGGTCTATATACTTACAATTATCCCATAAATCTGATAAATTATTCAATGACGCCACCACAACATGACTACCTCTTAAAAATCATCCAATATAAATCTTTAAATTTGTATGTTCCTAATAACTACTATATTCAAGGTATTTGTATAATTTCTATCTCTTATATTTAATGGTGCAAAATTACCAGCCTTATTGTACCGGATTCGTCGAATAATTTCTCCTGAATCCATCTCGCTTAGAAAAAAACTTATAATTCTGATTGTTATGTGATCGTAAGTTTACACCACTATCTCTAACTCCTTTTACAAAATTTGGTCATTCTTCCCGAGGAGAAAAATTGTGTGCGGAAAATGGTGGTGATTTTTTTTTCTATATTTTTTTTTTTTGGATATAGAATGTGACACCTGAGGATAGAGGAGGGGTACATGAATGAACCAAGATCACATCTGAGTGAGAGGGACTCTGATGACATGAAAGTATGGTCAAGATAAGCTTAAAATAATAGATAGTACCTATACCAACAGGTACACCTTCGTTTTCAGTGGCTCAATCATAGAAACTTTGAAGTTAAACGTGCTTGGCTTGGAGAAGTTCTATGTTGAGTGACCTCATAGAAATTTTTCTAAGATGCAGGAGAATGTCAGAACTGTCAAGAACTGAATCCTGAACCTGGAGCATTACATGGAAAGTGGTGAAGTTAATTATTAAGAAGTTGAAACTTGCCAAAAGAAAACAAAATTATTTATGTTAAAAAAAGAAAAACAAAATTATTTAGTCGTATCAAACTTTTTGTTAATGCGCTTTCCTTTTTCAAAAAGAAAAAAAAAAAAGAAAAGAACGAAAAAAAAAATAGTAAGAGGTTGAAAGGTGAAGTCTCTCACAGTGGAATTGGACTGCTCAAAATAATATAACAATCTTTGGTTTAATGTTATTATTATTACTTTTGCCAACATGTGGGATGGAGAGATTGGAACTACACTTTTTGACCATTAGTAATTAGTACAAGTTTTTATGTCATTGACATATCCTCATGTTGGCTTTGTTTAATTATAATTATATTATTGTCGATTTTTCAAAAAAAAAATTATATTATTGTCGGATGTTATTTTTGAGTTTGCCTTATCAACATAACAAACCAACAGCAGTATAAGGACTCTTTAATGATCACAAATGAAATCTCATTACAGTGTATGGTGATCAAATCAGTGACCATATATATAGGCACACTGTGAAAACAATATAAACAAAATACTTCCAACTGATTAACAGAAACAAAGCTAACTCAAAACAGTACAGTTGAACACTTGACAACTAAATAACAGAGAGAAGAAGCTTCCAGCCTTTCTTCTTTAGTGAGCTCTCTTAACACCACCCCTCAAGCCAATGGTAGTGGAAGAACACACATTGAGCTTGCTCTTCAAGGGTAAGAACCGAGAGGCTGACAGAGGCTTAGTAAAAATGTCTGCAATTTGCGCACTAGCTGGAAGATGACAAACCTTGATCAGCTGCTTTCGAAGAACAAGATCTCTGACAAAGTATATATCGATTTCAACATGCTTTGTCCTGGAATGAAGCACCGGATTAGCACTGAGATGCACAGCACTAAGGTTGTCACACCAAAGAGTTGGTGGCTGGCTGAGTTTCACATTTAGATCCACAAACAATGATTGTAGCCAAATCAGTTCAGAAGAAATATGTGCAAGACTCCTATATTCAGCTTCCGTACTAGAACGTGAAATAATGGTTTGTTTCTTTGATGCCCATTGAATGAGGTTACCACCAAAATAGACACAGTAACCTGAGGTTGATTTTCTGTCATCAGGATCACTAGCCCAGTCTGCATCAGCAAAACCTTGCAAGGACAGATCTTTGGGAGTTTTAAATATCAAACCATGTTCGATTGTGCCACTCAAATACCTCAGTATACGTTTTACAGCTTGCCAGTGAAAGTTAGTGGGAGAATGCATGAACTGGCACACTTTGTTGACACTATAAGCTATCTCCGGCCTAGTAATAGTTACATATTGCAAAGCACCAACTATATGAAGGGAATAAAAGTCCCCACGCAGCGGAAGCGCATCGATTGGACCTTACGCCGTATATTAATTAACATTAAAAACCGTTGCGAAAACTCAAACAAAACTTTAAACTAACTTTAAAGCCGCTGTAAAATCGGTTTAAACATGCTAAAATAAATCTAAATTTATTTTTAAAACTTTTCTAAAGAAAAGAGGAAGAACCGTTACAAACCTCCGTTGTAGATTTGACCGTTCTTCGCCAACGAAGCTCCACGAGCGAAAACGCAGCAGCCGCTTCAAAGTATTCTTCGCTGGAAATTCTTCTTTGATTGACACAATAACCACAGAGGTTACACCGGTATGTCTCTAAGTCTAGGAGGCCAAAGACTTGTGGGAGTCTTTCTCTAAGAGGGAGGCTAGAGAGAATTCTAGGTCTTGTCTTTCAAGAGTGTCAAGTGTCATGACCAATTAGGTCTAGTGTTCTATTTATAGAAGAGAGGCCATGAATAAAATATTCAATTAAATCAATCTTTTCCAAAATTGATTCAATCTTTATTCCTTAATTAATCAATCATGATCAATCAATTCCCCAATTGATTAATCTTTTCCATAAATGACTAATTTCTTCCATAAGTAATTAGATCATTCCCATAAATGATTAATCACTTCCTTAAGTGATTAATTATTTACATAATTGATTAATTCATGGTTAATGAATTCTTTAATTAATTAACCACCAATTAAATATCACATATTTAATTTCCGGCCTTGAATTAATTAATTTTGCCCAAACACTTTTAGGACTTAAATTAATTAATTCTTCCATAAATTTATATTTGAACTTCTTCAAATAATAATTTCTCTCATAATAATATATCAATATATATTATTTTTATTTCCCTCAGTAAATTGAACATTTTCAATTTAATTACTTAGTTGCCTCAAATTACTTTACGAGCTACCAGTGGGACCTAATGGACCTGCAGATCAGAAGCTCCAACGATATGAGATTAATTGGTTAAACTCATTAACCACAATAATCAATATTCGTTAACTGTGTGTACATTCCACTATAGACTCACAGTTGCACTCTTCTCACTGCAGACATATTTTCTGTGTCCACGGAACTTAGACCAATATCGACTAGTTAGTCCTTCACGAGTGTCCGTAACACCAGCTGGGTCAAATTACCGTTTTACCCCTGGGTCACCTCTATTTCCTTAAGTACCAATTCTCCTCTAATGAACAATCTGTTTATGGTCCAACCATTAAACAGAAAACCCTCTCGTGCCATTGAGAGGGTAGGGCCCTTTGTTCAAGACTCGGAGTAACCACTTAAGGGAACACTCATCTGCTTCCCTAAAGTCGGGAAGGAGTGAATTCCATCTTGTACGATTATGTTCCCAGCTCCCCATTCGATCTTGTCCCCAAAGTGGTAGGCTTATTGAGTCGGCGTATTGGCCACTCTCACCCATACAAATCAAAGGACAGTCTCTCATGAGCAGGAGTCCATAATCAACTCAGGATTAAGACTAAGTTGTCTCGGTCGTCCTAGTGAAATAGAAAACCAACTAGTTAACGGTGTTATAACTAATGGTTACTATTTCGCGGTCCGGTCTTATGCAAACTCATTGCATAGGATACCCCCACTCGCATGTCTCCTACACGAACGCGTTGGATCGCAGTGTTTGTATCAAATACAAAGTGGGCCGTATCCATAGTGTCACCAGGATAAGGCACCCAGTCTTATCCCTATACTATAGACCCTTTAGGCTGTTTCTTGAACAATGATCCCATATGTCGCTACATATAGTTCAAGACTCATATTACAGCCTTGGATGTCTAGTTTATTGGATTAGGGTTATTATTAGGCAAAGACATATATAAAATAACTAATAACAATTAATGGAAAATATATCAATATTATTTCATTAATATCCGGTCAACGGTTACATTCACTATCTACGAGTTTTAGGGCATAAAACCCAACACTATACTCCTATACAACTGCAGATCAGAGAACTTGTCGCCTTTAAACGCAGACATAACACTCCCACCAATCATAGGAGTACTAATACTATTGGCTTGATGCATCTTAGCTTTATACAGTAGATCAGACACATATTTCGACTGAGATACGAACAGTCCTCCACTCGGGGGATAAGAAACTTCTATCCCTAAAAAGAAACTCAATGCTCCAAGGTCTTTCAGAGAGAACTGGTCATGTAGTTTAGTAATAAGATGTTCAACAGCTAGGCTAGAACTCCCCGTTATTATTATATCATCAACATACACGAGGATATGGCAGTGATGGTCGTTCTTATGACACACTAGCAAAGACGAGTCTGCCTTGGAGTTAACAAAACCAAGCGTGTGCAAAAACGTGCTCAGGCGCTCAAACCAAGCTCTAGGGGCCTGCTTCAAGCCATACAAAGCTTTATGTAATCGACAGACCATAGAAGAAGAAGATACATTCATACCTGGTGGTTGAGCCATATATACTTCCTCATTGAGAAAACCATGGAGGAAAGCATTATTTATATCAACCTGACGTAAGGACCATCCATAAGCTAAGGCAAGAGTGAAGAGTACCCTGATTGTAGTAGGTTTAACCACGGGGCTAAACGTTTCAGTGTAGTCGAAATCCGCCTCTTGATGAAAACCTTGAGCTACTAGGCGTGCTTTGTACCTTGCAATGGAGCCATCTGAGTTCTTCTTTACCTTGAAGACCCATTTACAACCTATTATCTTCTTGTCTCTTGGGGGAGAAACTAGAGACCATGTTTTGTTTGCAATAAGGGCATTGTATTCTTCTCGCATTGCTTGTACCCAATGTGCACACTTTAAGGCTTCCTTCACGTTGGGAGGTTCACTGTCAGTGTATTCAGCTAATAGCACCCTGGGTTTAAACACACCTGCCTTGCCTCTTGTGACCATAGAATGATTATTCACCACCGTTGGAGCTGCTGCAGATACCGAAGGTTGAGGTACAGAAGTGGATGAACTTGAAACATTGGAGGGTGATATAGGAGAAGACGGAGATTGAGAGGCAATAACAGGAGTTGAGTGAGCTGTATCATCACGTGAAGAGATTGGTAAATGTGCTGAAAAGGGATGGGATATAGGTGAGTACACAGAGGTAGATGGACTATCACGTGAAGGCTGAGCAAAGGGTACACAAGTGTCTGTTGGATTATGTGAAGGTTGGGCAGTAGGTATACTGGGAGAAGTCTGATTTACGGCAATAGGTACATAGGCTGAAATGACAGGGCATTGACTAGAATTTTGGGAAGACAGAAATTTTGAAGTTGGGAACTTGGTTTCATCAAACAGGACACTTCGAGAGATGTAAAGTTTCCCTGAAGATGAAAGGCATTTATAGCCTTTGTGGACAGTACTATACCCCAGAAAAATGCATGGTATTGCCCTTGGCTCAATTTTGTGATGGTTATAAGGACGAATGTAAGGGTAACACAAACAACCAAATACTTTGAGACCTTTATAATCTGGTTTAAAGCCAAGGAGCATTTCTAAAGGGGAAAGTTGATGGACCACAGTAGGTAACCAATTGATCAAGTATACAACAGTGGAGAAAGCATCATCCCAAAAGTCTAAGGTTAAAGAAGCATGAGATAAGAGAGTTAAACCCATATCTCTACTATTTGCCTATGCTTCCTTTCTACAATACCATTTTGCTTAGAGGTATAAGGGCAAGTGAACCTATGTTCTATACCATTTGCTTTGAGAAAAGGTGTGAATGAACGAAATTCGCCACCATTGTCAGACTGAAAACGAAGAATAGACCGACCAAGTAGTTTTTCAACATAGGTTTTAAACAGTAAGAAACTTTGGAAAGCCTCAGATTTAGAAGTAAGAAAGTATACCCAAGTAAAGCGTGAATATACATCAACAAAGCTTAAGTAATATCTGAAACCATTCCTAGAAGATTTAAAAGAGGGACCTCATAGGTCAGCTACAATTAGCTCAAGTGGAGCATGGTATACGGTTTTAGAATCATGAAAAGGCAAGCAATGAGACTTCCCAATTGAACAAGCATGACAAAGAGATGGATTTTTATTTAAAGCATAAGGAATATTACACGTTTGAAGTATAAAACTAACAGTATTAAGGGCTGGATGGCCCAACCTATTATGCCACAAGTCAAAAACAGATAAAGTGGTACAAGAATTTTTGGATGATTGGGCCATAGCAGTAAGCACCTGGGAAGAAAGTTCACCAGATGAGGAGTTGGAGTCGTTGGAGCAATCAGGATGAGCTTTCTCCATTGCAAATTGATAAAGACCATCAACTAGCTTCCCTTGGAGAAGAATTTGGCCATTGGTTTGATCCTTCACATAGCAAACAGAGGGGTGAAACTCAAAAAACACATGATTATCATTTGCGAATTGACTTACGCTAATGAGGTTTTTGGCTATCTTTGGAACATGAAGTAAGTTATTCAAATGAAAGACATGGCATGGTGAGGAAAGAGATTTAAGATAAGAGAAGCCAATGTTCAAGACATCCAAACATGTACCATTGCCCACATGTACTCGATTGTCTCCTTGATATTCTGATCCAAAGGAAAGATTTGCCAAGTCGTTGGTCACATGATTGGATGCACCCGAATCAGGATACCAATGATTATCCTTATTCAAATCATGCTGCAAAACAAACGCATTCATTTGTGACTGTGAACCGTGTTGCTGTCCAGAGAAGTTCTGTTGTCCAGGCATAGGTGAAAAGGGTTGTTGACTCCCATTTGAGTTCATGTTTGGACCCTGGAACCATCTCTCAAACCAATAGTAACATCGTTGAACTGTGTGACCAAAGTGACGACGGAGTTGGCATTGCGGCTTATTGCTGTTTGTATTCCAGAATCTTTGATTGTTTCCATTTCGTCCATTTCTAGTGTTATTGTTTCGATTGTTGCCATTTCCATTTGAAGACTCACCGGAGTTCGAAGAGGAAGCTTGCTTCGAAGTGGAGGAATGGGTGGTAAGATTGACAGAAGGCGTCGATCCATCTGGATTAATAGAAAGATTTCTTGCAATTCTATTCTCTTGAGCGAAAAGAAGAGAATATACCTTTTGAAGTGGGGGTGTCTCATCCTTTTCCGTTATGACCGAAACAGCAGAGTCATACTCAGTCCCCAACCCAGCACAGAGATGCAGGACATGGTCTTCATGCGACATCTTTCTTCCATCTGCCGCCAAGGAGTCAACTATATTCTTTACTTTTAGAAAGTACTCTTCTAATTTAAGATTACCTTTCTTGGTTGAACCCAGCTTGGATTTCAGATCCATAACTCTCGCTACATTTCTTGATGAAAAGCGATTGTTAAGTATCCTCCATACCTCACGGGCAGAGTCGCACTCCAACATTTCAGACATCAAAGAATTCGACATTGATCCCAAGAGTCAGGCGGTGATGAGATTATCTTGACGTACCCAGTGTTCATACGCAGGATTAGGGATTTTCGTTGATGCCGAAGAGCTGTCGGAGGCAACGAATTTGGAGGGAATTTCTACATCTTCTTCAATGTGGTGCTTCAATCCATGTCCCCTTAGGGCTGTAAGAATTTGCAATTTCCATAGAAGGAAGTTATCTTCATCAAGCTTTACAGTAGTAATCTTGCTCCCTGGATTGACAATCTTTAGATTCTGAGAAGCATTATCAAGGTCTGAGCCACTCTTCTCAGTTGAGGGGGAGTCCATGATCGCGGAAAAAAAAATTCAAGAAGTCGTTAGACTCTTAGGCTCTGATACCATATCAACATAACAAACCAACAGCAGTATAAGGACTCTTTAATGATCACAAATGAAATCTCATTACAGTGTATGGTGATCAAATCAGTGACCATATATATAGGCACACTGTGAAAACAATATAAACAAAATACTTCCAACTGATTAACAGAAACAAAGCTAACTCAAAACAGTACAGTTGAACACTTGACAACTAAATAACAGAGAGAAGAAGCTTCCATCCTTTCTTCTTTAGTGAACTCTCTTAACATGCCTATAGAAGGTATCCAACATTGTCTTATGAGTGTAAATCTATAGGTTCTAATTTAGATACTTCTTTAAAAATTTCTTAAAATATTTTTTTTTTCTATAAAAATGATCTTAATTAAAATTCTCATATAACTGGCTATATTTTCTTAAAGGATTTTTTTTTTACGACATATATTTTCTTAAAGGTGATGTAATCATAAGTTTGTTTTGTTGCACTACATCTTAGATTAATTCTACAATTTTCAAATTACCATAAAGAGATTTTTAAATATTTTTTTACTAGTAACGAGAAGGGAGAGAATCAACCTTAAAATGAATCTTAAAGAAGAGAGATTGTTTACCAATTTAATATTTTTGGAAATAATTTTTTCTTTCTTGCCAAACATTTTAGAATTTTTTTAAAAAAATATCTTTGTACATTTAAGATGTGTAAGGCAAGGTAGAAAAGACATGGACGAGTCTTTGTTGAATAAATCAAATTATAATATATATATTATAGATGATATTTTAATTATTTCATCTATTATGTGTGAGGATTCCTTTAAACAACAATCGATTTTTATTGTTCATGGCCATATTTTTTAATAATTTATGTTCATGGACATTGAAAAAGCTGGAGAGAGAATAGACATGTGACAATGATTTAGAGAGAGAATTCTAGATCGACCAATTATCAAATATATAATAATGCATTATTTGATCACTTATTTGAAATCAAGAAACAAAATTTTATTAAATATTTTAAATAATTTGAATATGTATTTGATGATAAATTTGATCTAAATTTAAAAAGTAGTTCAACGTGTTTAATAATAAGAAAATTGCAGTGGGTGGCAAATTGGACCAAATAAATAGCAAATATAGCACCATGTAAAAAAAAATTGCAAATATAGCAAAATCTATCCGAGTCTATCTGATAGACTTCGATTATCAGAGTTTATCAATGATACATTAATCAGAATCTATCAGTCTACTATAGACTCTGAATTCAGAGTCTATCAGTGTCTATTGCAGATAAACTTTGGTTAATCAAAATCTATTAGTGACTACCACTGATAGGCTCTAATTAATCAAAGTTGATAGTCACTGATAGATTTTGATTAATCGAAATCTATCAGCGATAGACACGGATAGAATCTGACAACAGTTTTTTGGTCTTGTACAATTAATTTTGCTATATTTTGCAATTAGTTTGCAACAGTGCTATATTTACTATTAATTTGGTCCAATTTGCCATTTATGCAACTGCCCCTTAATAATATATATAATTTAAAAAATCAGAGGTATTTATCAAACTGAATTCTTTTTAACAACTATCAACTGAATATTTAGTTGAATTTGAAATGTTATTAAATCAAGGTATTAATATATATTATGCTTTAATTTTGTATAATTAAGATTTTACAATAGTATACATAATTTACATTGTAACTATGTTATACAAAATTTTAATGTGTTTGATGCCATTTTCTTGTTTATATTATGCTTTCTCTTAATTAAGATGGTGGGTTATTATTATTATTATTTATTATTGTTTTATTAGTTCAACAACATTTCACAACCGTTATAAAAAAAAAAAAAAAAAAACAACAACAACAACAATTCACAACCTAGATTCAGTTTGATAAATCAGAGGTATTTATCAAACTGAATTCTTTTTAACAACTATCAACTAAATATTTAGTTGAATTTGAAATGTTATTAAATCAAGGTATTAATATATATTATGCTTTAATTTTGTATAATTAAGATTTTATAATAGTATACATAATTTACATTGCAACTATGTTATACAAAATTTTAATGTGTTTGATGCCATTTTCTTGTTTATATTATGCTTTCTCTTAGTTAAGATGGTGGGTTATTATTATTATTATTTATTATTGTTTTATTAGTTCAACAACATTTCACAACCGTTAAAAAAAAAAAAAAAACAACAACAACAACATTTCACAACATGGATTCAAACCTCTGACATATATATATCTTTGTAACGCTCCAGGCCCAAGATTTGGAATAGGCATTCCCCCACAAACCAACACGAGGTTCGGCCTGACGACGTTACCAAGAGTGAAGACTGTCCCCAGAAACCAACACGAGATTCTTCTAGCATGCTTTGAGGAAAATTCCCAGAAGGTCACCCAACATAGAACTTCTCCAAGCTAAGCACGCTTAACTTCAAAGTTCCTATGATTGAGCCACCGAAAAGGAAGGTGCACCTTGTTGGTATAGGTAGTACCTATCAATTCTTTTAAGCTTTATCTTGACCGTTTCCATGTCCTTAGGATCCCTCTCATTCGGATGTGATCTTGGTTCATTCATGTACCCCTTTTAACCTCGGGCGTCACAATCTTAATCAGTTAAATTATGCTTAGGTTGACAAAGTGTTGAATGGTTGAAAAGAGAGAATTGATTACTATCTTTTTTATCAATAATTTGTTTTATAGGTTTATATGTATATTCACCGGGATATAACTAGAATTTTATTAAAATTTGCATGGGAGGTTTTAATAATTAAGGCCCCGTTTGATAACCATTTGGTTTTTTGTTTTTTGTTTTTGAAAATTAAGCTTAAAAACACTACATGCACATACAAGTTTCTTTGTTTTGTTATCTACATCCTTCCCATGTTTTCAAAAACCAATTCAAATTTTGAAAACTAGAAAAAATAGTTTTCAAAAGCTTGTTTTTGTTTTTGAAATTTGGCTAGGAACTTAAGTGTGACAACGATGAAAACCATGGTAAGAAAATTGGATGAAAACAAGCAAAATTTTCAAAAATAAAAAACCAAAAACCAAATGGTCATCAAACAGAGCCTAAAATGTTATCAATTTTAAACTGTCATCATTTAATTTATATGTTAGATGTAAGTTTTTAACTCTCATGGCCGTTTTAATTTGTCATCTTAAGAAATAGATAGATAGCAATTTTAAACTGTATTCATTCATATGTGGCTCTGCGCTTAACCCGAGTATTTGTTTTCTCTGTAGAAGAAATGTTGAAACTCTAGACCACCTCTTTGTCCACTGCAATTGGGCTTCCTCCATCCGAAATAGATTTAATTTCACTGCTGGCATCCAAGCTCCTTGCCCTCCTTCGATCGATTATCTTTGTGCAGAAGCTTTCGAGGTTAGAGCTAAAACGCAAAGAGACATTTTTTGCCGAAATTTCTTTGTAGCCACTCTATGGATATTATGGAAGGAGAGAAATGCTAGAGTTTTTCAGGAGACCTCTCTCACTATTGGTCAGATCTGGGAAGATTCCACCTCTTATGCTGCTCTTTGGTCTACCAATTCAAAGGCTTTTGCAAATTATGATGTTGCTTCTATTGCTCTTAATTGAATTTCTTTTTTGTAATCTTGTTGTTGCAAGCTTGTATGTTCCTTACATACTCCCTCAATAAATACCCTTTTTCTAAAAAAAAACTGTAGTCATTCATCAACTTCCATCATCGTCGTAAACTAACAATGACAACTTGGTAGATGACAGTTTTTAATCATCGCTTAAAACCATCAACTTTAGATTACAATACGTTAACAAAGATGTGTGATTGATTTATAGCCATCATCATACCCTACAATGACAACTGAAAAATATTGGTTGCTAATCGTTATCATACCAATACACGAGAGCAACTTAGAGCTAGTAACGACCATTGGAAGGTGAAATTCCACCCTTTCAAAGCTTTTTTCACATCGATGCATACTCTGACTAAACATATATAAAATATATAAAATTAACAAACATGACTGGATTATATAAAACTCTCTTGAATATTTTAAAGGGTTGATCTTATTTTTGCACGAACTAAATCGTTATGAGACTAATTTAAACTACTAAATTGTTACTTAATGAAAATAAAAATAAAGGGAACAAAAATATTTTTTAACCAAAATTTTAATTAATTCTTTTTTTTTTTAGAATATATTTTAATTAATTCTTTATGACTTATTGATCTAACTCCGCATATTGTCCCTACTTGTTTTTATTTTGAATACATGACACATTTATATTTTGTACATGACAATAAAATCAAATTAAAAAAAAAACACTTTATAACAATTTGTGAGAGCTAGTTTCAACAAGAGCATGGCCTCGTAGGATCAAACTTAAAACTTTTTAATTAAAAATATCAGATTTAAAATTGAGTTCAAATCATAAGGACTAAAGTGAAAAAAATGACAGACAAACTGTGACAATTTTGATTATTAATTGTGTGTCTATTTGCAAGTTTACACTTCTTCCCTCTATTCATTTCCAACCTTTTTTTTATCAACTTTGGTTGCATTTTCTTCACAAGTATGTGGAAAGCGTGGTGAAGTGTTTTATTTACTCAATGTTTGGATTGGCTTATCCAAACACAATCCAAATTGAAATATGAAAGGCAACGTGGCACTCATATATATGTTTCCATTTGGGGCCCTAATCCAAACACAATTTTTAAATTGAAATCTCAAAAGCAATGTGGACTAGAATGAGTTGAATAAAACAAATATTAATAAATAGCATTGATGATAATTTATGTTCTTGTGTTCTGTTAGAGATTCCTTAAACATCTGCCTTTTTCTATTGTTATTGGCCTTATTTAATAATTTAATTTCATGGACATTCAAAAAGCTTGGAGAGAGAGAGATAAGATGGACGAATTTTGAAATTTTCATAAAGTTGTTGTTTTTTCTTAGATTTTTTTTTTCTCATAAATTTGATAAAGACATATAAAGAATAATTGTTCTAGAAAAAGTAAAGAAAAAAAGAAAAATAAAGAATAATTGTTTCAATGTAATGAACTAATGGTCAAGAAAGTTTTAGGGGATCATTATTGAGTACCAGGATGAATTATTTATTAGAGAGAATTCTACATCAGTGGACGAACCTATTATGGGTGGGGAATTCGAATGTCTGACCTCTCCGAATACATGTCAATTATCGTCCAGCTATGCTCACTTTGACGATTTAGAATAGATTTGGTTAGTTATTTGAGATGAATTTGAAAATAAGGAATTACAAAAACAATACAAATGAAAAGTGTAATCTATATTTTTAGTATTTTGAATATGGTATTAAATTTATAAAAAGAAAAATGCACTTTTGGTTTCGAGTTTTGAAACTCAACATTCTTAGGGGCCGTTTGGTGCGCCGGAATTTGATTGGAATGGTAATGGAATCTGATTCCCATGGAAATATTTTGCTGGAATCATGATTTCCATGTCCGTGTTTGGTGCATTGGATTTGGGTTGGAATTAATGGAGAGAAAAATAGTGGGATCCACCAAAATTATGAAAAAAATGGAGAGAGAAATAGTGGGACCCACCAACATGTGGTTAAAATAGAAAACGAAATGGTGGGTCCCATCAAAATTATGAGTAAAAATGGAGAGAGAAATAGTGGGACCCACCAAAATGTGGGAATGGATTGGAATCCACATGCCCATCCTTTCATTCCAACCCCGGCCAACCAAACAAGGGCATCCATTTCCATTCCAATCCAATCCAAACCCATGAAACAAACAGCCCCTTAAGGATTTCATTACATTGTTGGTCCCTCCGTCCAATTTTTCATTAAATCCTTACGGAGTGTTGACGCAACACCATTTAATTAATTAAAATATATTTTTTTTATTATTTCATTTCTTCTCCTCCTTCTTCTTCAAGTCCAACCACCAACCCGTGACCACCGATCGTCGTCGATCGCCGCTGACAGAGTTTTTTTTTTTTTTTTAATCTTTTTCTTCTCTCTTCTTCCTTTCTTCTCATTTCCCTTGTTTTTCCTTGATTCAAATCTCTCACTCGCCATCGCGTGCACCATCTCCCTATCTTTCTCTTGGATCCTCGCACTGTCGTCCCCTCCACTTCTCTCCCTATTATTTAAACTATATTCATTTTGATATATTTGATTTTGGTATTATTCGAGTTTTCATGATTTTTCTATTTTATTTTTTTAAAAAAAAATGAAATGAAATGAAATAAAATAAATAATTTTATTCATCAACTTCAAAAATATATACTTTAGTTACTATTAACTTTTTAAAATTTTATATATTTTAGTAGTTACTGCTTTATGCACCCTTTTAATCATCTTATTGTTATCCACAAGATTGAATGAAACCAATATTAACGAGAGAGAAAAGGGATGTCACAGGAGTTTGATGGAACGCATGACTTTTTACACTGATACTATGTTAAACCACGGGAAAATTTCTAGTACTACAGTAGTACCTACTCCCTCCATTCAGCATTTGACACGTCATTTAATGAGTATTTAATAATATAATATTTTATTCTATGGGTCCCACACTATTCTTAAATACTACTTACATGGCAAACAATTAATGGAGGTACCGTAGTACTGAAAATTTTCCCGTTAAACCACTACTCGACCCAAAATTTAAGTTGATGAGTTACGATAAATTTAATTATATTAATACTTTAACATAAACAGATACAAATGATGGACTAACCATTTTATTCATCGCAATATATAACATAAAGTTTTCATCATTCCTCTGACCACATGATTATTGTTACGCACAAGATCAAACGAAATTAATTCGCACAGACAAAGGACTTTTTACAAAATGCACTCCATCGCTCCAAGTTAAGGTTCCAAAAGAGTAGCCATAGTTTGTATAGAGGGCAGTGGAAATTGTAACCTTAAAGGAAATCTTCTTCACTTGGGAACTAAAAGCCAACTCTGGAGGCTCAACACTCACCTTGGTTCCGGGTGGAGCCTCGATCACTGCCCTATAAATGGAGGTCAAGTTCCCTACATTTGTCACAGTCCGAGTCACAGTGGTGGAGTTCATGAGTGCAGGTATTGTAATGGTCGGCAAATTCAAATCCAAAACCGAAGGCCTTTGCAATGGACATTCTGTTTTTTGCTGCGTTAGCTGAGAAATGTATGAGCCCTCATAACCCATGGCGCAAAGGTAATATATGTAATCTGTGGTGTCCAAATCGTAGACGAGGCCTGGGTCGGCGGCAGCGTTGGGGTCTACCACTCCACCACCGTAGTCGAATGGGTCGGCAACTTTAGGTGGAGAGTTCTCGGCAAAAATGGGCAATCCAGAAAGGTCATTTGCACGTGCTATATTTGTGGAAATGAAAGTCATTATCTTTGTTAAGAAAATATTTACACATTCTTAGTCAAATTAAAAAGGGATAAATTATAAAAAAAAAAGAAAAAATACCTTTGAAATGTGGGGTTGGTTTCAATTATACCCTTGTGAACTTTCAAAATTTTCATTTTAGCTCTTAAAGTTTAAAGTTTGTTTCAAAATGACCATTTGAGACATTTTCCGTTAAAGCTATGCACGAAAAGTGGTGTGTTTTCATGTTCAAATGTGTTCACATAAGCAACAATACATATGCAAACACATCATTTTCCGTTCATAAATTTAACGAATAAAAAATGTCTTTAACAATAATTTAACCTTAAAAAAAAAAAAATTAAAAGTTATAGTCTTTTTAGTTCTTAGAGCATGGAATGAGTTAAATAATAAAACAACCGAATGGTTATCAAACGAGGTCTTAAGATTTATGTTTTAGAGGTGGAATGAGGAAGAGTCGTTATTTATGCGTACCTGTGGTGATGAGGGCTGATTTAATGGCAGCTGGTGACCAAGTAGGATGCAGGGATTTGAGAACAGCCACAATACCAGACATATGAGGTGCGGCCATGGAAGTTCCTGATTTTATTGCAAACCCTTTGTCGTTAAAAATATCAAGGAGTGAAGTGGCGGCAAGAATGTTGGATCCAGGAGCCGCTATGTCTGGCTGCATGTTTAAACTTATAATTTTAAGGGTAAATTCACAAAACTTAGACATCACACTTAGGTTGGTTGTTTTCTTTTACCCATTAAAATTTAAAAGTTCCAATTACATCCTTAGAACTTTTAATTTAATTCTAACACATTTGTATTCTCAATATCATTGGCTAATTTTTTATGTGACATATTCTTGGACTCTAGGATAAAAAAAGAAGACGACTGAGGGTCCGTTTGGAATAGATTTTAATTTAAATGTTTTTCAAGAATGTATTTTTTAAAAACATTTTGTATAAAAATTGTTTAGAATTTAAACACTCATATGTTTGGTTGCATTTACTCACAAATGTTTTTATACACAAGTTATTGTTTACTTAAGAAGTCTTTTTAAAAAGTTGGTTTCAAGTGTTTCTCACAAAATGGTTTATTTATCAATCTCATTTTCTAATAAGTCATTTTTAGTGGTTGTCAAAGACTAGATTTTTTTTTTCAAAATGACTTATTGTCAAAATTAAACACTTGAAAAATTAAACCAAACACACCATAAGGATATGTTTGGTGTTTAACTAATTTTCAAGTGTTTAATTTTTTTAAAAAAGTCATGTTGAAAAAAATTATAGTGTTTGGCAACCACTAAAAATGACTTATTAAAAAATCAGATTGAGAAATAAACCATTTTGAAGGAAACACTTGAAAACAAACTTTTTAATTAAAAAAAAAAGTTTTTAAGTATATAATAACTTGTGTATAAAAACACTCATGATCAGTAAATGTAACCAAACATATGAGTGTTTAAACTCTAAACAACTTTTATACAAAATGTTTAAAAAATGCATAAAAACATTTAAACTAAAGGCATTCTAATCGAATCCTAATTAGTAGGATAAAAAAAAAAAAAAAAAAAGGAGATCAAGAGATACCTTGAGAATTGCGGGGGAAACAGAATTTGGACCTCTGGATGAGAAATAGGCTATCTTAGATGATATAGGCTTGCCGACAATGGTTGTTGCTCCACTCAATCTTACCAATGGATTACTTTTACAGCATTCATTCAATTAGACGATTCATTATTTAGTTTTTTGAACAATTACCAAACTGAATAGAAAAATGAGTGAATATTTATCAACTATGTTGCAGGCACGTTCACAATTAGATTAGGAAGCTTTTTGTGTGGATCCTTCGTGTGTATAATAATATGGATGAAGAAGTTGTGTCACAACTTCAATTTTGTCAAAAGAATTACAAAAATAGCCATAGAAATTATCCTTTCGTTTATAATAATATGCTAGTGCCAATTTTCCAAATTGTAAAAATTTGGTATACTTGGTCTTAAATTTATGGGAGTGAAATTTTTAAGAAAATGAATATATATAATCTGTAAAGGTGCATGAATGAATTAATATTTAATTTACCTGTTTTCCAAGGAGTAAAAGTATAATTTTGTGCCAACGTCGGGATCCACGAGGATGCATGGAATTATTGCAGAGATGGATGTCAAGATATCGTTCTGTTGGCCGGCGACAATTATCCCCCTCCCATTTGCTCTAGTCACCGCCACCGCCGCCACCTCCACCGTGGTCAATATAGTCTTCGTGTCGACTCCATCAGAAAAGCAGAGAACCACCTTCCCACTTAAGAAAGTTTCATTTCCAAAAATGCCATTACATCTGCCTCCAAATCCAAGGTGATGTATGTGACATAAGGCGTTTTTCAAATACTATAATACTAAAATGTATCATATTCAATTCTAAATTTTATTTTGGTATTTAGAGATTTGGATCTTTCACGTATCTTGGTATTATTAGCTACGATTTTTCTATTTTATTTTTTAAAACAATGAAATGAAATAAAATAAAATAACTAATTTTATTCATGAACTTCAAAAATATATACTTTAGTTTACTATCAACTTTTTAAAATTTTACATATTTTAGTAGTTATTGTTTTTGCACACTGATATTTGTTCCCTGTGATAATATTACCTAGTTAACCTATATGACTCAAATCTGTAACACCTTTATATACACTCAAGCTACATTAATCATATTCTATTAAAACAAAAAGAAATGTGGGGACGAAAATAATAATCTTTTAAAAAGTTAGAGGCTAAAATAATCTTTTTTGGAAATCTTGAGACTATAATAATAGAATAGATGTTAAATTGTATAAAATGTCCTTGGATTTATGGTGCTATGTAGTTCAACTTTCAAAAGTTTTAATTTAATTCCTAATTAAAGTTACGTTTAAAATTGTTTCAAAATAGTTTTTTTTATTTGTCAATTTTTCCATTAAATGAAATTGTGACAGTGGATTGCTCAATGGCATGTGGGTTGTAGATTTCAAATTATATGTACCTAAATTTTGAAGTTTTAATTATCAATTTATTGTTTCAAAATTTTTTCATTTTGACATTCAAAACCACGAGGATATATTAGCCATCCTGTTAAAATGAAGATGAAAATATGATGTGAAAATGTGATGTGGTGATGACAGGATTATAGAAACGACCTACCATAAGCTTTAGATGCACCTATTTTTTATACTTTCATAGATCAAGATGAGAATTTAAACCAATAAAAGAAAAATATACTTAGGTGTCATATTGGATTGTAGGGATCTCCCGATACACCACAATTAAAATGTTGACGAGATTTTTTTTTTACATTTTCTACCTTTCTCTTTTAGTTGTTAAACTTTGATTGTATAAGAATATCCTTCCACATTCGTATGCAAGGAAGTATGGTTTTAAAAAGTAATTTTAACTAAAAACCAACCTCGCCAGAAACACCAACTGACCGACAATGTCCTTTTTTGCGGAGAACAAGCTTTGGCCCTGTCAAGAAAAAGACGTAAACTTTTAATGCAATTCCACCCATCAAACAACCTTATATGTGACACGGGTTAATGGGGGCTATAGAGCTCTATACCAAATAAGTGGTGTTATTTGGAAGAGTAATGGAAGCAAGAAAAGCTCTATCCATTGTACTCGCAGCCACAGTCAAAACCCAAGGCGCAGTGTTCTCCACCGTCTGCTGAAGAGGCCCATCATTTCCACCAGCACACACCACAGAAATCCCCCTCGCAATAGCATGAAACAAACCAATTGCAACTCCGCCATCAAGTTCATTGAACTCTGGAACCAATGGATTTGAACCTCCAATCGACATCGATATCACATCCACGCCGTCGTGAATGGCCTCGTCTATGGCAAGAAATATGTCCGCTGCCGACCCCTGGCCGTGGATGCCCCACAAGACCTTGTATATGGCCAACCGTGCGAGTGGTGCACCACCCCTCACCGTGCCAATGCCGAGGCCAAGGTAGCTGACATTCGTCACAAATGAACCTGCAGCCGTGCTGGCGACGTGGGTTCCATGTCCGCCGAGATCTCGTGGTGATAAGTATTCGTCAGCCAGTGCCTCCTGCCCATGGTCCACGATCAAGGCCTTCACGAACCAACGTGCTCCTATGATTTTTCTGTCGCAATTTGTGGAATTGAATTCTTCTCCTGATTCACACATGCCTTTCCATCTTGATGGGACTGGACCCAACCCTCTGTCATTGAATGCTTCCGACTCCGGCCAAATTCCTATTAACAAATTAAATTTCTACCTCTTATTTTCCAATCTCTAGTATGTACTTTTCAGTACCCATAATGAGAGAGAGATCAGTTGTACCTGAATCAATGACACCTATAATGATATCTTCACCCATTTTACCGCGATGGAGAAGATTAGAGTCAGAGGGAGAGGATGAGAGCCCAAGAAAATCCCAACTTCTTGTTGTCTGCATTTTGTAAACTGAATTTGGAAGAACTCGAACCACTCCAGACATTTCTGACATATGTTCCATTATACGTTCATAGCATCATTTTTTTTTTTTATTTCAGTATATATTGGAAATATAATATTAGGATTATTAGTTTGATATATCTGAATTTCATCGCTATATCTTTTTGGTTCTTAGTGATTTTTATTCTCCATAAGATATTGGAATATTATATCTCCCTTCCTTTCTATCACCATCCTTAGAAAGTTTCTAATAGATGCACAATTTTTTTTTTCTTTAATTTGGTGTCTAATAATTTATTGTCATAATTTCGTCTACTTAACATCTATGCCATCAAACCTATCAACCTACACTCACTACGTAGTGTTTACATAATAATAGTGACATAGTACTTTAACTTTAAACAAAAGTTCAATCATCTATTAGAAATCTTTTAGAATTTATAGACCAAATAGACATAAATACCAAATAAATTTTTCTTAAAATATATATAGATAGAATTTTTAAAATTTAAAGCCTCCTAATGAATATTTTAAAGCACCAATACTAAATACAAGTTTGAAAATTTAGGGACCATCAATATATTGACTGACAATTTAATTTGGAGAAATTATTAGAGGGGACAATTTGGATAACACAATTTGGAGAAATTATTTGATGAGGTCTAAACAATTCCACGGTTTTAAAGAGGCAACCATATTGTGGCGGCCTTATTCAATAATTTGTCCACAATTTGGTCAATTAATTCCTTATGTTTGATAAAAAAAAATTATATTTGTATATTTACCAGCTAGTTGTTGAGCCTGAGACTTGGTGAGCTTGGCTGCAAAGCCAGAAAAGCCATGTCTATAACTGTACACCATTGATTCCGACGACTTCTCCTTGCTTCATTATCCAAAATCAGAATGAAAACATATATTTTTTTTGTACAAATTAAGTTTGTCAGCAAATTAAATCAACAAAAAATTAAAGAAAAATGATAAACCGAAGAGATTACCTTCCCAATACAGTGGCCAGTAAATCATGGTGAGACTCAGTTGTTAAATTAATATCATCGTATTGCCTTTCTCCGAGGTAAACGATGTAAACCTGAACACATCGAGTGATCAAATTGCAAACTTAATCTACAAATTAATATGACCAACGTTTTAAGAGCTAATTAAATTCCGACATTACAGAAGCAAATCAAAGACAAAATGGGATATACCTTGCGATTTTGATCATCAGCTTCGGCCATGGGTTTGTAGGCAAACATTGAAAACAAAGCATAAATTGTCATAACTCCAACAATCAAACGACCTTGGCTGTTCACCATTGTTGTCACCCTGTGTTTTCTCAAAGGTATCAAATTTTAGTGATGAAGAAAGAGAAACTATGGGACTAATAATACAAATGGATCAGAACCCATTGGCTGTGAGAGATTGGGTAGAAAAAGTATGTGGCTTTATAGGAAGAGTTGATGGACTATGGTCATATTGATTTAGAGAAAGGATATCCCACACTAGGTTAAAAATAATATAGAATTAATAGTTTTGGAGAGGAGAGAGAAATTTGGAAGAGAGAGATTTTGGGGGAAATTTGTAGCAAATCTTTTTTTTTCTTGCGTACAACAAACATCAGAGGGTGATTTGAGGCTTCGACTTCAAAAATAGGAATACATGTCAATTACTGTTGAACTATGATCAATTTGACTAGTTTAAAATTCATTATATTACTGTTTGATGTCATTTTCGAGTTTGATTAAGTTTAAATATGGAACGTAGTAGAACATAGAATAGTCTGCCTCGAATGAGACACATTGTAATATATAGATGATAGTTATAGATGATGAATTTTCATCGACAACAACTATCATTTTCTATTGTTCTTGGCCCTTATTTAATAATTTTTCTCCATGGAAATTGAAAAAGCTGGAGAGATAAGGATAGATATTATGGAGTGTTAAAGATGATATAATTAAACTTACGTAAGCTTATGGGTTAGTGATGATATATTTAACATGATATTAGTAAGTCTTGTACTCAAACCCTGCAAGGAAGTCTCCTCCCCAATTAATATTCGCTTTCACTCGTTGGAATTTCTAAGATTTTCAAACTCATGAGGAGGAGTGTTAAAAATTGAGATAATTAGGCCCCGTTTGATAACCCTTTGGTTTTTTGTTTTTGGTTTTTGAAAATTAAGATTATACACACATATTTTCACCTATAAGTTTTTTGATTTTGGTATCAATCTTCTATCTTGTTTTCAAAAACCAAGTCCAATTTTGGAAATAAAAAAAAGTAGTTTTCAAAAACTTGTTTTTGTTTTTAAAATTTGGAAATTCAAATGCAACATTAACTAGGATGAAAGCTATGATAGGAAGTCTAGAAGAAAACAAGCATAATTTTCAAAAACCAAAAACTAAATGGTTATCAAACGGGGCCTAAATTTATTGTATCCCGTATATATGGCTTCAACCAAAGAAGTCAAAGGTTCAAATATTCTTGTTGTACTAAAACAAAAAAGAATTTGAATTCTTACCTCGATGTATTATTAAACTAAAAAAAATAGTAAATTTACCACTTAGCTATGCTCATCTGTGTTAGTTGTGAGTGTATGTAAGATTTTTTTTTTTTTTTAAATGATGATCGAGTACGTTAAGTGTCTTTAAAGTTACACGACAGTGAGATAATATTTTCTATCTAATCGACTAATGGGTAACAAAAAAAATTTATAAAGAGGTTTAAAAAAATCATAAGAACAACATTGAAACTTTGATAAAATCATATATAAATGAACTAAACGTCTCAAGTTTTGGTAATTCTTGATAAGTATTCCATATTGCGAGTGCGAGTGGTGGAGCCTAGACACAAAACCTTTCTGTGTGGCAGTGAATTATCCATTAAGAAGCTGAAAAGATAAAGTTCATTTTAACGATCTGTGGTTGAAAGTTCTTTATATTATTGGTTTGATATCATTTTCGAGTTTGATTAAATTGGAATATGGCACATAATGTTGAAGAGAGACATGGAATAGTCTATGCTGAATGAGACACAATTGAAATGTATAGATGGCATTTTGTGTTGGTTCATATTCTTTGAATTTTCTTTTGAACAACTCTCTTTCTATTGAGCTTGGCTTTATTTGATCATTTTTCTTCATGGACATTGGAAAAACTTGAGAGAGGACTGAGATATGAAGGTTTGAGTTTGGAAAATTGCATAAAATTGAAAACAACATGTCAAGAAGGATTATTTTAAGGTATTGGCCAAGAAACAGAGGCAGATCTATTAAGAGGCTAGTAAGGACACGTATTGAGTTTTTCTTTTTTGATACACACTGGAAATTACAATTTAATAATTTGTATTACATTTATCAGTTTAGTATCAACATGCCCTCTGCTTTGTTGGTGTCAGTGTCCGTTTTCATTAATCACGTCTTGAGTCCGATCCGTTTTTACACAATGTTATCCATTATCATTAAATTTATTATTTAATTATAAATGTTTTCATTAATTTTATTATTTAATTATATTTTTTTTTTATTTATCGTTTTTTCTCCAAAATTATGTTGATATATTTGTTTCTTTTCAAAAAGAAAAATGTTGATATATCTGTTTTTGTTGCAAAACTTTAATTCAGTTTTTTAATTTAATAGTTTTTTTTTTTATTAAACTTTTTAAATTTTTATTTTGATTGCATAAAGACTATAATCCAATTAATGAAATAGTCTCATTTCACAAAAAAAAAAAAAAAAAAAAAAAAAAAAAAACAAACAAACAAAAAAACAAAAACAAAAACAAAAAAACAAAAAAACAAAAACAAAAAAACAAAATATTTCAAATTTAATTCCATTTCTGATATATTTATATAAATAATTTCTGTATATTTTCTATTTATCAAACTAATTTTATTTATATAGTTTGATATTTAATATTACCTAATTTAAACAAAAAGAACAAAAGGAAAAGAATCTTCTAAAAAAAAAAAAAAAGAAAGAAAAGAATATATATGTGTGTGTTGTCATTAATTTTCATGGAGAACTAATTTACAATGAGAGGAGGAAAAAAGAAGTATTTTCTTATAAGAGTATTTTTTTTAATTTTTTTTTTTAAAGTTCAAGAGTATTAATGACGAAATTGAAACTTTAACGAATTCCTTCCAAAAATTAACGGTAATGATATTTTTGAAACATTTTTTTTTTTAAAGTTCAAGGGTATTTTTGAAGCTTTTTAAAGTTGAGAGGTATTTTTTAAACAAACCTCATAGTTCAAGGATATTTTTTATAATTTAGCCTTCTTTTAATTAACTTTTCTAACAAACCCATAATTTTGCCCCCAGTCTCTTTTTGACTCTTGGGTTAAGCCTAGCTAAACAAGAATCTCTCTCGATAAAATGCAAATTTCTCTCCACACTCCACACTTTTGGTCCAGTTTCTGTTAAGTAGGTTTCCACCTCCAGAGTAAATAAAACTTGCATACTTGATCATGAAGGCCCTATAAATAACCAGAAAACTTGATACAAGATAGACTCAACTAATAAAAAACTTATAAATTGATGATGACAACCAAAATAACCAACCAATTTTACATTCTAATACACTAACCTTGGTCCATTATTGTTCGAGTTATAACAAAATAGACCCACACAAGAGACAAACCATTTTATTTATCATTACAATAAGTAGCATAGAGTTTTTCATTCACAGGCTACCATATATGGTCACACACAAGATCAAAAGAAATGAACTCGCACAGACAAGGGACTTTTAACAAGATGCACTCCATCAGTCCATGTTAAGGTTCCAAAAGAGTACCCGTAGTTCATAAACATGGTGGTGGAAATCGTAACCTTAAAGGAAATCTTCTTCACTTTGGAGTTGAAGACCAACACTCGGGGCTCCACACTGACCTTGATGCCAGGGGGAGGTTCGACCACTGCCCTATAAATGGAGGTCATGTTCCCTACATTGGTCACAGTTCGAGTCACAGTGGTGGAGTTTGTGAGTTCAGGCACTGTAATGGTCGGCAGGTTCAAGTCCAACACCGAAGGTCTCTGCAAGGGGCACTTTGTTTTTTGCTTGGTTAGGTGAGCAATGTCTGAAACTTTATAACCCATGGCGCAGAGGTAATAATATACGTAATCACTGGTGCCCAGATCGTAGATCAGACCTGGGTCGGCGGCTGCGTTGGGATCCACCACTCCACCGCCGTAGTCAAATGGGTCGGCGACTTTGGGAGGACTGCCGCTGGCAAAAATTGGCAATCCTGAGGGGTTCTTTGCACGTGCTACATTTGTGAAAAATGGGAAATTAAATGCAAGTGTATAAATTAAACGATAAAAATCATTTTCAAACCCTAACCTTAGCAGGTGGTATCAATTTTAACTCTCAACTTTCAATTTCATTAAATTGAACCTCAAATTTAATAGATTGTATCAATTTTAACCTCAAATTTGCAAAAGTGTTACAATGTAGACCTTTGGTTAACTTTTCATTTAAATCATCATTAAAACATGTGATTGGCAATTTGTTCCATTTTTATTAAAAAAAAAAATTCACATTGCACCTAAGTTACATTGGTTCCTTGTAAGAATTTCGTTGGAGAAACTGTTTATTTGAAGAAATCAAACACTTTAGACTGATTCTTCTCACTGAAATTAAAAGTTAAGGGTTAAAATTGATACAACCTGCTAAGTTTGAGGTTCAATTTGATGAAATTGAAAGTTCAAAGTTAAAATTGATATAACCCTCTAAGTTTGGGGTTAAAAATTATTTTTTTCCAAAATGTAAATTAGGATTTTGTTCTTAAAGTTGCATAAATTACTACGATTATATTTGTTATTAGGGCACTTAGCTTGCACATATAGAAAAATAGGTCAACATATAATTGCAAATATAGCAAAACATAATAACCAATCCGAGCAAATGACCAATAAAGCATGCTATCACTAATAGAAATCTATTGTCTATCAGTGGCTATTAGTGATAGTCACTGATAGAAGTCTATCAGCAGCTATCAATTATAGAATTCTATCAGTAATATCAACGATTACCACTCATAGAATTCTATCTGTTTTGAAGTCTATAAATGAGACTATCACAAAAAGTTTAGTTCAATTTGAGTATCTAATTACATATTAACGTTTTCATTTTATATCTTGATCTTTTCTTTGAATGTGCACGAGCTCACTTCTCAAAACCAACATTGCTAAGATATTCTCATATAGTAGCATGTATCAACTTTATCCATATCATATTCTATTCAAATTCATCCATTATGCAAGCTTTTATGCAACTAATATAAATATTTATATTGTTTATTCTCACAAATATGGCAAAATAGACTCTTTCCATCATTGATAGTCTCTTATAAATCAATGATATCAATACTATCACAAATAAAACTCTATTTGTATTTAAGTCTATAGTCACTAATATAGACTCCTTTTATTATTTGATTGATAGAATCCTATCTGCATTGATGTATTGAAATCTATTATTGGCTATCATCAATGAAATTATTTAATCTATTTAAATAATAGAAGTTTACCTGTCATGATAGACTTCTATCATTGATAGAATTTTATATGTATGGAAGTTTATCAATGATAATCATATATATAATTATATTAGTATTAAAGTCTTTTAGTGACTATCAACGATAGACTCAATACAGTTAGAATTCTATTTATGATAGTCATTGATAGATTTCAATACAAGTAGAATTCTATATGTGGTAGTCATTGATAGATTTTAATATTACATAAAAATTAGTTCAATTTGAGCATTTCAATTTCTTTTCATTTGGATTCCTCTATTTGCGTTTTTCACCGGTAGTCATGACAGAAAATAGATAAAATTCTAATAAATGATATTAGTCTATCAATGACTATCACAGGTAGAATTCTATCAGTGAAGTATCACCGATAGAATAAAGGACAAAACGGGAATAAGAAAAAGGATAATTGTAATGGGTGGCAACATGAAGGTAAATAATTACAAATATAGCAATTTTTAAAAATATTTGCAAATATGGCAAAATTTTTGAATTAATTTTTTATATTCCTAAATTGCCCCTGTGTGCCCATCTTCTTCTTCCTCGTCAGTTTTTTTTTTTTTTTTTTTTTTTTTTTTTTTTTTTTTACTGATAGAAAGTCTTTTTATTACTGATAGATTCTATCAGTGGTAGAAAAATTTTCTATCAGTGATAGAAAGTTTCTATCACTGATAGAATAAAGTTTCTATCAGTGATATTTCTATCACTGATAGATTCTATCAGTGGTAGAAAAAGTTTCTATCGGCGATAGAAAGTTTCTATCGGCGATAGAAAGTTTCTATCGGCGATAGAAAGTTTCTATCACTAATATTTCTATGACTGATAGATTCTATCAGTGGTAGAAAAATTTTCTATCAGTGATAGAAAGTTTCTATCACTGATAGAATAGAAGATTTCTATCACTAATAGAAACTTTTTCTATCAGTGATAACAGATTTCTATCACTGAGATAGGTTCTATCAGTGATAAAAAAAACTTTTTATAGAAAATCATAGAAAAACTTTTGATAAAAAATCTTTCAATCTCTGACCACCCATAAAAATCTTTCTATCTCCGATAGAAATCTTTCTATCACCGATATATTCTATAAGTGATAGAAAAACTTTCTATCACCGATAGAAAAGCTTTCTATTAGTGATAAAAGATTTCTATCACTGATAGAAATTTTTACTATTCTATCAGTGATAGAAAGATATTCTATCAATGATAGAAAACTCTTGGTAGAAAATCTTTCAATCCCTGATAGAACCTATCAGTGATAGAAATCTTCTATCAATGAGACTGATAGAAAAACTTTTCGTGAGTTATAGAAAATCTTTCTCTATCAGTGATAGAAGATCTTTTGTTTCTATCAGCGATGGTGATACATGGTGAAATCGAGCATTGAAAAATAAAGAAAAAACGAACGATTATAGAAATCAAACACTGAAAAGCAAAAACCAAACACTGATAGAAAACCAAATAACAACAACCAAACACTGATAGAACACCGAACAAGTGATAGAAAAATATCTATCGCCGATAGAATTTATCAGTGAAAGAAAATTTCTATCACTGATAGAATCTATCAGTATAGAAAAACTCTCTATAAGTGAAAGAAAATCTGGAGGGGTATTTTAGTAAATGCAACACACAAACTATTAGATTTTGCCATTTTTGCAATTTTTTTTTGTGGGTTGCTAGATTTGCAATTATTTTGGCTCATATTGCTATTCTTGCAACCGGCCCTAAGAAAAATTCATTTAATTGTTTTGTCATATTTACAGATTTTTTTTTTCATTTTTACTATATTTACAAATAGGAAAATACAAATCGCTACCCATCACAATTATCTTTGTTATTTAGAGGGTTGTTAAGATTACGGAAATTTATTTTTAAAACAATTAGATTAAGAAAAATAGCCTTAAAACCATTTTAAAAAATTGGATAAATTAAATTATATAACATGTACGTACCCGTGGTGATGAGGGTTGATTTAATGGCCGCAGGTGACCAAGTAGGATGCAAGGATTTAATAAGAGCCACGATGCCAGCAACATGAGGCGTGGACATGGAAGTTCCTGACATCATGTCAAACCCTTCGTAGTTGGAAGTGTGAGGTGGAGCGGCAGCTAGAATGTTGGATCCAGGAGCCGCTATGTCTGGCTGCTCATGTACATGACAATGATTAGGTACCGTTTGATAACCATTTGGATTTTCAAAATTAGGTTTATAACATTACTCCAACCTATGAGTTTCTTTGTTTTGTTATCTATCTTCTTACCATGATTTTAAAAACTAATTCAAGTTTTGAAAACTAACAAAAGGAGGTCCCATTTGATAACTATTTCGTTTTTTGTTTTTCGTTTTTGAAAATTATACTTATAAAGACTACTTTCACCCACAAGTTTCTTTGTTTTGTTATCTATATCATTTCTATGTTTTTAAAAATAAAGTCAAATTTTGAAAAAAAAAAAAAAAAAAAAAAGGAAGTAGTTTTCAAAAACTTGTTTTTGCTTTTTGAATATGATTAGGAATCCAAATGAGGCTGTAACTTTCAAAAACTTGTTCCTGTTTTTAGAATTTTGCTAAGAGTACTTCAAATTTCTCCTTAAAAATGATGAAAATTTTTGTAGGAAAATTGGGAGAAAACAAGCGTAATTTAAAAAAATAAAAAACAAAAAACCAAATAGTTATCAAACGGGATGTTAGGCTGACACGTGTTTGTTCTCTCAGGTTCCGCGTGTAATCCACTCAAACAGAGAGCATGCAAAAAAACTCTCTTCTCACAGCATTCAGTCAAGAAAGTTTCTGGTAAGTTTTCGAAACTCTATCTCTCAAACACTCAGTCGAATTCAACAAAGAAGATGACTCAGAAAACGAATTGCACAGAGAAATCAAGCAAGGTTGAAGGTAATTGAAGATAGAACACACAATGTAGAGTGGTTCGGCAACAATGGCCTACGTCCACTATAGGAAGGGAATTTTATTCAAGTCTTCAGGATTACAGAGCAAAGGTAACACTCTCACTGAATACAATTTTCACACACCTCACCATCTACACAATTCTTCTATTTATACATTATGAGTAGTTTGTATTTTGTTAGAACAAATCTGGTGAGGGGAGGTTTATTGTAAGCAACTTAGAGAAAGGCAGGTATTTCTTTCTCACAATCTCCACTTTTGCGAACAATAAATCTCGAACTACTTTCTCCCTTCCTCTGTTAATTTGTTCTATCCTTTTTCTGGAAGATGAAATCCCACCATTTCCAAGCATCGATGGAATTTCAGTTTCGGTAAGGGCTTCGTGAGAATATCAGAGGCATTATCTGCGGTATGAACTTTTATAACTTCAATCTCACCTTTTTCTATTTCTTCTCTGATAAAGTGATATTTAATATCAATGTGTTTGGTCCGGTTATGAAACTGAGGGTTCTTAGTTAGATGGATAGTGCTCTGGTTATCACATAGGATTCTGATTGTAGGTTGTTTAATTCCATAATCAGATCATAAACCCTTGAGCCATAATCCTTCTTTTATAGCCTCGGATTGAGCTATAAACTCAGCTTCAGTTGTCGAAAGTGCTACAACTGGCTGAAGTGTAGCCTTCCAACTCAATAAGTTTTGACCAATTAGGAAGAAGTACCCTGATATGGATCTTCTTCTGTCCAAGTCCCCTGCAAAGTCTGAGTCCATGAATCCGTATATTTCATTATCTGCTTGATTGTTTCTCTTATAGTGTAGAGTAGCCTGAGATGTACCTTTTAGGTACCTTAGTATCCATTTGACAGCCTCCCAATGTCTTTTTCCAGGATTAGACATGTATCTACTTACTAGGCTTGTGGCGTAGGATAGGTCAGGCCTTGTAGACACCATCAAATACATCAAGCTTCCCACTGCTTGGGAGTAAGGGATTATGGACATGAAACTTTGGTGTTCTTCATCATCATCTTTAGGGGAATTCATAGCTGACAGCTTGAAATGATGAGCAAGAGGTGTGGATACAGATTTAGCTTCTGATATCTTGAACCTCTTTAGTACTTTTTCACAGTAGGATGATTGACTGATTAGGAGTAGGGATTCTTTTCTATCCCTTGTGATTTCCACTCCTAATATCTTCTTGGATTCCCCCAGATCCTTCATGTCAAACTCATTCTTCAATAGGGTTTTAACTCTATTCAAATCCTCTTTACTTTTTCCTGCTGGCAACATATCATCGACATAAAGCAAGAGAAAGACACTATGATTGTAGGATTTAGAGTTAGTATAAACACAGTTGTCGAATGTGCTTTTCTTGAACCCTATTTTCAAAATAAAATCATCAAACCTCTGATACCAGCACCTTGGGGATTGCTTCAGACCATATATACTCTTGTGCAGTAGACAATATAGGTCTTCTTGCCCCTTTTTAACATAGCCCTTTGGTTGGCTCATGTAGATAGTTTCTGAGAGGTATCCATGTAAGAATGCAGTTTTCACGTCTAGCTGGTCTAACTCCAGATTGTCCTGCACCACAAGAGAAAACAGCATCCTAATTGAGGTTAGCTTGACTACGGGAGAGAAAACATCAGTGTAGTCAATTCCCTCTTTTTGTGTGTAGCCTTTGGCCACCAACCGAGCCTTGTATCTAGGCTTCATCACCCCTGATATTCCCTCCTTTAATTTGTATATCCACTTAGAAGCAATTGGTCTGTAACCTTTAGGAAGTGATTTTAGAGTCCAAGTTCCATTCTTTTCTAAGGACTTCATATCTTCATTCATTGCTTCTACCCAATTTCTTCCATGAGGACCATTCACAGCTTCTTCAAGTGTATTAGGTTCTTCAAAATTCAAAGAGAGCTACATTTAAGGCCATAGAAATGCAGTCTGCTTCACTGAACCTAGCTGGTGGCACAATGGTCCTTCTTTGTCTATCTCTTGCAAGAGAATAGTTCTGTAAATCCTGAGTTTCCTCGGGTGTATCAGCAGCTTCTTCCTCTCCTTCTTGTGATTCAGTTTCTTCAAGTATTTCTTCTGAATCAGTTCTGGAGGTTGAAGGCAAGGTGTTAAGCTCCACCTCAATTTCAGTGGCTTTCTCTTTTCTTTGTTCTTCCACTGATTTGTCTTGAAGCATAAACATTTCCAGTTCTCTGAAAACTACATCCCTGCTGTTTATGCATCGTTTCTCAATGGGATGCCACAGTCTATATCCTTTAACACCATCTGTGAATCCGAGAAACATACATTTCACTGCCCTGGCCTTTAGTTTCTCTTGGTTCTGATGGACATAGCCTACACAGCCAAAGATCTTAAGGTGTTGCATGCAGATTAGGTGCTCTTCCAGACCACTTCTCTTCAGGGGTCATCAAATTTATAGATGTATGGGGACATCTATTTAGAGTATGAACTTTGTAGGACGCAGCCTCTGCCCAATACTTTTCTAGAAGCATTGCATCACTTAATTGGCATCTAACTCTCTCCATTATGGTCTTGTTTAACCTCTCTGCAACTCCATTCTGTTGTGGGGTATACCGAACTGTTCTGTGTCTCAAAATACCATGGGTTTTATAGAATTCATCAAAAATCTCATTACAAAATTCTAACCCATTGTCAGTTCTAAGGCATTTGAGATTATTACCAGTTTGTTTTTCAACCAAAACCTTCCATTCTTTAAATTTCTCAAACACTTGGTCTTTACTTTTTAAGAAAAAGATCCAACACTTCCTTGAGAAATCATCTGAGAAGGTTAGAAAATACCTGAAGTTGCTTAGAGAGTTTGTGGAAGAGGGTCCCCACAAGTCTGAATGTACATATTCCAAGATTCGCTTGGATGTATGTTGTGCCTTTGAAAAACACTATCTTTTGGCTTTTCCAACCAAGCAATGTTCACAGAAACTAAGGTCATCTCCAGTCCCCTGAGGAAGAATTTTTTGCTTTGCTAGGACTTGTAGACCTTTAGAACTGATGTGAGACAGCCGTTTGTGCCAAAGATCACTCTCAGTTAGACTGTTTTTTGTGACCACAAGTGCTGTTTGCACCATGTCCAAGTCTTTCACAACATAAAGACCATTTATTTTCTCTCCAACAAGCACAACTTTAGAATCTTTCCTGATTTCAATTGTACCTCCATGCCCTCCATACGTGCAGCCGATTGAGTCCAACATTCCTAAGAAAATGAGGTTTCGTTTTAAGTTTGGGACATGCCTCACGTTCCTTAGTAACTTCACTGACCCATCCTTCAATTTCAAAGAGACTGAACCAATCCCCATCACTCTGCACGTATGATTATTCCTCATGTAAACGATGCCTCCATCCCATTCTCGATAGGAGCTAAACCAACCTTTTGCGAGTGCCATATGGAAAGAACACCCTGAATCAATAACCCAGTCGTGCTTTTCACTGAGATTTGTCGATTCATCCTTCTTATCTGAGGTTGCAAGGGCATCTGAATATGTTATGGAATTTTCACCAACTGCTGCTTCAGGCTGCTTGTTCTTTTTAAACCGCTGGCCTTGATTCCTTCTTTTCAAAGAGTAGCAGTCTCTTTTGATATGACCCTCTTTGTGGCAATAATTGCACTTGATCTTGGTTTTAGTCTTGTCATCAGCCTGATTCTTCCTTTCTTTGCCTTTGTTCTTTCCTTTTACAAACAATCCTTCGTTTGTTTCCTTCTTTAAAGACAGTAGCTCTAATTCTTTTGTTCTGATGGCTGAAACAATGGCATCTGTGGTGATATTCTTTCTGCCATACTTAAGTGTTGTCTTTACTTCTTTATAGGAATCTGGTAGAGAGTTCAAGAGGACAAAGGCCTCATTTTCATCACCAATATTTTCTCCAAGATTCTTAAACTCAGAGGTCATCCTCTTAAACTCGTCAAGATTCTCTGTTAGAGTTTTCGCGGCATCCATCTTAAAGGTGAAGAATTTCTCTCGCATATACATTTTATTGTGTGCACTTTTGGTCTCATAAAGCATATTCAACTTGGTCCAGATCTTCAATGGAGTATCTTCATCAATAACCTGCCTTAACACACTGTTACTTAAATTCAGAATTATTGTTCCATAGGCTAGACTGTTCATGCTTTCTTTATCGTCTTCTGTCATTGTCGTGGGCAACTTGGTTGGGTCTGTCAAGGCATGTAAAGCCTTTTGTTGGCCTAAGACTGCTTTAATCTTGGCTTTCCACAAGTCAAAATCCCCCTTCCCGTCGAACTTCTCAATATCATACCTTGCAAGTGCCATTCTTGTCTCCAAGATTCAAGTTCTTGACTGATCTTTATGGCTCTGATACCACTGTTAGGCTGACACGTGTTTGTTCTCTCAGGTTTCGCGTGTAATCCACGCAAACAGAGAGCATGCAAAAACTCTCTTCTCACAGCATTCAGTCAAGAAAGTTTCTGGTAAGTTTTCGAAACTCTATCTCTCAAACACTCAGTCGAATTCAACAAAGAAGATGACTCAGAAAACGAATTGCAAAGAGAAATCAAGCAAGGTTGAAGGTAATTGAAGATAGAACACACAATGTAGAGTGGTTCGGCAACAATGGCCTACGTCCACTATAGGAAGGGAATTTTATTCAAGTCTTCAGGATTACAGAGCAAAGGTAACACTCACTGAATACAATTTTCACACACCTCACCATCTACTCAATTCTTCTATTTATACATTCTGAGTAGTTTGTATTCTGTTAGAACAGATCTGGTGAGGGGAGGTTTATTGTAAGCAACTTAGAGAAAGACAGGTATTTCTTTCTCACACGGGACCTTAGCTTTTAATTTAAATTCTAATAAGTTGATGTTGCTAATATCATTCATTAGTTTTGTGATATGTTATTAGACTATAGATAGATGATATTATAGGATTTGATACTAGAGAGTATATCAACTATAGAAAATAGGCCGTAAAAAAAAAAGATAAAATAAGGATGGGTGGGTAAAAAAATCAGTTTAATTGGATTGTTTATTTGGTCCCCTATGATCACAAACTTCTTTTGTATTATTACCTTTAATGTCTACAATTCGCTCACTCATTTATCTCAAATTATCACTTAGTCTAGTAAATATGTTCATCCACGTTTAATTAATTGTGTTAATGTCAATGTTATTAGAATCAAAGTAAGATATATATATATATATATATATATATATATATATATATATAGATATATATGAAAAGGACGAGAAAAAAATGCACCTTGAGAATTGCAGGTGAAGCAGAATTTGGACCTCTAGATGAGAAATGGGCAATCCTGGTTGATATAGACTTGCCGATGATGGTTTTTGCATGCCTCAACCTTACCATTGGATTACTTTACAATTTTGCAAAAATTCAATTAGAGGCAAACGATACCACATACAACATTCATAAAATTAGATTCATATAATTAAATTACAAGTTTAGTCTCTAATGGGTTCGTTTAATAACCATCTAGTTTTCAGTTTTTGGAAATTATTCTTGTTTTTTTTCCAAATTTTCTTATACTAAGTTTCATCTTAACATAAGGTCACACTTGAGTTCTAAACCATTTGGAGGAAATGTAAATGAACATATAAATTCTAAACAATCTTATACAAAATGATGAAAGAGAATACATTTTTGGAAAACACTCAGTGTGTTTGGTTTAACTTTTCAAGTGTTAAATTTTGAAAAAAAAAATCATTTTGAAAAATTTCTAGTGTTTGACCACCACTAAAAATGAATTGTTAAAAAATGAAACTGAGAAATAAATCATTTCAAGAGAAACAATTGAAAACAAATTTTATAAAAATTTCTAGTGTTTAATTTTCTATGTATGGTTGGTCTATTTTTACAACTCACTATCACGTAAATTTTTTCCCATTTTAATGAAAAAGTTTAATTTAATGTGAAACTTTTGAAAGTTGAACATTATTGAAATCTACCTAAAATTCATAGACATTTTTTGTATATTTTTAATCTATGTCATTCATTCTGTTTCCTCTTGAATGAATGAATTAATGAATTACCTGTCGTCTAAAGCTTGAAAGAACAATTTTGTGCCAACGTCGGGATCCACTACGACGAATGGAAAGGATTCGCCAAACTCAATCAATATATCGATGCTTTCGCCGGCGACAATTATCCCACTCCCATTTGCTTTCATCACCGCGGTGGCCGCCGACATATTAACTTTATCAGTGAAGCAGAGAACAACTTTCCCACTAAAATTCTCATTTTCCGAAATGTCATCACATCTGCTCTTCAAATTAAATCCAATGAAATAATACATACAATATATATATGCAAAGATGTACTTTTCAAATATATATGCAAAGATGTACCTAATCCAATAATACAACAATTGCTTAAATTTTATCTTTAAGTTGTGATGCGGTGGTTACTTTTAAAAGATATGCAATAGTTGCATGTTGTTTTTTAAATTCTAATATACAGACAAACTATTTTATCTATTCGTGGTTGTCAAAAAAAAAGAAATACAAATATTATCTATTTGTTAAAAAAAAAAACAAAAATAAAGAAATAAACTGAAAAGTTTGAACTACCAAAATGAAAAATTAAACAAAAAAAGAAAAAGAAAAAAAAGGTTAACCAAAACCAACCTTCTATCTGGCGGGAGGCTCAACTCAGCAACAAGATCCTTTTTGGAATAGAAGAAGCTTTGGCCCTGTCAAGTGTAAAGTAAAAACCTTCCACTTTCAAATAAACAACTTTAAAAGGCTGTGACAGATTAATGGGGCTAGAAAACTATATATGTATATACCAAATAAGTGGTTTTATGATCTTCAAGAGTAATTGATGAAGGAAAGGCTCTATCCATTGTAGTGGCAGCCACAGTTAAAATCCAAGGCGCAGTGTTTAACACCGTCTGCTCATAAGGGCCTTCATTGCCACCCGCACACACAACAGAAATCCCCCTCGCAATAGCATGAAATGACCCAATGCCAATTCCATTTCCTTGGTCGAACTCTGGAACCAAAGGAATTTGCCCCCCAAGCGATATAGATAGCACATCCACACCGTCGTGAATGGCCACATCTATGCCCTTCAAAAGGTCCGCCTCCGACCCACCACCGGACCACACGACCTTGTATATGGCCAACCGTGCGAGTGGCGCGCCGCCCCTCAGCGTTCCGGCACCAAGGCCATGGTAGCTAACATTTGTTACAAATGAACCTGCAGCTGTGCTGGCTGTGTGGGTTCCGTGTCCATGGATGTCTCGTGCGGATAACCAATCGTTGGCTAGTGCCTCCCGCCCATGCTCCGCGATGAAGCCCTTCACGAACCAGCGCGCTCCTATGACTTTTCTGTTGCAGTTTGTGGAATTGAACAGTTCTCCTGATTTGCATCTGCCTTTCCATCGTGATGGTATTGGTCCCAATCCTTTGTCTCCAAAAGACGCCGACTCCGGCCAGAATCCTAATCAAGTCGACTGTGTTAAATCATCATTAAACTCAAAATTTAAGCTAATGGATTACAGTAAATTTAAACTTATATCAATACTTTAAGACTTTTCAAAAATCCATATTAATTGGAGAGGAAATGATATTACTGTCAAGATTGGTGGAGACAAACCATCTTGAGTTTGCCGTGGATGAAAAGGAAAAGAAAAGCAAATGGGTCAAGGCCCATTCACATTAGGTTTGCAAGCTCAACTTATATATATGTGTGTTTGTGTGGGGTTTGCAGAACAACGGCGTGGAAGTGGCCTTTTTTTAGAGCTTTGCGGTTGGAGTGTTGTTCTTCAGTAATTGAGAGACGGAAGTGAGTGAAAGAGAGAAGAGGATTTCTCTTGTGGGTTGAGGGTTTTATTTATTTGTTTATCGCAAGCTATCAGGTTGTGATACTTGGAAGTCAATAACTATTGTTGAGCTATTGAGGGTTGGTTTGTAGCGTTATTGAAGGCTTACTGTAATTTCCCAAATTCTAGTAGAACGCATGCAGTTGCAGAAGACTGGACGTAGTCCCGAGCTTGGGGCGAACCAGTATATTTTCAGTGTCGTTTTCTTTTCCCTATCTCTTTTATTATTTTCGTGACTATTATTTTTGGCTTAACCTGTGGAAGGGGAGATAGATATAATATTATTGATTGTCGTCATAATATTATTATTATTTGTATTCCACATTTTCTCCCAACAATTACAAGGAGTTTAAACATTGAACCTCCGGCTAGAGTACCATCTTAAATCACCACTAAACCCAAAAGCTTAAGTTGAATGGGTTATGGTAAAACTTAATCTTATATCAATACTTTAACCGTGTTAGACTTTAAAATTTGGTTCAATTTCAAGTTTAGTTCATGAACTTTTAAGATTGTGTCAATTTAGTCCTGAATCTTAAAAAGTGTCAAATAGTTTTAAGATTGTGTCAATTTAGTCATGAATCTTAAAAAGTGTCAAATAGTTTGTTGAACTTTCAATTTTGTGTCTCATAGGTCCTTGAACTTTAAAAAGCATTCGATAGATCCTCATACTTTCACTTTTGTGTTCAATAGGTCCTTCGATTTTCAATTTTGTGTCTAATAAACTCATGACCTATTTGGCATTTTTCTAAAAAAAAAAAATGCACAAGCCTACTAGATACAAAATTGAAAGTTTAGGATCCCAATAGGCATAAAATTCAATTTTATACATTAATTTTTAAAAGGAAAATACATGACTGCATGTAGGGATCACCTTATAATGTTGACAACTAACAGGAAAGATTTAAAAAAAAAAATCTAATTTTCTATCTTTCTCTTTCTTAGTTGTCAAGATTTTAATGAAGTATGGGTAGGGAAATCCATACTTAATCCATACTTGTATACAACAAAGTATTGTTCTATCTTAAATACGTCAGGGATCTATTAGACATTCTTAATGCCAGTTGAGTCATGCTCTTTGTTCGCTATTAGAAGTTTCATAATGAAGTTATGAATTATTTTGAGAGACTGAAGTAGAAATGTACCTGAATCAATGACACCTATGATGACATTGTCGCCCATTTTAGCACGATGAAGAAGGTTCGATGACTCAGAGGAAGAAGAGGAGAGGCCGAGAAAATCCCAACTTCTTGTAGTATGCAATTTGTAAAGTGAACTTGGAAAAACTCGTATCACCCCTGGTATTTCTGTAGTTTCATACGTTGTTCATAATAGTTGAATTAGTTATTGTTTATTTTCAACACATATTATATTAAAAATGTATACTAAAGAGCGAACATGAGTATAGCTCAACTGACATAAAACTTGTACTAATTATAGAGAAGTCTTTGGCTCGAATCTCCCTTCCCACATGTTGTAAAAAAATGTATGTTTAAAGTTATAAATTTATTTATGAATTTTCGAGGTTTTTGTTGTTGTTCTTATACTTACAAATTTAAAGGGAGTTTCTCATAAAATTGACTGAGTTTTAAGATCATATCTATGAATCTGGATTTGATAGGCTTAAGAAATTCTAAATTTGTGTCTACAGGCCACACATTGCCGTTAATTAACTCTGTCAATTTAACACTTACACCACTAGTTGAAATTGATCCTTCACATGATCTTTAGATATTATTGTCAAAGGATGGTCATTAGTACAAGTTTTATCTTTAGATATTATTGTCAAGGATGGTCATTAGTACAAGTTTTATCTTTAGATATTATTGTAGGGAGACCTCAACACACCGGTATAGTATTAGTTCTTTGTATATTTACCGGCTAGCTGTTGAGCTTGAGACTTGGTGAGCTTGGCTGCAAATCCAGAAAAGCCATGTCTATAACTGTACACCATTGATTCCAATGACTTTTCCTTGCTTCATTATCCAAATCAGAACCAACACATTTTTTTTTTGTACAAAAAGTTTGTCAGCAAATTAAATCAACAAAAATTTTTTAAAAAAATAGTAATGAACGAAAGAGATTACCTTCCCAATACTTTGGCCAGTAAATCATGGTGAGACTCAGTTGTTAAATTAATATCATCATATTGCCTTTCTCCAAGGTAAACGATGCGAACCTAAAGGCATCCACGAATCCAATTGGTAAAATTTAATCTACAATATGGGCATTTGTTTTTAAAACAAAATTCCACCAAAAGCAAAACAAAGATATAATTAATAAAAGAGTTGAATTATAATGGCTGATGGGCGTACGAACCTTACGGTTTTGGTCTGCTTCTTCTGCCATGGGTTTGTAAGCAAACATTGAAAACAAAACATAAAATGTCATAACAGAAACAACCAAAGGAGCTTGGCTGTTCACCATTGTTGTCGCCCTGTTGTTTTCTCAAAGATCTCAAAGGAATCAAATTTAATTGATGAAGAAAGAAATAGCAACTACTGGACTAACAAAAGTGGAGAACCCATTCATTATTGGCTGTGAGATGGATAGAAAGATTTCAGGTTTTATATAGTAGTCGATGGGACTGCACGCCCTTCATCTAATGATTCAGTCTATATACTTTCAATTTATCCCATAAATCCGATAAATTATTTAATGATTCCGTCACAACATGACTGTCTTTTTAAAACCGTCGGATGTAAATATTCAATTTTTTCTGTTTATGATAATTGTTCTTACAAAATCGAGGTACTTGTGTAATTTGAATTTCTATCTCTTATATCTAATGGTGCAAAACTATCGATTTTAATTTCTTCTAAATCCAGCCCGCTTAGGACAAAACTGATAATTCTGATTATTATGTGGTTGATTTTAAGTTTACACAACTATCTCTAACTCCTTTTACAAAATTTGGTCTCATTCTTCGCGAGTATCACATGTAGGGAGTGGAGCCTAGCCTTGGAGGGAGAAAAATTGTGTGCCGAAAGTGAAGTTTTTTTCTTCTTTTTTCTTTTTACTTTTTCTTTTTTTGACATGGAAAGTGGTGAAGTTAATTATTAAGAAGTTGAAGCTGTTGGAAAAATTTAAGATTATCTTGTATTAGTTTATTTATTTTATTAAATATTTTTCTTTTTATTAATTTATTAATTATAGTGTTTAAATTAAAAGGGAATAGTCAGATGATGGTTCCTCCTTTTAAGGAGAAAGGTTAGCGTGAAAGTTGGATCTGGCCAACTGTCTTCTCCTTCTCGATAAAGACCACCTTTTCTTCCAGACAAGGAGAGAACATCTGACATACACTTTTCATACAAACACATTACAAAACTTTTATTTTTGTGAGCATACAAGTCAACGGGATTCGTAGGAAGGCTTAGCTGCACACAAGCTTTCTTGAAGGGAGTTGTATCCTGGGAGTGGAGTGCCGAATAACTCAGTGCAAGTGGGGGCACGTCTTCTCTAAGGACAGCGTTCTGCAACGCGCTTCGACCCAAACAACAGGCTTTCTAAACTCTATCTTCTAATTAATATATTTGGTCTGTTAGCTATTATTATTTGTTCTGTATTCCTTCCCTGTCTTTTTGGTTAGAATATATTTTTTCCAACAGAAGCTTGCCTAAAGAAAACAAAATTATTTAGGGGCCTTTGATAACATTCTCGTTTCTTGTTTCTTGTTTCCGTTTCTCTTTTTTTAAGAAACAGACTTGTTTGATAACTCATCCTTGTTTCTTGTTTCTAAATTTCTAGAAACGTTTCTAAAAAAGTGGCCAAATTTGAGAAACTAAAAAATGTTGTTTCTCAAATTTTGTTTCTGTTTTTTTTCTCTATATTTCATGCATGTATCCATCTCCCCGTCTCATTCCTACACCAATCTCATCTCTTCCTCTATTTTTTTTAACCACTTTCTCGTCTTTTTTTAATCTTTTTTCCGTTATTTCGTTCTCTTTCTTTTTTTTTTAAATCTTTTTTCTTTTTTCGTTATTTCTTTATTCTCTTTCATTTTTTTATTATTTATATTATTTCTTTCCATTTTTCCTTTTATTATCACCTTCATGGTCTCAGACTACCGGCCACCATCATTGACATCCGACTATCGATCGTCGCTGACCAGCTGCCACCGTCAACCTCCGACTATCAGCTGTCGTCGACCGACCAGGTTCGTCGACCTTCGACTACCGGCCGTCGTCGACCTCCCCCGATCGACCGCCACAGTCGACCTCAGACTACCGACTGCGTCGACTTCCGTCGACCTACGAATACTGGTCGCGGTAGACTGCTACCGTCGACCTCCGACGACCGGCCGCTGTCGACCTCCACCGATTGACCACTACCGTTGACCTCCGACTATTGACTGTCGTCAACCTCCACCGACCGACCGCCACAATCCACCTCCTACTACCGGTTGTCGCCAACCTCTGTCGACCGGCCACCATCGCCGACCTTCGAATACAGATTGCAGTCGATCGCTACCGTCAACCTTCAACTACCGGCCTCCGCCAACAGGCTGTCATCGTAGACCTCCGAATACCATCCGCGATCGATTGCTATCGTCAACCTCCGAATACTACCCACGACCGATAGCTACCGTCGACCTCCGATGACCGGCTGCCGTCGACCTCTACCGACCAACTGCTACCGTCCCCCTCCGACTACCTGTCACGGCCAAATCGCAACCGTCAACCTCTGACGACCGGTCGTCGTCGACATCCGCTTATCGGCGCCACCATCCACCGCTAACTAATGGTCGTCGCCGACCTCCGTCGACCAGCCACCATTTTCGACCTTCGCTGACCGACCACCACTATCAATCTTCGACTACTGGTTGTCGTCAACCTCCTCCGACTGACCGCCACCGTCCACCTCCAACTACCGGTCATCGTCGACCTCCATCGACCGACCACTATCGTCAACCTCCGACTGCTACCGTGCACCTCCGATTACCAGTCGTCGCCGACCTCCGACTACTGGCCGCGGTCGACCGCTACTATCGACCTCTGACAGCTGGCTGCTATCAACCTCCACTGATCGCCCTTCGCCGACCTTCGACTAACCACCATCGTCGACCTCCGACTACCAAGCTCCGTCGACCCATGCTGACCAGCTTCCGCCGACTTACCGTTACCGTCGATCTCAGACTACTGGGCGCTGCCGACCAGCCACTACGGTCGACTTCTGACTACCAGCAGCCACTGACCTCCACCGAACGACCTCCACCGTCAACCTCCGACTACCGGCCTCTGTCAACCCCTCTAACCAGCCTCCGCAGACTGTCCGCTACCGTCGACCTCAGACTACCGGGCGCCGCCGACCAGCCACTATCGTCAACCTCTCACTACCGGCAACTGTCGACCGCTACCGTCAACCTCTAACTACCGGGCGCCACCGACCTCCGCTGACTGGCATATGTTGATCGATCGCCATCGTTGACCTCCGACTACCGGCCGCCACTGACCAACCGCAATCGTCGACCTCTGACCACCGGTCTTCGTCGGCCGACTGCTACCGTCGATCTCGGACTACTGTCAACCTCCGACTACTGGGCACCATCGACCTCTAACTACCGGGCGCCGCCGACTTCTGCTGACCGACCGCCACCGTCGACCTCTGACTACTAGGCATCGCCGATCTTCGTCGACCTCTTACTACCAGTCGTTGTCGACCTCCACTGATCGACCTTCGCCGATTGACTGCCACCGACCTCCGTCGACCAACTGCTACAGTCGACCTCTGACTACCAGATGCCACCGTCGACCTCCGACTACCGACCGCCACTATCGTCGCCGACCAAAACTTTTTCCTTTTTTCTTATTTTCGACGATCGATCGCTACCGTCGACCTCCGACGACCTTTCTAGCATTCACCACTGACTCTCAGTGGTCGGAGGTCGGTAACGATGGTCGATGATCATATTTTTAAATTATATGTACTAAATTTTATTTTAACTAAAAAACAAGAAACAAGAATCGGTTATCAAACACACATTTGTGTTTCTGTTTCCTTTTTCAGAGAAACAAGGAACAAAAATAGTTATCAAACATGTTTCTATTTCTAGTTCTTAAGAAACAAGAAACAAGAAACAGGAAACAAGAAACGAGAAACGAGAAACAGGAAACGAGAACGTTATCAAACGGGCCCTTCGTTTTCTGTTTTCTGTTTTTGTTTTTCATTTTTTAAAAACAGGAGTGTTCGATAACCATTTCTATTTTTTGTTTTCTGTTTTTTAAAAACGTTTTTGAAATTATAAGTAAATTTCAAAAACCAAAAAAAGTAGTTTTTTAAAATAGATTTCTGTTTTTCAAAAACTCATTTTTCTTCTAAGGCTTACTTTTCTTCTCTTATACCTATCTTTCTCCAACAGATTCATTTCTCTATTTTTTTTTCTAAAACATTTTTTAGTCTATAAAATTTATTTTTCTCTCTCTAAAATTTTCTCTCTCAAAACTTTTTTTTCTCTAATCTTGTCTATTTCTAAAAACTTATCAATAATTTTTCTCTCCTTAATTAACATGTTCTAATTTTTCTTTTGAAAAAAAAAAGTCACCAAAATTTTCTATCGCTACAACTTTTCTTCATTTTTCTAATTTATCGTTATTTCTTTAACATATCTTTTACTCTTAACCTTATTATCTCTCTAAATTTTCTTTTTTTCTTATTTAATTTTTTTAATATAAAATTTATCGCTTTTACTCTTACATGTTTTCTATTTTTTCTCTAACTAATATCTTTTCTCGAGTCTAACTAATATTCTTTCTCTAAATATTTTCTTTCATCTCTCTAAATTTTCTATGTTTAACTTTTCTCGTCTTTCAAAAAAAAAAACTTATCTTGAAAACATTTATATTTGTGTCTCTAAATTTTTGTTTCAATGTCTCTACACATTTTTCTCTCTCTAAAACATCTTTTCATCTTTCTAATTTTTAAAAAACTGAAAACCAAAAACAGTTATCAAACAAGGTTGGTTTTCTGTTTTTTTAAAAACAGAAAACAAAAAACAGTTATCAAACATATATGGTTTTTGTTTTTAAAAAACAGAAAACCAAAAACCAAAAACCAAAAACAGAAAAACCAAAAACAAAAAACTGAAATGGTTATCAAACGGGGCCTTAGCTCTACCAAACTTCTGTGTGTTGCGTTTTCTTTTTTCAAAAAAAAAAAATTATTAAGAGGTTGAAAGGTGAAGTCTCACAATTGAATTCGACTGCTCAAAATAATATAACAATCCCTGGTATAATGTTAATTACATGTGGAGGATTTGTACCACACACCTCTTGGTTATTAGTGCAGTCTTTATGTCTATTGAACTATGTTCAAGTGACTTGTTTGATGTGTTATGCTCAACTGACTTGTTTAATATTAATTATATTATTGTTGGATGTCATTTTGATTAAAATATCAATCTTACTTTTTTAATCAAAGTCTATCAATGATAGTAACTAATAGATTTCGATTAATCGGAGTCTATCAGCAATAAACAGTGATAGACTGATAGATTCTGATTAATCAGAGTCTATCAGTTTATCAGATAAATTCTAATTAATCAGAATCTATGAATGTCTATCAGTAATATATTCTTATAGACTTTGCTATATTTGCAATTTTTTTTACATTGTGTTATATTTACAATTATATAATTCTTATTTGTCACCCACCGTAAATTCTCTTAGAAAAACTCCAATTGCCACTCATGCAGTTTTTGTTTATAATTTGTATATGACAATAAAATCAAATTTAAAAAAAAAATAAAAATTATAACAATTTGTGAGAGTTTCAACAAGAGCATGGCCTGATAGGATCGAAATTGAAACCTTTTAAACTAAAATTATCAGATTTAAAATATGCAAAGCAATGTGGGCTAGAATGTGTTAAAATAAAACAAATATTAATAAATAGCATTGATGATAATTTATGTTCTTCTCTGTCCTGTTAGATTCCTTAAACAGCTGGCCTTTCTATTGTTCTTGGCCTTATTTAATAATTTAATTTCATGAACAATGAAAAAGCTGGGAGAGAGGACAGAGACAAGATGGACGAACTTCTAAATTTTCATAGAGTTGTTTTCTTTTTTTCTAAAAGAAGAAAATTTTCATAAAGTTGATAAAGACATATAAAGAATAATTATTCTCCAAAAAAAAAGAGACAAATAAAGAATAATTGTTTTAATGTAATGAACGGTCAAGGAAGTTTTATGTCATTATTGAGTATCGGGATGAATTATTTATTAGAGAGAGAATTCTACATCGGTGGTGGAGGATTTACGGTTGATTTGAAAACAAGGAATTAAAAAAAAATCTATAATCTATGATAATAATAATTCTATAAATAATTATAATACATATTTTGTTTCAAAAAAAAAAATAATTCTATAAATCACGTTTAAAAATAGAAACTTTTGATTTCATTTTTAGCTTATTTTTAATCTTCAAAATCTTCATTTGTCATGCCAAAGCGAGTTTGGCTCAACGGTAGTTGGCATGTACTAATTCATTTATTATTTCCATTTTTTCCGTGTATTTTAATTTTCAAAATGAAGCAAGGCTTGAGATAAACAAAAAGGTTGGAAGATGTTATGATTAGAGAGGATATTTCGTCACTAATATCCCATTATTGTCATTCAAATTGTAAAAATGAATATATATTAGTGATAGAACAATATTTTACTGCACAATGGTGTGGAGGTATCTCCTACACACCACCACTAAAATATTGATAATTAGGAGACTTTTTTTGTTTTGTTTCATTTTTTTTTTCATTTTGACGGTGCTATGTAGGATAATTACACACTCATATGCAGTCAAGTATATTGTTGATGACTTACGAGAGATGTATCTACATTCATGACTTATTCGTCTTTAAAGCTTTTCTCCACTACTTTCCTACTATTCTTGACCTTCTATCCTATGCTATTTTGATTCAATAAATGACTAAATTTTCAATATTTTAGGCCCTGTTTGATAACCATTTGGTTTTATATTTTTGAAAATTAAGTTTTATACACACAAACTTCCACCTATAAGTTTGTTTGTTTTAGTATCTAACTTCCTTCTTGTTTTAAAAAACCAAGTCAAATTTTGAAAACAAAAAAAACGTTTGGTAATCATTTGAGTCCCGTTTGATAATACCATTTGGTTTTTGGTTTTTGAAAATTATGCTTCTTTTCTCCTAATTTCTTTACCATGGTTTTCATTTTTGTTAAAGATACATGAGAATTCTTAGCTAAATTCCAAAAACAAAACAAGTTTTTGAAAACTACTTTTTTTTTTTTGTTTTCAAAACTAATTGAGTTGGTTTTTGAAAATATGGAAAGAAGGTAAGTACAAAACAAAGAAACTTATGGGAAAAAGTAGTGTTTGTAGGCTTAATTTTCAAAAACCAAAAACCAAAAACAAAATGGTTATCAAACGAGACCTTGGTTTTTTGTTTTTGATTTTTGAAAATTAAGCTTGTTTTCTCCCAAATCCCCTGCAATGGTTTTCATCTTTGGTTAAGGATCCATTTGAATTCCTGGTCAAATTCAAAAAACAAAAACAAGTTTTTAATTTTTTTTTTTTAAATTCTATTTAGTTTTTTGAAAATAAGGAAGAAAGTATATACTAAAACAAACAAACTCATAGGTGGAAGTATGTGGGTATAAACTTAATTTTCAAAACAACAAATATAAAACCAAATGGTTATCAAACAAGGCCGTAGTTTTCAAAAAATTGTTTTTGTTTCTAGAATTTGGCTAGGAATTCAAATGGATCCTTAACAAATATGAAAACCCCATTGCATGAAATTTGGAAGAAAATAAGTATAATTTTCAATAACCAAAAGCCAAAAACCAAATTGTTATCAAAGGAGGTCTTATTTATACCATTTCCATTCCATTGTATAAAAGAAAAATAGACTGAAACAAAAACAACCCTCCAACGGGAGAGGGTGTGTGGAGAGCATGTGGGGCATGCCACCAAGGAAATTGTTAGTGGTGGTGCCCACGCGCGGCTTCTACCGACAGAGAGGGAGAGTGGAACTTCAAACTTATGTAAAGATATTTCGACTTCATTTGGGATTATTGTAACTTTTAAAATAATTGTTGACAATTGTGTTTTTAGGAAAATCCGATATTATACGAGGTAGATTAGCTTTAAAATTTCAATTTTAAACAAAAAAAAAAAAAAAAAACAGTTCATAGCGTTTGGTAAATTCAAACAAAATTATTGTGATTTAGTTATAATGACCAAAGTAGACATATTAATTTAGTTATTTATATGATGATTTTCAGTATATGGATTTTAATAAGTTAATTATTTATAATTTTTATAGTTTAAGTTACAAATTATATTTTCTTATTATTTAAATTATACCATAAAAGGCTAAAGAGAATAGTTTTTTTTTTTTTTTTTTGAAAATGTAAAGTGAATAGTTGTTCTATACTGTTATCCCAATTTAAGTAAAAAAAATGTGAGACAAAAATAAAAATAATATTATCTTTTATATATATACTATATATATATATATATATACAATAATATTATCTAGGGAAAAATACATTTTTAGTCCCTGAGATTTGAGTTAGGTTTCATTTTGGTCCCTGAGTTTTCAACTCAACAATTTAGTCCCTAAGGTTTGGTTTTAGTTTCATTTTAGTCCCTCCATCCATTTTTCCGTTAGAAATTAACGGAATGCTGACGTGGCACCATTTTTTTATTAAAAAAATTATTTTTTTTATTTATTAAAATAAAACAATATATTAAAATTATTTTAAAATTATTTTTCTTTAGTCTTTTTCTTTTTTCCACATCTTCTTCCTCCCATCGTCTTCTTCAACCTTAGTTCAAGCTCCATCACCGCCCCCTCCGTCTCCGGCCGAAATTTTTTTTCCCTACCTTCTCCTTTTCTTCTTCTTCCTTTCTTCTTTTCTTTTCTTTCTCTTCATTTTTTCCCTTTTTTCCGGCGTTCGTGAACTGTTTGTGGGCGTTCGTCTCGTGAAGCCCACATCTCAGTCGTCAGTCGTCGAACTCCCACAGTCGAAGCCTAGATCTGTTCGTGTCTCGCAGTCGACGGCGTTTCAGATTTACTCGAAGTCCAGATGCGCAATGTGTGACTGATTTCGTGCGGTGTGTGACTGATTCGAAGTCCAAATGTGTGGTGTGTGATTGATTCGTTCGTGAACTGTTTGTGGGCGTTTCTGACGTTAATGGCGTTTTAGATCTATGGTGAGGAGCGGTGTAGGAGTTGTAGATCTGGGTTTTTTCTGGTGTGGGCGTTTCAGATCTGTTTGCGGGGTGTGATTGATTCGTGCGACGATGACGATGGAAACGTGGGCGTTTCAGATTCGTTTGTGGGTGTTTTAGATCTGAGTTTGTAGATATGAGTTTGTGGGTCTTCGCACGCAAGGAGGGACGAGGGAGAGAGAAGTCGTGGGTCTTCGTGCGCAAGGAGGGAGAGAGGTTGTGGGTCTTCGCTCGTCATGGGTATGTTTTCACGTCCACCGTCTTTCGTCTTCGCAGGTCATGGGTTTGTTTGCCGGCGCAAAGGAGAAAGAGAGACGGTGAGAGAGAAGAGAGAGACAGTGAGAGAAAGAGAGGGAAGGTGAGAGAGAAGAAGATGGTGAGCGAGAGAGAAAGAAAGAAAGGGAAAAAAAAGAGAAAAAAAATATTCCGGCAGCGGCGGGCGGCGGGCGGCGACGGCGAAGAAGAATAAGAAGAAGAAGGAGGAGGAGGAGAAGGGAGAGAGAAAAATGAAATAATAAATATCAATTTAAAAAATGAAATAATAAATAATTAAAAATTATTATTTTTATTTGGAAAATTAAAAAATATATTTTTTAAATAAAAAATATATGCCACGTCAATATTCTGTTAACTTTTAACGGAAAATTGGATGGAGGGACCAAAATGAAACTAAAACCAAACTTCAGGGACTAAATTGTTGAGTTTGAAAACTCAGGGACCAAAATGAAACCTAACTCAAACCTCAGGGACTAAAAGTGTATTTTTTCCTATTATCTATTTTGTTCTCATGAAATTTGTAGTTATATTGCATCTTAGAGCATATTATTCTCTTGAATGCGAAAATAATTATTTCTATGACAAAAATAGATATATTATTCTAATTATTGATATGTTGATATCCAACCTGAATTGTAACAAGTTAATTTTTTAGAATTTTTATAGTTCAAATTACAAATTACATTCTCTAGGTTTCGTTTGATAACCATTTGTTTTTTGATTTTTAGTTTTTGAAGGTTAAGCTTGTTTTCCTTCAATTTCCTTACCCTGGTTTTTAATCTTTGTTAAGGGGCATGTTGATGGTCGATTTTGGTCAGAGGGAACTCACCTGACCTTCACGTGCCACCAACGGTAAATTTGTAGATGAGGGGAAAGACGTGGCCTGCAAGACAGTAAACCTGCACACCGGTGTGGTGCTCGCCACACCAGCTCCGATGCTTAAGCCAGCAAACAGAACGGTAGGGAGTGGAAAAGTAAGAGCAAGAGGAGAGAGTAGAGAATATAGAATAATGTTTAGGGATAGAATCCGGCCTCCCTCCTTCAGTGGTGAAGAGGGGTATAAATACTTGTTCATCCTCCTAGCGCTTTTAGGGTTTTGGAGGCGTTTTAGGTCAAACCAGGCGAAATCGGGGCATCTAGAGGCGGTGGGGACCAGACGAGACCGAACGGGCTCGGCCTCGACCATGGGCCGAGGCCGAGCAGGGGGTCGGGCCAAAAACCCGACCCCTTCGGCCTTGGCCCGTCCCGCTTGTCGGCTCCGCCTCCTTGGCCCGTATCCCAGTCCGATTTCTCCCCGGTTGTCCTCGTCAGCTCCTCATACATCGGGGTGGTCCAAAATTGCCTATAACATTAAGCCCTCACTCTTGAATTGGAATTCGGGGTGACTTACTGCTATAAGTTGAGCTCCTTAAGCCCGATTTAAGAGTAATGACCCTTGCCCTGGGTTGGCTTACGTGTAGCTTTGTCGTCATCCTGCAAAGTAGGATAGAAGTAGAGACTCCCTGAATAGGGGTTAGATGAAGTGGAAATGAAAAAGGGTGAGAGATTACAAAAGTGGTGTTGGTCGGCCTCGGCCTCAGGTTCATGTCTGCAAGAGAAAAGTTAGGGAAAAGGTTAGGGTCGCCCTCGGCCTCAAGCCCCCGTTAGCCTAAAATTTGGCTCCCTGCACCCATATGTTAGTCCTTGTAGGAAAATAATAAGAGAATAGGTTTGAACATGTAAATTTTAGTAGAACATGCTAAACATAGGTGCTTTTTGTTTAATAGGGAGTGCATATCCCCGGTTACTTGCTTTTTGTTTAATAGGGAGTGCATATCCCCCTGTAGTCCCCAATCTTAAGTAGAACTTCACTGAAACATAAAGTATAGTTGAGGAAATAGGAGAATACCTTTAAAGTTTGTGCTTGGCCTCGGCAAGAGGTGCCCAGTCCCGACTTTTGTAGGGTGAGCTTGACTTAGATGAAGTGTATGGACTCATGCCAGGTGAGGTGAGGTAGACTCGTTGGTCCAGGCTCACATGGTCTCACCCTGGATGAGGCGAGGTAGAGTCGGCAGTCCAGGCTCGCCTGATGTAAAGATGCTCAGGCCAGAGGAGGTGAGGTAGACTCGTTGGTCCAGGCTCACATGGTCTCACTCTGGATGAGGCGAGGTAGACTCGGTAGTCCAGGCTCGCCTGGTGTAAAGATGCTCAGGCCAGAGGAGGTGAGGTAGACTCGTTGGTCCAGGCTCACATGGTCTCACTCTGGATGAGGCGAGGTAGACTCGGTAGTCCAGGCTCGCATGTCTTGATGCTTGAGTCGGTTGCCTTGTGCACACTCCTGAATAATGATAGAATGCAACAAACGAAAAACCCTAAAACTCCATAAGTTCAGATTCAGTGTTGGTGGAAGTGTGTGCTGCTCGGCCTCGGCTCATTCTCTGGTCAGTCTCGGCCCTCTGTGGCTTGACAGCTCTTAGTGCGGTCCAGTAACACTTGACCTTCTGCAGGGTTGATCTCCTTAAGCCTGATTTAAGAGTATAACTCTCGTTCCATGCCGACTTATGTATGATTCCTTGTTATCCTGCAAGATAGGACAAACTGGACAAAGTAGACACTCCCTGAAAAGGGGTTAGGTGAAATGGAAATGAGAAAAGTTGAGAGATTACAACAATGGCTCTGGTCAGCCTCGGGAAGAGGCCGAGCACAACAGCTTCCCATTTTGGTTTGTCTGGTCGACCTTGGGAAAAGGCCGAGCACAACAGCTAGACCCCTGTACTTGGTCATTCGGAATGCTTCATTCCAGATCCGAGGCTTATCCACAAGTAAAAAATAAGATAAGCATTGAAAAGTTAATCTCTGCAAAAGAAGAATGAGGGAAGAGGCTAGGGTTGACCTAAACCTTAGGCCCCTATCAGCTCAATACTTAGCCCTCTGCATTTATTCGTTAGTCCTTGCTGGAAAAATGACGAGTGAATAGGCTAAAACATGTACTCATTGGTTAGACATGCTAAGCTAACTTGCCTTTTGTTTAATAGGGAATGCATATCCCTGTTACTAGCTTTTTGTTTAATGGGGAGTGCATATCCCCTTTGCAGCCCCCAATTTCAGGTAAAGCTTCATTTAAACACAAAGTGTAATTGGGTAAAGAGAAGAATACCTTTTAGGGTTTGTGTTCGGACTTGGCAAAATGTGCCCAACCAGATGAGTTGAAATAACATGTGGCTCTGGGGAGGTTGTGGAGATGCATCAACCTCTCTGGCAGGAATTAGTCTCTTCCCAAGGGTGCGTACACTTTGTTGGGGACCTGGGCTTTCGTGGCTGAATTTTGGACTTGGCCTCTAGGTGGTCGGCCTCGGCCTTGGCATGAAGCCGACCAACTTCCTTATGCTATTTGCTTGCTCCCTAGTTGGGCTTGTGTGCAGATTCACTTTCTGCTTGAACATTCCTTTGTTGCTTTGGATATTTCGGTTGTGCAAGTCGAGCCTCACTGCAAGCCCCTCACAGTCGTTCTTAGGGCTAGAATGCTCGGTTTCGGCCTTAGCGTGAGGCAGGGCATTTTTCCTATATTGCTCGTTATTCTGCTCCTCAATCTGCTGTGTTCATCCCAGGGGTGCGTACACTTTCCTGGAGAAAAACTTGGGGAAGCCTAGGAAGTTCCCGAGCCTCTCTTCAAGCTGCATGGTCATCCCAGGGGTGCGTACACTCTTCTGGGGAAAAGCTTGGGGAGGTTGAGGGCATGCGTCAACCTCTTTGCAAGAGTTTAGTCTCCTTCCAAGGAAAAGTGCAGAAGTTCGGCCTCTTTGGCCTCTACAAGAATCACTCTCGTTTGGCCATATGTGTCCATCCTATGGAAAAATGCTTTGCACAAACATAGTATAAAGAATTTTATCAAATTTGCAAGTGTCTGCATCGTACCATGGGAAAAAGCTATGTGCTATACAAAATGAGAATAAATAATCTTAAAAATAGCTCCACCGCTGTTCGTAATCCTAACTTGAATAAGAAAGGAAAGTCAAAATCATTGCAACATGGCCATGATTATGATGGACTCGGTCTGTCCTTCCCCCCACTCAAAATATATATTCATTACCTTGGACATGCATTTTTTGAGTAAGGAAAAACTAACTTCGTACCTGGGCCTCTAAGGGTGAAGTCCGGCCTTGGCCTCTGGATGGTCGGCCTCGGCCTTGGCATGAGGCCGACCAGCTCCTCTGTGTTGTTCGCTTGCTTGTTTTTCATCCTAAGGGTGCGTGCACCCAGTCAGGGAAAACTTGGGGAGGTCAAGGAAATTACCGAGCCTCTCTTCGCATGTTGTGTTCATCCCAGGGGTGCGTTGCACTTTGCTGGGGACTTGGGGAGGCTGAGGAATTTCCCGAGCCCCCACTCAAAATATGCATTCCGGATTTAAAGAGTTGCATTTTTTTTAGTAAGAAAATATAATATCATACCTGGTCTTTTGAGGACAAAGTTCATCCTTGAAGCTAAGGTAGTCGGCCCCGACCTTGGCATGAGGTCGATCCTCGCTTCTCCATCACCTGTTTGCTTGCCTCATAGTTTGACTCATGTGCGAATAATTTGCCTACAAAGTGACTACCGGACTCAGTCGAGCCCCATTCCTTGTCTAATGGTCGGCCTCAACCTTGGCATGAGGACGAGCATTTTCCCTGCATGGCTTGAGAAGTTTGAGGGAAGCTTGGGGAGGCTTTGGGATTTCCCAGGGCCTCTCTTCAAGCGTCGTGGTCATCCCAGGGGTGCGTACACTCTTCTGGGGAAAAAGCTTGGGGAGGCCTAGGATTTTCCCAGGGCCTCTCTTCAAGCGTCGTGGTCATCCCAGGGGTGCGTACACTCTTCTGGGGAAAAAGCTTGGGGAGGCCTAGGAATTTCCCATGGCCTCTCTTCAAGCGTCGTGGTCATTCCAGGGGTGCGTACACTCTTCTGGGGAAAAAGCTTGGGGAGGCCTAGGAATTTCCCAGGGCCTCTCTTCAAGCGTCGTGGTCATCCCAGGGGTGCGTACACTCTTCTGGGGAAAAAGCTTGGGGAGGCCTAGAAATTTTCCAGTGCCTCTCTTCAAGCGTCGTGGTCATCTCAGGGGTGCGTACACTCTTCTGGGGAAAAAGCTTGGGGAGGCCTAGGAATTTCTCAGGCCTCTCTTCAAGTGTTGTGTTATTCCCGAGGGTGCGTACACTCAGTCGGGGAACAAAGTATGCTCAAACTGCCTTCTATCATACTTCCACACAATTTTGATGGCGTATCAAACAAAAAAGTATTTCAAAGGGAAAAATTCGTGACCGAGCTCTTGAAGGTGGTGTTCGGCCTTAGCCTCTAGGTGGTCGGCCTCGGCCTTGGCATGAGGCCGACCAACTCCTCTGTGTCATCTGCGTACTTAGTCCGTGACTCGACTTATGTGCAGAGCGTCTCCCTTTCGGCTCGAACCGCTTCAGCTACGATAACAGGTCAAGTGTTGTGGTCTTCCCAGGGGTGCGTACACTCTTCTGGGGAAAAGCTTGGGGAGGCCTGGGAATTTCCCGAGTCTCTCTGCAAGCGCTGTCAAAACTTTTAAAACGAAATTCAGAGTAATTTATTTCAAATGAATCAATTACATTCCTGAGTAATATGCTATTGAATGAAAGAAAATCGATCAAGGTTTCAAGGAACTAGAAACTAAAGGACATAAGAAAAGGAAATCAATGTTCCATTGGAAGGGGATAGCTTGACCCCTCAAAGGCTCGGCCTCGACCATCTCCCGAGGCCGACGTTGCTTGAGCCTTCCTGTCGATGTTCCCGAGCGCCATAAAGTAACATTCCCTCGACATTTTTTTTGCCCGCCATGCGCTGCTCCTACACCTTATTCGGATGGTCCTCCTAAAATTGTTTGTATCTTGAACAGTGGGTTGGCACCGCCCTTACCTTGATCTGCTGGCAGTGGCCTCTTGCTTCTGTCGTTCCCCACGAACCCCTTGAGGTAACCTTCTCGGATTAGGACTTCTATATCGTCCTTCAATTGTATGCATTCCCGGGTTGCATGACCGTGGTCTCCGTGGAACATGCAGTATTTGTTTCTGTTCCTCCTGTCAGGGTCTGATCTCAAATTTTCTGGGCGTTTCAACAGATTTGTGTCCTGTATTGCGGCCAAGACCTGTTCAAACGAAGCTGTTAGTGGTGTATACCTGTCGAATCTGGCTTTTTGGTTCCGCACAGCCCTGTGGCTCCTTGGCCTCTGGTCGGCCTCGGACTTTTCCCGAGCCTCTAACTTTTTCCTGGCATTATTTCCTGTGTACGTACCCGATGCTGTCTTTAGCGGCGAACTTCTGCGGGCCTTTTTGCGATTGGGCTTCTGCTCGGCCTCGACCATTGGCCGAGGAGTGCTCATGTCGGATCTGGCCTACATCTTCTACCCGACATCCTTTTCCTTTGTCTTCTTGATGCTGGTCGGATATAGTAGCTTCCCAGTTGTCCTCTTGGGTTAGGTCCATAGCATCGTGGGCACACGGATCCTTACAACAGTCTCCGAAGTTAGGGTCGGCCTTTTCCATACCGAGGTCGAACCCAGTCTGGCTCGGTGCTTTCTGCTCATACCCGAGGCTTCCCTCTAGTTTCTGAACCCGATCCATCCTGCAGACCACCACCGATGTGCGATCCGAACTGGCAAGCATTCTTCCCCACAGACGGCGCCAACTATTGATGGTCGATTTTGGTCAGAGGGAACTCACCTGACCTTCACGTGCCACCAACGGTAAATTTGTAGATGAGGGGGAAGACGTGGCCTGCAAGACAGTAAACCTGCACACCGGTGTGGTGCTCGCCACACCAGCTCCGATGCTTAAGTCAGCAAACAGAACGGTATGGAGTGGAAAAGTAAGAGCAAGAGGAGAGAGTAGAGAATATAGAATAATGTTTAGGGATAGAATCCGACCTCCCTCCTTCAGTGGGGAAGAGGGGTATAAATACATGTTCATCCTCCTAGCGCTTTTAGGGTTTCGGAGGCGTTTTAGGTCAAACCAGGCGAAACCGGGGCAGCCAGAGGCGGTGGGGACCAGACGAGACCGAACGGGCTCGGCCCCGGCCATGGGCCGAGGCCGACCATGTGCTCGGCCTCGGCCTTGGGCCGAGGCCGAGCAGGGGGTCGGGCCAAAAACCCGACCCCTTCGGCCTTGGCCCGTCCCGCTTGCCGGCTCCGCCTCCTTGGCCCGTATCCCAGCCCGATTTCTCCCCGGTTGTCCTCGTCAGCTCCTCGTACATCGGGGTGGTCCAAAATTGCCTATAACAGGGCACATTTGAATTCCAAGTCAAATTCCCCCCCAAAAAAAAAACTGAAAACTACGACTCCGTTTGTTTACCATTTGAGTTTTTTGTTTTTGGTTTTTGAAAATTAAAGTGATTTTCAGGAGTTATTTACTAACAATGACCATTTGTCATAAAAAAAAATTGATCGTGACCATTAATAAATTTCATTAATTTTTTTGTCTTGATAATTGTTAAGTGTCATATAAAAATTAATTATGACAAATTTTTATAGCGTCATGTATTGAATTTCTTTAATGGACAATTTTAGGACACAAAAAAAAAAAAAAACTCATGAAATATGCTTGTGATAATTTTTCAATGTCATAATTATTAAACAAGATCCTAATTTTTAATATTTTCACTTGAATTTGCTTCAAGTTCAATGATGATGGAATTGTACAAAAACTTTGATATGTGACAAGGCTAGAGGTTGAATATATATATATATATATATATCTCGGAGAAGCTTTTCAATTATATATATATATATATAGGAGAAGCTTCTTGAATTGAAAAGTACAATTATCAAAGGATATAGTGGCCATTATGAGAATTGTTAAAAAAAAAAAAAAGCAAAGATAAAATAAGAAGTTGGAGACTTTGTTCTCATTGCAATCTCAAATGCACCCTTCCACCCTAATTAATATTGATTTTCACTTTGGTGCCTCGCTCATGCCCCTTCAGTTTTACTTCTCGTTCGAGTAATGCAGTTGTGCTAACGGTTTAGCAAGATTAGCAATGTTTTCGCATTTGAATTCGATTTGGTTAGAGGAATGGTTGAGTGCTATTTCGGAATATGTACTTTCTAATATGTTGGTTTAATGAAATTCCCTCTGTCTCAAAAAAAATATTGATTTCCACTTATTGACCTTCTACAAATGTCCAAACTCGCTAGTGAGAAAAAAAATTTAGAGACTTAAATAATTAATTTTAAAATTTTAAATTTACTTACTAAAATAAATATTTTAGAAATTTTAAGATTGTAATACAATAAAGATTAAAAATTATATAAAATTCCCTTAGACTTTGTCATTGACCTCTCAAAAGTTTCATGCAAATTTTGATAGGATTTCTATTTTAGTCATCATAGCTTTTCTAAAAGCATCAGCCATTATTTTAAAAGTTACCCCATGGAAAATAAAGCCTAACTAAGACCATTAAAATATTTTTTTTAAAAAAAAAAAAAAAGACCATTACAATAAAAGCCATTTGTCCTTAACTCACTAGATCATATTTAATGTACTTTTAGGGGGGAAAAATAAGGAAAGAAAATCAATTTATACTTTTAGACTTTGAACTTTTATCAATTAAAATTCAAAACACAAATGAAATTTAAAATGTCAAAATTCATATTTAATGTACTTGATACATAAAATATTAAAGAAAATAACTTATTAATGTATTTTTGTAAAGAGCTTTGTTAATGTATTGACGACCAAAGGTTTGTGCTTCAAATCTCCTACTATTAAAAAAAAATCTTTTATATTTCTTTTCTAGGACAATTGATTCATCCTCCTTTTTCTCAATCTCATTCTCTATTTCTCCCCAAGATGGCTCTATCCCTCCTCCCTTTTCGTGCTCACACCTATAGTGGCATTTTTCTTTTTATGTCATTGAATTATTAATTTCTTCCGTGTCTATATTTTTAAAAATAAAATTTGAAAACTAAAAAAAAAAAAAAAAGTAGATTTCAATTATTTTTTGAAATTTGGTTAAGAATTTCAAATGTTTTATTTGGTAAGAAAATTGGAAGAAGAAAAACATAATTTTCAAAAGCCAAATGATCGTCAAACAAAACCTTAAAAATCAAACACTTCTACTATATAGACGAGGTGAATGAGTATATTCCAATAAAAAAGACCAACATAAGAACCTTAGACAAGAGACTAAGCTTTATATGTATCACATAATAAATAGCCATTATTACACACACATTGATCAAAAGAAATCAATTCGCACAGTCAAAGGAGTTTTAACAAGATGCACTCCATCAGTCCACGTTAAGCTCCCAAAAGAGTATCCATAATTCTTTTGGAGGACAGTGGAAAAGGTAACCTTAAACGAGATCTTCCTCACTTTGGAGTTAAAGGCCAATATCTGGGGCTCGACATTGACCTTGGAGGCAGGTGGAGCCTCGATCACTGCCCTATAAATGGAGGTCACGTTCCCTACATTCGTCACAGTGGTGGAGTCTCTAAGTTCAGGTACTGTAATGGTCGGCAAATTCAAATCCAACACGGACGGCCTCGGAAACGGGCACTCTGTCTTTTGCTGCGTTAGTTGAGAAATATCTGAGCCCTTATAACCCATGCCACAAAGGTAATGTATGTAATCCATGGTGTCCAGATCGTAGATGAGACCTGGGTCGATGGCAGCGTTCGGGTCCACCACTCCACCGCCGTAGTCAAATGGGTCGGCAGCTTTGGGAGGACTGCCATTCGCAAAAATGGACAATCTGAGGAACTCTTTGCACGTGCTACATTTGCGGAAATGGAAAGTGTATAAATTGGGAACTTTTTTTGATGTCGGATTAAAGTCCCGTTTGATAATCATTTTGGGATCGTTTGATAACTATTTCGTTTTCTGTTTTCTGTTTTTGTTTTCATTTTAAAAAAACAGAGATGTTTGATAACTATTTCTGTTTTTTGTTTTCTGTTTTCCAAAAACGTTTTTGAAATTATAAGTAAATTTCAAAAACAAATAAATGAGTTTTTAAAAACAGATTTCAACTCAACTTTCTTCTAATGCTTACTTTTCTCTTCTTTTACCTATTTCTCTCCAACAAATTCCTTTCTCTATTTTTTTTTTCTCTCTATAATATTTATTTTTCTCTCTCAAAACTTTTTTTTTTCTCTATAACTTGTCTATTTCTAAAAACTTATCAATAACTTTTCTCTCCTCAATAAACATGTTCTAATTTTTCTTTTGAAAAAAAAAAGTCACCAAAATTTTCTATTGCTACAACTTTTCTTTATTTTTCTAATTTATCGTTATTTCTTTAGCATATCTTTTTACTCTTAATCTCACTATCTCTCTAAATTTTCTTTTTTTATTTAATCTTTTTAATCTAAAATTTATCACTTTTACTCTGACTTGTTTTCTATTTTTTCTCTATCTAATATCTTTTCTCGAGTCTAACTAATATTCTTTCTCGAAACATTTTCTTTCATCTCTCTAAATTTTTCTATGTTTAACTTTTCTCTCGTCTTTTCAAAAAAAAAAAAAAAAAACTCTTGAAAACATTTATATTTGTGTCTCTAAATTTTTGTTTCAACGTCTTTACACATCTTTCTCTCTCTAAAACATTTTTTCATCTTTCTAATTTTAAAAAAACTGAAAATAAAAAACAGTTATCAAACAAGGTTGGTTTTCTGTTTTTTAAAAACAGAAAACAAAAAACAGTTATCAAACATATATGGTTTTTGTTTTTAAAAAACAGGAAACCAAAAACCAAAAACTAAAAACAGAAAAACCAAAAACCAAAAACTGAAATGGTTATCAAACGGGCCATTCGTTTTTTGTTTTTGGTTTTAAAAAATTAAGCCTATAAAAACTATTTTTACTCACAAGCTTCTTTGTTTTTTATCTTCATCATTTCCCATGTTTTCAAAAACCAAGCAAAATTTTGAAAAAAAAAAGTAGTTTTAAAAAACTTGTGTTTGTTTTTGGAATATTGCTAGGAACTTAAATGCCGCCTTAACAAAAATGAAAACCATTGTAAGAAAATTGAGAGAAAACAAACACACTTTTCAAAAACCAAAAACCAAAAATGAAATGGTTATCAAATGTGTGGCCTAAATTTATCGTAATCCATCAACGCTTAAGCTGCATACCAGTGGTGATGAGGGCAGATTTGATTGCAGCAGGTGACCAAGTAGGACGGAGGGATCTAAGAAGAGCCACGATACCAGAGATATGAGGTGCGGCCATGGAAGTTCCCGACATCATTCCAAACCCTTTGTCGTTGGACGAGTGGTGGGGTGAAATGGCGGCTAGAATATTAGATCCTGGAGCGGCTATATCTGGCTGCTCACGAGAATAATTACTTGTAAAATTTTAAAAGTTTAGTTAGTTTTTTAGCTTTTAATATAACTCTAATAGGAAATATTCGGCTCCTATATCGGTGTATGTAATGATCTCCCTGCACACTATCATTAAAACGTCAACAATCTGGAGAGATAAAATAAATTTATCATTTTCTACTTTTCTCTTTCTTAGTTGTTAAGATTTTAATGGGGTGGGTAGGGAGATTCCTACTCACGACTATGCAGCCAAATATTTTTTATTCTAATAAGCCACTATCGTTATTATTGTTTATTAATTTGTCATTTAGACAATAGAATATAGATTGATGTTATCATATGATTTGATATTAGAGAATATATCAACTATGTAAGATGCACCTTGAGAATTGCAGGTGAAGCAGAATTTGGACCTCTAGATGAGAAATAGACTATCCTGGTTGATATAGGCTTGCCGATGATGGTTTTTGCTCGCCCCAACCTTACCATTGGATTACTTTGCAAATTTGCAAAAATTAAATTAGAAGCAAACTACATCATACAACATTCTAAAAATTAGATTTTAGAGTTGTGTCTATTATGTTTTTAAACTTTTAACACGTTTCTAATAGGTCTAAAAAACTTTCACTTTTGTATTCAATAGATTCTTGAATGTCTAGTGCATTCATAAACGATCATTTTAGTGTCATCTTTGAACTAATTACAAATTTACTAAAATCTTTTTAAAACTCTCCATTTTATATTTAATATTATTGAAATTATCAATTGAATCCTTCTAATATAGAAATCTACAAAAATTTATTAATATAAACCTAAAGCTTACACGCCATTAAATTGTTGAATTTAATTAACATACTTGGATAGACATGTCTCTTGAAAGAAATGGATGTTGATGGATGAATCAAACATTTTTGTTAATAAATGGATTGAGTTTTATATGTCAAATAGCGAGTGGTATGTCCATATATCTAGATATGTTAATACAATAACTTCGTCATATCAACTTTTTGTGTACAAATTTTAACAACTACTCAAAAAAAAAAAAACTTAATTGAAAATTACCTAAATTACTTAGATCTATTTGATATATTTAGTCTTATATTTAAAAAGAATGAAAAGAATTAATATATAGACGTCGATTAATAACCAATTTGTTTTTAGTTTTCTAATTTGTAAAATTTAGCTTGTAAATGCTACTTTCACCCAGACATTTTTTATTAATATTATATATTTTAAAACTTATTATTAAAATAAAGTTGATCTAAAACTTATTATTGAAATATTGTAGTTTAAAATCCACGTTTTTAGGTCGTCTCTTGAAGAGACCTGTTGACGTGACAACCTAAAAAACCGTGCAATCATATTTAAAAAAAAAAAAGTACTTAACACAGGTCGTCTCTTCAAGAGACGACTTATTTGCAAATATAATTAAAATAAGTCCTTGTAATATTGGGAAGGTGGCATTTTTAGTATCCATAGGTTACCGTGTTCGAGCCTGACAAGACGCGCATCCTATTTTTTTTTTCCTTTTTACGTTTCCTACATTTTCCTTCTTTTTTTTTCTTCATATTTTTTTTTCTAATATTTGTTTTTCAATAAATCAAAGAAACAATTGCCTTTTTTAAAATGTTTTAAGCAAATTGAATTTTTATATTACAATTTATTTCTTTTTCTTTGTACTTAGAAATTGAAATTTAAGTTTAATTATTTAAAACTTTATAAATAAAGTAAAATAAAATTAATATTACTCAATTTAAATTTAACCATTATAGTTTTTTGAGGTAGAATTAACTGACAACTATGTTTATCTGTACTAGATCAATATATATGTGAATTTAAAATAAAAGATTTAAACAATTAATACTTAATTAAATTTAATTTGTTTAGTGAAAAGAAAATAAACCATATTATAGTATTCAATTTGTTTAGAACATTACAAAAATGCAATTACTCATTATTTTAACACTTATTTAAACTTCAGTTTTATTACAACTATTTAAATTTTAATTAATTCAAGAAAAGAGAATAAATTTTAATATGATATTTAATTTATTTAAAACATTAAAAAACAATATAATTACTGATTTGATTTTAATAAAAATTCAGTTGTTCGAGAAAAAGAAATAAATTGTAATCTAAAAATTCAATTTTTTAAAGACATTTTAAAAAATGCAATCACTTTTTTAATTTATTGAAAAACAAATATTAGAAAAAAAAAAAGAAGGAAAATGCAAGAAATGTAAAAGGAAAAAAAAAAAAAATGAGATATGCATCTTGCTAGGCTCAAACTCAAAAGCTTTTGGATAGTAAAGAAACTAGCTTACCAATACGACAAGAGCATGTTTTAGTTTTCATAATGCATAAGTCGTCTCTTGAAGAGACGACCTGTGTTAAGTACTATTTTTTTTTTAAATCTGATTGCACGGCCTTTTAGATTGCCACGTCTGCAACGACCTAAAAACGTGATTTTAAACAGCAATATTTCAATAATAAGTTTTAGACTAACTTTATTTTAATAATAAGTTTTAAAATATATAATATTAATAGAAAATGTCCACTTTCACCCATGTGTTTCTCAGCTTTGTCTTTTATTTTTTAAAAATATTTTCAAAATCTAAGTCAATTATTTTTTTAAAAATAAAAAAATTTAAATCTATTTTTATTTTTAGAATTTAAATAAAAATTCACATGTATTCATAAAAATAGTGAAAACAAAACAAAAATAAATTAAGTAGAAGTGAACATGACATTTTTTTAAAAAAAATAAACGAAAAAAAAAATACCTTTTTGGTCTCTGAATTTTGAGGAATCAGTGTGTTTGGTCCCTAAGTTTTCAAAATAATAGACATTTTTAGTCCCTGGGTTTTGAGAAATAAGTTTAAAAGGCCCCTCATATTAATTTTTTTTCAATTTTTTTAAATTAATACTTTTAATTTTTTTTTAATTTAAAAAACGTTTCCATATTAAAAAATAGTTAAAAAAATATTAATTTAAAATTTTGAAATAAGAGACCTTTTAAACCTATTTCTCAAAACTTAGGACTAAAAATGTCCATTTTGAAAACTTAGAGACCAAACACACCAATTTTTCAAAATTTAGGGACTAAAAAGCTCCATCTTGAAAACTCATAAACCAAATATACCTATTACTCAAAGCTCAAAAACCAAAACTATATTTTTTCAAAAAAATAAAATTAAAATAGTTATTAAACCCTTAATTACCTCCCATCCAAGATGTGAAAAAGTAATTTTGTGCCAACGGTGTTGTCCACTAGGATGCATGGAAAGGAGGGCTGTTTACATGCAAACAAGTCATCGTCCTGTTGGCCGGCGACAATTATTCCGCTCCCATTTGCTTTTACCGCCGCCGCCGCCGCCTCCGTAGTAGCCGTCTCATCGGCTAAATCAGAGAAGCACAGAACAACCTTTCCACTTATAAGAGTTTCATTTCCCAAAATGTCACTACATCTGCCCTCGCCAAATTAATCCCATGTCATATATATAATATATTATATATGCAAAAGTCATTCAAATATACATTATAATGTATCCAATACAACAATAATAAAAGAATAATCCTTATGTTTGTTCAAAAAAAAAAAAAGAATAATCCTTATGTATATCTCAATTTTTCTTTTAAAGTACTTACAAACTTTCAATATATTTAGTTTATTTATCTATGATAAATAAATCTAGAAGTTTGAACTACCAAAGTAGAAAAATCTTGGAAACTTCATGGAGGGAAATTAAACCATAAAAGAATGTTAACGATAGAAAACCAACCTTCCATTCGATGCAGTTGTCAACTTAGCAACAAGCTCCTTTTCCGAATCGAAGAAGCTTTGGCCCTGTCAAGTTAAAATCCATCAACTTTCAATGCAATCACAACTAATAATTTGTCCAACTTTAAAATGCTCACACCCTTTGTTCATTTTGGCCCAAATGTTTAAGTTAGTCAGTCAAAAAACTGAAAAATTATTCAATGAGACCGTCACAATGTGACTGTCTTCTTAAAACCGTCAGATTTAAAATCGTGATACTTTTACATCTGAAGTGCAAAACTACCAGCCTCATCAAATAATTTTTTCGGACTATATAGCTATATATTACCAAATAAGTGGTGTTATCTTGAAGAGTAATGGAGGAAAGAAAAGCTCTATCCATGTACTGGCAGCCACAGTCAAAATCCAAGGCGCAGTGTTCTGCACCGTCTGCTGAAGAGGCCCATCATTTCCACCAGCACACACAACAGAAATTCCCCTCGCAACAGCATGAAACGACCCAATTGCAATTTCGTTTTCTTCATTAAACTCCGGAAACAAAGGAATAAAACGTCCAATGGATATAGACAGCACGTCAACGCCATCGTGGATGGCCTCATCGATGGCTCAAAGCATAAGCGATAAAGGCGAAAATAGAAAAAACATTGAGATGAAAGAAGAGAAAAACACAGAAGGATTCCAAGAGAAAAATCTCTATCACATTGAATTGAATTCAACTATTGAAGAGACAGCTACATATATACTGCTAGATAGAGATGAAAAAACTCTTGGAAAAAATAACAAACCCTAACCCTAAATCACGAAAACTTACCTCTGAGAGCTATCACGAAAGAATACACCTGTGAGAGAGAGTTCTAGAAGACAACTATTCTAGAACCTTTACATATAGCCCTATTAATCTGATAAAGAGAAAATGGGTTGGGCTTCATAATATGGGCTTATGCCTTTTACAAAGAATATGAGCTGCACAAATAATAAAAAACCTTCAGTGGGTTGCCTTTACGTTAACACCCCCCTCAAGCCAATGGAAGAGGGCTCGCGAACATTGAGCTTGGAACGAAGCTTAGTGAAATTCAGAGCAGACAGAGGTTTTGTAAAAATATCTGCAAGTTGATCAGCAGCCGGCAAGTGTTGAACATTGATTTTCCTGTTAAGAACCAAATCTCGCACAAAATAAATGTCAAGTTCAACATGTTTAGTCCTTGAGTGTAAAACAGGATTTGCACTTAAGTGGACAGCACTCAAGTTATCACATCAGAGAGTAGGCAGGCTCGATAGAGAAATACCCAAATTTGAAAACAGAGATTTTAGCCACACTAATCCAGTAGCTACAAGGGCTAAACAACGATATTCAGCTTCGGTACTAGACCGAGAGATTATAGCCTGCTTTTTGGAGCCCCAAGTGATAAGATTACCGCCAAAAAAGACACAGAACCCAGACGTAGATTTTCTATCGTCAGGGTCAGACGCCCAGTCTGCGTCAGCAAAGCCATGTAAAGAAAATGTAGAAGACTTATGTAACAATAAGCCATGGGTGAACGTACCTTTGAGATATCTCAAAATTCGTTTAACCAACTGCCAATGTAAAACAGTGGGAGCATGCATAAATTGGCATGCTTTATTCACACTAAAAGCAATCTCGGGTCGTGTTAAAGTAGCATACTGCAAAGCACCAACAACGCTACGATAAAGATGAACATCATGAAAAAGATCACCCTGACGAGCAGACAGTAAAGGACCACTAACCATGGGAGTACCAATGGCATTTGCCTCAGACATTTTAGTTTTATGCAACAAATCCATAATGTATTTACCTTGAGATAGAAATAAACCTCCAGATGGAGGATACGATACCTCAATACCAAGAAAATAGGTAAGCGGTCCCAAATCCTTAAGAGAAAACCTCCCATCAAGGTCCGAGATAAGTGAAGAAATAGCTCCCATGGAATTTCTTGTTATAATGATGTCGTCAACATAAACAAGAATATAGCAACAGTGAGTACCCGAGCGACGAAATAATAAGGATGGATCAGCCTTAGAGTTTATGAAGCCAAGAGAGTTAAGAAATAAACTCAAACGCTCAAACCATGCTCTCGGAGCTTGTTTAAGCCCATATAAAGCCTTGTGTAACCGACATACCAAAGGTGATATACCTTTCACATGAAATCCAGCAGGTTGATCCATATAAACAGTCTCGGATAGAATACCATGCAAGAAAACATTATTTATATCTATCTGACGAATAGGCCAATTAAAAGAGACAACAAGAGTCAGTAAAACACGGATTGTAATTGGTTTAACAACCGGACTGTATGTTTCAAAATAATCAATATCAGCTGATTGATGAAAACCCTTAGCTACGAGGCGAGCCTTATATCGAGCAATGGACCCATCAGAATTTCTTTTAATTTTAAACACCCACTTACAACCTACAACCTTTTGATTAGAAGGAGTAGGAACAAGGTCCCATGTGTTATTTCGAATAAGAGCATCATACTCATCTTGCATTGCTTGTTTCCAATGAGAACATTTAAGGGCCTCTTTAACATTAGGCGGTTCAACATCAACAAAGGTAGCAAAAAAAGCCTTAGGTTTGAATATGCCTCTTTTACTTCGTGTAATCATGTGGTGAGTACCTAAACTAGTTGTAGAAGGTAAACTAGGAGGAGGTTGACTAGTTTGGACACACGGTTCAGGAAAACAGGGTGAAGGACTATTATTAGTAGGAGGATCAGCAGTTGATGGAATAGAGGATGTCTCACTGAGACTTAAGCGTGCATCAGAAGAAGACTCAACTGTAGTAGAGGAAGACAATGTAGGTAAACTTTGAGTTACACAATTGGGAGAAACAGAAGAATGAGAAGTAAGAGAAGCAAATGGAAAAGAATTTTCATCAAACAATACATGTCTAGAGATATAAAGTCTTCCGTCAGAGGACAAACATTTATAGCCTTTATGAATATGACTATAACCAATGAATGTACAGGGACTCGACCGAAAACTCAACTTATGAGAATTATATGGGCGAAGGCAAGGAAAGCACTTACAACCAAAGACTTTAAGTGTGGAATAATCTGGTTGCTTCCGAAAGAGCTTCTCCAAGGGACTCATGCCACCAAGAACTATAGAGGGTAACCTGTTGATAAGATAAACACTGGTGGAAAAAGCATCATCCCAGAATGTTAGAGGTATAGAAGAATGTGATAACAAGGTGAGACCAACATCAACAATGTGACGATGTTTACGTTCTACAATGCCATTCTGTTGAGATGTATAGGGACATGAAACTCTATGATTTATGCCATGAGTATGAAGAAATGGAATGAATGGTTTAAATTCAGTACCTCCATCAGATTGAAGGGAAACAATAGGAGTTCCAAACTGTTTTTCCACAAGAGTTTTAAATTTGAGAAAAGCCTGAAATGCTTCAGACTTGGTTTGAAGAAAATAAATCTATGTATATCTCGAAAAAGCATCCACAAAGCTAATGTAATACCGAAATCCATGGGTAGACAGTTTATAAGCTGGACCCCATAAATCAGTAACTATAAGTTGCAAAGGAGCAGAGTAAGATGTAGTAGAGGGAGAGAAAGGCATGGCATGTTGTTTGCCTATTGCACATGCATGACAAAATGACATAATGGCATTAGTAGAAACTTTTGGATTACAGGAACGAACAACTTGCTTAACAACAGAAATAGATGGATGTCCAAGACGTTGATGCCAAACATCTATGGACAAATTATTTGAAGACTGAACAGAGGAATATAAAGCAGACACATCATTGGAAACACAAGGTAAAGTAGAAAAAACAGCAGTATTAGTTTCCAGTCGAACAACAGAGGTGTTTGACGATGGCAAAGGCTGCGGCAGGTTGAACCTATATAGTCCTTCATGTAGAGTCCCTCGAAGGAGTGCCCGTCCAGTTGCTAGATCCTTCACAATACAGAAAGTTGGATGAAATTCAAAGAAAACAGCATTATCCTTAGTGAATTGACTGACACTGATAAGATTTTTTGTAATGGAGGGAACATGTAAAAGGTTATTTAAATGAAACATATGATTATTTGAAGAAGTAAAAGAAGCATATCCAAGATGAGAAATAGGCAAACCTGCACCATTGCCAATGAGAACCTGATTATTGCCAGGATATTCAGAGCTCACGGACATGTTACTGAGACTATTAGTCAAGTGATTCGTGGCTCCGGAATCAGGATACCAGTTACAATCCTGATTGTAATTAGGAGAGGCTAGCATAGCTTGCATTGGGGGAAACTGACCATTAAATTGTTGTGGACTAAAATTCAGGCCTGAGGGATTCATTTGCCCAGGAGGATTAAATTGAGTTGCATAGGCTCCTGGCATCTGAACTCGAGAGTAGCACTTCATAGCAGTATGGCCAATTTTATTACACAATTGACACTGAGGCCTATTACGATTGTTCCAGGACCTTCCTCCTCTGTTTTGACCAAAATTAGACCAACCCCTACCTCTACCATTACCAAAATTTTTCTGTTGAGAGTTAGGGGAAGGATTTGGAACTGAGTTTTGACTCACATTTTGAACCGCTAGGTTCGCAGAAGGTAAAACATTATCAGAATTAATCACTGACTTACTCTCTATTCTACTCTCATGAGTCAATAACAGGGCTACAACATCTTGAACAGTTTGAGTACCGGTTTTAGCAGTAATAACAGAGACCATAGTTTCATATTCAACCCCCAATCCAGACAGAATATACATAATGTGATCCTGAACATCTACTTCCTTTCCTATCGCAGACAAAACATCAATACACTTCTTGATTTTAGATATATATTCATTCATAGACAGTCCACCTTTCTGAATATTTTGTAATTTCGATTTAATCTTCATAACTTGAGCAAGATGACGTGAATTAAAAATCTGAAGCAAGCAAGACCAAATTTCTTTTGCCGACTTACAGTGAAGGACTTGCTTGAGGATGGATTCAGACATAGACCCAACAATCCACGAGGACACTAATTTATCTTGCTTTTTCCAAACTTTATAGGCAGGGTTAGGCTTACTGACCGTCGTCGCATTTTCACTTACCTGGATTAGCTCAGGCGGTGGTTGAGAATCGCCACTGATATGGTCATCAAGATCATGACCTTCGAGAGCAGTGAGGATCTGAAATTTCCACATGAGGAAGTTCTCATCGGTCAGCTTCACAGTTGAGATCTTATTCCCAGGATTGACGATTTGGCCATTTTGCGAGCCGCTTGAGATCTCAGAATTGTTCTCAGAGGTTTCCATGCCGGAAAAAAAAAATTACAAGGTCGTTAGACAATGAGCTTTGATACCATCAAAGCATAAGCGATAAAGGTGAAAATAGAAAAAACATTGAGATGAAAGAAGAGAAAAACGCAGAAGGATTCCAAGAGAAAAATCTCTATCACATTGAATTGAATTCAACTATTGAAGAGGCAGCTACATATATACTGCTAGATAGAGATGAAAAAACTCTTGGAAAAAATAACAAACCCTAACCCTAAATCACGAAAACTTACCTCTGAGAGCTATCACGAAAGAATACACCTGTGAGAGAGAGTTCTAGAAGACAACTATTCTAGAACCTTTACATATAGCCCTATTAATCTGATAAAGAGAAAATGGGTTGGGCTTCATAATATGGGCTTATGCCTTTTACAAAGAATATGGGCTGGACAAATAATAAAAAACCTTCAGTGGGCTGCATTTACGTTAACAATGGCCTTCAATATGTCCGCCGCCGACCCCACGCAGTCGGAGGTCCACAAGGCCTTGTATATGGCCAAGCGCGCGAGTGGCGCACCGCCCCTCAAAGTGCCGACGCCAAGGCCGTGGTAGCTGACATTCGTCACGAATGAACCTACAGCCGTGCTGGCCGTGTGGGTTCCATGTCCGTTGATGTCTCGTGGAGATAAGTATTCGTCAGCCAGTGCCTCCAGCCTAGGGGTGGTCACGGTTCGGTTCGTCCGGTTTTGGGCCGAACCATGGACCGAACCGAACTTGTCGGTTTTGCAGTCTCTTGAACCGAAAAAACCGAAACTATCTCGGTTTCGGTTTTTGAACCGAACCAAAATGGTTCGGTTCAGTTCGGTTCGGTTATGTTAAAACCGAACTTATTTTTTTTGGACGACGGCGGCGTTGAGACTTGAGAGATGAGATAACTCCGACGGCGGATGCAAACTTCTTTTTCAAGAAGATAACTCCGACGGGTGACGGCGACGTGAGAGAAGGAGAAGAAGAAGCGGCGGGGCGGCGACGTGAGAGATGGAGACTCGCCGGAATTTAAGAGAAGACAGAGAGGGAGAGGTCGAAAGTGAGAGAGAACGAAGGAGAGAAGGTTCAGGCTTGAAGAACAACAAAACGAGAAAAAAAAAACCCACGCACACGACACCGCCGGACTCACGATCTGTACGCTGCTGCTGCTGCCGTTGCCGTGGATGCCGTCGGAGATTTACACCTGCGGGAGAAGACAAATGGGAGAGAGGAGATGGAGGGTTGGGGGCTGAGAGGAGATGAGGCGTGAAGATGAAGTGAAGTATCTAGGGGTTTTTTTTTTAATTAAAATAACACAAATGAAAATGGGATGGGAAATGGTATGGGCTTGGAATTGGAAATGGGCTGGGACTGATAGGATTGGGCTTGAGCTATAAGATGCAGGCTGGATAGTGGGTTATATTAAAGGAATATATGATATTCGGTTCGGTTCGGTTTTTTTCGGTTTTCCAAGTCTGAGAACCGAGAACTGAACCGAATATCTCGGTTTTCTACATGCCTGAACCGAAGAAACCAAATTTTTTTAAAAAAAACCGGACCGAACCAGTCGGTTCGGTTCGGTCCGGTTCGGTTCGTCGGTTCGGCTCGGTTTTTGCTCACTCCTAGTCCAGCCCATTGTCCGCGACAAAGCCCTTCATGTACCAACGTGCTCCTATGACTTTTCTGTTGCAATTTGTGGAATTGAATTCTTCTCCTGCTTCACACGTGCCTTTCCATCGTGATGGCACGGGACCCAACCCTTTGTCTTCGAAAGACTTCGACTCTGGCCAGTAACCTAAAATGAAGTTGGGATTTAATTAATTTATAGTTTTGTCTCCAACTTTACTTTTGTTCATGGCTTATTTTGGGAGAGGCTTAGTGTTGGAAGCGTGTGATGGACACTCACAAATTAGAATCAAATAAAAATATTTGAGAAGAAACAATTCACTTGTATTGAACAAAAAACTCTTAAAGAAAGCTACAAACTTGGTTCACACTTTTTCTCTCTAACTCTTTTGTGTTTTCTTCTCCACACACTTGCTTCAACACATTCTAAAACTATCCTATTTATAGGATTACATGGAAAAGTTTAGATCTAAAACTCCCATCCCATCTTAACTTCATGAACATAAAACTCCCTTCTAATATGAATGTTAAACTTAACCTCCAACAATTTAAACTTACAAAACTTACTTATTAATTTACTAATAACTTATATAACTTATGCACTTAATTAATTAGAACATGTTTAACTTACAACATCCCCCCTTAAACATGTTTTTCTCAAAACTCCGAGCAAAGTTCTTAACTTGCTAAACACATCGACCTTAAGTGGCTTTGTGAAAATATCTGCAATTTGATCTTCTGTCTTCACATATTCTACTTGAATCTCCTTTCTTGAAATGCAATCTCTGATAAAGTGAAATCTTGTATCAATGTGCTTACTACGATCATGAAACACTGGATTCTTGGCTAGAGCAATTGTTGACTTATTATCCACATTGATCACAGTTGCATCTTCTTGCAAAATTCCAACTGTCTTAAGCAAATTTCTCAACCAGACTGCATGACAAACACATGATGCTGCAGCAACATACTCTGCCTCACAAGTAGATAATGTTACGATAGGTTGCTTCTTAGAACTCCAAGTAAAAGATGTATTGCCAACAAAGAAAACATATCCACTTGTACTCTTCCGATCATTAAGATCTCCAGCCCAATCACTATCACAATAACCTTCAAGCTTGAATTCTTTAGACGATGAATAAAATAATCCATAGTCAAGCGTACCTTTGAGGTAACGAAGAATTCTCTTTGCCACTTTCAAATGAGTAGTTGTAGGAGATTCCATAAACCGACTCACCAATCCAACACTGAACAAAATATCTGGTCTTGTGCAAGTTAAATACCTCAAGCTTCCAATCAAACTTTTGAAATACGAAGGATCTACAACATCTCCATCTTCATATTTGGACAGTTTTGTCCCAGTTTCCATCGGAGTTGTGACAGGTTTAGAATTAAACATCTTAAATTTCTCAAGAATTTCTTTAGTATATCGTTCTTGAGAAATGAAAATACCTTCCTTCGACTGCTTCACTTCGATGCCAAGATAATATGACATGAGCCCAATATCTGTCATTTCAAATTCTTGAGTCATTGCCTTCTTGAGATCTTCAAACATACTTGGACAATTTCCTGTAAAAATTAAGTCATCCACATAGAGACAAACTAACAAAATATTTCCATGACCATTAGTCTTCATATAAAGAGAATGTTCATGAGGGCATCTCAAATACCCATTGTCAAGGAAATATTTGTTAATTCTGCTATTCCACATTCTTGGCGCCTGCTTCAATCCATACAAAGCCTTTTTTAACTTCAAGACTTTATCTTCATGACCTTTCACTGCATAACCAAGTGGTTGTTCCAAGTAGACTTCTTCTTCAAGATATCCGTTCAAGAATGCCGATTTGACATCCATTTGAAAAATCTTCCATCTATTCTGAGCAGCAAGTGCAATTAACAACCTTATGGTCTCCAAGCGAGCAACAGGAGCAAATACTTCATCGTAATCAATGCCTTTTCTTTGAGAATAGCCTTTTGCAACTAATCTCGCTTTGTGTCTCTCCACTTCTCCTTTTTCATTTCTTTTTATCTTGAACACCCATTTGACACCTACTGCTTTCTTTCCACTTGGAAGAGTAGAAAGCTCCCATGTATCATTCTTCTTTATGGCTTTTATCTCTTCATTCATAGCAGTCTTCCAATTTTCATCTTGTGAAGCTTCTTCAAAATTTAATGGTTCACTGTCACCAAAAAGACAAAAAAGAGTAAGATCACTAAAACTTTGACTTAACTCTTCTGTTTCATCATATATGTCTCGTAAACTTCTCATGCGATGAGGCCCTTCACATGAACTTGCTGTTGATGATGAAGGTGTAGTCTGTTCTGGATTGACCGGCGATGGAGGTGGTGTTGATGGAGAAACAACCACATCACCAGTTTCATCATCATCTTCAGGAAAAAGTAGGAACTTATAATCTTTGGGTTCATCATTCCAATTCCATGAAGCTTCCTCATCAAACACAACATCTCTACTTACCACCGTCTTTTCTATGGTTGGATTATAAAGCTTGTAGCCTTTTGAGCTTGCATCATAGCCAATGAAAATAAGTTTCTCACTTTTATCATCGAGCTTACTTCGCCTTTGATCTGGTACATGTGCATAAGCAATGCTCCCAAATACTCTCAAATGAGAAATAGATGGTCTTCTTCCAGTCCATGCTTGTTGAGGAGTTTTGTTCCACAGACTTCTAGTGGGGGAACGATTAGACAAATACACTGCACATTCAACCGCTTGTGCCCAAAACTCTTCTGGCATCTTCTTACTCTTCAACATGCTTCGAGCCATATTGAGTATAGTTCTATTCTTCCTCTCAACAACACCATTTTGTTGTGGAGTATATGGAACTGTCATAGGTCGACGAATTCCATTTTCTATGCAAAATTCTTTGAATTCATTTGAAGTGAATTCTCCTCCTCTGTCTGATCTCAATGCATTTATGTAATAACCACTTTCCTTTTCGACAAGAGCTTTAAATCTCTTGAACATGTCGAATACCTCTGATTTCTTCTTGACAAAATAAACCCAAGTTTTTCGACTGAAATCATCAATAAATAATAAGAAATAATTATTCTTACCGAAAGATCTTGGCTTTATTGGTCCACAAAGATCAGTGTGGACAAGCTCTAATGGTCTCCTTGCTCTTGAAGAAGATTCTTGTGGAAAACTCTTTCTTGATTGCTTGCCATAAAGACAACCTTCACAAAATTGATCCGGATGCTTGACATATGGCAATCCTTTCACCATGTTCTTCTTAGCTAATAATCTCAAGCCATCGAAGTTCAAATGCCCAAATCTCAAGTGCCAAATCCAAGACGGATCTTTCAAACACGACTTCAAACATTTTGCAACATCTGTTTGAATATTTAACAAAAACATTCTGTTCTTCGTCATTTGCACTCTAGCAATCATATTATCACGATGATCTCTTATTGAAAGACTATAATCCTTCATCAAAATATTATAGCCTTTCTCTAAGAGTTGTCCTAAACTCAAAATATTGTTCTTCATATCTGGCACATAGTAGACATTAGAGATAAACTCATGCTTCCCATTCTTCAAGTTTATCAAAATTTTACCTTTTCCTTTAACAGGAATTTTTGTATTATCACCAAATGTAATATTTCCGCCAACCGATTCATCAAGTTCCACGAACATTGATTTACTTCCACACATGTGATTGCTGGCACCGCTATCAAGATACCACAAATTGTTTTCACATGTCTCTTCACCTTTGCATGCTAGAAGCAAAGACGACTCACTGCTTTTAACGTCTTGTTCAGCATAGTTGGCATTTTCTTCAACTTTATGTCTACATTCCCAGGAATAATGACCAAATTTATGACAATTGTAACATTCAATTTGACTTTTATCATACCTCCGATCATTATTTGATCTTCCTCCATATGGCCTTGAATTATTTTGTCTTCCACGACCTCTTGATGAATTAGAGTATGAATTACTCTCATCAAATTTCCTTTGTCCGTCATTTCCTCGACCTCGACCACGTCCACGATTGTTACCACGTCCTCGACCTCGATTGCTCTTTTCTTGGCTATCTTCTTTATCTCTCAACTGCAACTTTGATTGAAAAAGTTGCTCAGTTGTTTGTTTACTTTTCTTGAGAAGCTTCTCTTCATGGGCTTGCAAAGTACCCGTAAGTTGATCAATGGACATTGTGCTCAAATCCTTCGATTCTTCAATAGCTACAACGATGAAATTGAATTTTTCATCCAATGAGCGAAGTATCTTTTCAACTACTTGCTCATCATTTAATGTCTCACCATACCTCTTCATTTCATTTACCACTGCAAGCAATCTAGAAGTATAATCTGAAATTGATTCAGACTCCTTCATATTTAATGCTTCATAGTCACCTCTTAATTTTTGGAGGCGAACCTTCTTGACTCGATCTACTCCTTTATAAGTATTCTCCAAAATTTGCCATGCTTGCCTCGCAGTAGTTGCTCCAGAAATTTTCTCAAAATTTGTATCATCAATTGCTTGATGAATAATGGTGAGAGCCTTTTGGTCTTTCTTTCTTGTATTTTGCAAAGCTTCTCGTTGGGCTTGATTCAAAGCCGCATCATTTTCTGGTTCTTCATAGCCTCTATCAACAATTTCCCACGCATCTTGTGAACCAAGTAGAGCTTTCATACGAATACACCAACTGCTAAAATTTTCCTTAGTAAGTCGAGGCACTTGGAAAGGAACCAAATTGTTGTTTGCCATTTGCAAAACAAATTTTCCTTTTCTCAAACTCAAGCTCTGATACCACTTTGTTGGAAGCGTGTGATGGACACTCACAAATTAGAATCAAATAAAAATATTTGAGAAGAAACAATTCACTTGTATTGAACAAAAAACTCTTAAAGAAAGCTACAAACTTGGTTCACACTTTTTCTCTCTAACTCTTTTGTGTTTTCTTCTCCACACACTTGCTTCAACACATTCTAAAACTATCCTATTTATAGGATTACATGGAAAAGTTTAGATCTAAAACTCCCATCCCATCTTAACTTCATGAACATAAAACTCCCTTCTAATATGAATGTTAAACTTAACCTCCAACAATTTAAACTTACAAAACTTACTTATTAATTTACTAATAACTTATATAACTTATGCACTTAATTAATTAGAACATGTTTAACTTACAACACTTAGAATAGAGATATGTACCTGAATCGATGACACCGATAATAACATTGTCACCCATTTTAGCACGATGAAGAAGGTTCGATGACTCAGAGGGAGAAGAGGAGAGGCCGAGGAAATCCCAACTTCTTGTTGTATGCATTTTGTAGAGCGAACTTGGAAAAACTCGAATCACCTCCGGTATTTCTGTAGTTTCGTTCGTCATTCACAATAGCAGATAAGTATTGTTTATTTCAAGGCTTTTGAAAATGCATGTTAAAGTTTAGCAATGAACTGTTAAGATCATATCTATTAGTGGATTCTAATAGGTTTAAGAAAGTTCAATTTTTTGCCTACAGATGATATTGTCATTAAGTAAATGTCAATTTAATAATTACACCGCTAAATACATAAACTTTTCTGAAATCAATTCTTCATATTATCCTTGAATATTACCATCAAAGGGTAGTTGTAAACAGAAACACTAGACTGATAAATGAAGGGTTTAAAAAATTATTATAAACTTGAGTCAGAGATGAATGGTACAACCTTGATGGTTGTTGAAGGATCTGTCACAAACTTTTTAAAGTTCATCAACGTATTGTTCAAACACAAAACTTAAAAGTTTAAGAACTGATTGAAAAAACATTTTTAAATATATAAAAAAAGGATAGAGAAAATCTTAAAAGTTAAAAGAAATATTTAATACTATAGAAACCAAATAGAAATGTTTAAAAATATAGTAACCCCTCAATTTGGTCAACTTCCTTATGTTTGAAAAAGAAAAAATTCATGTATATTATTTACCAGCTAGCTTTTGAGACTTGGTGAGCTTGGCTGCAAACCCAGAAAAGCCATGTCTGTAACTGTACACCATTGATTCTGATGACTTCTCCTTGCTTCATTATCAAAATCAGAATAAAAACACAGTTTAATTTTTTACAAAGTCTGTGAGAAAGAAAGAAAGGAAGGGAAAAAAAACTAGGAGATTACCTTCCTAATACAGTGGCCAATAAATCATGGTGAGATTGAGTTGTCAATTTAGTATCATTGTGTTGCCTTTCTCCGAGGTAAACGATGTGAACCTGAACGCATCGAAGAATCTAATCGGTAAAATTTTAATCTACAATAAGAAGTTGAACATGGTATATACCTTGCGATTTTGATCATCAGCTTCGGCCATGGGTTTGTAGGCAAACATTGAAAACAAAGCATAAATTGTCATAACTCCAACAATCAAACGACCTTGGCTGTTCACCATTGTTGTCACCCTGTGTTTTCTCAAAGGTATCAAATTTTAGTGATGAAGAAAGAGCTAGTAACTAAAATTTGATTGGCTCACTGTGTGAGAATATGGGTAGAAAGATCTGTGGTTTTATAGAGTTGTGGGAACAATATGGCCTTATTGTTAATGTTGGGAGTGCGACGATCAAAGTCTCACATTGGCTAGACAAAAGGATGATCATAGGTTTATAAGGGAGGATAAGTTCTCCATTGTTATGTATCCAAAGTGGATGGAACCAAAAGCAAAGTCATGAAAAACATATTTTCAAAGTGGACAATATCATACCATTGTGGAGATATGTGGGTGTCCCGTAGTCCCTTCCAGTTATGTAAATATTTTTAATTTAAATGACAATAATTAAGTTTAAAATTTTTCTTTTTTGTTTTGGAGTACAATAAACATGGAACAGAATTCGAACACATATATGTTGATACCAAAAATGAAATATTATCAGGTGATACAGCCTAAATTGATAATATTGTTTAACTTGGAAGTTTACACAATTCTCCTTATTTTTAAGTCCAATACAAATGTTTGGTCAAAGACTTGATAAGTATCCTATGCGAGTAGTGAGGTCATCGGACAAAACATTTGTCTCACGTTTAACCTATTCTTAAGGACAAAACATTTGCAATGAGACGGGTAGATTTGTACAGTTAAATTTTAGATAGAGAAATTGTAAAGGTACTTTGATTTTGTATCCGGTGGTTATTAGGGGCAGATAAATTTGAAGATAAACATTGGACAATTTTAAAGAAAAAATCTTATTGCTCCGTTTACACCTAATAATTTGCCATTATTAAAAAGCTGAAGAGTACTAGACAAAACATTGTGTCTCACGTTTTTCAAAAAAGAAAAAAACACTACCACTAACACTTGAACGAAGAAAAATAGATCAATGACATTATTTCAATCGAATTAATCGGACAAATTGAACGAAGAAAAGGAAATTTTTAGCCAAGATAATGGGATGTATCTGGGACAAGCACTAGCACTTGTCTGTGCTGCGGTGGAAAGAGTTGATGGGACAGTAGGCCCATTTAGTAATATTTTCTCTTTGAGTGAAAAATAGGTCAATGACATAAAGATTAAAGTTCCGAAAATCTAATTGATCCAAAATCAAAAGTTCATAGAACTATTGACACTTTTAAACTTCAATAGCCATCATTACACACATTGATCAAAAGAAATCAATTCGCACAGTCAAGAGAGTTTTAACAAGGTGCACTCCATCAGTCCACATTAAGCTTCCAAAAGAGTATCCATAATTCTTCTGGAGGGAAGTGGACAATGTAACCTTAAAAGAAATCTTCCTCACTCTGGAGTTAAACGCCAACACTTGTGGCTCAACTATGACCTTGGAACCAGGTGGAGCCTCGATCATTGTCCTATTAACGGAGGTCACGTTCCCTACATTCGTCACAGTTCGAGTCACAGTGGTGGAGTCTTTAAGTTCAGGTACTGTAATGATCCACAAATTCAAATCCAACACGGACGGCCTCGAAAATGGGCACTCTATCTTTTGTTGCGTTAGCTGAGAAATATCTGAGCCCTTGTAACCCATGCCACAAAGGTAATATATGTAATCCGTGGTGTCCAGATCGTAGATGAGACCTGGGTCTATGGAAAAAAATTTTCAAAAATATCCTTATTGCAAAATGTTTCTTTTTTTCCTCCTCTCAGCGTAAATTCTTTCTCTATGAAAATTAATGCAAAACTTTGCTTATAAAGGTTGTGTGCAACACAAAACCAACCCATTTTCTTATTTTCTTCTCCTTACTTCCTCTCTTTTACCCCAACCCATTTTTCTTATTTTCTTTCAAAAAAAAAAAAATCAAGAGGGAGCAGGGACCTCCCTCCTCCTCCATTTCCGGCCGGAAACGGAGGAGGAGGGTCCCTCTTGATTTTTTTTTTTTTTTTAAAGAAAATAAGAAAAATGGGTTGGGGTAAAAGAGAGGAAGTAAGGAGAAGAAAAGAAAAAAAAAATTACAGTTGCAGGCGGCCGGCCGGCGGCCGGTGGCCGGCCGCCAACGCCGGCGCTGGAGATGTGAAGAAGATGGTGGAGGGGTTGAGGGAAGAAGATGAAGAAGTGGGTGGAGTTTTAAAAATCATTTAAATAATAATATTTTTATTATTTTTTATTGTTTTTTCTTTATTTGTATTTTAAAATTAAAAAAAATAATTTTTTAATTATAAAAATTTGGCCACGTCAGCAATCTGTTAGCATTTAACGGAAAATTGGACGGCAGGGACCAAAATGCTCCTTATCTCCACTACAAGAAATAAACGATTTAGCGACGAAAACACAGCGTCGAAAATAAAAAAGTCGCAATCTTGCGTCGAAAATGTAATATAGTCGCAGCTTTGCGTCGAAACTATACATTTCGACGCAGGCTTGCGACGAAAATGTAAATTTCGACGCAAGCTTGCGACGAAAGATTTCATTTCGACGCAAGATTGCGACGAAACTATTCATTTCATTGCAAGCTTGCGACGAAAATGACCATTTCGATGCTAACATCGAGGAAACGGGTGCGATCGAAAATTTCATTTGGCTCCCAACAGATGGATGTGAGCGACGAAAGAATTAATTTCGACGCAAGCTTGCAACGAAACTATTCATTTCGTCGCAAGCTTGCGACGAAAATGACCATTTCGACGCAAACGTGAAGAAAATAGGCGCGATCGAAAATTTCATTTGGCGCCCAACAGATAGATGTGAGCGACGAAAATAGGTATTTAGTCGCAAACGAGTGTCGAAATGGACTTTTTCGTCGCAAGTCTCGTGCAGTGTGCTCGATTGGTGACAACGGGTAAAATCGCAAGTCTGCGTCAAAAGGGGTCAAATCGACGCAACCTTGGGTCGAAGAGAGTCAAATCGACGCAACTTTGCGTCGAAAATAGTAGAATCGACGCAACTGTGCGTCGAAAAAGTGTGTTTCGTCGCAACTCTTATTAAACAGATCTCTTTCATTTTCTTTCCTCACTTCCTCTTTTCCCATTTTCATTTTTCTTCCCTTGCCTTTGTTTTCCTTGGCGCTCATTTTCCTCCGACGAGGGAGGCCATTTTCCTCCGGCGACGGTGAAAAAGTCCTCTTCCTCCGGCGACGCGCGAGAATCTTTTGCCCGGAACGGGGTGGCGGTCGGAACGAAGTGAGGTTCGTCATTTTCTCTTTCCATTTCCATTTTCTCCTCTCTAATCTTTCCATTTTTTCTTACATGTTCAGTTTCTCAAAAAGGAAGAAGAAAACACAAAGTTGCAAAAGAGAGAAAAAGAGAAGGCAAACCAAGAATGTGAGAGTTGAAGAGGTTATTAAGTTGTGTTTGAGGAGGGGAGCTCAAACACGGTGGTTTCTCGACGAAATTGGTAAATTAATCTTGGAAATTTTCAAAGAATTTGTGTAGTTTGTTACCGGTATGTTTGATTTGGGTTCAAATTTAGATTTGAGATTAGTTATGTTTAATGAGTTTGTGTAATTGTAAGAAATGTGTTAGTCTTGAGAGGTTAATTCGTATTTTGAAGAAATGTTTAGAAAAACCAAGTTGTGTTCGTTGTAGGGAAGAAAGAGAAGAAGGATGGGAAATGGTGGGTTTTTGTGAAGAAAGAAAGAGAAAAACATGATGTTAGAGAGAGGAAATTGTGTAGAGACTTATGTTTTTTTGAAAACATGAATGTTAGTGAGCTACTAATGAATGGTTTATCACTGTTTTTTTGTTAGTTTTTGAGCTTCAATATATTGTTAGACTACTTGGGGAGGAAACCATTTTTATCGGTAGATTGGCTATAGGTATGTGTTTTAGAATTTTTAGTTTTATTTGTATTGTTTTTTTCTTAAGAAATGTTCTTGATAGATTGGTTTTTTTGGAATGATATTATGTATATATTATGTGTTCAAAATGATAAAGTATGTTGTGTCTATTGAACATTGTGGTTAGAAGTGTGTTGTTTAAGAGAAATGAGTTTGTTATTATCCTCTTACATGTAAACTATGATTTTGAAATATGATTTTAGGGAGTTGTTGTTTATATTTGTTGATTTGGGGGGTTGTTTTGTTTGGTGAAGCTTGGGTTTTTTTAAGTGAATGTGGATTTGAGAGGGGAGTTGTTTATATTTGTGATTTGATGGGTGGGAGGGGGTTGTTTATTATTATTATTATGTGTTTTTTGGTTGATTGAAAGTTTGTTTGTTATTGTTCTCTTAGATAATGTAAATTATGGTGTGGTTTTAATGTTACTTCTTAAATTGTCATGCTTTAATTTAAAAAAAAAATTGTCATGCTTTATTTTTTTAGTAGATGTGGTTGGTGGTGTATATATTTATTGTTGTGATTGTTGTTTCAAATTTAGGTTATTTTTTAAATTTCTATTCTCTATTATTGAAGTTTTTGTTTGTTACTATATATGATTATGTGACTTCTTGATTGAATGGGGGATGTGATTCAAGTTTGATTACAAGGATATTGTGTAATCTTATTGCAAGCCTAGTATATGCGATTTACATTAGATTAGACCCTATTGAACATTAAAAAGTAGTTTGAATGTTACTTCTTAGATTTTGAGATTATTGAACGCATTGTTATGTTTAATTATTGTATTAAGTTAATAATAAGTCGTTCTTTATGTTTCTAGGGATAAGTTATGGATAGAAGTTGAATAAAACTTCGAAATAGATTATGCAAAAACTATACTGATCGAAGAACGAATGGAAGCAAGAATGAAAGAACTTATGGAAAGATTCACCGGTGCACATCCATCGAATTGAAGGTATAATTTTTAAAACTTGGAATTGAAGTTCATTTTTTAGGTTGGGACTCTCATTACATTGTTTGAGACTCTATTTTCATATGTTTCGTACCTATGTATGTGTGATTCTCTCAATGAGAATGATCGTTATATTTTTTTTGTGGTTGATTGGGAGGAGAGTGTTTGTTCTTGAGGATGAATTGAGGAGGAGGGGGAGGGGGAAAAGTGTTTGTTCTTGAGGATGAATTAAGGATGATTTGTTGTTCATGTGTACTTATGTATATGTAATATGTTGTTTATTTGCAGAATTGAAGTAAACTTGCTGACGACAACAATGACCAAACGAACATTTACTTTTTTGGAGCTAGGATAGACTTAGTACATGTCTATATTTGTATTTGGATACTTGTTTGGTCTTTATTTTTTGTAATTCTTAAACTTAGTAAGACTTTGGGTAAAATATTCATGTGTGAAACATATTTTTGTTGAATGCTTAATTATTATTTGTATAAAGTGGATGAATGCTTTGGTATAAAATATCTATTTCTTATATTCAATGCTTATTTGTATAAAATGTAAATCAGGACAATTGAAATGAAATCGAGCCATTAGATGACAACTCAACATATATATATATATATTTTATTGTGTATCATTTGTGCGACAAATTTAGGGTTTTCATGGAAAATGAATTAAAATTTGCGACGAAATGAACAATTTTTGTCGCAAGCATTGCGACGAAAATAGGTGTTTTGGTAAGACCGATATGTGCGACGAAAAAATATAATTAGTTGCAAGGTTTGCGACGAATTTCTGTTTTTCGTCGCAAAGACCTTGCGACGAATTCTTTCTTCTAGTCGCAAACATTTTGAAACGAATTATGCGACTTTTTTTCTTGTTTCGTCGCAGGTTGCGACGCATTTTAGTGTTTCTTCGCACGTTGCGACGAATTTCAAAAATTCGACGCAAAAGCCAGCTTGCGACACGACTTTTGCGACGTTTTTTGCGACCAATTTTTTTTCGACGCTGACGATGTTTTGCGTCGAATTCATACTTTTAGCGACGAAATATTTTCGACGCTAAAGGCCTGATTTCTTGTAGTGCTCAAACCTCAGGGGTATTTTTGTTGAGTTTGAAAACTCAAGGACCAAAGTGTCACTTAACATAAAACCTCAGGGACCAAAAGTGTATTTTTCCCTTAATAATAATATTTTTTTTTTCATTCTTTTGAAATATAAGGTTAAATGTATCAAATAGATGTTAGTATTTTAGGTCATTTTAATTTTTTTTTTTTTTTAGAAAAGTAGTTGTTAAAATTTGTACACAAAAAATTGATATGACATATTTAGTTAGTGTATTAGCATATCTAGATATATAGACATACCCACTTGAACTCAATCCAATTCATTAACAAAAAAAAAAAAAAAAAAAAAATCCACCCATCAACATCCATTCTTTCAAACGACTTGTTTGCGTGTCCAAGTATTTTAATTCAACAATTTAATGACACGTCGTAAGCTTTAGCTTTATATTAATAAATTTTGGTTTTTTTTTAAAATAAGAATAAATAAATTTTGGTAGATTTCTGATTTAATTGAGAATTTCTATAATATTAAAAGTAAAATGGAGAGTTTTAAAAAGATTAAGTAAAATTATAAGTTCAAAGATGACACTAAAATGATGTTTAATGGATGCATTTGACACCCTCAAAGAATTTATTAGATACAAAACTTAAATTTCTTGGACCTATATTATAAAGTTTAGGAATATATATATTAGACACAAAATCTAAAAATTTTGAAACTAAATTTATAATTTAACCATGAATCTAATTTCATGAATGTTGTATAGTGTAGTTTCCTTCTAATTTAATTTTTGGAAATTTGTAAAGTAATCCAATGGTAAGGTTGAGGCGTGCAAAAACCATCATCGGCAAGCCCATATCAACCAGGATTGCCCATTTCTCATCTAGAGGTCCAAATTCTGCTTCACCTGCAATTCTCAAGGTACATCTTATATAGTTGATATAATTATTCTCTAATGTCAAATCATGTAATAACATCAATCTATAGTCCAAATGCCATGTCACATGACAAATTAATGAACGATATATAATACCGATAGCAACTTATTAGAATTAAATTAAAAGCTACAAAATATAATTGAACTCATATTGTGTAGGGATTTGAATCTTTCACTTCTAAATCGAAGGTACAAGTTTTGTGAAATTGACATTAAAATCAATTACTGTCATGAACAGCCAGATATAGCCGCTCCTGGATCTAATATTCTAGCTGCTATTTCACCCCACGACTTGTCCAACGACAAAGGGTTTGGAATGATGTCAGGAACTTCCATGGCCACACCTCATATCTCTGGTATTGTGGCTCTTCTTAGATCCCTTCGTCCCTACTTGGTCACCTGCTGCAATCAAATCAGCCCTCATCACCACTGGTATGCAGCTTAAGCTGATGGATTACGAGAAATTTAATCTTACACATCAATACATTTCCAACAATCGATCAAAACAAATCCTAATTTATACACTTTCCATTTCCATCAATGTAGCATGTGCAAAGGGTCCCTCGGGATTGCCCATTTTTGCGAAGGGCAATCCTCCCAAGTTGCCGACCCATTTTACAAGAGCTCAGACATTTCTCAGCTAACGCAGGAAAAGACTGAGTGCCCGTTTCCGAGGCCGTCAGTGTTGGATTTGAATTTGCCGACCGTTACAGTACCTGAACTCAGAAACTCCACCACTGTGACTCGAACTGTGACGAATGTAGGGAACGTGACCTCCATTTATAGGGCAGTGATTGAGGCTCCACCTGGCTCCAACGTCAGTGTTGAGCCCCAGGTGTTGGCCTTTAACTCCAAAGCGATAAAGATTTCGTTTAAGGTTACGTTTTCCACTACCCTCCAAAATAATTATGGATACTCTTTTGGAAGCTTAACGTGGACCGATGGAGTGCATCTTGTTAAAACTCCCTTGACTGTGCGAATTGATTTCTTTTGATCAATGTGTGTAATAATGGCTATTTATCATGTAATAAATATAAAGGTTAGTCCCTTGTCTAAGGTTCCTATTTTGGTGTTCTTGATTGGAATATATACAATTCACCTGATCTATAGCAGAAGTCTTTGATTTTTTAGATTCTGTTTTATAATGATAACTATTTTATTTTTTGGTTTTTGATTTTTCTGTTTTTGATTTTTTGTTTTTTAAAAACAAAAACCATATATGTTTGATAACTGTTTTTTGTTTTCTGTTTTCAAAAAACATAAAACCAAATTAAGGCCCCGTTTGATAACCATTTGGTTTTTGGTTTTTGGTTTTTGAAAATTATGTTTGTCTTCTCTCAATTTTCCTACCATGGTTTTCATCTTTGTCAAGGGCACACTTGAATTCCTAACCAAATTCCAAAAACAAAAACAAGTTTTTGAAAACTATTTTTTTTAGTTTTCAAAATTTGGCTTGGTTTTTGAAAACGTGGAAAAAATATATTAGGAAATCAAAGAAATTTGTAGGTGGAAGTAGTATTTATAGGCTTAATTTTCAAAAACGAAAAATGAAAAACCAAATGGTTATCAAACGGGGCCTTTTTTTGGTTTTTGAAATTTGCTTATAATTTCAAAAACGTTTTTAAAAAACAGAAAACAAAAAACAGAAATGGTTACACTACTACAAAAATGGCTTTTAATGTCGGACAAAAAAAAAGGCGCTGGACATATAATGTCAGACGATTTAAAAAGTGCGTGTTGGGTTGGTAAAATTTTTGGAAAACCTTTAATGTCGGGCATTGACCGACTTCAAATGTAGGGTTTTCTAAAAAATCATTGTTGCTTTCTCCCTCCCTAAAAAAACCCTTGTTTCCCTCTCTCTTCTTTCTCTCCCCCTCACAGCCTGATTTTCCTCCTCTCACCCCTTCTTCTCACCAATGGCGTGATTCTCTTCCTCTCACCGACAACATGACTTTCTTCCGATCGCCGGTGCGGTTTATCTTCATCTTCGGTGTTGATTTTCTTCCTCTCTAGCGTTGTTTAATTCCTCTAAACTGTTGGTTTCTTCATCTTTCACCATCGGCAACTGATTTCTCTGAATGGTGGGTTGTAGATCTGAGAGCATGGTGCTTGTGAGCAGTAGATCTAAGGTTGTGGAGGTTGTGGGCATGGAGCTCGTGGATTTCTCGTGGTGAGTTCGAATGTGGGTTTTTGGTGGGGTCCCCATTGTTAGCCATGGATTATAGGGGAGCCAGGGAGATCTTGTCAGATCGATAAGGGGAGCTAGTTTTTTTCAAGGCCACTTCTTGTTTTTCTCTAGTTTTATGGTTTTGGTTCTCTGTATTTTTAGCTTTTTTTATTGGTGGGGATATGGATTCTTTTGTTTTCTTTTTCATCTTTTTTGCTGTAATGGGTTGAATATGACTTCTATTGTTCTTGATGCTGCGTTTTGAGTCTTTTTTTTTTTTTTTTTTTTTTTTGTCTCTATTTGTGGTGATTTGCTCTTATTGTTTGATATGTTGTGTTGTTTTCAAGCTTGGGAAAAGGGGTTTTTGTAGTACCTTTGATCTTTGCATGTGTTTGTGGGAATTATTGTATGTGCAATTGGGACTCTGTATTAACCCTTTTGATTTGGTGGGTCAATTCAAACTTTTGAATTTTTCCTCTGCATTTTGGGCTTATATTTGAAGTTGTCTTGAGGGATCAATTTCATGTTTTTCTTATATTTTTGGGCAAACAATGAAATTTTCTTAGCTGGAATATCAATTCCTCCTTTTATAATCTAGACTCTTATTTATTTGGTTGTTGTCGAGATGTTTTTTTGCTTCTTTTTAACCAAAAGTTTCTCAAGTTGAGTGAGTGTATATGTAATTCTGTATTTTGCTTTTATTTTTGGAAACTGAGACCATTTCTTTTTTGGAGGATTAATTTGATTGTGAGGTTTTGTTGGTTTATTTGGTGCAGGGCCATGGGTGGGGAAATTGCTGGTGTGGTGGAGAAGCAAATGGTTGCTTGTAATGGCTTTAAATGGTGTTTCTAATGACAAAGTCCATGTTTCCCCCAAAATTGCAGAAGTACTAATTTGGAGGAATTCGAAGAGAAGGAATCCAATGAGGAGAATTTGTTCGTATAATCTTTTATGACGGTCACTCCTCACTCTCGCACAAACACTCAAAGTATGTTGAGTTGGTTTGACTTTCTATTTGCCTACGAATTGAAGATTCATTTGTTTCATTTGTTTCACATGCAAACCTCTTATTTTGCTTGATACTGCAAAGTATAGGCTAAAATAGTTACATTATGTTAGCAATGTTTCCTCTAGTTATGGGCATAGAAAAGGCCGATCATATTGCATATTGTGCTAATTTTGCCCACCTTTTAGGTTTTAAGTCAAATGCCAGGCTCTCAGGGGATCGTGACCACATATTTGTTTTCCCAAGGTATAAGATTTTTGTTCTAATAGTTTAGGTAATTAGATATTTATGGAAATGACAATGCTAGTGAACGATTATTGAGCATGTTATCAAATACAAATACATTTTTAGTATTCAACATATAAGCTATTACTATTAGTCTCAACTGTAATTCGCAAACACTATTACCAAAGCTTTTGCTGCTGCACATTTCTTCCCTTTGCCTATCTAAGTCAAGCATTTTAAACATACATGTTAATTCTACACCTATGTCCTTTTGTAGTTGTTGGTTTACATTATTATTGATGAAGCTCATCAAATTAAAAATGAGAATTTCATCCTTTCAAAGACAATGAGGCTTTATAATACTAACGATCGTCTTCTAATACTTGCACACCGCTTCAAGTATCTAAAATTTGTTTCACTCTGGTAAAAATATGTTGCCTGTTTTGCATTTAAAAATCTGTAAAATTTTATATTTCTAAGGTCAGGTGTTGTTTGTGTATATTTCCTTGTTAACAATTTCTACCCGGTAATGTTCTTTGGAAGAGAAGTAACATGGTTACGCTTATGATTTGTTTTCGTAGTTTCTTTTATATATTTCCTTTTCTTTCTTATTGAGTTGTAATTATGTATAGTAACAGTGTAGTTGTTTATTGTCTCTTTCAGAACAATCTTCATGAATTATGGTCTCTCCTCAATTTCCTTTTGCTTGAAATATTTAGTTCAACAAAGACTTTTGATGAATGGTTTCAAATTTCTAGGGAAATGATCAAAGGGGGGTTGTTCAACAACGTCACAAGGTACACCTAAATCCATCGTGGTTGTTGGAGTTGTATGTTCTTTCTAACTTGAGCAACCATAATTTTGATAATTTTGCTATTTGTGCAGGGCTTTACTTAGGCATTTTTTTCATCCTCTTCTTTTATTCTTGTTCAAAATTATCAAATTGTTTCTAGTTTATGTTATGTGGATATTTACTTTCATATGATTGCTTCAATAATCTGCATGGAAGATGTAATTATGTGGATAGGTCCTGTTTGCGATTAAATCTCATTCTTTGTAGTATAGGTCTTGTTAAAAAATCATTATGTGAATTTTGCGTTTAAAAGCTCATTCTTTGTAGTTCAATAGTTTAAATTGTAACATTCTATTACATAGACATGCAGAAAGTCTCTTAGTGAAAATCCAATATGCTCCAATCGTATCGGTTATTATTGAAACTATTTGATGTTTAACAAATTTTCTCCAAGCTATTAAGTAGTTGTAAAAATATTTGTGGTCCATTATTGTCGCATGTGTTCTTGAACTTAGCATCAATCTAATTCTAGTTCCTGAAGAGAATATATGTAATTGGATCTTGAGAAAATGTAGTAGCTGATATGGGTAAATAGACTAGCTTTCAGTGGAAGTAAAGGACAACAATATTCATGTAGTGCATTTTAGAGTGTAGCATTTGTTTGAACTATTAAGTAGCTCCTCCACTTGAAGTGATTGCTAAAGTAATTCTGGTTTTTCTTTTCATTGTGTCAATACTGCACTGGTATATTTAGATGGATGTCTAAGCAATGCATATGGTCTATCAATGTGGCTTTAGCTACTTGATCTTGTAAAGTAGGGAGCTAATATTCTTGACCAAGTTTCATTCATTGCTTTTGTCGATAGGGAATATGAATATTGAACAAGTTTCATTCATTGCTTTTGTCTCTCCAGAATTGGAATGCTCTTGTGAATTGTGTTTAATTATGACCTTTTGGAAGACTACCCTAATAGATAAAGATGTAAAAATCTCTTTAAACTTCCATTTATCAATTTCTGCATCAGTTTGGCTAATCTTTACTTCCATTCTGTAGGTTTTTAATCTTTGTGAGGTGAATTTAACATGTTCCATGTTTTTCACCCCATTAATATCATGGCAATGCGTGGGTGTAATGAACTTTGGTTATTAGCTCTACTTTACTCGTATGTCTTGAGCTTTAATTTTAGTTTAAGGATTTGAATGGAGATGTGTGTCGATTGTATTTTACTTATGTTTTTGCTTTGTATAAGGTTTGGAATTCATCTTGCTAAGCGAGAATTGTTGCAGATGATGAAATGGATATTTCTCGAAAAGGAGCTCGAACAGGAACTTGGGAAAGAGTGTTTAAGGAGTTGTGTACTTATTTTGTTTAGTAATTTTACTTTTTCTGTGTAAATTGGTTCATGGATGTGATTTGTGGATGGACGGAACGTTTCATGTATTATATACACTATTATATTTTATTAATTAAATCCATGTTCGTTGAGTTAGTTGTTGTGTAAAAATACTTTCAGGATTTTATTTTGTGTATGAGTTGAAATTCTATTTTGTTTAATGTTTACAGGTTTTTACAAAAGGAAGAAATAGTATTGTTGGTTTGCTACTTGTGCAACCAACAATTTTTTTTTTTTAATTTAATATCGCACATTTAATGTCGGACACTTTTAATGTCGCACATTTAATGTCGGACGCTTTTAATGTCACAGCTTTTAATGTCGGGCAATGACTGACATAAAAAACTGAACGACATTAAAAGTGACTTTTAATGTCGGTCAAAGACGGGTTGATTGACATTAAAAGGGTACTTTTAATGTCGGGCATTGACCGACATTAAAAGTGCCATTTTAATGTCGGTCAAAGCTTTTAATGTCGGGCATTGCCCGACATTAAAAACGACCGACATTAAAACTTTTAATGTCGGGCAATGCCCGACATTAAAAGCCAAATTTGTTGTAGTGTTATCAAACACTCTTGTTTTTTAAAAATGAAAAACAAAAACAGAAAACAGAAAACGAAATGGTTATCAAACGACCCCCAGGTTTTTTATTTATGGTTTTTTGAAAATTAAGCTTAAAATCACTAGTTCAACTAGTAATTTTTTTTGTTTTAAAAAATTGGCTTGGTTTTTAAAAACATGGAAAGAAGGGTATTAGAAAAACAAAAAAACTTGGAGTTGAAAGTAGTGTTTATAAGCTTAATTTTAAAAAATCAAAAACCAAAAACCAAATGCTTATCAAACGGAGCCTAAGTTTCTTGGTTTTGTTATATACCTTCTTCCCATGTTTTCAAAAATCAAATCAAGCTTTGAAAACTAAAAAAAGTAGTTTTGAAAAACTTGTTTTTGTTTTTAGAATTTGGCTAGGAATTCAAATGTGTGTCGTTGACAAGGATGAAAACCATGATAAGGAAATTGAAGGAAAACAAGCTTAATTTTCAAAAACCAAAAACCAATAAACAAATAGTTATCGAATGGAGCCTAGAAAATATAATTTGTAATTTGAACTATACAAATTCTAAATAATTAACTTATTACCATTCAAATTGAATATCAACATATCAATAATTAAAATAATATATCAATTTTGGTCATAGAAATAATTATTTTCGCATTCAAGAGAAATGTATGCTCAAAGCTACAATATAGCTACAAATTTCATGAGAACAAAATAAATAATATTATTTTTATTTTTGTCTCATATGTTTGTACTTAAATTGAGATAACATTTGTTCATTGTAATGGTATAGAACAACTATTTTTTTTTAGCATTTTCAAAAAAATAAAAAAGAAACTCTTCTCTTTAGCCTTTAATAGTATAATTTAAATAATAAAAAAATATAATTTGTAATTTAAACTATAAAAATTCTAAATAATGAACTTATTAAAATTCATATACTGAAAATAAACATATAAATAACTAAAATAATATGCCTACATTCGTCGTTAATTAACTAAATCACAATAATTTTGTTTGAATTTATCAAATACTATGAACTGTTTTTTTAGGTTTAAAATTGAAATTTAAAAGCAAATCTAATATAACATCTGATTTTCCTAAAAATACAATTGTCAACAATTATTTTAAAAACTATCGTAATCCCAAATGGAACCGAAATGTCTTTACATAAGTTCGAAGCTCCACTCAATGTACAAAAAGAATTAAATTGTGTGAACCGAAAACTCAACATTGCTATTACAAGAATAGGAAACACTTGCAATATTCTTTTTTTTTTTTTGTAGGGATACAATGCGAAATAAAAATTTTCAAGAAACTTATTTTCTTCCAATAAATAGATTCGAAATTAAGGTTAGGAATGACAAAATGCCAAGACTCGGATTTGCTTTTCTGTAGTAACGCTCTTAACGAATTACGTTTAACGTCCTTTATCGGTGGAAGGCGCACACGGGCACCACTGCTAACCATTTTCTTTGTGGCATGCCCCATGCTATATTGTAGTTTCACACAAATGCTCAATCCCATGGGCGAGGCCCACGCTGATCAGCCTTCCACACCCCTCTTCTGTTGAAGGTTGTTTATGTTTGGGTAAATTGTAAAAAATACCCATGAACTATGGTGTCTGTTTCAAAAATACTCCTGAACTTCAAAAAGTTAAAAATATCTCTAAACTTTAAAAAAAAATATTCAAAAAATATCACCGTTAAGTTTTAGAGGGGAAATGTTAAAGTTTCAGTTTTAATAATACCTTGAGCTTTCAAAAAGTTTCAAAAATACTTTTAATGAAAAATGTTTCTTCTTTTTTTTTCCTCTCTCTCTAAAATTCTTCCTCCATAAAATTAATTCAAAATTCTGCTTATAAAAGCTATACACAACACAAGATGAAAACATATTTTTTTATTTTTTAGGAGACTCTCTATTTGAGTAGGTTAGTGATAAGTACCAGAAATGTTAGAAGACAGGTTTGGTTCAGATTACAAAATTAATTAATCAAAAGTTTTATATATGATTTTGTTTTTATTAATATTTAAGAAGTATTAGAAACCTCCCTATGACAAATTTTTTTTTTTTATTTTTCCTAGGGAGAGTTAATGTTTAAGAAGTTTTATATATGACAACAAAATTAATTAATCAAAAGTTTTATATACGATTGGTTTTTTTTTTAATATTTAAGAAGTGTTAGAAATCCATTATATGACAACATTTTCATTTATTTTTTCTAAAAGAAATATAGAGAAAGTTAATGGATAGTGGCTTGTGAGGAGAACTATATCTATATAACAACATTTTCATTTAATTTTTCTAAAATAAATATAGGGAAAACTAATGGATAGTGGTATGTGAGGAAATAATATTGAAAAGGCTATCAACAAAATTAAGTCCAAGAACATGAAGAATTCAAGAATGAAACAAATGTCATCTTGAAGCTTCAACGCGAGAATCTAGTCAAACTCTTAGGATGATGTATTGAAATAGAAGAAAATGAATACATGGCAAATGAGTAAAGTTTTCACTAATTTTCATGGAGGAAGAATTTGTAGAGGGAGAAAGAAAAAAAAATGTTTTTCATTAAGGGTATTTTTGAAATTTTTTTGAAAGTTAAAAGGTATTATTGAAACTGAAACTTTAAACCCCGTTTGATAAGTAAATAAATCCTTCAAATGATAGAATTTTGCACAAACTCAAAATTGCAGAGAAAATGGAAGAAAAACTTGAAATTCACCTCAAAATTTGTCTAAACAATAGGAAAAACATATTGACGGATAATCAAGAACTCATGAATTATAAAAGAGAGATAACAAATTTGGGATTTGAGGGAATTGTGCTCTATTTCTATATGAATATTAGATTGAGATGTGAAAGAATGAAGAACTCTAGCAGAATCTCCATCATCATCTCTGCTCCTCTGATCGATTTCTTTTCCACATACGGCGTCAACGGTTGATGTCAAAATTCGGACCGCCGATGCTTAAGTCAGTTGGGAGATCATAGGTGAGACAAGTAAATTAAGAATTAGGAAGAAGATTAAGAGAAAGAATCAATACCCAATTGAGTCCCCCTAGCCTGTACAGGGAATAGCCCTAGAGATTGATTCAGGCCTAATGGGCCTTCGTGGACTTGTTTTTCCTCTGGGCTCTTATCATTCTGACTTTCTTAGAACTAGGTTCAAATCCACCTAACACATAGCATCACAATAATTTGTTTATGGTACATATCAAGAATGTATATTAAATTATATGTCTGGCTTATCTAATTTTTATAGTTTGGGGCCTATGGTTTTTTTCATAGATTTTGAGATTGATTTTGAATATCCTTATTTGTTTCACAAATTTTCACTTTGTTGGTTTAATTTTTTTAATACCCTTCAAGACTTCCCGTCAAGCACTCTTCACTGACATAATATACATGTTTAAGTAGGATTAGGAAGAACCATTGTTGCCTGATGGGTCATAGACACTAGCATTGATGAATCAACAAGAGGTGGAATAAAGTGCCCTCCCTTTATATAAATTTGCAAACTACAATCCTATTGAGCCTCCACTACTTCATTGTAGGGGAAAGTCTATCCTAAATCTATTTTGAATTTGATTTGGCTTTGTAGGATAAAAATGAATAAGCTTCTTCCTCTTTCTCATTTCTCATTCGAGAAAGTTTTGCTTCTTAAGAGTCAAAGAAGAATCATATTAAAGATGGAGGAGTTTTCTTCGAGGGCTAACTATTGGACGGGGCCCTCCATATAGGTGGATTTTTATATACATGCAAGATGAATAATAAAAATATAACTTAATTAAGTCCCCGTTTGATAATCATTTGGTTTTTTTTGTTTTTGGTTTTTGGTTTTTAAGCTTATAAACACCACTTCTAACTCTAAGTTTCTTTGGGTTTTTTTTTTCTTCGGTTTTTCACTTACCTTCTTCCCATGTTTTCAAAAACCAAGCCAATTTTTGAAAACTAAACAAAATAGTTTTCAAAAAATTGTTGTTGTTTTGAGAATTTGGTTAGGAATTCAGGTGTGTCTTTAACAAAAATGAAAACCATGGTGAGGAAATTTAAGGAAAACAAGCCTAATTTTCAAAAACCAAAAACCAAAAACCAAATGGTTATCAAATGGGACCTAACTAATTAATGTTAAACTACAAATTTAGTCCTTGAACTTTCGTTTGGTCTATTTGGCTCTTGAACTTTAAAATGTCTTTAATAGGTCCTTAAAATTTCAATTTTGTATCCAAGATTCCTAAACTTTAAAAAGTCTCTAAAACGCCCTTAAATTTTCAATTTTGTATCCAATATGTATCCCCGAATTTTCAATTTTGTGTTTCATAGGTCTTTGACGATCTATTTGATTTTTTTTTAATCCATTGACTTACTAGACACAAAATTGAATGTTTCGTATCTTATTAGACATAAAATAAAACTTTAGAACTAATAGGTCAATTAATTTTTAGAAATTTAAAAAATGTTAGAGACCTTATTAGACACAAAATTGAGAGTTTAGAAACATATTAGATACTTTTAAAGTTACGGGATCTATTAGACATAAAATTGAAAATTCAAGAACCAAACTTGTACATTAATCTTAATTAATTAATATTAATTAATCAATAAAATGATATAAGAAACGGAAAAATATATTTTTTGTCTCCAAGTTTTCAAAATGAACTTTTTTAGTCCCTGAGTTTTGAGAAGTCAGACTAAAAGGTCTCTTAGTTTTTAAAATGGACCTTTTTATTAATCCCTAAATTTTGAGAATTATGATTTTAGTCTTGAAGTTTTGAGAAGTAAGCCTGAAAGGTAGGAGTTTCTCTCGACGTCGTCTTGACGATGTCAGCAGAAACGACATCTCTCTCGACGTCGTCAAAACGGCGTCGAGAGAGAGCCCTCCAATCGTGTTTTTCCCGATGTGATTTTTTCTACGTCAAGAGAAATAGCTTCTCACTACGTCGTCTCCTGACGTCGAGAGAGAGTTCGTCGTTAGTCTGTTTTCTGTTTGCACGGTATCTTGGAAGTTTCACTAAAGTTATTAGTCTCTTACTATTATTATTATTATTATTTGCTAAATACATGTTTATTATTTTTTCTTTTTTTTTTTTAAGAAAAATACATGTTTTATTATGTAATGGTTCGATTTTTTTTTTCAATTTAGTCATATTATTAAAAAAAATGTAATCGAATACTTTATGTTTCAAAATTTTTTCAATCATATCCTTCCCCCTCCGAATTTATAAAAGCATAAACTATGACTTTTTCTTTCGGAAAGTGGTTAGATTTGAATTATGGCATATGTACCTTCTCAGAGATTCGAATTCTCCAACTCCAAATGTTGTTGACTCAAAAAAAATAATAAAATTAATAGTAGATATCTTATTTACAAAATTATGTTGGTATTGACATATATTTAATTAATAGGTCTATGATGTTAATATCAAAGAGTCTTAAAACAAAAAAGTTCACCCTTGCATTTGGTGGCATATGCGTAAAATCAACAAAATCAACAACAAACACTTATTAGTCACACACTTGAAAGTTTAGAGACCTATCATAAATTTTAAAAGCCTAAGAACTAAATAAATACCATCCTAAACATTCAAGTGCCTTTAATTTTTTTTAAAATACAAAAACTAAGGACTTGTTTGATAACCATGGTTCGTTTATGGTTTTTGAAAATTAAGCTTATTTTCTCCTAATTTCTTTATCATAGGTGTAAGTAGAGTTTTTAAGCTTAATTAATTTACAAAAATCATAGACCAAAAACCAAGTCCCTATTTGATGACCATTTGGTTTTTTATTTTTGTTTTAGTATCTACCCTTTCCCTAATTTTCAAAGACTAAGTCAAATTTTGGAGGAAAAAAAAAAAGTTTTCAAAAACAAGTTTTTGTTTTTTAATTTGGCGTAATTAAAATTCAAATGGATCCTTAAGAAAGATGAAAACCATTGTAAGAAATTTAGGAGAAAACAAGCATAATTTTTAAAAATCAAAAACTAAAATCCAAATGGTTATCAAAAGGGATCCAAATGATGATCAAACGGAGTCTAAATATAACACACAAGATTGATCTTAAATACCAAACCTATAATTTATAACCTTCTAAATATGACTGACTTTGTCGCTTGCGCGCGGCTTTTTGGTCTATCAAGTCTAAATTTTACATGAATTATGATTCGGCATCCATTGCTCTTAATTGGAAGGCTTTGTAATCTCTCTTTGTATGTTTCTCACATACATTGCCTTTTGCTGCTAATATAAGAATCTTTCTCCGAAAAAGACTGACTTTGTACTTCATTCTTTTCATCTCATCCATGATTTGAAAACAAGGAACATACAAAACTATAACATAATTCATATCAAAGCCAAACACATGAAAGGGGAAATAATATTCCAAAACAGTGACATAGGAGCAAATAATCATTACAATAAAATAGGGAAAACTTATCAACATTTTAATCATGCAACCTCAATAAAAAAACAGCTGGGACTCTTGAAGAACAGGAAAAACACAGACCATTGATATGAACAAAAGATTTAGTTTGGCCTACAAGAATCCTCCAATTCAACCTTTTTGTAACGTGTGAACTGTACATGTAGGTCACCCTTTCCTTTTGGTTTTGGCTTCATTTTTCCCTATGTGGAAGAGGAATAACCAGTCATCAATGGGACCAACTCGGCAGCACTATACCAACCAAGCTATTATTCTCACACACCTTTTCATTTCAAGCATAAAAAGCCACCCATTATTTTGATTTAACCCCTAATTAATTAGCCTTTGCTTTAGTGGTTAAATAATATCATTTAGGCCCAACCCACCTAAACCTGTCGCAATTAACATCACAAGCTACAGGTCATGCAGACCAACCCACCCTTTTACTCTATATTAATTTAACTCGTGATGTGAGCATTCATTTTTGTTGGGAGTGAGACCAAAGTTTCACATTGGCTAGATAAGGGAGAGATCATGGATAATATAAAGGAGGACAAGTATTTTCATTGGTATGAGGCCTTTTGGGATGGATCCAAAAGCAAAACCATGAGGGCATATGCCCAAAGTAGGCAATATTGTACCATTGTGGAGATGTATATCGTGTCTGGTAATCCCTTACAAGTGGTATCAAAGCTCTGGGCAAGCGGGTATACTTGTAAGGGACATCGGACATAACACCGATCTCCACAATTGGTATGATATACTGTCCACTTTGGACATGAAGGTTCACTCCAAAAGACCTCATACCAATGGAGATACTTGTCCCCCTTATAAGTCCATGATCCTCCCATTTTCTTTTGTCGCACTCCCAATAATCTTCGATCAAAAAGTCAAAGTTTCGAATTTTCATTTTGAAGAAAATAAAAAATAAAAAACTTTAAGTCTGTATAAATTTGCCTTTGGTTTTATCTAGAAAGGTTCACATCGATGAAGATATTGTTCGTATTTATATACCAATAATATTTTCCAGTTCTAAACGATGTGTAGACTATGTTTGCATCTTCAACAGATAGCTTGTTTGCTTAAGGATACACCACTAGATGAATTAGGGTTTATCCACTTGTTTGTTTGTCTTTTCACAAATTAGGCAAAGAAAGAAGGAAAAAGAAAAGATTTTGAAACTATACTGATTTGTGGGTTACCTATATGCACTCTAAGTTGCAGAGAAAATTAAATATATGTGTATATTAGCATAACATATAGCTAGATATTTAATTAGGGTTTATATTGGAGATCAATTTGTAAATAAGCCCTTTTATTATTATTATTTTGATTGATTTGTTGTACGGTTACAATTGAAACAGAACATGTTGTGGTTTAAAATGATTGATTTGTCTGATTAAACCTAATCAAAGCAATGACATCCAACCAACTAATATTATTAATTGATTAATTAGTATCAATTTGTTTAGACAAATTAAAAGCCACTGTTTGGTTTGTGTTTCCCATTTATTAGCTGAGGGGTTATTAGAACTAACCTACTGATGATGGAATGTGTGATCTCCTGTGTTTCCAAAATATGTTGTTTAATTTGTGTATTAATATCCTTGTTTAAAACTGCAGCAAAACTTTGATCATCCCTGGTTGGAACACATAGTTCTAGATAATCTATATGAGATTTCTTGATCAAGACCATATTCTAAGTCCAAAGAATTCTACTAATGGAAATGATTTCTTTGAACGTAATGCTTTGAAGCATACAATATATTATGTTTTGATGAAGATATTTCGTTCAAGCATGCCTTAAATATTAAAATTCGAGTGATGGTGTGTCTAAGGAATGGACCAAAAATTCTCATGCATGTATGTTGATAGTTGTTCTCATAAATTGATCGTACAACATATTTGATCGTACAACATACTTTGAACTAAAGATCAGAAGTTCGAATATTGTTCAACTTAAAAAAATATATACAAACCTTAGAAGTTTTATCCTACAAAGAGAGCCTAGATTTGGTATCTCTTGGATCTCAACCAACAACCAGAAATTAGAGCTCTAAGAGTATCTATTATTACTAATAGTACTCTCTCTTAATTTTAAAGTCTAGTCCAAGTGGTGGGGTTTTTCTCTCATCTATGAGCCAATGGTATAATCAACACATGCCTTAATTTCATGCTTTCTAAATTAAGAAAGGAGATACCCTGATAATTGTAACAATTTCATAAATAAATTTGTCAATCTAGATACCAAATGTTAGGCATTATCTCGTTATTTTATAAGTGGTAGGTTTGAATATTCTCCTCTTATTTGTGATGCAAATAAGTGTGTTTATGTATGTATAATTAAAGGTATAATATTGGCCAAAAATAAGATAAATGTAAGAACTGTTGATGATCAAATTTCGCTAGATAAATTACCTTCGCTCCACGTGATAATCGACAGTGAATTTGTTTGAGAGTGGGGGAAGACGTGACCTGCAAGACGGAAAACCTGCACACCGGTGTGGTGCTAGCCACACCAACTCCGATGCTTAAGTCAGAAAACGGAAGTAGGAGGGCTAGAGAGTAAGAGAAGAGAGTAAAGAGTTCGGGTCCCTTTCTTCAGTGGTGAAGAGGGGTATAAATATCTGCTCATGCTTCTAGGGTTTTTAGGGATTCGGAGGCGTTTTGGGACAAACCAAGTTGAACCAAGGCAGAGCCGGATGGGACCAAGTGGAGCCGGATGGGCTCGGCCCGCGCGAGCGGACCGACCATGTGCTCGGCCTCGGCCTTGGGCCGAGGTCGAGCAGGGGGTCGGGCAAAAAGTCTGACCCCTTCGATCTTGGCCCGTCCCACTTGCCGGTTTCGTCTCTTTGGTTCATCTCCCAGTCCGATTTCTCTCCGATTGTCCTCGTCAGCTCCTTGTACATCGGGGTGGTCCAAAATTGCCCATAACAAGAACTATGATTGGTTACATCTATAAATTGAGTAAATTAATTTTTATGAATAACAACATGGCATTAATTTACTTGAGACAAATTTTGATTACTTAATTACAATTTCTTTTATTATCAATATAGACTATTACGAATAGTTATATTATCTTTAACTAACTATTTTTAAATGTTTTACTTTACTATCATGAGTGTGTTTTGTCACATTGATTGAACTCCAAATAACAAACCCACTAATTACACTTAAAAATAATAATAATTAAAGCCACTCATTAACATCAAAATGTATAATAAGTGTTCAAATGGATAAAGACAACTATTATATATTTTAGGTCGAAAGTTCAATCTCTCACTCCACATTTATACTAAAAAACGAATCACAAAAACATTAGTCAAATATTATTTAAAAAAAAACGGACACTCTATAACGATAAACTATAAAGCATATCTTTAGATCAAGTAATAATTCTTGGAACAAAATAGCGTTACATTCTTGGAACAAAACATCAAAATGTATAAACATCCTGATCTTTTCTTTCTTTCTTTATTTCGATCAGCTCAACAATATGTAGAGTGAAAAATTCAAACGTCTGACTTACTGGTCGAAGTTACATATCTTAACTAGTTGAATCGTGTTCAAATCAACACAAATAAAACTCCTATATATCCCTAAATATCTTGATGCAATATATCTTTTGGATGAGAAATCCATCTTAAAGATCATTTTCACCCGACACGTGCACATACACACTTCCTGCTCATTCACTCAAGCCAAAGTTTTCCAAATGACAACTTACTGAAAATCATAGAAAAGTCTTCCAAGTAAAAAAAAAAAAAAAAACAGAGACAACTGCATAGCAATTTGAACAGTGAATAGACCACTCAACTAGACATCATATCAACCACAACAGCAAAAAAAGAAAGCCCAAATCACACAAATACAAATCCATATATATACCCTTCACACTCATAGGGATCATCATATATATAAACAACCAACATTAGGGTTTCAACTCTTTTCTCTTTTCTGTCTGCAAATCTTTGCTGAAGATCAGATCAAGCTAAGCCAATATCATCATCATGAGTAGAGGTGGCAGCTATGGCGGTGGAAGAAGCTCCTTGGGCTATCTCTTTGGAAACGATGATCAACCCAGAAAGCCTCAAGTCTCCAAAGTGGTTCTTCCTCCTCCTTATGGGATTGATCTCAACCCTGATGATACCAACAACAATCCTTCTCCATCTTCCAAACAAGCCGTCTCCAACAATTATCCCCGAGCTCATGGCCAAAACTCCGGCAACTTCATAACTGTAAGCACACCATGTTGAATTATGGAATTTAAAATCATTTCTCGAACTTTTGTCGAAAATCGTTTGTTTTTGTGATGAATTTCAGGATCGTCCATCAACCAAGGTGAAATCTGCTCCTGGGGGTGATTCATCACTAGGATATCTGTTTGGAGATAAGTGATGTGGAAGTTTATGTTTTGATATCCATAGCTGACTGTATTGGAAGGGAATTCTAAAGGGTATATATATATGCTTTAGTGTGAGGAATTTTCTAAATAAATGTGTGCAATTATTGTGTATTTGAAAGAAACATATAGGCTTGGATTTGTAGTCCATATGTGTATAGTTTGGTGTAGTTTTGTGTGTTATATAGCAATCTATGTGTTAAACGAATCTGATGGTTTAGCAGATGTCTGTGGTTAATATAAGGATCTTATACATGAAATTGCACTTTTTCTTTAATTATAAGGTGTTTCGATCTTCATTGTGTTTGGTGGTTGCTGAAAAGGAGTTGAAGGGTTAGATGTATTGCCAAAATCTTTAAAGATATTCATGTTCTTCATCAACTTAAGCTTTGGGTTTTTTATGTTTTGTTTGTTTGTTTAAGACAATGTGTAAAGCAAATGTTAAGACATTTAGCTGCACCTGTTTATAATTGGGTTAATAAACAATGCACAAATGGAATTGGAAAGGAATCTAAAAAGTATTTTCAATTTTCTTTCTCCTTGTTTCTCTCTTCTTAGATATTGTTGAAATGCTTAGATTATATATTAAACATACTTTGAGATAGTTCTCAATTCTCCACTTTATTTGAATCTACTTGGTTTGCATCCAATATTTTTGGTGTGATCCTTTGGTTTATTTGGTTGGAACAAAATGACCGAATTTTCTATGATAGATCAAAGGATCAGGGTGCATTATGGGAAGATACCCTCACCAATGTCGCTTCTTGGAGCTCTAAATCTTATTTCTTTAATGACTATGATACTTAATCTGTTACTTTAAATTGGATAGTCTTTTTTTAATCTCTTTTCTCTTGTGTGTCTCTTGCATACCTATTTTGTTTCCTCCTTAATGAAGTATCTTTTGTCTAAAAAAAATTATACCTTTGATGAAGATTATTGTATGGTTATTAATGTTACATGATTGGCTATTTCGATATATATATATATTGGTTCTGAGTGCAAACATATAAAATATAATTTGAGGTCAAGAAGTTTAAATTTGTATAGCATGGTTTGAATTGGAGCCGTTTCAAATTTTTGAGTACTCATATGGTGGATTTTAGAGACTTTGAGATTAAGCAAACTACCATGTTGAGCTAGCATTGACTTCACTTCCTAGTTCTAGATTTATAAACTCATTCCATGAACCAAATGCTCCCTAATGTACACTAACTATATTGTAACCTACTAGAATAGCTTCCTATGAGAGATTAAGCAAACTACCACATGTCGAGTATTGGGCTCTCGATTTGCTAGCTAGTTCTAGATATATAAACTCATTCCATGAGCCAAACGCTCCCTAATTCATACCTAGCTAGCTACTATATCTATAAAAGAGTCTTCCTACTATGCATTATAAAATTTGAGTAGATGTCTAGCTCATTAATTTGAACAAGGAATTAGTAGGCACCTCCTTTTAGTTTGACATGTATGGTGTTTTGTGAACAACACAGAATATTTCTTATAATATTATTGGCTTGGCATGGAAGATGTCTAATAATATTCAAGATTCTCTCATTAATAAGTTAGTTGTTACATATATGATTGTGTCCAAGTATGAGGATACTTTAATTATATATGGATTAGAGGGTCTATATATAGAGTGTTAAATTCAGTGAATCCATTCATCAACATGCTTTTGATGATAAAATTATTGAAGGAATCATTTCAAAGAACATTGAAGTTTGATTTCAATTACAGCCAAATTCAATAAGACTCATACTCAGAGAGAATGGGTTGCAAAATTTCTGTTTGGAACAGAATACTATTTGATTGAGCAAAGTGATGGATTGACAAGGTTTAATTATTTAGACCCAATTGATAACGATTTATGTTTTAGTGTTCTCTATTTTTTGAATTGTGATTGTTTCTTTACTATCTCTTTACTAACTTTATACTTCTTAAAGAAATTGTTGAACTCTTAGCCTTTAAAAAAAAAGTTTTTAAAACCTCATTTTGATAACCATTTGGTTTTTGGTTTTTTGTTTTTGAAAATTAAGCTTGTTTTCCTCCAATTTTCTTTATGATGGTCTTCATCTCTCATTAAGAACACATTTGAATTCCTGACCAAATTCCAAAACCAAAAGCAAGTTTTTGAAAACTACCTTTTTAAGTTTTCAAAACTTGTCTAGTTTTTTAAAAAATGGGAAGAAGATAGATAACAAAGCCAAGAAACTTATAGGTGAAAGTAGTGTTTTTAAGCTTAATTTTCAAAAACAAAAAACCAAAAACCAAGGTCCCGTTCGATAACCATTTGGTTTTTGGTTTTTGGTTTTTGAAAATTAAGCTTAAAAATACTAAATGTTCCTACAAGTTTCTTTGTTTTATTATCTACCTCATTCCCATGTTTTCAAAAACCAAGTCAAATTTTGAAAACTAGAAAAAATAGTTTTCAAAAACTTGTTTTTGTTTTTGGAATTTGGCTAGGAATTCAAGTGTGTCTTTAACAAGGATGAAAACCATTGTAAGGAAATTGGATAAAAACAAGCATAATTTTCAAAAACCAAAAACCAAATGATTATCAAACGGAGCCCAAATGATTATCAAACGGGGTCTTAGTTTTCAAATTTTTGCTTGAATTTTGAAAACAATTTTAAGGAGTAGATGATGATAGAAAAAAAAAAAAAAAAAAAAAAAAAAAAAAAAACTTATAAATGAAAATAGGTATTTATAAGCTTAATTTCAAAAACTAAATAACCATCGAGATCTTAATTTTTTTTTTCCTTTTTGACAACATGTGGGTTGGAGGATTTGATTTTTTGACATCTCGATCTATGTCAATTCAACTATGTTCTTATTGGCTATCGAGATCTTAATTTATTATTTGATAATTTGCATACCACATCAAGAGCATTATTCACAGACATAATTCATAGAAATGACATGACGAATGTCAAACAGTTCTCACCTTAAAACTCTCGTAACAAAATTTATGAAAATTTTCTAAAAAAAAAAGAAAAACAACAAAATTTATGAGAATAATTTATTTGGTAGTATGGGAAATAAACAATTAAGTCATAATGTCCCAACGTTGTCAAAACATTTCTTTGGAAGTATTAGAAATAAACAATTGAGTGTGGTAGGTTAATGTCTCAACGTTGTCTAAATTTTTGTGCTCAAACACACGAATAAAATATTAAGGTCATTATTAAAAATGTTTGTAACATATTTAGAGAATCGTGAGTTTTGTGAACACTCAAAAGTATTGTTTTCAAAAAGAGATATAAGAAAAAATGATGAAACTCAACCTTCTGCGCAAAATGCAAGTAAAGAGCCAACAAGATATGTCCCATTACAATTAACAAACAAAACATATAACCACACACTACCCTTATCATACAATTAAATCCATTCTTTGTTTTCTTTTTATTTGTTCTCAAATCTCCTTAATTGATTCATTGTTTTTTACTAATTAGGGACATCTCTTTAAATGGTATGATATTATCTACCCTAAGTTTCAAATAAATTTGTTTTTTTTTTTTTTTTTTTTGTTGATCGAGATGTTCTCAATATCCATATTTGAATTAATAATTAAATAGGAAAAAATCATTTTTAACCCTAAATTTTGGGGGTTGTATCAATTTTAACTTTCAATTTCATCGAATTGAACCCTAAACTTACCAAGTTGTATCAATTTTAATCCTGAACTTTTAATTTCCAAATTGAACCTCAAACTTATCAGATCGTATCGATTTTAACCTCAAACATGTATAAGTGTTACAATGTATACCTTTGGTTAATTTTCCGTTTGAACTATCGTACGTAATTGATTATTTCTTCCTTTTTTCTTAATTCACATTGCAACGGAATTAGTTTCTTGTAAATAAAATACTGGCGAAACTTGAATTTAGATGATTTTTCCTTGTTGTTGAGAACTTAGTGAGAGCTTATTTGCTGCTATCTAAGATTATGAAAGCAAAGAAACTTTGGAGGTTTTTAATCTTTAAATATTTGCTAGTTTTTTCTTGTTGCTAAGAACTTTGTGTGATTATTTTTATTCTTTTGTTGTTTTTTTTCTTGCTAATTAGAATAATGTACAAATGTAGGAGACAAAAATAAAGAAATTTCGAGTTTTTTATTTCTCATATTTGCTAGATTTTTCTTGTTGCCAATAACTTAGTGATTTTTTTATTTATTTTTGGATAATAATGAGAAGAATGGCATGAGATTGCCAATAACATATTTTAATAGCAATTCAAATGAAAAGTTGACTAAAGGTCTACATTACAACATTTATGCAAGTTTGAGGTTCAAATTGATACAATTTGTTAAGTTTAGGGTTCAAATTGATGAAATTGAAAGTTTATGGTTAAAATTGATACAACATGCTAAGTTCAGGGGTCAAAATTGATTTTTTCCCTAATTAAATTTATGTTTTATACTAATTAGTGAAATATTTTAATAATAGTATGATATTATCTACTTTCGGTTTAATTCGAGAGATGAATTTTTTTTTGGGTTTCTCTTCCAAAGGCATGTATTGGTAAATACATTCTTTGGATCCATATTTGTATATATTCATGATTTTTCCAACTTGTGTATTAGTTGACGTGGAACCTATGCTTTGCATCTTCAATAAAAGTAAACACATCATTTAAGTTCTCAACAAAGAAATTTAACATTCAAATTTCTCCATGTTATTGGGAAAAAGATGTAGCTTAATTAATGTGAAAAATATAAACGAATATCCAGTGTAATCGACTTTTTCTTTTCTTTTTTTTTTTTTCATTTTTGAGTTTAACACCGTTTGATCAGGGTGGAGGATTCAAACCTCCGATCTTTTAGTTAAAGATACATGTCAATTATTGTTGAACAAATATTTAGAGGTCGGAAGATTCAAACCTTTAATCTCTCAATCAAGAAATTAATTAATAACATGTCAATTACCGTTGAACGCTATGTTGACTTTGGTAACTTTAGATGGACTTTATTTATATATAAACCAATTTGTGAGTATTTCCCTGTTTCTTATAAGTCTTAAGACAAAAAAAAAAAAAAAAAAAAAAAAAAAAAAAAAAAAAAAAGTGACATTATTATATAGATCAAGTCCACTTTGAGTACTATGTTTAATTCTACCACCAAAAAAAAAACCTTGCTTTTATGGGCTTATATTTATAGCCTAAAAGGCCCATAGCTTAGTTCATGGCTTTGGATCATTAAATCAAACTTGAATTGATCCTCCACTTATTGGAGTTTATAGGACAAGGATTAAAGATTTTAGAGGCATTTTGAATAGGGGCAACTAGATAAATGGCTATTTTTGGACATTTTGCTAAATGGTCTTTTTTTTCATTTGAAAAATGGTCAATTACTATTTTTTTTAATTTTTTTTACAACGAATCGGACGAAAATACCCTAAATGAAATCTAAATCCAGTAAATCAATAAATTCAAATACAAGTAAATCGAGTGAACTGTAAATTCAAATACACCTAGTAGAGAATCTAGGGTTTACACTTAATTCAAGTGCACATTGAAAATCAATTAAATTCAAATTTAACATACCAAATACGATAACAAAAATCAACCAATTAGCATGAATCAAGGGACTCATTTTCTTCGGTTTGTGCGGTATTTCCCATACTCATCTTCTTCCCGCCATTACAAAACGAAATTCTTGAGAAACCTTCGATTTTCTTTTGACATCTTTCCTCATTCTAATCTTCTTCCAAAAGCTTTCATTTGGAAACCATTGAAGACCTTGGAAAAAATGGAAAATACTTTGTGTTGAAAAATACATAGGATACGAGGAGGAAAAATAATGATAGATAAATACAAAATACAGTATTTAATATACCTATGTTTCAAGATTGATAACCCTTCCAATAATGAAAAGTGGTGAACTAACACCTACAAGTCGGACAAGACTATGATTTCTAATTGTTAAAACGATGAAGGTGCTGAGTTGAATAAAGATGTCGATTTGGATAGTGAAGATGTTTGATTTGTGGATTAATGGAAAATCTTAATACAGGTTTATCTTTAGAGATTTAAAAGATAAATCCATAATTTGAAAAATATAGTAAGATATGACAAACCAACTAGATTTCGTAAATCAAGGAACGGAATTTTTTTTTTTTGAAAAAAAAAAGTTTTATTCTACGAGGATGTAAGGGTATAATTGGAAGAAAAATTTGTGAGGAAATAGATTGAAAAAACGGTTTAGCCATTTTTCATTGAAAAAAAATCTATTTAACCATTTTTAAAAAATACAATGTATTTGTGGTCATTTGTAAGGATTTCTCTAAGTAGTCCTTTTCTATTATATCTAGCTAAACGAACTTATTAGATTAATATTTCAACTAAAATTTCCTTTAAAAATAACTAAATTTAATAAATTGAGGATATTGATTCTATAATTTATTCAAAACTAAAAATTTAATGATTCAAAAATAATTTAAGGTTTAATGTGATGGTATGAAGTAATAAACCATCAATTATTTATACCTAACTTTGCAGGTTGAATCAATTAAAACCCTAAACTAATAATTATATAAATTAAAACCTTAAAACTTTCACAAGTGAATCAATTTAAATCCGAATTATCATGTAATTCTTATCATGTAATTCTTTCTAAATAATTAGAAAATAGAGGAAGAATAGAATAAAAAAAAGCTGTGTTCAAAAATTTGTCCAGATTAATAAAATCTACTACTGTTGATTTGATTTTAGCATTTCCTTCTCGTTAGATTATGTTAATCCCTACGTTTAAAGAAAAGCCTTACAAAAGTGTGAAGTTATGCATTAACACAGTTTTAAAACGAATTTCTAATGAAGGATCAGATTTAGATATAAAAGTTTAGGATTATTTTATTAGTTTGAACTTTGAAGTTCTAATTAATTTAACCATAAAGTTTAAGAGTATAAATTATTTTTTCCACTAAAATTATTCTAGGTTATTAGTAACCTAGAATGCATTAGCCTAAGTAAATGAAAAAATATACTTTTAGTCTCTAATATTTGGGTTAGGTTTCATTTTGGTCCATGAGTTTTCAAACTCGACAATTTAACCCCTGAAGTTTGGATTTCGTTTCATGATTTTGGTCTCTCCATCCAATTTTCCATTAATAACTAATGGATTGTTATGACATTAATTTTTTATTTAAAAATATATATATTTTTAAATTTTTTAAAATAAAAATATATTAAATATTATTATTTTTAAATATATTTATTTCTTCTTTTCTCTACTTCTTCCTCCTCCTTCTCATCATCACCACCACCTTCACCATGCAACTGCCATCGGTCAATTTTTTTTCTCTTTTTTTCCCTTCATTTCTTCTTCTCTTGTTCTCTCTATTTATTTTCTTTTTTTATTTGAAAAGAGAGTGATGAAGGAGAAACGGGGAGGGAGGAGGAGCTTCCCTCTCTTTTCAAATTAAAAAAATAAACAAAAAGAAGAAGAGAAAAGAAAGAAAGGAGAAGAAAAGGATAAAGGAAGAAGAAGAGAAGAGAAGAAAAATTGACCACCGGCGGCTGTGGCAGTTGCAGGGTGGGGAGGAGGAAGAAGAAGAAATAAATATATTTAAAAATATCTTCTCAAAAAAAATATTTAAAAATAATAATATTTTTTATTTTTTATTTTAAAAATAAAAAAATTAATAAAAATTAGTGTCACATCAACAATCGGTTAGTTATTAACGAAAAATTGAATGGAAGAACCAAAATGAAACGACCAAAGTTGATGACTAAAAATGTAGGGGCAACCAGCTAAATGGCCATTTTAAAATGGGTGATTTGAAAAAGGGCCATTTGTATTTTCATTTTGGGATATGGCCAAAAGCTAAATTTAGTAAATGTTTTTGGCAACCGATAGGACACAAATACCCCGCTCAAATCTTAATTCATAAATAACTTAAATTAAAATACCCTATAAAGGATGGAGGAAATCTAGGATTGTTACGTATTAATTCAACAACCAAATCAATAACAAACCTACAAATTAAACCATTCAATTTGGAGAATTAAAATTGAAACAACAGATTCAAATTCAAACGGGAGAAAAAATAGGACAACTCAAAATTTAAACGCAATATATTGGATTGAATCAAAAAATTAAGACACACTTAAAAGAACTTACCCCATTGAAATTGCGATTAAATAAAAAACTGAAGAACAACCTGATGCATCACACAAATTGACAAATTGGGTCAAAAAATAAGATGTAATTGATAATATTTGGTAACCATAAGAAAGAAGACTCCAGAATTAATGATAACATTGTAAATGAAACCCTCAAAGAAGCAAAAATCATACCAACGCATGGATCTAATTTCATAAAATCCATAAAAGCAAATAAAAAGGCCTCACAAATACCATTCAAGATAAACTCTTGCCATTCTCCACTTGGAAACCCTCAAATACCAAGCGCATTCTATCCATTTTCAAAAAAAAGGAAGACCCTTCAAGTTCTCTCGAGGGAAACCCGTTTGAATTTGCCAGCGCGCGTGGAAACCCGTAGATTTACTGCTAAGGAATCAATTTCAGTGGAATCAATGAACTTCATTTTTTGTTTTTTCTGGGAGATAATGAGAGACGTATCTGGATTCTGTTGCATACACACTGTATTTGTAGACTCACGCTGGACAAAATCCACTATGATGCTAAATTCATTGATGTTGCTGTTGGATATAGAAAACAAGAACCAGGCAACGTCTCTATCCTCACAAAGCCTAAGTACAGTGGGCTTACCAGAGATGTTGTTGTACAAAGAGATACAGTGAATTTTCTCACTATTCTGAGATGAGAGCTTACTATCAATGCAATTGACGAGTTGTTCGAATGTACAATTAGAATCTACGCACATTGTTGACGTCTTGAATCCAGTGTATTGATAGCAACTATCCCACACACCATCGTACCATAAAGAAATCGGAATGGAAGACATCTAGTTCTGGGAAGAAAAGGAAGGAAAAACATCAAGGACAAAACCAATGAAATTTTAAGAAAGTGAATACATTCAGGAAAGCAATACCTATAAAAAGCAACATTCTCGGATATAAAGCAATACCTATGATCGTCCAACAGTGTTCAATAAACCTTGTCCGGATAGATGATGAAGAATGAAAAATGAGCCTGTAAAAATCTTGTTCAACCCAGAATGTAGATGGAAGAGCGAAAAATTGGAGAGAGAGAATTGAGGCTGTAACGAATCTTGGAAACGGGAATACAGGCTGTAACGAATCTTGGAAACGGGAATATAGATTGAAGAGAGAGAATTGAGGTTGTAACTGTTAGTTCCTTAATTCATGGGATTGTAAGTTACAGATTTTTTTTTTTAAAATGAGATATACGACTGCAAAAAACTAGGAGAGATCGTGTGAGACACTTAAGGGTAAAAATGGTATTTCATGTTACCCGAAAATAGGTCAGAAAATATGTTTTGGCCATTTTTCATTAGAAAATTCGGTTTGGCCATTTTTTAAAAGTACCCTGTAATTTTTGGTCATTCCTAAGGATTTTAATTGGGGAAATTATAATAGGGGCAACTAGATAAATGGCCAAATAAAAATAGCTGTTTTGAAAAAGGGCCCTTCGAAATTCCAATTTTATAAATGGCCAAAAGCTATTTTTAGTAAACTCTTTTGGCAACAAAGTGGACAAAAATACCCATATCCAAATCTCAATTCAGAAAATAAAATAAACCAAATACACTATAAATAAGGGAGAGAATCTAGCTTATTAATACATCTAGCAAAACAATAACAGAAATTCAAACTAAATGGAATATAAATCTGGCAACCTAAATTTAAAACAAAAGATTTGAATTCAAAAATAGAGAGAAAAAATAGGAGGATAATTTTCGAAACTACCTTGTAATTTATGGCCATATCTGAGGATTTCCTAAAAAATAAGATAACAAACATCAACCAATTAGCACAAATCAAGGGGAGAGTCGCAGATTATTTTTTAAAAAAAAAAATTGTTAACTCGTACCAAAATAGGGACGACACGAAAATGATTGAATTACTTACTAAATTCACTTACACACAAAAACCGTATTTTCTTTTCCAAATCCTCAATAACCTAACTTCAAAGTGTAATCACTAAACTTGCAAATGATTTCAATCTTGAACAACGGGGAGAAACCATTACTCACAAATGGTTACTAAAACAATAAAAAACATTCAAGTTTATAAAAAGAAAAATTATGCAAATACAGTGTATATAGTAAACTAACATATTAGACAATATGCAAATAATTTACTATGGTAAAAATCAAATCATTTAAAAAACGAGAAGAAATCATTACTCACTATTTCCCTTCAACTTAATTTGAAAATTGGGATTTAGTATTCACCTTATTTTTTAAAAAAAAAAAAATCTAAAACCCTTGAGATTCTTCCCAATTTTCTTCAGTTTGTGCGGTCTTTCCCATTCTCATCTTCTTTCAACCATTACAAAGAATTAAAAAAAAATACTTTTCTTTTGGGCACTTTTCTCCATTCTATTCCTCCTCCAAAAGCTTTCATTTGGAAACCATTGAAGACATTGAAAAAGAATTAAAAAAAAAATACTTTGTGTTGAAAAATAAGATACAAAGAGGAAAATAATGATAGATAAATACAAAATACAATATTTAACATACCTATGATGTAGATCAATAACCCTTACAATGGTGATATGAACGACAGAGCAAACAATCGATGGATGACAAAAAGTTGGGAAAAACGATGAAGATGCTGATTAGATAATTAAAATCTAAGAATCTAATCCAAAATTAAAAATGAAAACCTAATTTCTATGTAATCTTTCACTTTTAATAAAAATAAAATCTGATTTTGATTTTTGAGAGGTAGGAGAGGGAAGATAGATATTGTAATTCCTTGATTTAAGGATAATTTTTTTATAATTAAATCAAAAGTGGCTGGGTGTGAACGTGAAACTTGACTCAAGCACGAAAATAAGTTAAAAAACGATTTAGCCATTTTTCATTAAAAAAATCTGTTTGACAATTTTTCAAAAATACAGTGTAAATCTGGTCATTTTTCAAAAATACAGTGTAAATCTAACCATTTTTCAAAAAGACAGTGTAAATCTGATCATTTTTCTATGGTCGCCCAACAATGTTCAATCAACCTGGTTCGGATAGATGATGAAGAGAGATAATTGATGCTGTAAAAATCTTCTGGAAAACCAAAAAACCTATATATTTTTTTTGAAGAAAAGAGGAAGAGGGAGAAATTGCACAGTGAAACTCTTCTAGAAAACAGATTACAGATGGAAGAGCGAGAAAATTGATCATGTAACTATTAGTTCCTTGATTCATGGAATTAGAGGTTATAGATTTATTTTAAAAAAAAATAACCAGATACGGTTGCAGGGGACGTGGGGATGACTAAAGGGTAAAAATGGTATTTGGTATCGCACGAAAATAGGTTAGAAAATTCGGTTTGGCCATTTTTCGTTAAAAAATCCGGTTTGACCATTTTTCAAAAGTACCCTGTATTTCTAAGGATTTCCCAAAAATGTATTATTTCCTAAACCAAAATATGAAAAAGTGGAAAAATAATTAGTGAGCCAAGTATAGAAGATCACTTTTACAAACTCAAGCGGGAAAGCGATGCCACTCCACTCAACTATCCACCCACTCTCTAAAAGTCTAAATTAATTTCTTTTTGATTAATTCCTAAATACAATACCTTTTTCCCAACAAATTAAATTTCTAGTTTCCATTTCGTTAGTTTTCTCACATATTATTCTCTCTCTCATGCAACGACAGAGAATAGCAACATTTGAAAGTGGGAAATTGAACCTCTAACCTTTTGATTTGGACTACATGTTAATTACCGTTGAGTTCGTTGGTCTTAATCATTTAAGTTTGATATTGAGTTCCAAAAATAAATATTTTAAACCAAATGTAACTGTCAACAAGAGCATGACTCAATTAGCATAGACCTTGTACTTTGACCAAAAGGTCAAAGGTTCAATCCTCCACTCCTAATAATTTCCTTATCGAGAATCAAACTAAGGAAATTGAGAGGTAGAGTAGAAACTGAGAGCTTATTGCTCTGATACTATATCACAAATTGAGAGAATACTCAATAGTATTTTATATATTCATTACAATCTCTCAAATATATACAGTGAAGATGAGACATTAGATAACATAAATAACTTCTAATAACCAATAATGTAACTTAACGGTAGATAATACAATTTAATCAATCGAGTTATACTCATGTGGTTAGCTTAGATATTTTTAAGTTAAACCTATATGATTTTATTTTTTTAATCAAACTAAAAAATTTCATCCTGACAAATATTTTTTTAAGATGAAATCACAATTTCAATCCCTAAAATGGAGGGTTATATTTCTTTAGCCTTCAATTTGAAAATTTTAATTCCTCTTCGAAGTTTCGATTTTAATTTCAATAAATTTCAACATGTTGATCGAGCATTGTTCAGTGATAATTGGCACACACCTTCGACTAAGAGGTTAGAAATTCAAATTCTCCAACCTCAAATGTTGTCAATATTAATAATCACGTTGTGTCAAATCATCACTTAATAGTTCATACGTCAACATTTAAGACTTCATTTCATAATAATTTAGTTTTTAAAAATTAAGCTTAAAGTTATACTTAATTTTCTCCTGATTTTCTTATAATGGTTTTCATCTTTGTTGAACATTTGAATTCTTAGCCAAATTCAAAAAACAAAAACATTTTTTTGAAAACTACTTTTTAACTAGTTATCAATCGGGGCCTAAAAAGGCTTTTCTTTTTTTGAATTTGGTTAAGAATTCAAATGTTTCCTTAAGAAATATGAAAATTATTATTAAAGACATTGAGAGAAAACAAGGTACAATTTTCAAAAACAAAACACCCAAATGGTTATCAAACGAGACCCGAGTAATTGATTTTATTTTAGTTCAACAATGTCGGGGTGACTTTTTAGAAAGATGTGGAGGCAATGTCAACATGAGTATAGTTGAACAATTAAAATTCAAACATAGGTAGTCAATGTTGAGGATCCCACATTGAAAAGATTAGTGGAGACCTCCCAACTTATAAGCTACAAGGGTCACTTTACTCATTGCTAATTGGTTTTGAGATGGAAGCTCATATAATATAATATCAATAGTAAATAACTCTTTCAACCATCAAAATTTAACGTTGAGGCTCCCTTTATAACTATTTTGGTTTTTAGTTTTTTTATTATTTTTTTTTTTTTTGGAAAAATAAAAATTAAAAATCATACCTGGTTGATAATATTTTTTGTTTTATGTTTTCTTAGTAAGTTAGAGAGACAAAGTCTGTAAAATTTCTCTCAATGAAAAATTTTTATTTTCGTGAGTGATATGTTAGAAGAGAAGATATATTTTATATATATAAACTTTATCTCTTAAATTTTTTCAAACTTTTCTGAAACATGTTTAGAAATGATTTTGGAATTTAACATGCCCCATTTAGTTATTATGGATGTTATGGGTAATTTTGATATAATCAGAATTATAGAGGAAAGCAGATTTGGGTCCATGTCGAGGCCGACCAGGCTTCAAAGCCCCACGAAGAAAGAGGAAGGCCAATCTTGAGAAGTGTGGCCCATCACTCTCCTCAGCCTCGGCACTAGGCCGAGACCGAGGAGGTGGTCGTCGGCCACGGCCCATTGCTGAGGTCGACCAAGCTTCAAAGCCCGACTGTTGTTCGAACCACCAGGGATGATCCTCCTAGCTAGGCCCAAGAAAGCTTCATCCATTGAGCGGGGGTCCATGAAAGAGGAGGAGAACGAAGGGAAACCCTAATCTAGGGTGAGGTATAAAGGTTCGTCTAGGAACCCAGGTAAGAGGTTCGAAAACCTGATTCCTAACGCCATTACGACTTTGATATAGCTCTTATTACTTTGCATCTTGCCCTCTGATTACTAACTTAGGCATCAGAGTGTGTGTGGCAAGCACCACACCGATGTGCAGCGTTTGCTTCGTATTTGTAGGTCACGTCTTCTCCATATTCAACAAATTTACTATTGGTGTCAGTCAGGTGAGTTGCTTAGCTAGATTTCGCCATCTACAATGGAGATGAAAAAAAGTGATTTTGCAAAATCACTTTTCTTACTGAACTTGTAAACTTTTCTTAGAATATTGTTAAAATATTAAAAATTTGTTTCACCAAAATGTTGGATTGCTTCATAAGTACTCCATAATATTTATTCAATTATGTGACTTTTTTTTATATCATGTAGGGGTAGGGAAATCAAACCACAAACCTCTGGATCATTAGTATATCAATTTTTTTTTTATACATTCCAATCGTTAAAAGAATAGGACCAAAAAACTAAGCAAACAGTCAAATGGACTTAAAACTATTACATTGCTAGTAAACTCAATACACAAGACCATCCTAAAACTAAGCTATCGAGTAGTTCTGCTCTGGCCAACCTTGTTATCACCTCAAGTCAGTCCCCATCCTCGTATTCCAGACCTACAAGAATACCATCAAATTACAGCAAGTTAGCACTAGGATGGAAAACACACTAGATATGGAATATCAATTGAGTTTTGCTCTGTTGACATCTAGTATATCAATTGTGTTATGTTCATGTTGACATCTAACTTTATTATTTTTTTAAAAAAAAAATCAATATGTTGGCATCTGTTTTTTTTTTTTTCCTTCATATCGTAAGTATTTAAGCTAATACTTATTGCTGATTAGATATGGAATACAATAATAATTACATGTTATTTGAATAAACTTAAAATAATATATTAAAAATATTACACAAAATTTATAAGTATTTATGTATGAATAAAATTAGAATAATGTACTAGGAATATGTAAACAAATTTAAAAACAAAAAAAAAAGGAAGGGAAAAATAACACATAGGGTAAAAAAGAAACAACATGCCATGTATCATGGTCGTATACTCTCCCAACTGCGTGACATCGATCTACACTCGACTATGACCAGACTTAAAGAGTCATCTCTAATCCATTTAAACTTTTTGTGACTTCGTCGAATCTTAGGCAATGTTTCTTTAATTCCTTAACTGAACTTCACTTGACTAGCATCACGACTTCATCTCATATGCATTTAACTCCAAAGTCGTTCGTCCAAACCCATGAAAAAACCCTAACTTCCAAAGTCATAGCTCGAGGCCTTATCTAGTCCCATTAAGAAGCTTGTCACTGACACCACAAGCGACATTGTTACCTCCAATCTTGATTGCGCCTAAACTTGACTTTCTTGAGCACTCTTCTTGGTGTGTTAGATGATGCATCATCCTCCTCAGTCGCAACACGACACTTCTCTTTCTCGACTCTTGATATGGTCCAAAACATAAGAGTCACAACCTACTATCTTCTATATGGTTGTGACACCACACAGCGCAACCCATGAGCCCAAAAATATATATATATCAACATTCCTAAAGTTAAAAACCAAACTTTTCTGTTTTTAGATTCTTTTCACATGTTAAAAACGTATTTTAGATTAAAAAAACCAATTAGTTACCAAATAAACTTGTTTAAAAGACAAAGAAAAGAAAACCAATTGACCTAATTCTTTTACACAATCCAACCCTTTTTTCACTTTTGATTACATAATAAACACTCAAAATGTTTGTTTCACTTATAACCACCGACATCCAGTCGAGTCCAACCCAATCGAATCCACCCACCCACATCCCAATTCCCAACCCTTTTTCAAGTTTTACCATTCACAAAAATCGCCAAACGCCAAGAAACAAGCCACCCCCTTTGAATCACATACCAAACTCCAACGTCACAACAGACCCAAAAAATTCTACTTGTCTTCACTAAATCAACACCTCCCCCACATCCTTCCACGTCTCCATTCAACTCTGAAATCCCAATTCAAAACAAAACTCCCAATTCCAAATTGCCCAAAATTCTCTGATGAAGAACTCAGACAAGCTCATCTGGGATCATATGAAGAAAACCCTTCCGGCTCCGGCCACCGGAGCCGCTCAGTTCCGACCGCTCCCCAAGCTCTTAATCTTCCTCATCCTCTTCCTCTCCGTCACTTACATCGCCTACACTCTCAAACTCCTCTCCTCCGACGAGCCCTGCCCCGACGAGCCCGTCAAAATCAAACCACACTCGTCGATCTCGATCTCATCCCGACCCTTCATTGCAAATCAGACGATCCCCAATTTCCGACGAAAGCCCCACGACCAAACGGAGATTCAAGACATAGTGTTCGGGATCGCCTCGTCGGCGAAGCTGTGGGAGAAGAGGAAGGAGTACATAAAGCTCTGGTTCGACCCGGGAGAAATGCGGGCGGTGGTGTGGGTGGACGAGCCGGTGGCGACGACGGCGGAGGAGGCCGGAGTGCTGCCTCCGGTGGTGGTGTCGGGGGACACGGCGGGGTTCGCGTACAGGAACCGGCAGGGGCAGAGGTCGGCGATAAGGATAGCGAGGATTGTGGCGGAGACGGTGCGGCTGGGAGTGGAGAACGTGAGGTGGGTGGTGATGGGGGACGACGACACGGTGTTTGTGGCGGAGAATTTGGTGAGAGTGCTGAGGAAGTACGATCACAAGGGGTTTTATTACATCGGAAGCTCGTCGGAGAGCCATTTGCAGAACATTCAGCTGTCGTATGGAATGGCGTACGGAGGAGGGGGATTTGCGATAAGTTATGCGTTGGCGAAGGCGGTGGAGAAGATGCAGGATGGGTGTTTGGAGAGATATCCGGCGCTTTTTGGTTCCGATGATCGGATTCAGGCTTGTATGGCTGAACTCGGCGTCCCGCTCACCAAGGAACTCGGCTTTCATCAGGTCCGTTTCTCTGTCTTTTTCATTGCTCTGTTTTTCGTATTTAGTCCTCTGTTTTATTATCAGAGAGAAAGGAATGGTTTTGTTTTTTCTTTTTTTTTTTTTAATCGTGGCCGTGGGGATGGGGGAGATGGAATTTCTTTGAAACTATTCATACAAATATTTAAAAGTTAAATTATCAAAAATAACTCTATCATTGGTTTTAATTATATTTTTAACTTAAGTTTGAATTTTGTTTCAAGACAATTTTTTAAGGGTTTTTTTTTTTTTTTTTGTTAAATTTATGCACAAAATAAATCATGTTTTCATATGTATTGTTGTGGAAAAAAAAATCAAAATACATGCAATCACATCATTTAGAAAATGTCTCCAAAAGTCATTTTGAAACAAACTTGGAGGGCTAAATGGAACTTTGGAAAGTTTAGGTACAATTGAAACCAACTAAGGCATTTTTAACAATTTAACCATATTTAAAGTAACACAAGGATTTCATTGTTTTAGAATAAGTTAAAACTTTTTAGTTCAACAACATTTAGGGTGGAGGATTCGAACATCTAATCTCTTAGTCGAGGGTATATGTCAATTACCGCTCAGTTATGATCACTTTGACATACCATACCATGTTTTATAACTAGTTGAATGCATGTATAAATATTTTTTTAATGACTTTTAATTGTTGAAAATTGCAACCCTGGCTTAAGATTGCAAGTTTAGACTAAAAATTGATAACCATTTGGTTTTTGGTATTTAAAAATTACGTTTGTTTTCTCTCTAACTTTCTTACGATAGCTTTGATCTTTGGACAAATTTGAAATCTTAATCAAACTCTTTTTTTTTAAAAAAAAAAAAAAAAAAAAAAAAAAAAAAAAAAAATTGAAAACTACTAACAAAAACTAAAAACTAAAAATCAAATAGTTATCAGACAGAACTTTAAAAGTAAAAATTGTGATTTTTTTTCTTACATTAATGATATTTTGTCAAGTTTTCTATGATATAATAAAAATGTGGATTTATTAGTATGTTGATGTCAAATCCGTGGAAACGTATTAGCACAAGGGTTAGTTCGATGAGTTTTTTAGAAGTGGATTGGTGGGTAGAGTAGTTTCGTTTTTTTTTTTTTTTTTTTTTTTTTTTTTGAAATTTCGGGTAGGTGATTTATTAGCATTGAGGTCCACAAACATAAGGTTGATACTCTATTATATTACGTAGGTAGGTTAAATTTTCTTTTAAAGAGAGTTTTATATGAATTTGGGTACTATTTAGTTGGCCATACTTCAATTATTTACTCTGCACTTCTAAGATTGAAAAAAGAAAAACAAAATACTCAAATCTTCTGTCACATATCATTATCATAGACTATGTGTCACATTTTTCTATATATATGACAACAAAAAAATAAAGTTATTTTTTTCTTAGTTGTTAGTTGACCTTTTCTAGCAGAATTATTGTTGGATCTTCCAACTTTTGACCTTTAGTGAAGTTATTGATATCTTAACCAATTGAGTTTTATGAGTCAACTTAATAAGTTGACTTAAAAGGAAAATTGGTAAAATTTTGGGTGGATAAAAAATAATTTGAAAAGACAATTTTTAAGGGTTAATGGAGTTATATGATTAAATGGAAGCTCTTAAAACTATGGAAACTAAAAATTAAGTTGGCTCAATTTGATAACTATCTCGATTTTTTTGTTTTTTTTTTTTTTTTGAAAATTTAAGCTTATAAACATTACTTCCACCTAGAAGTTTCTTTGTTTGGTTATATATCTTATTCCTATATTTTCAAAAACTAAGTCAAGTTTTGAAAAAAAGTGTTTTCAAAAAAGTGTTTTTGTTTTTGTTTTTGGAATTTGGTTAAGGATTTAAATGTTTTTTAAAACAAAAGTGAAAACCATTATAAGGAAATTAAGAGGAAACAAGTGTAATTTTAAAAAACAAAGAACCAGGTGATGTAACAAGACCTTAATGTTTGAATTTGATATATTAAGTTGGTTGAATTACAAGTTTAGTCCTTAAAATTTGAGATTTTTATTTATCTAGTTCTTAGTATTTAATAAGTTTTTTCCCTTTCAATTTTGTTTTTAATAGGTCCCAAACATATATATTTTGTGTACATAAAAATAAATTAATTTTAAAAATTTTTTAATATGGGAAAGACTTATTAGACACAAATTAAAATTTAAAAACTTTTTAGAAATTTTAAAGTTTAAGAATTTATTAAACACATCAACAATGTTCAAAGAACGTTTTGTTTTAGAACCGTTTTACATATGAATAGCCAATAAAAGTATAACTAAACTGATATCAAGTTGTATTGATAATTATAAGGTATGTGGTTCGAATCTTACTCCACGCGTAGTAAAAAAAACAAATATAACGTAGTAAAAAAAACAAATATAACGTATGAATATGTCAAAAAAAAGATATGTAACGTACGAAATTATGATTAAAAAAAAGTGATGTTGAAGCCACGTGGCAGGTTTTGTAACCATGTAGAAAATTTCCCGCAGTGAGGCGGCGAGTGTGGTTTTATTTGGGGGATGTGTTGTGTTGACTGTTGAGCTGGCGAGTTGCCCAATGTTTTGTTTGTCAATCTTTTGAATTTGGAGTTGGTGGGAGGTCGATGTGGGACCCACGTAATCAATGAATCTTACCTCACCTCTCCCAACTTACGAGGTTTCTTTTCTTCTTTTTTCTTAAGAAAAAGGTTTTTCTTTTTAAATCAATTTTTTACCTTTATACTTGGCAACGATATATTCAAATTTTTTACGATTTATTTTTTTCAATTTAAGGATATATGTCTTTTATTTGCGTTAGCATAATTCTAACATCGTTCTCTTTCACTACTCTAGCTCTATCTTCTCGCTATCTCTCCAATCTCTCACTATCTCTCCAATCTCGCTCCCGCTTCAACCTCTCGCTCTAGCTTCTCACCTTCACTCCAATTTCTCCCTCAAATCTCTAACTCTCTCCAATCTCTTGCTCTCTCTCCAATCTCGCTCTTGATCCAACCTCTCACTCTTAAATGTCTTAAATGCTCGTTTTCATGTAGAGAGTAAATTTGTAATTTTGCTAGAATGATAACGTATGTAACCAAAAGGGCATATATCCTTACACTAAAAAGGTATGACATTTTTCATTTTGACCTCTTCAAATGGGTCATCCACACAATGTTTCATGTTCATTCTTATTATTTTATATGACTAGCCTACGGATTCCTATTCTTCAAGTTGTATCAATTTCTATCTTAAACTTAAACTTCACACGTAGAAAAAGAAAAAAGTGACATTATTTTATTAGAAATTCCACTTCTTTCTACATATAGATATGATTCAAGAGAAAGTTAGCAGAGAATTTCAAAAGTAGTTTGTTGAAGTGCAATTGTGAAACAATTCAAGAGTTTTGTGTGTAAAAACAAATTCTTTTCTTAAGAAATTGGTTTAGTAAATGCTTTATAAATTATTCATGCACACATGTCCATTTCCATACTTCATAACAAAGTTGACAGTACTCAACACAAACACTAACATATGCTGTCTCTTCTCACCCGAAACTCCGAACCAGTACGACATTTACGGGAACCTGTTCGGGCTACTAGCAGCGCATCCAGTGACACCATTGGTATCCCTCCACCACCTCGACATCGTCGAGCCCATCTTCCCCGACGCCACGAGACTCAAATCACTCCAACGGCTCTTCATCCCAATGCGGCTGGACTCTGCAGCCCTGATGCAGCAATCCATCTGCTACGACCGAGCGAGGGGCTGGACGATCTCCATCTCCTGGGGCTTTGCAGTCCAGATTTTCCGAGGCACTTTTTCGCCCCGAGAGATCGAAATGCCTTCGAGAACATTCTTGAACTGGTACCGAAAAGCCGATTACACTGCCTATGCATTCAACACCCGCCCTGTGACCAGAAATCCCTGCCAGAAGCCCTTCATCTTCTACTTTTCGAATGCCACATTCAACTCCTCGGCAGGGCTTACTGTGAGTGAGTATTTGAGAGACCGTGTGCCTCATCCGTTTTGCAAGTGGAAGATGGCTGATCCTGCAGAGCTTCGTATGGTCTTGGTCTTTAAGAAGCCCAACCCTCATCTTTGGGATTCTGTGAGTATTTCTAACACTATTTGCTTGTATTTCAATTTTTACTTTTGTCGCTTCGATTGAATGACTACTAAATCCAAAAGTTTAAGTCCCATTTGGTAACTACTTGATTAAATCCAAAAGTTTAAGCCCCATTTGGTAACTGTTTAGGCCCAATTTGATAACCATTTGGTTTTTGAAAATTATGTTTGTTTCCTCCTAATTTCCTTACAATGGTTTTTATCTTTGTTGAGGACACATTTGAATTCTTAACCAAATTCTAAAAACAAAAACAAGTTTTTGAAAACTACTTTTTTTAGTTTTCAAAATTTAACTTGGTTTTTGAAAATAAGGGAATGATATAGATTGCAAAACAAAGAAACTTTGGATAAAAGTAGTGCTTATAGACTTAATTTTCAAAAACCAAAAACAAAAAACGAAATTGTTATCAAATGGGACTTTACTTTTTTATTTTCGGTTTTTGAAAATTGAACTTATAAACACTACTCCCACCTCTACGATTCTTTGTTTTATTATCAAACTTTTTTTTTCGTGTTTTTTAAAACTAAGTCAGGCTTTAAAAACTAAAATATATATATATATATAGACTTTTCAAAAACTCATTTTTGTTTTTGAAATGAAAAATACTTGGCTACATGCCGAAGTGTAAGGATCTCCTTTACGCACTACCATTAAAACGTCGACAATCAGGAGAGGTAAAATAAAATTTTCATTTTTTACCATTTTGTTTCTTAGTCATCAAGATTTTAATGAGATGTGTAACGAGAACCATTCACACCGTTGTGCAACCAAATATTGTTCAAAATGAAATTTGGTTAAGAATTCAAATGTGTCCTTAAAAAAAAATCATTGTAAGAATATTGGGAGAAAACAAACGAAAAAATCAAATGGTCATCAAATGGGGTCTTAAATTGATAAATTATAATGGATTAATCTTTGGTTGGAAGAATACATTTAATCCATATATATATATATATATATATTTTGTAGAAGTAATAATTAATTTAGTTCTTGAACGTTATTTGATAACGAATTAGTATTTGAACTATCGTAGATAAAGATTTTATTGTCTAGACTCAGGGAAAAATTTTGACAAATCTTAGTAGTAGTGTTCACAAATAATTATACTAGAATAAAAATTTTCATATTAGGTACTAAATAGTTACAAATTTTAAACTATAATACTAAATTGTTACATGTAAAAGCTCAAACACTAAATTGTTATTTCTACAAGGATAACAAAAGGACCAAACGTATTTTTTAACCTTAATTTTGTATTCATATTCTTAATAAATTACAATGCTCAAATACATAACTTTCTTTTCAATACCTCATTAAATTATCCTTGAACTCAAAAGGTTGAACTCAACAGGTTTAAGTGGATAGATTACGATAAATTTAGTCTTTTTTAGTGATATTCTTAACCGTTTGTAATGGTGATGCGATAGCAATGGTGATGGATTATTTATTGTTCTTCTTCTTAGGCTCCAAGAAGGAATTGTTGCAGAGTGATGGGGATGGAGAAAGAAGGAGTGTTGGGTATTGATGTGGGAATATGCAGAGAAGGGGAGATCAGTTAATAATTTAATCCATTGCCTTTATATTATTATTATTATAAAGGGAGTTCTCTTTCGCGTTTATCTTATTCATTATTCATGATTTCATTTCTGCTAATCTCTAAGGGACGATTTGGTTTAAGGTTTTATAGATGTCTCGAATACTATGCCTGAGAATAAAGTTGCTAGAAATCAAAGATAACTGTGTTTGGTTGTACATGGGAATGTCATCCGGATTTCATGAGAACGAATTATGTTTGTATTTATTTTTTAGAATTAATTATGTAAACTTTATGTAATTATAATAAATTAATCAATAAAATAATCAAAATTAATTCAAAGTAGTAATAAAAATTAATGAATTAATAATCATGAAATAATTTTAATTTAATTTAACTAATTAAAATTATTTAATTAATTTTTTTTAATAAATATCCTTAACTACAATAATCTAATATATTTTTATCTATAAAAATTAATTAGATAAATATTTTAATAATAATATGATTATTTATTTATTATAAAGAAATCCAAAAAAGAATTAATTGATTATAAATAATCAACAAGTAATTAATTATAATTATTGTAAAATAAATTTTTATACTAAATTCATTTAAATAATTTTAATTCAATAATTATATATTTTCGACAATGTTAACTAATTAATTATAATTTTAGTAAATATGTAATTACATCTATTTAATAAACTTGGATAAGTATTTGTTTAAAAAAAAAACTTGAAATTATTGACAAATTATTATTTATTTAATCTAATTAAATAATTTATTATATTATTTTTAAATTTAGTATTCATTAGTTAATTAATTATGATGTCGGAATGTTTTATTCTCTAGGGGTCCACCACATAAACCTTGAAACAAACAAGGGTATCAAAAACTCTTGTCCATTCCCATCTCCAAAATCCTACACCAAACGGCCCTAAGTCCATTAATCAAATTCCTTTCTTTTTGTTTAACTAGTCAAGTAACACGTGCAATGCACGTGGAATTTTTTTTTTTTTTTTTAGATTAAAAAAAAACTTATAGTATATAGACTTTTGTTTCAATTACCATAAACTTTTAAAAATTAGTGATAAAAATAATTGTTTTCTTATTATGTAGCATGTATATAGACATAATAGTAGCACACTCGTACATTGCACATTTTTTTTATTACTATTTATTTAAACTTTAACGGTAAGTTTAATAATTATCTTATAAAAAATAAAAATAAAAAAAAAAATATGAAATTCTACTAACAATTAATTTTTAAAAAGTCAAAGTAATTTTTAAAGCAAGTGAGTTACTATATGTTAAATGGTCTTTTCTAAGATAAAAGAAAATTATAAAATAAGTTGTAAGCAAAACAGTAGGGATTACAAATGTACTCTAAATTTCAAGTACTAATGTTATTACATAGATAATTAATAGTATTAAAAAAAATCCACTAAAACCAATTACATAACCCTTTTTGCCCCATTTGTTTTGCTTCAAATCAAAATCCTTTTTTCCCTCCACTTATTTGTGTTTTTTTTTTTTTACATGTGAGGTTGTGGGGATTCGAACCACAAATCTCGTTAGTTAAAAATTTATACCAGTTGAACTATGCTCATGTTAATGTAATATTTGTATTTCTGAATGGTTTCTCATCCACCTGTTTTGTGTGTGTATTTTTTTTTTTTTTTTGAAATATTGTGTGTATTTTTTTAATTATATATATGGGTGTGTTTTGAATTCTTGTATTTGTGATTAATAAACAAAAAATTAATCTATAAAGTGTGTTCAATTATTTTGGTATTTGAAAATTTTAATTTCATTTAAAATCATGCATGCATTTATTAATCAATAAGGTTTTTTTTTAGTAGTTGTCAAAAAAAAAAGTTTTTTTTTAAGTAATAACTTAATAATTTTTAGGCTATTGAGTTTTATTTTATTTTTATCATTATCATTATCAAACTTCTAAGTTTTTTTACCTAAAATGTATTGGTTTGTATATTAAATTAAATAGATTAAATTACAACTTTGGTCATACATTTAGACAATTTTATTTTGGTCATTATATGGTTTTAAAATGTATTAGTTTGAGCATAGCTTCAATTTTGTTCCAATGGTTTGGACTTAGTTTCAATGATGTAATTAAATTCCATAAGTCGTCCCTAAATTGTATTTACTTCCAGGAATTAATGTGGATGTAAATAACATTTGATGACATTAGAAAAATAAAAAAGGATAGATAACAATACTACTTCTTCATGAACCAAAATAAATTTATGAATTCTCAAGGTTTTATTGTGACACAGTCAATAGTGTTTCCCTCACGAATAACACAAACTTGTAATTTTCCTCCCCTCAAAAAAAAAAAAAAAACTTGTAATTTTCCTTTTTTTTTTTTTTGGAAAGTCTTGAGTTCTCGTATAAAAGAAGAAATTTTCCTATAGATTGAATTTTTTCAATTATATATTTTCTTTTTATACGGTAGAGATCACACCTATACATGGATGAATGCATCAATTTAATGTGTAACCATCTCTGGAACAGACGCATCCTGTCGACATCAATTGTACCTATTGGACAATTTTTCATATAGTTTGACATTTTGACAATTTTATATACATATATTTTCCTTTTATACATGGCTCACACCTATACACGAACGGATGCACCAATTCAATATGTAACCATCTCTACATGAACAGTCACATCCCATGGACATCAATTGTACCTATTGGACTCAACGGACACTCACACTTGAATAGTCGTGTCCCATCAGCAAAGGGTAAAATAAGAATTTATCCAAAAAGTAAGGGCAAAAGAGGAAAGTAAAAATTCTCCTCTCTTAGCCCCTTTTATATATAGTATAGATTTATATATAGTATAGATTTTTAAGGTGTGCAAAAACTTCGAAAATGGGGGTTGTAACTTTGAAAAGGTGTGTTTGGATTAACTTTATGAATGTTAAGGACACATTCTTAAGAATTGAGTATTTGACGAAAAAATGGAGAAAAATCATTTCTAAATAATTAGATTGGTTAATAACCATTTTTCTAGTAATCAATTTAAAATGATTTTTTTTATTAAAAAAAAAAAAAATCAAAGTTCACGTTTAAAAATCCAGATAATGTTGAAACTATAAAATTGTCCTCAAATTTGAAGATTTAGAATCACTTTGTACGAGTAAGTGTCTATTTGGAATAACTTTTTAAGTGTTTAAAAAAAAATCACTTAAAAACATTTTTTTAAATACTTAGAAAGTCATTCCAAAAGGGATAAGTTAGGATTAAAATCACAACACACAAGTTTTAAAATTAAAATCATTTTAATTAAAAGAATTTGAAGAAAAAACTTTAAAAAGAAAGTGTTTAAACTAATAGACGTTTGAATCATAGATTGACTCTTCGAAGAATTATGGTTTGCTAGCGTTGCAATTTGACATAAGTGCTTTTAGAAGTAGTGAATTTGCAAATAAGTCGGTTTTCATGATTTCATCCAAGTGTTTTGATTAGAAAAACACATTAAAAAAGCAACAAAAACATCAAAATAATTTGTTACTAAATATTTTTTTTATTAAAATCTTTATGATTAAAGTTTCCTTTTCTTGTGGTCAATAACATGTCAAACTGGTCTATATTCTTACTGTGATAAATATAAAAATAAATGAAATTCTTCTAAGAGTTGAATTACTCACTGCCATAACCAAGAGCAATTAAGGTTAAATATGAGATTGGTTTCGATTATACTCCTGAACTTTTAAAAGTTTCATTTTAGTCTTTGAAGTTTGAAGTTTGTTTCAAAATAATCATTGGAGACATTTTCCATTAAATTTATTGACAAAAAATAATGTGTTTGCATGTGTTTTTATTGTTTTTTTTTTTCCTCAAATGTGTTCCAATCTATTCACATAAACAATTATACATATGCAAACACGTCATTTTCCGTCCATGAATTTAACGGAAAAAAGCATTCAAATGTCATTTTGAAATAAACTTCAGAGCTAAAACGAAGCTTTTCAAAATTAAGGGTATAATTGAAATCCTCGTCATAGTTCAGGAGTATATTCGATAATTTAACCTTTTTTTTTTAGAATAATAAACTTTCATTAATCAAAACTCAAAAGACATCAAAATATCACTAGTGGGACAGGATCCTCCACTAGTGTGATTAACAAAATCAATATCACCATTATTTAAATCTAATAAAGTGTTATAATCTCTAATATTTATCATTTGATTCTTCCTCACAAGTATATAAACTTTGGTCTCTGGCTTGTTGATCTTCTTGGGTCGGTTTGTTGGTTTGCTGATCTTTTTGGATGATCGGTTTGATGGCTTGATAATCTCTTGGATTGGACTGTTGGCTTGATGATTTGTTGGATCGGCTTGTTAGCTTGTTGATCCTCTTGAATGATCGGTCTGTCAGATGATATCTTCAATCGGCATGTAGACTTGATGATCTCTTAGATCGACTTGTTGGCTTGTTGATCTTCTTGGATGATTGGCTTGCTGGCTTGATGATCTCTTGGATCGGCCTGATGGCTTGTTAATCTTCTGGGATCGACCTGCAAACTTGTTGATCTTCTCGAAGTCTTCTAGTCTTCAAATCTTCTGAGTCTTGAATCTTTCTAATTTTGAATCTCAGATCCTTCTGAATTTTCTGGACTCTTTGGTTTCTAACTCTTCTGGATTCTCTAACTGAACTTGAAGCTTTTGAATATGCATGAATGCTTCTGAGTCTGAATCAGCCTCTCTATGTGTGAGTCTCTGAATCTGAATCTCTGAGTCTGAATGTTTATGAGTCTGAATCTGAAGGACTAAAATGAAGGGTGGTCTCCTTTATTTATAGAGTTTGATGGACCTTGTATGAGTTTGAGCTTGGTTGACTTTGGGCCCAACTTTTGGGCTTGGACTTATTTGGGTTTTAATCCAATCTTTTTTAATGGGCTTAGATTATTTTAAATGATCCCGAATTATATTAGCTTAGGTCCAATTGCCACGTGGCGTAATTTGATTGGACTTGGTTTATTTCTGGATCAATAATAGACATGTGTCATTATATAATTTGCCAATTTTTCATGTCTTTTAATTTAACTTAGGGACACATGTAAATTTTCAATTGGTCCCAAATTTATTTTATCATTAATTTAACTTAATGATGTGACAATTTGTGATTGGCCGAAATTTCTCATCCAACAACTTCAAATCAAGAATTATAGATTATAGATTTCTAGACTTTTTTAATTGTAAATAAAGAATCAAACTAAAAAACATATAGGCTTATTGGATAATTCCTTGGAAAAATACATTTTTGGAATGAGTCTTTCAAAGTCTTGCACTCTCATCTCTATTGTTTAGAAATGCTTCATTTTAGTACTTCAAATTAGGTTTTCATTAGTTTATCTTGACAGAAAATGAGATCGCATTTTCGCATTTTCCATTAATAAAATGGTTGAGGCGCCAAAGTTTCAAATTAAAATAATAATTTAAAAAAAAAAAAAAAAAAAAAAAAAAAAAAAAAAAACCTATCTCTCTCATCTCTTCCCCCGACACACTTCTCTTTCTCCTTCTACTTCTTCTCGTCGTTAGATCTGAATTTTTCATCTTCTTTTTCTTCCCGTCACCAAATTTGTGTTTTTTGTCCACCTCCTTCCTCCCCGTCGCCAAATATAGAACAATCTAGCAATGATAGCTTATTATCACTAATAGAACAGTCTATTAACAATAATTTCAATTGTGATTAAAGTCTATCGTTGATTATCACTGATAGACTTTAATTTTATTATATTTGCAAATACTTTTGACAAATTTATCAATGATAGACATCTATCCGTGATAGACTTCAATCACAATGCATGTAGTCTATCATTGATAGACTACTGTCACTGATAGAATAATCTATCAGCAATAATTACACTTGTGATTGAATTATATCGTTAATAGACATCAATTTTGTTATATTTGCAAATAATTTTAGATTTTACTATATTTACAATTATTTTAATCTACTTTGTTGTTTATGCAAACCCTAAAAAAATCTCTCTAAATATGAAAGTCCTCCCAAGAGACATTCTATTTCAGATTTTATTCTACATTTCATACTCTGCCCTTCTTCTCCCTAAGCATTTTTTTCTCTCCCGGCCTTGTTGGATATTATTTTCTTCCCAAAGATTAGTTGATGTTTTAGTTCTTTTTATGATTTTATTCATTCTTTATTTTTCTCCTATATCCATATATTTTATGATTGATTAAATCATTATTTTATGAATCGTAATGGGTGGCAAAATTAGGGGGCTTAATGACATATTTAGCAACTTTTTAAAATAATTGCAAATATGGCAAAGTTTTTAAATCAATTTTTTATATTCCTAATTTGTCCCTAGCGCGCGCGTATCTTCTTCTTCCTCTCCGGTTTTTTTTTCTATTCGATTGTTTTTGTATCTTCTTCTTCCTCTCTAGTTTTCTTTTCTTTTTTTTTCTTTCCAATTGTTTTCATATCTTCTCCTTCCCAATTTCTTTCATCCAGGGTAGACGGAACAACCTTTTTTTGTTTCATGTAACACCTTTAATCGAGGTTAGTAAGCAAAACCATGTGAATACAAAAGAACTTTATCTTTGAAAGGTATATAAGATCATGAAATCCTTATAGAAATCTTTGAAAGGTACATAAGATCATGAAATCCTTGAGATGTGATCGGATGAGGTGGTGTTGATTTGAGAAATGGATGGATAAGAGAGAAGGGAGAATGAGGAGTTTTATAGAGATTGAAAAAGATAGAAATTTTTCTATCAGTGATAGAAAAACTTTCTATCTCAATTGAATCTATAGTGATAAAAAAAAACTTTCTATATAGAAATCTTCTATTAATGATAGAAAAACATTAGTGATATAAATCTTCTATCATTGATAGAAAAACTTTCTACGAGTGTTAGAAAAACTTTTCTATCACTGATTAGAAAATCTTTCAATCACTGATAGAATCTATCAGTGATAGAAAAACTTTCTATCACTAATAGAAAATTTTTCTATCACTAATAGAAATCTATTGTTGATAAAAGATTTCTATCACTGATAGAATCTATCGGTGATAGAAAAACTTTCTATTAGTGATAGAAATCTTCTATCACGGATAGTTTTCTATCAGAAATCTTGATGGTGATACATGGTGAAATCGAGCACTGAAAAATAAAGCAAAAAATGAACAGTTATAGAAATAAAACATGGGAAAGAAAAAACCAAACACTGATAGAAAACCAAACAACAACAACCAAACACTGATAGAACATCGAGAACACTGATAGAAGTGATAGAAAATTTTTCTATCATTGATAGAAAAATATATATCACTGATAGAAGATGTAGAAAATTTTTTCTATCATTGATAGAAAAATATCTATCACTCATAGAATCTATCAGTGATAGAAAAACCTTCTATCAGACCCTCAGATTTTGGGGAGGGGCAAAAATTTCTGAGTGATAGAATTTATTAATGATAGAAATCTATCACGGATACTATATTTGCAATTTTTTATAAAATTTGCTATATCTACAATTAACCATTAGATTTTAGCCACCCATTACAATTTTCCTTCAATTATTAATATTGCATATTGTCAATTAAAATTTTGGATCCATAATTGTGTAAATATTTTCTAATGCTGAGTGGCAAAGTAGTATAATTGACTACCACCAGAATTTTTTTTTTTTTTTTTTTTTAGGAAAAAAACTTCATTAAAAAGCGCCAACCGCATCTTCTACACCCAAAATATGAAGTAACCACTGTGGGATACCCTCATCCCTAAAAAAAACGCTTCCTCTTCTGATACAGAGGTAGAAGGAAACCCGAAATAAGAAACAAAATCTCCATGCATTCTTGCTGCTCTGAGCAAAAAAGTTGCTTGCCCTCGGGTATTTTTATTTGAAACTTTGCCACCACAACCATCTTATTTGGTAGGCAATCTAGATTCTATTTTATGTTTTCGTATTTGTTAGAAACGTTTGGTTCATCCCTGCCTCAACCAGAAAGTTGCTTGCCCTCAGACATTTCCACGTTTGGACTTGAGCAGATGACCACCAAATTTGTTATTATGTCATGAAAGTATGTAATCTAGTCCAAATGAACCAAACGTTTTCAAGCTTCCCAACAATCTCAACCATTTTAGGAAGACAGAGAGAAAACTAAGAATCTATTTGGTAGGCAATCTGGATTCTATTTTTTGTTTTCAGATTCACTAAATTCAGTGAATATACATTTGGCAGATGCGTTTTTTAAAACAGTTTTCAGATTATGTGATTCAAATAGTGAAAATTTTGAAAACAACTTAAATTTTCAGTGATCGAGATTTTGAATTTGAAATTTTAAAATACATAATTAAATTAAAAAAGATAAAAGCTTTAATAAATATAGCATTTCATGTTATAAACTCAAATTCATTTTTGGTAAATTAAAATATGTATAATATAATGTATTTACAAATTATATGATATTGTAAAATAATAATTATAAAAAAAATTATAACACATAACATGTTTATAAATAAATTAATAATAGTTTATATTCAATTTAACATTTAATTGATAACTACAACTAGTTTATGGTTTATAAATATATTATCAAATACATTTTGAACCATTGTTTAAATTGTGATCCAATTTTTAAAATTTGCCACCAAACACATATCTGAAAACATGAAGGACAACTCTGTTTTCATTGAATCTCTTGTTTTCAAATTTCTGTTTTCAGATCACCAACCAAATGCACCATAATATTTTGAATCAAGGATTGCCCCAAGGTCCAGACTTCGTAGTGATCAAGGGTTTTCCTTATTAAGCTCAATGACGCATTCGTACACACGACCTCCAAGTGTTGTTTAGAGACTGCAGGCCTTGACCAACTAGGCCTCCCTTGGGGGCTGACATGACCCCTTTTCCCTGCACCTGTATTTTAAAGTTGCCTGCACACTAACTCACAAGCACAGTTTTGAGCATCCAACACTCATGCTTCAACAATTAAACATCAAAGTAGTTCTAATCTCCCTTTTAGACTCAGTAAAATTTTCTCGGAGCCACTTCAAATGATTAAAACAAACTCCAAATACAAAACCAAGAACTATCAGATTGAGTTCCACACATTCGCAAATTCAAAACAAACAAATGTAGCAATGGCTCCCTTTGGTCTTCATATTTCTCACCAACCGATAGCATACAGATCCCCAAAAAAACACAATAGCTAGTATCATACGGTACCGATAAAGGTGTTGTATAGCTAAAACGTAACTCGGAGTCGTCGTCAAAATTGGGTTTCCCCCCTCTTTTTTGGATACTACAGATTCTGCTGCAGGCTGCAGCAGGTTGAGGAAAGTTAACTTCAAGTAGAAATGCTTTTGAGTTTTAGACTTCATTCTTCAATTTTCTCCTTTTCTTCAACTTCCTCAGCCTCCGTGGATTCTACTCCACTACTCCATATCTGTGATTTGTCTATTTTCAGAACATTCTAGAGACTTTGTGCCTAAAATTTTCAGTGCCTTATCCCCAAAATCACCATTTATGCAACCAAACTCTACATCTTCATCATCACTATCAATGCTATTTGGAGTCACACGATTCTGATAGCTTCTCTGACGTAAAAGAAACACATTGAAGTAATAGCTTATCAAACCTTTCCTTGACTTCATTGGAAACCACTTCAATGAATAGTTCCAAAAGCACTTACTCTGGTTGTTAAAACTTGATATTGCCAACTCCTTAAATCTCTTTTCCTCTTCAGCAGTCCACTGCAGAGATATTTCCTCCCCCATATGATGAAATCTCCAATCATAGAATGTCAAACCAAGTTCAAGCTTTAATCTCATCCTCGCTTCAGCAATGTGAAATCTAAAACATTCAACAGAACCTGGAAATTGGCATCTACATGAATCCGGTCTCCCTCTGCCGATGGGATTTCTATCACTTACAGAATTACTATTTCCGTGTTGAAAAGGCCAAGACTGCGTCCCTAGCCATTTAGCGTCACTATCGGAAATATTACCAGTCCATTCAGGTATAACTGCTTGAAATAAAGCACCCACGGGAACTGGCTTCTCAACTGAATCTCCATTCGGCTGATTGTCTACCATTTCAGATGGTAAGTCACCATTCAAGAGTGCTCCATTCTCGAGTCCCTTCCTGATTTCTGTTGTTGTATTACTAATCAAATTACTTTCAACGGTTGGACACGAATTATTCCACGGGACTGATACAGATTCAGCCGAAGCATTACAACTTTTGCTGGATCTGATCCTTTCTGTAGAGAGGTGATGGTTATCAATATTATCCTCATAAATGGATGGATGCATCCTTACTTTCTTCTGCAAGTTTAAACCAAAATCTTTTTTTGCTCAAACTCAGTAGTTCATTTAATTTTGTTTAAACAAAGAATCCATTGATAGATAAGCTTTTTTCTTCGTAGCTAAAACTTATGCTCTCCAACCTAAGGAGCAAGCACATAGGCACTACCGACACTCAACATAAAAATGACACTAGAATAGCCACATTGACATGTTGGAAAACAAAGTAATAGATAAAAAGATTTAGAGATAAATTTAATTGTAAGAACATGGCGTATAAACTAATATATGTCATCTGAAAGTAACCTTTCACAGTATAGGTTAATAAATGATGTATACACCAAATAAGTTAATAGAAACATACGGTTGCAAAACGAACAAGTCTGACAAACAAGTTTGATAATTTTCTGCATGTTCATTTGTTGTGTCCAAGTGTATGAACATGTCTTTATCAAGGGGAATTATTCAAAGAGGTTGATACAATTTTTTAACGTTGGATGTAAGAGAGAAAACTAAGACTTATGATTTCACAATTCGAACTTGAATTTTGAGGAGGTTGATACAACGTGGCTAGAAGTTTTATAATGTTGGATATAGAAGAGAGAAACTAAAACTTATGATTCACCCTACAACCAATAGTTTAGAATGTGACAACCACAATATAATGGTCACATTGAATAAGTTTTCATTTGTCAGACTCCTAAATATGTCTGAACAAGCTTACAGTGCTTCCCAAATTTTCAAAAAGGAGAATAAAAGAAATATGAAAGATCCAACACAAAAAGTTGATAGTTATCTGATGCATGTCATGACAAATTACCTAAACTAGGGTGTTTTTACTTATAATCTCCTAGTATAATACATTGAGTACACGTGAGAAAACCCCACTAAATTGATTTTTATCAAACATTTTATATTTTCACTAATTAGAGTGATTTAGCTAAGGGTTGAGGCTTTTCACTCCCTTTTTTTCTTTTTAATACTTTATTCTACAATGAAACATTTTGTTTCTTATGAAAACAAGGTTAAATTACAAATTTAGTCCCAAACCTTTGAGATTTGTACCTATTTGGTCACTAAACTTTCAAAATTACAAAATTAGTCCCTGAACTTTCGAATTTTTTAATATTCACCGATCTACAAGACACAAAATTGAAATTTTAGAGTTCCATTAGAAATAAAAATCAAATTTATATCTAACCAATCAATTTATTTTTAAAAACTTCAAATTTTTCATAGACCTATTAGACACAAAATTGAAAGTTCAGGGACCTATTAGACACAAACTAGGGACGAAACTTGTAATTTAACTTAAAATAAAAATGAAATAAAAAGACCAACTTGTCCAGAAAAAGGGTGAAAAAAGTAGGGAAAAAGTTTGATCATGGGCTTCCACTAGACCACTTGTCCTCCTAGAAACAAACACTCTCCATCCTCCAAGGACAAAGAAGACAAAAACTCAAGAAAATAGACTTCCAAGGACTACGATGTGTGCCACCTCAACAAGAATGAAGCTTTAACCATTAACCTAAAGACAATTCTTGCCCATATTACTGTTATCCCGGAGCAAAGTCGTCTCCAACTCCAGCTAGTCTCTAAAGCCACTTATCCAGCAAAATAATGTTCTTGGCATCCAAGTTTCTGATACCTATAACTGAAGCAAAAAACCACACCACCCTATTCCAACTAACCAGGTGAAATCATAATGATCCTTCACCCGTTCAGAGAAGGCTTTCTTCCACTCGGTCGATCTCTTCCATAACAACATGGAGAATCAATGTATGGAAGATGGGTTTGGACTCAGCCTCCACCTACCCAAAAGTAATAAACAAGATTCCTCTTGACCCTTTCTAGTAGATGATTAAGGGCATCCACAGGTAAAAAGAAAGAAAAGGAGTGATAAGTCCTGTGTGTAACAACCCTTAATATCTAAAAACAAAAATTCACGAAGGAAAACACAAACATTCGAGGATGTGAGACAGACCCCCATCCTATTAATCACAACAGCAGCTGTCATCCTAGAATCCTATCAAGGGAGTTCTAATCCATGAGGTTCCAGAAGTTTACTCAAAGTCAATGTTTTTTTTTTTAATGAAAACCCATGCTTTCATTGAGAATAAATGAAAGAATACACAAGCACACCAAAAAACTAGTCCAAAAAAAGGAGGAGACCCCATTAGATGAAGGGGCTCCAATCCAAAATGATGAGACCTATGGAATAATTACAAAATAAACGTTTCACCGACACTCAAAGAGAAACGTTATATCTAACAAGGGACCAAACCTCAACTGAATCCCTCTCCAACCCTCTAAAAGTTCTATTGTTTCTCTCACCCCCAAAGTCCCCCAAATAATAGCACAGATCCCAGCTTGCCACAAAAACTTTCCCTGATCCCGAAAGGGAGGATGGGGAAGGAACTCCCCGATCATCTCTCTAAGGCCACTGTGTCTGGCAAACTGCAAACCAAACAAGGCAAATAACTCATCCCACAACCCTAGCATAAGCGCAGCTCCACAGAAAATGGTTGAGGTCTTCCTCCACCATTCGACAGAGAATGCAACAAAAAGGTCCAATCAAACAAGGAATCTTTCTGGACAGCCAATCAAGAGTATTAACTCTTCCATGGATCACCTGCCAAATAAAAAACTACACCTTCCATAATAAGGGCAAAATGGACAACTCGAAAGAAGCAAGGTCCAACAGGCATTGGAAGAAAGACCGACAAGAGAAGCCAAGGGAGGGGTTGGGGCTCCACAACCAAATGTTTCTCCTGGTAGCACTAAAAGTGATCTCCCCAATCAAAGAAAAGAGAGTCAAGAGGTCCGTAGTTTCTCGATCAGACAACGGATGCACAAAGCCAAAAGAATAAGATAGAGAGCTCCCTGATGGATTCAATACCTCGGCCACAGAATGATATTTCATAGAAGATAGATGATAGAGCCGAGGAAAGGTAACACAAAAGAGTCTTTCCCCAACCCACTTGTCTTCCCAAAAATAAGTATCCTCCCCATTCCCCACCGAAAAGAGGTCAAAGAAGGAAGCTCATGGGAAATTTCTTTCCAAGGGTTTCTGGGAGTGTCTTTGATCCCCCCGAGATCACCCATTCAGAAGGATGAGGTCTGTGTTTGCTAACATAGCTCCCCAAATGTAGTTATTTTTGTGTCCTCCCCAGCTTGCATGCACCTCGACTATTCTCACAAGACAACCGTGATACTACTATATTTGCTGGTCAAGGTAATTTGTAGGATATAAAATTCTAGATAAGTGGTCACCATGGCTTGATGTTCCTATTGACACTATTAGCATCACCCTCCTAAATCCACTAGCTTTGGAATTTTGTTTTCGGCTAGACCTCTCATCAATATGCAACTCCTCCAACTATCTCTTAAGCCTTCTTCTATCCTCAGAATTCTTAGATGAAACTGTCATCCTTTTGATCCCACTAATCTCTGAGATTCTATATAAAATTCACTTTTGATTTCATAACCCTCAAATTCCCATATACATTTTTATTCACGACACAAGCTAAGTCCTTGAAGAACCCATCCTTCTCATAAGTTTGAAACCATTCGAACAGCCCCAAAGCTCCCCTCACCAAGAGCATAGACTACTTACCTGCACAACTTGACACTTCACTTTATAACTAATGAATAACAACTTCCGTTTAGAAAACACTGAGACCTTGATCTCCCAAAAGAATTATAATAAAAATAAACACGTTCTTAGGGTGGTGGCAAGAACTTTTTTTGTCTTTCTGGCGCACTTACTTGAAATCTGTGAGATGTAAACTCTTAATACTGAGTTAAAAGGTAATGAAACACAGAACCTATAAACAAGGACAAACCTTGCTCTATTGCCAATTTAGTATGTCCCTGAATCCCTGATTAAAAACTATGCTAGTAGACCCAATGTAAACTCCTAATACTAAGTTTTTTTCACTGTGTCCATCATGTTATCATGTAGGACGCAAAACAGGGAGACATAGAAGTCGTATGCTGCATGCTTACAAGGATGGAGAACCAAGATTCTAATAGCAGGAGTTAACCCTTCCCGTTCTATATACGAATGAAAAGGGCATTGATTGTAATCAGGAGACATCTTTCCTGAAAAAGAAAGTCAAAGAAGATCATAATACCTGCATAGGTCAGTTTGCGCACATAATTGCAATCCAAAGCAAGAATCCAAGTATGCATGTCCATCAGTCAAGGAAAGAAGGGGAAGAGGGAGAGAGAGAACTGGCTGACAAGCAGAATAAGTGGGTGAAATCTACCTGTAATAACAGCCGTTTCTCAGCGCTTTTGTCCACACCCTTCCTAATCAAAATTGCATCCTTTGCCCTGATTACTTGAAGCCAGATTGTGTTGTTGCTAGTGAACCCTTTCCACTTGGATGACCCCGGTATTGTACCATTTGATGGATCCGCAGGATGCTTCGCAGTCTTTCTTGCCCACTTCAACATTCGTAACAATGATTCACGATATCTCCCCCTAGAGTCTATTTCAGTTTCAACATTAACAGCATCCAAACTCCTACAGTTTTCAACAACATGAATTCTATCGTTTTCGCCATCATCCTGAGGTATCTTGCTACAATTTTTTTGAATTTGTGCAACATCCTGGTGTATATTATGTTCTTCTTTCTTTATTTTTGGGGATTTTATTTCCTTCTCCTCTACAGAAGCAGCGACATTCACATTCTCATTCTGTTTGTTAGATTTGAATCCAGAACATTCATCATATATGCTCTTTTGTCTCAGCACACCATATAACATACCCTTAATCTTCGCCTCCAGTTCTAACAAAAATGGAGAACTTTTCTCGTAGTGATAATAAGAGTTCCCATTTTCCAGTTTTGTACCTCCACATCTCGCCAAAAGCCATTTCTCCAGCTCACTTAAGTACTTCGAATAAATCAATTTCACTGAAGCCGAAAGCTCAGGACCCAAACCTAATTCCACAACCACTGAGGACCATAATTCCTTTTCTGAAACCACTTGATAACCACCTTTGTCTCTGACTACCATGAACAGTTCAAACAAATCCAAAGATCCCCCTTCACCTAGTAACGCTGGCACTGGCCTAACAATTCCTCTACGACCAATTTCCTTTAGAAAAACCGAAAGAATCTTCTCAAAAGAGCATCTAATTGTCGCTTTGCAATCATCATAATCAACATTCGGATAACTTCCCTCCACCAAACAATCAGGGGCAATGCAACAGCCATTACTGGGATAAGGATCAACATCTTTATTGCAATTTAAAATGGAACCATTGGATGAAATAGGCCATCTCCCCATGAACTCAAACCCACTTGAAAATCAAAGAAAAAATTTTCACTTCACGGTTCCCTATTGTTCTTTTCCTCTCCTTAAAAATAACATATGAAACAAGTAGAAAATCTACAAGATTAGGGCAAATGAAAGATAAAACCCCTTGCCGTGAAAACTCAAAAGGGTCTACCTCATTTTGGGAATCTGGGACTCCATCTTTTCTGCAACTTGTTGTGATGACGCAGATTGAACTCACTGTTGAAGATGCAACCAAGACAAGAGGGGGAAGTGGTTTGAACGGTCAAATATATGGAGGGCGGAGCTTGATGAGTTTAAAAATGGTTGAAGACTTGAAGTGGGGGGCGACTCAACGAAAACCAAGTAGGGAAAAACGCAACCCAGGTGGCATTCAAAGCTCTCCTTCTCGAATTAAGATTTCGCACATAAACATGTAAGAATACATTGCATTGAATTTCTTTTAGGGTGAAATAGATCCGTTTGATTCATGATCCGTTTACGTTTTTATATTTTCGAAAATAAAAAATAAAAATAAACAATGAATACGTGTTTGGTATATCTATTTTAAAAAACAATTTCTCAAAATAACTCAAAAAATGATCGAGTTTAAAAATATACAATGTCGTTTTTATTGTTTTTAAATTTTGTTTTCAAAATAACGATGAGATATAACTTTAAAAACATAGGATAGATCCTTCTTTTCGTCAAACATTATCCCCAAACAACATTTTAAATTTTTAATATCCAAATTCTTCCCAACTTTAAAGAAAAAAATACAAAATTATTGTTGCGTAAATGGTTTATATAGTTTTTTTTTTTTTTTTTTGAGTAAATGGTTTATATAGTTGATAGTGATGCTTTGGTTGTTAATTTTATATGATATGATAATGTCAAGACAGCCCACTAAGGTTTGAAGTGTATTTTCAACCAAAAACGTTGTAATGGGCGTAAGCCCAAGTTATAAGCCCAGTCTTGTCCTTATATTCAGATGGATATAAGGATGTCCACGGGGCGGGGCAGGGACGAGGATGGCTTCTCCATCCCCGTCCCCGCCTCCAATTTCAATCTCCATCCCCGTGAAATCCCCGTTAAATTTCACGGGGAACGGGGCGGGGATTCCCCACGGGGAATTTGCGGGGATCGGGTTCCGTGCGGGGAATTATTCCTTATTTAAGTTTTTTCTTTTTTCTTTTTATCTTAGTTGAATTAACTAATTTATTTGATAAGTTTTCAAATAATTAATATTTCATGGAAAATGTCCATTAACTTTTAATTAGATAGTTCATTATTGACATGAAATATTCAAATACTTGATTTTTTAAAAAAGAATACTTATTTAAAGATAGAACTTTTAAATTTCATAATATAAACAAAATAACATTTCATATCAAATTATCTATTCAAACGATTAAACCATATGATTCAAACATATTCAATTTTCTAAATCATTAACAATAAAACTTTAAATAATGTATAAAGAGAAATAATAATAATAATAATAATAATAGTAAAAATAATAGTAATAAAAAATTAAACGGGGCGGGGAACGGGGAACGGGGATGGGGAACGCATTCCCCGTCCCCGTCCCCATTTAGTTCGCGGGGATTTTTTTTCCCATTCCCCGCCTTAACGGGGATTGCCCGCCCTATTAGGGGCGGGTCCCCACGGGACCCCGGCCCCGCGGGACAAATGAACATCTCTAGATGGCTAGGGTTATATGAGGTTCTAGAATATGTGTTTCTAGGGAGGTTTCAACTGTATTTTGTTATCAGATTTGAGAGGAGAGTTTTCGAGATTAGGGTTATTTTTCAAGAGTTTTTTCATCTCTATCTAGTGGTATATATGTAGCTGCCTCTTTAATCATTGAATTCAATTCAATACGATAGAGATTTTGCTCTTGGAATTCTTTGTGTTCATTTCTCTCATTCCTCTCTATTTACTTTATGTTTTCTATGATTTTCTCTCCTTTTTAGTTATGGTGTGATGGTATCAGAGCTTTATCTAACGACCTTATTTCTCTTCGCTTGGAGACCTCTGGAAACAACTCTGAGAACAACTCAAAAATCTCAAGCGGCTCACAAAATGGTCAAGCAATCAACCCTAGGAACAAAATCTCCACTGTTAAGTTGTCCGATGAGAACTCTTATAGTCAGATGGCCAAGGTTATATGAGGTTCTAGAATATGTGTTTCTAGGGGAGGTTTCAATTGTATTTTGTTATCAGATTTGAGAGGAGAGTTTTCGTGATTAGGGTTGTTTTCCAAGAGTTTCTTCATCTCTATCTAGTAGTATATATGTAGTTGTCTCTTCAATCGTTGAATTCAATTCAATATGATAGAGATTTTTCTCTTGGAATTATCTGTGTTGATCTCTCTTATTCTCTTTGTTTATTTTATGCTTTCTCTAATTTTCTCTCCTCCTTAGTTATGCTTTGATGATACTATCAGTTTTGATATACTTCTCCGCTCTACAAATCAAAAGCTTCGTATAAAAATCAAAAAATAATTTTTTTAATAAAAAATAGTGTCACGTCAGCAAACCTTTAGTTTTTAATGGAAAATTGGATGGAGGGACTAAAATGAAATGAAATCCAAACCTCATGGGCTAACTTGTCGAGTTTGAAAACTCAAGAACCAAAATGAAACTTAATTCAAACCTTAGGGACTAAAAGTGTATTTTTCCTAATCTTTTTAACGATGTTATATTATCTTCCTCATTTTAGCTATATTCAAATGGACTTCAATGGTTTGTTTTGATCTCTAAACTTTGATTATTACATTTTAATATATAAAGAATTGAATTGTTTGCATTTTTTTAGTTCAATAATATGTGGGGATGGATAATCAAACCGCGGATCTTTTGGTCAAGATTTAAATATCTTAATCAATTTAATTGTGCTCAGCTAGACTTTTATTTATTTATTTTGGAAAGAGATGCTCCACTTAGCTTGAATTGCTTATTTTGGTTTGTGGAACTTCTGAATCTATTTTAAAGTAGACCTCCTACAAGTTTATAGACCAAAATAGTTTTAAATTCGAAGGTTTTTTTTAACCATTAAATTCGAAGTTTAGATACGAAAATGAAATAAATATAAATTGGAATTAAATTTTCATTCTCCTATTTTCATTTAAAATTTTATTAAAAACTAAATTATAAATATTATAAATAAAAAGTTGGTCGAAAGTACATTACAATTACTACTAAACTATGCTCACTTCGATGAATATACTGAGGACTTATTGCTTATTAGACACAAAAGTGAAAGTTTAGAGACCTATAAGACATTTTTTTAAAGTTTAGACAGAATTAAAAGTATTATTGTACACTTTTTAAAGTTTAGAAGCCGAATAAACACAAACTTAGAAGTTCATAGACTAAACTTGTAATTCAACTCGTATAATTTTGAAAGTAAAAAATACATCGTTTAATGAAGGGCCCAATAGAGATCCCAAAACATCCCTATCCTCCCCCCATTCAAAATATTGAGGGAAAAAAAACCTTCATCTCCATCCCCAACCTTACTAAAATAGGATTTCACATCTTGTTTGAGTCAAGCCCCAAAATAAAATTACAAAAAAAAAAGTGATAATAAATTAAGAAACATCCAAGGAAAAAACAAAAACAAAGAATATTCATTGACAATTCCAAAGAATATATATCCATCGAATTTATTTATATATTTTTCTAAATCATTCAACCCTACCATAAAGTATGTTTGGCCAAAATCACTTTTGTCATATCCATAATTACTAGGCTCCGTTTGATAACCATTTCATTTTTTATTTTTGGTTTTTGAAAATTGTGTTTGTTTTCTCTCAATCTTCCTACAATAGCTTTCATTTTTTGTTAAGGAGAACATTTGAGTTCCTAGCCAAATTCCAAAAACAAAAACTACTTTTTGAAAACTACTTTTTTTTTTTTTTCCAAAATTTGGCTTGGTTTTTGAAAACATGGAAAACAATGTAGATAAAAAACCAAAGAAGCTTGTGGGTAAAAATAGTGTTTATAGACTTAATTTTCAAAAACCAAAAACAAAAAACCGAAATGGTTATCAAACATGGTATAAATATGACTTCCAAACATCGTCTTAATCCATTGAAGTTATGTTTAGATCGACAAAAGCATTTAAGATTTCCGAAAGAAAGAAGGCAAAAATATAAACGGGTCTAGATAGTTATCAAGTCAACGTCAAGTGTTAGAAGTTAGAAGTCTACACAAGTTATAGTTAACATGCATAATCATTAATCACTATACAAACATACATTTACGTGAAATCACTTTTCAATCATCACCAATTCATTCCCTTCGTCTCTTAACAGCGCGAATGAATTCAGTCATCACAGATGCCTCGTTCAAACTTGTCTGCATCGTACAAACAACAGCACACAAACAAATATATTTCTCAAAAGAAGCAGTTCACAATTTCAAATGCAGACAGCAAAGAGAAAGAGAAAGAACCTGTAATGCAAAATGTCGTTGCACAACGTGAAGGATTTGGTCTCTTGAAGCATTTGAAATGCTGTTCACCTGGAATTTAAGATTATGAAACCATTGAATCGAGTTGTTTTTGGCTAAGTATACAGAAAAAAGAAGCATAAAAGTGGAAAGTGTTGCAGTGAGACCCACTAGATTGAAGTGCTTGATATATCTCCACAAAGATTCTGTTCCTAGTTTCCCCAGTTTGACCCGCTGTATGCTCCAAAACAAACAATTTTGTCACTGGTTAGTTACCCAACATTCGAGAAAAACTATGGCATGAGCCCACAGATGTTACATTCCAAGGAAGATAAAAAGTTGGCGTTCCATCTTGATTTGTCTTAGATTATAAAAACTGTATAAAAAAAATAGGATAAATTACACTTTTGATCCCTAAGATTTGAATTTTAGTTTCTATTTAGTCCTTAGATTTTCAAAGCAAGCACTTTTGGTCCGTGAGATTTCAATTTAGTTTCTATTTGGTCCTTGAAATTTCAAAAGTGACATGTTTGGTCCTAAAGTTTGAATTTGATTTCTAATTGGTTCCCAAGTATACAAAATAAAATTTAACTCATTTAAAAAATACATATCAACAAACTCTAGTTAGCATAGTTTAACTGCTTCTTCAACATTCCATTAGGTCAACTAACAATTAATTTTTTTTTTTGAGAAGGGAACTAAGAATTAATTCTACTCAGGACTATTTAGAAATCGATTTCAAACTCCATGGACTAATTTAACCATCATGGGTTAGCCCTAGTGATCAATAAGAGCCATAGAAAAAATAAAAGACTTAGAGGGAATGAGTTCAATCCATGATAGCCACCTACCTAGAATTTAATATTTTACTTGTTTCCTAGATAACCAAAGTTGGCCCGAACACTCACGGATAAGAAAAAAAAAAAAAAAAAAAAAAACTTCATGGACTAATTTAGAATCAAATGCAAACTTTGGTTAGTTCAAATCCCAAGGATCAAAAGTGTATTTTACACTAAAAAAAAACATTTAGATTTTAAGATTTTCTATCTAATTTGCTCTAATGTTCAAAATTGAAGGATTACTGGCATGAAAAGTTAAAAGGTAAAATTTTGTCCCCTCCTATGAAAATTTCTGGCACTACTAGTTGGAAACAATGGATGGGAATACCTTCCCAAGATATTAAAATCCTACTGTTGCTCGACAACTAAAGATTGATCTAGACCCTCATGGATATCAAAAAGAAAAATAAAAAAACAATGGTTTCCAAATTTCTCACCGTCACCAGCTTTGGCATGTGAATAGACTGAATTTCTCCATAGCTGCCCCGACCTGTTGACTTAGCCGATGAAGATGGAGCCCATGGCCTAATCTGTCTCACTTTTGGTTTGCTAAGTTTGTGGAAAACAATGCTGCTAGCTGCCCAAGAACGGTGACACTTTAAGTCTCCGACAAAATGAAAATTAAAATCCACTTTAGAAAGGAATAGGAACGATTTTGGAACATGAAGGCCCATGTCCATCATTTTCAAGAGAGATGTGACTTACAGAAATCATTGTCCTTCTCACCAATGTCGGAGCTACAACTTGAGTTGTCCAGGTCATGATCATCATTTTCGTTTCCTGTGGGATGTTCCAGCACACTCAGTGCATTTCTTTGCAGCTTCACTTCAACCCCATTTTTCAAAACCTTGCATGGAATTTCCAGCACATCAAAACAAAACTCCTTTATAGTCAAAATCTAATTTTAGCATAGTACTATGAACTATTCCAACCAAACAGCTAACCATCTCCAAAGCCTTTAATCAAATTCACACAGATAAAATGAAACAATTGTAGATAGTCATCGATGCCACTGCAAGAAAAGGTAGCAGCCTTTCCCAATATATCTGACAAACTATAACTCGTTTGATAACCATTTTGTTTTAAAGTTAAGCTTACAAACACTACTTCCGTTCATATGTTTTTTTTGTTTTGTAATCGATTTCTTAAAAATGTTTCTAAAATCTAAGCCAAAATTTGAAGACAAAAGAAGTTATTTTTTAAATTTTGCTAATAATTCAAACGTGTTTCTAAGAAAGGTGGGAAGCAAGCATAAGTATAATTTTCTCAAACAGAAAACTTAGAACGTAATTATTATCAAATGGAACCTACATTATCCATAAATTCCTTCCGGTTACAGACTTCTAGCTTAAAAACCTATAAGCTAAAACAAAATAATAGCATTTCTACAATCATAGTTGATTCATTGTTATTGACTTTTGGTAAACTTTCACGACAAGCAAACACCCAGACAGAAAGATGCATAGTACACAGCGTAAATAACAGACAAAGGGAAAAAAATAGAATGAAAATGAGAATACCAGCCAGTGCCAGCCTCCAAGTCCAACAGCCTTCTTAACTACACCTTGCAATCCCAATAAAACCGACTTTGTTCTGTTATTTCCAGTGACAATAACTTTAGTGTGCCTTGGAAGAACTGAAAGCTCTTCATCCCCACTCTCCTCACGAAAAGGAGACTGCATTCTAGAAGCACAAAACTCTGGTTCTAGCATCCTCAGAAGCTTTTCTAGTGTTTTTCTTTCCTCCAGGTAGTGATGAAGAAAAACTTAAATAGAAATTAACCAAAACAAGAGACAAGCACAGAAGACTTCAACATCGTAGCCAAAAACCCTGAGGCCCTGTGGCCCATATAGTGCAAGAATTTATGCTGAACTCGAGCAATAATAACCAACAACCCTCTTTTGCTGATCAGTAGGGCATTATAAATTTTGCTTGTGTCAGTGGAATCTAACTTCAGAGATGTTGAACTCCTGTAAATTTTCTGAAGTATATTGTATCTAGTAAAAGACAAAAGCAGAACAGTATTAGAAAATGGGGAAAGTGCTTTCTTCTATTGTTTTCTCCTTTTCTCAAGGTGGGGAAGAGGGATTATAGCAGAGTGCAGTACCTGGGGTCTACACGAACAATATCAGGAAATGATAAATGCCATTAGCACTGGAGAAGTGTAGTAAATATATCTATACTTCACGGGCACATTGTACTGATAATAAATGAACCACGGCAAGACAGGATAAGATTGGTGTTCATAAATAGGCTCTTCTTTGAATTCTCTCGAGTAGAAGTGACATCATGACATCATAATGGCATTCCATTTATGCCCAAAAGCCAAGTGTCAATTTGAAGCAAATGGATCATAGACGAACTGGAGAATTTTGAATTTTCTATGCATTTGCAAGTATGATTGTTCCAACAGCTTACATTCTCTTACTATATCAACAAAAAAAAAAGGTTCATATGATTATCAAAATATTTCCAACAGTTAAGCTAAGAATGGAAATAGTTCGAAGCTCGATTGGAACAAGGAACATATGTTTTTGTTACAGAAGAAGATGAAAATGATGCTTTTAATTCCTAAACTTAAAGAAGAGAGGAAAACAGAATCCAGCGTTCAATTCATTAACTAAAAACGGAAAACAAAAAGAAAAATTCATTCAATCTCTGCGCAGAATCGAAGAAAAATCTCCAAACCCCAATTCAAGAATTAAATAATAAAACCTTCTAAATCATTATTTACACTCCCTCCCGCATTTTCCCAGCATCTTCCCAGACACAAAAAGTCAAGAAAGCAATCTAAAGAAAAAAAAAAAACAAAAAAAAAAACAAAAAACAAAAGAACACCGAAGTCTACGGTCGATAACATTTCTTATCAAAGTCAACTGAAAACCCATAATTGCATTTGCAAGATTGTACCATACAAGAAAACCCCATTTGAAAAAACACATTCAATTTGGGTTTTCAAGGAACAAACAATCACAAGAGATAAAACCCAAGAAAAGAAAGTAACAGAATCGCAATCAGTGGTTCATTAAAGCTCGCTGACAATGACAAAACCCATTCAAACGGACTAATCGCTCTGAGTTCACCAAACAAACAAACGAAAGCAGAGAAGGGGGCAACATTACAACAAAGCAACAAATGCAGAGTGATTCGATTACCTTGAAAGGAAGCGCAATGGAGGGGTTGGAAGATGAGGAATTTGCAGAGAAGAAGAAGTGGGAATTTCAGAAGAAATGGGGAGAAGTGAGTGAGTGATCAATGGGACAAAGAAGAAACAGAGATGAGTGAGAATGAAAGCTTTGAAATGTGCAAAATGGAAAAGAGAAGAAAGTGAGAGAAAGGAGACAGAGAGAGAGAGAGAGTGGAAGATAGAGGAGCGCACACACTAAATGCTTGCTAACTGCCAAGGAAGCGACCTGCCAGGCTGCCATGTGCCGTACGGCCACGCTTTTCGAATACCGGCTTCACCGGCTATAGCCGGTGGCGGCTTCCTCTGAGCCTGAGCCGGACATGGAGCTGCGGCTCTAGCCGGTGATCCTGCTGTTGTGTTTTGTCTGTGGAAGCATCCTCACTGCTCATCTTCCAGAATATTCGTTATATTCTTATTCCCTATAGTTTCTATTTTGTCGTGTGATTTTAAAACCTTCCAATTTTGTGTCTATGGTTTCAAATTTTCAATTTAATTTTAATTTACTTTATTTTACTTTAAAAAGTTTTATTTATGCTAATACCGGAATATGATCACAAGTCCATGTACATAGATTGTCGAGGTGTGGTGTCGAGCTAACAAGGAAATTTATATCAATGTGATGCTATGTCCAACACACACTGATGCTTAAGTCAGCGCTTACACCAAAATAATGTCGAGTCGAGCCTAGTGTAGGATTCCCTTGATGGAAAATGGGTTCCACTATGTGTAGAGTTCCTTAGACAAATTTGTACTTGATATGATAGTAGGGATTCCATCGATGACGAGGAGATACCTCGACTCTGTTAGGACTCGTCGTTCCTCAACTACCAAAGTTCAAGGGTCGTCTTGAGAAATTTCTCTATCACACTTCTTGACAAGTGGCGCTTGAGTCCATGTAGGCATGCTACTCCTACCCATGACAATCAAGTCATTGTGTCATACTAAATAAATGGTACATTTTCTATTTATGTGGAGTTGGAGTTTTGTTAAATGATTAAAAAGGATGACAAAAATGATTTTGGGGTGAAACTAAACCATGTAGACCACATTCAAATTGAGGTCAAATTATAGAGATTAAATTGGTAACTTGTTTTAATTCTTGCCATTAATTTTTTTATTAGTTATTCAGTAACAGCTTGAGTACATTAGAAAATCCAATAGTTATGTCTCATTTGATAGCCATTTGGTTATTGAAAATCAAGCTTATAATCACTACTTCCACTCCACTTATAAGTTTTTTTATTTTGTTATCTATCTTTATCCTGTATTTAAACCCAAGAAAGTTTTGAAAAACAAAAAATTTTGCAAAAACTTATTTTTGTGTTTTGGATGAATTTTGGTCAAGAATTCAAGTGTCTTTAACAAACATGTAAAGAAATTGGAAGAAAAAAAATATGTAATTTTAAAAAACCAAATGGTTATCAAAAGGGATCTTAATGTATTGCATATGAATTTTAAACACTTGTAAGTAAGATATCTATTGATTAGGTAAATGAACAAAAAATAATAATAATACTTGTGTGTCCTATTTTTCTTTGAAAGTTCAGGCTGTTTGATAACCATTCCGTTTTTTTGTTTTTGGTTTTTGAAAATTAAGTTTATAAATACTCATTCCACCTATACATTTCTTTGGTTTGTTATCTACCGTCCTTCCCATAATTTCAAAAACCAAGTCAATTTTTTAAAACAAAAAAATAATAATAATAACAAGTTTTCAAAAACTTGTTTTTTATTTTAAAATTTGGCTAAGAACTCTAATATCTCCTAAACAAAGATGAAAACTATGGTTAAGAAAATTGAGAAAAAAACAAGTATAATTATGAAAAATCAAAAACCAAAAACCAAATGTCTAGGACTAGAAAGACGTAATCATTTTTGAATTTGCCTATTCTTTTATCTAATCCATCACTTTACAATAGTCTGTCCATGCCTTTCTTATGACAATAGTAGCATTTGACATCATTTTAATTGCCTTTGCCTATGATTGTCCTTGCCTTTATTAGGCCCACTCATAAAGTTTTTTTTTTTTTTTTTAATCTTCACTGTTGAACTAGAAGTACAAAAAGTATATTGCAATTTTCCCCGTGAGCTTCTCCTCCAAGAGTTGAATTTCTTGATTTTTTTTTTTTAGAACTTCAACTCACTAGTATATACCAAGTTAGAGATAATTAGTTTTATTGGTTTCCAATCAGGTTGAAGACTCTATCGAAATCGTTGGAGCGTTGAATCACAAGGTTAAAGACAAATTTGAAATGTCTCTGCTTGTGGAAGAAATCGAGAGATTGACGTCGTTGGTGCGTGTTAATGCTTTCTCCAAATGCCCGAGATTGAGTAATTGTGTCACTCATAATCTCGCGCAAGCAACTATATATCTGTCATTGGAGTTTCTCTTATTTTTTGGGCTTGATTTTGTTCATTTTTCCGATGGTTTATTTTTTTGAGGGGATGAGTGTATCCCTGGTTGGTTTATCTCAGCTATTATCGAGAAAGGGGTTGTACCAAACATTATTCAATTCTCCAATGCATTTAATTCCTTTTCAAAAAAAAAAAAAAGTAGGGACATTAATAATTGAGTTTTGGCATGGAATGTAATTTTAACACAACTTATATAATAGCTAATCTCATTTTAACAATCAAACTATAGTTGTAAATACACTTTATTATATTGTTGACAATTTCATCAATTCTACTCCAATTTTGTTTTTCTTTTGCCACAATGTGAAATGCATTTTTTTTTTTTTTGACATAATCACGCAAACAACTCCTAACCATGTTGTTTTAGACCATAGACTCTCCCTACCTAGAAGAATGGAAATTATTGCAAGTATCAAAAAAAAAAAGAGATCTACTTTCTCCAAAAATATGTCTAACCTCCATAGAAACCACTCAAAATAATTTTGTTTTTCTCTATACTTCCTCTCAGCTCAAGCTCCAAATTATTACATTATTGCCAACAATTTGCTTAAACCCAAATGCCTTAGTTAAGAATATTCCCCACCCCTCACCCACCCACCAAGATCCTTCAACAAATTAGTGGTTTTGTTTATTGATTGAATATCATTCTCACATTCACATGCGGGACATATGAGATAGCTAGGTATTCACGTCACACATTTGTGTTGTTAGGGACATTGAAACGGCCTACATATCTCCATAGTAAATATTGTCCACTTACGAAGGACCATGTAGCTTTTTCAACTCAAAAATAGTCATCCATCCATGTTTTTAGACTTGAGTATTATCACTTTTTTTAACTAGACTAAGCTCCTCTTCGTCGAAGCACACCCCCTTTTCGATAAGCACAACCATAGATTATTCGCCATGACTATGTCTTCGAGACCTACCGACACGGTTAATTCAGGGGCTGAACTTGATACAACTTGCTAAGGATGATACTGAAATCACCCACATAATATCCACGATGATATGATATATTATCCACTTTGGCTTAAGATCTCATGGTTTTGTTTTTGAAATCATCCAAAATGTCTCATACCAATGAAGATACTATCTCTCACTTATGTATCCATGATCCTAGCTCCCCTCCCCTAACCAATGTGGGACTTTGGTCACATTCCCAACAAGAATATTGTAGTATTAGCTTTGTTAGTGTCATGCACCTTCAAGTGCTTCTTTCCTTGGGCTACAACTTCATTGCAACCAAAGAAAGCTGGGAAACTTAATTTATTAAAAAAAAAAAAAAAAAAAAAAAAAAAAAAAAAAAAAAACTAGATGGGTAACCAACACTAAAGAAAATCATTAAATGATGATTAGTTGGACCTGTATGTAGTATCCTTTTGTGTTTGTTATATAAAAGTGGTGTAATTAGTTAAATGGTTAGCTGAAGTTTAGTTACAAGTTAAACTTATTTTAACAAATGTTTTTTTTTTTTGGAGCATTTTCTGAGTTTTTCATCCTTATGAATTATTCTTCATTTAGCTAGATTTCAGCCATGAACAAATTAAAATGAAAAGTTAAAAAACGAGGAAAAGAAAACATAATTTGGAAGGCTGTGAAGCTGAATTGTGAGAGATTAGTTAGTTATAGGGTTACTTTTCTTCTCTTTCTTCTTGTTTTTTTAGTACATCAACATTTTGGGTGGGGATTCGAACCTCATGACATGCCAATTACCACTGAGCTATACTCACTTTGACATTCTTTTAATTGTTACCTGTGCTTGTTTTGTGGGTTGCATTCAATTTATATTTGTTTCTGATTAAATCAATTTTTCATCTGGATTAGAGATACTTTTTTTTTTATCTAAAAAAAAACAATTAGTTGTTTGGATAATTTGTGAAGATTCATTATATTTAGTGAATTTGATATTAATAAATTAATTAAGAAAATGTAACCGTCGTTGTAAGGTTTAAAAAATTAAACAATAAATTTTAAAATAAAAACTTAATTTAATTAATGATGTTTTACCAATAATGGTTTAATATTTTGTTATTATTATTTTAGTTTAAGTCCCATTTTAGTTCCTTCTCCAAAAAAAAAAGAAAAAACATTTTAGTTTGAACTTTTTTTAACTACCCCATTTTTTTTAATGAATTTTTAAAATCTATGTTTTAGTCACCAAAGCTTGTTTATTTAATTTTGGTAGTTGAGTTTTAAGTATATGTATATGTGTGTATATATAAATATATATATATATATATATATATATATATATATATATATATATATATATATTATAATTCAAGATTTTTTTTTGTTTTGACAATATGTGAGGAGGAGAATTCAAACCATAAACCTTGTGGTTATCGATACTAACTTTATGCCAGTTGAAAATATGAGAATGAAAATATGAAACTATATTAACTAGTTAATTCATGCTAGCTATAAAATATCTATTTTTTTTTATAAGTATAAAATATCTATTTTAGTCCTTATACTTTTTTTAAAAACCAACCATTTTTTTTTACAATAATACTATTTGATCTTACAATTTTGTCATCAATTATTTAACAAATAAATAACACGACCCTATGAATATTAACATATTAGCAAGGACATTAAATATATTAGTCGAAACAAGTATTTGTTGAGAAGATAAGCAATGGTAGTCTCTATCGATACGAAAACTCTATAAAATGAAACTAATGGTGTCAAATTATTACGAGTTGGCAAGGAGATATTTAATATACGAAATTATTTTTTTTAAAAAAAATTAAATAATATTTGTTGAGAAGGTGCAGATTGTCATTTTCCAACAAGCCTTCATTGATATTTAAGTTTTGGTGGATACTATATGAGAAGAGAGAATAGCCTCAAATGTAACAATATAATTGAAGCATTCTTCAACACACATATATACATAAATATTAGTGTATATTAAGAACCATAAGAAATGAAAAGCTGTGAAGAAATTGAATGAAATTTGTTTGGGCCTACGGCAATCTTAAGGGCATCCTCCTCTACCGCTATCTCCGAATCCTTATCCATACCCATTCTCAATTTCTTTGTCATCTTCCTTATCTCTTCTTTGCTACTTTCACAAACTATATCTAAATCCAAGCTTTCATCTTCTTCTTCTTGTTCTTCTGCACCTTCTTGTGATCATTGGAATCGATTTGGAGTGAACCCACCTGTTTTTTTTTCTGCTTTTCTCTTCTTCTCTTGAAACCCTTGATTAATCTATGTGCTTTGACGCCTATTCTGTTTGATTAAATTTGAGGGTTTTTCTTTTTCTTTTTGTTTTTCGTTTCTAATCGGTTCGTATGGCTTTGCTTTCTATTTTGTCGGAGATTTTGGGGAGACCCAGAATTGTTGATGTGTTTGCTGAGCTTATGATCTTCATTGCTCCTCTTTGGATTGCGGTTCTTGTTGGGGTTTTGGTTGGGTGGACTTGGAAGCCGAAATGGGCTAATTTGGGAAGAGAAATGTTGGATTCTTCGGCTTCGGATAAGTCTAAGTCGTCATCGACATCTTTTTCGTTGTTGGGGTCGTTTCCGAGCTTCAATTCTTTGAATTTTCAGATGCCCAGCTGCATACTTAGCTCCTTCGATGGAAAAGATGAGAAGGAAACTTCCTCTCTGCCGTCAAGCTCTGATTCTGACTCGAGGTTGTTTAGTTGTTCTTTCTAGCAATAATACAGTGGGTTGATTTTTTTTTTTAAACAGAGTGAATTGTGGCTGGTGAAGTGTAGTTATTGATACTTGGTGGGATGAGGTTGAAATTTTGTTTTATCCTTTGTTAATTATCTCTAACATTTGATTCTGTTGTATGCTAGTTCGTCTGAACTTGAAGGAGAAAATTTGAAAGTTGTGAATGAAGATGATTTGGAGTACATTTGTAAGTTAGTTGAAGAGAAAGATGGAGGACCTGCGTGGATTCAGATGATGGATCGATCGATTTCGAATATGAGTTATCAAGCATGGAGAAGAGATTCTGAGGTAACCCCCTTTGCAACACAATGATTTCAAGTGGAACTTTTATGATTGTATTCAAGTGATGAATAAGTTATGATGAAGAGTTATTGTTCATTTATGAATGATCAAGTATTTGCCTACCAAATGAATTAAAGTAAATGTACTTAACTCATAGAGTTATTGTTCATTTATGAATGATCAAGTATTCAAGGTATGAAGTCCATGTAAAATGAAGTTCCAAATGGTCACTGCAGTCTTACTGTCTTACATTGTTTTATCAGCCTTGATTTTATCCAAGTTCTATTTCTGTGCCTTTCGCTGCCTGTAAGAGTTAGTAACTTACTGTACTATTTTGCTCTGGCGTTGTTGCCTTACCAGACTGGACCTCCACAATATAGAAGTAGAACAGTGTATGAAAATGCAACTCCGGAGATGGTGAGGGAATTCTTTTGGGATGACGATTTTCGGTCAAAATGGGACAACATGCTTATATCTGCTTCAACTTTGGCAGAATGCCCAACCACAGGAACCATGGTAGTTCATTGGGTGCGCAAGGTGAGGCAGCTGTTTTCTTTACTATTTGTGCTATGGATTCTTTTTTTACCTTTTAGTTTGGTGGTGACACTGTTTTATTGAGCTTTTCCTTTTTTGGTGGTTCAGTTTCCTTTCTTCTGTAGTGACAGAGAATATATAATTGGGCGACGAATTTGGGAAGCAGGACGAACATATTACTGTGTCACAAAGGTATAAATAGTAATCATCCCTGGCTCGATATCTTCTTTTTCCCTGTTTCTTTTTTTTTAATCTTATTCTTGTGTTTCCTTCCTCTTTGAATATTACTATCTTTCTGACTAACCTCGTATCATTTCAATTATGCTATGTTTGGTTCTTATTTTAGCCCTTTTTGGATGTTGTGAGAAGTTTTAGAATAAGATCATTTATCTTTGTGATGAATGGAATTGCAATCTGTGTGTTGACCCAAAAGGGTATGTTTGTGTTGATATTATAATCAGGTTGTATTCGATCCAAGTTCATTAGTTAATGGGTAAATGTGGTGCGCGAGACATTTTAGTTAGTCGTCATTCATTTTAACTTGATGTTACTCATATCGTATACATTGTAGCCCTTGTGAACAGGTCTGTAGATTTTCCTTAGAGAAGTACTCTAATGTCTGTTGTTCTGTCAAATCTTTTCCTAATTACTTTTCTGGCTATAACTCATTGGTATGTTAATCTTTGTTTAGAGTGTACCATGTTCCTCTGTACCCAGACGCAGCAAACCAAGACGGGTTGATTTGTACTATTCGAGCTGGTGCATTCGCGCAGGTAACCATATTCTTATCTGTATTATTTCAGCTTTAGTGTTAAGGCACCACATGCTGTCCTATTGTGTTGCAAAGTAGTCGTTGTCCAAACAGAAAAAAATGAGACAGGCCCGGAAATGTTTCAGAACCCCAATCCCTTTACCTTTCTATTCAATTCTTTTCACTTGGAAGTTAGTTCCTCATCACTTTTCCTTCACAGCAGCAGCTCTTTTCTTTCAAGATGTGACTTAGTGAGAGTTTTTTTTTTACTCTGGTTGGATGTCTGAGCAGTTGAATCGAAAAAGGGGGATGGACAGCTAACTGCGTGCGAGGTTATACTGTTTCACTATGAAGATATGGGCATTCCTTGGGAAATTGCTAAGCTCGGAATTCGGCAAGGAATGTGGGGAACTGTTAAAAAGATCGATCCCGGGCTACGAGCATACCAAAAAGATAGAGCATTGACATCCACAGTACCACACTGCGCCTTCATGGCTCAGATCAACACTAAAGTTAATGTAGACTACTTGAGATCTCTGGAAAACAGCACTCATAATGATTCATTACAGGATCAAAGTTCAAAGTCATCTGAAAAACCAGTTGGGAAGAACATTCCCAAACTGCTTGTGGTTGGTGGAGCGATTGCTCTAGCCTGCACTATCGACCGTGGACTATTAACAAAGGCAGTCATATTTGGAATTGGCAGAAGATTCGCCAAGATTGGAAGGAGATTGTAAACTGATGCCTACCAAGCTCAAGTTTTTTTTCCCCTGATCACAATGCCCATATATAACAACCTGCTTATTTGCACTAGTTTTTTGTTTATATTTTTCTTTCGTGTTCGTCCCGAATAGAAAGAGAATAGAATGTCAATACCACCTAGGTGGGCGGGAAGAAAATCGACTCGATCGGGGCAATAGAAATGTGATATCTTTAAGCAGCAACCAGAATGTGTAAGGATCTAAACTTTGTGCCTCACACTTTCTCTTCATCCTTCATTGAAGATGATAATGGCAGATGTGGATATCAGTTGGTTGTTTCATGTGAGTTGGTTTGTCAATGTGGGCGGCAATTTTTCTATTTGTAACATCAGTCCAAGTCCCACACAGGATATCAAGCCGAAAAGCACTCCCCGCTAATTATGGAGTGGCTTAAAAGTGCTTTTTTAAAAAAATGTTTAAAGACACTGAAAAAAAGTAGTTTGTCAGAGAGGGTTTGCAGGGTGATTTTGGCATTGGATCAGAAAGCACTTTTTTAAATCCATTAAGGCTGTTTTAGCATAAACATACAAAATCTCAATGTTTGTTTTTGTAGAGGTTCACTTTCTTAAATCCAAATAATTATTGTTGAATGATAAAAATATTTGATGAACTATGATATTTTATAGTTTTCTTAGGGATGAGATTTCTATTCTCAGAAAATAAAGTGGAAAATGAATAGGAGAGAGGAGAGGAAAATATACATCTTAATTAATTTCTAATTAGTGTCTAAATTAAATTTAATTGATTTTGAATTCCTCTAGTATATATATATATATAATTTAAATGTTTTCCTTTGTGAGAAAAGCTTATAAAACAAACACAAAGTTTGACTCATATTATTAATTATTCCATATATATAAACACAAACCTTTTTTTTTTTTTTAATTTATTCACAAACGTTTAAAATCTATACAAGATATCTGTAATTATCAAATAATATCTGTGGTCAAAATCTGTGGTCAAAATGGGTTGTCAAGTAATTTACAATTTCATTTTAAAAGATGAAATGTTAAACATTAAAGGGTTGTTTGGGACGCTGAACTGGTTATAATATAGTTAAAATAATCTGTGTTTGGGGTGCAAATTATTTCTGGGATAAAATCATCTGTGTTTGAAGTGCAGATTATTTTAGTATGGGATAAAATAATCTGTGTTTGGGATGCAGATTATTTTAGTCTGGGATAAAATAGTCTGTGTGGGATAAAATAGTGGAGTGTTGATCTGTTTTAACATGGGGTTCTGAATCAAAGGTTCAAACTGACTATTTTTTTTTCTTATTTTTTTTTAATGATATACGATTATTCAGTTATGTTTTTTTTTTTTTTATAAAACAAAAAAGTTTAGGATTTGGTATAGAAAAATCATATTAGTTAACTTTTAGTATTGTCAAAATAAAAATTGTAAAAGTTTAGTTAAAAAATCATATTAGTTTTTTTTATCAATAAAATCATTTGAAATAAACTTGAGTGTGGTAAATACAATTTCGTTTGAATGTTTTTTTTTTTTTTTTTTTAAGTTGATTAACTTTTGATGTTGTCAACGAATTTTCCGGCAACCTTCGTTTTATATATATATATTATTCAAAATGAAAATGAGAAATATGAAAAAAAAAAAAAAAAATTGGTGGCTGGAAAAGTCGTCGACGATCGCCGGAAAAGTCGTCGGTGGCCGTCGGAAAAGTCGCCAGAAACTTCGCCGGCTGACGGTCGGCGGAAAAGTCAAGGAGTCGCATGGAAGAAGAGAGGAGAGAGTTACTGTAGAACATAGATAGAATAATCAGGTGGGTTGAATGATGGTTATTGTAGAGAATGGATAAAATAATCGGGGTCAAAATAACCCATCTCACCATTTATTTTTGTTGGCGCCCCAAACATTTTATCGGTTATAATAAAGGGATTATTATAATCTATTCAATGCCCCAAACACCCCTTAAAATGTTTTGTAATTAAACATTTGCCATTACAATGTTTAAAGGCTTTTTTTTTTTTTTTTGAAAAAGATGTTTAAAGTTTTTATTTTAGACACTCAAGTACTTTAATAAGTCAAGTCACAACTAATTATATGCAAAGAAAAAGGTGGCACAATCCAAAATTCACTAGGGCTATTTAGTTTTAGGCTAAATAGTAAGAATGCTCTTGAACTTTGTCCTTTGTTTCAAAAATAACTACTCTTTTAAAAGTTGCACTATTATTCTTCACCTTTCATAAACATTTCAAAACTACCCTTAATGTAGAAATTCATCAGAATTTTGGACGAAATGTTGATATGACAAAACGTTGTTTTTTGAGACTTAATCTAGACAACGTTCAAGTCATCGTCACGCTACTCCAGGTCACCACCATGTCGATTTTTCGTCCAACATTATAATGAATTACTACTCCAGGAGTAGTTTTGAAACATATATGAAACGTCAAGGGTAATATTGCAACTTTTGAAAGAATATGAATATTTTTTTAAAACGAAAGTCAAAGTTCAAGATTATTTTTTATAATTTAGCCTTAGTTGCACAATTATGGGTGTTTAACTAGAAAAAAAAATAGGTGCAAGCTAGGGTTTTCTTCCGTGAGTAACAATATCTTTTTTCAACAATATGCAGAAGGGATATATTCGAAACTCTAACTTTTTTGATATCTTAACCCATTAAACTAGGTAGATGATTATGCCTATTTAATTCTAACATTTTATAAAAGTTGAAATATGTCGATAAATGGGTGGGTAGGGAAAATTCTTTTCACACCGAAGTCGTTTTTGTTCGAAAAATGTCTTCGTTTATTTACAACTTTTCTTTGATGAGGTTGAAAATGAAATAGGAGGAACTTTGAAGAATAGCTAAATGAGTAAAGTTGGTCAATTTGCTTTAATTAAAACAAGTGCTGAACATGCGGGTCCATTGGGTTGGATTTTGAGGAAGACAAAGTTGCAGTAAAGAATCATCTTAAATCTTGACTCATTCTTCTGCTTTTATTCATAGATATAATTCTATTTTCATTAATTTAATTTAAGGAATTAGATAACCCAAAGAAAAAAAAAAAAAAATATATATATATATATATATATATATATATATATATATAATAGATATAATTCTATTTTCATTAATTTAATTTAAGGAATTAGATAACCCAAAGAAAATATATATAATTCTATTTTCATTAATTTAATTTAAGGAATTAGATAACCCAAAGAAAATATATATATATATATATATATATATATGTTATAGGTGATTTTGGACCACCCGATGCACAAGGAGCTGACGAGGACAATCGGGCAGAAATCAGACTGGAAGATGGACCTGGGTGGGGAAACGGGCCAGTGGATCAGGCCAAGACCGAAGAGGTCGGACTTTCGACCGACCCTCGGCCTGCTTGCGCGGGCCGAGTCCCACCGACTCTGCTAGGTCCATACCGCCTCTGGTCGTCCGAGTTTCACCCGTCTCGTCCCAAAACGCCTCTGAATTCCTGGGAACCCTGGGAGGATGAGCAGGTATTTATACCCCTCTTAATTCGCCACTGAAGAAGGGGACCCAAACTCTCTACTCTCTTCTCTTACTCTCTAGCCCTCGTACTACGTTTTCTGACTTAAGCATCGGAGTCGGTGTGGCTAGCATCACACCGGTGTGCAGGTTTTTCGTCTTGCAGGCCACATCTTCCCCCCTCATCTACAAATTTACCGTTGGTGGCACGTGAAGGTCAGGTGAGTTCACCCTGACCAAATTTGACCATCAACAATATATGTGATCTAAAACCTACTAATTATTCTTCTAAAAAAAGCCAAAACAAGCTTAGCTTAGAGGTAATTGGCATGTTGATGTATTAAAAAAAATCTTCTTAAAAAAAAAGGCCTACTAATTATTCTTCCTAACTACTGTGTCAGATCATCAACGGCACAAATCCAAATCCTAATGAGTTATTAATTTAATATTTGAAGTAAAAAAAAAACCTTTAATATATATATATGATTTTGAACTAAGAATTAATTAGACATAAATTTGAAAAGAGAAAATTAAGTTCAAAGAATCTATTAAATGAAGCCTTGAAAATTTATGGACATCTTAGACATTTTTAAACAAATTTAGAGACGCATTAGACACAACTTGTATGAACCAAATCTACCATTAAATTCAAGAAAGGTATTTTGGTTTCCACAATTATTATCTAGGTATGTATTGATTATAATTGTCAATGGAGCAAGGCAACAAAGTGCATGAACCAAAATTTCAATTAAACCTAAAAAAAAAACTATTTTGGTTCCTACCATTAATAACATGGAGCAAGGTAGAGCAATGGGACACGAACAAGGATTACTTCTCCAGCTCCATCCCCTCCTCATATCACATCCAATAAAATTTCATAGAATCACGACAAGGATTCCACATGGGGAATTTTTTCCATTTACCATTTATTTCCAACAAAATCCTCATTTAAAGAGTCAAATCTCCTAGAGAATCTCAATCGATTAGTTAATTCTCTTTCTTCTCACACTAAATAAAGACAAATTATTCAATGCATTCGTCACAATGTGACTGCCTCTCTAAAACGGCCGAATGTAGCTCTTAATATCCATTTGTCTTCTAATTACAGTTGAATAACGTGTAAAACTACCACACTGATTGTGATACTTTGATGGAATAATTTCTTCAAAACAAGAAGACGGTGGTGAGTTCAATTGACACCCTAATAGAATCTATATAAAATGGTGAGATGGGAATTGAGGAGGGAGAAATTTACACCAAACCAATAACAAGAACCTTTTTTTTTGTTCAGTTCATAATTTGTTTGAAGTTGAGATATTAAAATAGACCATTCAAACATAAAGAAATAAATAATACAGAAAACAGTTGGACAAGAGAATTAAATTAGTATGAGTTTTACGCGTATGAACATGAAGAACAAACAGTTGGACAAATCCAGCCATCGCACTAAACAACACCAACACAATTTTAGGCGACACCATTACTCACTTCTCTGCTCTGGTCTGCTCTGCTCTCCAACAAACGAATCCCACTTGTTATTCTTCTTTTTTCTTTTCACATCTTTCTTTTTGTTTCCACTACCCTATAATCCCTACTCTCTATTCTTCATCTAGCTGTATAAATCAATCACCATTCATTTTTTAAAGATCAAAGAACCTTCTCCACCGACACCCCTTTTCCCAATTCCCCATTTTCTCGAATTTATAACCCAAAAAGAGAAAGCTTCAATCTCCCAGAACAGAGCTCCCCTGTTTCTATCCAACAAGATGGGCAACTGTTTGTTCGGCGGAGGGTCGGGGGAGATTCAGGGGAAAATCAAGGTAATCACATCCAACGGCGGGATTATGGAGTTGGGTTCTCCGATCACCGTCGGATGCATCGCCGATGAGTTTCCCGGGTACGGGATATTCAAAAGCCACGACCTTTTCTGGAACCCACTGCCGCACGACGAGGAGCTGGTGCCGGGAAAGTCGTACTACTTGCTTCCGAGAAACAGGGGAAGGAACAGGGGAGATGGGGAGGTGGGGATGGGGATCATAAGGGCGCGTGAGGGGCACGTGAGGTCGAACAGCGTGCCGGAGGCGGCGGCGGCGATGGCGGCGATGGCGCCGTACAGAATGTCGTTTGATTACCAGGGGGTTTTGAGGAGGTCGCAGACGGAGGTGTTCTCGAGGTGCAGTGAGAAGAATGGTGGGGTTTGGAAGGTGAAATTGGTGATTAGTCCGAAGAGATTGGTGGAGATTTTGGAGGAAGAAGGTCACACGCAGGAGTTGATTGAGAGTGTGAGGACTGTGGCTAAATGTGGAAGCACTAGCACAAGCAGTAGCAGCTTCTCCTCGTCCATGGCGTTTTCAGATCACTGGAGTTTGTCGACCACGACCACTGCTAATGCCACTCCAAGTGCTTCTTCTAAAAGCGCAGGCTTTCTCGAGATTTAACAGTACATAAGTTTGTTTTCTTTGGGTTCTGGATTCTATTTTTATTTAGTTCGTGAATTTATAGGTTTATTTTTACTTTGGTTCTTAGCTTTCAAGATATATCTATTTGAACAGGGGATAGAGATACTGAGATAGTGACTTTCAATTAAATAGGTGTATTATTGTATGTTTTCTTGCGATCAATTATTTAATAGAGGATATATATATATATATAGGGACTTTAAATATTTATATTCATGTGACATGTATTAGAATTGATATTAACAAGTTATTAGACAAAAGACATGATTCAATTGTTTGTGTTCATGTTAATATATGATGATCATCATCATTTGAATTATATATATGAAGTCACACCCTTTACAACAATGATAAGAATATGTTTTTTTAGAGTTAAGAAATCAAAATAGACATTAATAGATATGAGGATGTAAATACTATAATAAAATTTTGGTTTACTCCAAACACTTGTTTTCTACTGCAGTTGTCGTTCCATATCAACATTAGGAGCACAAGAACTCGAGATATCTGAAAGAGGTATAGACCCCTCGAATCATTCGATAATTACGTATTCCAAATCCGTTTTTCCAATGAAAGACACTGATTTAGGCTTCCTTGAAACTATCGAACAAGGCGATATTCTAAAACTAATTACGAGTCGACATCATTTTTCATGTGTTTAGATAATTAGACGTGCAAAAAGGATTACTTGTATCAATAGTTCGCACTCTGAAATGACAGTATGGCCTTTAAATTGCCTTCTCTTTTCAATTTGAATTCATGCATTTGCTGAAAGATAATTCATCATGTCAGGAATTCAATAATTAACGATTACTTTATTGTTTGCCCAATTATTGCATCTTCTCTACAAGAACGACACCAGAATTGCAGGTAGAGGAAAAGTGGGTGGCATTAACGCTATCAAAATAAACGTGGACACAAATCCATGTGAAAGAAAGAAACCTACAACTGTAAATCAAAGAATCACATCCTCTGATGAGTAAAGATTGTAAAATATTAGTAACATCTCTTAAAATGATGTAGATAGATTTGAATTCTGACACAATTATTATATGGGAACACTATAATATTTTCAACCATGTGCCTGTCTCAACCATGAAACCAAGAAGAAATGAGAAATACTTCCATTTTCGCCAACAGCCAAGAGTATTCAAGTCAAACCCCCCCAAAGAAAGTTCCAAATTAAAGAAATTTAACACATCCAAATCATTCTTTAACCAACTTCACATCATATACCCTGTGTTGATCATTATACAAATTGACACATACTAGTGAGAGCAACAAACTCGGATGAAAATCACTAAATAGCATGAACATGGGATGGACAAATCACAATGAATAGATTGACTGACTGGGGTATCTGCGGGAGAGTGCAGTTGTTACCTGTATCCAGGGGCGGGATAGGCTGATTGTGGATAGCCTGGAGCTGGATAGCCTTGAGGCTGAGGATAACCATAGGGTTGTCCATATGCAGGTTGTGATGCATATCCAACTGAGGGAGGAATTGGTTGGTCAATCCGAGACATTTGTTGAACAGGAGGCACTGCCATTACTTGCGGTCCGAACATGCCATCCCTCTTATCCATCTCAATCTTGTGTTGAGTCTGCAAATCAACTCGATTAGTTAATGATTTTTCATTTAAATTTTAATACCTGAAGCATCCTTTCACTCCTTTACCTGCATACATGCGCAAACCCTGTTGAAAGAAGAGTTGTTAGAATCTTAAGCACAGAGGCAAAGAATAATAAGCAAGATTTGTAAGGGTGAGCTTACGAGCAATAAACCATATCAGCCAAGCAAGAGAGCAGCTGAGAAGCCTCTTGAATTTCTTCACTTCCTACTATCAGTGCAACGATGGAAAATATACATGCTATTTGTTGTAGACAGAACATAAAACCCTGAATAATTTGAGAACATAAACAAAGGGCAGTCGGATTTATAGAAAGAAAATGAGAGACAGATGGTAGCACAACATACGATAATGCAATTGTCACATTGTGTTGTTTGTATGTTGAATTCATCTTGCAACAAAAATCGAGTTGAGGCCACTGAATTCCCAAAGCAGAGGAAAACCTTGAAGATCAAATGAACAGGTATTACGTTAGCTGCGGTGGTGCTGAGAGCAAGAATAAGTTTGAAATATCTAACATACGAATCACACATAAATATGCTATTCAATAGAGGTGCATTCAGCAACTCCTGATCATAAAACACTGAAACCAAGATCAAAAACACCTGCCACTTATGTACAGAAATGATATTTTATTATTTAATCAAAATCTCTCTGCTTCTGGAGCATAGCATATTTTATTCTTTAGATATAGTCAGAGTCAACAGATAATTACAATCAGCTTAACCAACAACTCCCAGTCCCAGCCCAGTACTGAGGTGACAGGTAGCGGTAATTTCTACACAGTAATAGGAAAGGACTACACCCACGTGCAGCACCAAGTCCGATACTATAGGGGTAATTTATTTGATTTCTGGACTTCCTAACCGAAGCAAACATTAAAAAAATTGTATGGTGGTATTGATTAACACATGCATCCTGTGAGAGTACTAGTTAGGGATATTTGGAGAATAGTATTAGAAGATGAGTAATGGTATAGTAGTTATTAGATAGGGTGTTTTGGTTATAAATAGGGGAGTTAGGGTACTAGAAGGGTGTGGATGATTTTGGGTGTAGTCTCATAGTGAGGCTTTGGGAGAGAGTTAGCACTCTCAAAGGCTATCGGTTATATTGTAACTTCGTTATTGTAGTTTTGTTTCGTTATTGCAATATATTGATGTTTTGGTATTTTCTTAGTTTAGATACCTAACACATCCACCTCATACTGAAAAATCATAAGCTTTATTGATATATAAACATTCAAAAGTAAGAATTAGATTAGATAAATAAGTAACTGATACTCAACAAATGAAAATATTACAACTGAAAATTTGTACCTCTGTGCAAAGGCAAAATTCAGGGCATTTACTTTCTCCACACCTGCCACTGCAAGGCATATAGCCTGCACAGCATACATATCTATAGAAAAAGAAAACACCAAAACAACTCAACAAAATCGAATTACTTTCAAACTTTATAGGAAGTCAAGAAAACAAAATTAATTACCTTGACATGTCATTATATAGAGCTCTTTTACGAAGCAAATAGGATACACAAGGCCCACTGCAAGAGAAAAAGAATCTACATCAAACCAATGTTTTGGCTTTTAAAAATTAGCTGTAACAAGCCATTGATGATAACTAAAAGAAGAAAATAGAAAATTCATGATTTCTCACTGATACAAACAATGAAATAAGAGATTACATTTCTGGGATGGGTAAGAAAAGAGATCTGCAAAAACTTATTTTTCATAAACTAACATTAGTTGGAATTTGGAATTTGGAATTAACTTGTTTGGTATATAGTATATGTATAAAATTTAAAATAAATAAATGAGAGAGAGAGAGAGAGAGAGAGAGAGACCTGTACACAAAGATATAAGCAAGGAAACAAAATAAATCCAGGTCATCGATCATGCATAGTATTCTAGTAATGCTAATCCAAAGGAAAACTATCTACTGCGGTCTGGTCTTCCTTCCTCTTGCTCAATTAGCCATCTCTAGTTTTTGACTAAGAGAAACCCATTCCTCTAGGCTCTAGCTCCCAGCCCCTGAAGATTTGCCTTATTTCAGCAAGCCCCAACTGTTTTCCACTTCGAATCTGATATGATCATGATGTAAATGGAAGGGAAGGTAAGTCTAGAGAGTGATAGTCCCAACCAACCCCTCCCACAACTAAAACTTTTTGCTATTTCCCAACTTGAAGAAGATTCCCTTTTCAGAGAAAAATCTAGTTTTAGCTATACTTCAAACTAGGGGTTGGCCCAGCCCAGCCATGCTCCTCTCTAAGCCATACGTACTTTTAATCTTCCATTAGAGAGAGGAATGTCCACAAGGGAAAGATCATCAATAATCAATAAGGTTATTTATTATATAATGCTTCATCCAATATAAGGTCCAGTTATCAATTTTCGGAAGACCAATGGACCACCTTAAAGTTTCCAGCCAAAAATCCAACACCCGCTCCCGGCCTCCACAAACCAACCAAGCTTTCAAATTCAATAGTCACATTGTCATCCTTTTAGTCAATGGCCCAATGCAGACAAGGAAATCAGGAAACCACAAAACTTGAACTGATGCAAACAAAGCAGACTTAATGTCAAGAATGGGAAGACCACAAAACTTGGAGTAATACCATTTGGGTAGAAGGGCAGACGCATCAAAACCATCAGCATCCTATTGTATAAAGTACCATAGACTTTAGGATTTCTATTTATTAACCATTGGGAATTAGAATGAGCCAGAGCCACCACTTGAACAATTGTATGAACAACAGAGACTGATGACAACTCCACCTCTGCTAACATAAACCCACAACAATTATCTTTAACTTTGACATTATCTTCCACTAAATCCATCTTCCAAACCATTGTTTGAGCACAAGCCTTACTACCACAAGTAGATAGAATTAAGATTCCATTTGTCATTCCACACTTTTACCCAACCACCGTAAGAGGGAATGAACATCCTACCATGAATAGTATCAATCCACTTTTCAAATTTACGGTAAAAATATCTAATGGAATCCTTGGTTGATGAGGCTTTCTCGAGGTTAGAAAGCACCAAGCGAGGTTTCTTTGGTTTCTTTGCGTAAAGAAACCTCGCTCGATGAATGCTAACCTCGAGAAAGTCTCATCAAGATGAAATGTGTAGAGAGAGAAAAACAAAGAAGATAGATAATCTCCTGCAGCAACATCGACACCTTAAACTAGTTGTAAAGAAAACGCCATTATATTTCCTATAAAGGATTCATCTAATGCCTGATAGGATGATTATTGGTGGGAATCATTAAATTTAATTTGCTCAAGTGAAGTTGATTTGTAGAATATTGGTCTTTCTAAACTGCATAACTAATGAGTCGTGTTTTTTGTTTCGTCTATCGAATCTAATCGTCGTTTTTCCTGCAGTTTATACCTAGAAGCTAGGGATCGAAACAAATCACCGACAATCTCTTCTGATGTTTATTATAAAAAAAAAAAAAAAAAAAAAAAAACGAGATTCCATTAGTGCACTCAAAACCAGCCGAATTTATTACTCAATTTTTAGAAACAAGTTAAAATTTCACAAGAACGACCAAGTCAACGCAAAATCAAAACGAGTCAACGCGTCGACTTCAAACTAGAAATCAAGATCTCGAAAAAGAAAATGCAAGGAAACCAAAACCCCATCAATCAGAATATCAAGGAGCAGAAAGGAGCCAAAACCCTCGGCCAAAATCGCAAGCAAATAGCTCAATAAAGACGATTCACGAATAAATTCCAAGCAGAAGTAAAAGAAGAACGCGGCAATAGAAAAACGAATCGCACTCACCACCACAACGCAAGGCAGCAATCTGCAAACAAACATAAACCCTCATCAGAAATCAAACAAATTCAGGAGCAGATCAGCACAAACATGCAAAAGCAAACAGAGATGGAAGAAGGCGAGAACGTACAGGGAGTGTCAGCCTGAATGGTACGCATTAGGTCAGTGTGCCAGAGATTGCGATAGTTCTGGCGGAGTTGCATCTTGTCAAGATGTTGCTGCTGCATAGCCATGGCTGCAGTACCAGGATCTTCAGGGAAGCTGAACCGGCGCTAAAAATTTCCTTGAAAGATCTTCAAAGAACTGAATTGGACCTACAGAAGAATGATGAGAATCGAAAAAAACAAGAGATTTTAGGGTGGAGGGGACAACTCGAGAATCAGAGAGAGAACTCAAAAGAGGAAGATTGGCTCACCACGCAGCGGAAATTTCAAAATGAAACCAGTTAGGTTGGTACAAGGGGCTGAATCAAATTTAATGTATATTTTTTAGATTAGAATTCTAATTTTCAAAACGAATAATAATAAGATATTAATAGTAGTAGTAGCCAACTTTTTCCAAAAAAAAAAAGAAAAGAAAATAGTAGAAGCCATAGCCAACTCATGGGTCGGCTGCATAACATTGATCAAGTGGGCAAAAAACAATTGAAAAAAAAAAAAAACAGAATTTCAACCGTTTTTTCCCACATACATATAAATAATTGATAATATAATCTTGACTAAATTATAAAATATATCTAACTAGTTTTAAAAATGTCTCTAAACTTTGATTTCAAAAAAAAAAAATGTCTCTAAACTTTAAAAAATTTCAAAAATGTCTCGAACCTTAAAAGTTTTAAAAAATACATTTGAATTTTAAAAAATGTCCAAAAATACCCTTGTTGTTTAAGTTTTGGATAGAAAACTTAACCGCAAGGTATTTTTTAACATTTTCTAAAGTTTGAGGGTATTTTTTAAACTTTTTAAAGTTCAGAGGTATTTTTAAACAAACATCATACTTCAAGGGTATTTTTTTTATAATTTAGCCTATAATTTTTTAACGACTTGAGTTATATTTAAATTGACGCTAAATAATATTTTTATTCAGATAATAATTTGGTTAAATTACAAGTTTAATTATTGGATTTTGAGGTTTGTATCTATTTGGTCCATAAACTTTACAAAGTGTCTAAAAGATCCATGAACTTTTAATTTTGTATCAAATAGATTTATGGATTTTCAATTATGTGTCTAATAAGTTTTTAACTTATTCAACATTTTTTTTTAAATTCACGAACAAATTAAACACGAAATTGAATTTTTGGGGTTTATCAAGTATAAATTTTCATATTATATCTAATACACCAATTATTTTTTTAGAGTTTTCAATATGCATGGAAAGTATGACCTATTAGACATAAAATTACAAATCCAGGGACTTATTTAACATTTTTTAAAGTTTAAAGATCTTTTAGATACAAACATCAAAATTCAAGAACTGAATTTGTATTTTAACCTATTAATTTAGTTCTTATACTTTACTCTATAACAATTTGGTCTATGCAGTTTTAAATTTATAATGATTTAGTTTTAGTCCATACAGTTTAATATTTAAAAGTTTAATTCGTATCATGAAAAAAATTATTAGGGTGAAGTATTGGTTTCTCTCTATGTGACGGTTGAGCCTCGATAATTTAAAAACACATTAAATCTTTTTATCAATCTACACAAGTATGAAATTTTACTAATGACCACGAGGTTTGTGGTTCGAATCCCCCTACCCCACATATTGTCAAAAGAAAGTATGAAATTTTACTCAATATTTTATATGGTAGAAATTAAAACCTTACAAATTTTAAATTATAACAATTAAATTATTACATACTAAAATATATGATTGAATCATTATATATTTGAAAGTATAAAAACTAAAATCCTACGAAAGAAAATACAGGGAAGTAAATTGTTTCTTGAAATCTTACCATTAAATTAATGTATGAAAATTTACCATTGATAAATTTAAAAGATTTAGATAAATTTGAAATTAGTGGATTAAACGAGTCCATCCACCAAAATTTATGTTGTTTCTTCAACTTACCTAAATTTTTGGACCATTTAAAACAAGCCTTCTTTCTAGTCCACTGGGTATAAAACTTTATGTATGGGTCGGCTGCAAAACATGGATCAATTGGGATGAAAAATAATAATTAAAAAAAAAAAATCTAGCAGCAAAAAGAAGAAGAAAACAAAAATTCAACCGTTTTGTTGTTTTTTTAAAGATAAATTCAACGTTTTGGGCAATTCAAAACAAGCGTTTTTTTTTTTCTTTCTTTCTTTTAAACCAAAAAAAAAAAAGTTTTTTTTTTTTAGAAAAAAAAAATTGTCCATTTGTATAAAATCTACATTTATGATAATCAAAGCATATGTATACATAGGTCTATAACTATTTTCTAAAACAACATTTTTAGTTGAACAACATTTAAGAACGAGTCAAAGCAAGTTTAGCGGTAATTGGCATGTACCTTCGACTACGAGGTTCGAATCCTCCCACCCCAAATGTTGATGTACTCAAAAAAAAAAACATTTAAGAACGAGAGAATTTGAAACTCTAACCTTTTAGTCATCAAGGAAAAATGTCTTAATCCGTTGAACTTAGGATAAACTAAAAAAATATTTTATCTTATTCTCTGAAGAAATTTATATAATCTTCATATTATTTTATACCATGTTTAAAATTAATATAAACTTGTAAATATTGCTCATTGTATTTTTTGGTCTTTTTCTTATAAGAGTATTTTTTTTAAAATTTTTTTTGAAAGTGCAGAGGTAATAACGTAATTGAAACTTTAACGGTTTTCATCCAAAATTTAACGACAATGGTATTGTCGAAACATTTTTAAATTTAGAGGTATTTTTGAAACTTTTTAAAATTCTGAAACATTTTTTAAACAAACCTCATAGTTCAGAAGCATTTTTTTATAATTTAGCCTACAAATAAAAGTAAAAAATTGTACAATAAATTAAGGATCCGTTTGGAATACATTTTAATTTAAATGTTTTTCAAGAATGCATTTTTTTAAAAACATTTTGTATAAAAATTGTTTAAAATTTAAACACTCATATGTTTGGTACTTTGGTTGCATTTACTCACAAATGTTTTTATACCCAAGTTATTGTTTACTTAGGAAGACTTTTTTAAAAAGTTGGTTTCAAGTGTTTCTCTCAAAATGGTTTATTTATCAATCTCATTCTCTAATAAGTCATTTTTAGTAGTTGCCAAACACTAAAAAAAAATTCAAAATGAATTATTTTCAAAATTAAACACTTGAAAAGGTAAACCAAACACACCCTAACAAGTTCACACAATCCTTACAATTAAATTGACAATTAGATAGATCGAGTAAGATAGAAACATCCAAGTAAGAACAAAGAAATACCCGAATTACAATATAATGATCTGTACAATAATTAGCTAGAGGCTCACATTACGAGACAACCTTCGTTCTTCGTCTCCAACGAGGTGATCCCTCCTGCATCGTGTTGTGGAGTGAAATTAAGGCCAAACATCTCTTTGGAAGCCTGATCTGGTTCTACGTGGTTAACAAGTTTTGCAACAACGGCTGCGCTCCTTTTAATGTGATCCATATCTTTTGCATCATTCCATAGAAGGTGAGCCAGTTGCAACCTCCGATTGTTAGAATTCAATCCTATGCCCCATTCTACAAAGAGCGTCTCTCTCTGTTTCTTTGAGAGACACTTCTGCATTTGTCTGCACAACATTTGCCTCTCCCGGCGAAGCGCCTTCAAACTGATCATAGGACGGATTTCGTTTTACTTAGTCGAAGAGGTGGATTATGGTAGAAAAATTTGCAACTTTTAGATTGGGATTGTATCTGGCTTACCTCAATGCTGGTGTCAATGCTTGACCATTTTCTATGATTTGATTTCCCTGAGAAAATGTGTGTTTGAGGAAGGATAGTCTCCTGAACTCTACCTCCATATAAACAGAATCAGCTGGATCTCGACCTTCAAACAGAAGGAAAAAGTAGGTTCTATGCACCAATGAGACATTGCAAATATGCCACAATTCAATGATGTCTTTTTGAAGCCTTTTGAATTCTGAAAGCCATTTTGAAGGACTTATCATGTCATTTTGGATTGGATCCATGCCCACATCTACCACATTCTTCTCGGATTCAATGGGCTTTGGTTTAGCCCCAAGCACCTAGAATAGGAGACAAACATGTTAAATAAAAATCTTTCAGAAAAAAAGAAACATTCCTATAGGAAAGCAAGAAAGGAAACTGATCGTGTGTAGTCGATAGCTTTTAGTTGCTTATTGGCCTGATTGCACCATGACTTGTATCTCTCATGGAATAATAATTTAGCATCCATGTGTTAGAATATTTATGAAAGATGCGTTGACCAAAAGAATTCTCACCATTGCATCAAGAAGACAATTTTCACTTTCAAGGTTGGACATCTGCTTTGTTGTATCAAGAAGTCGATTTTCGCTCTCAACATTGGATATACGGTCGTGTTCTAGTTCTGTAGCTGAAGTAGTTATATCACTTTTGTCATCTTCTAATATATCAACATTCTGCTCACTGAGCGCATCTTTGGAAGCACTCTTCTGGGAAGTTTGAGAACAAGTTAGTGACGACCTCTCAGTCTCAACATCATATTTCAATGCAGCAAGTTTTATTTGGAAACCCTCAGGTCTCCCTATGAAGTCTTTTCCAAACCAAATTGGTGGTGTGCTCTGGATTTCCTTGATGTTCTCCGTAGATAAGGATCTCGAAAGACTGGCTTTACAACTTCTACTCCTAGTTAACTTTAACCCTTCAGAGTTACAGACATCTTTCTCCATCGTCCACGGAGAAGGTTTCTCTGGGGATGGGATTGCATAGAAGGGACTGAAGTTGTTAGACGTACTATCTTCTTCTGAAGGGGATGATTCTAGTTTACAATTTTTACTTTGCTCGTTTTCAGCTACTTTCGAGGTCGTTGAGTTTGCTATAGGAGACAATGTGGTCGAATCAATATATGTTTCTGGGTTAGAGCCTGAGATGGTAGAAACTAAGTATCTATTTACACTTGATTCTTCCATCTCAATACATCGAACTTCCTTGCAGATATCCTCGGAGTTCTCACAGGACAGTTCTTCTACCTCCTCCATATGATGTTGAGTATCAACCAAAGAAGGAACCTTTGACGATACTTGTGGAGGGGATTTACCTTGCAGGAAATTCTTATCGACTTCGACAAGATGCATAAAATTATCATCAGACTTACTGCTGCTATGTGCACCTGAATATTGAGATGCATCATAAGATCTAGAAACATCACCGAACTTACTGCTACTATGTGCACCTGAATATTGAGATGCATCGTAAGATTCAGAAACATCACCGAACTTACTACTGCTATGTGCACCTGAATGTTGAGATGCATCATAAGATCCAGAAACATCACCGAGGATTCGAGAATCTGTCATCACTGTTGTCTCAGATGGGTGATTCTCAAAGTCCCATGAAGACCGCACCCGTAATCTTGGGTACTGATCATCCAATTCTGTCTGAAAGAAGATGCAAATAACTAAACAATAAGTAAATATGCTTCGTTTTATTATATCATAAAAGGAGGCTTTACTCAAAATGTAAAATGCCATACCGATGAAATTAAAGGTTTGTCCTCTTCAACCATTTTGAGCAGATCCTTAACCTGAGATTGAGCATAGTCTCGTTCCAAGGTAAGTTCTCTCAAGTCCTTCCTTAGCTGCATGATGAAACAAATAAGGAAGAGCAAAGGAATAATTTAGATCAAGTACCAACCTCGATAGGTACAATCTGATGCCCTCCAAGAAAGTAAAAGTTAGAGAAGCAATCCAATGGTGGCACAAAACATATCAATAAAACAATGATTAAATACAAACCTAATCATATAATTTCTAATATGAACCGAGGTGTCTTAGTCACTTTGTTGTCATCTTGGACAGCATTTAGGGTTAATCTCAGCTACTGACTTGAAGTCCTTATAGCATGACTAAGACACCTTAGTTCATATCAATTTCAGTATCTTATTATGCCTGAGGAAAAAGTTGGACACTAACCATAAAACATAAAGTCATTTTTGTTTCAATATGGTTTTGTGGAGTATATTTTTTTCTTATTGTGCAAAAGCCTGTTACAGAAGAAATAGCAATAACCAAGTATTGACGATTCGGTAACGTCAGACACTAGAGAGCTATAATACCAAGTCAGTTTCTACTACTATAATTTTTTAAGGGAGCTATATGAATATCACTTGCACCACATAATTGACACAATTTGATCAAGTGCAAACTGGGATATTTGTTAAAATTATCTAAGTCTGCTAAATTGAACCAATTATGATGTTACAAAATGAGAAGTCAATAAATTTGGCATCGAACCATGTAAAAGATGAAAAAACGAAAGAAGATTACCTTTTCAATCTGGAGATCTTTTTCTCTAATTAATGTAGAATCAGGTGTTACAGAAGTTTGTCCAGAGCTTCTTAACTCACTTTCCAATCTTGCCAATTCTCTTTGCAATTGTTTTACTAGTGCCTTATCGGACACAACTACATTCACCTGAGCATTAGTTACAACTTCTTTGGCACAACTTGCAAAAAAGAGTGTGTTTCTTGATTGCTCAACATGGATTTGAGCAGGGCTCATGGTACATATGATGGCAGTTCTGGCATTGCCTCCCAAGGAAGATTGCAATATACGAGTTAACTTTGAATCCCTGAAAGGAATATGTCCATTTCTTCCCTTACTGCATCCAACAAGGAGTTATACATGTCAGTAAGAACTAAAATACAAGACGAAAATGCAAGGAGCTAATAGAAATACCAGGGTAAGATACTATTTGGTCCCTTTGCTTACTACATATTCTGTTTTCTTACCTATGCTTCTTGTTAACCTTTCTCTGACTTGGCAATAAAAAGTATTCTGTGTGCCAAGAAGAGGATATGACCTACTCCGGCAGGTTCTCACCCACACAGGGGCATCAAAGAAATAACTTCTATAAAGGGGAAAGTTCCCAAACCTTTCAAACAGTTGAGTTTTGTACTTTCTTATTGTGATACATACCACTCTCTCTATAACAGTTATCCTATCCATTGTATAAAAGCACTATCGTGGGGATAGGATAGCGAAGAGAGAAGATGGATAACAAAATGGAAACCGGGAAGCTAGGTTGGAATTGGCGACAGAGGAGCAAAAAGATTTGGCAATGGAAAATGGTATCACCGTATTGCTTGAGGCATTTTAACTAGTTGCTGAAGAGATGAAAATTAAAGAAGCGGACGTTATCAAAACTAGATGAAGTTTGAAGTAGAAAGGAAAGAAGGTTCGACGAGGAGTCTGAGCATCCAGTGAGGTAAGGAAGGAGGAGAAGGCTCCAAAGTACTGGAGGAAGTTGGAGTTGCCTCATTTCGATGGGAATGATTCCCACGAATGAACTTTCCAATGAAATGATTCTTCGAGGTGAACAGTGTATCTGAATCAAGCTAAGATGGAGGCAATTGTGTTGTGTATGGCAAGGGAGGCACTGGTGTGGTTCCTTTTTATATCAAAATTATCATATTAGGAACCCTTCAACCAAAAATTGGCAGCAACATTGAAAAATCAATTTGTCTTTAACAGAAGGATAAAAGGTTCAGTTTCTACTCTGTTCAGGAATTTGAAACTATGGTAAATGAGAAGTTGCTGCCTCCTCTAAAGTCAAGGGATTAAACAGTTCTAATTTCTTCAGTCTATATAAAACTCAGAAACATTTGGACGGACCAATTGATGACATTAAAAACAAATCAATTATCACATGCACATCAAACCACAGTGAATAAATAAAATTAATATGCTCAACAGAGAAGTAGAAAGAGGCAAATTGCACAAAGTACCTGAGCTTACGAATAACAGTCCCAAGAGTAAGTAAACTACGATTTATGTGACAGCCTTCTTTCAGACGTGCACCAGCTGATAACGACTGAGATGCACGTTCACTTCCGGCTAGATCGACAAAATTCTGCATCCAAGAGTTATTTCATTTTGTTAATTTATTCACCAATTAAATCAAATCTATCCCTTCTCAATGTAATAAAAAATTTAAGTGTTCGTACCACAGTAGCTGTGAGAGAACTTGACTTGTCATTGCCTAAAAATTCACGAGCTGAGCCCTCAATTGTCTGGAAGGAAGGCATGATCAACAGTATTACTTAAGTAAATATAAGAATTGAATTTTCATTTATCAATCAAAAGTTTCGTTTCTTGTTAAAAAGTAAATATAAGAATTGACGGCAGCAAAGACAGCAATATCAATACCAATCTAAGAATTTGATGAGATCTGGAGCTTGCTTCATTTAAAGATGTCTCCCCTATCTGCCTCTGAGCTGAAAAAAATATACTAATAACATCATATAACCAAACAAAACTTGTTCCTGTAAAGGGGAGAAGATTTAAAACTGCCACTACCTTCGCAAATATATAAAAGTTGTTTAAAATGATTCCAGTCCCTGAGAGTTTCCTCTGTGAGTTTCTCAACCGTGGTTCCCCTCTATCAAAATTACTTAAAAATCAAATATCATGAAATAAACGTACTCTTGAGAAGGGTGAGGGAGAGTCAGACATGATTAGTCACCTCTGGATCATCCAGGAGTCTGAGAGGAGTATTGTCTAGGCTAAGGAGGTCCCTCACAGATTCATTATATATCTCTATAGCAGAAAACTTCAAAAGAAATTCCCTCTCCGTGTGCTTGACCCAAAAAAAAAAAAAAATGAAATAAAATTAGACCAGGAAAAAGGGAAAATATTATACCGAACCATTTATTAACATAATTTTATGCTTACCTTCTCTATGTAGTCATATATATCTGCGATAGTATACTCGGTAATTCCACTCATGGTATACGTCTTCCCACTGCTTGTTTGTCCGTAAGCAAAAATAGTTGCTGTATGAAAAAATCCAGTGCGAAAGAAAATAAATATGAACTTCATGTTAAAAAAATCAAATGCAAAGAGGGAAAAAAGAAGTTCCGGTTCTTCCATACAGTTAACTCCACTGACAACAGAAAGAGCAACTTCCTTGGCACCCTCCTCATAGACCTTCCTTGTTGAGCAATCGCTACCGAATACCCTGTCTATAGCCGTTCATAAAAGAAAAGGGCGGCGAGAGAGCAAAAGAACAGACACAATTAAATATTCGGGATCACAGTTAAAGCAGGGCCGTCACTGCAGCCATAAATTGGGGAAAATCCAAGTACCCCCTGTTTCGGAAATGCTCGATTTGAAAAATTAAAGCCCAGAACAGAGAATTCAAGAAAAAAGTAGATCAAATTTGGTGCATCTTTACGAACGTATCGGCTTACCAAATGTATACGCAGATGGATACAAGGAGCGTTCAGCCACCGAAAGCGCATTCCTGCATATAACAGTGTTGTCGTTAATGCATTCCCATTCCGAAACGTCATTTCTTGAAACCTCCTTCTCGTTCAAAGGGCGCAGACGAACTGATACCAAAATTCTCTCTTCACGCCCACTTGTCTCTTCCATTATTAGCTCCTCGCCACCGACAGCTCCCATTTCTCGCCGTCTCCTCCCGGCTTCGAAGCCGTAAACCTTCAATAACTAAGAAATTGAGACCATTCATAAAGGGATCTATTTGTGCAACGAGACAGCATTCCCCATCGTCTCTTCCTTCAGCTACCCATAGTACTTTCTACAGATCAATGCATTACAATTTAGATACTACAATGCATCAAGTGTTGTTAGGACCATACGCGGCAGTAGGGCCGACAGAACCTCACTGCCTTGCCTCCTCAATGATCTGCACCAACAAACTAATCATGGGTCAGACGGTCAGTGCAAATTCGCATACATTTTATTCATCGTTTTCGTCAGAAGCATGAACCTAGATTTCTTTGTCTTTTTTACTATTAGCAAAAAACGACAGAACATGTGCATACTCAGGATCACAAACAACCGGCCGTCAATTAATTCTATTTATAAACAATTTGGAGTTTTCTGATAATGGTCCATGTTAACAGTCTGTCAAAGACTTCGAGTCTCCCCCATTCATTTTAAATCATTTTCCAAATCATATAATAATCGTCTATGAACTTACATATCAGCTCCGAATATTCTACAATCAACTTCAAAGAATGTCTGTGACCTCGGCAAAATTCTTCACAGCCTCGATAATACTCATTGCGACACAGAAGCAGAGGAAGCTCCGACTTCAGTTTTCCATAAATAAGACAGGAAATTAGTTTCTTCCCTTACAGCAGTAAAACACAATTTATCCAAATTTATCCCAAATCCAACGCCAATAACAAAACCACAACAGAATCCAAAAAGAAAAACCACAAAAAATCTTCCACTAAAACTGAAACAACATTACCAGAATATAGACAAACAAACAAACGAAATGCTTCACAAATTTCCGGCTAGAACGAAAGAATGATAAGAATGTGAGATCATGCAATGCCGCATACCTACAATGTCGCAATTCAAACCGAATCGTGAAGACGTAAACCGCGAAGTCAAACTTGACCAGTTCAGCGCAGACCGAAGAGACGAAGCAAACGACCGAGTAGAGACCTTCAAGTCTTCATTGAACCATGACCAGCGATCCTCTGTCGCAAAGCTTAGAAACCTGAAGTGCAACAAGAATGAAGAAGTGGAAGAGTGAAAGCAGTAAAAAGAAGCGTAAGCAAGCAGGAAGTGAAAAGCAGTGAAAGTTGAGTGGAACTGAACTGAAAAGACGTGAAATCTAGAGAAGGAAGATCGCAATCTGTGTGGTACTGGTACTGAAAAGGAGATTTGAGAGAAAGGGAGCAGCAATTTCTCTCTGGTCGTTCTGGATCTGGAAATTTTCTGTTCATACGGATGGAGGACAGTGGGTTTGTTCGTTTGTTTATGAGGTGGAGATGAGAAGAAGAGAGAGCGTTGGAATGGTTATGGCGTCGACTTCTGGGTTAGGTGCGTAATCGGCACCTTCGTTAGTAAAATAATATTATTATTAGTCTTTCGAATTAAAACTGCCGCGCCAAAGGGGTTCCATCGGTTGTTTGCTTTTTCTGAATTTACCACCTCACCATTCAACTTTTTTTTTTTTTCCCTAAATATCGTTCTTTTTTTTAATAACTTTTTTTTCTAAATATCGTTATTTTAAGATTAAGGGGAAAAAATATTCTTAACGGATATTTTAGATATCGGTGTTTGTTTTGAAGGAATAATTTATAATGATGTTTGAGAATATTCAAATATCTATTTTGTTTTGTAAGATTTTGGTATGGGAATGTCTCTAGGTTATGTATTGTATCAATAATGTCTTACTAATTTTTAGTTAATTTACTTATTAGTTTAATATAAATTAAATTTATATGATGTTTTTGTTCTTTATTAATTTAATGCCAACATATGTCAAATCATCTCACTCCACGTGTTGTTAAAAAAAATCATAAATTTGTTAAGTTATATATCAATTTTCACTTTTTAACTTTCAATTTCACTGAATTAGACACAAAATTTGGATATTTGTTGTTGTTTTCGACCTTTAGTCAATTTCATTCAATTTACCCATTAAATTTAACAAAAGAGTATGGTAAAAACTACTAAATAATCCTGTCAAAATTCATAAATTTCAATAACATTTTAATTGTAAGGTTATTTTTCTCTTAAACTTTACTAACCTTCTAGTGTAAATATGTTTTATAATAAGAATATTATTTGATGGCTTAAATTGGGTAAAAATTTGAGTTTTTTTTTTTTTTTACCATATGAAGGTGAGGGATTTGAACTACAGATCTTGTGGCTATCATTAATTTTATGTCAGTTGAGCTATGCTCTTTGTTGGCTTCATGAAATTTGAGTTGGGTCTAACTATTAGACATTTTTAAACTTGCATTATGGAGGAAACAAAATTATAAATTGCTTATCATATTAGTGGCAAACGTGAAAAATTCAATAATTAAATTTGTAATTTAACAAAATGTGGGGAGGGGATCAGATTCGATCACTTGACCTCTTCATCAAAAATATAATACTTTAACTAATCGAGTTATGTTTAAGTTTTTTTTTTTTTTTTTTTTTTTTTGACAGCATATGAAGATGAGAAATTTGAACCACATACCTCTTGGTCATTAGTATAAGACTTATGTCAGTTGAATTATGTTCATGTTGTCGAGTTATGTTTAAGATAGTGCTATTTAACATTATATTTTTTAATACAATATTTGATTATATATATATATATATATATATATAAAATATTTTATTAAGTCGATCCGAACATAACTCAACATCCTTTCCACAAAAAAAAAAAAAAAAAAAATAGAGATGTTCACAAATCTTCACTTCCATATTGTTGAACTAAAAAACAAAGATTCAAAATTAAAAGTAAACGTAATTTATTGTTATTAAAAATGAAAACAGACTTGTCACCGAGTGAAATTTAAAATTAAAAAAAAAAATGAAAATCTACTCTACATATTACATTAACTTGGCCCATTGTCAAGGCAAGAGCCAAGAATATGAAAAACGGATGCAATTACAATCGAAGCTTATAATATACATGAAAATTTAAATTTTAAAATACCCCTTTATTTTTCAGAATTGGAATATTCTATATTCAAATTTTAGAAAGTAAAATTCTACTTTAGATTTCACTTCATATAATTTTCTTTTCTTCAGAATTGGAATACTTTTTACTGTAGATTTCACTTTGAATAATTTTCTTTTTCTACTTTGACCAAAATATTCGTGGTGACATGACAGCAATAATAATTCTTCCAAGTTCCAGCTCGGTTGAAAGAAACCCTAGACTTTGGCAGCTTCTTTTTTCCACAACGTTTCTTTAATTCAAAATGCATGGCTACTGTAATCGATGCCAGTTAATTCATTCAAGGATGGATATCAATATCAAGATGTTGGATTTGACATCCTCGTATACAGAAGTTTTCTCTCTTCAAAACCATCATCAATACATACTTCAAAATCTATTTAGTATCATAAAATATATGCAATATGTTACACATATATTTCTTAAATTTTGTATCCAATAAATTTCTAATTTATAAGATTTTTTTTTGACAATATCGAATCTCTAACCTTTTAGTCAAAGATACATGTTTTATGTTTGTTGAGCTATGTTCATTTGACAATTTATTAGACATTTGTAGAGTTTGGAAACTTTGTGGAAATCAAATTAAATGTCTGGAGACTTACTAAATACTTAAAATTAGAAATCTAATGAACACATGACATCGAGAATTAAGGGTCTTTTGATAATGTTTTTGTTTTTTATTTCTTGTTTCTTGTTTTCAAATTTTGTTTTAAATAAAAACATTTCGAAATTGTTTATGTTTCTCGTTATAAAAAAAAAAAAAAAGTTTTGTGGTTCGTGTTTCTATTTTTTTTTTATAAAAAAAACAAATAAAAACATTGTTTCATTTTTATTGACCTATAAAGTGCATAATAAACCTCTAATAGAAATATAACATTAAAAATTTGAAAATCTAATTTTAGAAACTAATTTTCATATACAATATATAATTTTTAGATTTCAAATTTAAAAAGTTTTAGAGAACAACAAACAATAAATGATTATCAAACATATTTCTACTTAAAAAAAAACATAAAATGAGACCAATAGAGATATTTGTCCTTCCTTTTATACCCATGATCATCCCGACGTCACCGCTTTACCGAGAGTTATTGCTCTTATAATCTAGGACAACTCCTTTCATCGAAGTATAGTATACCCGTCTACCTAGAGCTCAACCACGAATCTCCACCATGACTATTAAGACTCATAAAACTTCTTTGTTCAACACCCGAGGATTCCACCCGACACGGCTAACGTCCGGGGCATTGCTTTGATACCACTTATTAGGGACAACCAAGAAACCCACATATCTCCACAAATTGTATGATATTGTCCACTTTGGGCATAAGCTCTCATGGTTTTGTTTTTGGTTTATCCCAAAATGTCTCATACCAATGGAGATACTTGTCATCCCTTACATACCAATGATCATCCCTTCGTCTAGTCAATGTGGGACTTTGGTCACACTCTCAACGGAAACACTTTCAACAGAAACAAGTCCTTATAGACCTATTAAAACAACTCATTAAAGTTCAAAGACATATTAAAGGGAACCCTAAAAGTTCACGAACCAAGCTATAGTTTAATCCAAACAAACACGTCTCGTGAATAATCATGAAAAACCCTACGACAAACGAAATTATTGGTTTCAACCTCTTGAATTATTATTTGAAATTATTATTTTTGTTCCATTCCTTTGACATATTTATTAAAAAAAATCAAAAGAGGAAGAGGATGAAGAGAGGGGCCTTAAAAAGATTTTCCTCCAAATTGGGAAGCAAAGGGAAAAAAAGCAAGCAATTGTAGGTTTATAATAGAGAGAGTGGGCACAACTTTGACCAAGAAAAAAGGGAAAAAGAAGTTGGTTGAAGCAACACCACCCACGTGCATTGCTAGAGACTCTCCACACTCCCAACCGTCCTTTGCCCTTTCTTATTGTTTTCTTATATAATATAAAGAAGAAAATGCCTTAAATCTCGTGTTTGGTCCTACACTTTTTTGGATTGTTATTATTTTAATTTTAATCTTCACAAATTTTTATTCTAATGAGTAATGAGTATTAGATATCACGAAGTTCCAACACAAAATCAATTGGTGATGGGAGGAGTAACTCATGGATCTTATAAATTGTAAGGTCTCTGCTTATCTTTTTCCAAGTGAGATCATCAACAATTAGTATAATTCAATTGGTTAACATACCTATTGTCATGGTAAAGATTGATAGGTTCAATCTCTTACTTCTGCAAATGGTTCGGTCTCTCGTCTGTACAATCGTTAAACTAAAAAGAAAAAAGATATATTTTATTTGATTTTCATTCTTAAGACTTCGTTTGATAACCATTTTGTTTTTAGTTTTTTAAAATTAAGCTTACAAAGACTACTCTCACCTGTAAGTTTTTGTGTTGTTATCTATCTTCTTTGTATGTTTTCAAAAACCAGCTCAATTTTTTAAAACTAAAAAAGAATAGTTTTCAAAAACTTGTTTTTGTTTTTGGGATTTGACTAAGAATGCAAATGTGTTCTTAACAAGGATGAAAACCATTTCAATGAAATGGGAAGAAAACAAGTTTAATTTTCAAAAACTGACAACCAAATGACTATTGAACGGGGTCTAAATTTTCAAATGTTTGTTTTAATTCCGGAATTTAAGATTAGTTTTAGTTCCCCTTGTTATTTTATTGTTAAAATTTTAAATTGATAACATCGATATTGGGTTTGAAATCAACATTTTTATTAAGGAATGACAAAATTATATATTAATTATTTCCCATATATCTTTTGAATTTGAGAAAAATTTAAGGATTTAATTGGTTCTTTCTCCTATTTTGTACACTACATTCAAGTGGGTGAATATAAGATAAGAAAAATAATGGTAATAATAAGAAATTTGTTGTTTAATTTTTTTAATCAAAATATAAATTTTGATTTTTTTTAGAGGGGGAGAGATTCAAACTATAGACATTTAGTTATTAGTATATACTCGATGCCAGTTGAACTATGCTCATGTTGACAATTTTGAAAATTCAATAATTAACAAAAATATTTTTTTATTAAAATAAATATTAACAAATTGACAATAATACAATAAAAATCAAATTTAAACATCAATTCGAACCTAACTCAATAGCTAATCTAAACTTAATTCAAGTCAATATGAACATAGTTCAATGGATAAGATTCAAGTTAACATCCTAAAAATCAATGATTTGATCTCCACTCCATCAGTTGTTGAAGTCATTAAAAAAAAAAATCTAAACACAACTCAACAAATTAAAACATATATTATTGTTCAAAAGATGATAGGTTTGAATCTTTAACTCCGTATCCCGTTTCACTTAAAAAAAAATTAAACCTCTCCTAAAGTAATGATGTTGAACTGACAAATAATAATAGTAATAATAAAATGTAAACCTTTCTTTAAAATAAAAAAATAAAATGTAAACCTAAAGGAGAAGAAAAGGAAGGAAAAAAAGGGGGCCCGGCCACCTCATACATGTGTCCACGCCGCTATGAGCTGCACATGCATGCCCCACCATCCTCCACATTTATTCATTTATTTATTATTTCACTATTTTTCTGGTTCTTTTTTTTTTTTTTTTAATAACATTTTTCTGGTTCCTTTTTTTCAATCATTGCCGACAAATTTTGATTCGAGGAAAGTTGAAATTCGAGTTTGTTCTTCTTTTTCTTTTTTTTTTCTTTTTTTTTAAATACTTCTTCTTTTTCTTCTTCTTTGTCCCACTCTAATATTATGTATTTATGCCTGTTTATTTGTTCTTCTAAATTTCAGTTCCAAATTTTATAATGGGATTATAATTGATTTAGCTCTTCGGAGCTTTTTTTCTTTTTTCTTTTTTCTTATTGTCATATTTTTAATTATGAAAAATCTTTGACTTTTTTTCTTTTTAAATGTCTTTTAGCTCGTATACAGTATTTGAATTCCTTTTTTTTTTTTTTTTTTTTTTTTTACAATTATTTGAATTCCAATTTATTTGACTAGGGAATTCCCCTAGATCGATAGTATGTTATTTTTAGTAATTTTTTTTTTTTGACAAGTATTTCTTTTAGTAACTTAAACGTCTCTCAATTATCTCTATATGAATATATGTTCGGATAGTTTGATTTTATTTTATTCTTTTAATTGAAATATTTTAATGATATGATTTTTGCTCAAGAAATTGATTATCTTAACCTTGATTAGATGGGCATAATTTATTTGGTGATTTTGATTTTTTTTTTTTAGCATTTATGGAGCTCCAATCAACCATAATTTCAAACAACAAAAAATAAAAGTTACATTACTAGTTTAGCCTCCATACTTTAAAAAGTTTTTGAATGTCCTATCATCTCTTTCTCTTGAAATTGAAGGAGAAATTCTTAAGCATGTTTCTATTATTTCGAGAGAAAGAGAGGGAGATGACGCAGGGGCAACAACGGCTGGACGAAGAGATGGTGACGGTATGAAGGTACAACATATTTGGAATTACTTTGTGTTTTAAAACATTTTTTTAAGTGTAAAATAACGTGTTTTTAAGTATTGAAAAAGTAATTTCAAACGGGCCTTAAGAACATTTCTCTTATTCCTATATTTATTAGATAGTTTAATGTTATTTCATTTTTTTTAAAATAAAATTGCTTTTAATAATAAGCTTAGGGTGTGTTTGGTTTAATTTTTCAAGTGTTTAATTTTGAAAATGAATCATTTAAAAAAAAAATTATAGTGTTTGGCGACCACTAAAAATCACTTATTAGAAAATGAGATTGATAAATAAACCATTTTGAGAGAAACACTTGAAACCAACCTCTTAGAAAAGAGTCTCTAGTATACAATAATTTATGTATAAAAACACATATGAGGAAATGCAACTAAACATATGGGTGTTTAGATTCCAAACAATTTTTATACAAAATGTTTTTTAAAAAATACATTCTTGAAAAACATTTAAATTAAATTGTATTCCAAACGGAATCTTATTCTAAAAATTGATTATCTTAAGTTCGGTTAAATATATTATATATTAGGTGAATTTGTAAATTTTTACCATCTACGTGGTTCTAGAGTCAACCATACATTAAAAAAAAAAAAAAAAAAAAAACATTTACTAAACATGGATGTGATAGCTTATATGGAGTAAAGTCTTGGAACTAGGAACGACTTTTTCATTCATATAAAATAAGGTAGTTCAAAGGATTTTTAAAAGAAATTTTTGTTGTAACTTTAATTACTTATAGGGAAAGATACATTTTTGGTCTTCTGAGGTTTGGGTTAAGTTACACTTTGGTCCCTGAGTTTTCAAACTAAAAAAAACTCTTGAGGTTTGAGATAAGGAGCACTTTGGTCATTGTCGTTAATTTTTTTTGTTTTGTTAAATTATAACGGTTGCTGACGTGACACTGTTTATTTTAATAAAAAAATTATTTTTTAAATATTAAAATAATAATTTATTATTTATTAATTATTTAATTATTTCTCCTTCTCCCCTACCCTAATTCTTCTCCCTCTACTTCTTCGTCCTCTTTCTTCTTTTTCTTCCTATCTTCGGCGGCCAACGACCACCGCTCGCCGTCGTCGACCGTCGACGATTGTTTTTTTTTTTTCTTCTTTCTTCTTCTTCTCTTTTTTTCTTCTTCCCCCCTCTTGTCACTGTTTTTTTTTTAAAGAAAGAAAATAGAGAACGGGGGAGGGAGGAGGGACTTCCCTCCTCTGTTTCCCGCCTCGGAGACGAAGGAGGGACCTCATTTCTCCCTCTCCGACGGTTTTCCCTTCATTTTTTTTTATAACAGTGAAAAGAGGGGAGGAAGAAGAAAAAGAAAAGAAGGGAAAGAAAAAGAAAAAATCAGTCGCCGGCGGCCGGCGGCAGCCGCCGGAGATATGAAGATGAAGGAAAGGGATGTAGAAGAAGAGGACGGAGAAGGAGAGGGAAAGGAGAAAGTATTTTAAAATAATAATAATAACAATAATATTTTAATATATTTTTGTAAATATAATTTTTTTTATTAAAATAGTGGTGCCACATCAGCAAACTGTTAGGGTTTAACAGAAAAATGGACGACAGGACCAAAGTGTTCCTTATCTCAAACCTGGATATTTTTGTTGAGTTTGAAAACTCAGGGACCAAAGTGTAACTTAACCTAAACCTCAGGGACTAAAAGTGTATTTTTCCCTTTGTTATTCTTAACTTCCAACAGAACGAATAAGAAATTTGGTCAATAAGTACCTTTTTCATTACATATTGTTCTATTTTATTGTTTGTGTATTGTTACATACAATCCATTATTCTAGAAGTTGCTTTGTGATGCATATCGAAAATCCACTTTATTGGATTATGCATTAACTTAAATTAATAATGCAATTTAGGCAATACCATTTACTTTCTAAAAAATGTACCTTATCAATTTTTTTTTTTAAGAGACCTTATCATCTATTCTTAGAATAGAAAGCAAGCTCCAATACAGAATTTTTTTTCATTGGATAAGTTACAAACCCTTTCTTCTTTTGGCTAACTTGCCTTCTTTAAACCTTAAATTGTAGGATTGTATTAGGTTTGTCTCAAAAAAAAAAAAAAAAAAAAAAAAAAAAAAAAATTGTATTAGGTTATCGACACGATAATTGCCAATTCGTCCTCGAAAATGATGGAAAGATGCAGAATAAATATATTTCAAATTTACAAGTTTCAAAGTTCTTTTATTTTTTCTAAACAAAAATGAAAAAGAAAATGAAGAAAAAAGGGGTAAAGATTTTTTTTTTGAGCAAAAACAAATTATTTACGAGGGCATCATAATCGAATAGAGCGACTTTCGCACAATTATTTTAAAAAAGTAGGAACTATTTTGTATATTGAGTCATTTTTTATGTTTTTTTTAATAAAAATTAAATGTTAAAATACCATTTTGATTCCTATACTTTGGGTTTTGTTTCATTTCAGCCACTGTACTTTCAAATGTTCAATTTTAGTCCACTTTCAATAAAGCTTGAACTTTTTTTTTTTTTTTACAATATGTGTGGGTGGAAGATTCGAACCACAAATCTCGTGGTTATCAGTATAACCTTATGTCAATTGAGCTATGGTCTTGTTGGCATGATCTCTACCATTAATGATTTTTTTTTTTTTTTGAGTAATGACTTTATTATTAATTTTTCTTAAACAATAAATGGTCTCTATTACCCTTCTTTTTATTTTAGAAATATGTTCACATTATGTTTTTCTTGTATGAAAATTATTATTATTATTATTATTTAAACAATTTCAATAAAAATTAACTTTAATTTTACTATAGGGACAAATTTTAAGCTTTATTAAAAGCAAAATTCAAAATACTGAGATCAAAATGGTATTTTAATAAGAAAGAAAACAAACGAAAAGGAAACTCAAAATTTCTCTCATTCATGCCCAAACTTACCAAAGCCCATTACAACTTGAATCAAGACCCTTAGTGGGCTACATTCCTAAGCCCAAACTTATATTGGGCTTGTTTGTCTCCCAATTTGGATTAGTGAGTTACTTTCTTAGGCCCAAACTTACCTTGGACTGCTGGTATTTTAAGCCCATCCACCATATATATCATACTAACCCTGGAAACAAATAAAGTGATAAATAAGAAATGTAAAAAATTTGTGAATTATAATCAAAATGTTTATTACGAATAAACTAAAATTCACCATCAAATTAATTTGAACATTCAAGTTGTTATCTACTTTTTCACTGTATGATCTATAGATTTATACTAACTTTTTAAGCAAACAATATGAAAATATTTAAAATATAACTTAATTGAAATGACTTTTTTTAATCATCTCAATTACCATCCATGTATGAATTATTAGATATTTATTCTATCAGATAATTGTTTGTACAAATTTAGTTTATAAAAACAATTATTCATTCAGAAAACATTATAAATTATTATATGAGCAAAATATTGTGATATGTTTTTATTCACAACCTTGGTACGGAGATATGTAAATAGGGGTATCATCTACATGCCATTATAATTATATAAGAAGAAGAAACAATATATTTGTGATTTTCAAAAAAAGAAACAATATATTTGTGATTTCGGGTATGACTATTAAAGTAGGTACAAAGAAGTCACTAGAGATGAACAATTGGGACTTAATATTCTTCCTAGGTGTGTTTAGGTTTTTTATGTGTACAACTGTTTCATTTGATTAATTCACATGAGTGAGCTCACTCTCGAGAGTAATGATTATTCATATTTAATTTTTAATATTATTTTAAAGCGCAACTTAATGAAAGTTTTCTAATTGTGACAAGGATAACTGTAGCACCCTGTTACTTCAGAATGTCAACCTTGAGCAATCAAGTGTCAACTTGATCATATAATAATAAAAGTGTCAATCTGAACATATAATTATACTGGTTATAACATTACATCCTTCATGAAAAGATTGAAGATTCGAATTTCTAATCTCACACATTGTTGAATAGAAAATATATGTATATATAGTCTCCCATCACCTATGTGAATACTTTGACTATTAACTTTGCAAGCTTCATTCATGTTACAAAGAAAATAACTATGACTATGTTGATAACTATTTGGTTTTTGAAAATAAAGTTCGTAAACATTGCTTAAATCCATAACTTTAATTTCTTTGTTTTGTCATACAAACACTTTGAAAATCCAAGCCAAATTTTGGAATTAGAAAAAAAAATTATGAAAAGCTTGTTTTTGTTTTTATAAATTGGCTTGTACTCATTTCCTTGAGATTGGAGGTTCAAATCTCCCTACCTCACAATTGTTGTACAACAAAAAAAAAAACTTGTTATTGTTTTGAGAAATTGACTAAAGTGTTTAATTAAGAACAATGAAAAACTATTGTAAAGAAATTATAACTTGTGAGCAAACAAACACAATTTTTAATGACAAAAAACTAAAAATGAAATCGTTACTCGTTTTTAGTGTTTCACTATACCACGACTCATGGTTCTTGCCTACAAGACTCTAGAGTCCAAACTTTATTTATTTTTTATTGTTTGTTTCTTTTTTCCATTTATCTTTACCTATTTTTTGGTTAAATGATAAAAAAATATCCTTGAACAATGAGGTTGGTTTCAATTATAACCCGAATTTCATCTTAGTCCTTGAAGTTTGAAGTTTGTTATAAAATGGCCCTTGGAGATATTTTCCACTAAATTTATTGACAAAAAATGATGTGTTTGTATATGTATTATAGCTTAGTCTAATAGTTCAGGAGTATTTTTTTTATAATTTAACCTTTTTTTTTTTCTAATGTTCTCATGCTTAGATTAATTGACCTACATATTATACTAATAACCAATATTCATTCTCTATTTTTTTTAGTTCAATAATTGTGGGAATAGAGGATTGGGCCATTGATCTTTGAAATGATAATTGGTGACTTATCCATCAACGCTATATTCATCCCCACTTTAAACTCAATTTTATCATGATCCTATCTCATTCCTTGAAATAAGAAAGTGATAAACAAAATTATCCACCAAACACCCTCAAAATCCTAATCCCACCACAAAAAAAAAATAATAAAATAAAAAACCCATCCACAAATAACTTCACTTTAAGAAAACAAAAAACAAAACAAAAGTTGTCGGACACAATCAAAATCTCTGGAACACAATTATCCAATCCAAGTAAAAAAGAAGAAAAAAAAGGAGAAAGAAAAAAGAACAGATAAAGCAAAAAAGAAATCAGAGATAGAAAGAGAAAGATTAGAGCACGGCTCTTGGAGTTGGATTGGACCGAGAGAAGTGCGATTGATCTGAACCACAAAGAAGAAATTGTTGAAGATGAAGCGGCCGCCACGTGCAAAGAAAGAGCGGGCAAAAAAGGCAACACAGCCAAACCAAACCCCCATCTCCACCATCCATTTGCATCCAATCTTCACAGTTCATACACAAACGCAAACGCAAACGCCTTGTTCTTCAATATAAACAAACAAAAATTTGGGACCCGCGTCAGATATGTAACTGGTGGGTGAGAATAATCGGAGACGGCCATTCATTTGTCCACTCCTCCACTCTCCCCCCTTTCTCTCTTACAAAACCTGTGGCCATCGACTTCGCTCCCTCTTTTGAGTGCTTAGTTGACATAAAAATCCATACCTTTTTCCCATCTTCTTTCGCTTCCATGTGCTCTTCTTCCCATTTATTATAGTTTCTCTCAACCCAATTGTCTTCTCGAATCTCCTTTTACCTCCCCAGGCCCCGCTAATCCTACCCCATTTCTCAATTTTCTCTGTTTCTTTCAATTCCCTTCTCTCTCTCTCTCTCTCTCTTTCTTTCTCTTCCTAGTCATTCCCCATCATCGTTTTCGTTGTCAAAAGTCAAGCCCATCTCTAATGGAGCTATAAATTGGTCTAGGAAAGCTCGGGAACTTGTCGTTGTTCTTGTTTTTGGTTTCTGAATTTTGGGTGTTTGTGTTTCGTTTGGGGGGTTTCGTTTATTTGGGGCAAAGATTTTTGGGGGTTTTTGTTTTTCTTTTGTTTTCTGTCTTTTGTGGGTGAGGAAGGGGATATGAAGGCGTTGTTGTTGTTGTTGTTGTGTGGTTGATTTTGTTGGGGGAGGAAATGAGAGTGGGGAGCTTCAATTATGAGAACACTTTGTGACGCTTGTGAAAGCGCTGCCGCTATCGTCTTTTGTGCTGCTGATGAAGCTGCCCTTTGCCGCTCTTGTGACGAGAAGGTATTTCTCTTCTTTTCTTTCTTCTTGCTTTTGCTTGTCCTCTTGGATTTTTGCCCATCTTTCTTGTATGGGTTGGTTTTGTGTAATCTTGATTGTGACCACTTCACTTCTGCGATGAGATTCTGGTGGATGATGATTGAATCGTGGGTTATTGGCTCTTTGAAATTCTGGGTTGTCCTTAGATTTGTGCCTGCATTTGATAGTTGTAATGCTGGTGGATCTTGTACTTGAGAGGAGTCTCTTTCTTGGAATTTGCTGCAATTTTTCACTATACTTGGCTGCTAGATAACTTTGGAAGAAGGCTTTTGTTGCTGTCAATTTGGCAAGAAGTTTGCTTCTTATCTGCATTGCCTTGGATCTCTCTTAGCAATCTATGTTTAAAGAACAAAATTGCTCATGTTGAGTGTCACACCAAGTGGCTTTGCTTAGCAGAAATATAATCAAGCATAACCCAGCACCCATTGAGTTTGTGAAAAGCAAGTGCCTGCTGGTAGTTCTGTTGGATTTTTAGCATGAGGATTGTTAGCTTGGATGATAATTTGATTGATCTTCAACCAGTTGGTTTCGATGCCGGGACCTCCAGTCATGTGGCTGTCGTTAAAGCATAGCCCAAGCGTTTGCTGTGGATTGATATTTGTTGTTGCTGTATTATTATTCTCACTTAGTTTTATGCTAGCTCATTATTTCCTGCTTGCTGTGTTCTTTTGTGTTCAGAAAAACTGACCTACTGTCCTTGAATTTTTCATGTTTGTTTCAAATAAAAAAACCGAATTTGAAGCTGAAATCTTAATAAATATGCTGCAAACTTGTATGATAGGTTCATATGTGCAATAAACTCGCAAGTCGACATGTAAGAGTTGGCCTTGCAAATCCCAGTGATGTTCCCCGTTGTGATATATGCGAGAATGCACCTGGTATGGAGGTCTTTCCTTTTGTTTTCGGTACTTGTTAGCTCTGTTATATATTGCGATTTGGGACGGTGTGGTTAACTTAGATAAATTTATTTTTCGCCTTGGAAATTGCATGTAGCTTTCTTTTACTGTGAGATAGATGGAAGTTCCCTTTGTTTGCAATGTGACATGATCGTTCATGTTGGAGGGAAAAGGACACATAAGAGATACCTTTTGCTAAGGCAGAGGGTCGAGGTTGGTTGATAGATTGCGATATGACCTCGTGTATTTTCCAGCTACATAAGAATTGGAATTTTGAACTTCTTGTTCTTTTCCAGTTTCCAGGAGACAAACCTATAAATCTTGATGGTCCATCTCCACACTCCAAGGTTCCCAATGATATTGGTAAAGGACATAATCAGCCACTGCCGCATAAAGTGACAGTTGAGGACAACCAGCAAAATCATCACCGACTATCACCTGTTCGAGAGGCTAACGACGATGGTCATGCCGAGACTGATACGAAAATGATCGATTTGAATATGAAACCTCAAAGGGTCCATGGGCAGGCTGCTAATAATCAGGTTCTAATGCTTTTCCTCATCTCTTCCTCCATGGTGTTTACTGTTTAATATACATAGTGACATCGTATCTTCGTTCGGAGATTTCAAAACATGGAACAGTTCTAATTCCTAAACTCGATCCTCATTAATATTGAGTGACAACTTTCTTATCAGATGAAGCTGATTGATTGATTGATTTACGTAGACAACTAAATGTCAAATGAATGGATACCATGTTCATGTTCTTGTCCTTGTCTGCTATAAAGTATCACATGATCAATTACTGTTTTTATTAATGTTGCAAATATAATTGCACTTTACACAGATATTATAACTAACAAAAATCAAAACTTATCATGGTTGCTGGTATCCATATTTGAAGTAATATCTTAGCAGATATGTTTAGTCCAAATATATTACATTATTTTTTAGTGTTGGGGTGGAGGAAAGAACCTCTAACCTCTTAACCACATTTATATGCCTTAAACAGTTGAACTATGTTCACATCGACGACAATATATTACATTATTATTCAAGACGAGTATCCAAGTAGTATTTGAGGAACCTGGTTTTATTTTTCAGGATCTATGATCATGAACTACGAAGTATGCATTTCGACGACACATTGACACCATTGCATCCAATCTTCCCCTCCCATCCAATTCAAAGCAGAACTCGTCACAGTTGCTCATAGTGGAAACCTACATTGTTTGTTTCGGTCAGGGGCGAAACACGTCTAGTGTCAAGCTTGTTTAGTATTGTAGAGAAGTGGTTGGATAGATTTGAAAGCAAAAGATAAGATAGAAAGCAGTGTGGATTTTAGTGAAATTGCAGGTGCTGTAATATTACAACTTTAGAGACACAGACCCAGCAGCAGTTGTTGGGAGGGCAGGTTGGTGTAGGATACCTCTTCTTTTGTATGTGGTTGGAAAAATAGCGGCTACTTTGATTTCACTTCGCTAGTTCAGGTGAGAACTAAAATGGATAGAGGAAGCTTGCCATTATTTATTGCTGTTCTTCTCTTGTTTCATTGCCAAGGTTTTGTTTCATAACCATTTTTTAAAGAGATTTCTGTTTTCTAAAATCTGGGAAAAAAACTTGTTAGGTAGTTGGTTTAAATCCTATTTTGGTTCCTGAGTTTTCATTAGTGGGGTGGGGTAAAACTTTCTTGAAGCCTCGGCTAACTCCGTGCCAGCAGCTGCAGTAAGATGGGGGGCCACTGGACTTGAGCAAAAAACTCGATTTCTGAACCTTTCTTGTCTATAAATCTTTCATGCATTTTACTTTTGTGGTTAAACGTAGTATGAAAAATTACTTAGTCATTTCCGTTATTTTTTTTAAGAAAAAATTATTGAATTGAAATTTGTATTTAATATTGAACTTTATAGGAAAGGTACCGGTGTGGCATCTCTCAACTAGTTGACCTATGCTTAGATGTCAAATAAGTAGGTTTTCATGTATACAAATATGTATAAGGGGGTTTAGGTTCATTTTTAAAACAAGTACAGGTTTTGTGTTTTTTTTTTTCAAAATGGTTAATGGAAAAAGTAAAGAGAGTGTCCAAAGGAGTTTTTATGTGAAATTTGGAGGATTGAGGGTAGATGTGCAAACATTTGTTTCTTTATTATAAATATTTGTGTAAATATTTACTCTTGGGTATATATATAGTTATTTCTATATTTTTAGTTTATGTATTTAACTTTTAATTCAGTTTCTATATGTCTAGGGGTTTCATTTTCATTCCTATTATTGGATTAAAATTTACCTGACATCCTTGCCGTTATTTATTTTATTTTAATTTAACAATATGCAGAGTGAAAATTCAAACCTCTAATCTTTAGGTCGAGATTATAATATTTTACTTTGTTGAGCTGTGTTTAGGTTAGCAAGATATTCTTGCAATTAGAGAATAACAAAATATATAAGTAATGTCACAATATTAGTTTCTATTTACTTTTATTAAATGTCAAAATCTCATCCATTGTTATTTTTATTATTTATTTATTTTGGTTAAACATGCTTTTCTTTTGCATTTGAAGGCTTCAAATTCCTCTTCCATTTTTTTTCTTTTTAATTTATTGTATCTTTTCAATACACATTTCACCATCTCCGTTGTTTCTCTCAATTTTTCTTTTAATTTATTATAGTATCTTTTCAATACACATATGAGAGCTCACACATTTTTTTTTTTTAAATTTATATATCTCTTCAATATTACACATTTATATTTCAAAATATATATCACATTTCTTTGTTTTTTTTTCTCCTGCCATCATCAAACAAAACTCAATATTTTTTTTTGTGCAATCTAAAAATATGAATAGCTAAAAGTTGAATACATTTTTTTTTTAAAAAAAAAGTTATCATGTCTTTTCATATACTTTTTTTATCTCATTTTGTAAATGATATAATACCATTTATTTTTAATATAGTTCAACTAAATTGGGAGGTTCTAAGCAACCATATGAGAAAGACATATCATATTAAAAATAAATAAACTTGATCGAGACAAATTATTCAAAATATTTCAAATAAATAAACTTTAATTTGTGCAAAACAATGTGAAATGTGAGAAGATGAGAGATGGTGAGGTGTGTGGTCCTAGTTTAGTTTGATATATATATATATATATATTTTGACAATATGTGGAGTGTGGGGAATCGAATCACAAACTTTTTGATCGTTAGTACAAACTTTATGTTTGTTGAACTACGTTCATGTTGGTTTTTGAGTTCCATAGTCTAGTTTGATTTGAATTGGTTTTTAAGACTCAAAACTTTGATTGTTTGCATGGCAAAGAAACTTAGACTCCATAATCTATTTTGTCCTCTCTTTTGAAAGCCACCGACAGAAGTCACATTAAAACATGTTATACTTCAATCTCTATGTTTTAAAAGTGACATTTTAATTACTTTAGTTTGTGAAATAATTGATATTGGTCCTTATAATCACTGTTTCATTAATAATGTTAGCATAAACATAATTAGATAAGTTCAGTCATTATGTGACTTTATTTATATTATTAATTAAATGTGACGTCAGGAAAGTCACATCATTATGTTTATAAATTATAACTTACCCAATTAAATTAATTATTTTAAGGGTCCATTTGAATTTTGAACCATTTCTCAAAGACTAAATATGTAGCTTCTTGTAAGTGAAAGACCAAAATCAAATCTCATGGAGTATGTTTCTTTTAAAATTCTTCATATTTACGAGTTATTCATCCTGTTGAAGGAGAAATTTTGACCAATCACAAATTGCCATGTTATTATTTAAAATTAATGACTAAATTACAAATAATTAAATTTGGGATCAATTATAAATTTACACGTGTCCCAAATTTAATTTGGAGACAAAGTTGGCCAATTATAAAATTTTAAGGCCAAATGTCCATTTGATCCATTAATTAAAAAAAATTAATTTGATCAAATTTGGGTATTTTAATATTTGGGTTATATGTTTTTTGGGTCAAATATAAATCAAACTCAAGACCAAATAATTGAACCCAAGACCAATAAAACCCAAGTCCAAGTTGTTAGGCTCAAAAGTCACCAGGATACATCCAGGGAGAACTCTATAAATAGAGGGTTCTCCTCCATTTCAAGGGTTCCGAAATTCTACACTCTCACAAAGACAAGGGTTCAGAATTTTAAAGCTCTCAAGCAGAATCAGAGAATTAGACTCCACCAAATTTGGAGTCTAGACCAAACATTCTTCAAGACTTCAACATTCCTTGAAAAGACATCAACACTTCTTGAAGATCAAACACTCTTCAAGACTTCAACACTCCTTGAAGATCAAAGACTCTTCAGGACATCAACACTTCTTGAAGACCAAACACTCTTCAAGACTTTAACACTCCTTGAAGATCAAAAACTCTTTAGAACATCAACATTTTTTGAAGACTAAAGACTTTTTCAAGACGGGAAGACTTCAAGCTCCAAGAATCAATTGAAGCTTCAGACTCAAGATCAAATATTCCAATCCTCGAGTGAAACACATTCGCACACAAGAGAGAGAATCAGAGGATTAAAGTTAGAGATTGTACACGAACACACATACAACATTAATACAAATATATTGTTTATTTTACGTGTCTCCATCCTTGAAGTTACGTGTGAACAGATTCAAATCTAACTTTTAATGGTCAACCAAAGCATAGTTCAATTGGTATAAAAATTGTATTCACGATTAAGAGGTCACAGGTCCAAATTCCCCGTCCTACAGCCAACAAGAGCATAGCTCATTCGGCATAAAGTTGTACTGATGATCACGAGGTCTTTGGTTCAAAACCTTGCACCCCACAATGTTGTCAAAAAAAAAAAAAAAAAAAAAAATTCTCGCCCCACATGTTGTCCCAAAAAAAAAAAACCCTAATTTTTAACATTGAAATGTAATTAATGGTCAAGAGTTTAATATACATATGCAACACCAAATTTCAATAAATATAATATATAAATCATTGGACTTTCATATTATCAAAAAAAAAAAAAAAAAAAAAATCATTGGACTTTCATGTTTAAGTCTAACCGTTTCCGAACTTTAAAAAAATATCTAACAGGTCTTTGTCATATTCAACATTTTTTAAAAATTGAAAATTTTGATTAGACATAAAATTGATTGAATTTTGTGTCTAATAAGATATTAACTTGAAAGTTCAAAGATTGAACTTAATTTAACCTAAAATTATAATATTGATTTATTTTTCCTCACAAGTTATAATATTGCTTTTCAAGTTGTATGATTGTCTATACACCGCAACTTGAAGCTTGATCACAATGTAACTTAGAAGTTACTCAAAATAATAATAATTAGTTAGTACAATGTAATACTTGGAAATTACATCTTGCTTTACTTATAGGAAAGACTTTCCTTCTTTGCTAAGTATCCAAAGACATAATCTAATTACTTTCACCCACACAAAAACATGTCAAATTAATTCTTTTAAAAAATATTCTTCCCTTCCATAAAGGGAGACAAAGAGATGAGATAAAAATGTTGAGTAGAAATTTAACACAAAATTCCTAATAATACTTTAATTGATTTGATATCTATTATCTATAAATTACTGATACTTTTTAGCTTAGTTATGTTTAAGTTGATTGTATAAACGATAACTATTTACATTTGAATCTTCACAACTAATAAATCAAAAGTTGAAATTATTTGACATTTAAAAAAACATTGAAATTATTTGATAACAATTTTGTTTTTAGTTTCTTAATTAAAAAAAAAAAAAGAAGGTTATTAAAAACTAAGTGGGTCAAAGTTTTCTTTATTGAGTTTCTTGAAACCCCTTTAATTTTTTAGTTAAAACTTAAAATTTAACAATAAAAATACTTTTTTTAAAACTCCTTTATTATAATTTCGAGTTTTATTTTCAAAGTAGATTAGAAAAAAAAAAAAAATAGTGAACAAGCATTCGTTTTTTTTTTTTTTTTCTTGAAAATGGGTAAATAGCAGTGTTTATCACCCTATTCGTTATTATGTTTTTGTTAACTCGCAACTTTTGTTCTTTATTTATTTATCTTAATAATTTAGTTTGCTTCCAATTTTAACTTAATCAAACTAAATCATTTTTGTTAATCAAAATAGCTTGACGGATTAAAACATATAACTTCTACTTCCACTCTATATATTGTTAAATTAAAAAAAAAGATCTTTATTATTATTGCTTTTATAACTTTCTTTCTAGTTAGCGGTGATAATGGATCTTTTTTTTTCTTTTAATTATTATTTTCTCTAGATAAGAAAAAAAAAAAAGTCACCTTTGAAGTATAGTAGTAGTTTTTAGTCGAAGTAATTACAATATTAAAAGAATTAAACTCTAATTTTATTTAACTTCTTTTTAAATGTAAAAATTATATTCTCAAATTTATGAAATTTAGTGCACTCTTATCCAAACTATTAACAAATCATCTATATTTTAGGCGATAATTACTAAACTTAAAATTTTTATATTATAGTCATTAAAGATTCTGACAAGTCATAGTCATCATTGTAATTTTTTTATTCTCTATGAATAAAATTTTTGGGTGTCATTTTTTCAAAAGAGAGAGAAAAGGAGGAAGTAGTGGAATGAAAAAGTAGCTCCACGTTTCGATTTGATGAATCCTAGTACCTAGAAACCTTCTTCTTCTTCTTTAAGCTTCTTTCCGATATTTTGTTCGACTTAGGACCCGTTTAGTAATGTTCTCGTTTCTTGTTTCTTATTTCTAATTTTATTAAAAAATCTAAACATTTAATAACTATGTATGTTTCTTGTTTCTTATTTTTTAGAAACACTCTCAAAATTTGTATAGAACTTTTGGAAACAACTAAAACTAATTTCTCCTTTTTTGTTCTTGTTTCCAATTTTTTCCAAACATAAATAAGAATATAGGTTTATTATTATTGAATGTATAGGTGTTAGGACCATGAAATTCTATTTTTCTTTATTAAAAATGAAGAAATGGAAACAAGAAACGAGAACGTTACCAAACGGGCCATTAAAAACCCAACTTTTTTTTTTTTAAGTTTTATTAAAAGTCAGATGCATGAAAGGGGAAAAACCAATTATATTCTTGAAATATAAAAAGTACATAAAACTAATCCAAAAATAAGAAAAAAAAATTACCTCAACCAATAAACTATTAGGTGAGGGTTTATTGTCGAGAATCCCATGTTGAAAAGGTAGGAGTGCTGGTCTTTATTAATTAAAATTCATTTATGATTATTCAATAATAAATATATACAATTAAAAAAAAACAATTATGACAAGAGTTATAATAGACTCTAAAAATGGAAGAAAATCAAAACTTAAAGAATATTAGAATTACCTAGGAACAATTATACAAATTGACGGGTGGTTTGTGATCTTCTTCAACTATGCAGCTTAGATCGCAATTCTCATAATTAGATGGGGAATAGGAGACTAAAGAGACATAATATTTTGAGGACCATAACCCTATATTTATAAATTGATCATAGGAAATTCATGGGTTTCTTATAGCCAATTGCTTTTGAGATGAAAATCCATGTTTATCTATAATACTTATGAAAAAATCTTGGCTATGTCCGATCTCCCTACAAACCATCATTAAAATGCCGACAACTATGAGAGATAATTTTTTTTTCTCATTTTCTACCTTTTATCTTTCTTAGTTGTCAAGATTTTAATGGGATATGTAGAAAGATCCCTACATACCTGTATGCGCCAAGTATTATATAAGATTTATTAAAATATCATTTTGATTCATAGTTTTTGAATTTGAGACTTGTTCTATTTTAGTTCCAGTGCATTCAAATGTTCAAGTTATTATCATACTTTCAAGTTCCAACAAATCTTAAACCTAGTGTAACTTTATTGTTAATTCTTTGTAAGAGAAAGTTTTGTTAGTCTCTTCGGTAAAATTTATTGAAAGGATATTGAATAAATTTCAACATACAAAACTAAAATGAAATGAGATTCAAGTCCAAGGAAAAAAAAATGGTATTTTAACCCTTACCCAATTTAAAAATCAGTTCTTTGGAGGAAAGACAGTCAGTCCACGTGAATAATTTCTATAAGACTATTGAGTGCAGGAATATATACGCATTTCTGGAAGATTAACACACAATTTGTTAATTCAATTCGAATCGTCGTCGATGCCATCAAGAATGGGGAAGATCGAGACGGTTGATCGATTGTGGCTGGTGGTGATGGCGGTGGCGTTGTCCTCGCCGGCGTTCATAGACGGCCACGTAACGCCTCGCAGTGTTCTTCATCGGTTGTCTTCAAGCAGCTCTTTCCTAACCCGGACAGAGCTCTGGTTTAACCAGACCCTCGATCACTTCTCCCCTTATGTAAAATCGCTTTCTCTGTTACGGCTTATTAGTTTCTATTTCAATTGGCTTTATCACATTTAATGACTGCTGAATTTGACTCGGGGTAATTGTTCTGTGAATTGCACCTACTTATCTTGGCTCTTAGTTCTCCATTTTATTCGGGTTTGTTTGCGATTGAACTCTAGGAATTTAATATTTACTTGAGCTTGACATAAGTGGCCTAGGCTGAAGTTTTGACCTATAAGGAACATAAATTATTAGAATGAAAAATGAGTTTTTGATTTGTTTCTTGCTGATCCCCCCCACCAAGTAATGTTATTTATGAGTTCAACTGTTTTAAGTTATACACATTACTATACAACTGGATTAATTTGTCACTAAATTCTTTTAGAATTTGCTGTATATGTGAATGTGATGCACATTAGCTCAATTTAATCCAGTTCTGCTCATTCTGGGGTGCTAATATTTGCAGAACCATGATAAGTTTCAGCAGCGCTATTATGAGTTCCTTGACTACTTTCGGATGCCAGATGGACCGATATTTTTAAAAATCTGTGGTGAAGGCCCGTGCAATGGGATAAGCAATGACTACCTAAGCGTAAGCTCAACAATTTTTCCAATCATATCTGAAGGGTTGTGTTTATGATTGTGTTGGTATGATAATATGAGGGTCAACCTGCAAGTGGTTTACATTGATTAATGAAGTACTCTAGTTTAGTTGGAGGGAGAGCTTGATTATTTATGACTTAGGGTGGATTTTTCTAGAATTTACTTCGTATTGTGGTTATTTTGTTCTTCATTTTGTCTTAAAATAATTGAGATACTCTTTTGGTTCTAGAGCCTGTCTATTTACAATTCGAGGAAAGCAAAATGCACTTTTAACCACTCCCTGTTCTAATTATGAAGTGGTAAATGTTTCTAAAAATGTAAATGAGAAAGGAGAGTGTTGTTGATCTAGATTTTTGGAGTGTTTGCGTGCATGTTTTGTTCACAGTTATGACAGTGGTGGATGTTTGTAAAAATGTATCTAAGAAAGGATGGTGTTGTTCATGTAGATTTTAGTAGTGCTTCTATGCCCAAAATTATGAAGGCAGTGAATGCTTGTAGAAATATATAGGAGAGAGGAGGGTGTTGTTCATCTAAATTTTAGGATTGCCGGTAGATAGATAGATGGATAGATAGAGAGAGAACGAGTAAGTGAATGAGAGATAAATCTATCATCTTCTCAAGTTTTTTTAGTTATTCGAAGAGGTCATCTCTTTTTTCTTGCTCATTTATGTTATGCAGGTTTTGGCAAAGAAGTTTGGCGCAGCCATTGTTTCTCTTGAGCATCGCTACTATGGGAAGAGTTCCCCTTTCAAGTCATTGACGACAAATAACTTGAGATATCTTTCATCTAAGCAAGCTTTGTTCGATTTGGCTGTTTTCCGCCAGCATTACCAGGTAATTATTATCCAATTTATGACTATATCATCAATTTGAAGGTAAAGCTTCTCTTCCTTCTCATTGGAAGAGTTGAAATATAGTATAAACCAGATTGAATAACTCATTTGTTTGCATGTGTCAAATGACTCGTTATTTAAAGTGAAATTATATCTTCTTTTGAAAAGGGAATAATAGGAAAAGAAAAAATGATATTGGATTTTCACACTCCACTACTGAGGGCACCATTTATTGCTTGAAAATTAATGACTTTACTAGCCTAGTCTTTTCGACCCACATTTATGTTCAATAAATTACCTTTCTGTTATCAAGAATAGATTGAGTTATTTTTTCTCAAATTGTATGTAAATTAATGTCCGTCTGTTGGTGGTCTACTTGCAGGATTCCTTAACTCTGAAGCTGAACAAAAAGGGTGAAAACCCATGGTTCTTTTTTGGGGTATCATATCCTGGAGCTCTCAGTGCATGGTTTCGACTTAAGTTCCCTCATTTAACATGTGGAAGTCTTGCAAGTTCTGCTGTTGTTCTTGCTGTCTATAACTTTACTGAATTTGACCAACAGGTAATTCAAATATGATGTTATTGGTTATATGCATTCTGCTCTTTGATTCAATCACCTTCAGATTCTGTGCAAGAATAACATTCAAGTCTTTCAAACTTTTTTTTAATGTGCTCCTTTGGATGATATCCTGCGTTGTCTTGTATATGCAGATTGGTGAGTCTGCTGGTCCAGAGTGCAAGGCTGCTTTACAAGAAACCAATCGACTTGTTGAACAAAAGTTTGCAACAAACAAAAAAGAAGTGAAGGCATTGTTTGGTGCAGAAGAGGTTGATTTTCCATTTAATCATCTATAATAGAACACTGTATTTGCTGCCCTCATATTTGGCTGCTGATATCTAGCCTGTGTTTTCAGCTGGAAATTGATGGAGATTTCTTCTATTTCCTGGCAGATGCGGCTGTCATAGCGGTAATTTTCCGTTTTGGATGCCTTTCTTTAAGGTTCTCAATTTTCAGTATTGGTTATCTTTATTTGTTGAAATTTTGCAGTTTCAATATGGAACTCCAGATACATTGTGCTCTCCTCTCGTTGAAGCAAAGAAGGCAGGAAATGACTTAGTGGTATTCATGTCTTTCTTCTCGGTTCTTACCTTTACTTGTTTATAGTGTGTTTTGTTTCTCAATAAAAATGGAGGAAATATATCACATTTTAAAAATTAGGATGTGTAGCTGCTTTGGGCAAAAATTAAAATTTTAGAGGTAACGAAGTGCAGCAATTAGATTCCCAATATGTAATAAGCCTAAAAAAAGTAGCCAGGAAATGAACCTTGAGCCACTCTAAAATTTATCCTTTGACTTTTCCCTCAGAAATTCTGTTATTCCTCTCCTTAGTGAAGTGCAATTAAACATCCAATCCTAAGTTAAGAATTAAGGAGTATAATGAACTTATAAAGGTCAAGGCACAAAATGGAGTTACAAAGTGAACCTTATGCTACTCCAAAAACTTATCCTTCCACTCTTTCATCAGAAATTTTATTAGTTTCCTCTCCTTCCAGGTACAAGTCTTGAATAGCAATGATGGTGCAATCAAATAGAGTTTTGTTCCCTTCATTTCTTCTTCAACATGCAAACTCTTCCAGTGAAAGTTTATGATAGTTTCTTTCCTCAATCATCGTTTTCAAACTCTATTTCCATCCCACAGTAACTTTCCGTTTTTTATCCCTCCTAGCAATAGGTACCAAATATTGGTGGTCTATATTTATTAAAAAAAATTTACTTGATTGTTTAACCTAAAAGTTGGGCAAAAGAAGTCGAACAAGCTATCCTTCAATAAATCAGAAAATCAATCCATGGGATCCTATCTATAATGGTAGTGTCATTTAAAAGGACCTGTTTTAAGGATAATCTAAGGGTTTTTTCTTTGTTCATAATATGCAACTTCGCACATACGTATAGGCTATGTTACCAACTTATACTTAGATTCCATCAAATGCTCTTTCTCCTGCAGGATGTCTTTGCTAAATATGTTAAAGATTATTACATTGGAAGTTTTGGCACGAATGTTCAGACTTACAATCAGGAACACTTAAAGAACACCACTCCAGGTGAAGATAGCGCTGACCGGTTGTGGTGGTTTCAAGTTTGCACTGAAGTTGCATATTTCCAGGTTGCACCAGCAAATGACAGCATGCGATCCTCCAAAGTTGATACAAAGTATTTTTCCAGTCTCCTCCTCATGGATTCCGTGCTTTTGATCACAATTCCAAGTTTTTTGGTTGCAATTTTTAAATAGATAATGTAATGACAGATATCATCTGGATCTCTGCAAGAATGTTTTTGGAGAGGGCATCTATCCTGATGTAGCCACCACAAATATTTATTATGGGGGCACAAAAATTGCAGGTGCATACTCAGACTTCTTTTCTGCTACCTCTAGGCTCTACTTCACTTCAGTTATACATGGGTTCTGTGCTCTTAAGTTTGAGTAGTCAGTCACTTTAACCATCATCCCATTCAAAGCTCCTGTTCGACATACCATACAAACCTTTTTAAATGAGGATACGCTGAGCCTTTCAGTTAACAATTGCTTGTTTTGCCGTAATTAAGGGCAATGATACTGTTCCAATCTTAGTTTACATGTCTAATGAAAATAAAAATTCCTTTTGCAGGTTCAAAAATAGTTTTTACAAATGGTTCACAAGATCCTTGGCGCCATGCATCCAAGCAAATATCATCTCCAGAGAGTGAGTTTTGAATTATTTTTTTGATTCTTAATATTCATTTCTTAAGTAAACTTCCCATCCTTGAAGTGATCCTAGGCCAGGTTAATTACTCTTGATTGCCTGTGAGTTTGCCTGGAAGACTTTTTGTTCCATCTAAGGAATTTCATTGATTTTGTTAAATAATGTCAAAATGATTTTACGTAAATTAATGGCCATTGTAATTTAAAGTTTTGCTGATATGAATTTATTTAGGACATTCATCCATAATGTTATTTACATTTCCTCTTCCTTTTTTTCTGTCTTTTTGTTTTCTTCTAAACTCAGTGCCATCGTACCTCATAACATGTCACAATTGCGGCCATGGAACTGATTTGCGAGGATGTCCTCAAGCTCGACTAAATATTGAAGGTATGTGAAGGTCTACCGTTATATCCACCCCTTCTTCCGCACACAATATATAAAATTGAATTTGATCGAGTATTGACATTTATGGGGGTCAATCTCCCTCTCACATAGACGTCCAACCTTTTGGGGGAGGAGGAAGAAGAGGCCATTAGTCCAATGGCAGATTGACGATCTTCTAAATCAATCAAATGTTTGTGTATATAAAATTTTGACTTTAAAAATGCATTTTCTCCCATTGTGGGATCAAGTTTTGCTCCAATTTTTTAGCTTCCTGAAGCTGTCTGTCCTTTACATCCTTTAAGGCTACTTTGTTTTTAAATCGTCCAAAACCTGCTCTTTCAAGTAATACCACCTCCTTATTCTTTTCTCCTCTTTTTTTTTACAAAATACGTAGATATTTTTAGTATATACTTTCTTTTTTGCTTCTCTTGAGTACCTAAGTTCCAAAACCCACCTTTTGGACAATTTGATTTCAACTGATTTTCACGATCCAACATAATTCATTAATACCATGTATTTCATTAATATCAATTGAGGTGCAAATAACATTGTAAGAATTTGAACTTATGATCTCCTTCTACAGTATCATGTTAAATCACTGCTAAATTAAACAATTTAGGTGGATAAGTTTAAATGGTATATTTAATCTTATATATATTACTAAACGGGAGGGGCATGTAAAGCATAACTGAACCAAACCTATTAACAATCTACTTGTTCATTGCGATTTGTTGCTTCATTGCAAGCTCTGAGTCTGATCTCTCTTTCTCTCTTTAGGTAATGCTGAGAACTGTAGTTCTCCCGATGCAGTTCACAAAGTTAGGCAGCAGTTGGTGGAAAAGATGGACCTTTGGCTGTCAGAGTGCCAAGCCACCACTGGTAGGAATTATGTTTGAAGCTCAACAACCAAGCCCTCATGCTTAACTCTGACTGCTAAATCATACTTTGTCTAATCATTATCTGTATGTATTATCCTAAAACACAGATGTGCTCCATTGAGGACATATCAATCCTACTGCCCTCTCCTGATGCGACCAAGGAGCACAAATAGTTTGGGCATTTATGTAATTTTATTAGGATATTTAAAAAATGGATAGATTTTTATACAACCATATGTTGATCCTTCACACTTGTCATTTGACATCTGTAATGTGTAATTTTATACTTTTATTCTATCAGCTAATTATGAACAAGTATAAATTTAATCTTTTACTCTTTTCATATAATCTTTTGATAAGTTATTCTTTATATTTTTAAAGAATTAAGATTATTTATAGATTAGATCATCTTTTGATTTTGAACTGTCATGTTTACTGCGATATGTATGAGTTCGTACTTCGTATAGAAGTATTTTCTTCTGTTTTTTGTATTTGTTAGTTCTGCGTGATTTGAGATTTCATTGTCTTGGAAATTGCATATAGCTTTCTTTTATTGTGAAATAGATTTCAGTTCTCTTTGTCTCTGTTTCCAATGTGATGCAATTGTTTGTGTTGGTTTAGAAAGAAGACATAAGAGATACCTTTTGCTGAGGCAAATGGTTGAGGCCGGTTGATAGGCTGCTATCATACTCAATCCTCTACTATCCATTGGGGACTGAGTGGTGAGGCTATTATTTGTAGGGGAATAGATCACTAATTCAGCCATTGGGGACAAGTGCACAAAGCCAAACGTCATACATTTGTTGACCACTTATCTTTAGGGTGGCACTGTTAGGTATCCAAACTAAGAAAAGACACCAAACACTAATATATTATATTGCAATATCGAAACGAAGTTACAATATAAAACCGATAGCCTTTCGAGAGGCCTAAATCTCTCCCAAGTCCCACTATGAGACAATACCAAAATTCTCCACACACCTAAGGCTCCATAAACTTCCCTTTTTATAACCAAGACATAACCAAGGCTCCCTAGCTATTTACTATTATACCCTTACTATCCTTTTAATATTATTCCCCATATATACCATACTAGTACCCTTACAGACACCAACAAACTTTGAATTGCGACTGCTCTACCCTGCCACAGTCTGATAAACTGTTCTTATGGACGAAGCAAATTGGCATTGTGGAAATACAAACATCATTCATTATGAGAGTCTTTTAATAGAAATATGAAAATGGCTTGTATAGTGAATAGTAAGGAGGGGAAGAACGGTAATAGAAAAACTAAGTAAAGTACTTCTCAGGATCTCTGTTTTATGACCTTTTGTATTTTCTTGTTATATAAGGAATATAATTTTGAACTTGCTCTTTTCTGGTTTTTAGGTGGCAAACTTTTGACTCTTGAGGATCCATCTCTGCATGTCAAGGTTTCCAATGAGATGAAAAAAGAACGTATTCAACTGTCGAATATCGTGATGTTGGAAGACAACCGGAAGAAATTATCATCGATTATCACCCGTTCGAGAGACTAACGCAGTGATGGTCATACCGAGATTGATATGTATATAAAAGATCTGTCTAATTTTGAAGTCTTGAAGGGTCCACAAGCAAGCTGCTACTAGTAATAATCAGGTACAAATCATTTTCTTCACCTCTTTTTCAATCTGTTTATTTTTTTCAAATACAACCCCACGATTACAAAGGGGAGATTTGATCCTACGATTTTTTCGAGGGGATGTTTTAACTATTCAACTATGCTCATATTAGCTTCTAAATAGTATTTATATGTTCAAAGAATTCAAAACATGGGACATTTCCAATTCCTATACTCAATCATCTTTATATCGAGCAACTTGCCAGTTAGATGAAGCCAAGTAATTGATTTATATTGTCAATTCAATGCATACCATGTGTCTTGTCTCTAGTATAAAGTGTTGCACAATCTGTTGCTTTTGCACAGACATTCTTTTTTTTTTTTTTTTTTAAGAAGAGAAACAAACATTTCAATGATAAATGAAATAATGGAAAATAGAATTCCCAGAGGAATCATTACATGATAGAAGTCCAATTTGAGATTAAAGAAGATAGACTATAGTTGCTAAAAGGATGCTGTAATTTACACCAATACAGTGCATTAAATGAAACTAGATCCATAAAAGCTTTAAAGTGTAAAGAAACATCCCTGAAAATCCTGTCATTTCTTTCACACCAAATATACCAAAAGAAAGCTTGGTTGATTGCGAGCCAAATAGTCTTCTTAGTACCATGAAAAGGATGGCCTAGAAAAACTTAAGCTTACAAATCAAAAATATTTCGTGGCAAGACCATATTCCTTCCAAAAGCTTCCAACATACAATATTGAGAAGCAAAGGAACAATGGCAAAGAGGTGAATTTGGCATTCCTCATTTAAGTAGCACATAACACACCAGGATGAGGAGAGAAAATAATTAGGCATTCTTCTTCTTTGTAATCTATCAGCAGTGTTGATTCCACCCTGACTAAGCTCCCACAAGAAAATTATGATCTTCTTTGGGTATTGGTCCTTCCAAATTATCGAGAATAGATTGTTCCGAGATGACCCATTTGAATGGACTAAATCTTCCATAAGAGATTTGACTCTAAAGGCATTAGAAGAGTCAAGAGGCCATAACCAAGAATCTTGAAAATTTCTAATGATGACTGCAGAAAAGAGATTTGAGAGATTGGTCTATCCCATAATCTCCTCATTTAAATTTCGACGGAGGCCCAAATCTCATGCTTTAGATTTGAATTCCAAACTTGAGCTACAGAATCTGTAAGTCTAGTTGATAACCGGTGAAGTCGAGGATATGATAATTTAAGAGGAACAATGCCTAGCCATGTATCATTCCAAAAAGATGTATGCATCCTGTTTCCAAGCCGTTTTTTTATACGGCTACCAACATCAATTGTAGAACAAATAAATTTCCAAAGGGATTTTGTTGGTCCTCCCACCATTTGTTTTGGCCACCAACCACAACAAGCAACATATAATACTTAGCATAAATGAATTTTCGCTAGAGGCTATTGTTAGGTATCCAAACTAAGAAAAGACACCAAACACTAAAATATTATATTGCAATATCGAAATGACGTTACAATATAACCCCGATAGCCTTTCGAGAGGGCTAACTCTCTCCCAAGTCCCACAATGAGACACTACCAAAACTCTCCACACCCTAAAGGCTCCATAAACTACCCTATTTATAACCAAGGCACACCCAAGGCTCCCTAGCTATTTACTATTATACCCTTACTACCCTACTAATACTAATCCCCATAATACCATACTAATACCCTTACAGCTATCATGCTTATACAAAAATCTCCAGATCCATTTTGATAGAAGCACAAAATTTCTAAGTTGAAAATTACCAATGCCAAGGCCTCCCATAATATGAGGGAGTTGGGTCTTTGCCCAAATGATGTTGTGTAAACCCCATCACCTGTGGAACCTTCCCAAAAGAAGTCTTGAATGAGCTTGTCTAAAGTTTTGGCTACCTTAGATGGCATTTTAAACAAAGAGAGGTAATAAATAGGCATGTTTGAGAGAGTCGCATGAATAAGAGTGTACCTACCACCTTTTGAAATGTACAAATACTTCCAATTGTGAAGCTTGTGTTGAAATCAAAACATATCGGTATGTATGTTGGGTTTTGTGAAGTCCAAATTAAGAAGAAGACTTGTTGGAAAGTCGTTTCAAAACTTAGATTGATGGAAAATGAGAAAGGGAGCAAAGAAACATTGTAGAAGAAGGCTGAGCCATGTGATCAAGAAGATAGTGCCTAGGCGCCACTTAGCACTACGACACTACTTCAGAGTGTTGTGGCGCTAATCCAAAAGTGGTGTTTCGAGTTCGAAATGTCATGGTTCTTTATAATAGAATCATGGAGTTACACAATTTTCTTTATGTAGACCCTAAGCCACAGTTTTCCAAGTGGTCTCCTATATATTGAAGAGTGAGAAAAAAATTGTGACGGCTAAGAGAAAGAACGAGATATACAAAAGAAAATTTAGACAACCATTTTTGTGGTGCTTAGTGAGAATTTTGAAGAGTGATGACAAGTTTTTCATTGTAGCGAGAAATAATGAGAATCACTTCGGAGCATTTGAGAGTTCCATTGTATAATCTTCACAATATTCTAGTAGAATCTGCTGTTGTAGAAGATTGAACATAGTCTCAAGTTTGGGGTGCGCTGGTATAAATTTATGGTGTCAATCCTTACACTTCCTCGTCTTTTTTTGTTTGGTCCTAATTGAATAGACTTACTGAATTCCCAACAATTGGTATAAAAGGAATCACCAAGTTCAGTGTACAAAATTTTGGATATTAGAGGATGCAAATTAAGGATTTATCTAACATGCAAAAGGGTTTACAAGGCTTTTTTGGTGAAACCACCAAGGGTATGAAAGTTGAAGATTGGGAGGTCATACACGAACATGCAATTGCAATTGTCAAAAAATGTTGCTAGTTTCGTGGCAAAGGAGACCATAGTCATATGCATGGGGAAAGCATTGACAAATAGGTATAAGAAGGCTTTTTTCAATAATAAAGTATATCTTGTTAGGAAGTTTTTGAACATTCAAATGGATGGGGATGCATTTATGAGTTCCTATATAAACGAGGTCACAAATTTAATCAACCAACTTAGTTCAGTTAAGATTACATTTAGTGACATGGTAAATGCTACTTAGTTGGTAACATCTTTACCTGAATATTGGGAAACAATGAAACAATGAAACAACAGTGTCTACTTCACTTGAAGATAGAACTTTGAAGTTCTCAGAGATATGTTATGCAACAATTGCTTAAGAAAGAGGAGTGGTAAGAATCCACATTAGGATCAACATTGGCTATTCAAAAAGGTAAAAGAAGGTTGAATATGATGATAAACAACTGAAAAATGGTAGAAGGAATGAGAGTAAGGAAGTTTGAGTGTTATTAATGTCATAAGAAGGGTCACTCCAAGAAACAGTGTAGAAATTGAAGGAGGATATGAAGAAGTTAGAGGCAAGGGTAGTTATGTAGGATGTGTGTTAAGGATACCATAAAATTTGAAGATCGCTAATCAAATTGGATATTTAATAGTGTAGATTCGGTACATGTTTCTTCAGACAAAAGATTATTCACATCTTTCATTGTAGGTAATCATGACCTAGTGAGGATGGAAAAGTCTTCAAGACAAAAGGAATTGGAGATATTTGTTTGAAGATTGATCGAGGAAGTGTATTCGTTCTTCGAAATGTCAAGTTTGTGCCTAACATTAAGATGAATCTTATCTTGACATGTAAGTTAGATGGTGATGGTTATAGAAGTGAACTGGTTCTACGAGATGTTAGGTTTCCCCATCTCTTTCTCTATTCTCCTTCTTTTTCGGGATCTATGATCATGAACTATATCGTTGCGAATGCATCTAATCTACTTTTTGCTTCTAATACGTAGAAAAATTCATCACGATTGCTCATTCTGGAAATCAAGGTTTTAATTTTTTATCGACATCTTGATATTTTCATATGAGGGTTTGACATCGACATAAGGGATGAGTCAACATTTCCATTATATCATAGAAAAAACGATGAAATATTAACAAAATATCACTAGTATGGACTTAATATCAATAATAAGTTAAAACTTTTAAAAATGGTGAAATGCTCGTTTGTTAATTTAAATATTTTTAATTTTTTTTTATATTTATAATCTCTCCATAAATATCAATTGACATTTGATTAAGATTTTATTGACATTTTTATAAAATTGATATTTCAAGATTTTTTTTAGTACGACAAATGACCATTATGGAGTAAGGGATCAAATATCAGTTTTTGAGATGATAATTGATATTTAAGGACTGTATTTGACTTGTGGGAGTGAAAGAGAAAAGATTATTGGGATAAGATTTTGAAAATATGATTAATATTGTCATCTACCTACTTACTGTATTAAACTCTTTTCTTTTTTATTATGATTAATTAATTGTATAAAGTTAAAATAAGTTTATCGATAGTGTTTGTTTTAATCAATTATTTCATACCAAAATCAAAATTAATTATTTGTAATTGAAAACGAAGAGTTAAATTCAAAGAAATTAAGGGTGTGTTTGGTTTAACTTTTCAAGTGTTTAATTTTGAAAATAAATCATTTTGAAAAAATTTCTAGTATTTGGCAACCACTAAAAATGACTTGTTAGAAAATGAGATTGATAAATAAACAATTTTGAGGGAAACACTAGAAACCAACTTTTTAAAAAAGACAGTAAACAATAACTTGTTTGTAAAAACATTTGTGAGGAAATTCAACCAAACATACGAGTGTTTAAATTCTAAACAATTTTTATACAAAATGTTTTTTAAAAAATGCATTCTTGAAAAACATTTAAATTAAAATGTATTCCAAACGGACCCCAAGTAATTACTTTTTATATTAACTACATTTTCTGGGGTTGAAGAATTTTTTTTAAATTTTTTAAATTTTTAATTTTTAGTTCAACATTCTGTGGGAGTGGGGAATAGACATTTGACCTTTTGATCGAGGATGTATGTCTTAACAAATTGAATTATCAATGCTTCATACTACGACATAGAAATTTCAAATTACAAAAATAGGGATTAGAATAAGGGGAAAAATTGCACCATGTTTAGATTTAACGAATATTAGGAATTTTTAATTAGCTAGAGCCTTCTTCATTATTTTTTTTTCTCTGTTCAACAACATGGGAGTGAGAATTCAAACTGAAAAATTTACAACATTTTCATAATTTTAGGAGTTAACTTGATAGATTTTAAAATTTGGAAAAAAAGAAAAACTATTTCTCAAAATCTCATTCTCATAGCTTAGAAAACTATTTGTTTTTTAACCTCTGGACTAAATAGATGCATCAAAATAAAAATAAAAAACAAAACATTATCTTTTTTAGTTTAACAATGTGGGAGTGATGATTTGATCTTCTAACTTTTGCTTGAAAATATATACAGTAATATGTTAGCAAAGTTCAAAATACTCTTCCAATAGAGCAAATTACATGAAACTAAAATAAATATAATCACTGACTTATTACTTTTTAATAGAGTCATTTACATAAACAACATGAGATAGAAATATATCTTTAAATATAGTAAAAAGTTGGAAACTAAAAAAACAAATAGCACAATCCAAATCAAACTCAAATAATGTAAAAACACATTGAAGAAAGTCATATATTTTTTAAGAGAAATGTAAAGCGGTAACATCTTTAAAACACACATTAAATTTATATATTTTACAGTGAAATATCTCTTTATAGTTCTATTTATGATAATTTTTAATTTGATAAAATATATTTACATTTGCATCCTCAAGGATACGTGTCTTTAGGAAAAATACTCACATGGGATAATTGGTATCTAAATGAAAGGTAGAGATACCAATTTTCGATGAAGACAAAGATATTAAGTGAGAATGCTCACATGGGATAGTTGGTATGCAAATGAAAAGTAGTGACCACAAATTTTCAAGCAAGGATGAGAATATGTCATTGAGTGAGAAAATTCTCGACAAATGGTCGGTATATGCGAATAAAAAGTAGAGATGACAAATTCTTGATGACAAGAATATATGTATTTAGTGAGAATACTCACGTGAGATAATTGGTATATATAAATGAAAAGTATGAACGACAATTTTTCAGTGAAATCGAGAATTTGTCTTTAATGAAAATACTTCCATGGAAGGATTATGACATGTAAACTAAAAAAGTGATTTTGGAAAGATGCCCTTAATATCATTTCATTATTTGAAAGTAAGAATGGTAAACTTTAGCCTAGGGTTGGGTCCAAGAAGGTTCTACCTCATGGGAAGAAGAAAAATGATCTACATTAAGTTTCAATAAAGTGAGTGTTTCCATCATTTTTTTTTACTAAAAGATTTCATTAAAACCGAATAAAGTTAGTTACACCACCAGTCTCCTCTCTCAACGCTAACGAGAACCAATCAGGACAAAACACGTCATCTAAATTTGCTCTTCTACCCGGTTCCTCTTTCCGACCAAAGGATAAGAAAATCCAAAAAAAAAAAAAAACAAAAGAAATCCCCATGGGTAGCAGCTGATCGCGACAAATTATGCGCAAAAGAATTCTTGATCCCATTCCCATCTATTTCATGTTCTTTCTCTTTTTTGATATCTAGTAATGTGGGAGTAAAAGATTGGAGTGCTTTATCCTTTGTTCTCTCTTAAAGCTCTGGTTAAATTACAAGCTTAAGTCTCGTTTGATAACCATTTGGTTTTCGAAAATTAGACTTGAAAGCACCTATAATTTTCTTGGTTTTGTTATCTACCTTCTTTCCATGTTTTAAAAAACCAAGTCAAGTTTTGAAAACTAAAAAAAATAGTTTTGAAAAACTTGCTTTTGTTTTTGGATTTTGACTAGAATTCAAATGTGTAATTAACAAAGATGGAAATCATCCTAAGGAAATTAGGAGAAAACAAACTTAATTTTCAAAAACCAAAAACCAAAACCCAAATGGTGATCAAAACGGAACTTTAGTCATTGAAATTTTAAGTTTGTATTTATTTAGTCTATAAACATTAAAAAAATATTTAATAGGTTCAACTTTAAAAAGTGTTCAATAGGTATTTGAATTTGGATTTTGTGTTTAATAGGTTATTAACGTATTCTATATTTTTTTTTTATTTTATAATTCACAAACCTACTTAATATAAAGTTTGAAAGTTTAAATCTTATATATATATATATATATATATATAGAGGAGGATTTAAACTTTTAATTTTTTGGTTGAGAATACATACCAAACGTTGAATTATACTCACTCAATATATAAATAAATTGAAACTTCAAACATTTATTAGACATTTTTTAAAGGATAATTGTAATGGGTGGCAAAATTAGGGTAAATAATGGCAAATTTAGCAATTTTTTAAAATATTTGTAAATATGGCAAAATTTTTGAATTAATTTTTCATATCTCTGTTTTGCCCTTGGAGCGCGCGCATCTTCGTTTTCTTCTTTCCGGTCGGCGTGGAATTCTCTCCTCTCTTTTTTATTTTGGTAGGTTTGAAAATTTTTTCTATCACTGATAGAATCTATCAGTGATAGAAAGTTAATTCTATTAGTGATAGAAATAGAAGTTTTCTATCACTGATAGAAACACTTTCTATCAGTGATAGAAAGTGTTTCTATCACTGATAGATTCTATCAGTGATAGAAACACTCTCTATCAGTGATAGAAGTTTTATATCACTGATATAATCTATCAGTGATAGAAACACTTTCTATCAGTGATAGAAATCGTCTATCACTGATAGAATTAACTTTCTATCACTGATAGAAGCTTTCTATCACTGATAGAAAACAGTCTCCGAGAAAACGGTAAGGGGAAGTTGAATACGAAGTCATCTTCTCCGACGTCTTTCCGGTACGTGGACGACCGCGAGGTCCGCCATGGCTCGAGTACCTCGCATGTAGAGAGTCATCATTCGTTGCAGTGCCGCCATCGAAACGGCGACGGTGGTCATCTTCACCGTAGTCATCTTCACCGTGGAAATTTGGGAGAAGAACTGATAGAAAGAAATGAGAAGCTAATAAAAAGAAATGAGAAGTTGATAGAAACTTTCATCAGTGATAGAAAACTTTCTATCAGTGATAGAAACTTTATTCTATCAGGGATAGAAATACTTTTTATCAGATAGAAATACTTTCTATCACTTATAGATTCTATTAGTGATAGAAAAACTTTCTATCAGATAGAAAGGGCATTTTAGTAAATACACATTTCAGAACTTAAAATTTTGTCATTTTTGCAAATCTTTCTACCGGCTGCTAAATCTGTATATATTTTGGGCCGGTTTGCTATATTTGCAACCGGCCCTTTTTTAAATTCAAAGACTTAAAAAAAAAAAGTTTGGTACCTATTATATGTTTTAAAGTATAGAGACCTTTGTACTAAACAAAGATACTATATTGTACTAAAAAAAAAAAAGATACTATATACTTTTGTTCGATGATATAATACATCAACTAATTACCAAAACCGTCAACATGAATCTAGTTCGGTAATTGACATGTACCCTCTATCAAAAGATCAAAAGTTCGAATTTTCTACCATAAAACTTGTACTAATGATTAAGAGGTATCTAGTTTAAACAAATGTTAGACTCTTATGTGGAGAAGAAAGAAGAAAAAAAAAACTGTATTTCTTTTTTACCTGTAGGCTGTAGATTGTACAAAAGGAGGAAAGGAGATTTATTAAAAAAAAAAAAAAAAAAAAAAAAAAAAAAAAAATGAAAATGAACATGCACATTGACAAATTCTCAAACTGTCAAACAATGGAGTGCAGGAGCCTATATATATACACACGTATGCATGTCTACTAAAACTCACTATCTGTTGGTTCATTTGCAGTCGGTGACGTTACCATAAAGAATGAGAAGGGTCCTGACGGTTGCTCGATTATGGCTGGCGGTGGCGGTGTTATCGCCGGCCTTCATAAACGGCCTTGCGACGCTTGAGCGGCTGTCTACAAGCAGCGAGTTCTTAACCCAGAAGGAGTTTTGGTTTAACCAGACCCTCGATCACTTCTCTCCTTATGTAAAATCGCCTTCTCCGTTATGCATTTGTTTCTATTTCAATTGGCTTTGTCACATTTAAAGGCTGTTGAAATTGACTCGCGATAATTGTTTTGTGAAGTGTGCTTAGCTTGATTCAGGTTCGTCTGAAATGAACTTGAGGAATTGTAGTGCAGTATGTGCTTGATATAAGTGGCCTTTGCTAAACTTTTGACCTACATGCATTTGCAGTCGGTCTGAAGAATGTATGAGAGTTTATTACTCTGTAAACATGAATTGTTTAATCGTTTGTTGACTTGGTCCCCCTCCATATCTGTTCAACTGTTGAATTATGTATAGTTACAACACGACCTTAGCATTTTGTAATTCAATTCTTTTAGAATTTCTTATATATGTGAATGTGATACTTGTTAGTTCAATTTATTTCGGTTATGCTCATCTTAGGTGCTAATATTTGCAGAACCGTGATAAGTTTCAGCAGCGCTATTTTGAATTCCTCGACTACTTTCGGATACCAGATGGACCGATATTTTTAAGAATCTGTGGTGAAGGCCCATGCAATGGGATACTCAATGATTATCTAAGTGTACGTTCAACGATTATATCTGAAGAGACGTGTATATGATTTTGTGTTGGAATGATGAAATGAGGGTGAATCTGCGGGCATGATATTTATAGGTTGCTTTCGCTAATTAACAGAGTATTCCAGTTCAGTTGGAGTGTATTCCGGTGGCAGAGAATTCTATCTTCTTCTCAACTTTCTTTAGTTATTTGAAGAGGTCATCTCTTTTTTCTTGTTCACTTATGTTGTGCAGGTTTTGGCAAAGAAGTTTGGAGCAGCCATTGTTTCTCTTGAGCATCGCTACTATGGGAAGAGTTCCCCTTTCAAGTCATTGGCGACAAATAACTTGAGATATCTTTCATCCAAGCAAGCTTTGTTTGATTTGGCTATTTTTCGTCAGCATTACCAGGTAATTATTATCCACTTTATAAATCGTTTGTTTGCATGTGTCAAATAACTCGTAATCTAAAATGAAATTATATCTTCTTTTGGAACCATTCTGTTATTGAGAATAGGTGTTGTGCTCTTCTTTCTCAAATTTTATGTAAATTAATGTTTGTCTGTTGGTGATCTACTTGCAGGATTCCTTAAATCTGAAGCTGGACACAAAGAGTGAAAACCCGTGGTTCTTTTTTGGTGTTTCATATCCTGGAGCTCTTAGTGCATGGTTTCAACTTAAGTTTCCCCATTTATCATGTGGAAGTCTTGCAAGCTCTGCTGTTGTTCTTGCCGTCTATAACTTCACTGAATTTGACCAACAGGTGATTCAAATATGATGTTATTGGCTATATGCATTCTTGCTCTTTGATTCAATCACCTTCAGATTCCGTGCAAGAATAACATTCAAGTCTCTCAAACTTTTTTTAATGTGCTCCTCTGGATGATATCCTGCGTTGTCTTGTATATGCAGATTGGTGAGTCTGCTGGTCCAGAGTGCAAGGCTGCTTTACAAGAAACCAATCGAATTATTGAGCAAAGGTTTGCAACAAACAATGAAGAAGTGAAGGCATTGTTTGGTGCGGAAGAGGTTGACTGTCCATATAATCATCTATATTGGGACATTGTATTTGCAGTTCTCATATCTGTCTTCTGATATCTAGCCTGTGTTTACAGATGGAAATAGATGGAGATTTCTTTTATTTCCTCGCAGACGCTGCTGTTATGGCGGTAATTTTCAATTTTTGAAGCCTTTCTGTAAGAATTTTCAGTTCTCAATGTTGGTTATCTTTATTTGTTAAAAATGTGCAGTTTCAATATGGAAATCCAGATACATTGTGCTCTCCTCTTGTTGAAGCAAAGAATGCGGGAGATGATTTAGTGGTACATAGTCTTCTCAGTTCTCACCTATATGCTTTACTTGTTTATAGCCAGTTTTGTTTCCTTATAAAAATGAAGGGAATATATTATATATTAAAAGTAAGAACGAGCAAGAATTGGACAAAAACGATAATTATTGAGGTAATGAAGTGCAATTAGAAGTTCAATCCTTCAAAATCTAGAAGGAATAGTACGAATTTTCTTTAGAAAATAAGCCTACAAAAGAAGCCAGGAAATTAACTTTGTGCCATTCTAAAATCTATCTTCCACTTCCCTAGAAATTTTATTATTCCTCTCTTAATGAAGTGCAATATTCAATCCTTGGAATTCAAGAATAAAGGGACATGATGAACTTCTTATGGAGTGAAGGCAAAAAAATGGAGCCAGAGACAGTCTGTAAATTTATCTTCCACTCTTCCATCAGAAACTTTATTATTGTCCTCTCCTTCGATATGCACCATAGAATACCCATGATGGTGCAATAAAAAAAAGAGCTTTCTTCCCTTTATTTTTTCTCCACTAATACACTCTTCCAGTGAAAAATGATGATAGTTTCTCAGGTTAATTCAAGGTTAAAGCCAATATAAAGCGGAAAGGAAAAGAAAAAAGAGAAGACTTGAAGGTGATAGGTATTGCCACCAAAATAAGTATTAGTCACAAAGAAAACATAGCTACAAGCTCCTTACAACTACTAGGCAAATCCAAGAGGCTAGCTTCTCTCCACTATCATGCTAACTGAAACACAAGATTCTGCTTACCTCACTCATACTATCCTTCCATACTTATATGCACAGAATTCTACTCTTGATTAACTTTTGGGTCCATTACCCTTTTTACCCTCTCTCATAAACTCACTATTGGGACCCTAACATGACCCTGGTCCAAAAAACACGTCTTCAAGCTTGAAATTTGAAAATTGGCCTTTCATGGTTTCTAAATCTTCCCACAGCCTCTAAATCTGGTAGGTTCTTCCATTGAACTAGAATGGAAAACTTGCTCCAGTTCCACGTTCCGTTGCAGATTCACCAAAATGAGGATGAATAGGCCACTTAACAATCTTGTTGGGACTAAATACTATTGCTAATAAGGTCAAATTTTCAAATAAACCATATTTTGCCTATACAAATTAGTGGCTTTCTTCGTTTGAGTTTGGGCTTTCACCACATGGTCCTTCACCACATCAAGAGTTAAATCACTGTCATGGAGTTGCTGACCTATTGCTGAATTAGGAGTCCTTTGACCACCGTGGTGTAGTTGGTGGTGGGGCTGACCGTGAACAACTTGAAACATTGATACTCAGCTTAGCTTTGCTTAGCCATTGATGTCATTATTTTGGTTTCTCATTGCCGAAACATCTGAGATAGGATTTGGAACATTGACAACCTTCGATGGGCCATTGGTATACCATATGCTTGTGTGCGATTAGGTACCTTGAAGACAAAATAACTCTATCTAGAAATTACTTAAGAAGACCTTGTCCTTGTTGCAGATATTATATTTTGAAACTCATGCAATTTCACTATATCCTTAATGAAAGCTATAGTGGGGACCTTTTTGTGAATGGATGATAAAAAGGGTCAAAATGGTGTATTTTTTCATTCTATCTATTACTGCAAAGATGGTGTCAAATTCCTTGGTTTTGGGAAGCCTTTCGACAAAACCCATGATTAAGTCATCCTAAACACGTTCCAATAGGCAGCAGATTCAGAGGCTTGCTGGAGAAAGGGCCAGGCTTTTGTTTTGCTGACAGATAGTGCACTCTGCCACATACTTTTCTGCATCACCTTTCGTCTGTTGCCAATACAGTTCACCTTTCGACAAAACCCATGATTAAGTCATCCTAAACACGTTCCAATAGGCAGCAGATTCAGAGGCTTGCTGGAGAAAGGGCCAGGCTTTTGTTTTGCTGACAGATAGTGCACTCTGCCACATACTTTTCTGCATCACCTTTCGTCTGTTGCCAATACAGTTCACTTTTAAAACTTCTATAGATCCTCAAAAAGACACAAATGTCCTCCCAATGCCGAAGTATGAGAACAGGAAAAATTGACGGAATCAGGGGAGAATTTGGGGATTGCCAATTCACCTTTGTACAGTAGAGTACCTTGGTGGAGTGAGAATTTTGGGCAGTCATCCAGGTCAGTGAGAAGCTTTCGCTTAATGGTGGTCAAATAGGGATCTGTACTACTTGTTCAACTGCGGCTCAAGTGTCCATCAAGGTTGGTAACTTCTCACACGTATTTGGTAAACCTCTTGCCTAATGACAATTGATTCTAAGTAGCTTTATCGAGATCAGATCCATAAAAAGTTGTTTCCTTGTCAAAGAAAAACTATTTTCCTGAGGACTTCCTACACTGATGCTATGTTAGATCACCATTAAGCTCAAAGCTCTAGATAAGTTCTCAATAGGTCTTAGATTTTAGAGCACTAATTGTGACCCAACTAGTAGCATAGTAGATTTATCTGTCAAGAGACTATCAATAGATTCTTGAAGTGTTCGCATTGGCCTCTGGTTTGCCACCCTGGATGTTCTATGGCCATGCTGAAGTGTTCAAGGAGGGGACATCTCCCATTCACTTAGGACCATAACGATTAAAAGGATGAGATAGAAAAATTGGTGGAAGGAATGCTAGCTGCTGGCTGTTTTATTTTGGGTTCTGTCCGTTGCCTGCAGTCAATTAGGTAGTTCGCTGTAGCTGACCTTTGGGTGTTCTCTAGCATCAGCAAAACCACCGCCACAATCTTCCTGAGATGTTTCAGTGTCCTCTCCAACCCGGTTAAGTGTTACATATCAAACCACTACTCAGACTCCCACACATGCCTCCGCTTTCTTCCTTACCATTAGGCCCTACTGCTCTAGAACCAAATGATTCATTTTTATGCCACTTCGGTGGTCTGTACAGTAAAATATTATTGGGAAAAAAATGATGAAAAATAAAAATATAAAGAGCTTCAAGTACAAGAAAGGTGATGGCCTAAGGCCTTTTGAAAAGGCCACAGAATTTAGTTATCACCTTCTGCTTGCCTATCACTAACCTTGTATACTTTTTTCTATCCCCAAGCAATCATATCAAACTCTGTCCTGTCCGACAGTAAATCTCCCTGTTTAGCCCCTCCTAGCATAGCTGCCAAATTTGGTTGGTCTATAGAGAGTTGCTGCTTGAAGGTTTAACCTAAAAGTTAAGCCAACCATGTCAAACAAGTTACCCTTCTATAAATCAAAAAAATGAACCCATGCAAAATATATGATTCCTGAATCCCATTTATATTGCAGTGTCCTTTAAACGAAACTCTTTTTTTATTCTTTTTGTAAGGACAACCTTCTCAACCCTACTAAATTTGGTTGCCAAGGAAACACATAGAATATTAAATCTTAGGGAGGTGACCACCATGAATTGAACCCATTCTCGCTAAGCCCTTTGATTAAATGGACCTGTTTTAAGGATAATCTACGAGTTTCTGCCCTGCTCATAACATGCATGTTTGCAGATACATACATTATATTTATGAACTTTTCTCAGACATCTTACATTTTGAATGGCATATTTTCTCCTCCAGGATGCCTATGCCAAATATGTTAAAGATTATTTCATTGGAACTTTTGGTTCTAAAGTTCAGACTTACAATCAGAAACACTTAAAGAACACCACTCTGGGTGAAGATAGTGCCGACCGGTTGTGGTGGTTTCAAGTTTGTACTGAAGTTGCATATTTCCAGGTTGCACCTGCAAATGATAGCATACGATCCTCCAAAGTTGATTTAAGGTATCCTTCCGGTCTCCACTTCATGGATTGCATGCTTTTGATCAGTGAATTCCTATCACATTTCCATGTTCTCTTTTTTGCTGTGATTTATAAATAGCTCATATAATGACAGATATCATCTGGATCTTTGCAAGAATGTTTTTGGAGAGGGCATTTATCCTGATGTAGCCACAACAAATATCTACTATGGAGGTACAAAAATCGCTGGTGGGTACTTGGACTTCTTTTCTGGCTACCTCTACTTCACTTTAGTTTATTATATAATGGGTTCTATGCTCTAAACTCTTAGAAGTCAGTCACTTTCATTTTCATCCCTGTAATTTCTTCTTATTTTTAGTAATTCAAATCAAAGCACTCTTTGCATTGCCTGTGGATAAGCTTAATCTTTCAGTAACTGACTCTGGTTATTTTGCCATAAACAAGGCAGTGTTGAGTCTTATTATCTTTACTGTCTTATGAAAATGGAATTCCTTTTGCAGGTTCAAAAATTGTTTTTACAAACGGTTCACAGGACCCTTGGCGTCATGCATCCAAGCAAATATCATCTCCAGACAGTGAGTGTTGAATTGTTTTGACCCCTAATATTCTTATACTCTCAGTTGCTTTGTGGTTTTGCCTAGAAGAGTTTTTGTTGCATCTAAGGATTTTCATTGGTTCTGTTTAATCATGTCAAGAAGATTTTACGTACATGAATGACCATTTATTTAGGCTTGTTCACAATGTTATTTACGATTCTTCTTCATATTTTCTTTCTTACCTTTTTTTAATATATATAGTGTTATTTTATCTCAGTGCCATCGTACCTCATGACATGTCACAACTGTGGCCATGGAACTGATTTGCGAGGATGTCCTCAATCCCCACCAAATATTGAAGGTATGTAAAGATCTTCCTTTATATCCTTCTCTTTATATCCTTCTCTTCCTTCTGTTTACAAATCGTAAGACCGGATTTTGAGCATTGAGATTTCTGGAAGTCAATTTCCATCTCATATATAGACCTTCCAACCTTTTATTTGGTAGTCAATCAAATGTATGTTCATATGAAATTTGACTCTCAGACTTATGTTAAATGTGAAGCTTGCAATTCACTTTAAAAATGCCTCTCTTATTTTCGCCTCCTGTTGGATCAGTTTTGCATGCCTGTTTCTGACCTCGCACCCTATCTTTATCTTTCTGAAGCAGCCCTGTACATGCATCTCCTCAAAGACTACATTGTTTTTATATCCTACGTATATACTTCCAAGTCTATATATATAGATAGATATATTTATTACTAAGTTCCGAGAAACACCTTTGCTTAAATTCCTTGAGATTGGATTTCAAGTTACAAAGTTGGACAGTCTGATTTTACTCCTGTATTTGTTGTCGCCATGATTAAATTTTAATGATCAGTATCCGTTTCTGTTAGGCCACCAATTAAGAATGTCTATGTTCGAAAGAATAAATGGGGAGAGAGAAGGATCATTGTGGGAAGAGATAATTAAGTGTATTGGGCTGTTAGTATTCTGTTCTTTACTATTTTTGGGCAATATTAATAGGAGCGTAATCCTATGTCTAGAATATTAGGATCTTGGGGATGGCAAGAGTCTGGAGTCTTAAATAACACAGTGATGTAACAGTCTATATAAGAAAGGAGTCTAGGAAGGTGAAGGGTATCAAAAAGTACAGTGTAAAGACATTAGTCTTGGAGAGATTTCAACCCTCTCAATCTGGTTGAACCAATATAAGTATCTATTCAGAAAATTCTTAGAACTTTGGAAGGGAAACCTTACAAATTGGTATCAGAGCCAAACCTGGGCAGATTGGGCAAGATGGTACAAAAGAAGATGGAGGAAAGGTTGGAGGCGACGGACCAGGTTTTGGAAGATCTGCAATCAAAAGTCCAAAAAATTCCAGTCCTGGAACAATCCGTTGAACACATCAGTAAAGGCATGGATAAGATAGCTGCAATGATCGAAGAGACTCAGAAGAAAATGGCTGCATTGGTACTGGGAAAATGGGAAGACAAGCATCAAGCCTCGTCGTCAAAGCAGAAGGAAAGAATGGAAGAAGCGGAGTCTGAAGAAGAAGATCCGTACCTGCTGGAAGAAACCACACAACAGCGTGGAAAATTCAAGAAAGTTGAAATGCCAATATTTTCAGGAGAACATCCGGATGCTTGGTTTTTTCGAGCAGAGAAATATTTTCAGATCCATCAATTAACAGACAAGGAGAAAATGACCGTGGCAATAGTCAGCTTCGAAGGAGAAGCCCTTTCGTGGTACCGATGGGCCATGAATCGTCAGAAGTTTAAAAGTTGGGAAGATATGAGAGAAAGGATGCTCGATAGGTTTATGCCAGTCCAAGAAGGGTCCCCATGTGCGAAGTTTTTGGCCATAAAACAGCGAGGCACCGTTATGGAATTTCGCCAAGAATTCGAGGAACTTGCCGCACCAATCCCGGAAATCGCGGAGGAAGTTTTGGAAAGTACGTTTCTCAACGGATTAAATCCGTTACTTAAGGCCGAAGTAAGATGCTTGAGTCCTCAGGGCCTCGAACAAATAATGAAGGCGGCCCAACTAATTGAAGACCGAAACATTGCGTGGGAAGTCGGCAGGGATCAAAGGAGCGCCGCAGGCCAATCCAAGATGCACTACAAAAGCCTCGATCATGGCAAGATACGATCAATTCTTCTCGCCGAGAAAAACACTCCTCCTCCAAAAGGGCCAAGTTACAAGAGGTTGACCGACGCGGAGTTTCAGAGAAAAAAAGAAAAAGGGCTATGCTACTGCTGTGATGAAAAATACACGGTAGGACATAGATGCAAAAGCAAGGAGCTGAGAATAATGTTGGTCCATGATGAAGAAGACCTGGATGAAATGGAAATAGATGAAGACAACCCAACTATGGATGAAATGCAGGGAATAGAGGAAGAACAAGCGGCAGAATTATCCATCAATACCGTGGTAGGATTCTCTTCCCCGGGAACAATGAAACTAAAGGGGGTAATTGGTGAAACGGAATGTGTAACTTTGATAGATTGTGGGGCCACTCACAATTTCATATCCCAAGAAATCGTGAACCAACTCCAAATACCAGTAACTGAAACCGGAAGTTACCGCGTAATCATGGGATCAGGAGTGGCGTTCAGAGGAATGGGAGTGTGCAAGCAAGTCTCGGTTCAAATACAAGGGCGGATAATTACAGAAGATTTTTTACCAATCACGTTGGGAGGCCTTGATCTGGTGCTTGGGATGCAGTGGTTACGAACACTTGGCTCAATGGTAGTCAACTGGAGACATCTGACTATGACCTATTTCCAGAACAATGAACGAGTAAGGCTACGAGGAGATCCAGCCTTGACCAAGGCAAACATATCTTTCAAGCGATTGTCCAAGGGATGGCAGGCCGGAGACCAAGGATACATGATCGAAATGAGGGCATTCAATGTAGAGAGCATAGAAGACGAAGGCTCAGGGGGAGCATTAATCCGCAACCTGCCAACAAAAATCAGAGAGATAATATCCAAGCACAGCAAGATTTTTGAGGCCCCAAAGAAGCTTCCCCCACACCGCAAGATTGATCATAGAATTCCACTCAAGGAGGGGCAGAACCCCATTAATGTCCGACCCTACAGGTACTCCTATCACCAAAAGAATGAGATAGAAAAATTGGTAAATGACATGCTGATTACAGGACTCATACAACCAAGTGTTAGTCCTTTTTCAAGCCCGGTTTTACTAGTTAAAAAGAAAGATGGAAGTTGGCGATTTTGCGTAGATTACCGAGCCCTTAACAATGTCACCATACCAGATAAGTTTCCTATCCCAGTCATAGAAGAGCTACTAGATGAGTTGCAAGGAGCACGATTTTTTTCAAAAATAGATCTCAAGTCCGGATATCATCAGATAAGAGTCCACGGTGAGGATATTCCGAAAACAGCTTTTCGAACTCATGAAGGCCACTATGAGTTTTTGGTAATGCCATTCGGCTTAACCAATGCACCGACAACATTCCAATCATTGATGAATCAGGTTTTTAAACCCTTTCTGCGCAAATTTGTATTGGTGTTTTTTGACGATATTCTTGTCTACAGTAAGAATTTAGCAACTCATCAAGAACACCTCGAGATGGTATTCAAAGTCTTAGAAGACCATTCACTTAGAGCAAATCTCAAGAAATGCCAATTTGCGCAACGCCGAATTGAGTATCTTGGACATTGGGTGTCAGAGGAGGGAGTGGAAGCAGATGGAGAAAAAGTCAAGGCAATGATGCAGTGGCCGGTACCTTCAAATCTAAAGGAACTCAGGGGATTCCTTGGACTAACTGGATACTATCGACGGTTTGTTAAAAATTATGGGGAAATCGCCGCACCATTAACACAACTCCTCAAAAAAAGATGCGTTCGACTGGAATGAAATGGCGACAGCAGCATTTGAAAGATTGAAGAATGCCATGACAACTCTTCCAGTGCTAGCACTCCCAGATTTTAGTATTCCTTTTACTGTCGAAACGGATGCTTCAGGGGTTGGATTGGGAGCTGTCCTAAGCCAAAAACAACGACCCATTGCATATTATAGTCATACACTGTCAGCACAAGCAAGGGCCAAGTCAGTATACGAGCGAGAGTTAATGGCGATTGTGTTAGCAATCCAAAGATGGAGACCCTATTTGCTAGGACAGAAGTTCTTGGTCCGGACGGATCAAAAAGCACTTCGAAGTCTTCTAGAACAAAGGGAGGTGCAACCTGAGTTCCAAAGGTGGTTGGCAAAACTGCTGGGATATGATTTTGAAATTCAATATCGTCCGGGACCAGAAAACAAGGTGGCCGATGCTCTTTCTAGACAACCACAGTCTCCGCAATTGGCTTCTATAGTCATACCACCTATTCTCAATATTGAAGAGATCAAGAAGGAAGTACGGGAAGATCACCATTTGAATGGAGTCATTACCAAGCTAAAAGAAGATCCTGACAGCATGCCCAAATTCTCTTGGCACCAAGAAACGCTGATGTACAAGGACAGGTTAGTAATTGCACAAAACTCCTCTCTTAAGAAGTCAATCTTACAGACGTACCATGACTCGGTTGTTGGGGGACATTCGGGGTTCTTACGAACCTATAAAAGATTGACTAATGAGCTTTATTGGGTGGGCATGAAGGCTGATGTCAAGGAATATGTAGAAAAGTGTGTAGTCTGCCAAAGGAATAAAGCCCAATCGGTGTCTCCGGCTGGTTTATTACAACCACTACCTATCCCTGAAAGAATTTGGGAAGAAATATCACTGGACTTTGTGGAAGGGTTGCCCAGATCATCCGGATTCGATACCATCCTGGTGGTAGTTGACCGACTAAGCAAGTACGGCCATTTTATACCAATAAGTCATCCATTTACAGCAAAGACAGTGGCAACTGTATTCATTAAGGAAATCGTACGGCTACATGGTTTTCCTAAAGCAATAGTCTCAGATCGGGATAGGGTGTTTATAAGCCATTTTTGGGAAGAACTTTTTCGACTCCATGATACAAGGTTGAATCGAAGCACGGTATATCACCCACAGTCTGATGGGCAAACCGAAAGAGTAAATCGATGTTTAGAAACATATTTGAGATGTTTTTGTGGGGAAAAACCAAAGACATGGAGTAATTGGGTAATTTGGGCGGAATATTGGTACAACACCACGTACCAAGTGTCCATCAACACAACGCCTTTTCAAATTGTCTATGGGAGACCACCTCCTCCCCTAGTAAGCTATGGAAGTAAAAAAACAGCAAACGCTAATCTGGAACAGCAGTTATTGGAACGTGACACCATGATAGAAGCCCTGAAAATTCAGTTAAATTTAGCCCAAGAGAGGATGAAGAAGCAAGCGGACAAAGGAAGAAGAGATGTGGAGTTCCAAGAAGGAGATTGGGTGTACTTAAAAATAAGACCCTACAGGCAAAACTCTTTGGCCAAAAGAAGAAATGACAAGCTATCACCAAAGTACTTTGGGCCCTATCAAATTAAGGCAAGAGTAGGAAAAGTAGCTTATCGATTGCTGCTGCCCGAGGATGCCACCATTCATCCAGTTTTCCATATTTCTCAACTAAAGAAGGCTTTGGGTGATCCAACGGAAAAACATCCTTTTCCATTCAAAGTCAACCAAAATTTTGAATGGGAAGCTGAACCAGAAGAGATTTTTGCAGCAAGAATCAATAAAGACTCTGGGGAAACTGAAGTGTTGGTTGCTTGGAAGCATCTTCCAGAATTTGAGGCTACTTGGGAACTCGTGTCAGATCTGAAGCAGCAATTTCCAGATTTTCACCTTGAGGACAAGGTGTCTTTAAGCCCGGAGGAATTTGTTAGGCCACCAATTAAGAATGTCTATGTTCGAAAGAATAAATGGGGAGAGAGAAGGATCATTGTGGGAAGAGATAATTAAGTGTATTGGGCTGTTAGTAGTCTGTTCTTTACTATTTTTGGGCAATATTAATAGGAGCGTAATCCTATGTCTAGAATATTAGGATCTTGGGGATGGCAAGAGTCTGGAGTCTTAAATAACACAGTGATGTAACAGTCTATATAAGAAAGGAGTCTAGGAAGGTGAAGGGTATCAAAAAGTACAGTGTAAAGACATTAGTCTTGGAGAGATTTCAACCCTCTCAATCTGGTTGAACCAATATAAGTATCTATTCAGAAAATTCTTAGAACTTTGTAAGGGAACCTTACAGTTTCCTACCTTTATTTTCTGTCAACATTGTTTTTCATATAGCCAACTTTAAACATTGCTTATTTGTTAAAGTATTCTTTTCTAAAATTGAAGGTTTGTCCCTACTGGTTCATTTTCCTGCCCCTGCATATTTTAAACTAAGGAACACTCCTTTTCTCATGATGCTTAAATTTTAGTCTTAGAATCCAAGCTTTTGACTGAATGCATGACGTACATTTATGTGTGGATTTGGATATTAATGTAATTCATGAAATCTGATATGTGAAACCATTATTAATAGTAATGCATGTCACGCGTGTTAATTCACCTGCTAAATTCATGATTTCTTACTCTACTTGTCACCTACAATGTCACTAAATTTACAGGGATGGAAATAACAAAACTTCTTACTCTATTAAATCACTACTAAATTCAAAAACTCAAGTACCTAAGTGGATATGTTAGAGTATATTTAATCTTTTTGTACATAGACAAACAAAACCAAATCATATTGTCCATCTAAATAAGACTGAACCAGACCAGACCTATGTGCAATCTACTTGTTCCTCCATGGCATTTGTAGATATGCTGCATCCTCTGAATGTGATCTGTCTGTCTGTGTGTGTCTTCAGGTGATGCTCAGAACTGTAGCTCCCCTGATGTAGTTTACAAAGTTAGGCAGCAGTTAGTGGAAAAGATGGACCTTTGGCTGTCAGAGTGCCAAGTCTCTATTGATAGGAAATCTGTTTGAAGCTCAACAACCAATCTCTCATGCTTAAGCTTTGACTGCTAAAATCACACTCTGTAGCCTATCATAATCTGTATGTGTTATCCTTAAATAGATGTTTATTTGCCCATTAAGGACATACCATCCTACTCTGCTCACTTCTGATCAAACTATGTGGACATTTATGTAATTATGTAGCATATTTAAATAATGGATGGAATTTGAATAGATCTCTTTTCTTGACCATAGTCATTAACTATAAAAAATTATGAAATTAACTATGTTGTTTCTTTTTATATAATCTATAAATTATTAATATTTTCTATATTAAAATTCATATCGTCGTAGTTATAAGTTATTATTTAAATATTAAAAAAAAAAAGCCCTTTCTTAACACATTTACTAACAATATTTCTAGTTGTATTATATTACTTCTTTAAAATTAAAGGCTTGCTATATTTTGATCCCTTAAATTATAAATATAATATTTTAGTCTCTTATATAAAAATCATCGTCAGATTTAGTTAAATTATTTTTATTAATTATTAAGTCAATAGTTTGTGTGGGTATACTTTATTTATTCACTTATTAGATGATTAGTTTTTTTTCTTTTTCCTTTGATTATTCTTCTAGTAGTGCTTTTCTTTTTCCTTTGATTATTCTTCTAGTAGTGCTTTTCTTTTTCCTTTGATTATTCTTCTAGTAGTGCTTTCAATATAACAATTTCTTTTTTCTCTCTTGAGATTTCAATATATAACAATTTTGGTTAAAAGATTTCTTTTTTTTTTCTGCACCTCAACTATTCTCTCTCCGTCTAAAAATGCAATGATGTGAACAAAGAGGAATAGTGTCTATTTATTCATAGAAATATCATGATATTAGAGACTTGATCATTATAGAAGTGCAGAAATTAAATTAAAAGTATGAAGAACCAAATAACAAGGATTAGAACTATGATTTAACTTAGTTATAGCAGCTCAATACGCTTCGCGCTTTCAAAAATACTGCACAAGAAGGATTATCATTGCAGAAAAAAGATGAAATCTAGATAATAACAAACAGCTAAGCTACAGTTTCCATTTGTAATCGTTTACATCCCTTTCAATTCTAAGACAAAGAACCCTTTCAGTTTCAACAAAAGCCTCTCCATAAACCAACTGAAGGGACAAGGAAGAACATAGCTCCGCCGCAGCAAAATTGGAATCTCACAATAGAAGAAAACCTTTGCTTTGCTACTTTAAATATGTAGATGAAACCCAGAGTAAGATATAGGTTATTAATGAAGTGGTTACTTCAAAGCCTCTCAATCCTTTTATCACAGGGGGGATCACAGATACCATCAAAAAGGTTCCCAACAGCCATGAGAATATGAAAGCTCCAGCCCTGCACCATTAAAAAACTCAACATAAATCAAATCCAGTTATACTCTCAGATACCATAAAATTATGTTCTATATGTTGCAGGAAAGAAGAGTAACCAGCTACTCAACAAAAAACACGATCTGTATTCTATTGATATTTATGTTCTATCGTAAAGTTCAAAAGAGAAATGAGATAAATATTCTAGACATACCCATAAAGGAATGCTCGGAGTTTGCTCTTCAGTCGATCGTGTATGAAATAAAAGGTAGCTATGAGTGATAAAGCAACCTGAAGGGTTGGGCCTTCCTCAGTTGGAAAGAGAATGGTGAGAACTCCAAGAACTAAAAACGCAATTGATGACTTGATTATGAACTTTGTAGATGGTGTTTGGAACCTGCTCCTTATAGCCTGCACAACCCGAGACTGATTGACTTCCCTCATCTTTTTCTTGATGTCAATTTTTGGGTTCTTTCTGTCATAAAATTTTTGCATAATAATTTTATCATGAGCTGATTCAATGGCATCAACACTTTCTTTGTGCCCTGCGTATCTATGAATGAGGAAGTTTCTGGCCGCTTGAATTTCATCTTCTGATGCTTCCTTACTTATGCCAAGCCGTTTGTATGGATCCCTTACATGAATTCGAGGGAATACAGCTGCACTAGCAGAGAAAGTCAAGAAGGAAGCTTAGAGATGAGCTAAGCTAATTTGAGAAAAATGTCATGAGGGAAATTGTGTTGATGAATAAATCTTATGAGTCAAAATAGAATGTGGAGTTTGTTTAATACAAGTCCAGTAAATATTGACATCATCCATGTTTCAGATCCCAATGATCAAAGTTTTAATCCATAGAGAGAGTGAATCAATAGTTCGTAAATAAATAGTTCATATAAAAATAATAAAAAAAAAAGTTCATATAAATAAATAAATCGGAGAAATAAATTTTTGGCCATGAATAAACCTTTTACAAATATTTTGATCCTAAGTTTTCTCAGATCTGACTAGTTTAACCCTTGAGGGTTGTAAATCAGTCTAAATGGTCCCCCCTTATTGCTAATTTTCTGTTAGCTAACAACACCAAGCTTGTTGAACATTTTTTCAATTAACTTTGTAATATTAATGATACTGACACAACATAAAAGAACTTAAGTTCGAATTTTTCTATTGCTTATTTGACAAAAACTATATTTTTACTAATATAATTTGTAAACAAAAAAGTTTCTTTTCTTCCTCCCCTTGATTTACCTTCCTTCTCTCTCTACCTTGGTTCCTTCTCTTCTTCTTCTTCCCCACATTCTCTTTATCTCCCCTCATCTCTTTTTGTTACTATGGAAAATGAGAGTTTCAATTTCTTTTTTAGCAAATTGAACCTAGCTCAACTCATTAAGATATATATCCTTAGCCAAGAGGTCAAATGTTCAAATCTCCCGCTCCATGTCGTTGAACTAAAAAAAGAAAAGAGTTTCCTTGTGTAGTAAAAAAGTTATTTTACTAATTTCTTTACACTTTTTTTTTTAGGAAAACTTTTCCTTCCTATTCTTGATTTACCTTTCTTCTCTTTCGTCTTTCCTTTGATTACCTCTCTCCTTCTTCCCCAATCCCTTTACCACCCCCAGGTTGTTTTTTGTTATTATGGCTAATAGAAAAACCATTGTGGGTTGGCCCTAATGGTCAATGAGGGCCATAGAAAAAATAAAGGGCTTAGAGGGAATGGGTTCAATCCATGGTGGCCACCTATCTAGGATATTTAATATCCTACGAGTTTCCTTGGCAACCAAATAGGGACATTTACGTGCAACAAAAGGGCTCCAACCATCTAATCTGATAATGTGTTAGATAGAGTCCAGAAGACTGAAAACCTATACTCTACTGTTGGCACAATTACCATAAGGAATGTTTTTGTTTTAATAAAATACCGAGCTGTCATTGAGGAAAAATGAAAAAAACATAAGGGCATACAAAAAAAAGAGCCCACAAAGGAGGAGGCCAACTTAAGGAACAATCTCCAATCCAACAAAATAATACCTAGCGAGTAGCGAGTAATTACAAAACAGCTCAGACACTGAGACCCACAAGGACACATTAAATCTAACTAGAGACTACACATCCCCTGCTGAGCTCTCCAAACCACATAGCATAAGGAATATTTTGTACATCAGAAAGGCCCCAACTTTTAATTTGCCCTTTCAAGCCACATAGCTTATTATCTATACCATTTCAACAAGGGAATAAGAACATTACCTGCAGAATCATTTGCAAAATCTCCGGAAGCATCAAATGCACACTTAGTGGTGTGTCGAATCTGAAGAGTTTTGCATTTAAGAGCAGGACCCGACCAGTAACTTCTGCATTAGAAAACAAGGTAAGTGAATGATGAATTGGAAAGACCACATCACAACAATAACGTGTATTAGTGAGCAGAACCTTTTGAGATATTGCAAATCAATATTTTCTTTAAAGTTCCCATTGGGAAAAGATGAAACCAGGTCACGTGGAATCCTTGGACTAGGTCTCAGAAGACAACATTTTGAGGGTTTGCCACTCAATCCCGACAAAATCATCATATGAAATTTCTGTCCTTAGTGGCGCACGGTATCACTAATATGTTTATATTCTCCAAGCCACAGAATCAGCAGCTGAAATTTTTTTAAAATCACTGTATTAGATATACTTTGAATAGGACGATTAACAAACAGAAACCATAAAAATTGAGCAAAATAAAATAGAAAATACCACTCTATAAGAATCCGACGATCAGTTATACATTAGGATTAGCAGAGTTTAGGCACCAGTAAACAAGAAGAAGATAATTAGTATGCTATATAGATTATTGTCCAATATTCAGCCATGGAGAAACGAGGTTCTTAAAGTCTCTCTTGAATTATGTATATAATGAAATTAGCAAATAGATTCATAGTGGCTATCTAAATATCCTACCAACTTTCCTATGTCAAATGTTGTGGAGCCAAACAATTCCACCATCCATTTGCTCAGTTAGAGAGACTTCAATGTGGCCAAACACTACAGTTACTGGGGAAAAAGAATATGAAAAAGAGTCGGACGTTTGGTTTATTTAAATTAGTAGACATTTTATCAAAAAAATTAAATTAGTAGACATACGTGTTTTCTCCCCTTCTTCAAAGTGATGGCCTGAGATTAATTTAAAATTTAAAAACTAAAAATAAAAAATTCTCCCAACTCTCCATTTCCAATCGTCAGTAATTGGTCCTCTTTTTCAGTCACCAAAATTGTTTGTGAAGAACAGAGCAAAGAGAAAATGCAAAGAGAAGGCAGTAGAATATATTCGTTTATATTCTCCCTTCGGAGCCCATTTTGATAAAATTTTCAACCCGCAATCAAATCTTTCTAAATAAAAATACATTCCACTTTCAGAATCCAACATACGAGCCAGAGAATGAAGTTAAGAGAGCTTAAACCCATTCAACCAATCAAAGGAAATGCCACACTGAGCGTTAACTGATTCTAAGAGTACAGAAGAGGAAATTATGCGATAGATGATGAAGCAGTAGTAAATTACGGCAGAACTTGTTAAAATTCTCATAGTTCACCACCCAAAATCAACCTCAAAAAACACACGAAATCAAATGAAGCTCAAAACCCAAAAAGAAAAAGGGAAAAAAAACAGATTGGAAGAAGAACCTCATCAGTGGAAGTGCAAGGCGGTCCGATAGCAAAAGCTTGAGCTGGGTCGATCTCAAATGTTGTGCAAAAGGATAGGGAAGACGCTGACCTAGAGCTTTTGGAGTGCGCTACTAAATCAGTAAACCCTGCTCTATCAGTATTACGAGAACCCAATTAAGAAAATGTCTGTAACGAAATTAAAACGAAAAACAAAAATCATATTTTGATATTAAAAATTTCAGATGAACGTGAATTCCAAAGGCATTGCCCGTTATTTATTTATTTATTTATTTATTTTTTTCATTTTTAAGTTCAGCTAGTGGGATGGAGGAGATTTGAATATGTGGAGAAGACATATGTCTTAATCTATGGAGTGTCGAGTTAAAAGTAGGTTTTAAGTTCCATTAGATGGCAATTTCTTCATTGTAAATAATAGTAATAGATGTCAATCTAGGTATAGGTTTGTTAAGACCTTATATCCTGGTCTACAGGTTCGAATTCCTACCCCTACAAATGATTGAATTTAAAAGATCTAATGGATAAGTCCAATCCAACCTAGCTGTGAAATATATTAATTGGGTTCGTTTTAATCATTTATATCAATCCTTTTAAACCAGCAAAGGAATCAATAAAAAAAAAAAAAAAAACAAACAAACAACAACTACTACTACCCTCAACTCAAATTGTAGCAACATGAAGCCAGAATTGCTGGTAATCTTTGGCTAACCATATACTAATGGTCCGTTTAAAACTAAAAACATGTCCTCTATTTTTATTTAGACGTTTTTATGTAATTTTGTTTTTCCTTCGAAACTCTAGCAAATAAACAATTTTTATTTGGAAAACATATAAGATTCGTCATTGCAAAAATGATAAGGGTGCTCCTCAAAAAAAAAATGATAAGGGTGACGGATAGGGAGTTGGTTGTAACTAAGATACATTTTTCATCTCTAAAGAATGGATGAATTTATTTATGATATTTAACTCCAAATTTTGAGCAAGTTTCTTATGCCTAAACCCAAGTTTAGGAATTTTGAAGTGTTGGTATAGAAGAAATAGAAGAACTTCTCAAGCACGAGATAGGCATTTGAGATCTCGAGCTAGCAATTGTTAAAAAATTTTGGTTAAAAGCTAGAGAGAATTTTAATCACTATCATGTATCAAATTTTGATTTTAGTTTTATTTTACCAAGTTCTCAAATATATCATTTATCCTTGAAGTTTCGAAAATCCATATTTCCATTATAAGTTTTCGTTAACATGTCCGTTTTTATCCACATTTTCAAATGTTCGATATAATATTAGTGGAAAAAAAAAGGAAAAATTCTAATAAATCTAAACACTATTCTTTCAGTTAAAAACGTCTTTTTATAAAGTCTCAGCATCCTGACCAACTAATACATACCTCAACTTATCTAATGTGATGGCTATTACATCTAGTTGCATCAGAAATTCCATTATTCTAAACCTCAAGTAATTTGAGCTACAAGCACTTTTCCAACACTCTCAAAAGTCATTTCAAACTACACGCTAGTTTTAGCAATTTTTGTCTCTACACATGGCAACACAACGTTGGGCAAATGATGGTTTGTTTTTCTTATGAGTTCAAATCTTGAAGAACCAAGTTTGCAGCATTACGACCAGGTGCCCCCATCACACCACCCCCAGGATGGGCACCACTTCCACACAAATACAGCCCCTTCACTGGAGTTCTATAATTTGACCTGAATTTTGACAAGCCCCAGAGGAACATTCAAAGTTCAAACCACAAATTTATAGGGTAGGTAGGCAAGTCCATTTTAACTTTAAATCTCCAATATTATTTCGTTTAAGACTAACTTACCATCCTTTAACTGGCCGCAAAAGGAAGAGCGAATCCAATCCCATGGAGCCATGAAAGATATTCCCTCCTGCAAAAGGAAATTTTGACATGATCTTGAGTTATGAACTTTATAGAAGAGCCTGTAATTTTTTATAAGTGAATAGAAGTCACTCCAAAGGCCAGTTAGTGAATTATAGAGAGGACTTCCACTTAAGGACATTGTACTCTCATAATAAAACATATGCCGACCAGAGCAACTACAAACTTTTGCAGATTGAGACTGTGAGGCTCGAACCCTCGAGGATATGTTTGGAAGTAATCTTGGCCTTGCCAAAAAAACACTTTTGCTGTGACCAAAAATACTTCTTAGTCAAGGTTTGAAGTTACACAAAAATGTTTTTGAAAAAGAAACTCCTTTTTAGTGTTCTGTGAGGAAACACTTTAAGCAAAGAAAAACACTTTTGTCTCCTTAGAACTCAAGGAGACAGATGTAAACCTATAGAACAGATCCTGTTCAAGTAAGCTCGTGCAAAGAAAAACACTTTTAAAAGAGTAGAACCAAACACTAAGGGCTTTGTTATTAAGCATTTTTACGAAAATAGTATAAAGTAACTTTACTAAAAAAGATGAGTAGGAAGAATTGAAGACTGCAGATAACAAATAATTAGGAAACTACGATAGTCCTGTGATAATTCCAGTTTGTTTCCGAATTAGTGTGTTTAGCAAGCCTTCTGAAAAAAAAATGTATTTTAAAATAAAACACCTATTACATAAACACTCTTGGAAGAAAAATAGTTAAATGTTTCCTCACGAGCACTGTATAAGTGCTTTTTATACATTTTTTTAATTTCTCAAACCTCTTGATTATCAAAATTTTAAAAAGCACTTTTAATTGGTCAAAAGACATGTCAAACACACTCGCCACTTAATTTTGTACAAGATGACTAAACCAACATTCCTGCAGAAGTTTTTTCTTACCTGTCAGACCAATTTCCCTTTCAAGATCAGGGGGAGTTAACATGTCATAACCAATAATTGATGAGCTAAACCCAGGGGCATATTCATCTATCAAGGCAAAACATCTTTGAGCAAACGATTCCTGAAAAGCAAGAACTCAAAGCTCAAACTTGTATTCATAAAATGCATCTTTAATGAATTAACTCCAGTTTGATAACCCTTTGGTTTTTAATTTAAAATTTTGGACTTGTTTTCTCACAATTTCTTTACAACGGTTTTCATCTTTTTGGAAGAAACATTCGAATTCTTAGCCAAATTCCAAAAACAAAAGCTACTTTTTTTAGTTTTCAAAATTTGGCTTCAAATTTGAAAACATTAGTAAAAAGTACATAATAAAACAAAGAAACTCAGGAGGGAAAGTGATGTTTATAAGCTTAATTTTCAAAAATCAAATGGTTATCAAACACCCCAAACAATTCAATTTTCAACATTATTAAGCATTCATAAAGTAAAAATGAATAAAAACTCATTGCATACAAATTAGTACAAAAGTTGTCCTCATGCAAATTGAACCTGCAAGAAGAATCCAAGATATCTACACCCGAGCTTACCCTATAAGCAAGATTTCCAAGGAGCCATCAAATGGCTTATATATGAATTATGGTGTGTATTGAACGAGTTATTGGAAGAGAGATGAAAGAAAAACAAGAGTATTAAAACAGAGGAACTCTACAAAGTATCTATGCCCATATCTCCTATTACAGTACACCAAGTAAACAACTTCATATTCAATGTAGAACTGAACTCACCCTATAAACAGGATCTTCCCAAGAACCATCAGAGGGTTTGTATGGAGTATACTGAATAAATAAATTGATCACATGCTTGCCTACAAAACAAAATACTCCATCAATTCAGTCACAATACGTGGTTCATAAACATAAACTGCCGATCGATCACATGGATGAAAGGGTGAAGTTATCTTGCCTTATAAATTCCACATTTTCCTTCCCCAATCCCGAACTTATTATTATTATGTGTTTTTATTGTGTATTCCCCCCTACGTCCATATTCCAATGCTGATCATAGTTCGGACTCAACTGGGGCTCCAAAATTTTTTAAATCAAGCACTTTTAGCAAAGTGGATTTGGCAGTTTTATGAAGAAAAAGATGCACTTAGGAGACGGGCCATTGCTGCAAAAAATGGTACATCATACTTGAGTCACAAGCCAGGTCATAGTTTGATTCTATCTTCGCAAGGCCCTTGGAGATTCATCAGGAAACAACAAGATCTATCTACTGCCGATACTTTTGCAAAGTAGAAAATAGTACATCCACACTGCTTCGGACTGACTTTTGGATCGGAAATGACTCTCTCAAACAATCTTTCCTCCTGCCGTTTTTCCTTTCCAATTAGGAGGCCACTATTCATGATCTTTGGAATGAATCCAATCCTTGTTGGTACTTAGGCTTGAGGAGAAGCCTCGAAGAAGATGAAAGTACTGGATGGGCCACAATTTCCCAGCTGTTACCCTCCTTTCATCTATTGAAGACTGATGATTTGGGATGTGGAAGCCAGATAGAAAGGGCTCCTTCTCAACTAAATCCCTCACCAAGGACCTTGCATCATGTGGATCTAAAGAAGATACCCAAGGAATATGGAAAGATAGCTATCTTAAGAAGGTTAAATATTTCATCTGGGAGCTTTGTCATTAATGTATCAAATCGCATAATAAGGTGCAAAAAAGATCTCCCTGGCTCAGCATCTTCCCTAGCTGGTGCTCTATTTGCAAGAGTGCTTCAGAGACCCAAAGGCATCTTTTTTTTTTTGTTGTTGGATAAGAAACCGAACTTCCATTTGTTTTTTTTAAACCAAAGACATCTGTTCATCTGTTTTTAATACCCAAAGACATCTGTTCTCATGTTCTCATCCTACAGCTTTCTGGAACTGGCTTTTTCCTCCTTTGGTTGGTGCACTGCCTTGCCAGGTGACCCTTTCGCACAGCTGGCCTCTGTTTTGGTTGGGCATCTCTTCAGGTGAGAGAAGGAAGTTTTATGGCTGAATTTCACTAGCGCCTTCCTTTCATATTCGTTGGAATGAAAGGAAGAGTCACATATTCAAGGAAATGGAGAAATGCTTTGATAGTTTTTTTTAGTCTTTATCTTTCTTGGCTCTATCTTGGTGCAAAAGCTCTACTTTTTTTCACAATCCTGAGCACTCTACTGCATTAATGAAAAGTCTTGTTTCCTTCTCAAAAGAAAAGACAATATAGCATGAGTGCTCTATTATCCAATTGGATAAGTTTTTTATAATCACATTGCTTTGGGTTTTCCCCTTTTTTGTATAATTTCATCTTATCAATGAAGTGGTTTCTTATTCAAAAAGGATAATTTAATATATTTTTTTTCTTCTATACGTGGTTGCACCAGCAGTAAAACTTAAGAGAATAAGAAGATGCTGACAATATTTGGAAGAATGCAATATGCAAATATGTATATATGTCACAAGTAGATTGAATATAATATGTTGTAAACCTGGAGGAGATATTGTCTTGTCTAGTATAGAGGGGATTGTCATCTCAAGAATAGGCCTTCTAGACGGTATGCCATTCACAGCATCTTGACAAGCCAAATTGATCTCCTCCATACTAAATCAGAACAAAAGGTTAACAACTGAAGCTCTAAGGAAGTACATGTTATCTTGCATGGCATTGAAGGAAAAGCATTCTATCATGGATGGTGAAGAGTCGCATGCCAAATTGTTTTTTTTTTTTTTTTGGATAAGACGCATGCATGCCAAATTGTTAATTATCAAAGAAAGTGACCAGCAAAAAGACATGACACTGAGACAACCAACATTAGCACATGTCTCTTTTTAGAACTCAAGGCCATAGTTGTACAACCTATAGAACAGACCCCATCAAGTAAGGTCGTATTAGTACATGTATCTTTTTAAAACTGCTCAAATTTTAGAGAGCTACATCAATCTTCTCGTCTTTTTAGTCCTATTTATAAAACTGCTCAAATTTTATGAGGGAAACATGATGATTGCTACCGTTCCTATCAATCTGATATTTTGCTTACACTTGCCGTCCATGAAGAGAATTCTTTTCAGTAATCAAATATTAATTTAATGTATCCTCCTGTATAATCGGCAGTTATTTAAGCATAGAGTCGAAGTTATTAGTTTCCACTGCTAACAAGCTGATGGGCTACTCGAACATACCTTTCTGAACCAATATGAATGGTACCTACAAGCTGATGTTCTGCTTCAGATGGACTTAGCTTTAAACAAGGAAAGTGGGGTATTTTCTCAACTGCTAAGTTAATTTTGGTAGTTGCCTGTTTCATTGAGTGAAAAAGAAAATAGTCAAGTAAGATTGAAACAATTCATTTTTTAGAAAAAACAAAAAGTTCACTAGTAGTAACAAATTTTACGGGAAAATGTAAGAACCACCCATGAAAGAGGTTGTTATAATCTAAGCAATTACCCCTAAACTTAAAAAATTGTTACAATCTCCATGATAATTTAGCATGTTTAATACAACAAAGGGGGAAAATTAAAAAATATAATAAAATAAAAATTTAAAGGAAAAGAAAGAAAGAAATCTTACAGATCTGTAGTCAGCATATTTAATTGCACGAAGAAACTCATCAGGAATTATATCACTAGGCACTAGTTCCTGTGGGCATAAAAAAGTTCAAGATGCAACCGATTTTATCATATTTGTGGTGAAATTCAACAAGCTAATATAATTATTAAGTGCTAATCAGATAATGTGATGTGACCGCACGTCCGCATCTTTATAAGCAGTAATTAAAATTCATTATAAAATTTAAATAACATACCATAAACGTTTTATAAGGTGTTGCATTTGACAAAACAGTTGAAGCTTGCACACATGTCCCATCGGCTAGACGCACCTATATAATTCCAGTGTAATCACTTTCTGATCAATACTTCAAAATCAGCAGGATGCAAATACTGACCCCTTTTACTCTACCAGAGTCCTCAACTATCAATTCTGACACCTAATAAAGAAAACAAAAAAATAATGAGCGACACATGCAAGTTTATGCATTAATATGAATTTCTTGCATAAACATAAGCAATTTTCCCTAACAATTGTTTTTTTCTTTTTTAAAATAAGAAATGGAGAAATATATTCATAAAAAAGGCTACAAAAGAACAGCGTAGGGGCCAAGGGTAACCCACCCACCATAGAACTACAAAAGAAGAGGTTTCGTTTCCAAGAGGAAGTAAGTTGGAATCAGAAGCCAGTTATCCACTCATCTACCTTCTATTTTGAGCTTTTTGAGTTTTGGTTTCATTATCAGCCGTTCATTCTTACTTATGCAATTTTTGTTTTTTCCTTGAGTTAGGGCACTGTTCTTCCTCTATTTATCAATATATCGTATGGGGCATACCTCATCTTTTCTTTTTTGTTTGAGAAGAAACGATAACTTTCATTCACAAAAGGCCCAACCAAAATAACAACCTAAGGACAGAGGGATGAGGCATCCCTCCTCCAAAAGAAGCTACAAAAAAGTTTTCCATTAAAGGTTGATCATGGCAGTTGAATAATTAGAAAAAATTATATCTTGGGCACTCCAATTAGAGGCTGGAAGTTGTACAACATGACAAAAAATATCAAAAGGTAAGGACTTATCTGCAAACACCCTCGAATTTCTTTCCTTCCACAAATGCCAAATAATAGCTCTAGAGAATTTTCACCATAGGACTTTAGCTTTGCCCTTCAACCACCCACTTTCGAGCACTTCACTCAACTAGCTAACCACACTTAGGTTTACAGACCTTCATCCCGAAAGCTCCAGAAAAGTGATTCCACGCCTTATTAGCATAATCACAATGCACCAAAAGATGAGAGGTCGTTTCCTCATTTTTAAAGCACATCACACAAATGTTGGGAGAGATCTGAAGACTGGGGAATCTTCTTTGAACCTTATCCATGGTGTTTATTCCATGGAGAGCAAGGGACCACAAAAAGAACTTCACCCTTTTAGGGATGGTTCCTTCCCATATTTGAGCACATAAGCCTTCTTCCAGCACCCTTCTTCTCGGTTGTAAGGCTAATAAAGCGGATTTGACAAAGAACATACCCGAACCTTCAAGCTTCCACAAAACAACATCATCGTTGCCATTTAGTCTGGTTCGAGAGAGAAGAAAGATCATCCCTAACCAAGCAATCATCTCTCTATAAAAAACGCCCCTCCTCAATCTAAGATCCCAAGTGGAGCCATTCCATAACTCATACCCTTGGCCATGGACAATCTACACACAGGGAAACATCCCTTTTAAGGCCTCTCGAAAATCCAAGCATCTTCCCAAAATAGCACCTTCTCACCCCGACCAACCTTATATTTGTTATTATTCTTATAAAACTCAAACAAGCTAGCGATGTCTCTCCAAGGGCTGCAAGAAGACTGCCACTTTTTGTAGGTAAGGTGGTCCCGGATAAAGCCAACCCCATACTTGCTTTGAATAATTTTCCTCCACATAGCTTCAAGCACCCTTTCGAATCTCCACAGCAATTTCAATAGAGGGGTCGTGTTTTTGGCTCTTCTGTTGTCAATTCCAAGCCCCCTAGAGATATTGGTGTGGTCACGTGCTCCCAATTCACCAAGTGAGAACCCTTAGAATCGTCAGCTCCTTTCCATAAGAATCTTCTAAAAATCTTCTAAATCCCTTTGCCTACCCCCACAGGGATTCTAAAGATCGATAAAAAATAAGCTGGAATGTTGGATAGCACAACCTTAATGAGGGTTGTTCTCCCCCCTTTTGAAATAGGAAATCCATTTGCCTACCCAAACAGCCTCAAAGGAGGTACCTCATCTTGTTCCTCTTTTGTATAATTTCTTTTTATTAGTTCAACAAGAGATAGAAGTGGGGATTCAAATCTCCAACCTTTAGAAGGCCACTAGTGCCTTAACTAGTTAACCTATGTGGTTCCCTTTTGTATACTTTTTAATATTATTCAGTGATGATTTTGTTTCTAATCCCAAAATAGAAACAAATAAGTAATTGTACCTCAGCATTTGTGATAACATGAGCGCCTGCTACCCTTGCTGCATTAGCAATGGCCCTTGATACAGAGCCCATACCACCTTCAACATACCTGGGAGAAACTTTTAATTAAACTACATCCTTAGTAAACAATATTTTCATAAAATCAGAATTTATAGGCGACCTAATATTAAATAATATATCAGCTTTGACATGGGAAAGGAGTGATCATTAATAAAGTTTGTAAGAAACAAGAAACACTGATCACTGGGTTAACAAAAAGTACATCCACATGGGAACCGAAAAATGGGGAAACAAAAAAGATATATTAAAAAAAATCTTAAACACAAAAGGGAAAACAAAGCTTCCTTGTCGGCACGCACCTAGGCGCAAGGCGCGGCAAAGGCGTGCACCTTCCTCGAAGCCCTTGAGGTGCACGCCTTAGACACCTCCGAGGCTTCACATTTTTGTATATTTTTTTAAAAAAATTAAGCCTAAATACTTGTTATGATAGTAATTTTAAATTTAGCTATCAAAGTATCAGATTCAAGGCATATCAACAATACTAAACTCACCGTTTTTTGTGGAGTATTGACATTTGACTCTATGTTGGAAGACTAATATTGAACCTTGTTTATCTTTTATCTATTTTTCTTAGTTAAAAATTTCATTACTTGCCATGAAAGTGTTATATATACATGTATATATTTTTGTAAGTTTTTTTTTCTATATAGTGCGCCTTAAAAAAAAAGTCCGCACCTTTTTGTGCGTCTTGCGCCCAGGCCCCAAGGGACCATTGTGCCTTAGTGCGCCTTGAGCCTTTTAAAACACTGCTTGTCTACACTATCCACTGGTTACTACAAAAGGCCCCCAATCAACAAAAAGTTCATATCTCGTTCTAGAAGTTACATTTGGAGAATAATCCAAAGCATTTGCTCATTGCAATTGCAATTGCAATATTTATTACCTTAAAATAACTAAGTCCTAAGATCAAATTTATACAATAACCCACCCATAAAATAATACAAGATTTGTAAGAAAATAACAATTTTTAATTGTTAAAAAACTTTGTAGTCCATAGAAATATGAGCTTTAAAAGTTAACAAAGGATCAAATAAATGATGAAAAAATTTATTGTTTCTTTGCTGTTTTGTGGGAGATTTGACGGGGGAGGAATAGTAGGATTTTTAGAAGGGTTGAGAGATCTGGGGAGGCTGCTAGGTTTAACACATCTTCATGGACATTCGTTCATTGAGCTTTTTGTAATTACCAATTTGTCCTCATTCTTTTGGATTGGAGTCTATTCTTGTAGTTAGTGTTGGAAATCCTTTTGGAGGCTTGTTTTGTGTATGTCCTAGTATATTCTTTCATTTTTTTCACAGAACACTCGGTTTTTTACACAAATAATAATAATAATGAAAGATGAAAACATCAACAGATAAAAGAGAAATTCAAAGGAAATATGATGATCAATGTTGAGACATTGACATGGCACTAGCTAGTAAACAATTTTTTCAAGCAGGCTACTTCAAGAAAATCAGTGGACCCTTTTAAAAAATCCATGCTTTTAAACTCCCCACAAAATGAAAAGGAACGATAGTTTCTGATCTATTCATTGCAATTTACATGTCAAACCAACAACTGGAATACGTACGACCAGATATCACGATCACCATCTGTTTCACCCATCACATGATGAAGTAGCACATATCCACTGCCTGGTGTGTGCGCACTTGCCTACAATACGAAGTCAAGTAGGTAAGATAGTTGTTAGTGTTCTAATTTTTTAAAATTGACAATATTGAGCATATCCTTGTGGTCCAATTACAGAATCACAATAATAATAATAACTTCTAATGAAAACATCCAAAAGCAATCGATTATTCATATTATGCCTCCTGACAAAGAAAAGTTGAAACATGTGAAAATGAGAGTAGATTGCAGAGATAAAATGTATCAATGTTGCCAACTAATATGATTGAGTAGTAGTTTTCTATATTAAATGAGAGCCGATTGCTAAGAGATAAAATGTATGAATGTTAAAAATCTTGAGCTCTATAGTACGTCCACTAATATGATTGAATAACCAATTCAATGTTGTCGATGTTAAAGTTGTAAGTCCCTCAATGTAATAGGTGTATTCGTTTTTCTTTTCTCTTCTTTTTTATATATGTGAGTGAACAGTTTAACTTACACACACCTCAACTATTCTTATAAGACAACTGTTTAACCCTACTACATGTGATTTTCAAGAAAAACTTGTACAATATTATACCTTGAGTAGGTAGCCACCATGACTCGAACCCTTCCCTAAGCCATTTTATTATTTACAATGGCCCTTATTGACCACTAGGTCAACCTAAGGTGATTTGATGGAATAACTTCTTTCATTTTGAGATAATATCAGTCAGGCTAAGCCAATTAGAGAATCTCAACTACACTAATAGAACTATAAAACTCCATGGTATTTGATAGCAAAAAAGCTAATAAAATCTTTAATATCCCAAGTAGGTGGTTGTTAAGGATTCAATTCATGATCCTAAGTGTCAAACAAAGGTGATAAGATCTGCCAGCGAAGAAGGGAGAAGGAAAGGAAGAGAAAGGAGAGAGAAAGAAAGAAGATTGTCATATTAGTTGTCCAATCAACAAAAATTATATATTTTTGCCACTTAACTTAAAATTGCTCCATCATCAAGTCCATTCAACATGTTCACTACCACATTAGCATCTCAAATGAGTCAAGAGACCACTTAGAAACATTTTCCAAACTCCAGGGACTAAAAGTGTCCCTTTTCAAACTTCAATGGACCAAAAGTGTATTTTGTCCAAGTTTCTAACTATGCGAACATGAGAAACTCACCAAAGATGGAAGGGCAAGGAGTACCTAATACCAATCATCATAAAGAACATTTGCACGATGATAATCTAGTCCCAAGAGAGCAACTATCTACAAATATTGCTTTTCAACTTTTGGTTTAAAAAAATGTAAAAATAAAAGCCTTTCGAGGAGGGAATTTCTACATGTGAAGTTGGATTGCGATGGTCAAGCAATTATCTTTAAGGGTGTTCAAATGGAGGATAAGGATGAGAATTAAGGTGGCTAGCCAGAGAACCTTTTGCTTTCTTGAATCCTTGATCAGCAATGTCATCTACCAAAAAAATAAAAAGGATCAACCACCTAATTTTCACTGACTTCTTTACGTAGCATGTCTTTCTCAAGTCTTCTAACTTCACAATTTCCCACTACATGACCACTCCTGTAGAGGTTTTTTTCATCCAACTCTAATAAAAGTCATTCCTAAATTCTCTAAAAAAAACACCTAGCTCAAGGCAAGTAAGAGACTTTAGGGAGTAAGAACCTAAAGTTCCCTCAAGGGAATGGTTCATAGGAGAAGTTTGAGGCTTACCAACCACCATGGATTGGCCTAATGATCATTAGAGCCAATGAAAAACGTTAAGGACATAAAGGAAATGGATCCAAACTATCGTGACCACCTACCTAAGATTTATTATCTTATGAGTTCCTTTTGGCAACCAAATATTCGTAGAGGTTGGCTAGGACACTCATGTATATTTCAGAGAGAGAGAGAGAGAAGTTTGAGGTTAGCAAGTAAAAGTTATTTATCATCAACAAGAATTTCTTTCTCTCAATCAGAGTTGATTGAGGAGCATAGTTTTAGTTGGAGGAAGCCATGAGAAAACAAGGAAACAAAAAGAAGTTAGGAGAACGAGTGTCATTATAGGTATGAGATTTCACAAGTTTAAAATTTTTTCAGTTATAGTCTAATCATCATGTGAAATTAAAATGCCAAAACATATATATATGAGGTTGTTGACATATAAGAATTCTTACCACGGTCCCTATGACAGCATCTGTTGCTAGAGTAGCTTTCAGAACGTCATCCTAAATAATATATGTTGAAGAATGAGATGAGAGAAAACACAAGCAATTTATCTTTCCCAAAAAAAAAAAAAATACAAGCAATTTAATCATCAAGTATAACCTAAGAAGGTAATGTCGTTCAAATTTCCCAATATCAAATTTAAGATTCAAAGTGAACTTTGCAACATTATTGATCATAAAGTCAATTAGCAAAGGCTAAAATGAAGTACTGAGCGTAATAGAATCAATTGAAAAATACTATATATTGGAATCACAACTGGCAAGAACTCTGGAAAAATGAGGAAAATATACTTGAATAATTTAAATTAAGAAATGTGAAATAAGAACGTAGTTTAAGTTGATCACGCTTTTATTGAATACAAATAGAACAATTAAGATTGTCAGTATTTGAAAGAGCAGAATAAGCATTCAAAAATTAGATGACAACCTCAAACCAATTGTTTAAAACCTTTGAAGCCGGAGAAAACAAAAGGTCCATGAAGTTTCTGCCAAAATCAATAACAAAATACTTAAAAATGGATTGTATTAAAAAAAAGATATTTAAAAAGGATGCTAAGGCAGCTCGTTAATTGAAATTTAAATAAAAATATTTCCATGAACTCAGGACTTTAAAATGGCTAGACTGCTAAAAATACAGTCTCTTTAAAGTCAAAGTTCAATAAGAAATTTAACTGACAAAAGTTTCGACATTTTGCAATAAACCAATATTAGATGATCACATACGAATAAAGAATAAAGATAGAGATCTTACACCATATCCTTTTGGCCCAAAGAAAGAGCACTCCGAAGACATTTAGCCCAAAAGGCTGAGTTTTTTAACTTATCCCCCAGCCGATTACTTAAAGATGAAACACCATGCGGGGTTTCTGGCGTAGGTGAGTCCAGAAGAAGATCCATGAATTTACAGAAATTTTCTAATTGAGCCTTATATCTGTATGCACCAAAAATTCAAAATTATAAGATACTCGTGTTTAATCTATAAAATATAATCAAACAAGTCTAAGAATGAACAGAAGCGCGGCTTTTAGAAGATCAGGAATTTAGATACAATAAACAACTTTAAACATATTGAAGACTTAACTAAGTCAATAGAAATTGTCGCACAGTCCAATCATCTTGTCAGTCATTTTATGTAGCCATTCGAAGTTCATAAGCATATGAATTCTTTGCTATCCTTAGAAGATGTAAGCGACATAAACATTTCTTCCATTCTTTATTTTTCCAGGATGATGTAAGTAGTTGCTTAGTACAGTGATGGTGTATTTTATTCAAACATAAGTCCTATTCCTATATTAGAACTACTTGAGAACAAAGAAAAGGACCTGGGATAAGCGTCAGCGTCTCGTTTGGAAAACTTGGACATTTCTGAATAATTAATGTCCTTATTAGAACCTAGCAAAAGATACCGGCCATCCAAACAAGGCGTAAACGATGACGGATCCCTCTTTAAAAGCTTCAAACCGTGCCCCGCTAGCTCCAGTTCCCTGACTTCCATTAGAGGTTATATAAAACACGATCCATAAGTAAACTCACTGACTTGAACGAAGCAAGATAATCGAACACACGAGTTAAATTCAATCAAACCGACTTGATGACAGATGGACGGAGGAGACTCTGTAGGTAACTGCAGCGGGAGAATTTAAAGCCAGGGAAGAGCTCTTCGGTCACGGCGGCTCCGCCGAGTACATGGCGTCGCTCAAGTACTGCGACGGAGAGACCACCACGAGCTAGGTACGCGGCAGCGGTGAGGCCATTGTGGCCACCGCCGATTACCAATGCATCCCATTTCTTATTCTTCAAGACGGCCGTGGATTCGGCGGCGCTGCTGAAACTCCGACGCCACATTGATTTAGAGAGTGTGACAGTGGATTGATAAGGAGCAGAGCAAAGCAAGTAGGTGGAGTTCAGGGGCTCGTTGTTGCTGGCCCAGACCAGTGACTGTGTGAATGATTAGATTTTAAAAGTTAAGGAACTTTTTAGCATGGATCGTATTTTCTTATCGAAGAATGAGAAATTGGAGTGGGTGGCAAATTCGACCAAATTAATAGAAAACATAACCAAAAAAAAATGGTAAATATAGCAAAATTTATAGAGTATATATTACTGAAAGACACTGGTTAATTAGAATTTATCAGTTTATTAACTCTGATTATTCAGAGTATATGTTGATGAACTTTGATTAATCAAAGTCTATCAATGATAGTCACCAATAGATTTTGATTAATCGAAGTCTATCCGCAATAGACACGGATATATTTTGAATAATATTTTGAATAATTAGAATCTATTAGACACCGAATCTGACAATTTGGTATTGTACAATTAATTTTGCTATATTTGCAATTAGTTTCACAAATAATTGCTTTCCAATTATAACCCTGAATTTTTAAAATTTTCATTTTAATCCTTGAAATTTAAAATTTGTTTCAACATCACCTTTAAAGTTCGTTTTTGTCAAATTTATAGGTGGAAAACAACGTATTTACATATGAATTATTGTTTGTATCAATAGATTTAACACATACGTAGAAAATAACAATAAAAATACATGTTTTCTTAAAGAAAAAACAATAAAAATACATGTCAAAATGAGCATAGTTCATGCGGTAATTGACATGTCGACCAAAAAGTCAAATGTTTAAATCTCCAAATGCAATTGAAACCAACCTTGGTTAGGGTAAATTTTAATAATTCAACCTTTTTAAATCTTATTTTGCATTTGAATTGTAGTACTGACAAACGAATGCACGGGTCGAACAAAACAGCTATATTTTGTTTTATAATGTCACTGTATCAAAACAAAGATCAACGTCGATCTAGAATCGAGAAAATATTCCTTTATTTGAAAAAAAATCGAGAAAATGCACGGTGGAACATAATATAATAAATAAATATCGAATGCCAAAAAAAGAACTGTACTAAATCTATAAAAATATTGTTCAAAAAAAAAAATGGATAATTGTAATGGGTGGCAACATGAAGATAAATAATTACAAATATAGCAATTTTTAAAAATATTTGCAAATATGGCAAAATTTTTGAATTAATTTTTTATATTCCTAAATTGCCCCTGTGTGCCCATCTTCTTCTTCCTCGTCAGTTTTTTTTTTTTTTTTTTTTTTTTTTTTTTTTTTACTGATAGAAAGTCTTTTTATTACTGATAGATTCTATCAGTGGTAGAAAAATTTTCTATCAGTGATAGAAAGTTTCTATCACTGATAGAATAAAGTTTCTATCAGTGATATTTCTATCACTGATAGATTCTATCAGTGGTAGAAAAATTTTCTATCGGCGATAGAAAGTTTCTATCACTAATATTTCTATGACTGATAGATTCTATCAGTGGTAGAAAAAATTTCTATCAGTGATAGAAAGTTTCTATCACTGATAGAATAGAAGATTTCTATCACCAATAGAAACTTTTTCTATCAGTGATAAAAGATTTCTATCACTGAGATAGGTTCTATCAGTGATAAAAAAACTTTTTATAGAAAATCATAGAAAAACTTTTGATAAAAAATCTTTCAATCTCTGACCACCCATAAAAATCTTTCTATCACCGATATAATCTATAAGTGATAGAAAAACTTTCTATCACCGATAGAAAAGCTTTCTATCAGTGATAAAAGATTTCTATCACTGATAGAAATTTTTACTATTCTATCAGTGATAGAAAGATATTCTATCAATGATAGAAAACTCTTGATAGAAAATCTTTCAATCCCTGATAGAACCTATCAGTGATAGAAATCTTCTATCACTTATAGAAATTTCTATCATTCATAGAAAATCTTTCTATGAGTGATAGAAAAACTTTCTATCTCTATCACTGAGACTGATAGAAAAACTTTTCGTGAGTTATAGAAAATCTTTCTATCACTGATACTTTTCTATCAGTGATAGAAGATCTTTTGTTTCTATCAGCGATGATGATACATGGTGAAATCGAGCATTGAAAAATAAAGCAAAAACGAACGATTATAGAAATCAAACACTGAAAAGCAAAAATCAAACACTGATAGAAAACCAAATAACAACAACCAAATACTGATAGAACACCGAACAAGTGATAGAAAAATATCTATCGGCGATAGAATCTATCAGTGAAAGAAAATTTCTATCACTGATAGAATCTATCAGTGATAGAAAATTTCTATCACTGATAGAAAATCTTTCTATCACTGATAGAATCTATCAGTATAGAAAAACTTTCTATCCGTGAAAGAAAATTTGGAGGGGTATTTTAGTAAATGTAACACACAAACTATTAGATTTTGCCATTTTTGCAATTTTTTTTGTGGGTTGCTAGATTTGCAATTATTTTGGTCCATATTGCTATTCTTGCAACCGGCCCTAAAAAAATCTATAAAAATAATGTTTCTAAAGATAAAATTGTAGTTCAAAATTTTTAGGATAATTGTAATGGGTGGCAAAATTAGGGTAAATAATGACAAATTTAGCAATTTTTTAAAATATTTGCAAATATGGCAAAATTTTTTAATTAATTTTTCATATCCCCGTTTTGCCCTTGGATTGCGCGCGCTTCTTCTTTTCCGGTCGGCGTGGAATTCTCTCCTTTTTTTTTTATTTTGGTAGGTTTCTATCAGTGATAGAAGTTTTCTATCACTGATAGAAACACTTTCTATCCGTGATAGAAATCTTCTATCACTGATAGAATTAATTTTCTATCACTGATAGAAGTTTTATACCACTGATAGAAAGAGTGATAGAAAATTTCTATCAGTGATAGAAAGTATCACTGATAGAATTAACTTTCTATCAGCTTCTATCACTGATAGAAAATTTTTCTATCACTGATAGAATCTATCAGTGATAGAAACACTTTCTATCAATGATAGAAATCTTCTATCACTGATAGATTTCTATCACTGATAGAAAGTGTTTCTATCACTGATAGATTCTATCAGTGATAGAAAAGACTTTCTATCAGTGATAGAAAACTTCTATCACTGATAGAAAGTATCAAATACTTTCTATCAGTGATAGAAGTTTTCTATCACTGATAGAAACACTTTCTATCCGTGATAGAAATCTTCTATCACTGATAGAATTAACTTTCTATCACTGATAAAAGTTTTATACCACTGATAGAAAGAGTGATAGAAAATTTCTATCAGTGATAGAAAATTAATTCTATCAGTGATAGAAGATTCCTATCACTGATAAAATCTATCGGTGATAGAAAGTATCACTGATAGAATTAACTTTCTATCAGCTTCTATCACTGATAGAAAATTTTTCTATCACTGATAGAATCTATCAGTGATAGAAAAACAACTTTCTATTTCTATCAATGATAGAAGATGATAGAAAATTTTTTCTATCACTGATAGAATCTATCAGTGATAGAAACACTTTCTATCAGTGATAGAAGTTTTCTATCAGTGATAGAAGTTTTCTATCAGTGATAGAAGTTTTCTATCACTGATAGAATTAACTTTCTATCACTAATAGAACTGATAGAAGTTTTCTATAAGTGATAGAAAATTTTTTCTATCAGTGATAGAAACACTTTCTATCAGTGATAGAAGTTTTCTATCACTGATAGAAAAAACTTTCTATCAGTGATAGAAGTTTTCTATCACTGATAGAAAAAACTTTCTATCAGTGATAGAAGTTTTCTATCACTGATAGAAAAAACTTTCTATCAGTGATAGAAATCTTCTGGTAGTGATAGAATTGACATAAGTTTTCTATCACTGATAGAAAACAGTATCCGAGAAAACGGTGAGGGGAAGTTGAATACGGAGTCGTCTTCTCCGACGTCTTTCCGGTACATGGACTTGTCTTCTGCGACGTCTTTCCGATATGTGGACGACTGCGAGGTCCGCCATGGCTGAGTACCTCGCATGTAGAGAGTCCCCATTCGTTGCAGCGCCACCATCGAAACGGCGGCGGTGGTCATCTTCACCGTGGAAATTTGGGAGAAGAACTGATAGAAAGAAATGAGAAGCTAATAAAAAAGAACACATTGATAGAAAGACTTTCTATCAGATAGAAATACTTTTCTATCACTAATAGAGATAGATTCTATCAGATAGAAAGACTTTCTATCACTGATAGATTCTATTAGTAATAGAAAAATTTTCTATCAGATAGAAAGGACATTTTAGTAAATACACATCCCATAACTTAAAATTTTGCCATTTTTGCAAAATTTTCTACCGGCTGCTAAATTTGTATATATTTTGGGCCGGTTTGCTATATTTGCAACCGGCCCAAATTTTTATAGCCTTTTTCATAGGGCCGGTTGCAAGGATAGCAATATGCGCCAAAATAATTGCAAATCTAGCAACCCACAAAAAAAATTGCAAAAATGACAAAATCTAATAGTTTGTGTGTTGCATTTACTAAAATACCCCTCCAGATTTTCTTTCCTTGATAGAAATTTTCTTTCACTAATAGATTCTATCATATGATAGAAAATTTTTCTACTACTGATAGATTCTATCGGCGATAGATATTTTTCTATCACTGGTTCGGTGTTCTATCAGTGTTTGGTTGTTGTTATTTGGTTTTCTTTTAGTGTTTGGTTTTTGCTTTTCAGTGTTTGATTTCTATAATCGTTCGTTTTTGCTTTATTTTTCAATGCTTGATTTCACCATGTATCACCGCTGATAGAAACAAAAGATCTTCTATCACTGATAGAAAAGTATCAGTGATAGAAAGATTTTCTATAACTCACGAAAAGTTTTTCTATCAGTCTCAGTGATAGAGATAGAAAGTTTTTCTATCACTCATAGAAAGATTTTCTACGAATGATATAAATTTTTTCTATCATTCATAGAAAAAATTACCTTTACCTTAAAAAGTGGCTAAGGAGGAGAATCATTTTTAGACTATTTTACCCCTTTATCAAATCTTAAATTTACGAAGCATGCCATTAATAATATTAAATATATATATATTTAATTTAATAATAAAATAACATTTAAAATATTATTTTAAAATTAAAAAACAAAAAAAAAAACTACACACCAACGTACAACTAATAGTTTCTATTTTTTTTAATTAATTATATATTTTTAGAATTGTTTTATCACTTATTATTATTTAATTACAAATACACAATTAAATTAACATTGATTATTTAACATCTTTTCACATTATCACATTTATATATAACCTACCCATGTAGGTTTTCTTTAATTTAATAAATAGCAAAGGTAAATATTTGAGAGGTTAGAATATGAAAAGTTCTATATATTTATTTCTATAATTTAATTTCTAAAATTTATGAGTTTATTATAAGTATGTTTAATGGTGAAATTTCAAAGGTTTTGTAACTTTTATCTCCTACAACTATAAATAGAGCTCTCTTCAAGATTTATCTACAAGCATTTGAATTTCTCTATGATCTATGATATGATGTGTAGGTTTGTCTTTCTTCTTTTATTCATTGTCTTCCTTTGCTTTGTAATAATTTTTGTTTTGTTTGGATTTTTGTTTTTTTTTAATAATTGTTTGGATTACTTTATGTAACATTTTTTTTTACAATAATGTTGATTCATTGTAAATTTGTAATTTAAGAAAAAACTTGAAGATATGTGAAAACAAAAGCTTAAAGATGATATCCTACCCATTGAAGTTAAGCATAACTATGTTTTAAGTGTAACTACCAAAATTTTCATTTCTCTCACTCCCTTTCCACTTTCTTGAAATACTTTCTTAAATTCTTCAAATTCCACTTTTTTCTCACTCTCATTCTTCTCATTATTTTCTCTCGGACTCTTGAGAAAGTATAATCTAATACTTATTTTCTTTTTTTAATGTGAATCTTTAGAATATGAATAACTTTAATATGAAAAGTTTATCATTTATTTTGTATAAATTCTAAAAGTTCATGAGTTTGTCTTTAAATTTTATTTTTTTGAAATAAGTTTATCTTTAAATCTTATGAATTTGTCTTATATTATAATTAAATAATGAAATTTCAAGACTTTTGAAATTCTCTATCTTCTACAACCATATAAGTAGGTCTCTCAACTCTTTAATACAAGAATATTACAATTTTTTTCAATATATTGTTAAAAATGAATTGTAAAATAATTTATGAATTTATCTTTAATTATATAATGAAAATTTAAAAGTTTCCGAATTTTAATAATTTTGAACTTCATAGGTTTATAAAAGAAAAAAAAAAGACTTAAAATTTTATGCTTTTTTTTCCTTTCTCTCTCAGTTTTCTTCTCTAAAGCATAAAAAAGTCTAGCAAACTATTTTTTTCTTTATTTTTTTTATAAATTGCGAAATAGTGTTGTTTGAGAAATCATATATTACTTTATAAATCATTTATTCTATTGAAGTATAAATGATACAAAAGTTAGATACATGCTAAACGTTTTTTAAAAAATAATATTAATATATGGTAAAATGAAATGATAATATCATAAAATATGATAAAATAATTGGATATTCACGTGCAAAGCACGTGTTAAAAGACTAGTTTCTATAAGTGATAGAAGATTTCTATCACTGATAGGTTCTATCAGGGATTGAAAGATTTTCTATCGAGAGTTTTCTATCATTGATAGAATATCTTTCTATCACTGATAGAATAGTAAAAATTTATATCAGTGATAGAAATCTTTTATCACTGATAGAAAGCTTTTCTATCCGTGATAGAAAGTTTTTATCACTTATAGATTATATCGGTGATAGAAAGATTTCTATCAGAGATAGAAAGATTTTTATGGGTGATCAGGGATTGAAATATTTTTTATCAAAAGTTTTTCTATGATTTTCTATAAAAAGTTTTTTCATCACTGATAGAACCTATTAGTGATAGAAATCTTTTATCACTGATAGAAAAAGTTTCTATTAGTGATAGAAATCTTCTATTCTATCCGTGATAGAAACTTTCTATCACTGATAGAATCTATCAGTCATAGAAATATTAGTGATAGAAACTTTCTATCGCCGATAGAAAATTTTTCTACAACTGATAGAATCAATCAATGATAGAAACTTTCTATCACTGATAGAAATTTTTTCTACCACTGATAGAATCTATCAGTAATAAAAAGACTTTCTATCAGTAAAAAAAAAAAAAAAAAAAAAATGACGAAGAAGAAGAAGATTGGCACACAGGGGCAATTTAGGAATATAAAAAATTAATTAAAAAATTTTGCCATATTTGCAAATATTTTTAAAAATTGCTATATTTGTACTTATTTACCTTCATGTTGCCACCCATTACAATTATCCTTTTTCATAACCATTTGATTTTTATTTTTTGTTTTGAAAATTAAGACACCATTACATAATCATTTGGTTTTTAGTTTTTTTAAAACCAAGCCTATAAACACTATTATCATAAGTTTGTTTATTTTGTCATCTACCATCTTTCCATGTTTTAAAAAACCAAGTCAAGTTGTCAAAATGAGCATAGTTTATCGATAATTGGCAGGTACACTCTGATCAAGATGTCATAAGTTCGAAAACCCTCACTCCAAAAGTTGTTGAATTAAAAAAAATCAAGTCAAGTTTAAACAAACTTAAAAAAAAAAGTAATTTAAAAAAAAATGTTTAACAAGCATAATTTTCAAAACTCAAACACCAAAAACAAATAGTTATTAAACAAGAGTATGAATTCAAATGTTATCAAAGACGAAAACTATTGTAAGGAAATTGAAAGAAATAAAGCATTAAAAAAGCTGTAATGTTTCAATAAGATGACTAAGTAATTAAGAATATAATAAAATGTTTTTTTTTTTTACCACATGTGGGTGGGGGATTTGATACCTCGACCTATTGATCAAAAATACAAACTCTGTGTTTTTTCAAAAAAAAAAAAAAAACAAAAAAAAAATACAAACTATGTGTCAATTGAATTATGCTCTTGTTGACAATAATATGCATTATCAGTGAGTTGAACTTTTGATCTTCCTTTTTGTACTCATTTTAATGAAAAATGTTTTGATAAATTTTTAAAACTTTTGATTTAATTATAATTTTTGTATCCTTTTATTAGTTCCACAATTTTGATTTTTTTTTTTCACTGTATGTAGAGTGGAAAATTCAATTTGAACTACATATCTTTTGATTATCAATAAAGTTTTATGTTAGTTAAAGTATATTTTGGGATCTCTTGCATACTCATTAAAATATTGACAATTAAGAAAGAGGAACGGAGAAAAGGAAAAAACTTTTTTATCTCTTCTAGTTGTCAAGATTTTTAACGGTGGTATGTAGGGAGATCCCTACATTCTCGTATACATCCAAGTTTTTTCCTACTTATATTGCCTTTCATTAGTTATGCGGTTGCACTAAAAGAAGTCAGGCATGAAGTTGCATATAATGCCTCGAGAAAGCTACGAAACGATATGATTTTAATATATTTTTCGTTATCTTGTCTTCTCTCCTCGAGTCCGTTTGGAACACATTTTAATTTAAATGTTTTTCAAGAATGCATTTTTTAAAAAACATTTTGTATAAAAATTGTTTAGGATTTACACACTCATATGTTTGGTTACATTTCCTCATAAGTGTTTTCATTTTTTTTTTCACGGGAACCTCACTCCCTCTTCTTTTTTTTTTCTCTTCTCTCTTTCTTCTTCATCCCATTTCCTCCTACCCGATTTCTTTCTCCCTCTCTTTTCTCCTTCCCTTTCTTTCTCATTCACTCCCTCTCATTCTCCCGCGTCGGCGGACTCGGCACACCGAGACTTCGTTCGTTTTTTTTTTCTTCTCTTTTTTCTTATTCTTCCTCACTAATCTCTCTTTCTTCTTCTTTCCCTCTCTTTCTCTTTTTCCTCTTTTTTTCTTCTCTTTTTTTCTCCTCTTCCCCATGCTTCAAACTCTCACAAAAACTTCCAAGAAAAAATCTCATCTCAAAGAAGAAAATCTCATCTCAAGTCACAAAACTGACAAAATCGACCGACCGACTGTGTTTTTGGTCGGACGGTTTCAGAGAGCGTTCAAAAACTTCCGGCCACCAACCGATCGAAACCGATAGGTCGGTTGTCGGCGTCGGTTTTTTGCCCAAAACCGACTCCGACCGACCGACGAACACCCCTAGTTGGCTATGACTTATAAGAATGAGTGTCAATCTTCACGGTTGTAAAAAATAACGCTGCTAATGTTAAATTATCAATCAATCCAAAAGTTTAAGTCCTCCAATGAAGTGCTTGGAATGAGAGAATAAAAATGGAAATATGTTTGACAAATGGTGTACATACCTTGCTTTTTTTTTTTAAAAAAAAAAAGAGATGTTTGTAACATTGTGTATGAGAATAAGTTATTCTCACGCATCCCTTATACTCTATGATCATGAATAATACCCTTCCAAAATAGCGAGTAAATTCATGAGCCCTCCCCATTCTCTTTTAATACATTTATTTATTATTTTATGTATATATTCTATTAAAATTGATCAAGAAAAATACATTTTTAATCTTAAACCTAGCATGTTGTATCAAATCCAACTTTGAACTTTCAATTTCATTAAATTGAACCTCATTTTAAGTTTAAACTTGCATAAGTATTGTAATGTAAATTTTTTGAACTATCGTTAAAACATGTAATTGAATATTTTTTTTTTTATTTATTCACTTTGCTCCTTAGTTTCTTATAAAAAAAATTGTTGAGTAAATTTTCTATTTGAATAAACTTTTTCCATGAAGAAGTTATTTATTTATTTTTTTAAGTAAGTTAGAAGAACATGTAATTGTGGGATGATAATAAAACAATTTTTTGAGTTTCTTCTTTTGAGTTAGATAGTTTTTTCTTGTTGTTGAACTTGTGGTTTTTTTTTTCTTCTTTAATTGTTGTCCATGATCATGAAAGCAAAATAATTTTTGAGTTTTTTTCTTCAAATGTTTGAAAGATTTTCTTATTGCTAAAAAAAAAAAAGAAAATTAGGGCACGAAACTAAAGCGCGAAAAAAAAAGAAGAGTAGAGACGCGTGTCAAGCTGCTCTGATACCATGAAATCTTCCAATAATAGATGGAAGAGACAATTTCATTCATAATCATAAAATACAAGAATATCAGTATTTATAGATACGAAAGAGAATAACAGAAAATCGTTATTAACAGACTAATAAAGGATAACTAAATCAGTAAATAATAAACTGAAATATACTAGAAACACATCAGCTAATACTTGGTGAGTGTTTTTTTTCTTGTTTTTATCGTTCTTGCTAATTAGAACATGTAAAGTGTAGGAAACCTGTAGAAAGCAATTTCATGTTTTTTCCTCATATTTGTTGGATTTTTTTTTTCTAACAACTTTGTAATTTTTTTTAGACTAAATAAAAATGAGAAGAACCAGTCCAGAGTGTTTGATTTCTTAAAATCAAGAGTTTCTCCAACGAATTTCTTATCAAAGATTTTGTCAATCATATGTTTTAATAGTGATTCAAATGAAAAATTAATCGAATGTTTACATAATTACATTGCAATGTTGTCAACAAGAGCAACTCAACTGACATAAAATTGTACTGATAACTATGATGTATGTGGTTCAAATCTCCAAAATTATATTGCAAACCTTATGTAAGTTTGGGGTTAAATTTCAAGGTTAAAATTGATAAAACATGCTCAAATAAAAAAACTTACAAAGTATAGTTTGCATTAGAGGTTTGAGGTTCCAAACTCAACTATTTCACAGCGACAATTCTATTTTCTCAATTTACAAAGATTGCGAGGCAAGGACAAAACGAAGAGAATATCCGTATTTCTCCCAGGATAACACGTCGCAGCAGCATTGTTAATGGACAACGACAACAGCGACTGAAAGCAAGATGGATTAGAGGTGAATTTCAATTCTGCGACGGATAAATTGAATCAAGCAATTTCGATCTTCTTCGACACGGATAACAATGTCGATATCTTCCATGAAAATCGCCCTCCCCACCCAATATCCTCACTGCGTTCGTCGAGTAAATCGGTGAGTTCCTTCTTCGGTATGGACTTTTTTGATATCGGTATTGCCGAGTCAGTTCAATTGAATCCACTTGAGAAATCTCTTCCAAAACTGCGAGCGTTTTAGGCACAGATACAGGGGAGTTGCTGTTGCAAGTCTGAAAGGAGATTTTGCTACTTTGGGGGTGAATGTTACTGAAGGTGAAGGAAATTTGCCCAAGGTTGTGCTCACTTCTCCGGGTGGCAGGTGAGGACTTTCGATCTTCACCTCAATTTCAGAACGGATTTTGGTTTTGATTTTTCTGATTGTTAGACCTTTTTGCAAGTTAAATTTCATATTGCATTGTGGTGCTTCGAAATGAAGTTGTGAAATGTACATATGATATCTTGTCGATTTTCAGTGAGGCTGATGTATACTTGTATGGAGGATGCATTACATCTTGGAGGCTCGCTAATGGCAAGGATGTTCTATTTGTTCGTCCAGATGCTGTTTTCAACAAGAAGAAACCAATCAGGTTTCTTTCTGCCTGATTTTCTTTTGTTATTTTCCTCCTTCGTATCAGTAGCATATTATTAAATTCCAAGAAAATAGATGAATCCATATGTTCCAAGTTTTATGCCTAATAGTTGAATCAATCTCTTCCTTTTGAATTTTCCAATTCCAAGAAAATGAAATTATATTTGCTTTGTATACTATACTAATGGCGAGAGAGAGAATGCGGCAACGGAGGAAGAGTTGACGAGTCCCACATGATTGGATCGAAAGATTAACTGTTTGGATCTGTTATAGCATTTTTTAGGATCGAGATTACTGTTTTATTAATGGAAAAAGGCCCAAATTACCTGCAAAAGATGTTTTTGTCAAAGTACTGATAGCGTTCCTCTTGTGATAGTGGAGGCATTCCACATTGTTTCCCACAATTTGGACCGGGCCCTATACAACAGGTATCACTTTATGTATGTTTTTATAACTGCAAGCAGTGTTATTTAGTCTTTTTTTGGGCGTATTGCATTAATCTTTGTATTGATATGAGCTATTCAGAACTATAGTAACCAGTGTGAATTTTTTTTAGTTATCTCCGATCAAGCTTATAAATGCATTTTTAAAATCATGTCATTATGTTCGTTCTTCCAACTCTTCAGTTGACGATGCAGAACCTGAATGTTAATTTTTATTAAATGTGAATCTTCCTTTTACAACTCCTGCTACTAGCCGCTTTTATCTTATTCATTAAGTTGATGTGACTTGTGATTATTATGAATCTATGACATTGACAGCACGGATTCGCAAGGAACGTGGATTGGTCCATCTTTGATTCCGAAAGTGTTGAAGGCAATCCTGGTGTAACTCTTGAACTAAAGGATGGTTCATATAGTCGTTCCATGTGGGATTTCAGTTTTCATGCTCTGTACAAGGTTAGTTATTACTCACTCTACCAACAACATAAACAACTTCTTAACTTGTGAACACCTTTGAATGCGCCTCTTAGAAATCACTAGGTTTCTTATCTGTACTTGGGTTTTACTTTTTTGTTCTGATAACCTCTAGATTACAAAATCTAATTCAGATTCTTTATGATCAGCAGTTGTTTTACTTTTGATAACCATTTTCGATTGTTTGCAGATTATTCTGAGTGAAAAGAGCCTCTCCACAGAGCTAATAATTAAGAATACCGACAAGAAGCCATTTTCATTTACTACGGCGTTGCATACTTACTTCCACGTAAGTACACTAACTAATTTTAGTGGTTTGACGAGTGACCTTTCTGTATGTTTCAATTGGACATCAATTTGTACCCACTGTATCTGGGCCCGGGTCAGGAAACCATACCGGAATTTTGTTGGTGATCTCTACCCACCCAAGGTCAACTGGAAATCGTGCATACTGCATAGTAAAGATTGATGTGGACATTTATATAGTAAGGAAAAAATAGAGAGAGAGAGGAGGAGGAGGAGGAGGAGGAGGAGGAGGAGGAGGAAGAAGAAAACTGGCAAGGAATTTAATCAATTATTTGAAATTAAGAAAGAGATATAAATCTTATCATTGCTTACCCATACGTGATACACTTGAATAAATGCACAACAATCTTTCTATTGTCACGCAGGCTTCTATAAGTGGAGTAAAAGTTAAAGGATTGAAGGGTTGTAAAACATTGAACAAAGATCCAGATCCCACCAATCCATTGGAGGGTGTGGAAGAAAGGTTAGTGGTCTTCTTTTTAAGACATTTCCTCTATATTAGATACTGTGTTGAATTTGATATTGATTCACTTGGTCGTTTATTGGCAAGATTCTACAATGCATATGTGCAGTAGGATGAAGCTGTTCCTTATTACTTCGTGCCAAGCAATTTGTCTTGCTTTTACTTTCATGAGTGATAAGATAACTGTGGCCTCAGAGTATTCATTTATGCCTTAAAACTAAATGACTCTATCTTGATTTTTCAAGACATGGAAATGATCAAGTTTGAAGATCCATAATATCCTACCTGAGTTCTTTAAACCAAATATTTTGATAGAACATTTGAGAGAGAGATTATATAGTCCTCCATTGATTAAAAGAAGGAAAAAATAAAATATTACTTACAAGCCTGACGATTGCCAGTGTCTTCATTTCCTAGATACATACATGATACATACTGTACAATAGAACGACTTAAGGGCCCCCCAACTTTCATATTACAAACTCTCCTGGCACATATTAACTCCCTCTCTCATTCATGCATTTCCCTTGTGTTCTCTTCTTAGAATACTTGACTCAAATGGAAGTTTCATTCCGTACTTTTTTAGTTAAAATGCACAAAAACTGGTTTGGACACTCTAAAATAGGAAATGTTTCTTACAATTTTCTTACCAAAATCAACCACACAGGGACGTGGTCAGTTTTCCTGGATTTGTTGATTGTGTTTATCTTGATGCACCTGGAGAGTTGAGTCTGGATAATGGCCTGGGCGACAACATACTTATCAGCAATACAAAGTGAGTTGGATCTATTTGATGCCTTGTTTGATGTGTTTGGGTTCAAACTTCAAACTATCATTTTTCTTTGTCTGTATTTAACGTATGGTTCTTCTTATCCAAAAAATATTTAACTTATGGTTCTATTTTTCCATTTTCAATGCAGTTGGTCAGATGCAGTGCTATGGAACCCACATTTGCAGATGGAAGCATGCTATAGGGATTTCGTTTGTGTTGAGAATGCTAAGGTACCTTGACATTTTGGGAAAAGTCTCTTCATGTATAACCCGAATTCACTTTTCGTATTGCTTGCATATCCGCACCATAATATCAAGCAAAAATTCATGTTAAAAAACAATGGCAAGTCAACTCTTACTCTAAAATTTTAATTTCATCAAATTAATTGTCCCGTAAAATTAATTGAGGTGTGTGCAAGTTGGTTCGTACACTCACGGATATAAGAAAAAAAAATCTTTGATTTGGAAAAACATAGCAATTTTCATTTTTTGTTAGGTTTTCATTAGATCCGCCCACTAAATTTCAATACTAATGAAAAAGAAATGGTAGGACTCTTCCCAACCCACTAATTTCAATGAAAACAACCTTGACAAACCAATGCACAAGATCAACCTCTAGTAAATCAATATATACATTTTTTTTTTATCCTGTCTCTCTTTTCTGGGGAGCCATACAGATTTGGAAGGTCCAGCTAGAGCCTGATCAATCTTGGACAGCGACGCAGCAACTTAGAATTGCTTGAAACATGGACAAGGGCTGCCCTAATATTTGAATCCCTTCATTATCACCTATTTTATTTGATTCAATCATTCAAGTTCTGGAAAGCTTTGAATAATGGGATTCTTTTTGTAGGATACTGTGCTTTCCAAAACTAGACTGTCAACATTCATTGGCTATATCCAATTGAACAATGTAATTATGATAATAAAAGTACTTCTGTGAAAAGCCTTTTCTGATGAATGAAGATTACGTTTATTCAAGAAGATGTTTCATGTCAGGCTGGAAATTTTTATAAGTTCAGGTTTGTATCTGATAGAATTCAAAAGCTTGCGTTTGTGCAGCTTGTATTTGGATTGGGTATATGAATGAATCATATAAATTTAGGTCTTTTGTTGGTTTGTGTGTGTGATTTGTAAACAATAAGTTTGTAGTTTGAGAGGTTGAGTTTTAGAAGTTCAAGTTTACACAGCTTGAGTTCGTGTTTTAACTATAAACTGTATATGTGTATATGTGTATATGTATGTATACATATACATTTTTACAAAAATGAACTTGTGTTTCAAGTCAATTCAGAAAAAGAAAGAAAACGAAAATGACAGAGAAAAAGAAAGAGAGGGGGAAAGAAAGATGCTAAAGACTGTAGAGCTTCATTCTCTGTCTGAGGAAAAGTTTCTAATTTGCTGAACTGTTTTGATATTTATTTGATCTCTCTTTGATAGTAACTTATAAATTGCTCCATCAAGTCCTGAATTCTTAACACATTAATGTCAAGCACACACGGAATTTATCCGATGGGTTATTATATTTCAACTTCATCAAAGTGAGTGTGGATGACGATAACTGACGTGTACTCTCGACCAAGAAGATTTTAGAGTTTCAAGTCCTTCAAATCCTTCCATCCCAATTGTTGTTGAAATAAAAAAGAAAAAAGAAAAATTGTAATTATATATTTCAACTTTAATGTCTTCATCTTTAAAATTGGATCAAATTCTCTCTTTAAAAAACATCCATCTTTTAGTTTTCTAACAAAATCATCAAGAGAGCTTAATAAAATTCTCATTATAATTGTGATTGTCTGAGCAAGTTGTACTTTTTTCATTATTTGTGCTTTTAAAAAATGTGAAATTGAAAATAGTTTTTAGAAGAGGTTATTATTTCTCCTCTTGTCACTGCTTTAGTGTCTTTTTTAATGAATGTTTTGACCTTTTTATTAACTTCAGAAAATGGAGGATCCAACCTTCAACTTTAGAAAAAATAAGACATACCTCCATTTGGCAAGAGTTTAATGTATCTATGTTGATTGGATTTTTAAAATTACACTTTTTTTAAAAAAAGATTAAAATTACACATTTTAATTTCATGAAATTAATGTCAAATGTGGATCAAACTTTTTAGTTATAATAACTATTAATCTAGTGACATTAATTAATTAAAATTATACATTAGAAAAAACAAATATATATAAGCTGCATCATTGTTAACTAGAATTATGAAATTGACACTCTTACTCTAGAGAATTTTGGAAGATGGAATGGAATTAAACATTTTCGCAATTATTTTTTCTAATACATTAATGAAAAAAGTAAATTCAATAATAGAAAGAGTAGCAAAGTTCAACGGACATAAAACTAGTTCTCTCAACTAAGAAGTCAAAAGTTCAAATCCTTAATCGTTACCAAAAGAAAGATAAAAATAAAAACGTAACAATATTCGAATCTTACAAATTTACAGTTTTTTTATTATCTATTGATATTTAAAAAGAATATAAACTTATTTTCTTATATTTTGCAAACTACTTGTATGGTCCATCTTCTGCCAAGTTGCTTGCCTCGAGACCTCGCAGCAAGGGAGCCGCATGTCGCATGGCCCTGCTAAGTCAAAAAATTATTCAAATTTACAATTGTCGATTTCTTTCACTAATTAAGACATTATTACATACTTATTTAAAAGATTAGTGGTTCAAATTTCTACTTTCATAGCCAATACAAACATAACTCAACAAGTATAAAGTTTCGACACGATCGAGAGGTTTGTGGTTTGATTCCTCCACCCCACAAGTAAAAAAAGAAAAAATATATATATATATAGTTTGACATATTTTTTAAACCAAAAAAATATAATATTATATCAAACTCATTCAATAATTTATCATTTTTATTAATATGATTCATCACATTTTTAATTAATAAATTATTTATTTATTTTAATTATAGTTCAATAAACGTGGAAATGAAGAATGACCACTTCAACTTTAGAGAGTGTAATAGATGTCTTATTTATTCGATTATGCTCAAATTAATCCACACACCTTTTGTGTTATAGGTAAAACCCACCATAATTTTTTTAAATGGTGCAACAATTTAACATAGACTATTATCACAAGTTATTATTATAATTATTTTTTTTTTCATGGGTATAGTTTTTGTTTGACAAAATCTATTTGAATGAAAAATGATGGTCTCTTGAGTTTTTTTTTTTTTTTTTTTTTTTTTTTTTTTTTTTTTTTTTGAGTAGATTAACAATTGGGGGTGAGAGATTTGAACTGTTGACCTCATGGTCGAAAGTACATGTCAATTACCGCTGAGCTAAGCTCGTTTTGACGTTAGTTTGAGGTTTACACGTGAAAATAGTTATACATGCATAATAATGAATCATACACTTATTTCAATTAATCAAATCTATAAAATAAAAAGACTAAAAACAATGTGTAAAAAAAAAGACACATCAAACAACAGTTTAAATCTCATTTTAGTCCATAAACTTTTAAGTTGGTTCTATTTTAGTCTTTAAATTTTCAAAACGTTCATTTTGATCCTTAAACTTTCAAATTTGTTCTATTATAGTCCATGAACTTTCAAATTGTTTATTTTAGTCCCTATAGTTTTTAAAAATAATTACTTTGGTCCTTTTTATGTTACTTTTATATTTGCTTAATGTTTGTCTCTAACTTATTTGACTTGAAATCATGCTCATATTAACAATCTATTACCAAATCTCAAAGCTATGCATTAATTTGTTAAACTTGAAATAAAAGTAAGGATCAAAATAGTCGGTTTTTAAAGTTTAGGGTCTAAAATAGATATTGTAAAAGTTTAGGGACCATAATGGAATAAGCTTGAAAGTTTAGGGATTAAAACGAACATTTTGAAAGTTCAAGGACCAAAATAGAATAATCCTAAAAGTTTATGGACTAATAGAAAAAAGACACATCAAACTTGTGGTAAACTTATACCAAACAATGCATTGCAAACTTGTTGTATAACTTATACCAAACAATACATTACGTTGCCAAAATGAACACAACTCGGTTCAATTAACACGTACCTTCTACTAAATGAAATAAAAATCGAAAGTAAATATAGCTAAGTCCAATTCACATGTAGAGTCCGTTTGGAATACATTCTAATTAAAATGTTGTTCAAGAATGTATTTTTTAAAAAACATTTTGTATAAAAAATGTTTACAATTTAAACACTCATAAGTTTGATTGCATTTACTCGTAAATGTTTTTATACACAAGTTATTGTATAATAAAGATTTTTAAAAAAAGTTTGTTTCAAGTGTTTCTCTCAAAATAATTTATTTTCTAAACTTAAACCAAATTCACCCCTAATCTTTCAAGGATGAAATAAAAATGGAAGTACATATGGACCTTTCTATAATCAGCCATGTCTCACTCTCCATCGTCTTCACCAATTCCCCTCGGATTTTCCGCTACATGGAATGGTGCAGAGAACTGGTTCAAAAAACACTCGTACTTGCAGCAAGAGCGTCGTTTTCTTGATGTCCCTTTCAAGTTGAAAAGCATTTGGCAACTTCTCCATTTCCACCAGAAGTCTGAAAAGCTATAAATCTGAACGAGCATTGGCCAGAACTTCGCCACAACGCCCAAATGCACACCAGCCACAGATATTACAGCTTCTAACCTCTCAAATGGCGAACCCCACTTGCCGAGATCTTCGATTTTTTGTTCCGTTTGCAAGAATTTTACTGTTTACTTAACAGTCTCAATCCTCTTGTATCTGGAACATTGTAGTACAATCTTTTGCATTCTCGATGATTTCCTCTCCCAGCGGCATTTCGCCGTCGATCAAGACAGAGCTTTATAACCCTACTGCTAATTGGGCTTTTGTTCCTGTGAGGAGAGCATTTCAACATAGTAAGATTCGTTGCGTACTTTTCTTTTTTTTTTGCCCTCTTTTTTTTTTTCTCTGTTTTTCTATTTGCGAACACTAAGTGCTGAATTGTTTGATTTTGGCTTTGTATTTGGAGGAAGCAAATGTGTAATGAATAGGAGAAGTTTTGCTTTTAGGGGAATTGTGGCTTCCGGAGTTTCAGTTATGGGCTCTTCTGCGGTTATTCAACCTGCTCGAGGTAAGTCTAAATGATTTGAAACTGATCTTCTACGTGTTGGCTTATTAAATGCAGTTTTGCTTTATTGATTTTGTAGGGATTGAAAGATTACCTTTCAAACCAGAAGGTTATAACTTCTGGACATGGCGGGGTCACAAGATACATTATGTTGTACAAGGAGAAGGTCCTCCAATAGTTCTTATTCATGGTTTTGGTGCTTCTGTATTTCACTGGAGGTTCGATTTGTTTGCCTTTTTCTGTCTGCATTTTCTCCTGAATCGTTATGCTTTAATGAATGAGTTGGAAAACTATTAAGTTCTCTTTAGCGTAATAGCTTTAGTTTTTGGTATTAGATCTTAAGTTCTAATTCTTTATCTTTTCGTTCCTATTTCAAATAATGACCAACGTATTGGGACTTTGGATTGTGATTGATATTTGGGTTCATTTGTTATGACTGTGTTGGAAAAATGGATTGAATCAAAGAACTTGAACTTCTTAATCTTGTGGCAACTTAATTGTATCTTTGTTTTCTGTATCACTCTAGTGATTCCATTGCATTTTATCTTTTTTTTTTTCCTCAATTAAGGTATAACATACCAGAGCTGGCTAAAAAGTACAAGGTCTATGCCTTAGACTTGCTGGGATTTGGGTGGAGTGATAAAGCAATTATTGAGTATGATGCCATGGTATGGAGGGACCAAGTTGTTGATTTTATGAAGGAAATAGTGAAACAGCCTGCAGTTTTAGTCGGGAACAGGTAAAAATCTGAACTGAGTATAAGTTTAAATGGACTTGATTTTAATGTTTCTGTTTAAACTCTGCTTTATAAAATGCCGTGCACTCTAAATCATTATCATCACCAATTTGATTTTAATGTATAACTATTTACCATCTCAATGTATATATTTTTTTTAAATTTCATTTTGATTGTTGCTCGTCTACATTTGTGTTTACTTTCTCGATCAAACTACTTAGTACTTTAGTCCTTTGAAATAGAATTCATGTCTGTACATCTTTTAAGATTTGAAAGTATAGGGCGGTACTTAAAATTTGAGAGATATCATGGGAAAATAACCTTCTATTTCTTCTTTTTTTCTTTTTCGAATTACTTTTAGGCAGATCCTTTTTTGGTGGCTTTTAAAGGTTAAGTTTGTTGTAGAATATGCCACTCTCAAGCCCACAATTTTCTAACAAAGAACTTCAGTTTGTTTTACAAATACGTCGTTCAGAGAAGCAAATTGCAAACTAAGTAATACGATTTTATATGCTTGCAATTTTGTCAAGGTAGCACCATAAGGGATTTTAGTCATCATTTCAATGTTCAAATACTTGCATGTTTCAAAATGCGGTACCAATTTTTCGGATGAAAGCATATATGTTCTAAGTTGCATGCACTCCCTTGTAGAGTCTTCTTCAACTCATATCTCGACCTCGACGTTTCTTGGTCTAACTTAGGAGCCACATTTTGCTAGTCTTAGCCTATTTGATAAGGCCATTGTTTCCTCATGTTTGAATGATCCATGATTAGAATTTGCTTCACTTCTTCGTTCTTGTTTGTTTTAGATGTTTTAATCTACTTTTACAATGGCAAAACAAAAGATGAAAGGTTGTCCATGTCAGTTGCCAATAAGTATGGTGGAGCTGAATGGTGGTTTTAATTAAAACTAATTCTGGATGATGCATTTGAAGTGACTCTGATTATGGTTCTTTGGTAGCCTTGGAGGGTTTACCGCCTTGGTTTCAGCAGCGGGGTTGCAAGAGCAAGTTCGCGGAGTTGTATTACTTAACTCCGCCGGGCAGTTTGGAGATGTAAATAAGTTGACCGATGAACCAGAAGAAACAGGTTTCCAGAAGTTCATTCTGAAGCCACTGAAAGATTTTTTCCAGCGAATCTTTCTTGGAGTTCTTTTCTGGCAAACTAAGCAACCAGCTAGAATTGTTTCTGTTTTGAAGAGTGTAAGTAGCTGGCTAAGCTCTTTGTTTTAAGGCATTGTTTAACTATTGGAGGTCATGTTTAGGTATTCCTTAATTAAAAACTCACGATACCAAAAATTATTATTATTAATTGTTTGTCTCAAATGGTGATCCATTTTTTATAAGCATTTAAGGTTGGCTTCCTGGTATTTATTACCCGTGCCCGAATGTCTTTGATTCATCTTTGTTGTCCTTACAGGTATACATAAATTCCGAAAATGTGGATGACTATCTGGTAGAATCTATATCGAGGCCAGCAGCCGACCCGAATGCTGGAGAAGTTTACTACAGGTATGTGTTTCTGCCTAGTTTCGTTGATCTCCAACATCTTTCTTCACCACACATCAGTGTAGTTCATTCAAAAGAATGGCCTACTGAACTCATGACTCGAAAGTTTGTCAACAAAAACCCTACCAACATTTGGAAAAGACAAAGTGTTAGGAATATATTTAAAAGATTGATATACTCTGATCTATCAACTTAAACTTTTGGAACCGTGATAGTTCAATACGAAGGAAGGAACCTACTTGGATCGGTTGATTTCGATCTTAGTCATTGCTCCTAATCACCCAAAACATGAAGTTCGTCGATTTTGTTGTCTGTTATATATCACATCATCCATGTTTTTGTGGTGCAGATTGATGACAAGATTCATGTTCAATCAAAGCAAATATACTCTAAATAGTGTATTGAGTGAGCTGTGTTGCCCACTGTTGTTGCTTTGGGGTGACTTGGATCCATGGGTTGGTCCTGCTAAGGCCAACAAAATCAAGGAAATCTATCCCAACACAACTCTTGTAAATTTGAAAGCAGGGCATTGCCCACATGATGAAGTTCCAGAGCTTGTCAATTCAGCTTTAATGGATTGGCTATCAACCCTACAACAACCTCAACCCTCTCTTCCAACACTATAAATATCTTCCTCAAATTTTACTGTATCACTTGTATTCATACTTCACTCTGTGACTGACTGTGCATTTTGAGATTTCTTTATACTTCTCAAATGCTCATGTCTGAAACTTAGAATTATGATGAATATTAGAATAGTACAAGAGGTTTTTATATGCTGAGAATTTGAAGTTTGTACAGTTTTGATTTATCTTTTTTCTCTAGAGATATGGAAAAAATAAAATACAATCAAAGGAGGAAAAATGAAGAGAACAAATCATACTATTTAGTCGATAGTATTAATAAGATAGTTTAATTTTTGAAAACAAGTAAATTGACAAGTGTGTCAACCTCAACGTAGCTTGATTGGTTAAGAGTCTCAAGACATGTATTCTCGACTAAAAGATTAGAAGTTCAAATCCTTACTCTCATCTGTTGAACTAAAAAAAACTGTAGTCACGCGATATAAATTATTATTTTGATAGTTAGGAGTGCAAGTTATTACTTGGTAGTTAGATGTATGGAAATTGAGTTTTCTTTTGGGTGAAAATTAGACGAAGTATTTTTAAAAATACACGTTTTAAGATTTCATAATATGTTGATATAATTCTATTCAGTATTTTATTTTGGTATATTAAACAGTAAATTAATATTTCCTTGTTTATAACAAATTATTTAGGAAAATGTGTTATTTATAATAAATACAAATGTCTACCAAAGTGAACTGATATGTACTCTATACCAAGAGGTCAAAGGTTTAAATACCTTCACCCCATTGTTGTTGACTAAAAAAAATACAAATGTCATATCATAGCACAAATTTTGAAGTGATAAGATAGGGTAAAAACCTAAAATCAATCTTAGTATATTATTCAATAAGATGTAATATTTTTTTTTAAAAAAAACAAATCTTTATGTTAATACTTTAACCGTTAGACAATTTAATCATAGCTTAGTAGATAAAACATCGATTATTATCTTAAAGATTAGACCCCGTTTGATAACCATTTGGTTTTTGAAAATTATGCTTGTTTTCTCCAAATTTCCCTATTATGGTTTTCATCTTTGTCAATGATACATTTGAATTCCTAGCCAAATTCCAAAAACAAAAACAAGTTTTTGAAAACTACTTTTTTTAGTTTTCAAAAAATGGCTTGGTTTTTAAAAACATTGAAAGATGAGTATTAGAAAAACAAAGAAACTTGTAGGTGGAAATAGCGTTTATAAGCTTAATTTTTAAAAACCAAAAACCAAAAACTAAGGCCCTGTTTGATGACCAATTCGTTTTTTGTTTTTGGTTTTTGAAAATTGTGTTTGTTTTCTCCCAATCTTCCTACAATGGTTTTTATTTTTGTTAAGGAAACATTTGAGTTCCTAGCCAAATTCCAAAAACAAAAACAAGTTTTTGAAAACCATTTTTTTGTTTTCAAAATTTGGCTTGGTTTTTGAAACATGGGAAAGGATGTAGATTAAAAACAAAGAAGCTTGTGGATAAAAATAGTGTTTATATGCTTAATTTTCAAAAACCAAAAACCAAAAAACGAAATGGTTATCAAACGGAGTCTAAATGGTTATAAAATGGGGCCAGAACTTTCATACTGTCATCAAAGTTAATATAGCTTAGGGAGAATTGACATGTATCATCGTCTAAAGTTGGAGTTTCAAATCTACCCACCCTCGGAATATGTTGTTTAACTAAAAAAAACTCCCAAGCTGTCAACGGTAGGAATTTCTTTTTCTGATAAATTAAAAAAAAAAAAAAACCGTGGTTGAGCCCAAACCGGTTTTCTGTCTTAGTTCGGGGCCTTCGACTCCCTGGCTTTCTCATCCCCTTGGTTGCATCGGAGCTTTCACTGATCGGAAAACCATCTCCGAGAGTAAACGGCGGCATGGGGGCTTCAGAATCCGCACTTTCGAGCTCTATCTCTGCGGTATTGCTTTGTTTTTACATTAACTCTTTGTATTTTCTCACTCCTTTCCCTTCTTAATATGTTTCGTTACGCCTGAAGAGGCCAGCTGATGCAATCTCCACCGTATCGGAGCGATCGGAAGCTGTTGATCCCATCTTAGAGAGGCTCAAGTCGCTTAAAACCGTAAGTTCAGTTGTGATATTCCTTCAAATTCCCTTTTCGTATGACAGTTAGGGATTCTTTACACCTCATTCTTTGAGTTTGCCAAACTTGGATCTGAATTTGGAATTCCATTTGGTTTATTTCGTATTGTAGACAACGCCGATACTGCAGACACCCCCTACGGAAGGTAGCTTGACAGATATCTTAGTAAGGAAACTGCCCTCTTCTTCAACTGCTGGTAGGACTCTTAGGATTGAACTTATTGTTTGTTTAGTTTACTTCTTGGGTTAAAATTGGATATGTTTGGTGATTATGAGTGGTTTAAATTTTCAAATTACGCTTTGTTCTTCCCTAGTGAGCGGTATAACATAAAAAACTGGCTCGGTGGGGAGGTACGGGAGAAACACGGTTGAGTATTTCAAGGATAATCGATTAAATTACTGTCAAAATGAGTCTCTGAACGAAAGAGAATAGTAAGCACACACTGCTTGTAATAAGGTTGTAAGCATCTCTATAGCACTTTCAGTGCAGGAAGCCATTGAGGATTCCAGTAGCTGCTATAGTAACGATTCAAGAGTCAGGAATTTCTGTTCAACCTGCCAGTCTTCTGTTCTTAATGTACTGATCACTTATGAAGTGCGGACACTTCAATTTCCGCAATATACTGATCACTTGTGAAGTGCAGACACCTCAATTTGGACAATGTGTCCATGTCCTACATATGTAGTGCAGGGCATTTGTTAAGCACAAACACTAGTTGAACAAATTGAATTGGAGTTCGACATGTTGGACATGTTTTGAACTGTTGTTAAGCACAATAAACATGTGTTGAATGGACATTTTGAAAGTGAAAGACATATTTGTGTATAAACATTGTTGACTTAAATTTCCTTTTCATTAAAATATTAAAAGATTTAGAAAATTGATAAGTTGGTTTAAGGGCTTGTTTGGAATGACTTTCTAAGTGTTTAAAAATGTGTTTTTAAGTGAAAAAAATGTTTTTAAACACTTAGAAAGTCATTCCAAATAGACCCTAAATCTATCTTGAATACCTCCACATAAAACCTTTATTCATAAATGCACAAACATCACAAGGTAAAATAATTTTTTTAGCACGAGAATGATTAAAATGTATAAAAATAATATATAACTTTTTACAATGTATATGATAATGAACAGTTCTTGTCTTGTCCATGTCCTAGATCTTTTTAAATTAACATATCACTGTGCTCATGTCGTATTTGTGTCCGTGCTTCTTAGTCAATCACTATGTACCCTTGGGATGCATGGATTGTTAATGAGGTCTCTTGGGAGCTGTAGATGAACATATGAACTAAAAGCATTTGGCACATTTGTTCATTTTCTACATTGGGGTTCGGGTTGGTTTACTAATTTGGAAAAGAAGAGTGCATCACTTCCTTCTGTAATTTTTAACTGTTTGTACGATATGAATCATGCAGCCTTAATCCAAGTTGTAGAAACCTTCGTTGTGTAGAATATTTTGTCCAAGTATGAGCCTGCAATCATTTGTTAATTTTTTAAGTTAGGTAACGAACAAACAATTTTGCTAATCATAAAATAAGAAGATTGGAAAGAATCCAGCGGATTGCTTAAAATGGAGTCTAGGTTTCTTTCCAGTTTTATGATTTTTGTCGTTGTAGTTTGGATATTAAGATTATTCAGACTATTGCTTAGTTAGTTCTCTTCATCATATTGTAAGCTTTTCCGTGTCACGTTATGCCATTGCAATATTTTTGCAAAGGATGATGCATGACCGTTCTTTTCTTTTTCAATGCAATGTAGTTACTGTGGATCCCCAAGTGCTTTTGGAGCTCTTCTCAATGTACAATAATTGGCAGGATGAAAGGGTCCAAAAGATTAACAAGAATCAGGTTTGCTCTATTAAAAAATATTTTGATTTTTGTATGGTGAATGCAAATGCTTGTGAGTTACGACATCATTCGGTTTCTTTTATTCCTGTATTGTTTCCTTCAACTAGTTATTTGCTTTGAAACTCATTATATCACTACATTCAGGTTCTTCTGGTTCATGGAGTCACAAAATTATATCTTATTCCAGCTGTTTTTGTTTGATTGCCGCACTTCAATAATACAAACGAACCAAATTTCAGAACTACTGTTGAACCGTATACAAAAGATGCCACTGTTTTTATGTTTGTTCTGCTTCAGACTTCATTTAGAGCTCCCTTAAACAAGTAGAATATGCTGCCCTTCTGATAGAGTTTGAAATGGGCAATGGTTTCCCTATTCTTTTAGTTCAACATGTGAGGTTGGGTGGAGACTCAAACCTCTGACGTTAAGATCGAGGGTACAATGCTTTAACTAGTTAAGCGTTCCTCATGTGGTAGCAATGTTTTTTTTTTTTTTTATTTTCAATATCCTTCAATATACTTTTTTTATGATAATAATACACTTCAATATTAGAATCCAGTGTAAAGTTCCATAAATTTTTCAGTATCTTTGTCAACTTTAGCTCGTCAAGAGATTCTCTTTTACCTTGGTCAAAAGAAAGAGGAAGTTGGTTCTGAAGTCGCTAATTTCTTGTACTTATATCTCTCTCAATATCTCATCCTGCCCATTGTAGGACAATGCCTATCCTATTCAGGAGAATTTGGGGGGTTAAAATTCTTAGGTCACTTTTAGCTGGTTATTCAGGGGGAAGTCAATTCTGAATGTATTCTGAGGAGGTTTGCTTCCATGTGTCTCTGACATTGGTAGTGGGTTCTTTATAGTCAAGCCTCTTGGGCTTAGCATCAAGTACACACACACTTTCTTTTTATTAGAAATGAGAAACCGGCCTTTCATTGAGAAAATTGTAAGAATGTACAAGGTCATACAAAAAAAAGTCCAACAAAACAATCCCATAAAAACTACAAAAAAGGACTTAAATCCAACAAAATAAGACTTAATCGACAATTGTGACAGAAGCCCACAAAGAGGCTTAGCATCATGTTTTGTTTTCCATCCTCTTGGTCAATTTGGATAAGTTTTTCATAGTAATATCTGTAATGTTATTCATCTTAAGTGCAAGGAATTTCTGGCTTATGACGTTGGTAGAGTTCCTTTTTCGGGGAGGAAGGGATGAGTTATGGAAAGTGGTTTTATCAGCTTCAGTGTGGAGTATTTGGTTGGACTACAACAGGAACTCTTCTATGATAGATCTCGTGATATTTTTGAGGTGTGGAGCATTGGACGGCTGAGCGCGTCTCTTTGAATCAATTCTATGATTTCTATCTGAATTTCAAAGTTTTCAAAATGTTTTTTATGGTAAATATGTTGGGGCCCTGGGGGCCTGACATGTCAGTGGGATGGTTGCAGGTATTTATTTCTCTAAAGGGGGGGGACCTTTCTGAGGTTCTTGCACGGCTTCTTTTCAGTCACATCTTGTACTTTCATTTTCACATTCCTTGATGGAAGTTTCGGTTTACCATTTACTGTTTTTTTAAGAAAAAGAACAAAACTAAAATCTGGATGCAGCACTGTTTTACTTGGACTAGGTTGAGCATTAATGAGAATCAACTCTGTTATATACTTATATTAAACTACCACAATTTCTAATTACAACTTTTTGCATCGACATTACAGTTCTTTAACTGATCAGAAAACCATTTTATTCTGAAGTATTTATCACCCTTAGCGTGTTCTTGGCTTCTTGTAGCCTTAGTAGGGTTCTTCCAGTGGAAAGATTGGAAGGATTGTTGTTCATGGAACTTAATTTGGTGATAATTATAGGAAGATATCGAAAACAAGATTGAAGTCACAGATGCTTTGGCGGTTAAACTTCTTCAACGCTTAAACTTTTCTGCTTCTGCGGTGAAGACAGCTTCTCAACATCTATCAGAAGGTACCGATGCACTTGTTTTTCGTCCTCTCTTTCTTCCTTTTTCTTTTACTTTTTCAATAGATCGGTTCATAAATGCTAGTGTTTTACGAAGTAAATGTACTAAACATTCTATTTTCGGCCTTTGAATTTGAATAATGTAGTTCACGCACTGGAAGTGGAAATCGGTGAGCTTAAGGGAAGACTGACAGAAGTTATTAGTAATTGCGATGCATTATGCAGAAGAATTGCTTCAGAGGGACCAGAGTCTCTTCGGTCATCTATCAAGCCATTTGTCGTCGTCACCGCAGACTCGGGGTCTTCCTGTAACTCATCTTCTCAGCAAGTAGATTTGAATACAAATCCACAACCTCAAGAACCCAAATTAGATTGATTCATTACTGGAAATCGTTTTGCAATTCAAGAAAACAAAGCATTCCATAGCAAAAAAATGGTAAATATGCCAATTCTTGAAACATTGGATGTCAGTCCCATCTTGTGTATATATACATACATTTATTGATTTAATTTTACAGCATTCATCCAGTCTGGAAAACATTAAAAACTCAAAACACAAACATCTTATACAGAGAGAAAGGCAGCTTGTCAAATTTGCTGTTTACATCAAAATTAAGCTGTTAAAAATTGTCCTACAGGCTTACAGCAGTGTTCCAAAATCTAGGACAGTTGACCGCAGTAACCCTTTCAAAGAGTGGGCTCCCACTAAGGACTTTCCTCCTTTGGCCCTTTCATCCCAGGGAGTTCTCCACCGACTTAGCCTTCACCCTTTGCACGTTAAGATCCATATTCCAGAGCCTGAACACACCACGTGACCCATTTCATTAAACCACATTGATTGAAGATGCCATTGTCGGTGCTTCAATAACCCTCTACTCAAGCCTGAATTTTGAAGTTTTTAATGTCGATTTCACTTATATTATATATGAGAATGTCCGAAACTCCATTTTTCTTTTAAAAAGATTGCATTCAGGAATTCAGGATTCAAGAGGAGCACACAGAAGATAACAGAGCTAGTGAAGTGTATTCATTAATAATGTTTTTGTTAAATAAATGTCGAGTTGAGAACAGATGCAATGACTGATTGTGAAAGAACTTTTATATAGCTTAAATAACAGAAAAGAAAACAGACAATGAATTCTGCAAATGAAACTATATTTCTCTATTCAAGAAGGATTGGCATTTGAAGCACTTTACGATCGGGAAAAATTGCAGCATACAGTTGTTGGGGTTCGGCTCTATCTGATCTGATCGGATCCGATGATCAAGGTTGCTGCTGAGCATCCATATAGCCAGCATCGACCAACACCTTCTCCCGCTTGGCCATTTCAACGTCTTCATCAACCATCATCTTCACCAGCTTCTCAAATCCAACCTTCGGTTTCCATCCCAAAACCTTCTTCGCCTTGCTTGCATCCCCCTTCAGATTATCGACCTCCGCCGGCCGGAAGTATCTCTTGTCGATTACCACATGGTCCTTCCAATTCAATCCGACGTACCCAAATGCCACCTCCAAAAACTCCTCCACCGTGTGTGATTCCTCCGTCGCGACCACATAATCGTCGGGTTGGTCTTGCTGCAGCATCATCCACATGGCTTCGACGTAGTCCCCGGCAAAACCCCAATCCCTCGATGCCTGCAGATTCCCCAAGAACAACTTGCTCTGAAGCCCAATCTTGATGCGGCCCACGGCTCGTGTGATCTTCCTCGTCACGAAATTCTCTCCCCTCCGCGGCGATTCGTGGTTGAATAGTATCCCATTGCAAGCGAAGATCCCGTACGCCTCACGGTAATTCACCGTATACCAATGCGCGGCGCATTTCGCTGCGGCGTAAGGGGATCGAGGATGAAACGGCGTCGTCTCCGACTGAGGCGGCGGCGTGGCCCCGAACATTTCAGACGATCCCGCTTGGTAGTACCGAATGTGACTCCGGCCAGTGGCAGCGATATGAGATCGAACCGCCTCAAGCAAACGGAGAGCACCAGTGGCGACGACGTCGGCGGTATAATCCGGAATTTCAAAAGAAACAGCGACGTGCGATTGAGCAGCGAGGTTATAGACCTCATCGGGGAGGATAATATCAAGCCATCGGCGGAGAGAGGAGGCGTCGGTGAGGTCAGCGTAGTGAAGCTTCATTCGAGCCTTGTGAGCATTGTGAGGGTCGATGTAGATGTGATTGATTCGCTGAGTGTTGAAGTTGGAAGATCGCCGGATCAATCCATGGACTTCATAGCCCTTCTCGAGAAGGAATTCAGTCAGGTACGAACCATCCTGGCCAGTAATGCCGGTAATTAAGGCGGTCCGGCGCTTCTCCGCCGGTGCGGCGGCTTGGCCGTTGGTGTCGGAGGCGGATCTGGTACCGTCGGCGATGGATGCCATTGCGAATCAACTGGATTGATCAGTCGGATCTGAGAGAAATCAAGAGAGAGAGAGAGAGAGAAGAGTGAGAAAAGAAAGGAGAAGGGGAAGGTCTAATAGCCGCGTTGGGAGAAGGGTTTGAATCCAGTCTGGGCGAGTGGCACGCATTTCTTGCTTTACACAGCTGGTTTAGCCAATAAAAACGTGCCACCTCAGAATCTACTGAGGGCAATATGGTCTTTTCATCTTTTCTTTTCAAAATTTTCCATTCAAGGTTTTTTTTTTCTTCCTTCTTTCCTTCCTTAGTTCAACCACGAAGTATTCGAATCTATAACATTTTATCGAAAGGAGCATATTGAGTTTAGTTTCTTATACACTACCATTAAAATGTTAACGATTAAGAGAGAGGAGAACTTTTTTTTTTTTTCTTTTTAGTTGTCAAGATTTTAATGGAGTGTGTAGGGAGATTTTTACACATCGATATGCAGCTAAGCATGATTTTTATCGAAAATATTACTTAATCCTTATTATAATCTTTTGTAGAAAGGTTGATGAGATGGTTAATACTCAATCCCAATAGGGTTGAATTTGATGCTTTTATAAGAGTTTAAAATTGGGTTGTGTTGGTATTAGCTTATTTATTTTTAGTTGGATGCTAGATCCAATGCATATGAGTGTAATGGGGAGATTTTAGGGAGGTTTTTGCGTTGAGTTCGGAGATGAATAATGGAAGTCTTTCATTGAGGTATTAGTATTTTTTTAAAAAAAATATTATTTTGGTTCTTCTATTTGGAGATTTATTTTATTTTAGTTCATGTAATTTCAAATGTTTAATTTTAGTTCGTGTACTTTTAATAAATCTTAAAATTAGTTCATACTACAGGTTTCTGGTTAACTTTTTTTATAAAATAAATCACTCTATTTAAATATTTCAAATGTTTAATTTTGGTTTATGTACTTTCAATAAATCTTAAAATTAATTTCCACGGAAAGTTTGTGGTTAACTTTCCTGAAAAATAAATTAGTCTATATTTTAAAAGTACATGAACTAAAATGGAAGTCTCAAAAGTAATAGAACCAAAATAGTATTTAACCTAACTTTTTCTTGGAGTATAAGCTTGTTTTTGCCAAATCTTGAACCAAAAAATCTATTTAGGAAAAAAAAATTACATTGGAAGGAACAAGGAACCATGCAAATGAACTAAAATTGAATCGAACCCAATGTATTTACCAAAATAATCATCTAACTTCTTTTTTTTTTTTTTTAGTTTTATACTTTAGAAAATTGAGCTAGTTGAAAAGTATAGTTTCGCCCGTTAAACTAACTAGGATTTGTTGACTTTGTCCACTTGCATCCATGCCCTTTTCTATACGTTATACTAGCTAGGTTTAGGATTTAGGGTTTAATTGCAAAACTTTAAATAATCGAGCTAGTTCAAAAGTATAGTTTCTATCCGCTAAACTAACTAAGGCTTAATTAACTTTGTCCACTTGCATCCACACCCATTTCTTAAGTTATAGGTTCAATTTTTCATTTCTTTCCATATTTAAATTCCAATATTCTTTAATATACCATATTTTAATATTAACTATATTTCCTTAAAAAAATTAATATTAAATATATAGAAATGGAAAACACATCTTGGTTTATATAGCTGGGTTAGCCAATAGAAACATGCCGCATTATAACTCTATGGAGAACAATATGGTCAATTCATTTTATTTCCTTTTTAAGTCTTTGATTGAATGCTCAATATTTAATTGCAAAACTTTTTACACTTGATTTGCTTTGATATTTATGTGTTCGAATCTTTTAAAGTTTGTTTTGTTTTCAAATTTGTGGCCTCCGATATGTGTTTTTAGAGGAGTAAAAGTATAGTTGTTCATTATTTAGTAGTGTGTACATCTGTATAAAGGGATCGAAAAGTGAGGTATCTAGCTATCAATGTGAAGAAGGTAGAGTGTTTTTAAGAGACTCAACCCTCTTGAATTGTTTGGCAAATTAAACTTGTAAGTTGATTTTCACATTTTGACTTGCCTAATACCCAGTACAATTAAGTAAGATGGTTATTCATTTGCTTCTCATTCTTGTTGAATTGAATAGTCAAGAGACCGAAAAGTATTCAAAAAAGCATTTGAACATATGTATGTATAAAATAAAAGCGAATGCTTATTAGTTAGAAGATTGAAAAATATTTAGAAAGCATTTGGACTTGATTCTATCATTGTTGGTTCCATATGAAAGAAAGGAAGGATTAGAATCTCCTTTTTTTTAATTGCTAAATCTCACTTATCATTTATCAATGATTGATATTCTTAACCCTCCTTACTTAATGATCCAAATGAACTCTAGACTGAACAAATTAAACTTTAATGCTAGACACCAAAATCAACTAATAACGATTGTGTTGTATTGAAATTATAGCTAATATAATGCTCAAGATCCCAAATATGAGATGGGAACAAATTTATGCTTCAATTACCATGTTATACCATATAATCTAGTTAATCAAAAAGATTTATTAAACACAAAATTAATGATAAAATTTTTTAAAGTTCAAAGATTAAAATATGAGTTTCTTCAACAAATAATAATAATAATAAATAAATAAATAAATCACGTTTGATAACCTTTGAATTTTTTTGTTATTGATTGTTTTAAAATTATACTTGTTTTCTACCAATTTTCTTTTTTATTTTTGAAAAAAAAAAAGAAAAAAAAAAGAAAATTGGTAGAAAACAAGTATACCATGAATTTCATCTTTGTTAAGTACACATTTACATTTTTAGCCAAATTCTAAAAAACAAAAACAAGTTTGATTGAAAATTACTTTTTTTTTAGTTTTCAAAACTTGACTTGTTTTTTAAACACATGGAAAGAAGGTACATAACAAAACATGAAAACTTATAAATGGAAATAAAATTTATAGGTTTAGTTTTCAAAAACCATGTTGGGAGTGCGAGCAAAGTCTTACATTGGCTAGATAAGGGGATGATCATGAGTATATGTATATAAGGGAATACAAGTATCTCCATTGGTATGAGACCTTTTGGGGTGAACCAAAAGCAAAGCCATGAAAACTTATGCCCAAAGTGGACAATATCATACAATTGTGGAGATCTATGTGTGTCCGATAGTCCCTTACAAGTGATATCAGAGCCATGCCCCAGAGGTAGCCATGTCGGGTGAAATCCTCAGTTGTCGAACAAAGAAGTTGTGACTTGTGAGCCTTGAAGTAGTCATGGGGAAGTCCGTGGGCGAAGTGGGCGCATCACCTAGAGAGTTGGACCGACTCTTGGTACTAGTTGACGGGAGGAACCAAAAGCAAAGCCATGAAGGGGACAATATCAAACCATTGTGGAGATTTGTGGACTTATGAAACTAAATTTGTAATATACCTGTTAATTTAATTTTATGGAAAAATACACTTTTGGTTATGGAAAAATATACTTTTGGTCTCTGAGGTTTGGGTTAAGTGACACTTTAGTCCATGAGTTTTCAAACTCAACAAAAATACCGTGGGGTTTGAGATAAGGAGCACTTTCGTTCCCTGCAGTCAACTTTTCTGCTAAATTTTAATAGAGTGCTGACGTGACACATATTTTTTATTTAATTTTTTTTTAAAATTTTAAATTAAAATAATATAAACTAATAAAAATATTGTTTTAAATTTTTTTAATTAATTAAAAATATATTGGTTCTTACTTCTTCTTCTTCATCAGCCGCGGGACTGTCACCGGACCGCCGTCGTCGCCGGACCGCTGCATTCCCCTCTTTTTCTCTCTTTTTTCTCCCATTTTCTTCTTCTTCCCTCTCTTTTCCTTTTTCTTCTCATTCTTCCCTCCTCCACCTTTCACTGGTTTTATAAATGAAGCTCGATTTCTCTGCAATACAGCAACAACCATGGGTGAAATTCGCAGTGGAGATTCGAGATCCATCGAGGAATGGTGCTCGACTGTGGCTAGGGACGTTCGAAGCGACGGAGGACGAACACGCACAATACAGATTTGGACACGCAGATTTGTTTGTTCCAGCCATTCATTCCAGCCATTCGTTACAGCAGATCAAGTTCGTTCCAGCCGAGCAGATCTCTCAACTCCGTCGTTCCAACAGATCTGGCCGTACGATCAAGTTCATTCCAGCCGCGCAGATGGCTCTGTTTCGTCGTTCTAGCAGATCTGGCCGTACGATAAAGGGGTTGTTTTGCGCTGGTTTCAGTGGGTCTTGGGGTAGAGGCTGAAAATCAGTGTGGGTATTTTCTTGAAGTTCAAATCGGTCAAGATTTGGGTTCCAACGATTGAGCTCCAGGGTTGGAAGAGAAGAAGAACAAAGAAGAAAAAGAAAAGAAGAAGAAAAGAAAGGAGAAAGGTGGGAAAAACACAAAATGGGGAAGAGAAGAAGAAAGGGGAAGAGAAAGGGGAAGAAAAAAAAAAGTCACTAGTGGCCGGCTGCCGGTCGCCGGAGACTTGGAGAAGAAGAAGGAAGAGGTGGGAAGAGATGAAGAAGAGGGGAAGAAGAGGTGGAGAAGAAAGAGATTTTGAATAATAATTAAAATAATTAAAAAATAATAATATTTTATTATTTTTATTAAAAAAAAAATTAAAAAATATTTTTTTTATTAAAATAATAGTGCCACGTCAGCAACCGTTGACGACAGGGACCAAAGTGCTCCTTATCTCAAACCCAGAGGTATTTTTGTTGAGTTTGAAAACTCAGGGACCAAAGTGTAACTTAACCCAAACCTCAGGGACCAAAAGTGTATTTTTCCCTTAATTTTAAATATTATTTTCCAAATAAATAAAACTTTATGTGCCAACAAAAACATAACTCAACTGACATAAAGTTGTATTGATGACCACGAGATCTGTGTTCGAATCCCCTCACCCCACATATTCTAAAAAAAAAAAAAACTTATCTTTTAAATATCAAAGTCTTTATAAAACATGAAAAAGTAGTTTCTCAATGCTTGAATTAAAAAAAAAAAATGCAATGACATTTTTGTAAAAAAATAATCCCAAACAAATTTCTATTTTCCTTTCTTGCAAACAAATTTCTATTTTCCTTTCTTCCAAACGAACTTCAAAAAACATCTCAGCTCCAAATCAACAATAAGCCAAAGAGGTTGAGCAGACCAGTTAGGCATAATAATCGATGCAAACAATTCAAACAACCACCACTTGAATGTTAATAACATTATCATGTTTACAAAGGCAAAAATTCAATGGCATAAAAGAGCATCGAACTTCAAAAAATTCAAGGTCACTGAAACAGAGTAGCTATAGCCAAATCACAACATGAATTATCAAGAAGAGTATCATATTATAGTAAGAAATTCGTGTCTCCCGGAGCAGAAACAAATCCTACTTGAACACAACTTCAATTTTCCCGAAGGCCAAATAGATTAAATGCTTCATCAGTACGGCCAGGAGATTTATGAGAGAAGTTAAGCCGTTCGCTTGATGATGTGAACTCCACTGTCAGTATCCACAATGCCACTCACCTCTCCAACCTTGAGGGCATATGTTGCTTCTTCAAAAGGCTTCTGCATCTGGCCACGCCCAAAAGGACCTGCAAATAAACATTATTGTGATGCTCATTTAGATGCATGCTGTGCTAATCCACATAAAAACAATTGTAAGAATAAATTATCAGCTGCTAAAGATTAAAAACATCATGACATATCCTTCTGATCCTAGAAAATGTATCAAAAAACCTGCTATCGTCGAACTACCACACAGTTATTCTTTTGGATTTTACCAACTGGGCTTGCAAGAAAGATTACATGACTACAAATTTCTAGCAGACAGAACAACGGTGGAGCAGAAAAAGGAGGGGCTTTGGTTCATTTTAGATTAAAAAAGTTGTATAAAAGTTCAGACTTAAAATTTCTCTCCAATTTGCTCTACTAAATTTTTAGAATTTTCAGATTATATATAAAAAGTTAGAAGGTAAAAGTTTGCCCATCCTCATGAAAAATTATGGCTCCACTTAAATTAACTTGAAATGTATAGTTCAGAGGAGGGGAAAAGAGAACTGCAATCCTAAATAGAATTTTACCAAAAAGGGCAGTTCTTGTTCAAATTTTGTTGTTGTTTTGCTATTTCTCCACCTCTCCCTTTAATTTCCAAACCTTTCATTTTAGTTCATAGATCTCCTAGAAGTTTTAAATATAAAGTATTTGCTGGAGCAAAAGTATATTCACATCAGCAGGCAGAAATTTTCTTGATAGAGTTGCTTTCAAAGTGTTGAATGTTCTTGCTTTTTACAAATGTAAGAGAAGAGCTCTAAATGGATTTTCCGATGGAATGGTTGTTTTAACTTATTGACTTCACATAAAGGAAACCTGTTTAGCTAAAATCAAGCGAAGTGATCCTTTCATAGGTTTTCAAGTAAAATGATCTACATAATTAATCACATTCATCACGGTATCACGATAGAGTTGCTTTCAAAGTGTTGAATGTTCTTGCTTTTTACAAATGTAAGAGAAGAGCTCTAAATGGATTTTCCGATGGAATGGTTGTTTTAACTTATTGACTTCACATAAAGGAAACCTGTTTAGCTAAAATCAAGCGAAGTGATCCTTTCATAGGTTTTCAAGTAAAATGATCTACATAATTAATCACATTCATCACGGTATCACACAACTTCGTCGCAGAGTCAAAAAGTAAGAAGATGACCAAATCGTTCACGATCTTGTGATAATTGTTTAAGCATTAACACTGGAGGATTATAATAGGCTTTCAGAAAGTGTAAATTCAACTTAGAAACTGAAATATAACAAAGTTCCTCAATCATAGACATAAGAAATCAACAAATTAGCGGCAGGATATAATCATATTCAAGGGTACTATGTACTATTTCAATCCAAACCAAAACAAGATGAATTCCAAAGATGAATTCCAAACCTTATACGAAGCAAAAAAGTAAAATACAATAGACACACATCTCCAATCAAATCAAATCCAAGCGAGATACATATATCCTGCCTAAAAATAAAATTCATCTATATGAAACCTAAATCTAAAATCTCCAGCTAGCGAAACCGAAATCCAAACACTAAGATTTCACACGGTTAAGTCTAGGGCTCAAGGCTCAATACATGATAAATTGAATACTATCTAATTCCGGACTCAGGATTACACCAATCAGACAAGAAATGGCGAACAGAAAGAAACAAGTATTCCACGAAACGATAAAAAAAATCAAAATAAAAAATTAGCCAAAAGAATGAGATCAGTGAGCAGACCTAGATCGCCGCCACGCTTGGCAGAGCTGCAGTCAGAGATGCGAGTGGCAACGTCCTCAAACTTGGACTTGCCGGAAAGGATGTCGTCTCGAATGACAGTGAGCTGAGAGACGGCGCTGTCGCGAGTGGTGTTCTTGATAATTCGGCCTTCCGGATCCTTCCAGGAAGCAGGCCGTCGCGAACCTTGGTGCTTTATGAGTATGTGCGATGCCCTAACCTGACCGGCGGCCGCCGAAGAGGACATCTTGTTCTTCTTACTGCTGCTACGCTTTTCCTTCACGGTTCGATCTGCAGAGGAGATCGAAGAAGCTGATTTCTTCCGCTTGCGATCGGAATCTATCTTGGAAGCCGGTGATGGATAACGGTGGCGCCGCCCTCGCTTTTTCTTTCACTTGGATTGGTTGAGACAGTGGCGAGCTCTTGACAATGGTGGGCACGGAAACGGAAGTGGAAGATATATATATTATCAGATACTTCTCGAAAAGTGGAGAGACTTTTCCACTGCGGTTCGGTACAGCTAGTAATCCAATCTGCACCGTCCGTTTCAGTGCTCGAGAAAAATCTAGCGGTTGTCGATTTCTAAAAAAAAATAATGTACAAATTTCGGTTTTGTCGATTTATAATAAAATTTAATATTTTTCATTACATATCTAAACTTAAAATTTAAAGTGTAATTTTAAATCTTTCTTAAAAAAAAAGTATAGTTTTAAATTGTTCACAGATGTGACATTGATTATCTTTTAAAGTAATATTTCGATCTTCCACCCTTGTAATTGTTGTACTAACAAAAGTTATACCATGTATATTAACATTTTTTCTATTAAATGTTAATATTAAAATTTAATATAATGAATGGTAGGATCTAGTTCATTAAGAAGGTTTTTTTAAAAAAGTCAAAGAAAAATTAATTAAGAGAGTAGAATGATACATTTATTAAAGTAAATTATGAAATTATGATTTAAAGTTTAAAGATGGAATTATAACTTTTTAAAATATATATAAATATTTAATTTTATATTTTCATTATTATGGTCCTTGAGTTTATTTATTTTTTAATTTAATTTTTATATTTTGTAGAAATGTAATAATTTCATGAACTTTTATAGTGTGAAAAGTGTATTGGTACTATCAAGGGGCACAATGAAAAATTATTCTCCTCTCTTATCATTAGTGTTTATGATAATATCAAGGAGACTATAAGAAAAGTTTATTCTCTTCTTTTACTTTGCACAACCATTGAAGTGACTAGCCATGAAAACCACAAGACCATTCTCCTCTTTCTTGACTATTTCATGATAAAAAGATTGTTCAAAAGACAAAAGGATGAATTGTTACATATTTACTAGTTTAAATACTTTTTAAAAGAATGAATATGTGTAAAAAAAATTCATTAAATCGATATCAATTCAAAGATTCACGTGTATAGTTTTGTTTTTTTTTTTCTTTTTTAAAAAAGAAGATTGGTTACATCTTCTTAAAAGTTATTTTAAAGGTATTTGGTTGCACAAAGTGATTTTAGAGTTGTCAAACTACAAAAGAGGAAAAGAGTAGAAATTTTAAATGTGAGAGAAATTTTATAATTTTGAAATGAAGGAGTGTAGAACACTTGAGCGAAAGCATTTCAGGATCAAAGCACTCTAGTTACATTAATTTTACTAAGAAAAACATGCTTTTACAAGAACCAAAAACAGGGGAACGATGGTTACCAACTTTTTTGGACCGAATTGAATCACACCATCAATCGATTTGAATCACAAACACGTTGTGGACCACCGCTGTGGACCACCGCCGCTAGTGTCTTCCTCGCTATCCTTCGATCTTAAAACCGTTTGTGGGAGCCAAATATGTGATCAATTTGGAAAAGAAAAGTCTGAGTTTTGAGAGAAGAAATATTCGGATTTTGAGAGATTATTTTTCAATCTGCTTTGCATGAAAAACTACGGGAACCATCACCTTCATTCAAGACTCATGAAGTCCATATATGATATATATATATATGAAGATACAAGGTTAATTGGATTTGGATTTGTCATACACATAGGTGGCTTAATCTAAAATAATCTTGCATGAAATTGAGTTACCAAAAGACTCCACCTATTCAATTTCTTAATGAAATTCATTTAACTTAATTAATTTTAATTTTAAATTAATTCAAATGATTAATTTTAAATAAATTTTTTTGAAACTTTAAATAAAATTAATTTACATCATTAATTAAACATTTTAATTAATTATAATTATTTAATTTAATATTAAATACCAAATTAAATAATTGCACCAATTTCGATTTCTTTCAAAACCGATCGTTTGAATATGAATCTTATTCATATATCAAATTCAAACCGAGTTATGTATCATATACATATTTATAATATTTAAATCATATTTAACTATTTCCAACTCTCCCTATAGTTTGATTCATATATGAGCTAGCAAGGGGACTTAATGGACCTGTAAGGGACTACCGGACACCCACATATCTCCACAATGGTATGATATTGTCCACTTTGGGCATAACCCTCATGGCTTTGCTTTTGGATCACCCCAAAAGGCCTCATACCAATGGAGATACTAGTCCTCCCTTATATACCCATGATCATCCCCTTATCTAGCCGATGTGGGACTTTGGACGCACTCCCAACAATCCTCCCCTCGAACAAAGTACCACCGAGCCTCCCCTCAAATAGTCATCTATCCGTCCAACTCTCTAGGCTTCACCGCTTTATCGAGAGTTCTTGCTCTTATCTAGGACGACTCCTCTTCTCCGGAGTATACCCGCCCACCCAGAGCTCAACCACGGACCTCCACCATGACTATTAAGGCTCACAACTTCTTTGTTCGGAACCCGAGGATTCCACCCAACACGGCTACTCCCGGGGCATGGCTCTGATACCAATTGTAGGATCGAAAGGCAACACTAGAGGGGGGTGAATAGGGTTGACTACCAATTTTTAAAAATAATTTTATCTATGAAATATGCTCAATTAAAGATTAACACACAAATTTAATTTAAGAGAAAATTAAGCAAGATAAAACCTAAAGCATGCACACTAAGATAGCTTTGAATTTAAATATGATTTAATCAACGAGAAATTTAAATAGCCCACTAAAATTAAATCATGCAATTAAAGAGAAATTAAAAATTAAGACAATAAAGCAAAGAGATAATTAAGAGCAGAAAATAAAAGAGAGAGAGGAAGAGAAAACACCGGGAATTTATAGTGGTTCGACAAATTGCCTACTCAGCCAAGACTCCTTCTTGGGTATTTCACTAAGTGATCCTCTTGCGGGTGAGAACCAAACCGACACACGACCCTCTTTTTCCTAGGCTAAAGAGAAACCCAAGATCCTTTTAACTGGTTCAGGATCAAACCAATTTCTTTTTCTCACAACCCAAGGTGTACCCACACCTTAATACAATTCCCAAAAAGAAAAGAAAAGAGAACCTCACAATATTGCCTCTTGAAGGCTAGATACACAAGTTGAGCACTCTAAAAAGAAAACCTCACAAAAATATAACTAGGACAATTTTGGAGCAGGGAGGACAAGAATTTTAAGAGTAAAGAGACTTTGAGAGCTTAAAGACTTGAAAGCTTTTGGTGTGTCAATGAATGAGAAAATCAAGTCCAATTTATAGGCGAGGAGGATGAACATTGACCGTTGGATCAAATTAAGGATGAATGGTGGAGATTGAATTTAGAATTAGAAAAGGAAAGAATTTCAAATTTAAGAGAGAATTTTGAAGGATTGGAATTTTAGGATTAGGAGAATAAAATCAATGATTCATGGGATGAATTTTGGAAAGAATCAAATTTGAATTTGGAGGAATTTTGATATTAAGAGCTGTTAGCTTTATGAGCTTCAATCATACTATATGTTTTGATGATAACAAACTTTAATTTACTAATGATTTTAGTGTTTCAAAGTGTTCATCTTGTAGAGCTTGGAAAGACGATTCCAACACATTTTGAATCACTGAAATCGGAGATCAAACGAAAAAGTTACAAGCAAAAGAAGATTGGAAGAAAAGGCCTACATGGCAGTGACGTGGCGCTTACATAGCATCCGATGTGGCAGCTGACGTGGACCTCATTTTGAATGATTGGCTGAATCAATTCCTACCATTTGACTCCTACTTTTAATCATTTTCAAATCTCATATTTTACTCCAAAATTCCATTAATTACACCTCATTCAAATTTGAATTCTTTCAAAATCTCATTTCCTTCAAATCCTCATTCTAATTTGAAATTCTCCTAATTTCAATATATTCTCAATCTCATTTTTAAATTCAAATTCTTTCCTAAATTTTCATCATTCAAATCCTTGATTTATTCTCATATCTCAAAAATTCCAATCCTTCAAAATTCTCTCTTAATTTTGAAATCCCTTCCATTTCTATTTAAATTCAATTTTCACCCTTCATTTTCAATTTGATCTAACGGCCAATATTTATCCCTCTCTCCTATAAATTCGACTTGATTTTACTCTTTATACACACACCAAAAAGACATCAAAGTCTTAAGCTCTCAAGTCTCCCTACTCTTCAATTCTTGTTTAAAAATCCTCCCTTGCTCCTAAATTGGCCTAGTGTTATTGTGAGGTTTTATTATTGTGAGTGCACAACATTGTGTAATTAGCCTTCAAGAGGTATTTTATTTTGTGAGCTTCTTTTCTTCTTTTATCATTGTTGGGAACTTGTAATAAGGTGTGGGTGCACTTTGGGAATTGAGTGAGTGGTTTGATCCTGAACCCGAAAAAGGATTTGTAGTGGTTTGATCCTGAACCCGGTTAAAAGGATCACAGTGGTTTGATCTTGAACCCGTTTAAAAAGATCGGTATAGGTTGGGTCCTGAACCTGTAAAAGGATCGGTAAAGGTTTACTCTTGAACCTGAAAAAGAGTCGGTTTGGTTCTCACCCGTAAGAGAGTCGTTGCAGTAAAATACCCAAGAAGGAGTCTTGGGGAGTGGAGTAGGGATTTCCGAACCACTATAAAATTTCCTGGTGTTATCTCTTTCTCTCTACTCTTTTAATTTCCGCTATTTCATTTTTATGAGTAGATTGCTTGCCTAGAAAAATTGTCAAATAGTTCTAGCATACTTTATGCTTTATAGTGCTTATTAAATTTATTTAGTTTAAATTAAATCAATTCATTTTAATTCAGCAAAAAGTTTTAAATTTTATTAAGCAACTCTATTCACCCCCCCTCTAGTGTTGCCATACGATCCTACAATTGGTATCAGAGCGGGTAGCTCAATTTTTTATTTTATAAAGTGGTGTTCAGAAGAAAATTTTCAAAAATTATTTTTCTCTTAAAATTCATTTTGAAAACTATTCTTCTAGAAACTTAATCGTTTGAGCCTATGGCAAATATTAGAGTTAATAATGTGTTAGAATATTCATCTTGTGTTTCTAACGATTTTCTTGATGTGAAGGAAATTTATAAATCTATAAATCAAGGAAATTTTCATAAATTGGAGAAAGAAGATTTTCAGGAATCTCATTGGTGCTTGATGGCTCACACTGATGATGAAAATGACGATGAAGAGGTAAGTAACGAAAGTCTCTCACATGATGAGCTTGTGGATGCCTATAATGAAATTAAAATTGATTTTGAAAAAGTATGCTCTAAATATATGTCTCTTAAAAAGAAGAACACAAAATTAGCTCACCAAAATAATGAGTTATTAAATGAGCTTAATTGTGTGAAGGAAGAAAATGAGAAAATTAATTCCTCATTTTTAGAATTGAAAAATGACTTGGATGTCGTACTTATTAAAAATCAATCATTAATTGAAGAAAATGAATGCTTGAAATTAAATGCAAATAGTGTTGTGAAGCATGATGGTGTTGATAATTCTTGTGATGAAGAAAAATGTGTTTTGTTAGATAAGATTAAATTTCTTGAGCATGATACCTTTGAATTGCATGAACTTGTTAAAGCTCTCAAAGAAAAAGAATTGCATGAACTTGTTAAAGCTCTCAAAGAAAAAGAATCAAATCTTATGAATGAGCTTAATTGTGCTAAAGAATCTATTAAGAAATTGGCAATAGGTGCACAAAAATTGGATAAAATTATTGATATAGGTAAACCATTAAATGACAAAAGAGGTCTTGGTTATGTTGATGAGAGTGTTACTCCATCAAGTTCCAAAACTATTTTTGTTAAAGCATCTTCTAGTATGCCTAGTGACGCTTTGCCAAATGTTTTGCTAAAAGGTAATGTGCATAAGCATGATGTACCAAATTTTGTTCATAAGCATGATGTAGCAAAATGTGTGTCAAATCATTCTTATTCTAAGTCTAATTTAGTTCATAATGCTAGATTTGTGCATAATGCAAAATTTGTACCTATATGTCATTATTGTGGTATTAAAGGTCATATTAGACCAAATTGCTATAAATTGAAAAATGATTTTGATCATTATGGAAAGAAAAATGTTCCTTATAAAGCAAAATTTCAAAATACTTACAAAAGGAACACTTATGTGAAAAATAACATGCATAGACATTATATGAATGAAAAGTTTATGCATAATGTTACTTGTTATTCATGTGGCAAAATTGGTCATAAATTTAATACTTGTTATTTGCCAAAAATGAATGCTAGTAATGTTGGAACTAAAAAGAAATGGGTTCCAAAAATTGAGACTAACCTACATGGACCCAAACTAGTATGGGTACCAAAGATCACTACTTGTTAAATTGTTTTGTAGGTGTGCACCAAAATTCAAATTTGAAGATTGGATGAGCTTCAAAAGGAAATTATTCAAAATTCAAATGGAGCATTGAAACTCTCTTGGTGCTTCAAAAGGAAAAACTCTTTTTTGGTAACCTTATCTCTTAAATGTATTTTAAAATAAATGTGAGATGTGCCACATGATATCTTCTTTGAATTTAAATTTGAATTTGAAATTCTTGAATTGTTTGAATTAATGTTTCTATATATCTTGAAACATATTTATGATTTTTCTATTAATGCTCTTTTGAGATAATTAGAGATATTTTATGATATTACATTTGAATTTGAATATTGGTTTTTTGAATTGTTTGAATGGAAATATTTTTATTGTGATCTTATTGTTTGGAATTGAAATTATGATTTGCTTATCAATATATTTATTGATGGTTAAATATATTCCTTGAGATATGCATATTGAGTTTGAATTTTATATTCTTGAATTATTAGTAAGGTAAACTATTATTTTTGTTGAATGATTGAAATGTTGATTTATTTTTTTTAATTTGTTGTTGTTGAATTGTGAATTACCTACTATATATTGGTATAAAGAATTGTTTTTAGATTGATTATTGAATTTTGTTGATTATTATATTAAATGTTCATGAGATAATTAAGAATGTTCCTTGATGACATTTACCTTGATTGATTGTTTATTTATGGATCACATGATTATATGCTCCTTAAATTAAAATGGATTAATTTCAAATTGCTTGTTTATTTTATATTCTTCTTTGCTGTATGTTTAAATTTATAGAATTAATTACATGTCATAAGAAATTGTTGAAAATCTATTTTGACATACTATTGATTCTTTTGAAATATACTTGATATTTTGATTCTTTATATTTTCTTAAAGTTAATATCATTTTTGGTTTATCTTGGATGATTCAATCTTTTATGTTTAAAATTGTGGACCATTGACACATCTCAATCATTTGATTTTTTTTTATTATTTATTGCTTGATAAATGATTATTAAAATTTGATTAGAATTAATTCCTGTTATAAATTTGTCAAAGAAGTTTAGAAAGATTTTTGTTACTAGCTCACTTTATACTTTATTGTTTGAGTTCCACTCTTACAATTAGTATTAAGGCTTGTTAGTTTAAAAATATTTTGAATTATTTAAATGCTTTATGAGCTTGAATGTATATTCTTAATTAAAGCATTATGTTTTGATGATCTAGTTCCTAAAAGTTATTATGTGTTATGAAAAAGAGATGTTAAATTCCTTTTAATAAGGGGGAGTACTTGAAAAAAAAAAATGTTCCTTATTAGTTGTATATTCAAATTTATTTTATTCCTAAATGAAATGTGCTTTGATTGTAACAATTGTTTACATATTTCATTTATTGATAATTTTCCCTTGTATGAACTAAATTACTTTGAGATTATGGTTGTTATTGATGTATCTTTTTGTCTTTCATATTAGTATCTTGTTAATTTTTGGCATATTGTATAAAATTAATATATTTTTGCTAAAATAAATTTGATCTTTTGGTATCTCAATTGTTTGAATTGTAATTGAAGTTTAATGAATTGATTGTCTAGAGATTAATTTGCTTTGTAAAGATAGAATTCTTTTTGTGTCTAATCATGAGGATTAAATTGCTCTATTGAAAATTTTAATGTCTTATGCATATTTTCTTGAATGAAATTCTTTTATGAAAAATATTTATGATTTGTTTAAGACAGATTTATGAAATTCTTTTATGAAAATTTTAATGTCTTATGCATATTTTCTTGAATGAAATTCTTTTATGAAAAATATTTATGATTTGTTTAAGATAGATTGAATTATCATGATTTTTTTTAATTGACTATCTTGTGCAAATTATTATTCTTGAATGATTTTTTTTATCTCCTTGATATATATTGGCTTTCTTATTAGGAGAATGCATATCTTTAAGGGGTTGTATCATTTTATATGTGAATTTTAATTTGATCTTAAATGAAGTTGGTTTGCTTGCAATAATTATTGAGGGTGTTTCATTAATTCATATCTTTTTTAGTTCAAGTTTAGGAAGAAAAATGTATTGATTTATCTTTTTCTTTGTCTCTCATATAGATGCCTTTTTATTTTTTGATATAAAATTGATATTATATTTGTATGAATTAAATTTGGTATCTTGCCTAAATTCCATGAATTTGATTTTTTTTATATATTGCCTTAATTCTATGAATTAAATCCTATCAATTGGTATATGATGTGAAATTTTTGAATGTTTAAATATTTTATATATCTTGTTTTTTTTAATTGGTATCTCATATTGCCTAAATGCTTGATTTCTATGAGATGATGTGTTTAAGTACTTTGAATTGAATTTCATATTTGGTATGACTCTAAAGTGATTTACTGTATTTGGAATATTTTTATTAATGCCATTTTCATTATGGTTAATTGAGCCTTTGAAAAGGTGATTAAAACCTAAATTATTCTTTTATGTTGATTTATGAAACTCCATGAAATCCTCTTAATATCTTTATTGGAGTTTGCTTATTTTTAGGGAGAGCAAATGCCTTTTAAAAATGAGATATTTTTTATGGGTTTAATTGTGGACTAATTATTTGTGATATTTTTGAGTAATTATGAATTTTTTTTTTGTAACATTTATTTAGTATGAGAAATTCAAGTATTGATTAAATTGATTAATGTTTGGTTGTTTCTCATTTGCAATATTTACTATGTCTCATATATTTAGGGGAGTTCTTATTCATTTGTTCAAATATTTATATGATTCACTTGTTTAGGGGGAGCTTCATATGTTTTGTGAAAATATTATGATCGTGTATCTTTGTCATAGAGATGTTCGTTGATTTATTGAGATAAATTCTTGTCTCTGTGAAATTGAGATTGTGTGCTTTGATGTATTGTTGAATATGTAATATGTCTTTGATCATTTTTGTTCAAATTGATTGACTTCATTTACTAGGGGTGCTTAAATAAACTTATTGTTATTACTTGTTTGATTATTGTTTTGAGGGGGAGCTTTAACTTTCAATTATTATTTTGAGGGGAAGCCTTATCTTTAATTATTCCAATGATTATTCTTTTTAGGGGGAGCTTATACTTTAAATTGTTATCTTTTGATGATAACAAAAGGGGGAGAATTTAGAAAAATATATTTGTTAAATGAATAAATGCAATGTTTACTGATTGAATTCTTTTGATATCATTATTAACATTCTACTTTGAGAATATTTTTCTTAAGTAGTTTGTCATCATCAAAAAGGGGGAGATTGTTAGCTTTATGAGCTTCAATCATACTATATGTTTTGATGATAACAAACTTTAATTTACTAATGATTTTAGTGTTTCAAAGTGTTCATCTTGTAGAGCTTGGAAAGACGATTCCAACACATTTTGAATCACTGAAATCGGAGATCAAACGAAAAAGTTACAAGCAAAAGAAGATTGGAAGAAAAGGCCTACATGGCAGTGACGTGGCGCTTACATAGCATCCGATGTGGCAGCTGACGTGGACCTCATTTTGAATGATTGGCTGAATCAATTCCTACCATTTGACTCCTACTTTTAATCATTTTCAAATCTCATATTTTACTCCAAAATTCCATTAATTACACCTCATTCAAATTTGAATTCTTTCAAAATCTCATTTCCTTCAAATCCTCATTCTAATTTGAAATTCTCCTAATTTCAATATATTCTCAATCTCATTTTTAAATTCAAATTCTTTCCTAAATTTTCATCATTCAAATCCTTGATTTATTCTCATATCTCAAAAATTCCAATCCTTCAAAATTCTCTCTTAATTTTGAAATCCCTTCCATTTCTATTTAAATTCAATTTTCACCCTTCATTTTCAATTTGATCTAACGGCCAATATTTATCCCTCTCTCCTATAAATTCGACTTGATTTTACTCTTTATACACACACCAAAAAGACATCAAAGTCTTAAGCTCTCAAGTCTCCCTACTCTTCAATTCTTGTTTAAAAATCCTCCCTTGCTCCTAAATTGGCCTAGTGTTATTGTGAGGTTTTATTATTGTGAGTGCACAACATTGTGTAATTAGCCTTCAAGAGGTATTTTATTTTGTGAGCTTCTTTTCTTCTTTTATCATTGTTGGGAACTTGTAATAAGGTGTGGGTGCACTTTGGGAATTGAGTGAGTGGTTTGATCCTGAACCCGAAAAAGGATTTGTAGTGGTTTGATCCTGAACCCGGTTAAAAGGATCACAGTGGTTTGATCTTGAACCCGTTTAAAAAGATCGGTATAGGTTGGGTCCTGAACCTGTAAAAGGATCGGTAAAGGTTTACTCTTGAACCTGAAAAAGAGTCGGTTTGGTTCTCACCCGTAAGAGAGTCGTTGCAGTAAAATACCCAAGAAGGAGTCTTGGGGAGTGGAGTAGGGATTTCCGAACCACTATAAAATTTCCTGGTGTTATCTCTTTCTCTCTACTCTTTTAATTTCCGCTATTTCATTTTTATGAGTAGATTGCTTGCCTAGAAAAATTGTCAAATAGTTCTAGCATACTTTATGCTTTATAGTGCTTATTAAATTTATTTAGTTTAAATTAAATCAATTCATTTTAATTCAGCAAAAAGTTTTAAATTTTATTAAGCAACTCTATTCACCCCCCCTCTAGTGTTGCCATACGATCCTACAAGAGCAAATTTTGAAGATATGGAATTTTGGAGATAATGAGAATAAATCAAGGATTTTTGGGATGGATTTTGGAAAAAATAAAATTTGAATTGGGAGGAATTTTGGGTGAAAATTTATTTATACATAGCTTGCCACGTGTCACTATTCCATTGGTCCACGTAATCCACGACAGCCGCCATGTCACTTGCCACGTCATCGCCACGCCAACAAAATTTGACCGTTGTGGAGCCACGTCATCTGCCACGTCAGCTGCCAAATCATCATTTTGGGTCGATTGTTGTGCCACATCAGCGCCACGTCGGATGCCACATCAGCGCCTGCCACGTGTCACTGCCACATAGGTTTTTCTCCATCAAATTTGTTTTGGCCATAACTTTTTCGTTTGAGCTCCGATTTGAGTGATTCAAAAGGCGTTGGAATTGTTGTCTCGAGCTCTACAAGATACTGACTTTGAAACACTGAAAATGTTAGTATAAAAAATCAGAGTTTGTTATCATCAAAATACTTGGTTTGATTGAAGCCCTAAAGCTAACAATCTCCCCCTTTTTGATGATGACAAACCACCATAATATTAGAAATACTTCTCCCCCTTTGTTATCAACAAAAAGATATTACCATGATTTTACTCCCCCTTAATCATACAAATAATGCTCCCCTTCAATAAATTATAAAACATAAATGCTCCCCCTATCAAACATAATTAAGCAATTAAATTCTAATAATGCCAAGTGCAAGTCTATTTCTACAAAAAGCTTCTTCATTTAAAGCTTTTGTAAGAATATCTGCCACCTGGTTCTCAGTATTAACATAATTAATGATTATATTCTTATTTTGCACATGCTCTCGAAGAAAATGATGTCTAATGTCTATATGCTTTGTCCTAGAATGTTGAATAGGATTTTTGGTTAAATTAATTGAACTAATATTATCACAAAAGATTGGTACTTGTTCAAAATTTAAACCAAAATCACGCAAGGTTTGTTTCATCCATAAAACTTGAGAACAACAACTAGCAACAGCAATATATTCAGCCTCAGTGGTAGATAATGCAACAGAATTTTGCTTTTTACTATACCAAGATACCAAAGAGCTACCTAAGAAATGGCATGTTCCACTAGTACTTTTTCTATCAATTAAACTACCAGCAAAATCAGCATCAGAATATGCAATCAGATCTAAAGATGCATTTTTAGGATACCATAAGCCTAAATCAACTGTACCAAGTAAATATTTAAAAATTCTTTTTACAGGATGCAAGTGCGATTCTTTAGGACAAGATTGAAATCTAGCACACATGCATACACTGAACATAATATCAGGCCTACTCGCAGTTAAGTAAAGCAAGGATCCGATCATACCTCTATAAGCTTTAATATCTACGTTTTTACCTTTTTCATCCTTATCAAGCTTTGTAGTGGTACTCATCGGGGTCTTTGCTACTTTTGCATTATCGAACTTAAACCTTTTGAGTAGATCTCTTATGTACTTCTCTTGATTTATGAAGATTCCATCTTCAAGTTGTTTGATTTGAAGCCCAAGGAAGAATTTAAGTTCTCTCCCATCATGCTCATTTCAAACTCACTGTGCATACACTTAGAAAATTCTTCACAAAGAGAAGAGTTAGTAGCACCAAATATAATATCATCAACATAAATTTGCACTAATAAAATATCATTATCTTTAGTCTTGATAAAAAGTGTAGTATCAATAAGTCCCATTTTAAAACCATTTTCTAGCAAAAATTTACTCAAACGGTCATACCAAGCTCTTGGAGCTTGTTTAAGACCATAAAGAGCTTTATTCAATTTGAAAACATGATTTGGATTTTCAAAGCTTTCAAAACCAGGAGGTTGTTCAACATACACTTCCTCCATTATGAAACCATTTAAGAAAGCACTTTTTACATCCATTTGAAATAAAGTAAAATTCTTATGAGATGCAAATGCAAGTAACATACGAATAGATTCTAATCTAGCAACAGGAGCAAATGTTTCCTCATAATCTATTCCTTCTTCTTGACTATAACCTTGAGCAACTAATCTAGCTTTATTTCTAACAATATTACCAGATTCATCCATTTTATTTCTAAATACCCATTTAGTACCTATAACAGGATGATCACTAGGACGCAGGACTAGTTCCCACACATTATTTCTTTCAAATTGATTTAACTCTTCTTGCATAGCAATTAACCAAAACTCATCGGATTCAGCATCTTTAAAGGACTTTGGTTCAATTTGAGACACAAAAGCAACATTATTTAAAGCATTTAAAGAAGAGCGAGTTCTTATCCCTTGAGATACATCACCTATTATTAACTCTTGAGGATGGTGAGTAGAGAATCTCCAATCCTGAGGGAGGGATTTCTCTGGCTCTTTCTGAGATTCATTTGATGTTGCTTCCCTATCTTTAATACTAAGATCTTCAACAGGTATTTCTAATTCATCACTAGCAGAGATTTTATTAATGGCAACATGCGTTTCATAAAAAACAACATTCATTGACTCTTCAACTACATGAGTTCTTTTATTAAACACTCTATATGCTTTACTACATGTAGAATATCCTAAGAATATGCCAATATCCGTTTTTGATTCAAACTTTCCAAGTTTCCCTTTGTCTTTCAAAATAAAACATTTGCAACCAAAGACTTTGAAATAGCTAATATTTGGAGTTTTATCATTAAAAAGCTCATAAGGAGTTTTATCTAAAACAGGTCTTATTAAAACACGATTTATTACATAAGATGCAGTATTAACAGCTTCAGCCCAAAAAGATTTTGGTAAATCATATTCATTAAGCATAGAGGTAGCTAATTCTTGTAAAGATCGATTTTTCCTTTCTACAACACCATTTTGTTGGGGTGTTCTTGGAGAGGAAAAATCATGAGAAATTCCATTTTCTTCACAAAAATTTTCAAAAGAAGCATTTTCAAATTCTCCTCCATGATCACTTCTAATTTTTGAAATCATAAAGCCTTTTTCATTTTGAATTCTTTTTGAAAAGCTGATAAAAGATTTTAAAGCTTCATCCTTATGAGATAAAAATAAAACCCAAGTAAATCTTGAAAAATCATCAACTATAACAAAAGCATAATGCTTTCCACTAAGACTTGCAACTCTAGTAGGTCCAAAAAGATCCATATGTAATAGTTGCAAATGTCTAGAAGTAGAAACCATTTTCTTTGGTTTGAAAGAAGACTTAGTTTGTTTACCCATTTGGCAAGCATCACAAACTTTATCTTTTTCAAAATTTAATTTTGGAAGACCTCTAACAAGGGATTTCTTAGAAATATTTGAAATTAAATGCATGCTAGCATGACCTAACCTTCTATGCCATAACCACGAGTCATCATGCAAAGCAGATAAGCATTTATTTTCTACTGTAGGACAATCTAATAAATCAATAGTATAAACATTTTTATCTCTATTTCCTACAAATAGAATTTTTCCATCACATATGCATTTTCTATGGTGCAATTTTTATCACTAAAAATTACTCTATATCCTTTATCACATAACTGACTAATACTTAATAAATCATGCTTTAATCCATCAACCAACAGAACATTTTCAATCATAAAATTTGAACCGTTACTAATATTACCTTTGCCAACAATCTTACCCTTTTTATTGTCGCCGAAGGTAACATATCCTCCATCTTTCTTTTCTAGGTATGTGAATTTTGTGTGGTCCCCAGTCATATGTTTTGAACATCCACTGTCCAAGTACCACTTATTCTTTATCGATCTCAAACATACCTGAAAGAGTTAATTCTCAAGATGTAACCTTAGGTACCCAAATTTGTTTGGGTCCTTGGGGGTTAGCTAACAAAAATTTAGGAATCCATCTCTTTTTATTATCATTCATAATATTGATTTTTCTTAAATTGCATGCATAAGCTTTATGACCATGATTTCCACATGCATGACAAGTAATAGAATTTTCTTTCACAAAGTAATTTGTAAATTTCTTTTGTTTTTTGTGAGGTTTATAACCTAAGCCACTTTTATCAAATATGCCTTGTTGCTTACCCATCATGATATCTAAATTCTTTTTCCCATTTGTAAACTTTAAAAGAGTAGATGAAATATCTTCATTTTTATTTTCTAATAATTTATACTCTTCTTTTAAAGCATGCAAATTTGATTTAGATAAATCTTGATTTTTTTCTAATGTCTCATTTTTCTCTTTTAGATTATCTAGCTCAATTAATAAGTTATTATTCTCAAGAGCTAATTTAGCATTTTTCTTCCTAAGAGACATATATTTGCAACCTAGTTTTTCAAATTCAATTTTAATTTCATTATATGCATCAATGAGCTCATCAAGAGTAAGGTTTTCAGGACTTACCCCGTCGTCGTCTCCAAAAGCCATAAAGCACAGATTTGCTACTTCTTCCTCGCTTTCAGATTCACTTTCGTCGCTTTCGTCCCAAGTAGCTTTCATGGCCTTCTTGTTCTTCTTTGAGGTGGCTTTTCTTTGAGGACAATCCCACTTCACGTGTCCGGGCTTTTTGCACTCATAACAGATGATTGTATCTCTGTTGCTCTTTTCTCCTTTACCTTCTTGACTGTTGACTTTCTTTGAGAAGTTCCTTTTCCTGAAATGCTTTTTGAACTTCTTGGTCAAGTAGGCGAACTCCTCATCATTTAGTTCAGTTTCGGTTTCAGAGTCCTCTTGAACTTGAGTGGACTTTAATGCTAGGCTCTTCTTCTTTTTGACATCTTCTTCCACATTGGCCTTCATGATTATCTCATGCGTCATGAGAGATCCAACGAGCTCCTCCAGTGGAAGTTTTGAGAGGTCTTTTGCTTCTTGGATCGCCGTCACCTTAGCTTCCCAACTCTTAGGCAATGATCTAAGAATTTTTCTCACATTTTCAGAGGTGGTATAAGATTTTCCTAATCCTTTCAAAGCATTAACAATGTTAGTGAACCTAGTAAACATTTCAGATATAGTCTCATTTGCATCCATTTTAAACAATTCATAATTATGAACTAACATGCTAATTCTTGACTCTTTAACTTGATTAGTTCCTTCATGAGTTACTTCAAGCATATCCCAAATTTCTTTAGCAGAATTACATGCAGAGACTCGATTAAACTCAGCAGGACATAAAGCACAAAACAGACAATTCATGGCTTTAACATTAATAGAAAACTTTCTTTTATCTTCATCATTAAACTCTTTTTCTTCCTTAGGAATATCTTTATTATCAACTAACTTAGTAGGAATTAGAGGACCATTAGAAATAATTTCCCACAAATTATAATCCATCGAAATTAAATAAATTCTCATTCTAGTTTTCCACCATGCATAATTATTACCATCAAACAAGGGTGGCCTAGTGGTAGATTGACCTTCACCATACCCATTTATTCCAGTGGTTGCCATAAGCTCGAACAATTAAGTTTTTTAAAAAAATAGAGAATATGATTTTTTTTTTTTTTTTAAAGATTTTTATAAAGAAAAAATACTTTTCTAAAATTTAGATTTTAATCAAAAAGATTTTAAAGATTAAGAAGTAAAATAAAAATGAGGTTTCAAGAACTAATTTTCAAGAAAAAAAATTCTAGTGAAGACGGTTTTTAAAACTCAATTTTTCAAACTTTTTGCAAAAATTAGAAAAATTCCAGATTTAAAAAGATTAAAAAAAACAGAATGTATAACAAGGAAAAAATATTTAAAAACCTTTTTGAAATAAGAAAACCGAGCTACCCGCTCTGATACCACTTGTAAGGGACTACCGGACACCCACATATCTCCACAATGGTATGATATTGTCCACTTTGGGCATAACTCTCATGGCTTTGCTTTTGGATCACCCCAAAAGGCCTCATACCAATGGAGATACTAGTCCTCCATTATATACCCATGATCATCCCCTTATCTAGCCGATGTGGGACTTTGGACGCACTCCCAACAGGACCTACAGATCATGAGCTCCAACGATCCGAGATTAACCAGCTAATTAAACTCTATAACCTAGTTAACCAACATTTATTAATTATCGGAACACTTCACTATAGCCTAGTAGTTGCACTCTTGATATATTTTTGTCCACCCGATATACCCATGATTAGTAAGTTGAAGATTGTTTTGTGATTACAGTTGGGTCAAAAGTTTGTTTTATCTCCGTAACTACCTTTTGCTCCTAAGTCCTACTAATCCTCTAATGAACAATTGGTTTATAGTCCAACCATCAAATCAAGTCTCTGCAAAGAGTGGGTGGGGCCCTTGTTCAAAATCTGGAGTCAACAACAACTTCTCTACTATCCCTGAAACTAGGTAGGAGCGAAGAATTCCATCTTGCAGGACTATGTCCCAGTTATCTACCCGATCTTATTCCCAAAATGGTAGGGTTATTGAGTCGACAAGAGTTCATAGTTAGCTCATGATTAAAATCGAGTTACCTAGGTCATTGTATGAAATTAGTCAGTATCAACCGTAAACGATGTTATAGAGTGAAAGTGATTTATTTCGCAGTCCGATTTTATACAAACTCATTGCATATAATGGCCCTACTCATAGACATGAACGATTCAGGACCACATAACCTATACTATATACAATGAGCTGCATCCTCCAAGATAAAATAACCAATTTTTATAACCTATATTTTTTTCGATAAACCCAAGTAAAAGCATGTGAGCTCTTGATGCTATGTTCATTTTGGTGATCCGCAAGATGGAGTTGAATTCGAATGAACAAAGTTGAGAATCGATTGTGGAGAAAGATGATTCGTGGAATTCGAATTCTTGCGAGGGAGCAGAGAAGGACTATCTCAATCATCACCTTCGGAAGAAGATGTATAAGCAACAGGGCGGTTATGAGCTTTGGGGATGGTAGCCATGGCGCAATCGGCTTGCCCACTTCGCTCACGGGCATTGGTGGCGCCGCTTACGAGCCCACCGCCGTCCCGGGGCTTCCTCCCGATGTTACCAGTGTAGCCGCAGGGCACTATCACTCTCTCGCTGTCGATTCGCAAGGCCGTCTCTGGGCTTGGGGCAGAGACAATGAAGCGCAGCTTGGCCGGGGCTTTGATTCCCCTAGGTAGTTCTCTCTCTTTCTCTCTCTCTCTCTCTCTCACACACACACAAATACGATTAAAATGCTTATCGAATCCATATTGGTTTTCTTATGGCTGTTGAGAAATGTGATCGCTATTTAAGTTGTTTCTTAAATCTCATTGTTTGATGTTGAGAAGTTCTTTCTAATTTTGGTAGGAGGAAAAGCCAAGAAATCCTTCTTAGTTTTTATAGTATACAGAGCTTTGTAGTTCTTAGGTTGTAGTTGTATTACATTACTTCATCCTAGTGTTCAACTGATACATATACATGGAGTTCAAATGTGAGGGTAGGGGATTGGAACCTTTGACTTCTTGCAGAGAGTACATGCCTGGCCTAATTGATTAACCAATCAAGTTATACTCAAGTTAACAGGTTCAACAAATAGTTACTACATTGTGTACTCAAGCATGGGGTGGGGTGGGGGGAAGTAGCTAATTCTGGTTTGTACATCAAAACTTAATTTTGACCAAGTTGTTGTTGGATTTATGAATAAAATTATTTTAATAAAATGAAGAATCACAACTTTTTGTGAAATGACATCTTTTGTAAAGGACACAACTTTATGTGAATGGATGTGTCCATTTATCAAAAGACACAACTCTTACACGAAAAGATGTGACTACTTGAATGACCACAAATAGTCTATAAATATGTGATTCATTTTAAGTTTTGAAAAATAGAAAACTCCTCCCTAAAAAATTCTTACTTCTCTGTACGATTACTTAAATACCAGTGTTCGAGAGTTCTTTGATTGGAGTGCTACATTCATAGGTAGGTAATTCATCCTATCTTGGGAGACAATTGTTTGTGATACCTTGAGCACCATAGATGGAACAAAATTGTCTTAAGGAAACAATGCTATCGTTGGTTTCAGATTGATTTTGTCTTTCGTGTTTTCTTAAGTGTTGAGCTAACGTTATTTCTCATTTTTTGATGTTAACCTTTCGTATTGCCATTTTAGAATTTAAAGTTGTGTTTGATGATTTACTTGCATCATTTTCGACAGAGATTCTTGGAATGTACCAGATAGAGTGATAGGCCTGGACCTAGTGCACGTTCGTTCAGCATCTGCATCAGGTGTTGTCTCTGCTGCTCTTGGGGATGATGGAAGTCTGTGGATTTGGGGAAAGTCTAAGCGTGGACAGCTTGGTCTTGGAAAAGACGTCACAGAGGCTGTTATACCGTCCAGAGTCCAAGCACTTGAAGGCGAAAAGATAGTTAAGGTTGGCTGGCTGGTATTCTCATTCAGATTCCAAAAACATAGCAGGATAAAATAATTGCATAAGCTCATGTACCACTATTTTAACCCTTTTGAATCTTTCATACAAAAGAACTTCATATTCTTGGCAGGTCTCTTTTGGTTGGGGACATGCACTTGCATGTAGTGAGGGGGGAAAATTATTCGGGTGGGGTTATTATGCTGATGGTAGGTTGGGAAATATTGGACGAACTCTGAAGATGTCTTCTTTGGATTCAAATTCATATACATCTACAAATCGCCAAGAAATCCCAAACATTGAACTTGCTGAAAGGTTGGTTTTGGAATCGATGGAGGACGAGAAAAATATGCCAATAATATGGGAACCTCGTTTGGTGGAAGACCTTCCTGGTGTTGAAGTGGTAGACATTGTATGTGGACTTGATCATTCCTTGGTTCTTTGTCGTAAGTAACAGTAGAGCTAATCACCTTCATATTACTATCCAGACATTTATCTATATTTGTTTGATGCGAATATCAAATTCTCAGGTGATGGCACCCTCTTAAGCTGTGGCAGCAACATATATGGGCAATTAGGAAGAGTTAGACAAGATTTGGGATTGTTACCAGTTGATACAAGTTTCCATGTCAAATCTATAGCAGCAGGGCTTGGTCATTCTCTGGCATTATGCCAAGATACTTCAAACAAAGAAATAAGAGATGGGATAAGTGTCATCTCCTGGGGATGGAATCAGACGTCTCAACTTGGAAGAGAAGGACCAAACAGCATCCCATTAGCGATTGAAGGATTAGCAGGGGAAATACCTATATCAGTGTCCGGAGGTCGTGCACATTCGATTGCTCTTAGCTCTAGAGGAGAAGTGTGGGTTTGGGGATGTGGAAAAGATGGTAGACTAGGGTTAGGAAGTTCAAGTGATGAATCTGAGCCAGTTTTTCTTGATAGCCTTGAGAATTGCAATGTTGTGCAAGTCGTGTCAGGCTTTGATCATAATCTAGTCTTGGTTGATGATTGATGTGGTTCCAATCTAATCTTGGTTGCTATGGTTTGCTTCTTTAGATGTATTTACTATGAATTCTTCTTGCACCCAGGAGCACAAAAAGAAGCATTTTATTGGTACCTAAAAGTTTATTGGCCTTTTGTGTTTATTGAGTTAGACTCTAGTTACTCCAACTATATCTTTGTTGTCAAAGTAATGTTTGCTAATTAGAAAACTTGGATATGTAACATTTCTTTAAAAGTAAGCCTTTCTGTGACCAAGCTTCTTGCAATTTGATTTCTTTTCTCTTCCTCAAACACATCATTGATTTGGATTGATGAATGAATAAACTTGACAAAGAATGATAATAATATACAACATTTTTGGCATTTTATTATAATTTTAAGTCGGAAAGAAATTTCCTGCAACTTGAGCAGGAATCAAAAGAATACTGCATTTTCCGCACACCTTTTTCTTTTCTCTTTTTGTTTCCGTTTTGACAGATACAGGGGTTAGCATGGTGGAAGATCCTTTGGGGGTGGAAGAATGGTTTGATCTTTTCCAGGTCCGTCTTCAACCACAAATGCTGTTTTCAGACCCCATCCTGTATGGACCTCTAGATGACAATGCATGAACCAGACTCCTGCACGTTTATTACCAACATGAGATATGAGCTCAATATATTTAAGTATAAGTCATATTTCAACTTTGTTCATCTTTTAAAGTCAATATGTACCTGGGTTATCAGCTCTAAATCGGATGGCAGTCCATCCTCCAGTGGGAACTCCAACTGTGTTTCTCTCAATGGGATCGACCAAGTTGTACTTAGCTGGATCTTTGGCTGGATTAAAGTTTCCTATCCCTGTTCCAACTACAAAAAAGTTGTAGCCGTGGAGGTGGAATGGATGGGACTCAACAGTAAGAAGATTGGTGTCCTGAAGTACCAGCTCGACTGTAGAATTGAATGCAATCTTGCTAAGCCTTGTGCCCACTGCAGTTCTCAGATTAGCAGTCAGTGGTGCTCCAGTATAGTTGAATGGAGTCGGAGGTCTGTCTGGAAAATCAGTTCTAAATACTCCACTGATATTGAAGTAATGAGCTTGAAGAAGACCAACTTTGGGCATCACAAAAGAGATGTTGTTTAATGAAGCTACAAATTGGGTTCCATTTAGACAAGTGGGGCAAGCGTTTTGGCCCAAACCAACCGTGTAGAAAAGCTTTCGATCAACTTTGAGGGGAACATTAGCAGGATATTGAGGTGAGTTTAAGCTTTTGAGCTTCTTGTTATAGCTCAAAGCAAATGATGTGTCATTTGAGGCCGGTAATTGGGGAAGGATTGGGAGGATTGTGTTGGGGATTCCTTTGTATTGGAGAATACCGGTGGCTGTTTTGTTGTCCACAGGAATTGGAACGTCCATGAACGACCTGGAAGCCATGAAGTATCTATTGGGTGCTTGGTTGGCTTGCAACAAGACATTTGTTGTCTGTCCTGGTGCAATTAGTATAGCTTGTGTAGTGAATGGTTTCGTGTAAACTGCATCGACCTCCACAACCGTCATGTTGTGACCAGCAATGGCAAAGAAAAGCTCATCATTGAGGGCAGCATTGATTATTCTCAGGAGATACGTCTTACCTGCTTCAACCTCCATGGCAAAAGTATCTGAAAGTGGACCACAAAGGAAATCCAAATCATTATCAGTGCTCTGTTTAATGAAACTGGCTGTAAAAGACTCGAAAGCTTTCTAGAAGTAATATTGCTTACGTTTTTCTGAACAAGGGAAGAGCGGCCCTGGCTTGCCATTGATTGTGTGAGCATCAGACATATTTGGTGGCACGCCCATGCTGGATCCTTGATTGACAACTGCCTCTACATCATTATTCCACCATTCTCCTGCACCAGAGGTATCAATTCCATCATTGTTTTCATTTTCTTGCAATTATCCAAACGCTGCAATTTCAAGTAAATTTTCTCAACTAACCCAAAAGAATTTCAAATTCTCTGTTTGGCTGAGGGAATGGATAGGGGGTTCCTTGCTTGGGCAAGATGACAATTGCACCATAAACTGTTGCCCTTAGCCAAAGAATGTGTGCATGCCACCATAATGTGCCTCTTTGTCCTGTAACATTGAAATCATAGGTATAGCTGCTCCCTCTCTGGATAGGACATTGTGTAATGTAAGCAGGTCCGTCTGCCCAGCCGTTTCGGTACTGCTTCAATCCATGCCTGTAGAATATGCAGAAGGAGACTGGGATAAAAAGCCCAAGTAATGAAAAAAGTTCGTCAATTTTCATTCGTGTTATGTACGGTCCTTTCTCATTCTTACCAGTGAATTGACATGTTATACTGAGCATGGTTTGTAACATTGATAAGAACTCGATCCCCTTCTTGTGCATATATTGTCGGCCCTGGAAACTTCCCGTTTATGGTGACAATTGGCTTTGCATGGCACAATCTACTTATATTCTGCACTTGAACCTGAGAAACAAAATCTCAGATGAAAGGTAAGTTAAACAGTAGAGCTGAATCAAGATTCAATATCCTTTTAGATATATGTTACAGCTACAGCTATTGAATGAATGTAATAACTCACATCAAACTGATATCTCTTTATGGCAGCTTCAGCAGAAAATGAGATTAATCCAAAACAACAGGCAATGAAGAGAAACGTCAAACGACGAACAAAGAAAACCAAGCTGGCCATTGTCCTCTGGCAACGATTTTCTTCGAGGTAATACAAGTATGAATGAATGCGAACGATGTTAAGTATTTATACCATTTAGAAAGCTGCTCTGATTTGAAGGTTTGTGAGAACAAGTTGGTAGGAATTGTGCAAGGGGCTTCATAGCCAAAGCTTGCAAGCAAAATACTGGTGGAGACTTGCCTTGCTTTTGACTAACTTGGAGGCTGAGATTTCCAAACCAAAGAGAAATGTAAGAGACTTGATATTCACTTGAACTTATGTTCAATTCTTATGTTACAAAGTTACAGTGTTGCACAAAGTATTTTAGTTTGTGAAGTACATTAAGTTTAACTGACTCCAAAATTCTACTAAGTGAAGTCCCAACAGATGCATGGTAACGCTTCATGTTTTTTGTTTGTAATTTTCATTTTCATTTTTTGAAAAATAACTTGGTTACAAACATTGTTTCTGGAAACGCTGTAAAGATTGAAAAAAAGTACATTATTTTCTTGTCATTCGTCTCCTACATCTATTTTTTTGAGATGTGTATGGAATTGTTGTTATTTTTGCTTATACATTGCATAGCCAAGATTAAGGAAAATATATATTTTTAGTATTTTATTTTATTAAAAATATTTTCAAGTCAAAATTTTAATTTATTATTATTTTTTTTAAAAAAAAAAAGAGAATAGCTATGCATTTCTGTTATTATTATTATTTCTTTTCTTTCAAGTAAAAAATGATAAGAAAAAAGTAAAAAATGATAAGAAAATGAAATGGGGTCATGTTGTTCAATGAAATGAAAAATGGGAGTGAGTGAAACGGGACAATAACTAAACATGTCATTAGATGATAATAGGGTCCGTTTGAAATACATTTTAATTTAAATGTTTTTCAAGAATGCATTTTTTAAAAAACATTTTGTATAAAAATTGTTTAAAATTTAAACACTCATATGTTTGGATGTATTTACTCACAAATGTTTTTATACACAAGTTATTGTTTACTTATGAAGACTTTTTTAAAAAGTTGGTTTCAAGTGTTTCTCTCAAAATGGTTTATTTATCAATCTCATTTTTTAATAAGTCATTTTTAGTAGTTGTCAAACACCAGAAATTTTTTCAAAATGAATTATTTTCAAAATTAAACACTTGAAAAGGTAAACCAAACACACCCTTAATCATGTCTTAAAAGTTGATCATATTACTTAGTTATAGTATTACATTACAAAGGGAAGAGAGTCATAATCTAAATTAATCATCGTAAATACATGACTAGAATTAATTTTTGAATGCTAGTTTCATTACTCTCTTCTTGTCACGTATAAGACTCTATAAAAAATGGTTGATTTTTTTTTTTTTTTTTTTTGAGCTCTATAAAAAAAATGGTTGATTAATGATTGGAATTGTAAGGTTGGGTTCACTATTTAATGTTTGGACTTAAAGTTAAGGGTTGAAAAGAGGAAATTAGTTAGAGAGGAGCATTTACTTTAAAGTTTCCTTTTCTCTTTTCCCCTGAATTCATGGCTACATTGCTTATAGAGGGACTCACTTGTTTTCTTAAGCTTCTTGGTAGAGCAACTCCACCTTTGCTTTTCACCATTCATTTGATTAAGCCCACCTAAAAATAAAACATCATTATTTTAACTAATTAATAATAATATGAATAACACTAATGGTATTTCTCTCCATGAGTCTCTATTTTAATTCCACGATACTGTTGTTTGTACAAATAGTAAAATGGACTAAAATAATTGCAAATATAGAAAAATTGAAGTCTATCCATAGTAGAAATCTATTAGTGATAGACATCAATCACAAGTGTAATTATTGTTGATAGAATATTCTATCAGTGATAATAGTCTATCATTGATTTACCACATGCATTGTGATTAAAGTTTATCAGAAATAGACATCTATCACTAATAGATTTGTCAAAGCTATTTGCAAATATAATAAAATTAAAGCTCATTCGTGATAGAAGTCTATCAACCATAGATTTTAATTACAATTTCAATTATTGTTTATCAGTGATAGATTTGTTATATTTGGAATTTTTTTTTAAAAGTTGCTATATTTACAAATAACAAACCTTAAATGGTTATACATTACCATAACCCTACTATTTAATTATTGAATTCTACAAAATAGCTATATATATATATATATATATATATATATATATATATATATATATATTAATACTTTTTCCGTTGGTTATGGCAATGGTTGTTGAACTGACTTTTCTTTTTCTTTTTTGATTCTCTCTTCCCTATTCTTGCATTATCTTCCTCCATGTCTCTTTTGAAATTTTATATATGTAATTGAAACTTTTTTAAGTTTATAAACTAAAATATACATGTCACAGTTTAATTGGTTAAAAGATATTCTTGCATTCTCTTCTTCCATGTCTATATATATGTGTTATACATTCTTCCCATGTTTTAAAAAAACCAACTTAAGTTTTTAAAACTAAAAAGAGTTTCAAAAACTTGTTAAAACTTGTTTTTGTTTTTGGAATTTGGTTAGGAATTCAGATCTGTCCTTAACAAAGATAAAAATCATGATAAGAAAATTGGGTAAGAAAGAGCATAATTTTCAAAAACAAAAACAAAGAACCAAATAGTTATCAAACTGCGCCTAAGCTTTTAATTTGTGTCTAATAGGTATTTGTTTGAGTATCTATTAAGTCTTTGACCTTTTAGAAATTTTTTAAAATTCACGAACTTATTAGACACAAAATAAAATTTTCTATTTATTTAGACATTGGTATTTTAATCTTCTATCTATTAGGTTTGTGAATTTTAAAAGTGTAAAGAACGTCAACGGCCTATTAGATACAAAATTGAAATTTTAGAGACGTATTAGACAATTTTAAAGTTAAATAATCTACCGTACATAAAATTAAAACTTTAAAGACCTATTAGACAAACTTTCTTTGTTCAATAATTGCGGAGGTAGGAGACTGAACCATCTAAATTTTTGAGATAATAATCGGTATCTTATCCACTAAATTATATTGGAATTCACATTTACCAGACACTTTTCAAAGTTTAAAAACCTATTATTCTGAAAAGTTCTCAACACTAGGTTTGTTCTTTAGCAAAAAAAATCAATTTTGAATCATAAAAATTTAATTAAAAATGGTAAGATAAATTTTAGGAAAAAAATACACTTTTAGTCCTTGAGGTTTGAGTTAAGTTCCATTTTGGTCCTTGAGCTTTCAAACTTAACAATTTAGCCCTGAGGTTTGGTTTTAGTTTCATTTTAGTCACTCCATCTATTTTTTCGTTAAAAACTAACGGTTTGCTAACGTGACACTATTTTTTATTAAAAAATTATTTTTGAATTTTTTTAAAAAATATATTGTTCACACGTAACTTCGAATATGGAGACACGTGGAATAAACAATATATTTGTATTAATGTTGTATGTGTGTGGGTGTACAATCTCTAACTTTAATCTTCTGATTCTCTCTTGTGTGTGAATGTGTTTCACTCGAGGACGGGAACGCTTGATCTCGAGTCTGAAGCTTCAATGGATTCTTGGAGCTTGAAGTCTTAAGTCTTCAAAAAGTGTTGATGTTCTGAAGAGTCTTTGATCTTCAAGGAGTGTTGAAGTCTTGAAGAGTGTTTGGTCTTCAAGAAGTGTTGATGTCTTGAAGAATCTTTGATCTTCAAGGAGTGTTGAAGTCTTGAAGAGTGTTTGGTCTTATGAATTGCAGAGAGTCTTTGGTCTTCAGACTTGGTGGAGTCTCTCTAAATTCTCTAGTTCTGTTTGAGAGAACTCTTGTCTTTGTGAGAGTATATAATTTCTAAACCCTTTAAATGAGGAAACCTCTCTATTTATAGAGCTCTCCTGGATGGACCCTAGTGACTTTTGGGCCTGACAACTTGGGCTTGAGTTTTATTGGTCTTGGGTTCGACTATTTGGTCTTGGATATGATTTATATTTAACTCAAAAAACCATATGATCCAAACATTTAAAAGATCCAAATTTGATCCAATTAATTATTATTTTTTAATTAATTGGTCAAATTAATTAATTTGATCAAAATAATTTATTTTTAATTAATTGATCAAATAGAACATTTAGCCTTAAAATTTTAGAATTGGTCAACTTTGTCTTCAAATTAAATCTGGGACACATATCATAATTGGTCTCAAATTTAATTATTTGTAATTTCGTCATTAATTTTAAATAATGACGTGGCAATTTGTGATTGGTCAAAATTTCTCCTTCAACATATATATTAAAATAATAAAATAATATTATTTTTTATTTTTTACCTCTTTGTCTCTCTCCCTCCTTTTCCGACTTCTTCTTCTTCATCAACACCGACCGACGGTGAATTTTTCTTTCTTTATTTTTCTCTACATTTTTTAATATAAAAAAAGGGAGAGGGAGGAGGAACTTCCTCCCTCCTTTCCGACGCTGGCGACTCCCTCCTCCCTCTTGATTTCCCGTTTCGCGCCAGCGACAAGAGGAGGAAATTCCCTCTCCCTCTCCTTCTCCCTCTCTTTTATCAACAAAAAAAAGAAAAAAAAAAGAGAAAATTTGGAGAAAGGGAAAAGAAAAGAGAAGAAAATAGAGAGAAATAAATAAATAAAAAATAATATTATTTTAATATTTTAATATCTTTAAAAAATCAAAAACAAAAATTTTAATTTTTAAAATAGATAGAGAAACTAAAATAAAATTAAAATGTTAAATTGTTGAGCTTGAAAACTCGACCAAAATGAAACCTAATCCGGAACTAAAAAGTGTATTTTTTTCCTAAATTTTATTTGGGGTTTTTTCCCTCTTATTTTCCTCCTTAATTTATTGTCTCCCAAGACGAGTCATCAAACGGCTGTGCAATCTCGGTAACAAAAGATTCGGACAATAATTCAACGGTTCTGATTTGACATTCAAATCTCTCCGATGCAGATAGAATGGATGCCAGCTAAGGAGCAAAAGTAGATAAATAAATAAATAAATAAATAATTTTTTTTTTTTGACAATAAAAATAAATAAATAATAGGATATATGTTAAAATAAAATTACGTACTGCCTCACACGTGCCATTAAAGTGTTGCCTTTTGGAGAAGTCTGAGCGCCGAGAGGCAGTAGATTCGCTTCTCCTTATCTCCAATTAATAACAACTACTTTCCTATTTTTTATCGCTATAATAAAACAGCCTGTTCCGATACTTGTATTTTTAAATAAAATTTCTTTCTTTTTCCTTTTTTTAGATGAAGTAAATTTTCATTTTTCCAAAATAAGAAATGGGTTTTCATATTAAAGATTTTAATTGAGAAAAAAAAATCAAAATTTGTCTTTAAACTTATTAACTTGAATCGAATTTGTCCTAAACTTTCAATTTTATCTAGTTGTACTTGAAACTTAGATAAATGTTACAATCTTAATCTTAAAATTGAAAAAGTGTTGCAATTTATATCTTCAGTTTGAAATTTCATTAATGAAATATCCTTATATATATGCTTTGAATGATCTGTTAAACAGGTGTGTGGTACAAAATTAATAAGATGTCAAAGAAAAATGACATTAAAGCTAAACTTTTGTTAAAATTTGTGAGGTTTGACAGAGTTATTTAATGGTTAATTTGTTCATTAGTCAGATTTAAATTTGTGTAAACGTTGATATTATTAAAGACAGCGAGTTTGTAGAGATTTTTACCTTTACTTTTGTTAAAATGAAGGGGTGAATTAGTGAAAAGAAAGAATATGAATTGCAATATTTAACTAATTTAAAGTTGCTGGTCATATAAAATTACCAATTGTTTTTTTTTTTTTTTTTTTAATGTAACTTGGTTCAAATAATTTGTATCTTTAATTTTACCTAGAGAAAATAAATATATTTTGGTCTATTTTGGTCTATAAGCTTTCAATTTGATTATATTTTAGTCGTTCAATTTTAGAATGTCTATTTTAATATTTTTTTATTTTTTATGGACATGTCCACTTCAACATACATATTGAAACATATCTTCAAATTCACATTATCTAGTAATAAATAATGAGAATAGTCAAAGCATAATTGGCATGTACTCATTTCAGAAGTTTGAATCTTTGTTGTTGAACTAAAAAAATAATAATAATAAATAATACAGATAACTAAAAGGTTCAGATAACCATATCGTTTTGTTTTTTTTTTATTAAAAAAATTAAACTTATAAACATTACTTCCATCACAAGTTTGTTTGTTTTGTTATATACATCATTCACATGTTTTAAAAAACAAGTCAAATTTCGAAAAGAAAAAAAAAAATTCAATTTTTTTTTTTTTTTTGAAATTTCACTGAGAACTCAAATGTCTCCTTAACAAAAACGAAAATCAATGTAAAGAAATTGGGAGAAAACATTTTCCAAACCAAAAACCAAATTGCTCTCAAACGGAATCAAGAATCAAACTGAGGTTTAAATCAATAAATAAGAGCACACAAACACAACAAAATTCAAAAAAGAAAATCCTACCATTTTAAATATTTAAAATATTAAAAAAATAGTTTCAAAACGTTAATTTATGGAAACCTTTGTTTGTCCGAAAAGGAAAACAACATCCATACAACATAAACATTTATTTTGTTTTTTTTTTTTTTTTGAAACAAACATTTATTTTGTTTCTAAACTATTATCCAAAAAAAAAAAAAAAATGAAAAAATTTTCCACAATAAAAATAAAAATCTTATGGATATTGCGAACTAAATATATATATATATATATTGAAAAGTACGAAAAAGATACAAATTGAAATTTAATATTAAATATGTAATTTTTTTTTTTTAAAGGAAGAATTATGAAGAAATTGGCTGGATCCGGTTAAGCTCGAGAAGGCTGGGCCATGTCTTGTGATTGAAGCTCTCAGGCTCTGGTGGTGGCCAAGCACTCGTTTGCTTCGCTGTTCGAGCCTCACCCTCTTCTTCCTTCTCTTCTCTGCTCCAATTCTTCACTTCCCCATACCCATGCTTCACTTTTCTGTAACGGCGACGACCACGGGATCTGGGTCTTTGTTGTAGCCGAATTCCTGTTGCTTGTTTGACGATTTCATTTCTGCTCGGGGTCGGTTTTCTGACTCGATCCATGTTCTTCTTCTGATCCGGAACTTCTTTCTTTCCCAACGAGCTCCTGCATCCTTTTTGAGGGGGCATTGTCGCCGGGAGGTCTGTGTTCGAGCTGGTTCTGTGTTATCGATCTGCCTGATCTCTGAACAGGTTGGTTCCTCCTTCGAAATTTTTAGCGGCATTCTCGTAATCGTGAGGTTTTTTATGGAGTCAATGATGATCTTTGTGTGAGATTGCTGAATCCGTAATTTTTGGGGTTTGAAGGATTCCCGGATCCCTATTGAGGATTTGTGACCTAGCCTCGAATTTTCAGTCGACATTAGTAAGGTGTTCTGTTGTTTAGTTTTCTGGAAATGGGAGGAAAAAGTTCATCAGAAGCCGAGAAAGCTTAGTGATTTTTTCCTTTCTGGGTTGGCATGAGAGGAGATTGTGTGCTGTCATTGCTTGTGTCATCGGCTATGACCAAATTAGTGATGAAATAGCCGTATCATATCTATGGAATCATAAAACCCTTTCGATTGGAGTAAGGGTCGATATTGCAAATTAAGTTCTTTAAATAAGCATGTGAATGACTGCACTAGTTTATTTAATAGCTATAACGTTGGGTCATGAAAGCATACATTTGAGCTTTTTTATACTTTTTGAGACTGGCTTCTATCCTTTTATAGTTTGCTTTGTCATTCATGATTCAACTTTCTCCATTTATATGTTTGATTTAATTAGGGTGGTCGGTGGCAGGTTTGATTTCGACATAAAGGGTGCTTGCTTATGCTGGATAAAGATGTCGCTCAAAAGTTTTGTTAGAGAGCTGCGAGAGATGAAAGATGGAATTGGGAGCATTTCAAAACGAGGAGAAGAAGGGAGTAGGCATTGGAGAAACCGCACAATGTCACATATTGCACCTGATCAAGAACCTTCACCATTGGAGTTAATTCAGCAAGGTCGATGGGCAAATCTGCCCCCTGAATTACTTTTAGATATCATCCGGAGAGTGGAAGAGAGTGAAACCTCATGGCCTGCTCGAGCTGTAGTTGTTTCTTGTGCTTCAGTTTGTAGGTCTTGGAGGGCCATTACAAAGGAGATTATCAGAACTCCTGAGCAATGTGGAAGGCTCACATTTCCAATCTCATTAAAGCAGGTATTGGGTTTTTATCCCTCTTCCCCTCTTTTTGGCTAAATCCTTTCATTTTCTGGTTCTCTCTGATTTTCTTTTTACAATTAAAGCCTGGCCCTCGGGAGTCTCCATTTCAGTGCTTTATCAGAAGGGATAGAGCAACTTCGACCTACCTCCTGTACTTTGGCATGGTTCCTTGTAAGTCATGTTTTCAGTATTTCACTATTTAGTATCTTGTGGTTTATGAATTTGAAGGAAAAACCGCACAACTTGTCCAGCAGTTTTAAAAAACCAAGATTATATGTAAAGATGGCAGGGTATTTGCAATCGTCACGCTTCTAGAAATCCATTTTTCACCGTTAACAAATCTATACAATTTTGGTCTGCTATTTAGCTTAACTAGAATTATTTTTCTTTATTTCCCTGGGAAATTTCCTTTTTTAAACAGCTATAGATGGATGAAAATAGGCATTTAGTTTGAATTCTTTTGGACGACATTTTTTTAACCATGTCCATTATTAAAGTCATTAATTCCTAGAACGAAAGCCATACATGATAGACTACTTATTCTATGAGAAAGGATAAGTATTAGAAAGTCATTAATTCCTAGACTACTTATTTTCATGCCTTGGTGGAAATAAACTATGCAATATGAATACTTGTGCTAGCTTTGACTCATGACAAGCATTGAATTGACAGCGGAGGACGAAAAGGATAAATTGTTGTTAGCAGCCAAGAGGGTCAGAAGAGCAGCTGGTACTGACTTTATCATATCTTTAGCAGCTGATGATTTCTCTCGAGCGAGTAGTACCTATGTTGGTAAATTAAGGTAAGCCTTAATAGACTTTCATTCTTTTGTTCTCGCATTCTTCTTAGATAATTTACTTTACAAACAATTGTCAGGTCTAATTTCCTGGGAACGAAGTTCTCGATATATGACAGCCAGCCTCCTTGTGACCCTGCAGCTTGGCAAAATAGCCGATCAAGCCGTAGATTTCGCTCTAAGCAAGTCTCTCCTAGAGTACCTGCATGTAACTACAGTGTAGGTACAATATCTTATGAACTTAATGTTCTTCGTACTAGAGGTCCTCGGAGGATGCAGTGCATCATGCAAACGATTCCAGTCTCTTCGATTCAGGAGGGAGGCACTGCCCCAACCCCTACATCATTCACTTACTCTATCGATGACCAGCTTTCTTCCATGTCCCATTCTATGAGAAAGGATTCAGCCAAGGACTTTGGCCCGAAGACCCTATCAGAACCAGCCGTTCAGGGTTCGGATGAATCCCTGGTGCTTAAAAACAAGGCACCGAGATGGCACGAGCAGCTGCAGTGCTGGTGCCTAAACTTCAGAGGACGTGTGACCGTGGCATCCGTTAAGAACTTCCAACTCGTCGCAGCTGTCGATCAATCTCACAATGTTTCAGTGGAAGAACAAGAGAAGGTAATTCTCCAGTTCGGAAAAATTGGAAAAGACATCTTCACTATGGATTATCACTATCCTCTCTCTGCATTCCAAGCCTTTGCAATCTGCTTGAGCAGCTTTGACACGAAGCCAGCCTGCGAATGACGCCCGCCCTGTCGTAAAAAGCGGCTTGAGCTTGTTGGGAAGAACTACACAAGCAGCATTATTGACAGCTGAGAAGATGGCTATGCGATTCGTAATGTCACTAAGAGTTGTTAGTCTAAGGTTTGACTTGTATTTTGTATCATCTCCTTGGCTCTAATGCGCATACATTATTAAAAATGTCAATCCGTTGTATTATCTATGTAGATTTCTTCATGGTTACTTCCTCGTATGATGAGACATTCTGATTGGAAATGGTTTAACATTATTGTATGGTTGAATGGCCTTCTCCGGCCTTATGTTCTGCCTCATGAATCGGGAGCTAACAACTTCTAGGCATCATGGAGTTGTTCTTCGTCTCCATAGACAAAGTGATAGTGTGAGAATGAGAGTATCTCATCTTTTCAAAAACCGAAATTTGTCCTTGCTCCTACCATATTTTGATTTTCAGAAGTTTTTCTACAACAAGATTGAGAAATTTGTACGCTGCTTGAAAGAATAACAATCGTCGTTGTTTCATTGAATGCACCGATCACAAAACTTGGGAAGCTTTTGCCATTGGTCTTCAAGCATATATTGATTCCAAAAGCATTTTTTCTTGAAATTAAATCAACTTCAATTGCACTAATTCTACCATCATCATCATTCAATTTTATGGCATTCTTCACTATCAACTTCAACTATTTTATTGTTTTTCTATACTCAACCACATGGATGCAATTAGAGAAAGTTCATATATTATGGGTCTTAATTTTGTTAGAGATATAGTCACCTGAATTTATTTTAATCTTATCTAGTCTAACAACTATCTTATCTAGTCTAACAACAGAGTGATGTAATTAAAAACAAGATAAATTTCTTGTGGTATAAGAATTTTGATCTAACAAATCTAATAAGTTGTATTTTTTCTCGTAAGAACTACAAAGTTTGTGCACATATTTATTACAATATTCCATGGTTGATTTTTTTGTTATATGTTATAACATTTGCCTTAATGTTGATAAGAGGTAAATGAGGATCATTTTGAAGGCCTTTTTTTAGTTTAACAATTGTATGGTGGAAGATCGAACTATCAATAATCTTTCGTATGGTAATTGATGTCTTATTCGTTGAACTATGCTTGATGAAGAGAATTTAGGTTAGAAAAGGAAAATAAAATATTTTTTTATTTTGGGATAAATTAAAGAACTTTTTATGTTAGGCAACACAAATTGAAATTGAAATCTAGAGCACAATTAACAGATGTTAGGTAGGTTTTCTTCAACAACTCAACCCTACTTATGAAGAAAGAAAACTTAAACTAACCTCTATACTATATACATATATTGACTACAAAGCCTCAATAAACCATGGGTCCATATAAATATTACTTATATTGTAGAGAGAATATGAATGCAAAATATAGTTATTAAAAAGTCCTAAAATGTTTACTATATATGCTGTCCTATAATTCTTCAAAATATTATATATATATATATATATATATATATATATATATATATAATGTTGTCCTATAATTACATGAATACATAGCGAGTTTGGTTTGGTTATCAAAGAATGAAGAAATGTGCTAGTCTAAATATCTGACATTAAATGTTCAAACCATTTGAGGTAAAAAAAAAAACTCACCAAGTATTTCAAAAAAAAAAAAAAAAAACTCACTAAGACTCATAATTTGTTTATAAAAGAAAAAAGTTCACCATATAAGTATACATAATGACAAATTATTATATATTATAAAACATCCTACAAGTTTTTTCAACACCAGATAATGTAAGGTCAGACAATATGTTATCTTATAAACCTGACCACATTATTTTCAAAAAATAAAAAAAAAAAAACCAAAAAACCTTATCTACATTCATTGGTCCACAAATCTTAGTAACTCTTCCTCCATTGAAAAGATTTAAGAACTAATTACATGAAGTAAGAATAAAGTATGCATAAATTGGGATTACATAACAAAAGATTGCCAAATAAACATATTTGGAGAGGGTAAATAGCAATCATGGATACAATTATTTGATTATACTTGAAAGCCTTTTAGGCATTAAAGGCAAATGAGACATAAATGGATGAAATAATGGTAATGAGAGTAAGAAAAATGGGAGAAATGGAAAATCATGTGCATCTCTTTTTTTTTCTTTAAATTTTGGAAAAGTGTGGTTACTGTTTTTACTACCACAATCTCTCTCCCCCAAAATCATCTCACAAATCACTGCACTTCTCTAATAGAAATCATCTCCCTCTAATTAAAGTTTAAAAGTGGGCTATATTATAGTTTTGATCCTTATAATTTGTTTTTTAGAGTCCAAAGATGTTGACATTCGAATATCTTATCCTTGATCAAGGATATATATCTTAACGAGTTAAATTATGCAATCCTTGTAATTTGAATTTAGTTACAAATTAGTTCCCATAATTTTAATATTTCTAGTTTGGTTTTAGGTTTTGAGAAGATGAAGAAGAGGGAGAGGAAGGAGGAGGAAAAAAAATTGTTTTATCCTCATAACTTTATCCTAAACTAAGGGATGGTGAAGTCATAAAATTTCATGGATAATTGTAATGAGTGGCAAAATTATGATGCATAATGGTGAATATAGCAAGTTTTTAAAATAATTGCAAATATGGCAAAATTTTTAAATGATTTTTTTATATTCCCAAATTGCCCCTGATTGGTGTGCATCTTCTTCATCCTCGTCTGTTTTTTTATTTTTTATTTTATTTTATTATATATTGATAGAATCTATAGTGATGGAAGAATTTTCTATCACTGTTAGATTCTATCCGTGATAGAAAAAATTTCTATCAGTGATAGAAAAAATTTCTATCACGGATAGAAATCTTCTATCACTGATAGAAAATCTTTCTATCACTGATAGATTCTATTAGTGGTAGAAAAACTTTATATCAGTGATAGAAAAACTTTCAGTGATAGAAAATCTGGAGAGGTATATTAGTAAATGCAACATGCAGACCATCAGATTTTGCCATTTTTGCAATTTTTTTTGGATAATTGTAATGGGTGGCAACATGAAGGTAAATAATTGCAAATATAGCAATTTTTAAAAATATTTGCAAATATGGCAAAATTTTTGAATTAATTTTTTATATTCCTAAATTGCCCCTGTGTGCCCATCTTCTTCTTTCTCGTCAGTTTTTTTTTTTTTTTTTTTTTTTTTTTTTTTTTTTTTTTTTTTTACTGATAGAAAGTCTTTTTATTACTGATAGATTCTATCAGTAGTAGAAAAATTTTCTATCAGTGATAGAAAGTTTCTATCACTGATAGAATAAAGTTTCTATTAGTGATAGAAAGTTTCTATCACTGATAGAATAAAGTTTCTATCAGTGATATTTCTATCACTGATAGATTCTATCAGTGGTAGAAAAATTTTCTATCGGCGATAGAAAGTTTCTATCACTAATATTTCTATGACTGATAGATTCTATCAGTGGTAGAAAAATTTTCTATCAGTGATAGAAAGTTTCTATCACTGATAGAATAGAAGATTTCTATCACTAATAGAAACTTTTTCTATCAGTGATAAAAGATTTCTATCACTGATAGGTTCTATCAGTGATAAAAAAACTTTTTATAGAAAATCATAGAAAAAATTTTGATAAAAAATCTTTCAATCCCTGATCACCCATAAAAATCTTTCTATCTCCGATAAAAATCTTTCTATCACCGATATAATCTATAAGTGATAGAAAAACTTTCTATCAGTGATAAAAGATTTCTATCACTGATAGAAATTTTTACTATGCTATCAGTGATAGAAAGATATTCTATCAATGATAGAAAACTCTTGATAGAAAATATTTCAATCCCTGATATAACCTATCAGTGATAGAAATCTTCTATCACTTCTAGAAATGTTTTCTATGAGTGATAGAAAAACTTTCTATCTCTATCACTGAGACTGATAGAAAAACTTTTCGTGAGTTATAGAAAATCTTTCTATCACTGATACTTTTCTATCAGTGATAGAAGATCTTTTGTTTCTATCAGCGATGGTGATACATGGTGAAATCGAGCATTGAAAAATAAAGCAAAAACGAACGATTATAGAAATCAAACACTGAAAAACAAAAACCAAACACTGATAGAAAACCAAATAACAACAACCAAACACTGATAGAACACCGAACAAGTGATAGAAAAATATCTATCGTCGATAGAATCTATCAGTAGTAGAAAAATTTTCTATCATATGATAGAATCTATCACTGATAGAAAATTTCTATTACGGATAGAATCAATCACTGATAGAAAATTTCTATCACTGATAGAAAATCTTTCTATCACTGATAGAATCTATCAGTGGTAGAAAGATTTTCTATCAGGAAAGAAAATCTGGAGGGGTATTTTAGTAAATGCAACACACAAACTATTAGATTTTGCCATTTTTGCAATTTGTTTTGTGGGTTGCTAGATTTGCAATTATTTTGGCCCATATTGCTATCCATGCAACCATCCCTTTTTTTTTTGTGGGTTGCTAGATTTGCAATTACTTTGGTCCATATTGATATCCTTGCAACTGGCCCAAATTTCATAGGAAGGGACAATCTTATTTTCTTTGAAAACGATAGAAGCCAAATTGAAATTATCTCCCCCCATCAAGTTTATTTGAAACACTCTTCACCAAGTACGAAAGAAAGTCTTTTTTTATGTGTGTGTTCGAGCTAACATTGACTATGGTCATCATGAATTGAATTCATTAACGTAATCTTTTTTAGGGGTTGTTTGGTGCAAGGGTTTTGACGATGAGAATGGGCAAAGGTTTATGATACCCTTGTTTGTTTCAAGGTTTCTGTGGTGGGCCCAGGAAATAACTCGACATCATTTATGCCCATATATATGCAAGGGCTTTCTATGCCCTTGCAAAAAGCATGGGTTTTATGCCCATACATATGCAAGGGCTTTTTATGCCCTTGCAAAAAGCATGAGTTTTCTCTTTACCCATTTATATAGGGTCGGTTGCAAGGATAGCAATATGGACTAAAATAATTGCAAATCTAGCAACCCACAAAAAAAATTGTAAAAATGGCAAAATCTAATAGTTTGTGTGTTGCATTTACTAAAATACCCCTCCAGATTTTCTTTCACTGATAGAAAGTTTTTCTATCACTGATAGAAAGATTTTCTATCAGTGATAGAAATTTTCTTTCACTGATAGATTCTATCATATGATAGAAAATTTTTCTACTACTGATAGATTCTATCGGCGATAGATATTTTTCTATCACTTGTTCGGTGTTCTATCAGTGTTTGGTTGTTGTTATTTGGTTTTCTATCAGTGTTTGGTTTTTGCTTTTCAGTGTTTGATTTCTATAATCGTTCGTTTTTGCTTTATTTTTCAATGTTCGATTTCACCATGTATCACCATCGCTGATAGAAACAAAAGATCTTCTATCACTGATAGAAAAGTATCAGTGGTAGGAAGATTTTCTATAACTCACGAAAAGTTTTTCTATCAGTCTCAGTGATAGAGATAGAAAGTTTTTCTATCACTCATAGAAAAAATTTCTATAAGTGATAGAATATTTCTATCACTGATAGGTTCTATCAGGGATTGAAAGATTTTCTACCAAGAGTTTTCTATCATTGATAGAATATCTTTCTATCACTGATAGAATAGTAAAAATTTCTATCAGTGATAGAAATCTTTTATCACTGATAGAAAGCTTTTCTATCGGTGATAGAAAGCTTTTCTATCGGTGATAGAAAGTTTTTCTATCACTTATAGAGAATATCGGTGATAGAAAGATTTCTATCGGAGATAGAAAGATTTTTATGGGTGATCAGGGATTGAAAGATTTTTTATCAAAAGTTTTTCTATGATTTTCTATAAAAAGTTTTTTTTATCACTGATAGAACCTACCAGTGATAGAAATCTTTTATTACGGATAGAAAAAGTTTCTATTAGTGATAGAAATCTTCTATTCTATCAATGATAGAAACTTTCTATCACTGATAGAAAATTTTTCTACCACTGATAGAATCTATCAGTCATAGAAATATTAGTGATAGAAACTTTCTATCGCCGATAGAAAATTTTTCTACCACTGATAGAATCTATCAGTGATAGAAACTTTCTATCACTAATAGAAAATTTTTCTACCACTGATAGAATCTATCAGTAATAAAAAGACTTTCTATCAGTAAAAAAAAAAAAAAAAAAAAAAAAACTGACGAGGAAGAAGAAGATGGGCACACAGGGGCAATTTAGGAATATAAAAAATTAATTAAAATTTTTTGCCATATTTGCAAATATTTTTAAAAATTGCTATATTTGTAATTATTTACCTTCATGTTGCCACCCATTACAATTATCCATATATATATATGCAATTTTATTTTGAATATAGTTAATTAATTAACTAATGGATACTAAATTAAAAAATAATATAATTAATTATTTAATTAGATTAAATAATAATTTGTCAACAATTTCAATTTTTTTTTAAAACAAATACTTAGTCCAAGTTTATTAAAGAGATGTAATTACATATTTACTAAAATTATAATTAATTAGTAAACATTATCGAAAATATATTTAATTATTCTTTTCCAAAAAAAAGAAAATATATTTAATTATTGAATTAAAATTATTTAAATGAATTTAGTATAAAAATTCATTTTTCAATAATTATAATTAATTACTCATTGATTATTTATAATCAATTAATTATTTTTTTGGATTTCCTTTTAATAAATAAATAATCATATTATTATTAAAATATTTATCTAATTAGTTTTCATGATACAAATATATTAAATTACTGTAGTTAAATATATTTATTAAAAAATTAATTAAATATTTTTAATTAGTTAAATTAACATAGTTTATCCCATTAAAATTATTTCATGATTATTAATTCATTCATTTTTATTAATAGTTTGAATTAGTTTTGATTATTTTATTGATTAATTTATTAAAATTACATAAAATTTACCTGATTAATTCTAAAAAGTAAATAACCAAACACAGTTATCTTTGATTTCCAACAATCTTATCCCCAGACATTCTTCATTCCTAGACGTCTATAAAAGTTTAAACCAAACGACCCCTAAAACAATCCATGAGGGGTTGTTTGGTTTAAGGTTATAGACCACTAAGACAACCCATGACGGGTTGTTTGGTTTAATTTATTTTATCTTAGGTATTAAAAAAAGGGTGTTAGATATATAAATCAACCTCAAACCAAAACAAATCAAACTACTATTCTCACGTCCCTAGAGTCCTAGATACAAGAACATTATACTTGTCTGGTATACCTCTAAAATTTTAATGGTATCTTATTAGTTCCTAGATTTTAAAATTGTCTAATAAATCAAGAATAGGTTAGACATACAATTGAAAATTGACTTATTGTTAGATAGATAAACCAGACACCTCTTAGATACGAAATTAAAAAATTAAAGATGCTTTTGGACATTAAAAATTCAAAAAACTAGTCAGGTACAACCTTAACTTTCAGAAACCAAACTTAAGCTAAAATTAACCAAATCTCAGAAATACTCTGATAATTTTGAGAAAAGAATTGTGCCATGCACGAATCTTTAGTCTTTACATATATTTAATGCAAAACACCATAAAATTTGAATTTAAGTTTGAAATCAAAGTTATTTATATAAAATAATTTTTTAAAAAAAAAATAAAATTAAAATTAAAAAGAAAAAGAACCCCTAGTGCTCAATAGGCTTAGGACCAAGAAGCTTAAATCAAAACCAAACTCAGCAATCATTCTGACTAAAATTCACTTTCACTATTAATTAGAACTAAATTTGCATATATAACTAACCAGACTATCACCATTCAGTTAAACCAAACTGTTAATTCTTCCAGATAAGCCACTGCAAAGAGTTGATCTGAAGTAGCAGGAAAAACAACTTTCCTTCTCATCTAAGGGGAGACAAGAAATCTCTTCAAAGTTCAGATCCTTTCTTGTTTATGACTTCCAAGCACTTGATAAATCAATAACAATACATGAAAAGGTCCTAAAATAACGAAATATAGCTAATATACTCACTATCCATTCACATACATTGAATAGAGTAATTGTGTGCACACATGCATTAGCAACTGATGATTGTCAAACAGTTTGATTTATAAACAGAGAAAATATTGACATGTCAATGGAAATTAATTTCTTGGTGCGTACACATGAACATAAGCAACAAGGACCAAGACTCGAGGAACAGCACATCATCTACCAAGCCCGAAAGATCCTCATAAGTCATAATTCTGAATGATAATATCACTTGCTGATCAAAATAAATGATGTCCCAAGTTGCAAAGACAAACTCTATTCAATACACGTTAAAAACAGATATTGCATTTGTACTAAATGATCACTGATACCTAAACAGATACACTTTCTAGAGTTACAGTATTTGGCAAACGGTTTGCAAGAAAAGAAAAATTAAAATGAACTACAAACTGATATAGATAGCTCCAAGCTTAGCAGAAGGTCAGGCTATCAAATGAGAGTATCACAGGGGGGACATCAAGCAAGAAGATTGGCAGGCATATGGAGTCAACTCAAGAATGCAAAATGAACACTGGCCAACTTTTCTTACTTCGGATTCCTAAGAACAATAATGACAGAGTCTCCTCTCAGGAACATCTTACTGATGAATCTGTCCTTGTTAACAGGTTGAGCCTTTTTCTTGCCCTTCCCAGTTTTTGGAACCTAGTCATAGTAAATAGTAATAATACATAAGATACATAAAACTCATGTCTATATAATAAAGCAAGTAAAAGAGTAAAAACACATCAATTAAACACACCTCAGTCCACATCTCTCTAACATTTTCCAGAACCATATTACAATGCCGGTCGAAGGCCCTTACACGTCCCAAAAGCTTCTTATTGTTGCGACAATTTATGAGAACCTGCCAAGGAGGATCAAAACATATAAAGAGGATTTTTACCTAAAAAATTTTGCCTGTGAATTACAAGGACAACTGTTAAACACACACAAACAAAGCATACCTGAGTGTTATTTTTAACACTCATCATGAGAACTGAAAGTGGACCGGTGTTAAATTCCTCTTCCTCATTCTTGCTAGCCTGCAGAGGATTCAAAGTAAGTACTTCCAAATGGTGCTTTAAGTAACACTTCAGTAGAGTTTGAAATCAAAAAATGAATAGAACACAATTGAAGAAGTCCAAGGATTTTGCAGTACAACCCCAAAGGAACACACTGGGGAAGGGGGACTGGAAATATTAAAAAAAAAAAAAAGGTTTCTAGAAAAAGAAAACATCAGAGCTAACACTAGAAATGATTAGAAGGAAACAGATCCTATATAGTTATTTATAGATTAAAAGAAATGGGCTTCATAGAAATGTCAAAGTTATCACTTTTTTTAATTAGAAATATATAAATAGATTGCAAAAGAGTAAGAAGTTGGTTAAAAATCATCAAATGGGAAGGGAAAAAATCACAATAATAAACCATAGAAACAAATTTGAAAGAAAAAACAGACCTGAATCTAAAGATCATCAGTTTTACTCCAAAAGGTAAAAAACTCGTTTTAAAAAATCATATTGTTTCTTGCCAACCAGAGCACCCAAAAGAGAGCAGAAATTTCACATTTAACAGAAACAAATAGATTTTAAAAAGAGAAGTAAAAAATAAAAAATAAACCCTTTTTGAAGGCCAACTACCAAGGAATTCCAAGCATAGAACTGGTATTGCTCTACTAGAGAAATTCAAGATACTCCAGACTCATAAAAACCAAAACTAAAGCGCATTAGCAAACTCAGTGGATAATTAAATGATTCAAGGAAACAACATCATTCACATAATATACCAAGGGGACATAGAAAATAAGATCTTTTCCTTTTTAAGTTATCACAAATATCTAACCTTCCAAGTCCAAACAACAAAAGCCAGGTGAATTTTTCAAAGGGTTTCCTAAATAGATAACTACAAATCACAACTTCCAAACATTACTTCAAGCTAAAAATCTAAAAATATCTAGTATTCAAGCATCAACTCTAAATATATCAAAATATCATTCAACCTGCAGAACTTGGAAACTTTTAAAATTGACATAAAGCTGACCTAAGGCCAAAAAAAAAAAAATCCCATGATAAAATGTTTTTCAATATTAATAAATTTAAAGAGATAGTCGAACATGGGCATTAGTAGAGGTAAAAACAAGCTGACCCGAAGGCTCATGACTGTTAGAAAGGGAAATCAAACTTTTTCAGTATGAAGGATAACATTTTCATCCAACTCAAAAGAATTGTGTCGATGAAAAGGAACAGGAGCAGCAGATATAATACAATGAAAAAGCTTCTACAATGATTCAAGAGTAAGACAAGATTCATTCACACTTGTGCATAAGACAAAGGCTGAACCAATTTGGCAACATGTATTGGATGAAAGAACTGAAAGTGAAAGCATAAAAGACTGAAGAAACTTACATCTTCCTCCATTGGTCGGCTGCAATCCAAGAAAAAAAAGGGAGGATATGAAAGGCATTAGTACGTAAGAATTTACAAATAGCAGACTAAGATGTGCGCACAAAAAGATATGGAAATACTGAAAAAACATAATACCTCATCTTTTAACTAGAGGTAGATCTTCCGCAATGTCCTTACAGTGAGGCTGCAAATACATGACCACAAGCACATAGCAAGATTAACAGTAATTACAACCGTACCAGCATAATCTCATCAAATAAGATGTGCCTAAAGTTACCCTATAGAACATAATGTTCCAGAGAAACTACAGTAGTACAGTCTAGGCTAAATCGTTCAAGAAAATACACAACGAGAATGTTAACTCTTCAATCAAGGTCTCGAATGATTGCAGTGCAGCACTGATAAACACAGGAAAATAAAAATCTGAACTATTTTCATCCCGAGAATCAAAGATATATACTCATGAACTTTCAAGTAATAATGTTTCAGTCAGATGCAATATTTCAAGAAGACACTGACGGGAAAACTGCACCAAAAAATCAGCAGAAATGAGGAAACGATGCAACTAAAAGAAGAGAGAAAGAGAGACTAATTACAAACCGAAACTGAGAGCGAGATGGAGAGAGGAGAAACGAGTGAGGAGTGAAATGGAGAGAGAGAGAGAGAAAGAGGAAGACAGACCGACAGAGAGAGAGCTCACCGGAGGCGGAGAAGAAGACCGAAGGAGAAGGGCGAGGTCGGCGGCGAAGTGGCGAAGAATAACGAAGAAGACCGAAGGAAAGAGGGACGCAAAATAATGTTCATATTACTCCCAAAAAAAAAAAAAAAAAAATAGAAACCCTAAACGCAAGGGTTTTTGCGTTTGAGTTTTTTTTTTTTTTTTTTTTTTTTTTTTTTTATTGATTTATATTTATATTTTATTTTTAGTATAATTTTTTTTAAGTTAAATTATAAGTTTAGTTCTTTCAAAATTGGTTAAAATACTATTTTGGTCTCAATATTTTAGTTTTTTTAGTCCTTATATTTTCAAACGTACACACCACTGTTCAAATGTCATAAATTAAAAAAAACTCTCAATTTCTAGTTTTTCCACTCTTAGTTTTCAAGATTTTAATGGAATAAAAGAATCCCTACGCTACTTTTCTCACTCTTTAGTAGACGTTTAGTTTAAAGTTTTTAAAATGCCTTGAATAAATGATGTTTGGAAATAATATGTCTGGGAATAAAATAACTGTAAATCAAAGATAATTGTATTTAGTTGTGTATGAGAATAAAATCAATTATGTTTATTCAAATATATATGGTGAGATGTTTTTTTTTTAGTTCCACGACATTTAAGAGTGACCTCATGGTCAAAGGTTACCAACTATTAAACTATGTTCACTTTGGCATACATGGTGGGATGTTACCTCCCTTTTTCAAAGATAATAATTATTATGTTTAAAAAATATTATTTAATTTATTTTCCCTTTTTTACTGTTTTTTCTCTCCCTTCTTGATTTATTTCCTCTCTCTTCCCTTCTCCCTCAACCTCCTCCATTCTCTAATTTTCTCTTAGTTTATATATACTAGTATTAAGATCTATAACTTTTCTTTCAGAGTAAAATCAACCTTTTTTTTTTTTTTTGAAGAGAGTAAAATCAACTTAATTATTAGTTTACATATATATATATTAATCAATATTGATATGTATCCATATATCCATTGACATATTCGTAAAATTGAAATCCCCAATATCAATATCAACATTGATATATTTTCATCCTTACTTAGAACCATAAAAAACCAATCACGTCACTTAGTTCCATGAAGCACCCCAAAATTGTCCACCACCAACTCACCAAATTCAATTTGTCAATTTTCGAATTCAACTTCAAACCAACATAGGAACAACCCTAGATGGAAACGTCATGTCTTTAACAACGGCGTTGTGAAACTCTTTAAGGGTTGTTTGGGGCGCTGAATTGGTTATAATATCTGGTGGATATACTAATCTGGGGATTATAATAGTATGGGAGTTATAATAATCTATGTTTGGGGTGCAGATTATTATAGTCTGCGATAAAATAATAAAATAATATGTGTTTGAAGTGCAGATTATTTTAGTCCGGGATAAAATAATTTGTGTTTGGGAGATAAAATAGTCTGTGTTTGGAGTGTTGATCTGTTTTAATATGGGGTTCTGAATCAAATGTCCAAACTGACTATTTTCTTTTTCTAGTTTTTTTTTTATGACATACGATTCACTTTGATTTAGGGTCATGTTTTTTTTTTACAAAACAAAAAAGTTTAGGATTTAGTATAGAAAAATCATATTTGTTAACTTTTAGTATTGCCAAAATAAAAATTGTAAATGTTTAGTTAAAAAATCATATTAGTTTTTTTTTAATCAATAAAATCATTTGAAATAAACTTGAGTGTGGTAAATACAATTTCGTTTGAATGTTTTTTTTTAAGTTAGTTAACCTTCGATGTTGTCAACGACTTTTCCGCCAACCTTCGATGTTTTTTTTTTCTTTATTTTCATTTTTTTTTATACTTTTCAAAATGAAAATGAGAAGAAATATGAAAAAAAAAAAAAAAAAATCGATGGCTGGAAAAGTCGTCGGCGATCGTCGGAAAAGTCGTCGTCGTCGGCCGTCGGAAAATTCGCCGGCCGACAGTGGCCAGCGGCCGTCGAAAAAGTCAAGGAGTCGCATGGAAGAAGAGAGGAAGGAGTTACCGTAGAAAATGGATAGAATAATCAGGTGGGTTGAATGATGGTTACTATAGAGAATGAATATAGAGAATGAATAAAATAATCGGAGGTAAAAACAACCCGCCTCCTCATTTATTTTGATTGATGCCCCAATAAGTTATAATAACGGGAGTTATTATAACCTATTCAGTGCCCCAAATACCCCCTTAGAGTAAAAAATATCGATAAAATCAACGGGGACAATCAAAACAATTTACCCTTCTGATTCTAACTCGACCTGGCTGCGGAAATCGATCTGAGAAAGGAAAAAAAAAAAAAAAGAAAGAAGAAAAAAGAAACCCTCAGCCTTCTAAAAATTATACACAATACACTCTTAGTCCATAGCCAAGGGGCTTTATCAGTAAATTTCAATACACTTACCAAATGAATAAGGTGACTAAAAGCTACTTGCTGAAAGCAATATCTTAACTCTTCCCTAGAGATAACAAATGTACATACCTGATTGATTATAGACACTACTTACATATGAATATATATCATCAACCCTTCACCATAAAACTTGCTTGCAACATAGAATATCAAATGCAATTTTATACAGCTTCGCCAAGGTCAAAAAACAAGCTTGAGACAGCAGTTACTTCTTCTTTAGAGGATTGCGCTTTCTGAAGATTCCAAAAAATCCGGACTTCTTGCTCGGTTTCCTTTGCTCGGAGTTGCAGGGGGGCTCGTAAGAGGGTGGAGGCTCAGAAACACAACATTCTTGCTGCTCGATATCCTGAACATCTCGTAGAAGTCGGAGTAATTCGGTGGCTCCAGCTTTTCCTCTCTCACTCCCATTGTAAGAGATATAGGAAAGAGGAGGGATAACACCTTCTGCCATTACTAACTCACAATATTCGACTCGCTGGGAGCATAGCGAAAGGAGGATCGCAACAGCATGCTCCTGGTCTTCGAGACTGCCAAACCCGAGACGTTGAGCAATGGAGGAAATGCAGCCATTAGTTTCAATAATAGAAATCCTCGCCTCTTCAGTGTCGCACAAATTTTTCAGAATAAACATACATTTGCCTGAGAGATTCCCATAATTTAGCAAAGGAACTAGTTTTGGGATGCACCCCAATGATACGATATCGGAGCAGATGTCGCTGTTTGAGGACAAATTATAAAAAGCTGTAATAGCAAATTCTTGCAAGTCTTCGATCTCTGAGTTGAGGTACTTAGCCATTGAAGCGAGGACACCGGATGTGACAAAATTAGAGCCACATTTACGGTGGCCAGATAACGCTTCTAAAATGGCAAGAACTTCATAAGTCACTTCTGACTTGAGTAAACTAGCCAATGTTGTCAGAACCTTCTCAGGAACACTCAGTCTGTTAGCCCTGCAATAAGGACAAACGATCAAGCACTATTCCGTAAAAGATGTAAAATTCAAAGTGGATCAAATGTATGAGCTTAAAACTGAAGAACATGACCGATACAAGAATATATAATTATGATAAATCAATGCCAGAAAATACCAACTTCCCTGCAATTGTAAGATGCAGATACTAAGATACCGAAATATTGGGAAAAATTACCTGCTTTTTCTCACAAGTGAAAGAAATAGCTCAGATCCATTTTTCTGAGCTTCGGAATCCTGCTGATCACATGCAACTTTTAAAAATAAGGCAAGTTGATCCATGGTGGTTTCAGATAAGGTCGGACCAACTCCATTTTTGTTAATGGCATTTTTCATATCTCTAATAACCTTGCATTGTGATTTCCAGGGAAGTTCGCTGATGGTAGATGGAAACTCCAAGTTTGGTTCCCCAGCATTTGAATCAGATTGAAACCTTTGCAGATCATCATCTTTACTCTGACCAGACTTGATAGCCAATTCATTGCCACGATTGAGCCTCAATGAATCTGGATAATAACTATTATCAAGTCCTCCAAGTGATATATTGCTGAAATCGTTGGGTAGATATATATCATTCATCGAACTTTCAAAGCTAGCAATGGAATTCTCCCAAACTTCAGGGCATTCGGGTTCCACACGTGGGTCGGGAATTGTAACTCCAAACTTTACACACCATTTATCAATTAAATTCTTCACTTCAACATTAGGAGTCATTGAAAAATTGGTTAGTTTCATTTTGCTTTGTGGGCATGTATTATGACCCTCCTCAAACCACTTTTCAATCCACATCTTCTCATATGTCGATCCAGATGCAATTACAACAGGATCATACATCAATCTCATTGAAATGGGGCACTTAAATGCCTCAGGGGGGATGGCCCTATTGAGTATTATATCAGCTTGGGAAGCATTATTTCTTTGTCTCATATTAACTTCAATTTCCCCAGATCCATTACTACTAGCAATATCAGCTCGGGCTTCTGTGATTTCTTGCACTATCAACTCCCCATGCTTCTTCAAAAGATATAGAAGGTATACCAAAAACTTCCTTTTCGGGGGATCACCATGACCAACATCATCATACAGTTTCCTGATTGATCGTTTCTCCAACAACATTTCCTTGTTTGATGAAATATTAAGCCTCAAAGCAGCAATTTTAAGAGACTTGATGATTTCAGAATTTTCCACTGCATCTGGAGGCGAAGCAGCTAGCTTCCGCAAATGTTGCATAGCCTTCAAAGCCTCTTCTGCAGATGGGTCAAGGATAAATTTTGCTACCCTAAGATCATCTGCTAATTGAGAGATCTGCAACAAATAGCGCAGAGAGAGAAATCAGAAGCAACTAAAAGGACAAAAATAAAGTGATTTCAGACAGTTAGATTCTAATAATATTTCATAAAAAGGGAAAACTTTTTTATTTTTTATAGTCAAGGAATTGAAGATCTACTCCATTATGCTCATGGCCCAATGCGTTGTCTCTAGGAGGCTCCGCCAATGCAAGCCAACTCCAGGAGACAACAAGGACACACACATTGGGGGCAAGGAAAACTCCCATTTTAGTAACATATAATAAGCTAATCGATTCAATTCTTTTTGGTATGCTACTATAAAATAAATGCATGGATAAACATGGCTAATGATACTAGTCAAGGTCTTCGGTGAGCACATTCATGCACCAAGAGATCATAACTCTGTGAATGATAATGGTAAACTAGTAGGACTTTTTTTTCCTTCACAAAATAGGGGATAACAAAGAAAAGAAATGACAAAAGTGAGTTCAACAAACCTGCCGAGCCAATGCCACAGGAACCATGTATTTAATTTTACGCAAACTGTGCTCCAACAAAGTCCTCACTTTATGACATCTAGAGATAATCTTATCTCCAGTAAATGCCTGGAAGAAATATGAGCATCATCACTGATAATTAGCCACAGTCAGTGATAGAAAAATTAACTTAATCTTCAACAATCAATATTATAGCGCATTGCATATTCTGCCTAGGTGAAAGTAGCCTTTGCAATATTCCCTCCCTATCCTTAGTGAAGGAGGATGTTCGGCTCATGGTTTAATAAGTATAGATTTGCAATAAATAAGTATTCATGAAGCCTGAGGCTGGAGTTATGAAATTCTTTATACATGCCATTTTCACAAAAGGGGCTAACCATGGAATTATATTAAAGTTGGAGAACTAACAATGAGATTTTATAAGTGATAGGAGAAATGTGAAAAATGGGTAAAGTTAAAAGGCCAAGATCAACCTTCAAAAAGCATTTGGATCAAAATAGAAAATTGATAAAAGTTTTTGCACCAAAACTACATTTAGACCTTTCTTTAAGGATTGAAATTTAATTAATTCTAACTTGAAAAATGATAAGTTTTGGTGATTTAAGGTCAACCATCTTAACATTGAGGAACTCAAAATGTAGACCACATGAAAAGTTTGTTTTATAGATGATATGCTCACCAGATAAAGTTTACTAGAGTCTCGACAATACTGAAGAAGTAGCTCTGCTTTATTCTTTCCAATGTTCAGATTGCACAGTGCCTCTCTTCCTTCCGGGCTTCCAGGCCGAGCTGCTTCAATTTCTGGTAATATCTCCGAGACCCGGTCAAGCAATTTCATTAACTCAGTGCACATTCTAGAATGAACCTAAATTGACAAAGGGATTACACTGAGACTTTGATGTATGATCCCAATTCTAAAACTTCCAAAAAGTAATATTCATTTTGGGATAAGAAACATAATTTTAAGGAAATAATCCAAATTCTAACTTTTTTCTGCTTCATGACATTTCCATACATAAGTCATATGTTCCAAAAGGAAATGAATTATTATAGATTTCAATGGTACCTTAAAGGAATGGATATTTGAAACTGCCTCCACATTTTCAGTACTATCAGTTCCCATTCACGAGAGACACCAACTCTAAGAAAAATCAAAACAGTAGTTAATAACAAATATTACCAACCGAGTAAAGATTTAGTTTCAAACAAAGAATTCCTTTAGATAGACTATCTGACTTGGAATAGAAATATGCTAAACAAATAGATCTTCAGAAACTTCTTAAACGTTTTTCTTTGCTTCAATTTTCTATATCACAGGATAAAGTTGATGAAACTTCATGTAGAACAATTTACTGAATTATTGCATAATTTGAACCAGGGCCACAGAAGGAAGAACTTTGACAAATTCAACCGGGTACAGGAAACACCAAAACTAACCCAACCTCAGAAGGTTATTTTAGTCCATGCAATTAAATCCTCATTGACTCTAATAACGACGCAACACAACACAACACAACAAAATGAGCAATCTAAATGAAGGTTGTGTTCCAGATTCTCAATGGTACATGATAAGTTTCAAGAAAAGATGGTAAACAAATTACGAACTAACTTTAACATAAACAGCTTTTGAGAGAGAGAAAGAGAGAGCTTACTCTGAGATGAAGAAATTAGAACCAAAATGGAAGAATCCCTTGCAGATTACGCGAGAAGGCAACTTGAGAAAGACTTCAAAAGGCCACCAAAAGCTCTTATGAAATTAAACAGAAACCAAATATCTTTCAAAAACAAGCAAAATCAGTCCTCTGACCCCAAGAATTCCTTCAAAACCATTCAATATCATACAGATTCCAAGCTGTTTAGCTTCATCCTGGCTTCAAGAGAAAAAAACAAAGCCCCAAAGGGGAACAGCCGCCATAACCCCAAATAATCTCCCTCGATTCCAACCCAGATTTCACAAATGTTTCATAATAAAACTGCACACAAACAAACCAATCGAACCAATATATATTCTTCTTCTTCTTCTTCTTCTTCTTCAACCCCTTTAAAGCAGATTATAAAACAGAAGAAAGCCCCTCTTTCTTCAGCAAAAGCGAAACACGCCACCAGGGCCTTTCTCAGTGTGAATCGTGCACTGTTTGACACCGCGGAGCAAAAGAGAAAAAGGGTTCTCTCTGCTAATAAAGTAAGATAAGTACGTGGAAAACAAAATTAAAAGCAACCCCCATAATTAAAGATGAACAGCAACAATTCCCTTGAACAACAGTCTTTAAATATCAGGAAACCGCCATGAAAAGGGACAATCATACACACTACACAGAGAGAAAAGAAAAAAGAGAAAGGATATATCTATTGACTTCTCGTCTCCGGTATCTATAGCAACAAAATGCAAAATAATTGCAGTTAATTTCAGAAGAAAGTTCAAAATTCATTCATTCAAGTGGTTGTTCAAAATTCAAAAAAAAATATTGAGGTTGAAAAATAGGAAAATTCCCACCAGGGAACTCGTCAACTCGGTTTCCATTTCTTCCTGGGTCATCCATCAATCATCATCGGTTAATTTGGTTAAAGAAACATATGCTGTGGATCAGAGTCAGGTTGATCGAAATCAACGGCTCTCAATTGATATCTCAGACAGTGCTTTGGTGTGCCTTTACACACGAGATTATTTCTCTTTGCTTAGAAGCTTCGATGTGACCCTAGAAAATTTTGAGACGGCTGCATGCTCTCTATCGAACGCTTCAATTGTTTAGTCAAATTAAATAAATAAAAATGTATCAAATTAAATAAAGGCTAAGAGGATTTTTGGGCACTAAATAGGTTATAATAAGAATAATTGTAATGGGTGGCAACATGAGGGTAAATAATTACAAATATAGTAATTTTTAAAAATATTTACAAATATGGCAAAATTTTTAAATTAATTTTTTTTATTCCTAAATTGCCCCTGTGTGCCCATCTTCTTCTTCCTCGTTTTTTTTTTTTACTGATAGAAAATCTTTTTATTACTGATAGATTCTATCAGTGGTAGAAAAATTTTCTATCAGTGATAGAAAGTTTCTATCACTGATAGAATAAAGTTTCATATGGTATTGTGTTGCATACAACCTTTTTAAGCAAGTTTTTTGCATTAATTTTCATGGAGGAAGAATTTACGGTGAGAGGAAGAAAAAAGAATAAGCATTTTCCGATAAAGGTATTTTTTTTTTTTTTTTTAAAGTTTAAGAGTGTTAATGAAACTAGAACTTTAAATGATTTTCATCTAAAAATTAACATCAAATGTATTTTTGAAACACTTTCTAAAGTTCAGGAGTATTTTTGAAACATTTTAAAGTTTAAGGGCATTTTTTAGACAAACCGTATTTTTTATAATTTAGCCATAAATAGATGACTTTTCTTTATTTTTATTTATTTATTTTTTTTGGAACAAAGACTTCCTTCTTTCAGAAAAATAAAAATAAATAAATGAAAAGCGACAATTATAATAAAATTGCACACAAGCAAATTTAGTCAAATTAATTAAATAATATCTATCAAAATAACTAAATGACTTCCTCCATTCAAAAAATAAATAAACAAATGACTTCCATTATTCAAAGTGATAAAAGAATTATACCCTACTGATTCAAAATATTAAATAAAATTATATCCCACTATCCTTTTTTTTTATCTTTTTTAGAAAATTTTAAACAAAAATCCTCATGGGACCCGTCCGGTCTCCACAAACCCCATCCAAATGGGTTAGGAATCTTAGGACGAGGCCAAGAAATTCACGAAAAGCTATTCAATCATGGTTGCCTTTTATTATCCATTCAACTCTAATTATTTAGACGGATAAGCATTTGATTTTTTGTTTTTGATTTTTGAAAATTAGATTTGTTTTTTATCATGGTTTTCATCCTTGTTAACGATCCATTTGAATTCTTATTTAAATTCTAAAAACAAAAACAAGTTTTTGAAAACTATTTTTTTTTTCGAAATTGGACTTGGTTTTTTAAAACAAGGAAGAAGGTTGATACTAAAACAAATAAACTTATAGGTGGAAGTAGGTGTGCATAAGCTTAATTTTCAAAAACCAAAAACCAAATGCTTATCAAACAGAGACTTATTTAGAATTCAAACATTCATATGTTTGATTTCGGACCAGTTGGAAATACATTTTAATTTAAATGTTTTTCAAGAATGCATTTTTTAAAAAACATTTTGTATAAAAATTATTTAGAATCTAAACACTTATGTGTTTGGTTACATTTCCTCTACATAAGCTATGGTATATTTAAAAACTCATCTTACAAAAGTTGGTTTCAAACGTTTCTCTCAAAATGGTTTACTCAATCTCATTTTCTAATAAGTCATTTTAAGTGGTTGTCAAACACTTTAAATTTTTTCAAAATGATTTTTTTTTTCAAAACCAAACACTTGAAAAGTTAAACTAAACACACCCTACATTCTATAAGTGTTTTTATATACTTAAAATAAAAATAATAAAAGTTTGTTTTCGAGTATTTTTCTCAAACTGATTTATTTCTCCATCTTATTTTTTAATAATTCATTTTTAGTAATTGCCAAACACTAGAGCTTTTTTAAAAAATTAAACACTTGAAATGTTAAACCAAACATATCCTTAAAGTATTTTTATAGTTTATCTTTCATACATCCAACAACATAAAACTGATGATTGTATTGTATTAGTCTCTTTTAATAATTTCTCGAAATAGTTTTTAAAACGTTATTTAATAAGATTGCCACGATGTAGCTACTTCTTATAATGGTTGGATGTGAATTTGAAAACATACTCCTAAACTTACTCACTATTTTTCCAGAATATATATATATACACTAACATTGTGTTTGACCTTTTTTTTTTTTTTTTTTTTTTTTGTAGTCTTGGTCGGCAGGCAGTTTTTGGATTATGTTTAAATTCTAATATCTAGACCGTGAAAATTTTGGAAAACAGCATTTATATCCTTTTAAGTATTCTCAAATTATAAGTTTATTAACAAACATATATTAAAAGATAATAGAGACATTAAATACAATAATATCTTTCATTTTTTTTGAACAAACAATAATATTTTTCATTAAATCCTTTATTTTTAGGCAATAAGAGCGCATAACACAATCAACATAAAGAGTGTGCTTATGACCAAGAGATCATGAGTTCAGTTTGGTTTAATGAAGGAGAAGGACAACAATGGTGAAAATCTGTATATTGAATCTTATTCACCAGAATGAATTATTACAGAGGGACAACAATGCTTAAATAGAGAAACAAAGGTGAGGGAAAAATATTCCCTTCTTCACAGAGCCTGCCACGTATGACCGTACATAACAAACCAACAGAATATAAAATACAAGAACAATGCGACAACGTTTCATCAAATAATCAAGACGACGACGTTTCAGCAGATATCCTCACATCCCCCCTCAAACGAGAGGGTGATGGTATCACACCAAGTTTGGCACGGAAGGAAGCAAATTGAAGTTCAGAAAGCGGCTTAGTTAGCGCATCAGCAAGCTGATCTGACGATGGAACATAACTTACCTCAAGCTCCTTGGCAAGAACTTTGTCACGAACAAAGTGAATATCCAATTCAACATGTTTACTCCTAGCATGAAAGACAGGATTTTGGGCAAGAGAAATAGCACTTACATTATCGCACCAGGCAATGTGAACATCAGATGATTGAAGATGCAACTCCTTGAGAAGGGATTGAACCCATGAAACCTCAGCGGCAGTGTTGGCTAATGAGCGATACTCAGACTCGGTACTAGAGCGAGCCACCACATTTTGTTTCCTTGAGGACCATGAAACCGGAGAGTGCCCCAGAAAAATACAGTGTGCAGCAACAGAGCGTCTATCATCGACGTTACAAGCCCAGTCAGCATCGGTAAATGCAACAATATCCAATTGAGAAGACGACTTAGGTAGAAAGAGCCCATATTCAGCAGTACCCTTCAAATAGCGAAGTATTCTCTTTACGGCTTGCCAGTGAATAATCGAAGGGTGCTGAAGAAATTGGCTTAAGGAATTGACAATAAAGGAAATATCTGGTCTGGTGTGAGTTAAGTAATGCAATGAACCGAGGATGCTGCGATATAGAGTGGGGTTACTCATAGGATCCCCATCATGAGCAGAAAAACGCTTACCAGTAGCTGCATGTGTAGAACAAAGCTTTAAATTATTCAAACCAGCTTTTTCAAGTAACTCTCTGATGTATTTGGTTTGAAGTAGATGAATGCCTTCTGGTGTGCGAAATACCTCCACCCCCAAATAATAGCTAAGAGAGCCAACATCTTTTAGAGCAAAAATAGAATCTAAACGTTGTACAAATTGATCAATAAAAGTCGAATCATCACCTGTAACAAGGATATCATCCACATATATGAGGACTATAACCACCATAGCTTTTGAAGTGAAATAGAACACAGAATTATTAGCTCTCGAATTCCGAAAACCCCACCCTAATAATGTGGACTTAAAACGATCATACCACGCTCGTGGGGCTTGGCGAAGGCCATAGAGTGCCTTATCAAGTTTGCAAACATAGGTAGGACAAGACTGATCAACATATCCAGCCGGTTGCTTCATATATACCACCTCTTGTAACTTTCCATTCAAAAAGGCGTTATTCACGTCCAACTGACGAATAGGCCAATCTCTCATAACAACCACAGCAAGAATGATGCGAATCGTTGGAGCTTTGACCACAGGGCTAAATGTCTCATGGAAATCTCTGTCAGACACCTGATTAAAACCTTGAGCAACAAGTCTTGCCTTACAACGCTCAAATGACCCATCTGACTTGCGCTTAATCTTAAAAATCCATTTAGAACCTATCAAGTTTAAATCAGAAAGAGGAGGTACAAGAGTCCAGGTCTTGTTATTACCCAAAGCAGCCATTTCAAGATCCATTGCAGCCTTCCATTCTCGTGACTGAAGAGCTTCTTTAACTGAACTTGGTTCAGCAACTGGTAAAGAAGAAGAGGCTAGAAAAGCACCCCAATCCTTTGGTTTAAAAATTCCACTTTTAGCACGAGTCTGCATAGGATGATTACTCAAAACAGGAGATGGAGGAGAAATGAGCTCAGTAGTACCGTCAGGTTGAGTAGAAATTGGTGACATAGAGGAACTACTCAAAGGTAACTCATGCTGAACAAGATACTGACGAATGAGGGGCAGACTATCATTCTGGTCTTGTGAAGGAGAAGGTCGAGTCGGTGATGGTGCCTGGAATTCAACTATAATAGGAGAAGGACACAAAGTATCAGGGAGAGACGAAGAAGACTGGCCTGGAGAAGGTGAGGACTGAGACAGTTCAGGGGTTTGAAGTGTTGACAAGGGATGGGAAGTAGCAGTATTTGGAAACGGAACATGATGAGGAACATGGACTGACCTTGATGGCACAGAGGACTGAAGAAAACCAGATTGGAAAGGAAAATCTAGTTCATTGAAAACAACATTTCTTGAGATAAACAGGCGACCACTCGAGCTTAAACACTTATAACCTTTGTGAGCTAAACTATAACCCAAAAATACACATTTTGTACTATGGTATTGAAATTTATGGGATTGGAAGGGTCTTAGGCATGGATAGCAGGCACACCCAAAAGTTCTAAGAAATTTAAAATCTGGAGGGTAGTGAAAAGCCTGTTCCCATGGAGAAACATCACCAAGGATAGGGGTAGGCAGTCGGTTTATAATATAAACAGCCGAGGAGAAAGCTTCCCACCAATAGGACAAGGGCATAGAGGCTTGAGCTAAGAGTGTTAACCCCATTTCAACAATGTGTCTATGTTTACGCTCGACCACCCCATTTTGTTGACTTGTGTGAGGGCAAGGATGACGAAATTCAATGCCATTGTTTTGTAGAAAAGAAGAAAAAGATCGAAACTCACCCCCCAATCAGTTTGGAGAATTTTAATTTTCTTTTCAAAACGGTTTTCAACCAATGCTTTGTATTGACAAAAGGATGCAAAGGCTTCCCCTTTGGTTTTAAGAGGATAAATATGAGTTAGCCTTGTGAAATCATCTACGAAGCTTATGTAATACTTGTAACCAGCAGTAGACACAATAGGGGAGGGACCCCAAAGATCACAGTATATAATTTCGAGTGGTTGCCAAGAGTGTGAAACAGAACGAGAGAAGGGTAAACGATGAGACTTTCCTTTCTGACATGCATCACAAAAGCTAAGATTGTCATTCAAAGAAGTTGAACCATTACAAGACTTTAAGACACTTTTAACAACACTAGAGGACGCATGGCCCAAACGATTGTGCCATAACTGAAATGACACATTACAAAATTTTGATTGTGCAACTTGAAAAGCAGAAGACTCAGAACAACGAGGATGCTTATTTGATGAAGACTTGACACCAACAAAAGGAGAGGACCTGACTTCGGGCTTTTGAATCGAGCTATGATAGAGACCGTTTCTAAGAATTCCGTGCAACATCACCTTCTTTGAAGCCTTGTCTTTCACAACACAATAGTTAGAATGAAACTCAACGACAACATTATTATCGGCAGTCAAGCTAGCAATGCTAATCAAATTTTTTCTAATACTAGGCACATGAAGAATATTTTTCAACATTAGAGAAGAGTCATTCAAGTGTGAAGGAATAGAGCTAACACCAGTATGAGATATTTTCAATTTAGAGTCATTACCAACAGTAAGAGAATCCGTACCATTGTAATCCATTTTCACTGCAAGATTCCCTGCATCAGCCGTGACGTGATTAGTAGCACCACTGTCAGCCAGCCATTTTGGATCATGAAGGATTTCTGGGGTTGCAATATACGCTGAAGAGCTACCACTGTTGGAGTTATGTCCTTGAGTAGAACCATTACCTGCTCCATGAGGATTATTGAAGTGTTCCTCAAACCTCATGTAACACGCAGGGGCCGCATGACCGTATTTACCACACAACTGACAAGTGGGTTTATTATTTCCCCTTTGAAAGTTGTTACGGCCTCGTCCTCTTCCTCCTCTATTTCCTCCATTAAAATTCTGAGAATATGATTGTTGCCCATTTTGCCCATTGCCAGAACCATAATAGCCACCAGAACTGTTTCCATTTCCTCTGTTTCCATTATTAGGGCTAGATTGCCGCTGATTGTCAAACCTACCTTGTCTATTAAGAGCTAAGTGAGCAGCTAGATCAGGTAATTCAGAGTGAACATTAGAAGGAGTAGAATATCTAGCCAAAGTTCCTTCAAAAGTTATCAGAATAGAGCTGAGTTCTTGCCAGGTTTTTAGGTTCTTATCATCAATCGAACAAACTATTGGAACATATTCAGAATCTAACCCAGCCAGGACATAGGAAACTAAATCATCAAGAGAAACAGGATTACCCGCAAGTTTTAAATTCTCAGAAGCCTGCTTCATGATTGCTAAGTAGTCAATCATTTTCATTGATCCTTTCTTTGTATTCTGAAGTATACCCCGAAGCTGATTAATTCGAGCCTTGCTCGTGGCACCATAAACCTCTTCTAACGCCTTCCAAACCTCGCGAGATGTTTTGAAGTTCACCACATCTGCTGCAATAGCTGGAGACATTGAGCCAAACAGCCATCCGGAGAGGGCCTGATCAACTGTCATTCATTCGTCATAGAGCGGATTCGGCACCAGTGCTTTTCCAGATTCAGTCGTGGTTTCAATCAGCTCAGATGGTTGGGCTTTTGTCCCCAAGACATACCCATCTACTTTTTGACCTCTAAGAATGGCCAGAACCATACCTTTCCATAAGAGATAGTTCTTGTCATCGAGCTTTACGGTAAGAACCGTGCTCAGCGGATGCCCAAAAGAAGAGCTGATGATACTTGTTGCAGGAGTAGAAACTGCAATTGCTGATGTTGCTGCTGTCGAGGAGGAGGAAGAATTGTCTCCCATGGCGTTTGCCTAATTTAGCTCTGATACCAAGTTTGGTTTAATGAAGGAGAAGGACATCAATGGTGAAAATCTGTATATCGAATCTTATTCACCAGAATGAATTATTACAGAGGGACAACAATGCTTAAATAGAGAAACAAAGGTGAGGGAAAAATATTCCCTTCTTCACAGAGCCTGCCACGTATGACCGTACATAACAAACCAACAGAATATAAAATACAAGAACAATGCGACAACGTTTCATCAAATAATCAAGACGACGACGTTTCAGCAAATATCCTCATAAGTTCAAATCCCTCTACCCTCAGTTGAACTCAAATCCCTTATTTTTAATTTTTTTAATATATGTTATATGTCAATCTTATTGCATGTCGCTTAATAGTATATTTATTAATTATTTTAAAGTCACGCATTACACACAAACAGTACAATAGGCTCTGTTAACCTCAAGGACAATTTAAGGGAGATCCTTAGTTGTTGACATTGAAGTATATTTAAATAATGTCATGTAGAACAAACCACGAGGAAGACACGTGTTCGAGAAAATAATATACTCCTAATTGACGTGTAATTTGTCTTGGTGTCTTATTTTATTGTCATAACATAACATAGTCATATGCAAAATTACTTCATTTTGAATTTAAAAGATACCCTAAATCATTTGCTGGCCTAAGTCAAATGTGAAGGAGAAATTTTTGTTTACTTGCATGTTGACCCCAATAGTGATTTCTGTGTGTAAACACGGGTTGCCAAAATTATTATTTGCAAACTATTTTTGTCCCATTACACAATAATAATGAAGAGGGTACAAAATTCTTCCATATAAAATTTCGGTTTTTTTTTTTTTTTTTTTTTTTTTTTTTTTAACTTGGGAGAAGTTTCCTTGGAAAGCAATGTATTGAGATTTTGTATACAATAATTATTGCGTCATCATCTCCTCATCAAAAGCAAATATTATAGATTTTCCTAAAAGTGTTTTTACTAATTTTTTGTTGAATTGGTAAATACATTTTTTATGGTTAGAATTGATCTTTCAACATTTTCCGTCAAATTGGGGGGAAGATGCATGCTCTAAATAAAATTCATTTCATTTTATTTTTCACAATTTTCTGAAAGGAAAGGCAAGATAATTATTTTGTAGTTATTTTCTGTGTTTTTTTGTACGACATATATGGAAATGGGAATTTGAATCGCGGACGTCTTAATCATTAATACAAATTTCTTTTCTTAGTTCCTAGCTCCCAATAAGAAAAATATATAAACTTCATGATTAGACATAGTTATTCTCAGGTAATTTGTAGTTAGTTTAAGTTTTTTCAAGAAAGAGAGAACTATAGAGAAAATCAAAGGAAAGGATTTGAGTGATGGGAAAGTGGGAAGAGAGGATGTTATGCTAGAGAGGTGAGAGGAAAATTATTCAATGTGGTTGCCTCTAAGAATATCTACGGGATTGAGATGACTTTTCTATCCTCCATTTTTGCCTCCATTTAAATTTTCATCCTCACGAAATTCTCCATTAATTTTTATGAGGATCTAGATGAGAATTTAATTTGTTGTAGATTTTTTTTAATACATCAACATTTGGGGGTGGGGGGATTCGAAACCCCATGGTCAAGGGTACATACCAATTACCGCTGAGCTAAGCTCGCTTTGACAATTCGTTGTAGAAAATTAACCTCCATTTAAATGATTAATTTCTTAAGATAAAATTCTTAAGTTTTTAAACAGAAACAAAATAATATTTAATATCAAATTATCTACTTATGGTTCAAATGTTTAACCACATAATTGAAACATATCCAATTATATGTAAGTCATTAAAAAATAAAAACTTTATATCATATCATATTATATATAAATATTAATTTTTTTTAAAAAAAAAAGGTGGGGACAAGGATAGGGGCAAAAGAGGAAATCAAAGATAGTTCTTCGTAACTCTATTTATGTATTTTACATAAATTGCACCAATTCCACCTAAAAGTTTTATTTGCATATATCTAAATATATTTTTGTAAAGCAAGGATCATCTCTATCATCTCAACTTCTATCAACAAACACCTTATAAACTGAAATAGTTGTGTTGAAAAGATTGAAGGGCATAATAGAAATTTACTAAAAATGTATGGACAAAAGAGGAAAGTAAAGACGCTCTTCCAAAACTCATTTGTTATCCACACTAATAATTGATTTCAAAAGAAAAAAAAAACAAATATGATTATTTTTGCCTCAAGAGCAGGAAAAATCAAGGATTGCATGATGAGATTATGAACGAGAATCTTTGCTTTCATCTTTTACTAGAAATGGGACTATGTATTACATGATTGAAAAAAAAAAAAAAAAAAAGAAGAGAGACAGAAATGGATTACGTGATGTGATTATAGATTTTGGGGGAAAAAGTGTAACACCCGAGTTAAGAGGGGTACATGAATGAACCGAGACCACATCCGAATGAGAGAGATCCTGAGGACATGAAAGCATGGTCAAGATAAGCTTAAAAGAATGGATAAATACTACCTATACCAACAAAGTGCACCTTCCTTTTCGGTGGCTCAATTATAGGAACTTTGAAGTTAAGCGTGCTTGGCTTGGAAAAGTTCTATGTTGGGTGACCTCCTGAGAATTTTCCTAGGAAACATGTGAGTGAGGACAAAATATACTAAAAGGACCCCAAGTATGGTGGCGTGGCCAGGTCGCAGGGGAATACCGGGGCCGTTAAGTGCCGAATCCGGATTTCGAATCCTGTGCCTGGGGCGTTACAAAAAGTGTGTTGATTTTGTTGTTCTCAAAATTTCTACCCAATTTAGATAACATTCCTTAAAAAAAATTGAAAAACAACAGACAATAATAATTACCAAACATTTCTATTCTATTTCTCAAAAGCTAGAAACAAAAAAATAGGAAAAGGAAAAATAAGATTGTTACGAAACACCCTTTACCTTCCATGTGTATCAACTTGAAAAGTAATCTTTATCTAACTTTTCTTTTGACAATGAGATTGATAAATAAATTATTTTGAGAGAAACACATGAAACCAACTTTTTAAAAGAGAGTCTTTAAACATACAATAACTTGTGTCTATGATGAAATGCAACCAAATATATGGGTGTTTAAATTCTAAACCATTTTTATACAAAATGTTTTTTTTTTAAAATGCATTCTTGAAAAACATTTAAATTAAAATGTATTCCAAAACGGACCATTATTTTCATTGTGCAATTCAATAATTTTTTTTTTTTTTTGCCAACAAAAGCATAGCTCAACTGGCATAAAGATGAATTGGTAACCACGAGGTCTGTGGTTCGAATCCAAAAAAATCAATAAATTTTTAATTAGTCTCACTTTAATGAAAAAAGATCTTTTTTTTAATTGGTAAAGAAAAGACAGATCCAGTGTAAACTTCCACCATGCCCTTGGCCTTTCCCTATCTTGTAGTTAATGAGAAAAAAAGTGGGGTTTCCACTTTTTGAACTGGCCGAGCCCCACCAACGCCCACCATGCTCTGCTGCCGTCACTCGCCCACCACCTGTTTGTATTAATGTCTCAACCAACTTCCCCATTTTTCCCTTCCATTATTCAATCTCCCACGCCCGCCATCATTGCCTTCAATGGCGTCAAGCTCCTCTTCTTCTTCTTCAGGCTCATCTTCTTAGACAAACAAGCAAAACAAGGCGTTCGTTCGGGCGTTGGCCTTGTACGACAAGGACACGCTCGGGCGATAGCACAAATTGTTGCTGAAGCCCTGGGCGGTGGGAAGTCGGTTGAGGAGGTTCGAGAGGCATTATCGAATCCTCGTCCACGATGTCGGCCACATTGTGTGTATGGCAATGTGCCATTTCCCTACACATCATGTGCCTAATTGATTGCTCTCTTTGGTGTGATTTGTAATGTGTAATGTAATGCTGCTTTGTTCCATTAAATTATTAATTACGTGCCCTAATTTTTTCAACGTTTTTTTAGTTCAAGAGACATGAGTGTGGAAGATTTGAACTTTTTAGCTTTTAGTCAAAATGATAGGCTGACAATGTTTTCTTTTGTTTTACTTATTCCAAAAAAACAATTGTGTGAGTTATTGTTTTTTTTTTTTTTTTTTGGAGATGTGAGAGAGAGGGACAATAAGTGGGCATTTGTTGCAAGGGTAAGGTATGAAGAATCAATTGGTTGTCAACAAGAGCTTAGCTCAACTGGCATAAAATTGTATTTCTGACCACGAGATCTGTGGTTCGAATCCCCCTCCCCACATATTGTCAAAAAAAAAAAAAAAAAGAATCAATTGGTTGATTCTTTTTTCTTTGACAGTATACTAAGATGAGGGATCGTCTTTGGGTTCAAAGAAGTAGAGTGACCTTTGTATATTATATATTGTGAGGTCTTCACTAATCTTTTTAATGTGGGATCCTCAACATTAAAGGCATGTTTCAGGATGATTTAATTTCGAGCATAACAAAGGTGATTTTAGTCATTTCAAAATCACTCCCAAACATGCACTAAGATTATTTCATAATCACTTTTAACGATATGAGAATCAATCTCAAAGGCACCCAATGTAATTTTTTTATTGTCATTTTGCATAGCTCAATAGATCCAACGTCAATGTTCTACTCTCATGAGCGACAAGTTTGAACTTCATTGGTTTCTCATTCGTAATTTAGGATTTATACTATAGAATACTTTCTAGTTTAAGTACTTTTTTAAAAAATTAAAAAATATTTTCAATAAAAGTGTTTGTCTATCTTACAATTTTTTTTTAAAGTATTTTAAATAACAAAATTTGTTGGTTGCACCATATTCAAGAGTGATTCTATTAATTGCAAATATACTTTTTTTATTACATATTTGGAAGATTTTCAATTTATCACTTCAAAGTCATTTTTGGATAATCTATCTTTCAAGTGTTTTTTCAAAAATAAATTTTAAATAAATCCTATTTTTTAAATTGCTTTATATTCATTAAAAATCTTAAAAAAAAATACTTTTAATCATCTCTAAAATCATCCAAGAAACATACCAAACACATTTTAAATTATTAATTTTTTTCAAAGATGCTTATAAAAAAATCATTTTTTTAAAAAGCATATTCTTTCACGTGTTATTCCAGACACATTAGGAGTTTCTTTTTTAAAAAAAAAAAAAATTACAATTAAATAATAGAAATAAAAGAAAGAAAATAGAATAAAACTTCGCATGACGCATCCCCTAAAATATCACGAATAATTCCAATAGAGTTACGCGGATTACCGTTGAATGGAAGAGGGAGAATAAATTGTCACACCAAACGTTTCATCAACTTGTCAACTATTTATTTTTGAAGTGAAAGAAAAGCCTACGTGAAAAATGGTGGTCCAACTTATCTTATTTCGCCTTAAAAAACTATAGCCTTTTCATATATACTCAATCAAATTTTCTTCCAAGTGATTACATCACACATGTTTATATTTTTAATTTCTATAGTTAATGAATTTAGCATATAAAATCTAAACCACAAGTACGCAATGAAATGACACTACTAAAATTTACGTGTAAAAGTTTCTCAATGTGGAAAAAAAAACTACATGACAACTCAAAAGAAAAAAAAAATCTATAAGGATTGCATCGTTCCCTTTTCCATATGCAAGTTGAAAATATTTCAGACCACGAACAAATCCATCTACTAAATTTCCATTGACATTTCCACACGTCTATGAGTTCGACATCAGCATAAGGGGTGACCACACCACTCCATCATATCATTAAGAAATCGTTGAAATCCTAAAAGAATATCAAAAAATGTTACTAATGTCGCTGGGATCGTGACCAAAATCCTACGCTTGAGCTAGATAAGGAGAAAATTATGAGTATATAAGGAATGACAACTATCTCTATTGGTACGAAAGCCTTTTGAATGAACTACATATATATCCATCGACATCGACATTTTAAATATTTGAGAGAGTCAATTGTTGATGGCAAAATCTGGTCGGGAGGAACTCACCTGACATTCACTTGACACCAACGATAAATTTGTTTGAGAGGGGGAAGACGTGACTTGCAAAATAGTAAACCTGCACACCGGTGTGGTGCTTGTCACACCGCCTCCGATGCTTAAGTTAGAAAACTGATGGAAGAAGCTAGAGAGCAAGAAGAAAGAGTAGAGAATAGAGTTTGGGATCCTTTCTTCAGTGGTGAAGAAAGTTTAAATACATGTTCTTGCCCTGGGGTTTTTAGGAATTCGGAGGCATTTCGGGTTGAACCAGGTGGAACCGGGGCGGCCAGGGACAGCAGGGACCGAATGGAGGCGAAAGAGCTCGACCCGCGTAGACGGGCTGAATGGTCGGGTCGAGGCCGACCATATGGGTCGCCCGACCCTCTGGTCCGTTCACCCTCTGGGGTCGATTTTTCGGTCCTATTTGTGTCTGGTTGTCCTCGTCAGCTCCTTGTACTTCGGAGTGGTCCAAAATTACTTATAACAACAATAATAAAAAATTAACTATAGTTAGAATGTGAAAATTAAATATTTTTGAGAAATGAAACTCAATAATATTTCAGAAGGAAAAAAATCTCAAATAGATCCAAATAAACGAAGGTGACTTAAATGTTTTCTTCGTCTGGTTCATATGTAACCATTTGTTCATGTACGCTAAAGCGAGCTTAGCTCAGCGGTAATTGGCATATACTCTCGACCATGAGGTCAGAGGTTCGAATCCCCCACCCCCAAATGTTGATGGACTACAAAAAAAAAAAAAAAAAAAAAAAAAAAAAAAAAAAACCATTTGTTCATGTACACACTGAGTTGCAATAATCACTCTTGGTTTTATTAACCATCCTCTCTTTTGTGTTTTTGTGTTTCGACGCCACAAAAGGTTTGGAATTTTCAAGAATGCATTTTATTTTAAATATTTTGTATAAAAATTATTTGAAATTTAAATACTGACCACGTTTAGTTATATTTCCTCATAAATGTTTTTATACATAAGTTAATGTATAACTAAAAACTCTTTTTTAAAAAATTGTTTATCTGCAAAATAGTTTATTTATCAATCTCATTTTTTTAATAAGTTACTTTTAGGGGTTATCAAGCATTCGAATTTTTTTCAAAATGTTTTTTTTTTTCAAAATTAAACATTTGAAAAGTTAAACCAAACCTACCATGTAAAAAAATTTGTTCATTTAGTAATAATGAGGATGATTATTTGGGAGATTCAATCTAATTATTAAAACTAAATTAAATTTTAAAAGTGTAAGAACTAACTTAAAGTTATCGCAAGTTCAATCAGTTAAGGCATCGAAACATTTTCCGTAGGTTGAGAGTTGAAATTCAAGCCATATATTTTAAAAAAGACTTATTGATTTTTTTTAGTACATCAACATTTGGGAGTGGGGGATTCGAACCTCTCTGACCTCTTGGTCAAGAGTACATGTCAATTACCGTTGAGCTAAGTTCACTTTGGCGAAAAAAAAAAAAAAAAAAAAAAAAAAAAAAAAAAAAACTTATTGAAATTAAATACAAAAGATAATTTAATAAACCCAAGATGGTATCACAAGTTTACGAGGGGAAATAGCCAAAGTGAGTATAACTCAGCAGCAAATTGTCATTTACCTAAATTAGATTTGCTATAGATTGAGTTATTTGAATTATATATTTTTCGTATTTAAATTATGATTTGAGATTATCTATTAGGAAGATTGGTATTTTAGTTATATTTCATTTAATAAATTCATATTTATCAAGTAATTCTATTACAAAAAACATTGATAACTATCTTTGGATTCTCTATTCTTTCTTCTTCAAACTCACGAGATTCTTTCCAAAACTCATTGATTTCAACGAAAATCAAGTGTGACATAAAATTAAACCCAACTCAATATCGATTTACAAGATCGATCGTTAAATAATTATCTCAAAAACAGTAAAGTACTTGAACAAAAATTCAACTCCTCATTTTATTTTTCTTAAAAATCTAACAAATTTTATATGAAACATATATATTTTTATGAATAGGAATATAATAATGCCTTAAATTTTGAGCTATAATCATCCTCGCTACTAAATATTATAATTTATTGATTGCATAGAGAAATGCCTATCTAGATCAATGGTTAAAAATTGCAAATTCATTAAATTTATCGAAACACTTATCCGAATTTAAGATTTAATATAGGATAAAATTGAAAGTTTTGAATAAAATTTATTATCATCACTATGTTTGAGGATAAATAGGGATCATTTCTACAATTTTATTACTCATTCAAACTAAAATTTAGGGTATGTTTGATTAGTGATCTGAAAACATAAATTTGAAAATGGTTCAATGTAAAATTATTAGACTGATATATATCAGTTAGTTTTACCCTTTCTATTATGTAAAGTTGTTGCATTCTCTTTTGTATAACTGCTGTACAGTTTCTGCTTCTGGCTATGTATAGCCTTGGATCAATAAAGCTATTAAATGCGAGTTTATTTACTCTCATAATTTAATAAAAATAAAGTTGTATTTCATGTTCAATATTTTGAAGTATGTGTTTGGCAATGGATTTAGAAACTATCCATATCTCAATTTGAAAAGTAAAAAACATCATACTTATTGACTTAATATTTGATTGAATCTCAACTATTATAAATTAATCTACAAACATTTTTTATATTATAAACATCGTTTTACATTATTTTAAAATTTATAATATATTATGAAATATGATACTTAGCAAAATTGAAAAGAGTTTTGAGGAACGATTTTAAATTTCATAATTTTTTTCATCTGAGAAATGTTTGATCTCTCTTTCAATGCCAATTTAAGAAAACTCTTGACAATTTTAATCATTTTTTTGGTTGAAATAATCAAAACATCATCTTAAAATTGATCTCAAAATTTCAAGGTTAAAATACTATTTGGATTTAACTTATTTTATTTTAGTCCATATACTTTTAAATGTTTTTTTTATTCACATATACTTTCAAATGTTAAATTTTAGTTATTTTAATAAATCTTAAAATTGATCCATACTATTAATTTATTATCACAATTTAATTTTTATTAACATACCACGTTGTGTGTTTTTCATGAAAAATATTATTATTATATAATCAATTTCAACAAAAAATAATTTTAAGATTTATTGAAATTACAAAAACTAAATTTATAGATTGAATAATACTATCATACACTAAAATAATATTTGAACTCATTGGTTACCTCATAAATGTACATTTTAAATTTCCAATATAAAATTTAGAAAAATTTCTTTGAATTTTCACCATTTTCACCATTTGTACCCTAAAAATTTGAAAGGAGTTTTCAGAAACAAAAACTCTCGAGAACGACTATTTCCCAATGTACTTGATTCATTGAATCTAAGGAAGTATGCCCTTAATTTAATTTTACAGTACCAATGCAACATTTTTTATTTTTTATTTTTATTTTTTTGACAGCGCGATGCAATGGTTAAAAACCAAACTTTAGACAAGAAAAAAAAAATTAGTACAATTCCAAACAATAAAATAAATACACCGAAGAAGAAGTAACGATGAATGGTTAGCTTGATTTCGAGGAACACAAAAAACATTTGGCACGAACAAAATAATAAAAAAAAATATATATATATATATATATATATATATATATATCTAAAATATTAAATCACGAGAAAGGTGGGTCCATGTATTAACAACACGTGTCGGCAGAATAGTCCACGCAAGCCCAAAAAGACGCCACGTAATCGCGAGACGACGAGGTAAACAACCGCCACGTCTGATACAAAGGGGCCACGTAACCGACCCCCCCGCACCGGTTTCCGTCCGAAAAACTCCCAACCGTCTCGGCCACTGCCAAGTGCACGAACTTATAAACCCAACGCTCGCCCCGATCTCACCTCAAGGTCGAAAAGCCCTTTTTGGAGTGGTTTTCAGAGAATCGTTTCTTTCGGAAGCTTGGAAACAGAATAGAATGATGAGGAGAACGACGTCGTTTGTGGCGGTGTTGTGGCTGCTGTTGGTGGCGGAGAAATGCAGGGGATTTGGAGAAGAAGCGGCGGCAGATGTGAAGGATAATATAAGCGAAATTACGGAAAATGCAAATCTTGATGAAAAAGCTGATGCTGTTCAGAAAGGCGCTTCTGAAGTGTTTCACGACGCCAAGGACACGGCTGAGTCTTGGTCCTCCTGGGCTTACGACAAGATTTCCAAGTAATTTTAGATCCTATTAATCTTTTCAATATGAGATCTTCAACACGTCTGAGATCACCGTTTGGGTTTAATGGACTCTGATACATAAACCAATATATGATGAGTGGATGACCCTTAGTTTATATATTGTGAGGTCTTCACTAATTTCTTAGTTTATATATTGTGAGGTCTCCACTAAATTTTTTGAATGTGGGATGCTCGCTGTTGTGTTTTTAATCACAGGGGATTTGGTGGGAACGATGAAGAATTGAAAGAGACAGCCCATAACGTTGTGAATAAAGCAGGCGACGCAGCCACAAAGACCACACAAACAATCAATACAGCAGCTTCAGGTTTTTTTTTTTTTTGTTTTTACAACCAATTATTCCGTTTTTTCTAATTAATAATAATAATAATATAATCTGGGCATTCAGATGCATCGGAGAAAGCCGGAGAAGCTATGAAGGCGGCGTCAGAGAAGGCGAGCGACGTGACAGCGAAGGCGAAAGAAACGCTTGTGGACGGAAAAGACAAGGCGGCGGAGGCGTATGAGACGGCCAAGAAGGAGGTGGGGGAGAAATTTGCGGCGGCGAAGGAGTGCGTCGACTGTGGAGCGGCTAAGGAGAAGGTGTCGCAGGCCGCCGGTGAAATTGGGGCTAAGATAAGGGAAAAGACTTCCGAGCTGTGAGCGTGACACGTGGCGCTTTGCTTTTTTTTTTTTTTTTTTGGGTTAAATCGTATTGATTTTTATTTTATTTTATTTTTAGTCTAGGCTGAGTTGGAAAATGTTTTTTTTGGCGTTTAATAAAATATTCACTATTGATATGATACTGGGCGAAATTGAAATATTGCCGTACTTAATTGAAAGTTGAGCTAAATCGAATTTTTTTCAAATGGGTAAAAAAGAATTATGATAGCGAGCGAAGAGAAGAGGGGGAGATATAGAGAAATTGTTATGATGATCAATTGTTGTTCTTGGTGGGTTGTTGCTTGTTGTTGTGCATCCAGACCTTAAAAATGTGTCTTTTTACGCCAATTTCGTTGCAAAAATTATGCACTTGTTGTTCATCTTGCTTCTGTATCTTCCATCCAAGCTTCTTGGCGAACTCCAACATCTTAGCCTTCTGTTCTCCGCTGAACTTGGTCCTGAACCGCTTCTTCCGCTGCCCGGATGCTTCTGCGCCGTCGCTCGACGACTCCGCTGGGGCTTCAGTCGAACCGCCACCGAACGCCATCATCACCGGAGCTATAGGACTTGGTATAGGACTCGGCGGAGGGTAGTGGTTGTTGTTGCGATTGATATGGGAATATGGTGGTGGTGCTGGTAAGAACCAAATGTTAAAAGAATGTGAATAATAGTAACTACTTGTACACTGGATTTTAGATTAGAAGATTGTCTAATAGGTTTTAAGACATGATTGATTCACCCTCCCATGTTATCACATGTTAAAAAAATTGGTATGAAAATAAGAAACCATGTAATTTTAATAATTAATACTAAGGAAGTGCTGACTTAAATATATCTCAATTAGTTTTATTGAACTAAATACGAGAGTTATGTAATGATTATAAAGTACAAAAATTACCTTGGGTAGGGACTTTTTCTCCTTAACATTTAGAACAACCTTGTCATATTATACTCCCCATCCGAACCAATACTTTTTTTTTTTTTTTTTTTTTTTTGAAAAGTGAACCAATACTTTTTAAGCTCCCCATTTAATGAGAACAATATTGTTTAACTACCGACGATTAGGAAAAAAAAAAAAAAAGCTATTTAACTATCATTAAAATTTTGATAGCTATTTTTTTTTTTTTTGACAATATGGGGGTGGGGGATTCGAACCACAGATCTCGTGGTTACCAATTCATCTTTATGCCAGTTGAGCTATGCTCTTGTTATCATTTTGATAGCTATTTACTTTTTTGGAAAATTAAACTTCTTTTGCTTTTCTACATTTATCTTTCTTGATTTGTAAAATACACCACGGTACTACCTAGAAATTAGGTTAAATTAAATTATCATTTTGATACTTGTATTTTAAGACTCATTCAATTTCAGTATATATGTAATTTCTTTACTCGATTTTAAGTTAGCTATTATGAAATTTCTTTACTCGATTTTAAGTTAGCTATTATTGATTTTGACAAAATAATTCATGAAATAATTCATGAAAAATATTTGGTTGAACTTTTCAACGTGTGTTTAATTTTGAAAAAAAAAAGTATTTGGCACTCTTTTTAAGTTATATAATAACTTGTATATAAACATGAATGTAGGTATTCTGACCCAAATACACCAATTTTTTTCCTTTTGGGTTTCTAAGTGTAAGAACTAATTTATGATTTCCCAAAAGTATATGGTTTGGGTTTGTATATGGATTAAATTTAGGGTTAAAATGAAATAAATCTTAAAGTTGGGACTAAAATAGTATTTTAACTTATATAAATAATATATAAATTATGTTTGTGTGTTATTTGGGTGTTAAATTTAAAAAACAAGGTCAAATAGATTTAAGCATAGTGTTGCTGTAGCTTCTAAAATAATTGCTGTTAACTCCGTATTACGAAGTAAATTAGTGTTTGGTAAATTTTAGGAAGCAAATTAGTGTTTGGTAAATTTTAGCTTTATAGATGAAAAAGCAAGTTGAGGTGTTTGGTAAACTAATATTCTAAATTATGGCTTAACTATATTTTTTCAATAAATAAATTTAATATTGATATTTAATTTCAAATTTTAAAAAGATAATTTCAAAAACATATAAGATAATTGTTTTAAATTTTGTATGATTTAAAATATAATCTTATGTGATGTTTTTATATTTTGCTAAGAAATATAATTTGCTAATTGTATTGAAAAAAAATATTATTTTAATTTAAACAAAAATAAAAACAAATAATTTCAAATGAGTATAAAACAATAGAATAAAAATATGTTAAATTAAAAAAAAAAATGATTCACATGAATCAAGTTTAAAAAACGTATAGAGAAGATAAAGTTACAAATTAGATTTTCAGAGAAGCTAACGAAAAAGCTACCATTATTAGATTTTGAAAATGAACGTGGTTGAAAAAGTACTTTATAAAAATTAATTTATAATATGTTTTACCAAACGCTAAAAACGGTTAATATTCTTTTTTAATCACTTTACCTGTCTCCAAAATCAATGCCAAACGCACCCTCCAACCTTCAATTTTATGTTTAATGTTTCTGAATTTTTAATTTTGTCTCATAAATCATTGACGTTTTTTAAAATTTATGAATGTAATATAAGTACAAAATTGAAAATTTAGAGTCTTATTACAATAAAATTTAATTTTATATATAATAGATCGATTAATTTTTTAAAATTTTAAATATATTAAAGAGATCTATTGAACAAAATAACATTCTTAGAGATTAATTAAACATAAAATTGAATCTAAAGTTTAGCAACTACATTGGACATAAAATTCAAAGTTGAGAAATTTATTAAATACACTTAGTAAGACCAAATAACACCCGACTAAAAATCTAAAGAATAAAGAATAAATTTTCTCAAAAAAAAAAAAGAATAAACTTATAATTTAATCGAGTTAAAAAAAAAATAATATAAATATACCGTAATTTATCCGTTGAAGCCGGGCGTTTGCTATATCCGCTTCTAATTCTCTCCGGTGAAAACTCCGGTGGCATTCGCAGGCGGCGCACTTGAAGCAATCCGGAGTACCATCTTCCCCACTCGGCATGAACTCTCCGCAGCCGTCGAGCACGTGGCCGCCGCTCTTGGCGGCGTGGTTCTTCAAACATTCACGATACCGAACCGGAGACGACGGCGCAGCGGCGGCGACTGGTGGTGTTGCCGTCGCCGGCGCCGGATCTGGGTTGAGAGGAGCATGATCTCTTCTGGGTCTGAGGGAATACTGGAAAGGAAGGTGAGTCTGGTCTAGGGTTTGGGGCGAGCTTGAGGTGCCATGGGCGAAGGTTTGATGATCTGTCGTTTGCTGTGGGTCTCTTAGTTCCATTTTCAAACAAGGTTTTGTGTTTGGTCTAAAGAGGGTTTATGTTGGTTTTCCCCTTTTGGAGGGGATTAAATTAAATTAATGAGATCTAGTAATTTCAATATAATATCTTCTAAGATCTTTTTTCTCAGCCTAGTTTTCATCCCTAATACTTATTTATATTAAATAAATATAAAGTTTTCAATCCTCTAATCAAGCAAATAATTATTCATTTCACACGCTTCCATCCCCGAAATTAATTAATTAATTGTTCCAAATAATAATAAATTAATTAATTGGGGGAAAAAAAGGGATCCACTTCTGTCGCTTTCAGATTTTGATGTTTTTTTTTTTTTTTTTTGAAACCAAAGATGCAACAAAGCAAATTACACGGGGCAATCTAAACAAACCAAAGAAACAAGGGTAAAATACCCTTTTGGTCCCTCATGTTTCAGGATCGTTTCCAATAGGTCCCTAGGTTTCAAAATCGAACAATCAAGTCCCTACTGTTTCGGAAATGTTTCTATTGAGTCCTTCCACCGTTAATTTTCTTAACGGCGCTGACGTGGCACGTTTAAAAAATAAAATACTATTTTTTTAAAATTAAAATAATAATAATTATTATTTTTATTTAAAAAAAAAAAATTCACTCTCTCTCTCTCCTCTCTCTCCCCACCCCCGAAACTATCTCCCTTCTTTCCTTCTTTATTTTTTTTCTTACTCTTCTTCTCCGGCGACAGTGCCGCCGCTTCCACCGCCTTTTGTTCTTCTTATTCTTCTTCTCCGGCGACGGTGCCGGCGCTTCCACCGCCATCGCCGCTCCCTTTTTTTCTTATTCTTCTCTCTCTCTCCTCTCTCTCCCATCCACGATCTTCTCTTCTGGTTTCTTCCTCACCAAATCCCTCTTTCCTCCTCTTCACCCAAACCTAAAATCAACCACACCCCACCTCCTCGTCGTCGCCCTCCAACGCCACCGCCGCCGTCCCCTTCTTCTACCCTCCACTCATTTTCAGTCTACGACATCTTCACCCGAACAACACCATCGGCCTCCACCCATTTTCTTTTTCCTTGACAAACCATGAAAAAGAAACCCACCCCTCCCCATTTTCTTCTTCATTAACAAACCTTCCCTTACCTTCTTCTCCAACAAAAATCCACCTTCCACAAAGCAACAAGAACCAGAGAGACCACTCACACTCCATGATCTTCCACAAAGCAACAACAAACAGAGAAAACCCTCTGTTTTCAGATTAAAAAAAGAAAACAAAGAAATGAACCCTTGTGGCTGGATTTCTTGAATTTCTGGGGAGGATTGTCGTCAATCAGTAGCTTTCTTGAATTTCTCCTTCAACTGATTCATTTTCGCTGGATTTTGTACTCGCGGAAGGACAAGAAATTAGGGCTTTTAGGCGATCTTCTTGGGAGGCGAAGGAGCCCTCGTCATACCTCCTCGATTGATTCCGACGAGAGGGTTCAGACGAGATCTCGGAAGACCCACGACGGCGGCGTGAAGATGAACGAGAGGGAGAGAAGAGGAAGGAGAGCGAGAGAAAAACGAAAAGGGAAGGGGAAGAGAGAAGGGTTTCGGGGGTGGGGAGAGAGAGGAGAGAGAGTGTGAAGTTTTTTTTTTAATAATAATTATTTTAATTTAAGGTAATAATAATAATAATATTTTATTTTTTAAACGTGCCACGTCAGCGCCGTTAAGAAAATTAACGGTGGAAGGACTCAATAGAAACATTTCCGAAACAGTAGGGACTTGATTGTTCGATTTTGAAACCTAGGGACCTATTGGAAACGATCCTGAAACATGAGGGACCAAAAGGGTATTTTACCCAAGAAACAACAGAACTGGGACAAACATCAACCCAGATTTGATCAAAAGGAGAAGCAATAGCAGTTTGAGCAAGAGAATGAGCAACCCGATTGCCATCACGTGGAGTATGAGTCGCTCCCACCCAAAGATTACCAGACAAAAGCTGGTGAATTTGCCGAACAAGCAGACCCACCTCAGAAATATCATCACCAACAAATTGAAGAAGGCGAGCAACTCGAAGCGAATCAGTCTCAAGCAAGAAACCGCGAAAACCCCGATTGACGGCCAAATGGGCACCGACTAAAACAGCATGAGCTTCCGCTAGATCCACATCCCAGCATTTCGGTAATGGAAGAGAAGCAGCCAACAAAACTCGCCCACTCGAATCTCTAAGAACACAACCAGCCCCAGCTAGACCCGAGTCATCTAGGAAAGCAGCGTCAGAATTTAATTTCAGAACAGAGCTAGGCGGTGGCTGCCATCGGACACGCTTAACACCAGGAGGATTCTCAGTAGGAATCATCGGTCGAAAACTCTGCACATAAGTAGTTCTAAATGATTGAACATAACATACAGCATCAGCACAAAGATCCAAACTTAGGCTTCGAGACTGACCCTTCCAAACCCACTGATTTCGAGTATTCCAAACCAGCCAAAGAAAGACAACCAACTCCTCAAACTCAGAGCAACAAAGACGATCCCGAGCCTCCCAAAGCAAATCAAAAACAGACAACACTGATGGCAATTGGAGAAGAGAACAGAACTTAGAAGAACGCCAAAATCGACGAACAAACTTACATCGCCAAAACACATGGAGACTATCCTCCTCAAACCGATTACAAAGAACACACAAGCGCAGGCAAATAGCATTCCTCAACAACAAATTTAAGCGAGTTGGAAGACGGTCAAGACATAAACGCCACACAAACAGCTTAATCTTGCTAGGAATATGCATAGACCAAATGAACTTCCACCATACCTGAATTCCACCCGTATCAGAAGCCGAAGGGCGCTGCTGAATCGACTCATTATGAGCAAGCCGATATCCGCTCTTAACAGAGAAAATGCCAGATTTCTCACCACTCCAAATTTGGCAATCCGGATCCTGCAAAGACATCAAAGGAATGCTCAGAATACTATCACACTCATCCTCCGTAAAATGAGCATGAAGGAGACCTTCATTCCAACGCCCAGAATCAGTAATCAAATCACACACATGGCTATTAAGAGGAAGCGAAGGAACTGAACGCACACATCGTGATCCCCCTTTCAGGAGCCACTTCGACCCATAGATTGGAATCGAAAGCCCATTCCCAACCCGCCACCTTAATCCATTATCAAGAAGGCAGCGACCCCACAGTAAACTTCGCCAAATATAAGATGGTCGGGAACCAACAGCAGCCGAGAGAAAATCCCCATTTGGGAAATATTTACCTTTCAGGACCGAAAATAAGAAAGATGATGGATTTTGGATAAGCCTCCAACACTGTTTTGCTAATAGTGCTTGATTAAAATGGCCCAAATCACGAAAACCCAAGCCACCAAAACATTTTGGCAAACACAAGTGGTTCCAACTTAACCAATGGATAGAACGATCAGGCCTAGATCCCTGCCACCAGAATCTAGCGATAATTTGATGAAGTTGATGAATCAACTGTGAGGGGAGACGAAAGCAGTTCATCGAATAGCAAGTGATTGCTTGCACAACCGATTTAATAAGGACCTCTTTGCCGCCCGCCGAGAAGAACTTACCATTCCACCCCTGAAGCTTCTTCCAGAAACGGTCTTTCAGAAAACTAAAGGAGTGTGAACGATTACGGGGAATGAAGGAAGGAAGCCCCAAATACTATTGATGGCAAGGCACTCTAGAGACTGACAAAATCTGACTAAGATACAACTGAGTGTCATCCAGTGTGTTTGGGCTAAAGGCTATAACAGACTTATCGAAATTAACTGTTTGTCCTGAGGCTCGCTCATACAAAGATAACAATTTCCGAATCTGCCCCGTCTCAGAAGCCTTAGCCTTAAAAAACAGAAGGCTGTCGTCTGCAAAAAACAGATGAGATATCGATGGGCCACCACGAGAAATTCGAAAACCAGTTAAATTCCCACAAGTCTCAGCACCATGGAGAAGACTAGAAAACCCCTCAGCGCACAAAAGAAACAAGTAAGGGGATAACGGGTCACCCTGACGAAGACCTCTAGACGGAATAACCTGGCCAACTCTCTCCCCATTTAGATTAAAGGAAAAAGAGACCGAACCAATACACCGCATAATCAGATCCACCCAATGACCATCAAACCCCATCCGCAACATTATGCGCTCAAGGAAACTCCACTCGACACGGTCATACGCTTTACTCATATCCAGTTTCAGCGCTGCCCATCCTGAAGAACCCCTAGATCTTTGACGAAGGGAATGAATACACTCAAACCCTAAAATAGCGTTATCAACCACACATCGACCAGGGATGAAAGCACTCTGAGAAGGAGAAATAATACGATCCAGTATAAACTTCATCCTATTGACAAGCACCTTAGAGATAAACTTATAACTAACATTGCATAAAGAAATGGGTCGAAACTCAGTAATACGCTGAGGAGAGGACACTTTAGGTATAAGCACAATCATTGTCTCATTTAGAGGTTTTGGAGAACAACCTTGGTTAAGAACAGCCAAACAACTATACATCCTGTCCCACGACCGACCTATGTTTATAGAAGGAGCCAGATAGCCCGATTTTGATGTTTTGGGTGCTAAATTCACCATCCCAATTTCCAATTTCCACGAAAAAGCAAAGTTACCAGCCAATCGTTTTTTTTTTTTTTTTTTTTGGAAAAAGACATCCATTAGAGAAAATTACTTTAATGAATATATTTATCTCTATATTTGGGAAAACCTCCTTGCGAGCTGCATGTATTTATAAAAGAATTAATGATAGTATAATTGAAAACCGATTGATTCAAAGATGTGGTTGGGATTAAAAGTGATTTGGTTATAAGCGGTTTTAGTGAAATGTGTTTGATGAAAAATCACCTTGATATTTGCAAGAACTCCAAAGTATAATCCAAGTGTGATTGTGTGAATGTTTGGCTATACATATTAAAATGGTTATGAGAATATTACATTATTGTGGACGTGACTATTATAAAGAAGGTTACTAATTCTTGAGCTTTGGCTTGAGTAAGAATTTTTTGCTTGGTTTTTTTTTTTTCCGAAGTGTGATTATTTATTTCTTAAATTTTATTCATATATGATCATTAAGTTTTGATTTTAATAAGCATTCATGAGTGTCAAAGTGAGCATAACTCAACGGTAATTGATATATACCTTTGATCAAGAGGTTAGAGGTTTAAATCCCCCACACCCCTAAATGTTAATATATCTCCAAAAAAAAAAAAAAAAGCATCCATGAGTTGTAAAAATAATAAGAGATGTTAAAAATTGAACTCTGAGCATTAGTATTGTTAAAGAAAGTGATTAATATCGGCAAGAAATTATGACAAAACCATTCATATCTTTTGGATTTTATTTTTTTAGTTCAAATGGGAGATTCGAATCTTTAATTTTTTGATCAATAATGTAGGTTAATTATTGTTTAGTCATGCTCACTTTGATTAGAATTTAATATCATGAATATACAAAAGTGTGAGTTTGCGATTTAAAAAAAAAAAAGTAAAAAGAAGATTTTTTTTTTAAACAAAAAAGAAGAAAATTAATATGAGACAAATCGAGCACAACTCACCAATTAAAACACTAAAAAGTATTTTTCAAAAAAAAAAAAAACACTGAAAATTATAATTTTGAAATATCTAGAACGTTAAAAAGTACTTGCTTTTAAAAGAAACCCTTAATTACTTTATAAAAAAAAAAAATCTTTAAGGGACCGTTTGTTTGACGGTAATTCAATATGTCCATGGAATGAGTATCTGGATTAACTCGTTTGTTTTGTGGTAATGTTGGATGCCTAGGAAATTCGGGATGCCCATAGGCATCCGATGAGCTTTTGATGCCCTCGTGAGAGATGAGTTTCAAAGATTCCCATGTTGAGGGCATCTTCGGATGACACTTTTGTCACTCCATTTTACAATTTGTATTTTTATTTAAAAATAAAATAATTTGTTCATACACTAAGAAATAACCATTTGTTTTTTAAATTTTACATTAAGATGTAAAATAAATGATAGTTATATTGAATAATATTTTAATTTATTTTTTTATTTATTCTGTTAATAATAATACTAAACTATATTAAACTAATAGCTAAATTAGCTAAAAATTAGTAAGGACATTATTGGTATCATACATAATATAAGAACTTTCCCGTACAAAAATTCTGCAAAACAAACATAGTTATCTGAATATTCCCATATATTCTTATAAATTATTCTTTCAAACCAAACACGGTTATCTAAAATGCCGGACATCTATATTTTCGGGTATCTATAATTCCAGACATCTGAATATTCATTTCCAAAAAACAAACGATCCCTAAATTATTCTTTCAAACCAAACACGGTTATCTAAAGTTTTTTTTTTTTTTTTTGTCAACAAAAGCTTGGTTCAACTGGTATAAAGTTGTATTGATAACCATAAAATATGTGGTTCAAATCCCTCTAATGTTTATTTTTAAACAATATGGGAATAAGAATTTGAACCACAGACCTCCTGATTCACATCATTCAAAATTGGTTACATAATAATAATGATTTTCCTACAATAAAAAAACACCATGTGTATATGATTTCAAAAGTTACAAAAAGACACGAAACACAAATTGCATAAATATTTTGATATTTTGATCCAAAAAAGAAAAACGAACACCTCGCCAAAGTAGTCGAGAAAAAAATAAATAAATAAATAATGCCCGTTCCGTTCGCCGCCGATGGCTGCAAGCTTCTGTGCGGAAAGTACGTCCGCTGAGACCGAAATCCATGGAGATAACTCGAAGAATCGAGTTCCGGAAGGAGCTATCACGCCTCGATCATAGGACTTCAATGCGTGGTATCTGAATGTCGTTGCCAATGCTGAGCTCGCGCACCATGGTCTTGTCCTGTTCGAGCTACAACGGTTATTCGTCCCTATAGCCACGCCATTTCGGAAGCGATTCAGGTGGTGGAAGCTATAATTTCTATTTATTTTGACTGGAACATCGAGCAGTTGATTCGAGCTTTTAATATATGTGTAATCGGATGATGGTTTTTTTTATTCTCTCTGCAGGAACATTGAAATGTTAAGTTCAAGGAGACCGGTCGCAGAAACATGTACTTTCTACAGGTGTTGCTCTGTCGTCGTTTAGAGTTTCATGTGAATGAATATATGTAATTTCTAAGTAAAATTAAGCTTCTGATTTGAAAATAAGCTTGTCCGATTGTCATGTTAAAAGGTTGAATGAACTGAATCGGTTGGAATTGGAACTCGTTAATTATGAATGCCAGATTGTCGTGAATAGCGACGATACACTTTATAACATCTATGCCCGGTGTTTGTGTTTTGTCATGCGACATTCGTACTAAATTACAGTTGAATTCGTAAGTTTGTTTTTGAAATGTTTTCTTAGTTTTTTCATTCTAGTGTATTTGTCGGTTATAATGGAGTAGACAATGTTGCCAGAATTATAAGCTAAATTTATTTCATTAGATACATGAATTGTATGTTGTGCATGTACTCTTATATAATTTGTGTCTTTTTGAAATGCCTTTTCGAGTATTATATAAAGGGTTCCTTTCCCTCGTTTGTGATCAAGCAAGTAAAGCACATAAAGAAGAGTTATTTAAGAGTACAATTTTCTTTTTCTTGTGAATTCTTGGGTATTATCAGAGAACAAATTTCTTCTCTTCATATTGTGAAATTTAAGTAAATATTATTGTGCACTTGTCAGTACTTCAAACATTGTGTAATATATGGTTATAAAGCCATTTTTTTCATTGCAATGTTTTCTGTAGTATTAACAGTGAATATAAATCTATAACATATATGATATATCTGGGGTGAAAGTTTCCAACATTGTAGTAGTTAACACAAGGCTTTGCAGTGAAGACTATTAGCCCGATAGGTGATTGAACTGAAAATTTCTCTGTTTATTTAAAAGTTAATGGAACAGGTGGACCATGAGGTTACATAACAACGGTATTTAGGTAGTTATAGTCGACGATAACTTCTTTCTATTGACATGGATATTTAAACAGCCATTTGCTAATATTTTTTTTTAACCATTTGCTAAATTTATTGCTTAGCTGTTAATTAGTATAGCATTTAAGGAAATGCAATATATTCTAGAGATGTAAAATGGTAAATAAATCTTTGATTTTAATTCCACTTTATACCATCCTAATTCATTGAGAAAGAAGCTAGTCATGTTGAGGGGTATAGTCCATGGTTAGCTCTTGTAACAATTATCAGAGGGAAAGAACTTGAAGAAAAGCTTGTGGTACGTAGACCCAGTAAAGTTAATGGTGGCCCATTTATTGTCTTTCATTACTCATTAGAAACTTGAACTTTTTTTTATATGTGACACTTTGCATAGGCTGAATTGGACATGTTTATTATTCCTCAATATTGATGATGACAACCACAGATTTGGTTGATTGTTGGATTCCTGAGGCTTTGGCAGGTTCGACTGACGAGTGAAACGATTCTCAATCACATGTTTAATACGTGGATTCATAGTTACTGTGATCTTCCTTTGATGATTAATCGGGTTTAATGATTTGCCACATTGTGGAAAATTCTTCCATTATCCTTGACTTTCTATTATCCTTATTCTTTATCTATTGTTTTGTGCATTTGGTGTAGTGGGTAATGTTAAAAGATGGGAGATGCAGATGGAAACCATTTGTCAGAGCTCTTGATTTTTTTTGGCCGGAGGGTCGTACTGCCAGTCCAGAAGAGGCAGAAAAAGAGGTACATCGGATGCATCCAAGAGTATTTTGTGCCATCTTTTGATATTATATCCTTTTTAGATTAGGACTTTGATGTTGCATTGCCGACTATTCATATGATTGACTTATATATAGATTTTGTTTTAAGCAAGCAGGATTGCCTGTTATTGCAGGTTGAAAATCTAAGGTGGAGATATTTGCAGGTGTGACAAGGCCTTTACAATTGATGCCTTGATGGGAGATTGAAAAGCATTGCAGGTAGGAACTAGCCACAACCTTGAGCAAAACTTTTCTCATGCTTTTGGAATATAGGTATTTTGGAAAATTTGTGAACTTTTTCCAACTCATTGAAGTTGTTTTAATAGTTGACATTGAGATATTGTCTCTATTCCATTAGTAGCACATGCATAAATCTTGTTCCTATTGCAATTTGGCCTCAAGTTGTTTGCTAAATTTCTTTGGTTCGTTAATATGGTTCATAAATGCCCTTTTAGAACATTCAACCAACACATTATTTGACATTTCTAACATATTTATAGCCCTGTTAATAATATCATAGGAATTACTAAAATATTTTCTCAAATAGTTCACAGATGCAAATGGAAAAAGGCAACATGTATGGCAGACATCATTGGCAATTAGCACCCCATTTGTTGGAGGAACTATTGTCTTTTGGAGATGATGGAGGTTTAATGCTGCCTTCAAAGCTTGCTCCAGTAAGTGTAAGGTAACAATATGAAGTTATGCTTAAAATTTTATAGATTATTACTATCTGTTAACTCTATAAAGTATATTTCTGTAAGTACATTGTAGTTTTGTCCCGATGAAAATTACCTGATGTTAAAAATGGATATAAAATTGACCTGAGATTAGGTGTATAATATACTCGTCTAACTTTTATTTATTTATCTTTTGAAAAGTTTGAGTCTGTCCGAAGGCCTTTGAAAACTTGAAACTCGTGGGAAGAACTATTGATAGTGCTTATATACTTTTGTTTTCTGTCCACCAATTCATACTATTCCATTTTTAAAAATGTATTTAAACGTGCATGACTTAATCCAGGTGGTAATCATATTCATACCCATCTGGAGGAAGGGTAATGATAAAGCAGAAATTTTTAGCGCTGCATCTTCAGTAAAAGAAAGCCTTCAAAGTGCAGGGATAAAGGTTAAACTTGATGACTCAGATCAGAGAACTCAAGGATGGAAATTCAATTTCTGGGAGATGAAGGTCGGTTGCTTATTTTCAGTGTTTAAGATCAATCTCTAACAATTATTTTCCCCTTAGTTTAGGAAATTTATTCTTTGAAAAAATAAACACTAAGGTTAAAATTTTCAGCATATATTGACTTGTTTGTTGCCTATGGATTTATATATATATATATATATATATATTATTTTTTCCATAAGAAACTTGCATACATTAAGAAACTAAAGGGAGAATTAGCGTAAGGGCTAGGGGAAGAGGGATCCCCTACCCACAAAAAATTAAACAGCCAATGGATATTCATGTACTCTCATTCACGATTTCTGTATCCATTATGGGTATTTTAGAACTAGGAATTTAGTTTGTGAAAAGATCATTCTGTAGTTTAGTCTGGTTGGTTGGAATTTCTTTTTCAGAATGCATATGTCCATTTTGGCAATTAACTATTGATACTATCGGATGCTCAAGTTCTTTCTTTAGCGTCCCTGATACTCCCTCACTTTTTGCATTTTTGTTGTTAACTTAAAATCAAATGTCTATAACTAGACTTTGATTTGTAGGTCGTTCCTTTGAGGATTGAGATTGCTCCGAGGAACATTTCAATTTGAAGTGTGGTAATATCTAGGAGAGGTTTCTGGAAAGCAGGGAAAGTTTCTGGAACATCCATGGAACCTTCTATTTTAGAAGCTTATATAAAAGACACGTTAGATGAGATCCATTCATCTCTTCCGCAACAAGCACAAACTTTTCATGAAAGGTGCTTTCTTACTTTCTTATGCTGGGCTTCCACTTGATAATTATATAAATCTATATTCTGTCGTTACATTGCATTTGTTATTTTGAAATTTAAGCAATTGAATGTTGAATGGCATGCTTCCGATAAATTGCGGTACAATGTTACATACTAGGTGGTTAAACATAAATACATTCAGTTGAATTGTGAACTTCGTGAAAACTGTTCCCATCTTCACTCTCTTTCCTGTCCCTGTACCCTTGCTTCCCCAGTCCCCATACTAGGGATGGGGAATGAATGGTATTTCACAGTTCTCATTTCATTAGTTTTTGTGGTAATCTCTCTCCCTCTCTCTCTCCCTCTCTCTTAAAGAAACAGAAATAAATAAATAATGTGACATAAAGCTTAGGGTCATTGGACTGCTTACTAGCATAATCATGATGTATATCGGTGGATCATTTCTAAAGCTGTCACAGGACTGAAAAGTTGTCCAATATACTCTTGCTAATTATTTTATCTTGTGAACATGCATTTCCTGCCCCTCCTATAGATATATATACCTTCATTTTGTCTATACCTACCGTTTGCTGTAACATTGTGGATGTGAGTTCATATAATGAACTTAAAGAGGCAATCTCGCAGGGAAAATGGGCTATAGGTGTCCTTGGTCAGCAAGGTAGGCTTATTTGCATTTATTGCGATATATAGATAAATCGTTGATTTCTGCATCTATGCATAATTGCTTATAAGTTTCTGTATCATCCCTTTATCCTTTTTGTACTGACAAAGATGAATTAAGAGTTAAAAGAAAAAACAGGAGCAACAATGAGGTGGTTTCCTTTTGAACAGCCTCCAAGGGATAAAACATGCCTTATGACTGGTAACGTTGGCAAGGAAGTAGCCATTTTTGCAAAGTCCTATTGAGATATAATTTCATGGTATGACTTAAAACCTCAAGTCTTTTCTTCGGTTATTTCATTAACAGGGACCATTACATTTTTCCTGTCTAGAGTTTTTTTTTCCTCTCTATCTTCTGAAATTGGAGAGGTTTCTATTTTCTGCTTGTGCTTGCCTTGTTCTTATGCTCCGTGGCTCAATCTTTCACTTCATAGAGTACCATATGTAATAGATTCATTTATGTGATAGATGAACTTATAATCTTGTAAGAGAATCCCCCCCCTCTTTTTACATGAGCTTGTTGTTTCAATTTTAAGATTTTGGTCGTGTGGACTCCGTAGTAGTGTTACTTTGTTGAATGTCTATCACCCTTGACAATTTCATGACTTTTTTTTCCATAAGAAAACAGCCATTAGAATTAAAAGGTTTTTTGTTTATATTCTTCCTGCATTTGGCACAAATGATGCATCTTCCAACTTTTTTAGGTTGAAGTATATTTGAAAATCCTATGCATTTACCTTTCTAATACGTTGGTTCTTATACTTTCAAATATATAACAATTAGAGATTTGCTATTTGGATCAATACCATCCATGTGATGGAAACACCAAAAATAATTCTTCTCTAGATACACTAGGAAATGTTTTGGTGAAAGATTACACAAAGTCCGAAAGATGGGTGCTCATGAACACATTTTCTTTTTTCTTGCATAAATCATGCTGGAAAATACCAAAAGTACTCGAGTAATATTTAAATTTGCTCTTTAAAATATATGATAAGGTGCTGAGGTTTATCTCATTGATTTACAATTCGCCCTCCCCATTTTATAGGAGATGTTCCAATGGGGAAGGCTTTAAGAGCCTTATGAAACATAGAATGTCATACAAAGAAAGCTATATTAAATTGTGATCCTTCTTTACAGTTTCTGTTATATATAAAGAGATGTATAAATTGACTCTTTAAATCAGATGACGAAGTTTGCCTACTATATGAAAATGGATTACCATTTCATAATGCTATAGTTCACAATGACAGCATCCATGTTGGATGGTTTGGTTGAACTTTGGGAAGTTGAAGCAACAAGTTGTACTAATATTGCATATATTAGACAGACGATAAATCGATAATGTTTGACTAAGGAATTCCCCATCAGTTCTTTGGTGTGATAATCATTCCTCCATTGGCTTGCTTCCAATCCAGTTGTACTGCCTTAAAAAAAATTACTTTCTGTTTAAGTTTATATTAGTGAAACACACATTTTCGTTCCTTGGGTTATTTTCAATCAATTTCTGTATATTACTTTCCTCTATATTGAGGATGGAATTTTCTGCATAGCTTCATTCCTTGATATAGTAAAGGTCAAATTATACATAATGCTATCAATGTATCTAGTTACTTTCAATTTTCTCCTCAACCTTTTAAAACTTCATTTGCTGTTGCAATCTTCTAATTTCTATTATCAGAGTTTTCTTTTCGATTTTTTAATATCAAACTATTTGTATGGTTTGGCTTATTGTATAATTAGATATCAAACGATTAAGAATTGGTAAAGGTTGGAAAAATCATTCATTATGCATTAAAACACTATTGTTTGATCAAATACATGAATGTGCAAGTTTGTTTATGCGTCTCATTTGGTTTGAGCATTTGAATGCAGGGAAGCAAGGAAGTGCTTGAGACACCTGTTGTAGGCGCAGGGTCGCTCCAAGTGAACCAAGTGACCCGCCTTCGGTATGCCTCGGAATGTTGCATTGTCGCCAAGTTCCCTGCAAACACATCACAACATGTATGGTTTGGATTAAATATAAGACCACAGTGCAATCACAAGCTACACATCTCGTCTTATAGGTACGTACGATCTCAACCTCTGTTTTATACGTTTTAATTTGGGTAGATACAACCTAAATGTCTAGATGAGATGGACCAGCTTGTGCGCATATTGGACGGTTCTTTCGAAACAACTGGATGACTCTACTATATTTGGTTATTAAGGTAACTTGTAGTGTTAAATCCTAAGTTGGCGTTCGTTCACTATGACTTGAACTCATTTCTATTAAGCCTTCTATTATTTATATGACCCTTCATTAGATGAAAACCTATTTTGAAGTGGATGTCATATCACTTTATTTTGGACGAAATATATGTTTATGTTAATTTAATTGGATTATAATGAATTTTCTAAGAAATGAAAATCAAACATACTCGTGTAATTTTTGGGCGAGCTCGACCTTGAAAATCTGATCATTTTCGCCCCATAGAAGATGTATCTTCTGCAAAGAGGTTAATGGAGAATCATTATCAGTCTTCAACTGAAAGAAAATGGAGAGTGAGGGATGGGAGGAGAGAGATGAAATATTTGCCTGTGTGAACTTAGGAACTGTGGTGTCTTTGTTACTGATAATTAAACCTTCAAGGAGCTCTGCCCTGTCTTTCCTGTTATTGAACATCACCTGCAATTATTCATCGTGGAAAAAGAAAATCAAAATATAAATAGAGGTAAACTCTAAAAATACTTTATTTATTTATTTTTGAATATGCACTTTTGGTCCCTGAGCTTTGGGTTTTCATTTTGGTTTTTGAGTTTTCAAACTCAACATTTTAGCCCTTAGAGTTTGGATTTCGTTTCACTTTGGTCCCTCGATCCAATTTTCCGTTAATAATTAACAAATTGTTGACATAGCACCATTTTTTTATTAATTTTTTTTTTAAGCGGCAACGACGGGGCAAAATGGGCAATGAAAGGACTGTGAAGACTTCGAGATCAACAAGGCGCATGCTCATGGGCATTTTTTTTAGGAGGTTCGAGGCGGACTTCATTAGCGAAAAGCTCCATTAACGAAGGAAGTTCGAGGAAGTGAGATGAGAGAGAAAAGTAAGAAAAAAAGGAGAAGAAACAATATTTTTTGTCACCATCGGAGACAGTCGGCTGCCAACGACCGTCGACAGTAGTTTTAGTGGTGGTGTTGGATAAGGGTGGTGAGGAAGAAAAGGAGAAAGGGAGGAGAAATGAAATAATAATTTTTTTTTTTTTAAAAAAATAATTTATTATTATTATTTTATTTTAAAAATTTTTAAAAAATAAGTTTTTGAATAAAAAATGGTGTCACGTCACCAATCCGTTAATTATTAACGAAAAATTGGAGGAAGGGACCAAAATTAAACAAAATCGAAACCTCAGGGGTTAGATTGTCGAGTTTGAAAACTCAAGGATCAAAATGAAACTTAACCCAAATTTTAGGGACCAAAACTGATTTTTTTTTTTTTTTTTTTTTTTTTTTTTTTTTTTTTATATTAAAAAAGAAGTTATGGTTTGATTTGGTTGGGTTCAGATAAGATGAAGTTATTAGAGGGGTTGGATCCATTAAAGTTGATTTGAGTTGAAATAACTCAGTTTTGATATATTAATTAGAGAAATAAAGTTTATAGGTTAATTTTAATGTCATTTTTCTATTTAATTAGTTTTTTATTTTATTTTTTAAAAAAGAATATGCATTAATGACCCTTAAGAGATACACCCACCCTCATTAATAAGTGGAAAAAACCAGTTGGAAAAATTAGGAGTCCAAAAAATCCGTTCCCTTTCCCGTGAAAGAGACCCATTCTGATACCCATCAGAATAAAAAAGAAATTCCGTTGCTTCCCTGGCAACATAGTGCGCCACTGTGTTCAAAACTCAACTACAATGGTGAAACTCCATAGCAAAAGACTTCGAGGCTAACTCGATTTCATCGGTGATAATCTTCACAATGAGAAACTAGTTTTTATTTAATCCCAACCAACCTTTTAGAAAACTAATCGTTTCAATACATTGGAGTTTTTGAAATGTAAGATAATTTTGTCTCAAACATATATCTATTGCTAATTGTAATTAAAATATGTTTATGATTAAAATATGCTCAGAACACAATGGAATAACACATTGTAATTAAAATATGTTTATGATTAAGTAATGGAGGGACCTAATAAATGGAAGAATTTTTTCTCAACAGCTGGCAAGTCGGCATTAGTTTTAGGGTCCGTTTGGAATACATTTTAATTTAAATGTTTTTCAAGAATGCATTTTTTAAAAAAACATTTTGTATAAAAATTGTTTAGAATTTAAACACTCATATGTTTGGTTGTATTTCCTTACTAGTGTTTTTATACACAAGTTATTGTGTACTTAAAAAGTCTTTTAAAAAAAGTTGGTTTCAAATGTTTCTCTAAAAAAAGTTGGTTTCAAATGTTTCTCTCAAAGTTGGTTTAATAAAAGTTGGTTTCAAATGTTTCTCTCAAAATGATTTATTTATCAATCTCATTTTCTAACAAGTCATTTTTAGTAGTTGTCAAACACTATAAATTTTTTCAAAATGATTTATTTTCAAAATTAAGCGCTTGAAAAGTTAAACCAAACACACACTTAATTTCTTTATTTGTGTTTTCAATAGCTGGGTGGTTGAAATGGAGTCAGATAAAGCAAATAATACTCACTTAGGTAAAGTTAGGTCCATCACGTAAGTATTGAATATACTAATTTAGTTATATATATATTATCTCCCAAACCCATTCGCCATGTCGTAGGAGTATTCAATTTCAAATTAATTAGGTTAGAGTAGGTTAGTTGGTTGGACAATAAATGCACTTTTTTTTTTTTTTTTTTTTTTGAGTAAATCAACATTTGGGCTGGAGAGATTCGTATCTCTGACCTCTCGGTCGGTGGTATATGCCAATTATCGTTGAATTATGCTTGTTTTGGCATGTTTGAGGTTTTTTTTTTTTTTTCATTTTTTTTTTGAGAAAGATGTAACTTGAATTCAAACCTTCAACTTAATTGCTTATAAATAAAATAAGGAAAAAGATCAACTTTTACTCTTCGAAATTGACAAGATGTGTATCTTTTTACCCATGATTTTCAATTTTATCAAATCGCACTTTAAACTTGACGCAATTGTTGCAATCTTTATTTTAAGTTTGAAAAATTGTTATAATTTTTATATTAAACTTAGAGTATGTTTTGTTTAACTTTTCAAGTGTTTAAGTTTGAAAAAAAAATTAAAAATGACTTTTTAAAAAATGAGATGGTGAAATAAATCATTTTGAGAGAAATTCTTGAAAGTAAAATTTTTAAGAAGAGATTTTAAGTATATTACTTGTGTATAAAAATGCTTATAAGGATATGTAACCAAACATGTGATTGTTTAAATTCTAAACATTTTTTTTATACAAAATATTTAAAAGAAAATGCATTCTTGAAAATCACTAAGGTATTCCAAACGGACCATTGGATGTGTTGCAAGTCTTACTATCTAATAGATTTTTGTTTGAAAAATCATTAGAAAAAGTTTTCACATGTAACTGCTTCATGTTTAATATGATATTAATTGGGGTTCAAAGAAAAATGACTATAGGGCTGACATCTTTTTTAGGTTAAAATTTGTGAGTTTTGATGAAGTTATTAATGATTAACTTTATGCATAAACAATACTTAGGGTGTGTTTGATTTAACTTTTCAAGTGTTTAAATTTGAAAATAAATCATTTTGAAAAAATTTCTAATGTTTGACAACCACTAAGAATGACTTATTAGAAAATGAGATTGATAAATAAACCATTTTGAGAAAAACACTTGAAACCAACTTTTTAAAAAAGATTTCTTAAGTAAACAATAACTTGTGTATAGAAACATTTGTGAGTAAATGCAACCAAACATATGAGTGTTTAAATTTTAAACAATTTTTATACAAAATGTTTTTTAAAAAATGCATTCTTGAAAAACATTTAAATTAAAATGTATTCCAAACGGACCCTTAATTATGCGTAAAATTTGATTTCCGTTGAAATTAAAGAGTCGTTGAAGATTTTACATAAGCTATTTGTTAAAATTATTAGGAGAATTGATGGAAATTTAACCTAAGTTAAAAATTGAAACAATGGTCAAAGTTCAACATGATGAATTTGAAATTCTCAAAAAAAAAAAAAAAATATTGATGAATTTGAAAGTTTATGGTAAAAATTGATAAACATGGTAAATTTTAAAGTAAAATATTTGTTTTTTCAAAAAAAAAAAAATGTATTAATAATAACTTAACTAAACTTTGCTCAAAACATTTTTCTTTGCTCACGACTTCCTTTATTTCAATGAAATAAAATTCATTATTTTACCTAACATACTTTACTCTAAATTATACATAAAATAACTTTTATACAATTTACAAATCATAATTTTCGTATACTAATGTTTTGAGTTATCTTTCATTCGTAAAATAATTTTTTACGTACGTGTGTATATATACAATGGTTCACATATAGATTTTATAATGTTTATTTTATTTTAGAAAACAAATATATTAGTGACAATGAAAATAATTTTGAGGGCAAAGAGACCTAAAATAGCTTCATATCTATTTTTCAAAAAAAAAAAAAAAAGCTTCATATCTATTTTAGTTACAATTTTTTTAATATCATTTTAGTAATAATTTTCTGTTATTAGAAACAATCGGTTATTATGAATATATCAAATGAAAAAATTATTGAAAACTAATTGAATATAAACAAATCGAAATCCGATAATTGAATATAAGTTTTAATTAATTAAAATTTTGGAAAGATTAAAAAAAGGTTATTATATATATATATATAACCTACAATTTTTATCATTAAATTTTAGAGGATTACATTTTAGATCTCAAGTCTCTAATTTCATTTTGAAACAAAAAATATTGGTGCCAACATTAAATTTCAATGTCAAACAATAACTTAAATGATTGAAATCACAACTTTATTTCGAAAAAAAAAATATAAAGTTATTATTTTGACTGGTTGAACTAGGTATTCGAGTTAGTTATTAAAGTTTAATTGTATATGTATTATAAGTAATTATTATTATTATTTTTTTTGAAAAGGACTGATTATTATTATTTTTTAAGTTAAAAGTAATTTTTTTTTTGTATAATTATACTCTTTTTTTTTTTAAAAAAAATTATCAATTATACTCTCAAACTTGCAAAATAAATAAAACAAACAAGGGAAAAAATCATTTTTAACCCTAAACTTTAGGGGTTGTATCAATTTTAACCCTGAACTTTTAATTTCATCAAATTGAACCTCAAACTTATCAAATCGTATCGATTTTAACCCTAAACTTGCATAAGTGTTACAATGTATACCTTTGGTTAACTTTTTTTTTGAACCACCGTATGTAATTAATTATTTCTTTTTCTTTTCTTAATACACATTGCATCTGAATTGGTTTCTTATAAATAAAATATTGAAGAAATTTTATTTTAGATGACTTTTTCTCGTTGTTGAGGATTTTACGAGAGTTTTTTTTGTTGCTATTTAAGATTACGAAAGCAAAGAAATTTTTGAGGTTTTTTATCTTCAAATATTCGTTGGTCTTTTTTTTTTGCTAAGAACTTTGTGAGATTTTTTTTCCTTCTTTTAATGTTTTTTTTCTTGCTAATTAGAAGAATGTACAAATCTAGGAAACGAAAATAAAGAAATTTTGAGTTTTTTATTTCTCATATTTGCTAGATTTTTCTTGTTGCCAATAACTGTGTGACTTTTTTTTTATAATAATGAGAAGAATTGTTTGAGATATTTGATTTTTAAGGAGTTTTTCCAACACATTTCTTACAAAACACTAACTCAAGTGCAATGTGAATTAAAAAAAAAAAAGGAAATTGTCAATCACATATTTTAATAGCAATTCAAATGAAAAGTTGACAAAAGGTCTACACTGCAACATTTATGCAAGTTGGAGGTTCAAATTGATACAATTTGTTAAGTTTGGAGTTCAATTTGCTAAAATTGAAAGTTTAGGGTTAAAATTACTACAACTGCAAAGTTTCAGGGGTCAAAATCGATTTTTTCCCAACAAACAAAGAAAAAATATTTGCACTGACCTCAAGGAAGTCTTTATGGAGTCGATCAGGAAACCAGAGCTTTTTATGAGCGGCGACGGAGAGAAGCGCTTTTAAGCCCTTCACCGACGTCGGAAGTAACAGCTCCGACGACGATCCGAACCCCAATCTCTCCAGCGTCTCGCCGCTGATCGAATCCGTCATCGCCAGAATCGAACCGGAAATCACCAAAGCGGCCACCATGTCCGGCCGGAGCTCCGCCAGTTTGAACGCCACCATCCCGCCGTAACTGAACCCCACCACGGTGCAATTGTCAACCCCAAGCTTCGTCAACCCAACTGCCAAACACTCCGCCTGAAACACCGGTGACCGCTCCGCTTTGTCGGTGACGGAGCCGCCAAAAAATAGGAGGTCCGGCACGTAAACGGAGTATTGTTTTGACAGAGCACCCACCTAAGTAAAAATACATTTATTTGGTCAGTCATCTGAAAACAAACAAAAACAAAAAATTTAATGAAAAATAGAGTTTTATTTTTTTTAACCTAAAAATAAAAATTTAAATATGCTCTAGATTTATTGTTGGCAATACTTCGATACTTACAAAATAATTTTTAAGCTTTTTGAGTTGAGTGGTGATTTAATACCTGGAACTGCCAAGTGACGATACCTTCAGCAGCAAAGCCATGAACCAAGACGACGACAGGCTTGGTTGGTTTTTGCGCAGATTTCGGCTCTTGGCCCTTCTTGGGCTTGGGGAGAGTCTCGATCGGGACCCAGAAGTTCATGACGGTTCCGGGCTCGATCTCGACGGAGTAAGGTATGACACCGGCCATCTTCATTAGAGCATGTAGAAGTGGTCGTTGAGCTGCAACCAAGTTCACCATGGCTCTCGGTCTGAGTTGAATTTGGAGTAAGAGTTTTGAGGAATGAAGGCGATGGGTTTAAATTTGGAGTTTAGGAATTTGTTTGTTGGTTGGTTTGGTTTGGTGAACGGTTCCAACGCCTTAGGTCGTCAGCTAGGAAAATAGATATTCAAAAATCACATTATCATATTGGCTCTTCTTTATTCAAAAAAATAAAAAATAAAAAATATTGGCTCTTCTATGGGCTTTGTATACACGAAACTTGGCCCATTTGTGTTAGAGTTTTAGTGATTTTTTTTAGGGGCAACAAGAAATGTGGCTAAAAATAAATAGTTGGCTTGAAATATAGCTACAAACGTTTAAAAATTAAATAGATGGCTAAACGATTTAATGATTAATAAATTCATATTTGTAAAAGACAAATATGCCCCAAACAAACTGCCTAACGTATTCTTAACGTTTAAAATCAAAATCAGAGTTTAGGAGAGATAAAATATACCCCTAAAAAAAGTTGGAGACATTTTAGGAAGTTTGAAAAATAAAAAATCCAAGAAACAAAACTAGTTTGAAAAACAAAACTAGTAGTAGGTGTTACTACTGAAAAAATTTGCACCCAGAAAAAATTGCTACCCGGAAAAAAGGAGTCAATACCTTTATTGGGGAAGGATAACAAAGTTCAACCTCCATCAGTAGAGAGAAATGCCTTCAGAATGCATTAATTGGAAAAAAATGTCCTCTCAATCCGAAGACATACTACCTGCACCCAAGAACATCAGCAATTAAAAACCCAAAAAAATAAGAACACCAGCAACCTGAAGACATACTAATTTTCCCCCAAAAATGAATAAGCTAAAAAGAAGATACCGCCCACCCTCACCACCAGAATGAATAATTGCAATTAAATACTGCAAAACGCATCTCTGTCCTCGGAAATAACGTAAACGGCGTCTGTAAATAACCGTAAATACAAGGGGTAAAAAACGTCATGTCACCGCCCACCCTCACCACCAGAATAGCCTTCATACAGCAGCCCACCCGTCCATCTTCTTCCTCCAAAAGTAGAAACCCTTGAGAGCATTCCACACCCCTTGAGAGCATTCCACACCCCCGAACTCTCCATTCCACACCATTTCCCACCGCCAAACAGAGTGAATATCACTACCTACCTCTCACACCACGCTGACGAACCATCTCCGCCGTGCCAACGACCTTCATCCGCCGCGTCGACAACCATCTCTTGCATGCTCGGTCGTTTCTCTCCCTACGCGACGACTGTACCAAAAAAATTGAAATAGGTAACGGTTTCGTTTCCCTCCCCTTATATTTGCAACAAACAGATACTAAAATCCCGAGATTTTAGGGATTTAGTTTACTCCCTTTGAAACTGTCCCCACGGGGTGTATACCTGATAGCTCTTAGAAATAAGAGCTATTGGTTCTCTTTTAGGCTTAAAAACTCTATTCTTTGATGTGTTTGAGCTTTGGTTTGTGCTTGAAAATGAGTATTCTTTGATGAACATTTTTTACATATCAGTAGGCCAAGCTTGAGTTTAATTTAGTGCAGATTTCTTATGTTTTAAGCTGATTTTTCTGGTGTAGGGGCACTCAGGTTTTGCTGCAGCAACTGATTTCACAAGCAGAAGGCAGAAAGTCTGGGAAGAAAAATTTTACACGTGCCAAATCCGTGAAAGCCTTCATTAATTGAGCTGGCAGCCATGTGAGATGAGTTGTCCCATCTCAACCAATTAGGGAAGGTCCATATGGAGTTAGGTGTCTAATCAGCCCTGAAATCAATGAAAAGAGAGGGTATAAATGCTTCTTTTGCCCAAAGAATGGGAAAAGTGGAGAATTAACCTAGAAGCTGCTGCTGTCATTGAGAGGAGAAAAAGACAAGGAGGCTGCTGCTAAAGGAGGATTTCCAGCTTGGGAAAGCTGGAATCTACCTTGGAAGCTTCTTTTCTTCATCCTTTTTCTCTTATTCTTCCTTCTTCTAGTGTTTAGTTTGTATTTAAGGTTGTAATTATGAATGGTATGGTAGTTCACTGCTGTATTTTGATTATTTTCACCTTGAACATGAGCTAAATCCTCTTAGGTGAGGATTAGGGTGCTTAAGCTTGAACTTGTTGTTTGTTTTAGTGGAACTTGATTTATTGCAACTTAAAGCAAAGTGTTCTTCATGCTTAAAGCTGGAATTTCGTTTGGCCAACCATTTTCTAGCATTGTTGTTTAGTGTTTGGGAAAACAATAGATAACCGACTACTTTGCTTTACCTTAGTCTTTAATGATCATGAAAATGAGTGGGTATTTAGGGATAAATCACCACCTAAGGCACTAATCAGTTGAGCTAAAAAGAAGGGGTTAAATGGGAGTTTAATCACCTAAGTTAGAGGAGAATTGGAAGATTCCCGTAGAAAATTCTGTGTGAGTTGCAAATTTAGAGTTCTGCTACAGCAAGCAGCTTGTGAGAGTAGACAGCCCCTAATCTGAACCTTGCCTTCTTTGTGCTAATTCGCTGTTTTTATTGAATTTTACTTAAGTCCTTATCATTTTCAGCTTGTTTACCATTTTAATCTCTTGCACTTAGTTAAGAAAAAATATTTGGTTCTTGGTTACTTTGAATTTCATTAAAAATAGGCTTAGAAATAGTGATTTTCGTGCATCAATCCCTGTGGAGAACGATATAAAAATACTTATCACTTGCTGCTGATCGTGTGCACTTGCACGTGTGTTTGTGAGTTTTTCTTGCATATTTAGAATTACTTTGCACAAGGCAACAAGTTTTTGGCGCCGTTGCCGGGGATTGAGTTGATTTTTGCTATTTTTGAGCTGAAATTTGGTGAAATTGGTGCTAAAACAGCTTCCAACTTGGTTGTTTGATTTTGCAGGTGCTGGTAGCTGTGTATGAACGAATTCCCTGACTTAGAATTCGGTTTGGACCCTGAAATTGAAAGGACTTTTCATAGGAGGAGAAGGGAACAAAAGGAGATAAACAATAGGATGGATCCACCACCTCTTTTACCCCCTGTACCTCCTAGAAATCAAGAAAACCAAAACAACCAGCAGCCTAATCCTGAGGTAAATCAGCAACCTAGGGTAGAAAATCAAGCTGAAAACCCTGTCCTTATAGCCAATGATAGGGGAAGAGCCATTAGAGCCTATGCTGTCCCTACCTTCAATGAGTTGTACCCTGGGATAGCTAGACCCGAGATACAGGCACACAATTTTGAAATGAAGCCTGTGATGTTCCAAATGTTACAAACAGTGGGACAATTTCATGGATTACCTTCAGAGGACCCACACCTACACCTTAAATCCTTTTTGGGAGTGAGTGACTCATTTAGAATTCAAGGAGTTTCTCAAGATGCTTTGAGGTTAACCTTGTTTCCTTATTCTTTGAGAGATGGTGCCAAAGCTTGGTTAAATAACTTTGCTCCTGGCTCCATCACTACGTGGAATGAGTTAGCAGAGAAATTCCTCATTAAGTACTTTCCTCCCACTAGAAATGCCAAGCTTAGAGCTGATATAGTGTCCTTTAGGCAATTTGAGGATGAGTCCTTTAGTGAAGCTTGGGAGAGATTTAAGGAATTATTGAGAAAATGCCCTCACCATGGACTCCCCCATTGCATTCAAATGGAGACTTTTTATAATGGGTTGAATTGGGCTACTCAAAACATGGTAGATGCTTCAGCTAATGGTGCTTTATTATCCAAGACTTATGATGAAGCTTATGCCATTTTGGAGAGAATTTCCACAAATAGTTGCCAATGGTCTGATTCTAGAAGTGTGGCTGGGAAGAAAAATAAAGGAATGATAGAGGCTGACACAGTTACATCTTTTAATGCAAGGTTTGATTCCATGGAAAGTATGATAAAAAAGTTGACCGTGGGGCTTGAAAATTTGAATATGCTGAATTCTGGTGCAAAACAAACTGCTGCAGCAATCAATATAAACCAGAATTCCACAGATTCATGTGTTTATTGTGGAGAGGATCACACTTTTGAGTTTTGTCCAAGTAATCCAGCTTCAGTGTGCTATGTTGGAAACCAAAATGCCCAATGGAATAACCCCCATTCCAATACCTATAATCCGGGTTGGAGAAATCATCCTAATTTTGCTTGGGGAAGTCAAGGAAGTAATTCCAACACCCAACAAGCTCAACAAAAGATGAATGGTCCACTTGGATTTGGGCAACAAAACCAGCAAGCTAATGCTCAATACCAAAACACCATGAACCAACATATTCCAGGTACTTCTTTAGAGAGCTTGTTCAAGGAATACATGGCTAAAACTGATGCTGCAATTCAAACTCACCAAGCGTCATTGAGGAATTTGGAAGTTCAAATGGGCCAAATCGCTAGTGAGTTGAAAGCTAGGCCACATGGTAAACTTCCCTCTGACACTGAAAATTCAAAAAGGGAAAGAAAAGAGCAAGTTCAAGCTGTGGAATTGAGAAGTGGTAAGACATTGGTTGAAAAGAAAGAACCCACCCAACCAAAGAAAGTTGGACAGCAAGTTGATGTGCAAAATGACAGTGAAAAAAGTGCAGAAAAATCAAGTGAAAAAGTGGCTGAAAATGAGGAAATTGAGGAGACACTTAGGACAGCCCCTTTAGCACCAACCAAGTCAATTCCTACACCTTCCCCAACATTTAAACCACCCCCACCACCCTTTCCCCAAAGACTTAAGCAGAAAAATCAAGATGGTCAGTTTAAGAAATTCCTTGAGGTTTTGAAGCAACTTCACATTAATATACCACTAGTTGAGGCCTTGGAACAAATGCCCAACTATGTAAAGTTCCTCAAGGATATTTTAACCAAGAAAAGGAGATTGGGTGAGTATGAAACCGTGTCTTTGACTGGGGAGTGTAGTGCCATTTTGACAAACAAAATTCCACCCAAAGTGAAAGACCCTGGAACTTTTACCATTCCTGTTTCTATAGGAGGTAAGGAGTTGGGGAGAGCTCTTTGTGACTTGGGAGCTAGCATAAATCTCATGCCTTTATCCATTTTTAAGAAATTATGCATAGGAGAAGCTAGGCCAACCACAGTTACATTACAACTTGCTGATAGGTCTATCACTTATCCTGAAGGAAAGATAGAGGACATTTTGGTGCAAGTAGATAAGTTTATCTTCCCGGTTGATTTTATCATTTTGGACTATGAAGCGGACAAAGATGTCCCCATAATTCTAGGAAGACCCTTTTTAGCAACCGGGAGAACCTTGATAGATGTCCAAAAGGGTGAGCTAACTATGAGGGTGAATGACCAAGAAGTGAAGTTTAGTGTCTTTGATGCCATAAAGTCCCCCACTGATATTGAAGAGTGTTCTGTCATTCAAGTGAAAGATAAGTTGGTTGATGATCAAGTTGAGAAGGAAATGAGAGAGCAAAACATACAACAGTTTGGAAAAAGTGGAATTAAGGCTTTGGAATTAGACAAATTGGAGCTTGAGCTTGAAGGTAGTGTAGGTGAAGTTTTTGGTTTTAAAAGGACTTTTGAATCCTTAGAGTTGATTGATAAGAAAAATCCACCTATACAACCATTCAGTTCATTGGAAGTGTTTCAACAACTTGAGTTTGAAAATTATTTCCTTAATGAGTTGTTTTTTACAGTAGCTCACACAAAAAAAATGAAAACACTTTGGTTTGTTGACCTCACCAATTACCTTGCTTTTGGAACATTGCCCCATGGTTTATCAAAGCAACAATTGAAAAAGTTTTTCCATGAGATAAAGTTTTATTTTTGGGATGATTCATTTGTGTTTAAACAATGTGTTGATAATGATGGGAAAGAGTTTAAATTGAATGGGCAAAGGCTAAAACACTATTGGGGAGAAGAATTCCAAATGTGTTATGCCTTTTGCAATTTGTTGGAAATTTGAAATTTGAAGAAAAAGGGCAGTGTGCTTTCAAGTTACAGATTCTATGTTGAGCCCAGGTGGTTTAAATAGCAAGTTTAAATTTCTATTGTGATGTCTTTAATTTGTAGCCATTAGTTGTTAGTTAATATTTTAAAGTTAGTTTCTCTTTTATTGATAATTTTCATTAGTTATTGAGTTTAATGTTTCTGTCAAGCTTTGGTTTTTGGTAGGGAATCTCATGCAAAATGGAAGAAAATCTTGATGCAGCAGATTTTGGGGTTGCAATTTTTCAAGGAAGGAAATTCTGATGAGCTGCAGCAGATTGACAGCAAGCTCATATCAGAAGTTGCAGCAGGCATGGCAGAAAAGGCAGTGGGCATTGATGGGAGGAATTTTCAGATTTAGCTATAATCAAGGGAGGAAGTTTTAAGTTTGCTTGTCTGTTATCTATCATGCTTTCTGTAGCTTTTGTTGTGGAGAAAAAGGAAATTTGTATGAATGAAAGTTCCATAGGTGTGCATATTTTAATGTTTAAATCAATTGAATGCATATCAAGTTTGGATAATGCTATGGTGCAAAGGCTGAAGTAGTTGAAATCATGCAAAATTTCTAGCATTCAAAGTGTAATTTGAAAAGTGTATGTGGCTGAATGTGTGTTAGCTAGTTGTTCCCATATGATCCAATGAAGTTTAATGAATTTACCTTTTATGGAGTTGTTGGATTATGCTTGAATGGTAAAAAAATTTGCAATTGGGCAATGGTCCTATTTTGTCTTGAGAGGTGTCATGCTTACTAAAAATACTATTTCAGTTCTAAGTAGTCACTTGGCGCATAATTGTAATGCTTGCTCACAAAGCCATCTAATGCAAAGTGTTAAGATTGGTAAGCTACTAAAGTGTTGATGCTTTGAAGTGTTATGCTTGCTTGGAATGCTAAATAAGCTAGAATAGTCATCTGGTGCATGAATTTTCTGTTAGAGAATTTTGAATTGCTGATTTTTAGCATGTTGCAGCTGGTATATTGTGTTCTGCTTTGAAAATATGGATTTGTCCAGCTTGTGTGGAAGTAGGTAAGGCCTAGCTGTAGCTCTAGGCTGTTCTTTTGGTTAAGTTTAGCCTTGCTGAATGCTACAGCAGCAGTTGTGGAAAAAAAATCTGTTTTGCTTGAAAAGAAAGTGTTTTGTGTAATGATCCCCAATAGCCTAGCCTATTTGCTTAGTTTGATTATCTTGTTGTGCTTTAAGTCCTTAGGTGGATAGGAAGCTTCCTAATTTTCCTCCTTAGCTTAGCTCAAATCTTAGGAAAGCTTGTTCCTAGTCCTTTGCCCAAACCTTATAATCCTCCTAAGCAATAAGCCTTAGCTTCTCTAAAAAAAATAAATAAGTTTGGGGGTCCTTGCCTTGCTTTCTCATTCATTGGGGACAATGAATGGATTAAGTTTGGGGGTGAGGTAACCCTTGGAAAAAAAAAGCATGAAAAAGAAATAGAAAAGGCAACTTAGAAAGCATTCCTCTTTGTCTTAGTTTTGCCTAAGATGCACTCCTCTCCCTTTTTGAAGATTTTCTGTTCTCCTTGAGCTTGCCTAGTAACCAGGGGGATTTATGATACCCATAGTTTGCCTCTGCGTCAAAAAGTAGCTCAAGGGAAGAGAAAACATATATTATAAAAAAAAAATGAGCAGAAAAGAAAAGTTCAAATGAGATGAAAAAGGGATGAGTTTTAGCTTGAAGGTTACAATCTTCCCCAGGGCTTAGGTGAGCTTCACCAAAAAGTGTTGCCACTCTGAGAAGCAAGGAAGTGGTTGCTAGAGAGCGAATCTTAGTCAACTCTAAGGGAAATGAGTGTAGTTCTCGTTAGGTGATGAGCTTGGAGGCTAAGGTGAGTTTCACCATAAAGTGTTGCCATTCTTGGACCAAAAAGCTATGACCTATGAGACTTTCTAAGTTGGTAAAAAAAAAAAAGGAGAATAAAAAGTTAAGAGAGAAGTTTAGGTTGAGCTTAGAAGCTTTAGAGGCTAGGCAAAGAGACTATAGGATTGCTTTGCAAGCTTTAGGATTGAGATTTGTGCTAAGTTTAGGCTTGAAGGTTAGTGGCTTCCTTGATGTCAATAGGCTGGTATAATTTGATATGATGGCTTTTGTAAATAGGTTGAGCTAGAGGATCATTAGATGAGCACTAAAAATTTGAAAATGCCAAGTTGAAAGGTGATTTTTAAAAGGAATGTTTTGTTGAGTAGTTGTATGCATTCACAGAGGTGCAAACTTGTCAAGAAGTAGCTAGGTGTTATAGTTAGGCCATTTTGACTGCAAGCTGGATATGGGATGATGAGTTAGAGTTTTTGTAGGCTAGCATTGCTCAGGGACGAGCAATGATTCAAGTTTGGGGGTTTGATAGCTCTTAGAAATAAGAGCTATTGGTTCTCTTTTAGGCTTAAAAACTCTATTCTTTGATGTGTTTGAGCTTTGGTTTGTGCTTGAAAATGAGTATTCTTTGATGAACATTTTTTACATATCAGTAGGCCAAGCTTGAGTTTAATTTAGTGCAGATTTCTTATGTTTTAAGCTGATTTTTCTGGTGTAGGGGCACTCAGGTTTTGCTGCAGCAACTGATTTCACAAGCAGAAGGCAGAAAGTCTGGGAAGAAAAATTCTACACGTGCCAAATCCGTGAAAGCCTTCATTAATTGAGCTGGCAGCCATGTGAGATGAGTTGTCCCATCTCAACCAATTAGGGAAGGTCCATGTGGAGTTAGGTGTCTAATCAGCCCTGAAATCAATGAAAAGAGAGGGTATAAATGCTTCTTTTGCCCAAAGAATGGGAAAAGTGGAGAATTAACCTAGAAGCTGCTGCTGTCATTGAGAGGAGAAAAAGACAAGGAGGCTGCTGCTAAAGGAGGATTTCCAGCTTGGGAAAGCTGGAATCTACCTTGAAAGCTTCTTTTCTTCATCTTTTTTCTCTTATTCTTCCTTCTTCTAGTGTTTAGTTTGTATTTAAGGTTGTAATTATGAATGGTATGGTAGTTCACTGCTGTATTTTGATTATTTTCACCTTGAACATGAGCTAAATCCTCTTAGGTGAGGATTAGGGTGCTTAAGCTTGAACTTGTTGTTTGTTTTAGTGGAACTTGATTTATTGCAACTTAAAGCAAAGTGTTCTTCATGCTTAAAGCTGGAATTTCGTTTGGCCAACCATTTTCTAGCATTGTTGTTTAGTGTTTGGGAAAACAATAGATAACCGACTACTTTGCTTTACCTTAGTCTTTAATGATCATGAAAATGAGTGGGTATTTAGGGATAAATCACCACCTAAGGCACTAAATCAGTTGAGCTAAAAAGAAGGGGTTAAATGGGAGTTTAATCACCTAAGTTAGAGGAGAATTGGAAGATTCCCGTAGAAAATTCTGTGTGAGTTGCAAATTTAGAGTTCTGCTACAGCAAGCAGCTTGTGAGAGTAGACAGCCCCTAATCTGAACCTTGCCTTCTTTGTGCTAATTCGCTGTTTTTATTGAATTTTACTTAAGTCCTTATCATTTTCAGCTTGTTTACCATTTTAATCTCTTGCACTTAGTTAAGAAAAAATATTTGGTTCTTGGTTACTTTGAATTTCATTAAAAATAGGCTTAGAAATAGTGATTTTCGTGCATCAATCCCTGTGGAGAACGATATAAAAATACTTATCACTTGCTGCTGATCGTGTGCACTTGCACGTGTGTTTGTGAGTTTTTCTTGCATATTTAGAATTACTTTGCACAAGGCAACAATACCAATATTGACACTCGGGATGTCAACGACTACACAACACCCCCTGTATGTACCGTTTTGAAATTTGTTGACCATCCAAAACACATCTCTGTCCTCGAAAATGACGTAAACGGCGTCTGTAAATAACCGTAAATACAAGGGGTAAAAACGTCCAAAATAATCCAGTAAACAGTTCCCTAAAATGTCGGTAGCCATGCCTGCAAAATCCAAACTTCCGTAGCCAAAAATCAAGAATGCTTTTTTTTTTTTTGTAGTCATTTATCACAATTTCTCTTCTTTTAACATGGGATCAATGGTTTAATTTCTATTGGGTGATGAGAATTATCGTTAGAAGTTCTTATATTATCGTAGTATGAATGTTCTATTTGTTAATTTTCAGTCACGTCGGTATCAGTTAAGAATGCGATATAGGATCTAGTGGTAAGGAAAAATTATTAGTGTGGATGTAGGGAGTAGGTACTACGAGAATACTAGAAATTTTCTCGTGAATTCTTGTTTTCTTGGTTTGGTGACTCATTACACTTGATCATTTTCTTGATCAACATTGATCTAGCTACATGTTAACAATCTCCCATGCTAGTTGTTGTCCATTTCACCTTGGTATGACTTAGAGGCCAATTGACAGTGATGGAACCTATAGTAATGTCACTAAAGAAACTAATTAAATTCAATTTAATGTTCTCAACTATCATAATTAAGGAGGCCAACAAAATGATCCTTAACAATGACTCACTAAAAGCCTCAAAAGTTATCAGATGCGTTTTGTTTCTAAATTTTAAATAGTATCTAATGTGGTGTTTAAATTTTCAATTTTTGTGTCCTAATAGGTCATGAACTTTTCAATTTTGTATTTAATATATCCTTAACAGTACACAATGTGCACGGTGGGGTGAGGTTGGGTGCCTCGGCGCACGACATGAGCCTCGTTGGGTGCAGGATGTTGCAATGTTGCTTGTTGCCTTGGGCTAACTTCCACCCAAGGCATGCGTCGGAGGTCCAAGAGAGCATTCTTTTATATAATTAACAAATATGTTAGACCATTAAATTGAAAGTTGACTAACTTAGTAGTCGTTTTTTTTTTTTTAAATTAAGGACCTATTAGGATACAAAATTGAAAGTTAGGCCCCGTTTGATAACCATTTGATTTTTTGTTTTTCGTTTTTGAAAATTAAGCTTAAAAACACTACATACACCTACAAGTTTCTTTGTTTTGTTATCTACCTCATTCCCATGTTTTCAAAAACCAAGTCAAATTTTAAAAACTAGAAAAAATAGTTTTCAAACAACTTGTTTTTGTTTTTGGAATTTGGCTAGGAACTCAAGTGTGCCTTTAACAAGAATGAAAACCATTGTAAGGAAATTGGATGAAAACAAGCATAATTTTAAAAAACCAAAAACCAAAAACCAAATGGTTATCAAATGGGGCCTAAGTTTTATGAAACACTTTTTAAAATTAAAAAATCTATTTGAAACAAACTTCAAAGTTGGGAGACTAAAATTACAATTTAACAATGAGTTTTTTGGCGCGTGATTTTATGGTACCAAACAAATGAAGGAGTTGTCTATGGTTTTATGGTTATGTATGCCAAACCAATTAAATGAAAACACAAAACAAACACCATTAATTTTCCTTTGACCTAGTGTTGAGGTTTGTCATCCTAGGTGAAATAATCAAAGACCTCAATATAATGTCTTAATAAAATGACTACCTAATGATCTCAATCGTGATCATTTAGTCTTAAGATCGAAATGACTTTCAACATACTCGAAAATCTCACACCGTGGAAAAGGTCTCATGTCACATAATTAGTCATCAAGAAATATACAAACTTTAGGATACGTGTTGGCATTACATATTTGAAATTGTATTTATGTTCGAAGTTTTATCATATCATTTTGACTTGAAAGAATTTTTTTTCATACTTCAAATCAAAATCTTCGCATAATCACATAGTTTGTAAGACAAATGCGTGATCTCTAACATAAAGTTGTAGTGGTCATGTACACATTTTAGATTCTGCAGCATTCATCGGTCAAAAGCAAATAAATGTTTGGATGTAATTAGCATCAAATATTAATCCTAATACCTTAAACTCAAATGGAAAGTTTGAAATTCCCAATTTCTTTTCTTGAAATTTTGTTTCATGGCTCAAAGTTGAATTGAAACAACTATAAACATTTAAATTCATATAAAAATTAGAAAAAAAAAAAACTTTAATTTTATTAAAAGTGTTTAGATATATGGCTTCTACATCTTAGGATAATTGTCCAAAGTATTGAATTTGTACTCTTGGTATAATCCATCTAAAACATTAGTCTGGAGAGAATCCTTGGAAAAATTAGAATGTCTAACAATATTATCATTTGTAAATGAAAATGCTATATATTTTTATTTGTCAATGCACATAACAACTTTTATTTTACATGCCTGGAATGAACCAAAAAAGCAATTATTAGTAACAGAAATAATGGGATTATTTTTATAATCAACCAGGTGCTGTAGCTTATTATTATCACATATGATGTATCAAAATTGAATATAAATGATTTATTTGAAGTTGAATAACATAGAAAAGTTTTAGGCTAAATTATACATTTAAATTTTTAAGGCCCCGTTTGATAACCATTTGGTTTTTCAAAATTATGCTTATTTTCTCTCAATTTCCTCACCATGATTTCATTTTTGTTGAGGAGACATTAGAGTTCTTTGTCAAATTCTAAAAACAAAAACAAGTTTTTTAAAACTACTTTTTTTTTTCCAAAAATTGACTTGATTTTTGAAAACATGAGAAGGATGTAGATAACAACCCAAAGAAATGTATGGATGAAAAGAGTGTTTATAAGCTAAATTTTCAAAAACAAAAAAACGAAATCGTTATCAAAGGAGGCTTATATTTTTCCATGGTGGTTGATTTTGTTTTTTGTTTTTTTGTTTTCTTTTAAAGTTCAACAATATTTGGAGATAGGAGGATTCCAACCAAGTTCTCTTCGTCATAAGCGCACACATTATGTCAGTTGTATGCTGGCAACTCTTGATTTTGTTGTAATAAATCCATGTGGCTAACATCACATTTGTTAAATGTTAATGTGACGTACATTAATCAAGGATGATTTGGTAGACATAACACCAAATAGGCAAATTAGACCTAATAGACGCAGAGAAATAAAAACAAAAATTTGTTAGGTTATAGATGGAAAAAAAATACATTTCAGACTGAGATTTTGAGCTAATTCTACTCTTGTTTTATCTAGTTAACCTATTTTCTCGTTAAATCCTCATCTTTTATCCAATCAATGCCTATATTAAAATCAATATTAAAACTGAATAGATTTAATATCAAACCTTAAGAATGCTTAAAGACTAGCCAAAACGAATATAGTTCAGTGGTAATTGGCATGTACCTTCAACCATGCGACCAGAGGTTCGAATTCCCCCATTTCCATATGTTGATCTACTAAAAAAATTTAAGACTAGAAAAAATCATTACTAAAATTGATGAGCCAAATTTGTAATTTAAACCAAAGTATATTCCCAAGATCACAAGGTTTCAATCGATGGGATTAAATATGGTGTGGAGTATGGAGAATTGAAGTGGATATTTCCATAAAAGTTAGGATTTCGAAATAAAACCATGATGCCTAAAGAACACCAAACGATAAATAAAAAAATTAAAAAAATAATAATAGTAAAAAAAAAAGAAACAGACGGCGTGTCTCCCAATGGAAAATCAAAGGCCATCATTAATTCATCAGATCAGACCACTGAGAAATCTCAATCTCAGCCCACAACTAACTCACACTTCACACTTTAACTTAACTTCACTCTTTCATTTCATTTATACCACATTCACATCAATACCATCTTCATAGCATCTCACCTAAAAAAAGATAAATAAAAAACTCACAATTTATAAGATACATCTAATATCCTATCAGTTCATGAAGTTCAAATAGACATTTGATCCAATTTCAAGAATAGTGAACTCAAAGAAACATTATCTTAAAAAATATATGTTTGAAGATCTCACGTTGAAAAATATTTGCTTAGTAATAATTGACATGGGCTTGTTTACTTCCGGTCGAGATTGAAATCTCCTTATCTCGACTTTGTTGTATTAAAAGAATGGTAATGGAAAAGCAGTAAAAAGGAAAAAACTAAGAAGAACGTAGGTAGAGTTTATAATTATCTCACCTTAATTCCACTCCATCCCATTGGAAAGGATGGAGAAAAAGGAATCAGATTTCTAACCATCGCCATTTCGCAATAGAAATACGTACTGTAAATTCAAATTAAAAAAAAAAAAAGAAAAAAGCTAAAAGAGAAAAAAGAAAAAAGAAAATAAAGAAGGAACTGCTCGATTGATCTGGGCATTTGATTTTTTTTTTCTTTTTTTAATTTTCTTTGTACTTTTTTTTTTTTTTTTTTGCTCATCTTGTGAAGTCAGGGACGAGGCTGGGCCGGTGATCGGTAACGTTAAGGCGCCAAGAGAGGAAAGAAATTCCATTTTCGGGTTCTGTTCTTCGAACGTCGTCGTTTCCGATGAACATCGATTCGTTGTTCATGGCGGCCGGCGACAGGCATGGAAGTTTCTGGGTCGTCACCGGCGAGTGTTGTGGGACCCACGTACTTGAATTCGTATAGTTCCCGCCGAACATGTGGTGTTGTTGTTGTTGGTAATGGTGGTGGTGATTTGATTCCGCCGCCGCTCCGACCGCCGTGGTGTTCACCGTCGCCGCCGCCCGCCGCTCTTCCTTCTTAAATCGAATCCCACACGCATTGCATAAAGACTGCAGTCAAGTTCACAAATGCCAACCAATTAGAAATCCCAAAATTTTGAATGATTATGCATTTTTCAATCGAATAAATCATTTCAAATTCTATAAATTACATTAAAAAATAGTGAGATTCGGACTCATTTAATCGAATTATTCTTTAAAGCAGTTGTTGAACTTTGTCGTAATTCAAAATTTTAAATTATAAACTCGAATTGAAAAATGAAAAGGTAAAAGAATAAATAATAGAAAAAAAAAATAATTAAAAATCATTTTCGGTATTTCAGATCACGTGATATACCTTAGGCCCTCTCGGCCCATTTCTCCAAAGCGGAGTGGAGGTGGTGTCGCAGTTAGCGCAACGCCGAGCAAGAAGCGGATCACCGCCGGGGGGCGCGGCGGCACTATTACCAGCACCGGAACGGGCAGTACTCTTGTGTTTGGGGTGCAACAAATCCCAACAGAAGTTAGAGACGTAAGAGCCGGCAGAGCGCCGGTGGTGGCGTGCGGCGGCGCGTTTGTCGGAATCCAATTCCGACGATCGCGTGGAGGGAGTGCCGAGAGAGAGAGTACAATCGACGGAAGAAGGAGAGGAGGAGGAGGAGGAGGGGTAATTAGTAGAATAGATATCCATCATCTCATGGGCGGCGCCGTGGTTGGGGACAGACAAGAAAACAGAAAAGGAAGAGGCGCCGCCGCCGCCGCCGCCGCCGCCGCAATGGTGCATCATATCTGAAAATCCGGCGTGGAATGGAATGGAGAGGCGGAGATGGAGAGAAGAAGAGATTGAAATGTTGAAATATAAAAAGAGAAGAGAAGAGGGGAAGTATGATTTAAAGGGGGAGAGGAGAGAGAAAGGATGGGGCCCAGCTTGCATGTTGTAGAGAGAGAAAACTCACACGGACTTAGACAGAGACATCAACTCAGTCATCGAGTCAGTGAGTCAGTCATCGTATTGCCTTGGTAGGGTATAATATAATATCAAAAATATATATTTTTAAAAAATCTTTATAAAATATTATTTGAATGTTTAAAACACTCCATGGATGTGAACATAATTCGGTGATTAAGACATGATCCTTGAAGTCATAATCGTTGAACTAAAAAGTATTTTTTTAATAACTCCATATATGTTTATTGTTATTGGTATGTCTTGGACTCTTGAGTTGTTTTTTAGGTCGAAGATTGTTTCTTTATTAGACGTGTTTCCAAAAATTAAGGGATTAATCATCAACCCTATAGATAAGAAGTATAAACTAGAGTGATGATTCTTGGTAGGTTGATAGGAAATTGATTAGATGATACTTTAGAAATTATGCAAATAGATATGGAACAATATACTACCATATAGGCATTATCATTATGTCAACACAATGTATTTTGTTTTTTTTTTTTTTTTTTCCTAAGACTTTTTGTTTCTTAGAAGTTTTATAGTTAAGTGTTCAGTATTTGAACGACAATGTGATAGATTGAATGATCTAAAAAATGATCTATATTGGCATGTAAGGACGATTTTCAACATTGAGATTAACTCCATGAGATGTGTATACCCTGCATTGTCTATATGTCGTCACATGAGATTTATACAAACGAACTTACATTATATTGATTTCTTTAAATGATAAAAAAGTTCTAATGTTGTGCAATTTTTTTTTTTTTTTTTTTTTTGATAGGGTAGTTGAGAAAAGTTTTAAATAACTAAACTACTCATAAACTATATAGAAGTTGTTACAATATAATTTCACCAGCGACTTCTAATTTGATTAATTAACCACTAAACTTAATAAAGTACAAAAATCTAAATCATGCCGTTAATTTTCGTAAGAGATTAATTTCTATCAACTATATGATTTTTTTCTCTATCATTCGATTTTTATTAAAGTTATGTGGAACTATCATCTAAACTTGTCTTGTTCTACACCTACCCTTACATCAATCATGACCTTAATTTTCTCTAAAGTACGTATTTTTTTCGACCTCATAGTCGAGGGTACATGTCAATTACCGCTGAACTAAGCTCGCTTTGGCCTCTAAAGTACGTATTTATAATCTATATTCACCATCTCTCACCTAAACCTTAGGTTTTGATATACTTTTTCATTATTAAGTATTTTTGTTATGTATTATGCAGATGTATCCCAGTCTCGACCTTGTCTAAATATAGTCGTTGAATTTTTTAGTTATTATTATGTGTTACAATATATTCCACACGATCATGTCCTTGACTCAGTCTCGTTATTTTTTAATTATTATATAATTTTATTTTATACTCAAACTCAACTTGGTTTATTTTTATTATTATATTATACCCAAATTACTCATTCTTCAATAGCCTATCATCAAAGCCAATAATGTCTTTTTTTGAGATAGTCATTATTGACACTATACACCAATAAGGCATCAAACAATACTTTAACTAATCAATTAACTAACATTCTTTTTGATAAATCAAGAATTTCATTATTATTAAGAATATAACACACATGAAATACAATTAACATTCATTCAACAAAATTAATATTTTAATTATTAAATTTAGAATAGACTTTTCACGATAATATATATCCTAGGTTTTCTTTCTTTTTAATTTGAGAAAACCTTTTCATGTGAATTCATCCAAGCTAATATCTTAATTAAAAAAATATATATTAAGGTAACCATTTGGTGTTTGGTTGGTTGGTTTTTGAATATTAAGCCTGTTTTCTCTCAAGTTTTTCTAGCCAATTAAAAAAAAGTTTTTGAAAACTACTTCTTTTTTTTTTTTTTTTCAAAACTAGACTTGATTTTTGAAAACATGAGAAGAATGTAGATAACAAAACCAATAAACCCGTAGAATAGTGTTTTTAAACTTAATTTTCAAAAATCAAATAATCATCAAACAAATCTAAATCTTTTTATTTTAGAAACATAAAACTATTTTTTGAAATGGTCATCATGTAAGCCATTATTTATTATATCATATATGAAAAAAAAAACTTTACTGCGTATCGATACAGAGGGATCTTCCTATATACCATCATCAAAATGTTGACAACCATGAAAGAAAAAATTGTTTTTCTCAAATCTCTATGTACCTGTATGCCGCCAATTTTTGTTCGTTTTATATATATATATATATAGCAAATTCAAAAGAAAGAAAAAAAGGATTTAGTAGGGGGGAGATTTTGGTAATTGTGTTAGTCAAAGGAGGCCACGTGACTAGGGGGAACAGTCTTCCATGGATCTGCGTTCTCCGATCACGAGGCCTAAATATTAGACCCTCCAAAACCAAAACCTCTGTCCGTATTATCTCTCTCTCTCTCTCTCTCTCTCCTCTGTGACTTCCCCAAGCAAAATGGGAATTACTCTCGATTTCTCATTTTTACCCAAATTCCACATTTTCCACTGTTTTTGAACCCACTCCTATTTTTAGATGGTGAATCTCAATCAATCAATTTCTCCCCCATTAAAAAATTACACAAATAAACTAATTAATTACTGAAGAACAAGGAATGGGTAATTAAATTGTAGCCGTACGTGGCGATCACGTGAACCCAAAATGTTGGTAATGATAAGCATAACATAACTGATAACCCCCCTTTATGTTCAAAGTTCAAACCCCACCCCACACACACACAATTGGCTACTTTTTTAGTATATCAGAATCAGAACATCCCCCAGGAGATTTCCATTGATTTAAAAGAAAGTGATAACTCAATGGTTGATAGATTTAGATATAGTCTGTTCCTTTTCTTAGTCAAAGATACAAAATTTAATTTACTTTATTAAAAAATTGAAGTGACCCCACATGGATAGGATAGGATGATTTGGTGAGCAGGCAAAAACCTCCGACCCCATTTGAGAGAGAATCAGATCGTCTAGAGATTGGTGAACCAGACAGAGTTGGACAAACGCCCACCACCACCGCTTTCCAAAAGATGCTTTTATTATTATTTTCTTTTATTAATGCCAATAACAACATTAATACTCTCCATTAGTTCGAGATATATATATATATATATATATATATATATGTTGTTGTGTTTGTTTTCATCCACACACACCACATGCAAATATTTTGTTTATTTTTTGGTTCTCGTAATGTTTCTCGATCGCTACTGCTTCATTCCACGTGAGACTCTTTTGTAAATTGTCGAATCTGATTTTGTGGGGTTTTTAAGGCATTTGCTTATAAATACCACCCTATGCTTCTCTATTATATATCTATCTGTTTTTTTTTTTTTTTTTTGGTGTGTGTGTGTGTAATTTAAAAAAAAAAAAAAAAAAAAAATTATGTGTGTGTATGTGATAATAATGATGATGTTGTGTAGGTGTAGGTGGTTGGATTCGGTGGGACCCGTTTGGAGAAAAAAGGATTGTTGCCTGTTGGTTTGAATAATTATACTTTTTCCAATGCAATAATAATGGGAGATCTTATCCGGGAGTGGAGTGGAGGGTGCCACGTGGGAAGGAGGGTGGGGTGGATTTTATTTTATTTTATTTGCATGAATTTGCATGCATGCATGCAAAGAGAGATTTGTTCAAAAAAGAAGGAAAAATAAAAGCTCATTTTTAAAAAAGAGGATTATTAATTAAACCACCACAACAACACACACAGAACTATAACGTTCGTTCCTCAAAAGCATCAACATACAACTGGAATGTCTGTTTTTTTCCTCTCTCTCTCTCTTTTTCTTTTTACTTAAATTACAAGTTTAGTCTCTTGGTCGTGTCTTGATCAGGAACTTTAACAAGTATCAGATAGGTTTTCAAATTTTCAATTTTGTGTTTGATAGGTCTGAATTTTAAAAAGTATATATTTGATACATCCTTACACTTTTACTTTTGTGTCCAATAGATCTTTTAATTTTCAATTTTGTGTTTAGTAAGTCATTTACCTATTCAACATTTTTTTAAAAAAATTCATAAGCCTACTCGATATAAAATTAAAAGTTTAGAGTCCTATCAGACATAAAATTCAGTTTTATATCTAATATAATAGATTGATTAGTTTTTGAAAATCTTGAATATGCCAAAAACTTATTATTAGATTAGACCTTTTCAAAGTTTAGAACCTAATAGACACTTTTTAAAGTTAAGTTGTGGGATTAAAGTTGTAATTATTTAACATTCTTTTTATTAGGTTATAAGTTTACCCCCAATTCATACACGCTCCTAAACTTTAAAAAAAAAATGTGTAATAAGTATCTAAATTTTCAATTTTGTATCTAATAATACATTCTTAATCTATCCAACATCTTTGAAAATTCACATATTATTTATTTATTTATTTTTGCTTCATATGACTTTGTCTTTTCAATTTTGTGTATAATAGATTTGTTAATTTTAAATCGTTTTTAATAGGTCAAATATATCTACCCGACACAAAATTTACACTTTAAAAATTTATAGATCTATCGAACACAATTGGAAAAGCTTGCAAACTAGACTTATAATTTGATGGTTTGAATGGAAATTAAAAAAGAAAAAGGTGGTAGTCTAGTTATTATATAGAGTAAGTGTCTTTCTTTATTAGGTGGGTATATATTTTCTCTCATTATCAAAAGTGAAAGAATGAAGTGAAGTTACTAGAAGACCAAAATCAGCTTTATCTTCACCTTGTTTGATAATGATATACAAGGGGGAATGTGTATCATTTCTCTTTTTCTCTCTCTAGACTGGACATCCCTTAAAAAAAAATAAATAATAATAATAATAAATCTCTCTCTCTCTCTGTCTAGATGGGTAATAAAATGAGACACAGTTGTAGAAATAGTGGAGGCAACTTTAAAACCTAGTATATATAAAATCAGAAACTTTATGGAATATCTGTCTCAATCTCTCACTTTCTCTCTCTAGTACTCTCTAGGGTGGCTGTTTTTATGATAATGTTTCTCTCTCTTAAAGGGGGGTTTGCTATTGGGTGGTAGAGTGGCTTTGTGTTTGTTGTTGGTTTGACTGAGTGGAAAAATAAGAATTAGAAGAATTAGAAGAATTAGAAGAAGAAAAGTGAGAGTGGGCAGTTGGAAGATCAAGAGAAACTTTATTGAGTTGTTTGTCTATTCTATTATGGTGTTGTTTTGAAAAGGGTTTGTCAGTTCAGTATGTTTTAACAGTGAGAGAGATAACACTGTAACTCTCCTAATTGTCCCACCTGAAAATTTACCTAATCCTTTCACTGTACTGCTTCTTCTCTTATCTACCACTTCACTTCACTTATCTCTATATCTAATGCTTTTAAATAAATGGTTAAATCATTCAAACACCTTAAACTATGAGGTTCGTTTCAATTATACAACTGAATTTTTAAAAGTTTTATTTTAACCTTCGAAGTTTTTCAAAACGACCATTGGAGACGTTTTCAGTTAAATTTATGGATGAATAATGATGTGCTTGCATGTGTTTTTTTTATTGTTTTTTCTTTTTCACATATATGTTCAAATATGTTCACACAAGCAATATAGTACATCTGCAGAAGTCATTTTCTATCAACAAATTTAACAAAAAAAAAAAATTCTTTGAAGGGTTGTTTTGAAACAACTTTGAGAGCGAAAATGAAAATTTTGAAAGTTCAGGAATATAATTGAAACAACCCTGTAATTCAAGGATATTTGTGATAATTTAACCTAAACAAATCAAAGAGGTTACCCTCATGGGGAAAAAATTATTTCGTAATATAGTTTAAATTATGTTGTGTCCATTGAGAGTACATGAACTTTTAGAGGAATCTAATAAGTTCCTAAACTTCTAATTTTATAAATTCTCAAACGTTAAAAGTATTTAATGACCCTGAACTTTCAATTTTGTACGAAATAGACCACTAAATTTTCAATTTTGTCTAATAGGTAGTCCATGACCTTTTCGATATTTTTTTAAATTTATGGATCTAATACACGCAAAATTGAATTTTTTCCTCAGTAGAATTCCGACCTTTAAAGAAAATATGTCTAATAGGTCAGGGACCTATAAGGTACAAAATTGGAAATTTGGAGACTTAATAACATTTACACCTTGAGACCTATTGGATACAAAATTGTAAGTTAAAAAATCTATTAGATACAAAAAGGAAAATTTAGGAACCTTACAATTTTTAAAATGTGGAGACCTACCAAACACAATCTTGAAAGTTCAATTACTTAAACTTGTAATTTAACCTATAATATATTAAATAATATTTTTTTAATCAAATGTTAATAAATCTTATTGTGTTTTTTTTTTTTTTTTGAAAAAAAAATCTATTTATACCCTTAAACTCTAAGGGTTCTATCAATCAAAACCCCAAACTAAAATTTGTATCAATTTAAACCCTAAATTTTTGTAAGTGTATCAATTTTTACCTTTTTTAGTTTCCATTTAAAATCAACTTAGTCCTCAAGATAAAATTGTTCTTCTCTGAAAATCCTACTAAAGTAACAAGAAAAAAAATATCAAGTAATTAATAATTCTCTCTAATAAAAACAAGTAGAGCAAAATAGAGGAAGATGAAAAAAATAAATCCAAACTCATCGTTTTATTAATGAAAAGACGCTATTATCCTCCTTTTAATCAATTAATGTTTGCAATATAAATTAGTTAGCTAAAGATATAATATAAAAAGATTTTTTTTAGTTAACAACAACTTGGAGGTTGGGGGATTTAAACTTTGTGGCCTTCTGATCGAGCGAGTTTAACAACATTTATGGTGAGGGTATTTGAACGTTCGATCTCTTAGTTGAGAGTATATGATAATTACCACTAAGCTATACTGATTTGAACAGATAAATTCAACATTAAAACTCGAGATGTAGATTCATTTTCAAAATAATAATAATAATAAAATAACTCAAGATAGATTTCAAAAATGAATCCTAAAATTGCGTAAATGAAGCAAATGATATATATATGCCCTCAGTTTACCCTAATTAAATTTTTTTTTTTACCCCAATGTTTTTTTTTTTTTTTTTTTTGAAATTTCCTTTTGTTTTTTTTCATTTGTCTCGTTTCTTCTAATTTCTTCATAGAAAGATGAATCAAAACTTTAGAGAGAGGTAGTAAAAGAATTCTCACCACATAGAAGTAGTGGTGGTCCTTGTATTTATAAGCTTAATATTTGCATCAGTACGATGGATCAGTAAAGGTAAAATACAATGCCAACTCTCAACTAAATTACAATCTGTACATCCGATTTAATGAGCTTAATAACTCCCTAAACAACAAAAATGTCTACAAATATTAAAAATAAAAATTAACAAAATAAGAGTGTATAAAAAAAAGGGGAAAAAAATCAATTTTGACCCCTGAACTTAACAAGTTGTATCAATTTTAACCCTAAACTTTCAACTTCATCAAATTGAACCCTAAACTTAACAAATTGTATCATATTGAACTTCATACTTGCATAAATGTTGCAATGTATACCTTTGGTCAACTTTTCATTTGAATTGCTATTAAAACATGTAATTGACAATTTTCTTTTCTCTTTTATCATTCACATTACACCTGAGTTAGTGTTTTGTAAGAATTTTTTTGAAAAAAACCAGAAGAAATCAAATATCCCAGACTATTCTTCTCATTATTATCCAAAAAAGAATCACAGAGTTATTGGCAACAAGAAAAATCTAGCAAATATGAGAAATAAAAAACTCGAAATTTCTTTATTTTTGTTTCCTACATTTGTACATAGCAGCGAAAAGGCACTCACAATTAAAGTTCTCAACAACAAGACAATATCATCTAAAATAGAGTTTCTCCAATATTTTATTTATAAGAAAAAAAAGGAAGAAATAATCAATTATGAACGTTGTTCAAATGGAAAGTTAACCAAAGGTATACATTGTAATACTTACGTAAGTTTGAGGTTAAAATCGATATGATTTGATAAGTTTGAGGTTCAATTTGATGCACTTAAAAGTTCAGGGTTAAAATTGATATAACTTGTTAAGTTTAGGGTTCAATTTGATGAAATTGAAAGTTCATGGTTAAAATTGATACAACCCCCAAAGTTTAGGGTTAAAAATGATTTTTTCCCCAAAAATAAAAGTCTAAAATACACACATATATTAGATTAGATTAGATGCGAAGAACATAGATTTGCAATCAATAAAGATGGTATGATATTCGTTTTTTTTTTTTTTTTAACATTTTCAATTATATTTTTCTATTATTAAATGTTAAAAATCAGATGCTAATAAAATTACACGGCATAATACATAAGGAAGGTTTTTATGTAGCGCCCCGTCGCATGTTTCTCAATAAAGTATCCTCTTTTCTAAAAAGAAAAAAAAATGCATAATGAATTGAAAGAAATTCAAATGAAGAATTGGACCACTTTGAGGGAGGAGGAGTCAAAATTTCTGCCAATTTTTATGGCAAAATTGAAGAATGAATAATGTGAAACTTTTATTTCTCGACAAGACGGTAGTTGGCATGTGTCATTGACCAAGATGTTAGAAATTCGAATCTCACACCTCCAAATGTTGTTGAACTAAAAAAATTATTATTTTTTATCTCTTACATTAATAACCAAAGAAAAATGTATTACTTAAAAACATTAAAACATACCAGACTAAATTTATTAAAAAAAAACACTCAAACATTAAAAACAAAAAAAAAAAAACCAGACACATTTAGCCTTTTTTAGGAATAATTCAAGGTTAAATTATTAAAAATATCGATGAACTATGGGTTAGTTTCAATTATACCCTTGAACTTTCAAAAGTTTCATATTTTAATCCTTGAAGTTTGAAGTTATTTATTTCAAAATGACCATTGAAAACTTTTCTCGTTAAGTTTATGGACGAAAAATGATGTGTTTGTATATGTATTGTTACTTAATTATGTGAACAAATTTGAATACATATATAGAAAAAACAATAAAAACACATCATTTTTCATCCATAATGGAAAATATCTCAAAGAGTTTTGTTTTCAAACAAACTTCAAAACTTTATTAGACTTATTTATAATCACTCTCCAAGTTAGTTAGTCCATTATGTAAGAAGTTAATTTGTTACTTCCTTACTTGTGTATAAATACTCATTATGAGAAGTGAATAAAGTACGGTTGTCATTTCTCATCATTTTACATCTGTTATGGTATCAGAGTAGTAAATTTCTCTTCTTTCCATCATTATCGAGAAATTTTAGTTCTCTCTTTTCTCTGCTATGAAATTCCAATACCTCTGGTTCCACTCCCTCTTCCTTTGTTCAAGCGCTTTCTCCGAGTCTTAATGCTTCCATCCCTTACTTTCTTCGTCACACGGATACTTCGAACCCTTTTCAGGACTAAAATGAAATTTCGAAAGTGTAGGAGTATAATCGAAACCAAACTTCATAGTTCAAAAGTATTTTTACTAATTTAACCATAATTCAAAAGAACAAAAGCATAGTAAAGCTAAATGTGAAGAAGAGATGGGAGTAAAATGGAGATTTGGACAAGACCCCCATTTGTCGTTCATAGGTAAAGTTTGTTTTGACAAATGAGTCAAAAAAGACATGATGATTCAAAGGGCCATTGCCCTAATATTTGGAAAAGGGAATCATATATATATATATATTTATATATTAATATTATTATTGAGATAATATATAGAGAGGTGTTCCTTCCTTCTAGAGTTAGGGTTAGGGTTTTCAAAAAAAAAAAAAAATTAGGGTTAGGGTTAGGGTTTGGTTGATGTCCTTTCAGAAGCTGCTTTCTGCTTTTGTCGTCTCGCATCCTTCTCTCTGCTACAAATTCTGCTTTTAAATCTCCCTTTTTTCTTCCCTTCTGCAGATGCCCTCTGAATTTTGATATCCCCTTTCCCCTCTACTCTCTATCAATATCTTTCTTACTGTTCAATTCATTTCACAACCCCTTTTTTTGGGTAATTTTATATTTTTATCCAAAGGGGTTTTCTATTGCTCTCTATAATTTCTACCCATTGAATATAATCTCTCATTTCTATGGTTTACGGTTAACGGGTCGTTTGATAACTATTCATTAATCGTTACTTGATTTGTTTGATGGGATGAAGTTTTTATTTTTACTTATGGAAACTATTTGGAGGGTTATGTTTCTTCAAAATTTTGGATTTTGGATCGAGTTTCTTTTAGAAGAGAGTTCGAGTATTATTAAGGGCAAGAAAACTAGTATGGATGGTTAATTTTGGTTGGTCTTTTATACTTAATCATTTGAACGATTGAGATCTCGTAACTTGTAAATTAACACTCATACTTTTTAAAAGGAAGAATAACTTCATTTATTTAAAACAAATGAATGAAAGGTTAGAACCAATTCTATTGTTTACCAAATATGTTTTTCATTAAAGATAGCTCCCAAACAATTATAGATGAATTTGAAAAACAGATCTTTACAAACTAGTTTGATGAAACAAATTCATAATTTTCTTTTTTTTTAAAAAAAAAAAAGGTTGAGTTTTTTCAATTATGTCCAAAATGGGTATCACATGAGTTGGTCAATGGAAGAAAAAGGTAAAACAGAGAGATGTAAGATTGGTATTTGAAGTACTAAAAAAGTAATATGAAGAAATAATAATTAATTTTGCTTTTTGTTTGTTTATGGTATGTCTGATGTGGAAATATCATTGTCCTCTTCTACTTGTCTTAGTAGTTGGCATTTATTAGATTTGGAAGGAACTAGTTTCAATCATATCTTATTAGAATAATTCCAAACATGTCACACTGAAACACTCTGCCCCCTTTCCTGTTGGAACCTCCATCTTCATGTCTTTACCCAACTACAAAAATCACATCTCTCTCTCTCTCTCTCTCTCTCTCTCATGCCCATTATGAGAAGAACCCTTTTCAACATTTTCATGGCATTTCCTCATGGGATTGGGAGGGTAGGGTTGTCTTTAGGGGTGCCAATTTTCTCCCCGAGATGGTCCCCCGATAGGCTAGGATCTGCCTCGACCGAGGAGGGGATTTCTTATTTGAAATGAAGATGGGTTGAAAACGAGAATTTTATTTCATTGTTTTATAGAATGAATAAAGATTCAAACTTGCAACTTTTGAAAAAGGTTACTGATGTCTAGACAGTTAAATCGTGTCTAGTTGAACATTTTAAATGAGGATATGGATTGAAAACAAGATTTTTATTTCTTTTATAGGAAGATTGAGAATTCAAACTTACCTCTTCTAAAAAATGTGATCAACAATTGAGTTATGTGTCGTCGATCAAAAAGGTCTTTACCCACATTAATTAGTTACTTTTTATTTATTTATTTTTGAGAAGGCATTAATTAGTTTTTTGATATCAAATTTCTTAGAAATTATATTATTGATTTGTAATTTTTTTTTAGTAAAGTACACCTATAGACTTTAATGTTTAAGTTATAATTTTATTTTCTTTGGTCACTAGGTGTCCAAATTTAATGATTTTCTTAATTCAACAACATGTATGGAGGAAGATTTGAACTTTTGATCTCTTAGTCGAAGATATATGTCAAATTTAATGATTTAGTTCTTATCCTCAACCTTTAAAAAAAAGGGTTAAAATGTCAAGCATAGCTCAACTGACGTAAAATTTGTTCCCTCGACCAAGAGGTCAAAAGTTCTTCAAATCTCCCACCTCATATGTGGTAAAAAAAATGTTAAAATTGACCTCAATCTTCCTTTGGCACGGTAATTACATCATCCTTAATGACCTATTTGTTTAATTCATTCTTAATTTTATGATATTCAACTATACAATTTCAAAATGTTTTAAAGCTACAAATTGCATACAGACCAACGAAATATAGAACAAGATGATTTTTAAATTAAACTTATTAAAATAAACAGATATATTTTTTTTTTTTGGTATAAAAAACAAATAATTATTAAACTGCCTTTTTTTTTTTTTTTTTTTACTTTTTAGGTGTGCAAGGTTAATTACTTCAACTCCAGTTCACCCAGAAATTATGACAGATAGATTGCAGAATGCTATCATTATTTTCATCATATAAACTTTAGTTTCCAAAAAGAAATCTGTATGTTTTTAAAAACTTTATATGTCTAGACACTCTAGATCGATATATATTATTATATTTTATTTAATAAAACATCAAAGAAAATTTTGAGCAGGTAACTAACAATTTTTTTCAAACATATTATAGATGGGATAACTTTAATAATAGTAATAGTATATTTTTATTCGGGTTAAAATTCACTTTTAGTCCTTGAACTTTTATGAAAGTAACAATTTAGTCCAGGAACTTTGATTTATTACGATTTAGTTTATGTATTTTCAATTTTATAACGATTTGATCCCTATACTTTCAATTTTGTAACAATTTAGTTGTTAAACTTTAATAAGTAACAATTTAGTTCTTGTACTTTCAAATTTGTAATGATTTAGTCCTCATCATGAAAAAACAATAAGTAACAATTAATAATGTAAAGATTTAATGAAATTTCTTACGTAAATAGATTGATAAACTTATTTGGGACCCAATATATTTATAAGCTACAAAGTTTGATAATTAAATATAATAAAAATCGACATTTAATTTTGATGAGTTTTTTTATGACAAGAATTAAATTGTTACAAATTTGAAAGTATAGGAACTAAATTGTTACAAATATGAAAGTATGAGACTAAATTGTTACTTATTAGAGTTCATGAACTAAATTGTTACAAAATTGAAAGTATAAAGACTAAATCGTTACAAATCAAAGTTCAGAGACCAAATTGTGTTACTTTCATAAAAATTTAGGGACCAAAAGTGATTTAGTTATGATACGTCCAATTAAATTATCGATATTTCAATTTTACGGATATATAGTTAAAATATTGGCATTAGCCGATATTTATGTAAACCAAAAAAATTTAAAATTTTATTTAAATTAATAATTAAATTCTTTTTACATCCAAACTGAGTTATAGATTTTGTTATTAGTATTTATGTTAATATTTGGGTTAATAGATAATATATATATTTTTTGTTTTATGAGTATTTATAAAAGATATTGGAGATATCGATTGATCCAAAAGATCCATGTCGAACCCTCTAATCTACGGATATACCGGCATATTGCCAAAAAAATATTTTTATAATTGAGTAACACATCTCTATTTTCCTTAGAATTACTATATATGGCTTAACTTTCAATTTAGCTTAGATCATCAAATGAAATTTGAATAACCTATCTCGTCTCTTTGAAACCTTCATTTATATAATGAAAAAAATACACTTTTGGTTCGTAAGGTTTGTGTTAGGTTTTCAAGTTGGTCCCTGAGTTTTCAAACTCGACAATTTAGTAGGTTTGGATTTCGTTTTATTTTCGTCCCTCCATCAAATTTTCATTAATAATTAACAGATTTCTGACGTGACACTAATTTTTTATTTAAAAATTTGTTTTTAATTTTTTAAAATAAAAATATATTAAAATATTATTATTTCTTCTTCTTCTTCCTCTTTCTTCACCACCACTACCACCCTTCTAGTACTGTCGCCGGCCGACAACACAACTTTTTTTTTTCTCATTCCTTTCTTGTCCTTTCTCTTCGTTTTTCTTTTTTTTAAAAATAAAGAGACTCTTCCTCCCTTTCCAACGCTGGAAAAGGGAAGGAGGGAGTCCCTCCCTCCCTCTCTTACCACGGGTGATCAGTAGGGTGGCGGTGTCGTGGTGATGGTGAGGAAGAAGAGAATTAGCGTCACATCAAAAATCCATTAATTATTAATGGAAAATCGGATGGAGTGACCGGAATAAAATGAAATCCAAAATTCAGGAGCTAAATTGTCACGTTTGAAAACTCATGGGACCAAAATAAAACCTAACCCAAACCTCATGAACCAAAAGTGTATTTTTCCTTTTATAAATCAATGATTAACATAGATATTCATTAACAATAGTCATGACCGATTAATTTATACCTTAACTAATAATTGCTAAAATGTGTGATTAAGTAGCTTCTTCTATTTTTAAAATAATGAAAACAATCCTTGCATATGAAAACATATTGGTAAGTCTAATTTTCATGTTAATTTTATTTTAATCTTTAAGCTTCCAAATATTCAATTTATTTAGTCATTGAACTTTCCATACAAAACTATTTATCCTTGAAGTCAAGTTAAATGTTTTTTATAAAACATTTAACATACAAAACTATTTATCCTTCATTTACTAGCTATATGTATAGACAAGTGCTTGAAGCTACACCACATATAATAGGATTAGATATCAAGTTTCTAAATGTATTTTAAGTTTTAATTAAATAATTAATGAGAAATAAGTAATAACTATAATAGGTTTTTATGAAAAAATGAAAGACCAAAAAAAAAAAAAACAAAGCATAGGGGCTAAAATAGAATATAAACCCAAAAAAATCCAATTTTTTTTTTCATTTTGAGATCTTGCCCTGAGAAAAACTAGTGACCAGTATTTGAAACTGCAAATTGGGGGAGGGAGAAAGAAGTGATAAGTTCAAAAATAGAATAATGGATTTTTACCGACATGAACATAGCTCAACAGTTACCAAGTTCCAACACCACTTTTGTACTCGAAAAAAAGTACTATAACTTACTCCTCAAAAAGACAAAAAACACTGTAGTTTTCCTCTCTGTGTAAGAAAATTACCAATCATCATCTGCCTGTTTATCCAGATGTTAAAAGAACAGTAATTCGTAGACAAGCAAATTGGTTAAGGGAAATGAATTGGGGAGGGAAAACTGTTCACTGTTACCAGTTCCTGTCGAACCGAGGCTTATAATATTATGACCAAGATGGGCACCAACAAGAATAAGAATCTCAAGCCTAATTTTCTGCGGCAATGTGTTGTGAGAAAAGGTAAAAAGAACTCGTTTTTTCGTTACCTCGACGAGCTATAGAGCATCGTTCATGAGTTTCTCCGTAAGGGCTTTGGGAAGTCCCATCACTGTGTCAGTTGAACCTACCTGTCATAAACCAAAATATTTCAGGTCTTGATAGATAAGATATGGTCTACACAAGGGCAAAATGTAAAAGCAACCTTGTTTTATAAGTATTTTGTTATGAAGTCTCCTGGCCTAATTGGTTTCTTTGTGTATTAATTATGTGAACTTCTTCATCCACAGAGGTGAAGTCAAGGTCTAAGGTGTTAGCATCGTCATTCATTCCATAGTGAAATCAAAGGATGTTAGCTGAAACTGTCACAAGGACCACACCCATTTCAACTTCCAGACCAGAATCAGATATAAAAGGCACATGGTAAATATAAAGTGCTATAAGAAAATATCCTGTTCCCAGGCATTCTTGTATTTTCCCAAATATAACTTCCAACGAGAAATAAACAAATTACTGAGTCCCAAGAAAGCCTCTTCAGTAGAATCTTTCTATGAAGTACGACTTTATCACATGTTTTTGCCATAATATTTTATGAAAATTAAGTTGATGATGTATAGATTAATTAAAACAGAGCTTAGATGGAGTTGTCAGACGGAAAAAAATTCTTCTGTAATTCATTGTTTGAGTAAATGTTTTAGAACCTTGATTAGGAGTTTGACTCTGCAATTAAACTTGTGTAATAGGAGATTAAATGGTAAGTGAATGTTTGGCACGTGGGCTCGTTTATCCTAGTATATGAATTTGCTAATATCATTCGTTGCATAAATCTAGATTTCTGGTAATATATACCAACACCAACAAATTACAAAACCAAAAACCAAAGGCATACAGGTTACACAATACTCATGTTTCTATAATCTCCTTTTAGGTCCATGAGTCAATCAGTAATGCATTCCTTGTATAGATTATAGACCAAAGAATAATTTTGTAAAAAAGAAAAAAAAAAAGAGAGACCAAAGAATACAATGTACGGACGTCTGGAAAAGGAAATCAGTAAAGCTATATTACTAACCACTGCCTCAACTAATGGCAAAGTCAGTGGATGTTCCAACATCAGACCCCCAGCTACTTTGAATGTAACGTCCTCTTCAATCTGATGCAGTGGACCATAAATAAGACTTGAAAACAGTGTAAACGAAAAGCATGGCTTTGGAAAAGATCCAAGTAGGCAATATTCCCATGTTTACCAGGCTATCTATAATCTCCTCTGGTATGTCATAGAAATAAACCTTCAGCACAAAATTAGTTCAACATTATTCAACTGGCCTCCGAACGATGTAAAAGTTGTCACTGAGTTAAGCGAGGACAAAATGTGAGTTGAAGGTTACTATACCTCTGCCTCTTCCCATCCCCCTTTTCTTGTTCCTGTTTTAAGGTTAGTTATGAGTACAGATCCCACTACTGACGCATGACTACCAGAATAGCCTGCAAGTTCGTTAAGTTGATCACTAGACATGCTTCAATTTTCACAACGTCCTATAGGAAGAAGTAATAAATGTTTGAAGTCTGGAAGATAATTGACCTTTGATAAATTTGCGTGCTTCGTCCTTGTTAGTTGGTTTCTCTCTAATTGTCCCTTCATAGACCACCACCTCAAAATCAAAATCAATCAAATGCGGTAATTAAGACTTTAGAAAATTCTTAACAGGTTACTAGGAAATAAGTGAAAATGTCAAAGAAAAATGGGATACCAAAAAAAAAAAAAAAAGTGCATCACGAATCTACACATCCCTCCTTGCACAACTGAAATTAGCAACTTGTTTATTACCAATGATGGATTTGGTATTATTTAGAAAAGCAAAATGTTTAGTTAGATAATTAAAAGTGATTTTTGAGAATTCTAAAAATACTTGGAACATGTTTAGGAGTGATTTTGGAATGCCAAAATTACTTTTGTCATGCCTTGCTTAATTATTTTGTGCATGAAAAAAGTGATTTTGACGATTTCAAAATCACTTCCGAACATCTTAAAAGCAAGTTATCTCAAACTCACTCTAATATAATATGAGTTCATGCAAATACTGAAAGAGGAAAAAGGAATTAAAGCATACTGTGTCTGCAGTGATTAACAATGTTGCAGGTGCATCATTGTCCAGTCGAACACCTGTGGCTACAATTCTTGACATAATTGCATCTGCCTAAGAGAAATCAAGTGGAAACCATCAGATCTCATGACCTTACAGTTGAAAGATTAAAAAATATGAACATATACTGGATGAGTAATCCCCATCTTCCAAAATTGCAAGATGCAACAGTGAACTTCACAAATATGTTGAATCTGCTAGACTCCAGTTTTCTGCATATATGTTATCTTATTTATTGCACTCTACGACTATAGCTTCCAGGACCAAAAATTCACAACTGATGAAAGTCCCACGAACTTTCTGCTAATTTCATAGTGAATTGGATGTAAGTAAAGGTTATTGTGCTTCTAAGTAACACAGCTTAACTTTCTAAATACTAACTCAGACTTACAAAGCAGGCTTACTTGGCTCTACAACATTGAAGGGCCACGTGAACTATTAACCTTTCGCCATTCACTTGAATTACAACCAAGATTGAAAAGGTTTTTACTTAATAGGAATGGTATTTTAAGAGTATATTAGTAATTAGTTAGGAAGTAGCTACAGAGATCTGTTATAAATAGAGTAGGTGGGAAAGGATGAACGAGACAATTATTTAGTGAGTTTAGGCTTGAGTACTATTTCAAGAGAGCTAGGGTCCAAGTATCTCGAATTACTCACTAGTTATCTTTCTGTATTGTCTTCTTTTATCAATATATTTCTCTAGTTTCTATCATTATCTTATTTCCACGTACAAGGAAAAGGACGCAATGGCTTGAAATTAGAGAAAAGCCTATAATGATTCCCAAATTGACATTGAAACTGCAATAGAACACTAGCTAAATAAATAAGCCACACCTTCGCCTCAGCCAAAGCCATCACCAGTTCCTCTGGCTTTTCCTTCCTAATCGCTTTCTCATCAATGTCAGCCGTCTAATAAAGAAGAAATCAAGTCAATCTTCCAACAACTAAACAAGAAAAAAGGGGAATGAAAACCCAATAAGAAAATTCACCATTATAGTGAACTCGTATCCCATCTCCGATAGAATACGCCGGCGAGCCATGGACGATGAACCTAATATTATCTGCCCACAAATAACAAAAGCAGAAATTGGGATCGAAACAGATTTCGCCACAACCAACAAAGAAAGAAACAGTGTATTAAACAGAAAACCAGCAAAAGAAGAGAGACAGAAGGGGCAATTCATGAAAATGAAAGCAGGTTCAAATTACGGCTACCGACTTCCTGAAAGTAACGAGTACAGTGTACAAACGATAGCGAGCATGAAATTTTGTAGCGGGAAATTTCAAACAGCAGAAAATCGTACATCCTTGTGAACGTTCTTTCTTACATCGCGTAAGCCAAGAACGAGATTAGAAGTAGAACTATAGAGACGAGGAAATGGTAAGAAACCTGAAATGGTGATTTGGCGGCGGCCATTTCTGTGCAATCTCCTAGTTTCGTGGAAATGCGGCAGATAAGATTTGGAGTTTGAATCTGCAGAGAAAACTAATCCACGATAACTGGAGCGAAGCGAACGGCCTCTTTCTTTTGTTTTTTTCTTCGTAACAATAACAACCCAACCTTAGGGATGTGTACTAATTTTTATTCTAAAATCATAATTTCATCAAATTCAACTAAAATTTTCTATTAATGCATTTTTCTTTTTAATCTTAACTCACTCGGCATATATGCTCTTCACCAAGGGATCAAACTTCAAATTTCCTTACTCTCACATATTATCGAACAAAAAATAATGTCACGATTTTTATCCTCAGCTTAAAATAATGGTAGCAATCTTTAGTCTATGAGTTTTTAAGAGATTTTTATCTTGCTTTTTTGTTACAATTAATGAGTGAATGTAGTCAAAATTAAACGTGAGATAAAAAAAAAATTATAACGTTTATGCATATCTGGGTTTCAATTCGATGAAATTAAAAGTTTAAGGAAAACCTTTTAAAAAAAAATAGGATGAAAACTGATTAATCTTGCAAAGTTTATGGATAAAATCGATTCTCCCTATTTATTTATGTTTTAATAGGTTAATTTTTTTTCTTCAATTTCTATGGTTCTCCCCCAAAATTGTGGAACTAAAAAGTTCATAAATTTAATGATGTTGTAACATTACCGAATTTTTTGGAGTACAGTTTTTTTTTTTTTTCTTTTTTTGAGGAGAAGGGTTGAGATTTAGCCATCTTCAAAATTAAATAAAAAAAATTCCGAATGTGTATTATTTTTTTAAAATATTTGCAAAGATTTATTTTTATAAAATGAATATAAATAGATTATTTAAAGAAGTAACTACATAATTAAAGCCTCTCTTTTAAATTGATTGATGGCATTTTTATTTTTACAATACTTAGCTGTACAAGTATCTTGTTATGCAAAACTATTAAAATGTGGACAATTATGAGAATTTTTTTTTTTCCTACTTTTCTATCTCTTAATTACCCACAGATCCTATGCAACCATTATTTTATTTTTATTTGAAAAGATGAGTAATTAACTTTGATGACAATAATATTAATGATAATGTTTTTCTTTCACATGTCAGTCATTCATTTGCATAAATTGATAATTAATTTAAATACTAATTAACTCAAATTAAAGTCAATTCGCGCCTCACTCCTCTAATTAGAGGACACATATCCTCAATCTTGAGGACAGAGATTCAAATTTTTACTCCCACATTTTTTAACGAAAAGATCTAACTCAAAGATCTTTTGAGTAGGTTTGAAATACTACTTAAAAGAGTCTATTTTCAAAATTAAAAGAATTTAACCAAGATATGTTAAAAGAAAATGTTACCATAAAATTAAAATATATATATATATATCAAAAGATTAAATGATTATCAAAGGTCACCAATATGAGTACAACTCAATAATAATTAATATGTACTTTCTTTGAGGTCAATTAAAATTAATCGAGTAAATTACCATGAATAATAAAGTGGAAGATTACACCAGTTATACAAAACATTTCATCTCAAATTTTCACATTAAAGGTATATTAATCCACTTGGATGATATTTTTATTTTTTCATTCCAATTTCTTAGCCATTTAATAAACAAAAACAACCCGTCATTTTAAGCATAGTTCAATAGTTAAAAAAAATTTGTATAGAGGGGAAAAATTCTTATCTCATTTATACACTCACATATTTGTGGTGTAATATTCTAAACACACACACACAAATACCATACTTTTACTTTTAAAAAATAATCCCAAAATCGAATTTATAAAAATAAAAAAAAAATATTAAAGAAAAAACAAATATTTTCAAAACTGGGAAGAAGGGCACCAACAACTGGAATGGTCAGAATGCAGCCCAGAACCTGCTTATAAGGACTTTAGCAGCATTGGATTGGACTGATAAAAGAGAAAAAGAACTATAATGCCAAAAGGGAAATTTAATTAGGCACTAAAGAGCAGAAAGATACCAACTTTTGAAGCATACATACACATCTCGGAAGCTGGGAACGATTCACAAACCAAGTTTAAACTCCAATGAAGAAAAACCTTGTGAGTTCTCTCCGTAGTAGCAGATGGAACAACTAAAACTATGGAACTACACAATAAAGTCCACAAGGGTTTTCACAAATACATTTCTATGCAAGAATACCTTATGCTTGCCTCCATGGTCAGTCGCCAATCATGGTCACCGCCGCCACCTTGCTTGGCTCGGGATCGTGAACCGAGATGAAGCCTTCCTTGCTAAGCTGGCTGATGAGCCAGGAGAACAAGTATTTGGATTAAATATGTGAAGCACTCAAGGCCATTACCTTGCATTGTTCGTTCATGGCCAGAAGTTGAGCCTCTTTCTTGTCAAGAAGGGCACTCAACCTCACATTTTCTTCCATAAGTTTCTGGACTTCTACTTCTTTCTGCATTTTCTCACCCTCCAATTGAGTGGTCTTAGCAACTAGCCTGTTTCATAGCAATGTAGCTAAAAGCCTGAGACAACAATTTATAAGAGCTTGAACTGGACAAAACGACATAAAATCATGAGTTAGCACTACTAGAAACCCGCCACAAATGTTTGGGTGTATTGTACTCATCACAATTTCACATCTGAAGAATTTTAAAATTCAGAGACTAAGCTCACAGAGTGTAAATTGTATACAATCAATGCATTTTCCCATTAATGTTTCCGAGCAAAACACAAGCAGCAGGAAAGAAAATCCATTACATGGCCCCAAGCTCCACATTTAAATAAAGGTCTGCTAGGAGCTGGCTCACAATGCAATACATGTACAACAAAATCTTAGTGTATTGACGATCATATATGTGTGTGTGTAGTGAGAGTCGAAAGAAAGTAATAGAAGTAAGAATATAATGAAAGAAAAGACTCAAAATTATATCATACTTTAACCTACCAAATAAATTGCACGTTCGTGGTAAAAAGAAAAGAGTAACCAAGGCCAAAACAATAGAACATAAGAAAATATACGAACCGTTCAAACAGCCTCTCAATGGTCTGAAACTGTTTTTCTGATGACAAAAGTGTTTCTCTAACAGTAATGAGACTACTGACATATGATTTCAAAGACTCAAAATCCCGCTTAACACGACATAGTTCCTGCTCATTTTCAGCAGCTCTTTGCCTCTGTCTACACGTTTCTTCAACCAGATCCTCAACTCTCTGCCGCATTTCATTTAGAATGCCATTAGTACCCACAGCAAATTGTTCCATTTCCTCCAGTTTTGAGGACATGTTCTCAATCTGGATTGATTTCTTTTTAATTTCCTCCTGACCTAAATGTACCTTTTCCTTCTCTTCAGCAGTTTCCGATTCTGCCAAAATAACCCTCTTGACAAGTGCTTCCATTACATCTGAAACCATCTGAACAGACTTGAGTATTTGACCAATATAAGCTGCATCTTGTTCATCTAATAAACCACATGGCTTGCTGCCAACACCAATCAATGATTCCTCTTCAGAACCATCAAATGAAGAAAGATCAATACTTTTAGACCAACCAGATAATGGTGTTCCACTTTTGTCAACATACCCTACCCCTTCTAAATGTTTAATACCACATGAAGAGTGAGCTAAATGGGGAACGGCCAACATTCTAGCTTTTGATTTCAAGTATGTCAACAATGTAGAAGTTGTCTTAACTCTTCGCCAGAGAACCTCTAGCTCCTTTCTTGAGTCTTCCTCAGAACCTTCTATAGAAGCCTTTACCTCCATAAGCTTTGCTTGCAACACATCTACTTCTGACTGGCGCCGTTCCATTTCATACTTCCAAGTTTCACTTGTTTCACTCAGCTGAGTTTTCAAAGTTGACAGATCAAGATCTTCCTCTGTGGCCATAACTGTACAATCCAGAATTCTGTTCAAAAGAAATAGCAAAATAAGCTCCCCATTGGATAACATTGACATCCAAGAGACTGACAGAACAAACATCATGTGTGTAACGCATTGAAATTATATATATAACATCTAGGCCTTTAGAAAGCTCAAGCACCACCTTGAACTTTTAAGCAAAAAGGAAAGAAGGAAACCAGCATCTCCGAGCTACATAACACATACAAGATGTTTCGGAACATAAGTAGACATTGAGTATAAATAACTTATGCCTTCATCAAAATTAGTTTAATTAGAACTAACAATCAAAGATCGAGCAAACGAAACATGAATGTACCAGATGATACACAGTAAATCTAAAGCGAGACCGAGTTCAAAGTTATCCGATTCCTAGAAAAACATCCACACGCAAGGGAGAACAAAACTCTGAATCAACGAACAAACGAGACCCAAAAGTAGTCTCATCGGCTCGAAAAAGTCACCCCCCAAAACCCTAAAATCCGGTCACCAAACACCAACTGAAAACCCCAAAAATCACCCGATCTCAATCAAATTCAATACTTGAAACAAAGGGAGAGAACCCAGAAAGAAAGTGCAAGAACAATCGAGAAAATCACACTGATGATGAACAGAGCGAATAGAAGAAAAGGGGCAGAACTTCACAGTGGAAAAATGAACTTGAAAAGTGAAAAATGCAATCGAATAACGGAATTAGAAGATAGCGATTGAAGAGAAGAAGAAGAAGAAGAAGAAGACGAAGAAGTAATCAAACTGACCAAGAGAAGATCAAATTGTCAGACGATGTTGGTGTTGGTTTGTTAGTGAACCTGAAAAATAAGGATTAGAAGAAAAGACCAATAACAGGAAGATGCAGATATACGATACAGAGCAAATATGCAGGCCCAACCAGCCTCTTCCCTTTAACATTTTTTTTTTCTTTTTTCTTTTTAATCTTTTGAATATTATGTTTTTCTTTTTTTTGAAATTGTTTTGAATATTATGTATACTCTCTCTCTCCTATTTGTGATAATCTCCCTCTCCTAATTGAGATTGCTTATTTGTAAATTGAAATTACATTAAATTATTATTATTATTTGTTTGAATTAGGAGGATTGAATTGTAAAACTTTTTTTTTTATATATAATGGATGTGAGGGGTTCGAACCATAGACCCTTCAATTTTTAGTACAACTTTATGTTGAGCTATGCTCTTGTTGGCATAGAATTGTAGACCTTGAAATGGTAGTAGCAGGAAATTGAATCTATAAAACTTAACAAAAAAAAAAAATAAACATTCTATTTGCAATTTTTGCCTTTCTTTTTCTTTTTCTTTTTCCAATTCAAACATTTGAATAATAACTATTCTTTTAGTTAAAAAGACATTTGAGGGTGAGAATTTGAACCTTGGTCGATAATATATGTTTCAACTAGTTGACCTATCTTTAATTGGTTTCTGATACCTGAGTTTGCACTTTCATGTTAAGGAAATTAATACTTTAAGTAGTCATGAGTACAAATATGTCAACTTGAGCAATGAGCATTGTTTAATTGGTCCTAACACATATATTATTCATAAAAAACTTAGAGGTTTCAATATTCACCCAATGTGTTTAACTAAAAAAAATCATAAATATAAATATATACTAAATATATTTTTTATGTGATGCTCATTTTAAGTTTTTATTTTTATATGTTTATGTTCAAATTGGCTACTCTCATTAAAGTTAAGTTTTAATATGAGTGTTGATGCCAAAATCCGGACAAAGGACTCACCTAGTCTTCACGTGACACCAATAGTGAATTTGTAGAAGTTGGAGAAGACGTGACCTGCAAGACCAGCAAGAATTGCTGGACACCAGTGTGGTGTAGGCCACACCGCATCCGATGCCTAAGTCAGAAAACTGAGCAGTTAGAGAGTAGAGAAAGAAGTCGAGAATAGAGTTTTCGACCCCTTTCTTCAGTGGTGAAGAGGGGTATAAATACCTGCTCGTGCTCCTAGGGTTTTTAGGAATCCGAAGGCGTTTTGGGGCGAACCAAGCGGAACCAGGGCGACTCGAGGCGATAGGGACTGAGTGGAGGCGAACGGACTCGGCCTCGGCCTCGGCCCAAGGCCTAGGCCGACCGTACGGGTCGGGCCACGTTGGCCCGACCCGTTGGTATGGTCTTCCTCTGGGTCGTTTTCCTGGTCCCATCTCCTCTCGGTTGTCCTCGTCAGCTCCTCTGTGGTGGTCCAAAATTACCTATAACAATGAGAATGTGATTTTTTAATAAAAAAAAATAATATAAATATATTAAACTATTGTGTCAAAGTGAGCATAACTTAACATAATTGACATGTATCATCAATTAAGAAGTCTATGGTTCGAATCTCTCATCTCCAAATGTTGTTGAACTGAACCTAAGATATTAAAAATGTTGTTGAACATAACCTAAAATATTAAATTGTAAAGACGTTGGATTGTGATTTGCAATTATATATGAAAACAATGGAGAGGTGGAGCTAGAAAAACATGGCAAAGAGAACCAAAATTTTATGTTTCAACTTATATAAATATATAAATATAACATTTCAATTCTAAAAATTTGGGAAAAGAGCAAATTAGATGGAAAATTATAAAATCTTCTCTCTCGCACAATATTCTATCTCTCTCTTCATGATATCATTCGATCTCCACTCTTTCCAAACAAACTTGGTTTACTAATTTCAAGCTCTTGCTCTTTGCCATTGACCAAGGTTCTTTAAATTATTAAATAATATTTTTTTTTCACGTTAGGGAAGTTAAATTTTTTATTTTGATGCTACATAAGAATTGATAAAGAATTATAAAACTCAAAAAAAAAAAAAAAAAAAAAACTATTCGTCACCATTACTAATTTGGGAAAAAGAGAAAGAAAGTGTAACACTAAATTGAATTATTTGACGATCTCAATATATATATATATATATATATATATATATATATATATATATATATATTTGACAAAATTTAAATGTTAAATAACATGTTTTAAAAATTCGAAGACAAAATCTATACAAAAGGAATAAACTTATTGACTCGGTTTTTTTTTAAATATAATATTACAATTATTATAGAGTAAGGATTAAAAAAAAAAGTAGTTTGAGTCGGCCAAACAAATACAATATACTATAATAAAATTTAGGGTCCATTTGAAATACCTTTTAGGAAAATTGTAATGGGTGACTAAATTCTAATGCTTAATTGTAGATATAACAAGTTTTATAAAAAATTACAAATATAGCAAAATTTTTAAATCGTTTTTTAATTCCCCATTTTGTCCCTGTTTTGATTTCTATCAGTGATAGATTTCTATCACGGATAGAATTGATAGAAATCTATCACTAATAAAAAACTATCGTTGATAGAATCATAGCGATAAAAATCTAGTGATAGATTTCTATCACTAATAGAAATCAATAGTGTATTTGATTACGTGATAATTTTATACATATATTTTGTTTTTTTTTTGTGAGGTTTCCTTTTTTTTAAATTTCAACTTCCGCTTTGCGTTTTTCTTTTCTTTCGATTCAATTTTCATGTTGTTTTGCTTCGACATCTATAAAAACAAAATCAACGACATAAATTTTAGAAAAAAAAATGATAGTTTTCTATCAGTGATATGTTTCTATCACTGATAGAAACCTATCACTTATAGATTTCTATTAGTGATAGAAACTTTTTATCACTGAAAGAAATCTATCATTGATAGGTTTATCAGTGATAGAAATCCATTAGTGACAGAAAACATTCTATCACGGATAGAAAACAATAACAACTTCCAAACAATTTTGTGGTCGAGGTGTTGAACCCTTTGGGAAGCTCCATTTCTTTTTCCTTTGGCTTTTCTCGCTCCCTATTTGAGAGGGAAACTTCTGATGTTATGTCTCTTCTTTCCTTGATTGAAGAGGTTTATCCTTTAGACCGGGAAGGAGGGATACTCGTGTTTGGAACCCCAACCCCTCCAAGGGTTTCTCTTGTTGCTCGTTCTTTCATTGTCTTCTTGACCCTTCTTCTCCTCCTGAGAGACCAGTTTATTCTTTGGTTTGGAAAGTGAAAATCCCAAAGAAGGTGCAGTTTTTTACTTGGCAGGTTCTCCATGGAAGAGCAAACACCCTTGATCGGCTTGCGAGAAAGATGCCCAATTTGATTGGCCCGTTTTGTTGTATTCTCTGTAGGATGGCGGAGGAAGACCTCGATCATATTTTATGGCACCGTGATTTTGCGCTTGGTTTGGAACAATTTGTTTGAGATTTTTGAGCTTCAATTCGCTAGACACAGGGAACTCACGGAGATGATCGATGAGTTCCTTCCCCATCCTCCTTTTCGAGACCAAGGAAAATTCTTATGGCAAGCTGGGATTTGTGCTATCATTTGGGGTTTGTGGGGGGAGAGAAATAACATAATTTTTAGAGGGAAGGAGAGGAAGGGAGAGGATGTTTGAGACATTATTAAATATTCTGTCTCTTTATGGGCGTCAGTGACACATTTATTTTGTAATTATCCTTTAGATCTTATTTTGTTAGATTGGTGTCCTTTTATCTAAGGGGGTTTCCTTTTGGGACTTGGTTTTTTTGTATGCCCTTGTATTCTTTCATTTTTTTCTCAATGAAAGGTTGGTTCATTAAAAAAAAAAAAAAAAAAAAAAAAAAAAAAAAAAAAAACTTCCAAACAAAATGCAGAAATCTTCTATTGATTCTAAGATAGAAATTTGTCAATGACAGGTTTCTATCACTGATAGAAATCTATCTTTCTATTATTGATAAGAATCTATCAGTGATAGATTCTATCACTATAGAAACCTATTGTGATACATTGATATTTTTCAAATAATATTTTTAGGTTTTTTTTTATTAGGTTTCTTTCTATTAGAATGTACAGTACAAAGTAATTGACGGATATAACTATTTATATCACTTGATAGAAACCTTTAGATCAGTATTGTTGGTGTAGAGATGCAAGAGAATATGAAGGATGTGAATCGAAATCTCTAAAATGTGATTGATTATTATTAAAAGATAATTAGAATATAAAGTAAATTAGTGAGTTGAATCTATTGGTAATAGAAATCTAACTTTAGATCATTGATAGAAATCTATCAATGATACATGATAGAAACATTTCTATTAGTGATAGAGTGATAGGAGATTTTTATCATGAAAGATAAATTTCTATCACAGATAGAAACGTATCATTAAATAGAAATCTACAAGTGATATGTTTTTATAAATGATAAAAATGTGATAGAAAGTTAGATTTCTATCATTGATAAAAAAATATTTAGTGATACGTTTCTATCAGTAATATAGATTCTATTAGTGATAAGAAGGATAATTTAGTAATTTAGACATTCTGAGTATAATATTTTGTCATTTTTACAATTCTTTTTGTGGGCTACCATTTTTGCTAATATTTCGGTCAGTTGTATTATATATGCAACCGACCCTACATTTTAATTTAAATGTTTTTCAATAATGCATTTTTTAAAAAACATTTGGTATAAAAAATGTTTAGAATTTAAACACTCATATGTTTGGTTATAAGTGTTTTTGTACACAAGTTATTGTATACTTGAAAACTTTTTCTAAAAAAAGTTGGTTTCAAGTGTTTCTAATGGTTTATTTTTCAATCTCATTTCCTAATAAGTCATTTTCAAGTGTTTCTAATGGTTTATTTTTCAATCTCATTTCCTAATAAGTCATTTTTAGTGGTTGACAAACACTAGAAATTTTTTCAAAATGATTTTTTTTCCAAAATTAAACACTTGAAAAGTTAAACCAAACACACCCTTACTATAACAGATTTTACATTATTGCTTTTAAAAAAACGATTTGTAGCTTACTTTTTTTAGAGGAAAATATCAATAGAATTTGATATTGATATTTGTAGCTTACTTTTATTCCATATATTACACTGTGTTTCATATTAATAGGTTTTAATTCATATGATTTTAATGTCTATGTTTATTAAATAAATTGTCAACATCAACATAGATAATTGGCATGTATTTTCCTTCCTTTGAGATCAAAGATTTAAGTCTCATATCTCATCTTTGTTGTATAATTAGATCAAATCTACCCTGTTTTCATAATTATATAGTTTGTTTTTTACCCTTTTTTTCCAATACATTCACCCAAAAAAAATCTCAATATATAATTATACAACTTTATATACTAATACTAAATCAAATAGACGTGAAACACAAATGTATATATTTGTAGTAACTTGTTTCTGAAATAAATCAACATTCAAAAGAACTATCTTAATTGAAAGAGTTATATATGAGAAAATAATGACCCATTACTAAAAGCAAATGAATGGCTAGAACTACAAAACTTTTCTTTTTTCACATATACAAAGTATTAAAAGGAATGAATGGCTAAATAGAAAATTTTTTCTTTTTTCACACATTACATTGTATTAAAAGGTTGAAAGTTTCTACCAAATACCAATAAGATGAGAAGAGACTAGAAGCTAAAATCAACAACCATGACTATGACTTTTCTCCAAATATAGATATAGATATGTACCTCTATAATATGGGTTGATTTGAACAAAGTCAAGGTCACAAACAATGGATTCAACAATGTTTCATTGCTTGATGGTTTTTATAGACTTCATCATTTTCATCCTTATTATATGTTATTTGGATGCAAACTATTTGTAACTTTTCAAATTAGAAATTAGTCTTTCAAGCAATGATTTAAATATCAATGTTGAGATTTCAATATCAGAGAACTCTTGATTGAAATATACATATATATAAAAATATTGTCGTCAATGGATAAAATTAAAAATACTTGTGAGAAATCAAAAAATTCATTAAAAAAGTATTTGATCAGACCTGTCCCAAATGAGATGGAATCCTATGATACTTTTTGAAATAAGGCCCTAAAAGATTTAATAACAAAGAAAAAATTGTCAAATATCAAAATTATCCTATTATATGAATGTTTCTTACAAAAAAAAAAAATAATAATAAATAAATAAAATACAAAATATACAAAACTAAGAAAATGCCACCAAGCAACTATATAACAATGATATTTTATTTAAAAAGTGTTATCCTTCGAACTTTTTTTGAAGCAAAATTGTCAATATCACAAATTACTAGTTGAGTCTAGTATAATTAAAGGAAATATGATGAAAATGAAGATGGAGGAAGATGATGATTTAACAAAAATTAGATGGATGGAGCAACAATATAACGAAATCCAAACCTCAAGGGTAAGAATGAGCTATGCTCTGGTTGACCTTAAGGGTAAGAATGTCAAGTTTGAAAACTCAGGGATCAAAATGAAATATAACTCAAACCCTAGGGACCAAAAATGTATTTTTCCAAAAAAAAAAAACTTGCAACATATATTTAAGTCTAAGGTTTAATCTGATGAAATTGAAACTTTAGGATAAAAACTTAACATTACATTTAAAGGTAAAAATTAATTTTTTAAAGTACAAATTCATTGAAATGTTTTTTTTTCCTAAGAAGCTAAAATAAAATAGGACAAAATACAAATTTGGTCCCAAAGTTTGAGATTGATGTCTATATGGTCCATGAAGTTTCAAAAGATACACTTAGTCTTCGAGGTTTGGAAAATAGTTTTAAATGAACCTTAGTTAATTTGACCTAATTGACTAGAGGAAAAATGACGTGGCTTGTCGAGATAAATTTTATTATTTTATATTAAACTCTCTAGATTACATAACATTTCCTTTTTTTTTTTCTTCACCATCCATCTTCCCCAAATGCAAGTTAGTAAACTCCTCATTTCTCCGTAACAATCTTTCTATCCTCCCCAAATCTCTCACTCCTCATACTTAACAATCTAATCTCCCCCAAAATCTCTCGGTAACAAATTGCCGGCCAACAATTTCATCCACTCCATTCTCTTCCTCTTCCATCTTTTTAGATTGGTATTGTACTTGCAATTATCTATGGTTGAGTCGAGAACAAACTTCATTTTGCCAAAAAATACAACAAAGAAAAATAATCAAAATCTAGCAAATTTAATTAATCTATTAAAGATTACTTTCTGGTTTAATAAAAACCATATCTTGGAGTTGGAATCCTATCCGTATCAATTGCTTTTCAAAAACCAAAAAACATGTTAGGAAAAATCAACAAAGAAAAAGCTAAGGGTTTGTTGTAGTTTTCAAACAAAACCATGGGAGAAGAATGCAATTCCCTACTCCTAAAATTCTCTCTTTAAAGTGTCTATATCATCTCTCTAAAGACTTTATCTCTCTACATTGCATTAATTCGAGATTACAATAAGTCCAACTTAACAAATTGTCTAAGATGAGAAGAAAAATAAAGAAGAAAAAAGTTAATGGATTACAAACGAACGAGATGAATAGGAGATGAGAAAATGAAGAGTAGGAGAAGGGAGGACGAAGAAGATAAAAAAAGAAAATCGTGTGATCTGAAAAACTAATATAAAATAACAAAATTTATTCATCCCATTTAAAATTTGCCACCTCAACATGTCATGTCATTTTTCCGTTAGTCAACTAACAGTCAAATTAACTTAGACACCATATAAAATTATTTTTCAAAACTCAAAGACTTGTTTCTTTTAAAACCTCGGAGACCAAATAGACATCAACCTCAAATCTGAGGACTAAAAATATATTTTGCCTCATAAAATAATTACCTATAATAACAAGTAAAATAAAATAAAAATAACTTTATGCGAATTAATTGGGTCATTCTCTAATTTAAAAAAAGAAAAAAAAGAAAAAAAGGGGTCATTCTCTCGTTCTTTCACCCTCACCACAAATAAAATTTAGAAGAAGAAAAATAATAATAATAATAATAAATAAAGGAAAAATGATGAACTTACTTCAACTGAGCCCTCTTCCTTCAGAATCCTACATTTCTTCCATCTGCAATTGAAGCTGAAGATTGAAGGCTGACGAAGATCACGACGAACCAGTGTAGAAGATGGGAACATTGGGAAAGGCAATCTACACCGTCGGATTCTGGATCCGGGAGACCGGCCAAGCCCTCGATCGCCTTGGTTGCCGTCTCCAAGGGAATTACTACTTTCAAGAACAACGTAACCTTCTTAATTTCCACATTCTACTTTATGATCTTCGAAGTTTCTTATTTTTAATTGCTATTGTTATTGTTGTTAATTTCTCACTGATTTTAATTTGGTGTAATCATTTGAGCTAATCGTTGTAATGGAGAGACATTCATTTTTCATAACTTTTGTTCGGCATTTCTCTGTTTCGCAATGTATATTTTGTGGTCTTTTCAAGGGAATCCGCTTTCAAATGCCGTTTAATGTATTGCCTTGATTTTAAGGAATTTACGTTCGAACGAGAATTTTTGTTGGTTGGACGAGATATGTAGAAGGAATGACTTAGATATTGTATTGTGATGTTTAGACTTGGAAATATGAACTGTTATAGTCTTATCATTGCATAAGAGGAATGTGCATTTGTGTTCATTTTTTTCTGGAGAAACTGCTCTTGCGGGTATTTTTATGACATGAGAGTGTTGGGTTTAATTAGTTCTCCATATTATTCAGTTTAGGCAGTTCATTAGCTAATCTTTCAGAAAATAGCACCATGAGTTTAGAGTGCTAATGTTGGACATTAATTGTAGAGAACTTTCACTTTAAGAAGCCGTAAGACTTCATCATCATCTATTGCGCCATAATGTGGGGATCGTAGTAGTTTGTTTGTGCACGATTTAGTTTTCGTGATGATGATTCTGGATGTCAAGATCTTGAGAGGAGGGGCTTTAACTTGAATCCATCTTTCATTGTGTGATAATGCATCCTTTTGGTCCCTCTTTTTTTCTTTAAAATTCGTACCTCCAATACCGGGAACTCCAATGTCAAAGAAATTAAATTATAAACTAAAGACTGTTGCAAAACACTTGCAAATGAAGGCTGTCGCAAAATGCTTCTTAGAAAGACATGATAAATGGAAATAGCAAAACAATGACGATGCATTATGTTATTCTACGACTTCCCACCACCTCTTGGAGGGACACCTTTTCCACCCCTATAACCACTTCTACCTCCCACAGTGGCCTCTACCGTCATTTTTAAATTCAAGTTTGGGGGTTTATTAATACACTGCAAAATTCTATACGCCTTCGAGATTCATCTGTTGAACCCTAGCTTTTGCTGTGCTAAGCATGAATTCATGCAACTATGGAAAGGCTTTTGGTTTGAATTCTTTATAAGTAAATTATTCATATGACGTTATCTAATTCTGATTCAGTATCTAGGCATAGGACGCTCATGAACGTATTTGACAAGGCTCCTGTGGTTGACAAAGATGCATTTGTGGCGCCCAGTGCATCTATCATTGGTGATGTGCAGGTGGGACGAGGGGCCTCCATTTGGTATGGTTGTGTTTTGAGAGGTAAGCTTAACATTTGCCTATTTGAATGTTGAAGATGTTCATGTTGTTTCATTTTCTGTCACTGGTACTGTTAGTTTTGATTCCCCCCCTCAAGCTAGTTTTTCTACTTTCCAGAGTTCTTGATTGTGGACTTTACACACCTTATACTAATAGTGTTTAAGAGTACCTCATCCATGACCTGAAATAGCAATGTTATGTATGTATATATATAGCTTTGGAAATTCATGTGATCGAATGATTTGCAAGCCTGTTGAAGCAATGGTCATTCAATGCGGGAGAAAATATGATAAAAGCATGTTTGGTACTATAATATTTGAAAAGGTAAAAATCAATTTATTCCCCTAAACTTTGAGGGTTGTATAACTTAAAACCCCAAACTTATAATTGTATCAATTAAAATCCTGAACTTTCGTAATTGAATCAATTTAGACCCTCTGTTAGTTTTTTGGTTGAAAACCATTACTGCATAATTTTCACATGTATATAAGACCTCTTTAAATGTAGTGAAACGTAATATTAGAGAGAAATGTTGGAATCAAATGGATCTAATGGTTTTTCATTAATATGAGTGATTTTTTATTTTCTCGTCTTCCTCTATTTTTCTCGACTTATTTAGGAAGAATTATGTCATAATTTTTTTTTGGCTAATTTGATAGGATTTTTGGGAGAAGAGAATAATTTTATTTGGTGAATTTTAAATAGAGCCAAGTGAAAATAATCATAGATCACTAACGGAGGTTCTAAATTGATTCACTCAATTAGTTTAGGGTTTAAATTGATACAATTATTAGGAGGGGTTTTAATTGATACAACCCCCAAAGTTTAGGGGCATAAATTTATTTTTTCCCTAAATTACTTTGAGGCAAGAATATGAGAAGAAAAAGGCCGAAGAAGAAATGTTTGGATAATGTGACGGCAGCAAGTCAGGCACTACCAAGTTAATTCTGTTGCCGCATTGATGATCCTTTAGGTTGTGTAGCATCACTGGGAAAATGCCATTGCAACAAGTGTAGTGAAAATTTTAGGTTTTAGGTTGTGAATTTGTGATTAAGCATGAGGTCATGCAACTATTCAAACTCGTTTTGCTGCTATCTTGTTAGTATTTGCAAATGTTTGTGTTCCTAGGACTTATCTCTAACGGGAATTGTACTTTAATAGCTTTAAATTTTTGGGGAACATAACGGTTGTCTTTGAGTGAGCAAAATGACCACTTTGTTGTTTGGCAGATAAGTATTTTAATTTAAGTAGTAAATAACTGTACTCTTCTTTTTGCCTAAATTTGTTTGAGTGAGAACCGTTAGTTTACCTTGCAACAACCATTTAGCAGTCATTTGTTAAACCAGTTTGCTTTTCTTCCTTCTCTATCTTCTTCTCTCATACCCTATGTTTATATTTGTCTAACTGCAAAATATTATGAAGGTGATGTTAACAGCATCAGTGTTGGCTCTGGAACCAATATACAAGACAACTCTTTAGTTCACGTAGCAAAATCCAATTTGAGTGGAAAGGTTTTACCAACTATCATTGGAGATAATGTTACTGTTGGTGAGTGATATAATCTTGTTTCAAATGATGTTAGTATCCGTCACTTTAGAGGTGTATGTGTTATGGTTTTAAATTTGAACTAGACAGGTCACAGTGCTGTGTTACATGGATGTACTATTGAGGACGAGGCATTTGTGGGGATGGGAGCAACATTGCTTGATGGAGTCTACGTAGAAAAACATGCGATGGTTGCTGCTGGAGCACTTGTGAAGCAGAATACAAGGATCCCATGTGGAGAGGTCTCTCTATACTACCATTTTACTTTGATATCTAGTGTATTTATCTGGTCTTCTCTTTTAACAAGAAATGAAACGTGTATTTATCTGATCTTGAATCTTGAAAATTGCTCTTATTTGTTTATCTAGATTTAGAGAATGGTTTGACAGGCCCTGAGTTATTAATTAGAAAGAGGATTAAAGGGGTTGGGCCAAGTGTGTGAGATGATCTGTTTTGAGGTGTGGACCCCTGTAGTTGCTACTTACTAGTTAGTTATGATGTGGGTAAGATGTGTGTAAAAGAATATAGACTTAGTGTAGAGTGATGAGGGGGGCCTTTTTGGCTTTTTGGCTTTTTGCTTAAGTTTTGGTAAGGTGGAGAGTATGGGAACTCTCAAATTTCCCTTGGATGTGTACCCTCTCTATTATGAATAATATAGTTGGGTTATATCATGATTGAAATAAATTATTAACTGTTAATAATGCAACCACAGGTATGGGGAGGCAATCCAGCAAAATTCCTGAGGAAGCTTACAGAAGAAGAGATGGCCTTCATCTCCCAGTCAGCCATTAATTATACCAACTTATCACAGGTTCATGCAGCTGAAAACGTAAAGAGCTTTGATGAAATTGAATTCGAAAAGGTTCTTCGCAAGAAGTTTGCTCGTCGTGATGAAGAGTATGATTCAATGCTGGGCGTTGTTCGTGAAACCCCCCCAGAGCTTGTCCTTCCAGATAACATTCTGGCCGACAAAGTACCACGAGCTTCTTAAGACAATTTTTTCTAATAGGTGACCAACCACATAATATTCTTGCCCTTTGAAATGTTTGTGCTGATATCCATAAAAGACGCACCCTTCCATCTCAAATAATATATGGAGGTTGGATGAAAGAGTGAACGCCATTGGTCACAGACAATGTCCTATGGCTACAGCTCTCTCTAATCATCATCCTCTCTAAAACCCCATTTTTCTTCATCTTGAGAAAACAGGCACAATCAGACATCATAACTTCGGATGCTTCAATAATCTTGAAGCCATCCTTGGATTTCTTTCCAGGTTTTGAACATTTCTTCCGCCGTTCCTTTTCAGAAATAAAGAACTATGGAAACAGGTGTATTTAAGGATTAAATCTATTTCACTTCAACAGGCTTCCTGATTCTTTTTCATAATTCAAATACTCCATCCATCTAATGCATATCTTAAAATCACCATGTTCTTTTAGTCACTGGAGCAATTCTTTGATTAGCAAAAGGAAACTCTGCAAGATTTTAAGAGAGACCCTCTGACTCTGAATGTTGTTTGGGATTGATACCATTCACAAAAAAAAATTGGTGCATCAGTTTCCATTAGAGAAGCTTTAGATGAACCAATCCTGTCCACAGTGTTTCATGATTGTGTGATTTGATTACATTAGCCAACTGTAAAGGTCTGAGATTTAGCAAATGAATGGCTAATTGCAATGCAGAAGGATGGAAGGGGGGGATGTTCTTAGCCGATGTTATTGCTTTGGTTTATTGTTGAGAAGGGGATGAATGGGCCAATCTGTTTGTCGGCCTTCTTTGGAGAATAATCGTACATTAATTTTAGGGATAAGTACACAAATAGCCCAAATTGGACCCCCTATTTTCAAATTTGTCCAACTATACTATTTTTTTCAAGAATAGACTTTGGGCCTCCATTTTTTACATGAAAGTCATGGTCATTTTACCATAGAGTCCTTTGCTTCATCTCTCCTCAATAATGGCTAAATATTTTCTCTCTTCCATCATTAATGGTCATTTCCTATCTCTCTCATCATTAATAGTCATTTTCTCTCTCTCCCATCATTAATAGTCAAACATTTCTCTCCCATCAATAATGACGGAATATTTTCTCTCTCTCCCATCAATATTTTCTTTTTTTCGTTTTTGGGAAATTGGGTAAACTTTTTTTCCCTAATTTTTTATCCCGTTTTGCATCCATTATTTTTCTTTTTTTTAGGGAAATTGTATAATCTTTGTTTCCAGGAATATATGTCTTAGTGTTCTGTATGCATAATATATCCCGGTGTATATGAATTATATATGGTAGGTTATGGCTAGAGTAAAAAAATTCCAAACATTTGATATCTGATAAATACGGATGTATAGTTTTATTATGCTGATTATATATTGTATGGTGATATATATATATATGATTGCTGAGATTATTTCTATGAATATATGTCTTACGGTTCTGTATGCATATTATATCCTGGTGTATATGAACTATATATATTAGGTTATGGCTAGAGTAAAAAAAATTGCAAACATTTGATATCTGATAAATACGAATGTATAATTTTATTATACTGATTATATATTGTATGTTAATATATATATATATATTTTTGGGACCCAAATTGTCCATACTTGTTTAAACGATAATATGAAGGCTAATTTGGTCTTCAACTTGTATATATGTACAGGTGTTTCGTTTAATAAGAAAATGTTCTGGTGCTTTAACTTGTCGAGCATATATGTTCTTGTGTATATAATATATGCTACTGTACATATAACAGAGATCGTGTACATATAACAGATACCTATTTTGAATATGTAGTTGAATATATGAGTACTGATAATGAATATATAATTTATATTTATATATATTGTTAACAATGATGAATAGTATAAGGTATACCTATGTAATGAAAGTATATGTATTATAGTATATATTGAATTTCAACCACAATGCATGAGGGAATAAAAATCAACTTTTATAACGATAAATCGTACCAATGAAAAACAATGTTCAAACATAAAGGATAATTGTTTTCAACAAATTGAAACATAAAAGATAACAACCCAAAGGAATGAGAAATTCAAACGTTCTTAAGAAATTGAAATACAAAACAACTACTGTGTTAGTGCAAATCTACAAGCCTTCTTATCGTGCCAAATCCTGCCACAACGACCACATTTAACCCGTCTTTTGAACTTCATCTGTGAGGGGATTCTGATCTTATTCTGACATATGATATAAATATTGTTATGCTTTGGAATATATAATATTTATAATATGATATATACAACCAAATATAGAAGATATTACATGTTCTATAAACCCGAACACAATATAATCAGAATAACAATAAAATATATGAACAAAACCTATTATATACAAACCCAACATATATACAAACCCGACATATAATCACGATATACATAATATGAAGATATATGGAAAAAAAAACCCTGCATATAATCACGATATACCTAATATCTGACATATGAAATAAATATGTATCAAACACACATGTTATATATGAAACAAAATTGACTGAAAATGAAACTGATATTGACTGACATGAGACATCCCTTGGAATATATTAAATATTAAAATTGAAAATGAAGCCATAAAAAACATGATTATAATGTGTATGAAATATATACGAAACTTACCTTGACTAAAACGATATATCCCTTTTAATATATAAAATATAAAAACTTAAAACGTAGCCATATGAAAACGTGTTTATAATGTGTACTGTATACGAAACTTACATTGGCTAAAACTATATATCCCTCCGAATATATAAAATATAAAAACTAAAAACGTATCCATGTTCAAATGACTGGAAAGCGGACCGTACAGACTGAACACAGATTGCCGGAAACCTACCGAAAAAACCTAAAAACAAAAGAGAAACACACTGGAAAAAATACCACGAACAAACAAGATTCTGTGAACTGTTGTATGAAGTCTGAAACCGCAGAAACAGAGGGGAAAAACTTCAAAACCGCCGACAATGGACAACCGAAAGTGAGAGAAAATTCTGCTGTAACAAAAAAAAAGAAGAGAAATAGGAAGAGGCTGAAAATAAAACCAAAACGAAGTACGGAGGGAGAATGAAGGAGAGATAAAAAACGATTATGGGAATATCCCTAAAATTAGGGGATTACTCGAAAATTTACCTTCCTAAAATGGAGCATAAACGGTTGGCTATTATGGAATATATTATTATACTTTTTAATATTATTTGAAAATAAATGATAAGACCAAGGGTATAAATGTAAGAAGATCTATCCGAAAATCTAATCTTGTAAATAAGTCAAATGTTGGACATATGTGAAAATATGGCTCCAAAACGGTTTATCAACCAAAATTTCTCTTAATTTTATTTATTTATTTTAATTAGAGCCTTGATCCACTGAAAGAAATGTCAATTATTAAAGCCACTTGCTTTTCCTATTAAGATCCCCACTTCCTTTCCTCAGTGCCAAAGTTGATTAAAGTACATTATGATTTGACATGGATTCAAGAGGCTCCAATTTGATACCCAAAAAGACTTGAAACTATTCATTCTGCATCACAAAGTGGCTGGAAAAAATGTGAGCCGTACATATCCTTTTTAAGTCCTTAGTTTTTATTTTCTCTTTTCTTTCGCACCAAAGTCCGAAAAAAAGAAAGAAAACAAAGAAACTTTCCTTACCCACCTCCCGAAAAATAAAAAGGTTTAAGCTCTATTTCGGTCGATGAACGAACGTAGGATCTTGAAAGGAAGAAGTTAATGAAAAGAGGTAAAATGAAAGAGGGTTAGAGTGAAAAGAGTCATTGAAAGTGGGATTGATTTTAAGAGAAAAAGAGAAGACGTCATGAAGAAAAAGTTGTGGAGTTTGTAATTTGGGACCAACCTTGAAGAGAAAGACAAAAGAGAGACAAGAAACACAAGTGACCAAATGGGCATTGTATTGGGAGAAGCAAAAAGCCAACATTGGCCAATGGTCATTGCAAATTGCATTATAAATAGAGATTATTTGTAAGTTTTTGATCATGTGAAGGATTATGACTTTTGTGGGGTATTATAAATAATAGAGGAAAATTTGAGGAAGGAAAGTCTTCCTATATACGACAAAGACAATTTATTAGGTGAACGAATATGACTTTTATGGGGAATTACAAATAATAGAGGAAATTTGAGTAAGCAAAGTCTTCCTATACACAACAAAGACAATTTAATTTATTAGGTGAATGAATATGAATTTTATGGGGAATTACAAATAATAGAGGAATTTTGAGTAATTATTTAGAAACAAATTCATAAAGAATTGGTTTGAATTGCAAGTATTTACTTTCTTTAAAGAGATTCAATCTTTCTATCACGTGTATTTCTATATCAACCCTTGTTGTAGCAGGTTTTCTCTAGCATGTTTCTTCTAAAATACAATAACAGAATTGAAACATTGAACCACTCTTCATTCATTCAGAGATTGAGCTTCCTCTTTTGATCAATTGCTCTTAAAAGAGCAACAAAGAGAGATATAAGAAAGTAGAGAAGATAGATATTATTGTATGTTGAGACAATTGTGAGAGCAAGGTATTCATAGGAGCTTTTAGATGAAAAAAAATCAAACACATAAACAAGTAAATGAAAAATTAATCCATTCTCTTTTTTTAATAAAATTTCTCAAAACTTAATCTTTGAAATTTAAAAATAAAAAATAAAAAAAAGGAAAAAAAATACACTTTTGGTCCCTGAGGTTTGGGTTAAGTTACATTTTGGTCATTGAGTTTTCAAACTCAATAATTTTACCCTTAAGGTTTGGATTTCGTTACACTTTTGGTCCCTCTGTCAAATTTTTTATTAAACCCTCACGGCATGCTGACGTGGCACATATTTTTTATTAAAAAAAATTATTTTATGATTTTTTAAAATAAAAATATATTAAAATAATTATAAAAAATATAATCTTTTTTATTATTATTTCTTTTCTTCCTCTTCCCCATTATCCTTTCTTCCTCTCCTGATCTTCTTTCTTCAACTCAACCCTACTGTCACCGGCGGCGGCGGTGATTTTTTTTTTTCTTTCTTTCCTCCAGCTTTTTTTTTTTTTCTTTTTTAGAGGAGGAAGGAGGCTTCTCCCTCCCTCTCTTGATCAAAAGACATGTCAATTATTACTAAACTATGTTTACTTTATATTGACTTACGCAATGAAGATTGAACTAGCAAGTTGGTACCAACCAAACACATTATTTCACCAAATGGATCTGATTACTCAAAGCCACAAACAACATCATAAAAATAAAAAATGGGAATTCCATTATGGTATAAGAAATCGTATTTAATAATAAAATATGTTGTCGTTTTGTTTCCCACTTTCTTATAATAATAACAAAATTACATTGCTTTGCTTCCTTGTGGCTGGTTTACGTCAAAGGGACAGACGGACACAAAAAATTTCAAACTTTTATTCATTTAGTTTGCCAACCATCATCGATGTTCCAAGGAATTTCCTTCATAAATTTCTCACTTTTTTGTGTCTAGCTTTTTGCTTCGTGTTTTGTTTACTGCCTTTCGTTTATCAATTTTTAAAATATATTTTTTTTAGTACTTCAAATGGGTTTTTTATTGTCATTTTGTCGTCAATGATTAACGTTAATGATGTGGCTTCGATTCATATTAGTGTGGACATGTATTAAAGCTATATACAAACCAGCGTTGAGAGACGAAAGTTGATCATAAAAAGACAATTATAACTAAAATCTTTGATAATTTAGGTCCCGTTTGATAATCATTTGGTTTTTGAAAATTATGCCTGTAATCCTAAATTTCCTATCATGGCTTTCATCCTAGTTAAGGTTGTATTTGAATTCCTAGCCAAAATTTAAAAACAAAAACAAGTTTTTGAAAACTATTTTTTTTTTGTTTTAAAAAATTGACTTGGATTTTGGAAACAAGGTAGAAGATTGATACTAAAATCAATAAATTAAACTTATAGATGAAAGTATGTGTGTATATGCTTAATTTTCAAAAACTAAAAACCAAATGGTTATCACAAGAGACCTTAATTATAATTATTATGGAGTTTGAATTGTCTTTAGATTTTAAAATAAAATTGTATTTCAAGTTTTTAGATAATAATAGTTTTTTTTTTCTTTGAACTATTTTAGGTAATTTATATATGCATATACATATTGTTTGAGGAGATAAACTTTTGATTTTTATTTATTTATTATTATTTTTTTTTTACAATCTTTGATTTCCCTTCTTATCCCTTTTGAATTGGGTATTATATTTATATATATATTTTTTTAACAATGACTTGTGAATATTTATTAACAATTAATTTTGAATTGTAATTAAAAATATTATGTAAATTCTAATTAATTAAGTAAAATCTTCAAAAAAAAATTTAGAAGTGGGAGAGTCTTTAAGAATATTTTATTTAAAATAATATATCTTTTCATATTATTTTTTAATAATTAATTTTGAATTATAATTAATCATTTAGATTATTATTAAAGTCTAATTTTCAAAATATTTTAGAGAAGTGCAAGGGTCTTCATAGATCTCCTATTTAAATTAATATTTTTTCAGTATGTTTATCAATAATTTATTTTAAATTATAGTTAAAATATAATTTAGATTGTAATTAATTAATTAATTTCAATTTTCTGAAATATAATATAAATCATCAACGTTTTCATATTGTTGTGCTAAAAAACTCTACGAGATGCAAACATATAGAAGTTTGGTGACAATCTAACATTAGGTATGGAATATATTTTTTTTTTTTGCCAACAAGAGCATAGCTCAACTGGCATAAAGATATATGGATAACCACGAGGTCTGTGGTTCGAATCCCCCCACCTCCATATTGTCAAAAAAAAAGAGAGATTTTTTTTTTTTTGAGTACATCAACATTTGGGGGTGGAAAATTCGAATTTCTAACATTTTGGTCAAAAGTACATGTCAATTATCGCTGAACTATGCTTGCTTTGGCGGCAAGAGAGGGATTTTTTATGTCGTGAATTTGGTAAAGATGACGATAATGTGACACATTATACTGAAGCCAATTTTTTTTTTTTTAAAAAAAATAATATGACATTAGTCGTCAAATGTCGGTGGACCAAGGTGCTTGGAAAAATTGTGGTAGTGTGTTTTATATGTGACATTAGATTAGACATATCGTCGCTATTACATGAACTTCTAGACATTATTTTCTTGGGTTCATATCTTGCTATTTATAGTCACTTTCACTTATTTTTAAGAATTTTACTTTTTTATTATTTTTTTAATTCATTTTTAATTATTATTATTATTTTTTTAAAGCTGACTTGAAATTAAATTTTCGTTGATAATGAAACTATAATGCAGCAGTTAAATATATATGCTTGTGTGGTTTAGCTGTCAAATATCTTTTAAACATTTTACAGTATTAATTATATATGTTGATGTGTTTTTAAAATTTTTATTATATATATTTTCTCGTTTATGTGGTACAAAAAATAATAAATTAACATTTTCAATAAATAAATAATAATAATAAATTAACAATTTTTTTTTCAAACACAAAATAAAATAAAACGAACTAAAACAACTAAAAAAGTTTCCCTCTCTCATTCTACAACTATTTATCTCTTCCAATAACCCTCGATTTTTTTTCTTTAATAGAATTTTGTTAATGCCTCTTCCTCTAGAAAATTGAATTAATTTTTTTTAGGAATTTTGAGAATGTTCTAGATCTAGGTTTTTTATATTTTAAAAATCCAAGAAAGGATAAACAACCACAATTGAGTTGGAATACAACTTATCTTGGGAAAATCATTTAGTATCAAAGCGTAAACTCATTTTTATGAATGATAGTCGACTGTAAAAGTGGGAGTAACATCAGTGCACAATAGCAGAATAATGTTGAAGTTGAAGCTCTGTGGTCCATACTCTAAAAAAACCTTGAAGAGAGAATCAAGAAAATCAATTAAACATTTAACTAAAAAATAAAAACAACGCTTTCTAGGTCATATAAAAGAAGATCGATGGATGCCGTTCAAACTAAATTTCATCCACCCAAAACCTATGATAATAAATTCCACTTTCAAACAAGCCAAAGAAAACCCCAAAACAAACAACAAAATTTCAAAATTTCAAAAGTTGGATGGAACTAATAATGATGGAGACCCAATATGGAGGAGATAGAGATAGAGGATAATTGGGTAGTTGAAGGTGTATATGGCAATGAAGGGGAAATCTAAGTTTGCATCCTAAAAAAAGGGCTTGGTTTTGGTCACGGAAGCAACCAATCAATGCGTCATTAATTATTGATAGTGGGATTAGTGAAAATCTGGTTGCCACATCTTTAGTAAATACTCAAATTGAAAACGAAACCACATCTCACTATTTACAAAATTGATTCAGTCTTACCAAGCGTGGAAATTAAGATGTAAAGTAAGTTTCTCATTGAGTGGTAAAAGCTATTTAGATAAACTTTCTCTGCTTGGTCCAAGGAGTTGAAATTATGAAATTTAGAGTTGTTTTGTCTTGAAAGTTAGAGTAAGAGTTAACAAGTTTGTGGGATCCACAATATAGTGTTTGAATAAGAGTTAATAAGTTTGTGGATCCCATGATTGAGTATTAATTATGTCTCTATCTCTTTTGGGATGACCTTGAAAACATGATTAATGCGAGAAGAAAAGTAGAGATTTGTTTATGTCTAAAGATACATGATAAATTAGTTCGAAAAATTACTAACATGAAAGGTAAAATTAATGTCATCTTCACCCAACCCTACATCTACATTATTTTATACTTCTTTTACTTTTACTTTTTTTTTTTTTTTTTTTTTTTTTTTTTTTTTTTTTTACTTGTACCTACTTATTTGGTAGAAAGGGCATCCCACACCACATGTTTGTGATGTCAATTGCTGTTGATGACTTGGATTAAATATGGGAGCAATGAAGTGGAGACAGAATTTCAAAAAGGAAAGAAGAAGAAAGGGTGATGACAGAGAGACAGAGGATTTTCTTTTGTTTTTTTTAAGCCTGTTTACTTTTACTAGGTTGGTGAAAAAGAGGATGAAAGTTGAAAGAGAGGACAAAAAAGAGCCTATATTTTGGGTAAAATAAGAAATCGGGGTGTTATAGGTGATTTTGGACCACTTCAGTGTACAAGGAGCTGACGAGGACAATCGGGCGAAAATAAGATTGGGAGATGGACCCCAGAGGCAAAAACGACAAGGGGAACGAGCCAAGACCGAAGGGATCGGGCTTTTGGCTCGACCCCCTGCTCGGCCCGCTTGCACGGGCTGAGTCCCTCCGACTCAGTTCAGTCCCTTGCAGCCTCTGGCCGCCCCGGTTCCACCTGGTCCGTCCCGAAACGCCTCCGAATTCCTAAAAACCCTAGGAGCATGAGCATGTCTATTTATACCCCTCTTCGCCACTGAAGAAGGGGATCCGAACTCTCTACTCTCTTCTCTTACTCTCTAGCCCTCCTACTTCCGTTTTCTGACTTAAGCGTCGGAGTCGGTGTGGCTAGCACCACACTGGTGTGCAGGTTTTCCGTCTTGGAGGCCCCGTCTTCCCCCCCTCATCTACAAATTTACCGTTGGTGGCACATGAAGGTCAGGTGAGTTTCCTCTGACCAAATTTGACCATCAACATGGGAAATTTTAAATTTTTTTACTATATGGGTTAATTTTTATCCTCTTGATTTTTTTCTTGAAGAATTGATAAAAGATAAAACAACAACACCTCACTAGCGTTTTTTTTTTTTTTAAAGACCACCCTACTTGCGTTTAATGATTTACTTCAAATTTGATATCAAATCGATATAACTTCAAAGAAAGACAATACATAACAAGACTTTGTTTGAAATTAGTGAGTTTTTAAATATCTATTCAATGATGAATCTTACGCATTTATTTATTACGATTTGATTTTGGTTGAAAATAATAGACATTGCTGCGTTGGAAGATTTTCACATTACTTGTTATTGAAATTCATAGGTGAATGCAATTGAAACTAACATAAATAGTCTAAAATCCAATTCAGTGAAATAGAAGTTTTCCATAAAAATGGATTTATTTTACAAACTCATCGTTTCCTTAACTCGTGCATTTCACTTTCATTAATCTAATTAGGATTATCTTTGGCCGTTGGTTAATTAAATGGAATTATCTTTTAAAAAGTCAATTTTTAATGTTTTTAAAATAACTATTAATTTACAAACTACAATATTAACCAAATAAAAATATTTTAAAAATCTCTCTCTCTCTCTCTCTTTTTTTTTTTTTTTTTTCCTCCACTAGACTCTTGTCGGTTGATGCTCGAGGTAATATGAATTATAATGGGGAGGCCATTATATTAGATTTTGTTCAATGTCTAATCTTGTTCCTTATTGGTAGTTCCTTTTTTTTTCCCTAATGAATCTTAAAAAAACTAGGGAATATTTTGAGTGGGAGGAACAAATTTAGATTCTCTAGAAGTTATAATAGAACAATTAAAAAGGTCAAAAACGTTTGTTTTTGGGAAAAATACACTTTTGGTCCCTGAGGTTTGGGTTAAGTTACACTTTGGTCCCCGAGTTTTCAAACTCAACAAAAATACCCCTGAGGTTTGAGGAGCAATTTAGTCCCTGCCGTCCAATTTGTCGTTAAATACTAACGGAATGCTGACGTGGCACTATTATTTTAATTAAAAAATTAATTTTTAATATTTTTAAATAAAAATATATTAAAATAATAAAAGTATTGTTATTTTATTAATTTTTAATTCTTTTTCCTCCTTTCTTCTCCTTCTTCTTTCTCTTCTCCCCTTTCTTTTCCTTCTTCTTTCTCTTCTCCCCTTTCTTCTTCAACTTCTTCTTCTCCAACTCCGGTGGTCAGCGACCACTGCCGTTCGCCGGCCGGCCGGCCGGCGACGAGTTTTTTTTTTTTTTTTTTTTTTTTTTAACTTCTTTCTCTCTTTTCTTCTCCACCACTTCCTTCTTTCTCTCTGCCGCTCCCCTCCCTCTCCGTCGTCGTCCTGGCTGGGAGCTCCGGTCGAGATAATGAACCCCAATCCCTCCACATTTCTCTCGTTCCTTTCACTTCTCTTTTCTTTCTTCGCTTTTGCCGCCTCTGAATTTGCCTTTCAAATTCCGCCATCTGCGCTTGTCCCACTGGAAGACTTGTTGTTGCCGTCCGATGCTGTCTCTATTCTTTCGTTCAAGCCTCGTCAAAAACCTACAACCCCAATACCAGAGCACCGTCAAAAAATTTTATTGTTGAATACAAATTTTGTTTTTGATACAGAGAACAATTTTCTAATCAATGTAATTTCTTTGCTATGTTAGAATAGCAATAAGATGTAGAAGTTGAGTCTTAAATTATGATTACGAGAACAATTTTGGTAAGGAAGCAGTAGGCGAAATAAATATTAATAAAAGAATGGTATCGTCTCAGCAACTAACTCCAATGCCTTCTTGAAATCAATTATTTCAATATTAGAACAATAGAGAAGGATAATAAAGCTAGAACAGAAAAAAAGGCTTCGAATTTGTCTTTCATTCCGAGAGATAAAAAACAGTACTCCCATGTCTTATCCGTTCTGTTTCTTGTCATTTTAGAAGCATTTCTTGTGCACAATTGATGGCCCAGATTCATCATACTCTGCCTTTGTAATCCACATATGCACAGCAAAACAATAATACACAACGATAAGTAAAGCATAAGGAAAATCAAAACTGAATGCATTTTGTAAGAGATCTCTAAATATATATATCAACCTGCTGGAAGGTACTCAGAGAAGCCAAGATTGAACCTCCAATCCAGACACTTTATTTTCTACAACCCCAATACCAGAGCACCGTAAAAAACCATAAGCGCGAATTATACCTGGCGTGGACTGGTAAATGAATAAAGAGCGAAGCAAGATTAGAGAACCTGGGAGGTAGTGGACGAAGGATACGACAACAGAACTGCAGACAACGACGTCAACCCAGAACCACCATCCGACACTGAACACGGCTCTGGCGACACCTGGGCCGAAAATTGACCACAGCTCCACCAAATCCATGGGCGTCGGACGGCAACAACAAGTCTTCCAGTGGGAAAAGCGCAGACGGCGGAATTTGAAAGGCAAATCCAGAGGCGGCAAAAGCGAAGAAAGAAAAGAGAAGTGAAAGGAACGGGAGAAATGTGGAGGGATTGGGGTTCATTATCTCGACCGGAGCTCCCAGCCAAGACGGCGGTGGAGAGGGAGGGGAGCGGCGGAGAGAAAGAAGGAAGTGGTGGAGAAGAAAAGAGAGAAAGAAGTTAAAAAAAAAAAAAAAAAAAAAAAAAAAAAAAAAAAAAAAAAACTCGTCGCCGGTCGGCCGGCCGGCGAACGGCAGTGGCCGCCGACCACCGGAGTTGGAGAAGAAGAAGTCGAAGAAGAAAGGGGAGAAGAGAAAGAAGAAGGAGAAGAAAGGAGGGAAAAAGAATTAAAAATTAATAAAATAATAATACTTTTATTATTTTAATATATTTTTATTTAAAAATATTAAAAATTAATTTTTTAATTAAAATAATAGTGTCACGTCAGCATTCCGTTAGTATTTAACGGTAAATTGGACGGCAGGGACTAAATTGCTACTTATCTCAAACTTCAGGGGTATTTTTGTTGAGTTTGAAAACTTCAGGGGTAAATTGGACGGCAGGGACCCTAAACTTAACCCAAACCTCAGGGACCAAAAGTATATTTTTCCCTTTGTTTTTTCAAAAAAAAAAAAAAAAAAAAAATCACCATAATTCATACCGACACAATTATCTCCCCTTCATTTAAATGTGGAAAAAGAGAGAGGTTTAAACTTTAAACCAATGAGTTCTTGACACCTATAACATTAAAATGATTAACTCCATTTCTTTACAATCATTATTATTGTTTAGTTTAACTAGTCAAGAAACACGTGCAATGCACGTGAAATCTTGTGGTTTTCATTAAAATTTTGAAAAAAAAAAATGTAGTAATCTTTTACCATGTAATGAATAAATTTTATATAGTTTTGTTTTAATTACCATAAATTTTTAAAAAATATATAATGTAAAATTTTTTATTTTAATGTATTCATATTATCGTATTATTCTTCCTAAAAAAATCTTCTATAGCAAAAAGTTAGGCTAGTAATTAAGTTATCAAATACATATGTTAATATTTTGGTATTGTAATATAGATAATGCAACAATTTCTATTTTATTTTTTTTTTTCACGTGTCTACCGTTAGGTCACTCTCATATATGAAAGGATGCACTACTACATCATGTAACCACTTATTAAATTCTCCCAATGGAAACCTCAACTCGAACAGTTACAACTATACAAATGAACAGTTGCAACTATACAAACGAAAGAAATTAAAAATCGAAAATGGACAAAGGAGTGTTTGGAAAATAGGAATTCAAATATACTCTTCCATAGCCCCATTTTTAAGGAGTGTTTGGAAAATATGTTCAAAGAAAAAGAACATATATGTGAGCTCTTGTAGTTTTAATTTAATGTAATTATAAAAAGTGTTTAGTTTTTATTTAAGTTCATTTCTGTCATAAATAAACATTATTTGAACTTTGTTTTAGGGTCCGTTTGGAATACATTTTAGTTTAATCTTTTTCAAAAATGCATTTTATTTTAAACATTTTGTATAGAAAGTGTTTAGAATTGAAACACTCATATGTTTGGTGACATTTTTTTCATAAGTGTTTTTATACTCATGTTATTATTATATACCAAAAACTCTTTTTAAAAAATTTGCTTTCAAGCGTTTGTTTCAAAATGGTTTATTTTTCAATCTCATTTTTTAATGTTATTTTTAGTTGTTGTCAAACACTATAATTTTTTTCAAAATTAAATACTTGAAAAGTTAAACCAAACATACTCTTAATCCTCATAAAATGTAGGTTGAATTACAAGTTTGGCCATTGAACTTTCAGAATTGTGTCAATTTGATCCCTGAATTTAAAATGTCTAATAGGAAAGTAATCTTTTGTCTTTTAGTTCAGTAATTTAAAACTTTTCTTACATTATTGTGAAGTTTTTTATTTAAATTTTTGAGTAAAATCTCAAGATTACAATTAATTTATGTATAAAATTTTTAAAAATTAATTGTAAATTGAAATTAGTTATTAATAACTATATTTTCATTTATTTAGGAGGTAAATTTTAAGATTTTCGTTTCAAACATTTGGTTTTATTTTTTTTTTACCTTAATTGATTTTTTTGTGTCCGTTCAAAAATCAATTAAATAAGTATATAAACATCCTCCACTCATAGCCATTTTATTTTAAAAAAATATAATTTGAAATATCATTAATTAGGGTAAAAGGGCAAAGTAGTCATTGTTAAAAATGTTAGGGGCAATAAGGGAATGTAAAAATTCTCCCCTCTAAGCCCCTTTTATATATAGTAGAGATTACTATTCAACCACTTCTGTTTTGTTCTTTTTCCATTTTTTTTTTCTTTCTTTAGATTCTTGTTATGTAAATAAAAATTAAGTTTGATTATTGCCTAAGTATATCACCAAAAGGCAGGTGGATATTCAACACTTGGAGTCATTTTGGTTGGATGATATTCCAAAAATCAATTGTAGAGAAGAAAAAAAAAATTCCTAAGTTGTTTGTGATTTTTTTTTTAGACAATATACACAGAAGATTTAAACCTCTAACCTAACGTACATGTTCTGTGTCAATTTATTATTGGACTAAGCTCATGTTTTCGTCTCGAGAGATTAGTGAAAACCCTTGAATGTGATGGTTTTTTGAAACACGTTTGAGATGATGAACGGGAGGAGCAACCTCGTTATAGCTATTTGTGATAGAATTACTAGTCTAAAATAATAAAGTGAAAAGTAGCTTGAATCGAAGGAACTTTTACCTTTCCTTTTTAATAATTATTTAATAATACATTTTAATTTAATTATTATTTTTCAATATAAATTTCAATTTATTTTAGGCTAAATTATAAGAAATACTCCTAAACTTTAGGGTTTGTTTCAAAAATACCCCTGAACTTTAAAAAGTTTCAAAAATACCCTTGAACTTTAAAAAACGTTTCAAAAATTCCCTTGCCGTTAATTTTGGATGGAAACCGTTAAAGTTTTAGTTTAAAAAATACCCTTGAACTTTCAAAAAAATTTCAAAAATACCCTTATTGAAATTTTTTTCTTCTTTTTTCCTCTTCTCCCCGTAAATTCTTTCTCCATGAAAATTAGTGCAAAACTTTGCTTATAAAGGTTGTGTACAACACAATACCAGATAAAAACAGACTTTGAAATCGAGTTTTCTCTTTTAAAAAGCGTAAAGAAGATAAGTGTGATATATATATATATTATTTCCTTTTTGTTTCCTAAAAAAAATTATTTCCTTTTTCCTCTCTTTGTTTGTGTATGTTACTGATAAGAAGAAATTTATAAGATTGTGGATTTGGTCCAATTTATAAGATTAATTAATCAAAAGTTTTATATATGATTTTGTTATTATTGATATTTAAAAATGGTTAGAACTCGTATACAACAATAGTTTCATTTATTTTTCATAATATGAATATAAAGAAAGTTAATGGGTAATAGTTGGTGAGAAAATAATATTGAAAAGTTCACACAGGTAGAATTTCAAGAACAAAACAAAAGTCATCTTGAAGTTTCGATACGAAAATCTTTCATTCTCCCACTATAAAAAAAGATTAATTTACAGTGGGGGAAGAAAAAAAAAAGAAACATTTTTCAATAAGAGTATTTTTTAAACTAAAACTTTAACGGTTTCCATCCAAAATTAACGGCAAGGGCATTTTTGAAACATTTTTCAAAGTTCAAGGGTATTTTTTAAACTTTTTAAAGTTCAAGTGCATTTTTGAAACAAACCCCAAAGTTAATGTTATAATTTAGCCTTTATTTTATTTAAAATATCAATCTATATTAATTAATTTCTTGATTACATAGAAATAAAAACTAGGATCTATCTTTGTATTGTTAATGTTATAGAAATGTCCAATAATTTTAGGCGACTAATTTACAATTACAATTAAATTGTATTTGGCTCTATATTGATTATAAATCTTGGAAATCAATTTAGAGATAGAAGCTGCAATTAGTAGTTGGTTTAAAATTATAATTAAATTGTATCTAGATTATGAACATTTATTACTTATAATTTTCTAAAATCTACTCGAATTTTGTTTTGTTTTTTTTTTTTTTTTTTTCAGTTAATCAATTACAATTGTATATTTACCCTTATCTAGAAGTATGCTAATTTTTATAGATATTTGAAAGGGAAATGATAAATTATAGGTAATAGTAGTTAATTTAAAATTATAATGTAATCGTATTCAGATTATCCACATATATTAGTTATACTTTTCTTTTGCAAATCTACTTCAAAATAAAAACTAAAAATTATTATAATTTTGAACTATGTAATAGTTTCTACAGATATTTGAAAAAACAAAAATTATATTAACCATTATTATTTTTAATTTATTAAATTTCCTTTCGATTATCAACATACATTCATTATAGATCTATAAAAAAATTCTCCAAGAGTTGATTGCTTTGCAACCTGCCGGAGCGAAGAAAAAAGGAAAAGACACAATTGTTTCCATCTTAGATCGTCTTTGGTGAAAAAGTTATAGTAAAGATTTGAGATTTTAACACCTAAAATTTCAAAATTATATATATAACTCTAGATTTCAAGGCTCACATGTACGTTCGACAACAATGTAGGATACTTACGCATCCGCCCGAGCATCTTAGGCACAAAGAGAGAGAACACATTTGTAGAATGATTGTGAATGAACATGCACATGAATGTATTATCCTATTCTATTAATTTACCCGAAAATCGTTGAGTTTGAAGAAACATTACCCATGTTTCCAACAATGTTCCAAGTTAAAAGGGGATGTTTTGAATCCCCATTGGAAATTGGAATCAAAACTATTCCATTCTAGTTTTGTGGTTGATGGGATGTCATACACAAAAGTCCTCCATTGCTGCAAGGACCAAAACTTAGGCCTATACTTAGAGGGTGCATGAATGTGTAGTGGAAAAACAAGAAAAGAAAATGGTGCATTCAATTTCTCACAGCACCCAACTGATCCACTAATCACACACTCACACACACCATATTCTAAAAAAAAAAAAAAAGAAAAGAAATGATTCTTAAAATTTGGGTCAATATTAGGAATATCCCTTGACATACACGTGTCCAAAGCCGCAACTTTTGGGATGAACATTGCTGGAAAATCTATGTCAATTTCTCATAAATAAAGCAATTCCCTTGATTTGATAGAGTCGGCTTTGTTTTCCAATTCCACAGAGCCAATTGCTTTTGCTTACAAAAACCTTATCTTAAAAAACAAAACACAAACCTCTGCCAACAACCTCAGCAAGTCAGAAACAGAAAAGAAAAAGCAGCTTATGAGATAAGCTTCAAACACACAATTCACTGTCCACTTGTGTCTTCCACCAACTACTTTATTATTTTTCTTTCTTTCATGGGTTCTTTTCTTTTTCTTACAGATGATAGCTGTTTTCATTAGTTGACAAATTCTCAACTCTCTCGAACTTGTTTTGGTTATTTAATGGCGAAAGGAAGAATCTTAAATCTTAAATCTTAACGCCTAAATATTTTACATATTGGGATGGATTAAGATTCCCTGTCTCATTCAAGGGATTATTCCAAGAAAGAAGATGGAGTTTAAGTTTCTTACGATCGGATCGAGGGAGGAATGTCAAAACAAAACTAAACAAAATTTGGAATAATGATTCTATTTGGGGCTGAAGTATCCAATCTAATGGTGTTTGGATTGGGTTTAATTTTTAAACAGTGATTTTGAAGTCAAAACACAAGATTCCAAACGTCTTACTTAAGACTAATTGTCCATCATTTATTACACTGTTTGAATCAATCACCAGCATAATGGCCCCTCCCAAGAAAATAAGTAAATAGCCACTATTTATGAAAGGAAATATCATAAAAGAGAACATGAGGCCAAAAGAGAGGAAAAAAAGGGCAGGGCACAAAAATCTTTCATACCTTATTCAAATTCTACCATTAAAAGGGCATCTCAACAACACAAAAATTCCTACAAGTTTCAAGCAGTGATTGAAGAAGAACCAAGAACAAGAACAAGAAAGAAAATCCCAAACTCCCAATCTTTACCCATATGGATATTGAGAAAATCTTTCACATGACTGGTGGAATTGGCAACAATAGCTATGCAAAAAACTCCTATCTTCAGGTCATCTCTCTATCTCTCTAACTTTCTTTTATTTTATTTTTTGTTAATGTTCTTCTTTTTGGACTTTTTCTTTTTGCTTGTCACCTTCCTTTTTTGTTTTCTAATGGCTAGAACACATGAATGTAACAGAAGAGAGCTTCAGATATGGTAAAGCACATAACAATGGAAGCCATAGAGCAAGTTTACCTTTCCACCGGGGCTCCGGCGAGCTTCGGCGTCGCTGATCTGGGCTGCTCCTCCGGCCCAAATTCCCTTTCCATCATCAAAGACATAATCCAAGCCGTACAATCGCTCAGCTCCGGCCATCTCCAGCCGCCGCCGGAGTTCCGAGTCTATTTAAACGACCTTCCGACCAATGATTTCAACTCCATCTTCAAAGCACTACCCGATTTCTGCAGAGAGCTTCAAAACGAAGGGCAAGATCAAAATCCGTCGGGGTTTTTCATTGGGGCCTATCCAGGCTCCTTTTACCAACGGCTATTCCCCAATAATTGCTTGCACTTCGTCTATTCCTCTCACAGCCTCCACTGGCTCTCTAGGGTTTGCCGCCATTGCTGTTTCCTTTTCCCCCATTTCAGTTTTTGGGGTTTCTTTTTTCTTCTTAGGGTTTGAAATTGGTTCGATTTTGCGGTGATTGTTGCAGGTTCCTGAGGGGATTCGAGATGAATTGGGGCAACCGATGAACAGAGGAACTATTTATATATCGGAGAGAAGTCCGATTTCGGTAGCGGAGGCTTATGTGAAGCAATTCCGGCGAGATTTTTGGGAGTTTCTGAGGAAGAGGGCGGTGGAGGTGGTTTCCGGCGGCCGGATGGTGCTGATTTTTCAGGGAAGAGAAGGCGCCGATCATGTCGATAGGGGAAATTCCTTCTTGTGGAACCTTCTTGCTCGAGCCTTCGCCATTTTGGTCTCTCAGGTAACAAAAGAAACATGAATTTTTGTTTATCGTTGAAATGCGGTTTTTTTATTTCTTTTGTTTAAATATTATTTAAATGTTGTTCCCAAAAAAAAAAACTTTCCTAAGAAGAAAAGAATGATACGATAGACTTTTTTATAAAATAAAATTAAAAAAAATTAAAATTTGATTAATTATATATTTTTAGGTACATAAAAAATCTTGATTTTTATGTATTTTTATAGGAGCATGGATTAGAGATGTCACTTTTTCCTAAGAGAACTAGTTCTAGGGATGTCCACGGGATGTGACGAGGACGAGGATAGGGATGACTTTTTCGTCTCCATTTCTGCCTCCCATTTTAATCCTTATCCCTTCGAAATTTTTCGTTAAATTTTGCAAGGAATCGGGTAGGGATTTCTTGTAGAGAATTTGTAGGGATCGGGTTCTCTCTAGGGAATTATTGTTCTTTTTTTTTTTTTTTTTTTTGTCCCGCTCCAATCAAGTCAAAGAGTGTCCAATCAAATAGGTTTGAAATGAAAAGTGGGTGAGAAGATAGGAACAAAAAAAAAATAAATAAATAAATAAATAAACGAAAATCAAATATAGATAAAAGATCCTAGAAATCACATTTTTTTTTTTTTTTTGAATAAACCTACAAATCATATCTAGGCCAAACAAATTCAAATATTAAATAGTAACAATAAAACGAAAAAATTTTGGACACTCACTTCGAAAAGGACATTTAAATATCTTATGCTTTACAAAATCTATTCTAGGGGAAATATGATTCCTAGTTTCACTTTTTAAAAACAGTTATAATTTTTTTTTGGAACATTAAAAACAATTATGATTGTAAGTGTATATTTTCATAAAATTAATTATCAATAAAAAAATTGTGAAAAAAAAAGATTGTTAACCATTGGTTGACTTTTATAATAGCAATAACTTTTTTTCTATCTTTGCAATAATTGTTTTTTACATCACTAATGATTGGTGGATAATAATTTAAGTAAAATAATAATGATCATTTATTGAATTAGATTGGCCATTTTTCTCAAGTTCAAGAAAAGATAGGTATGGAGAAAAGTTAAAATATCCTCCCATACATACTCCCTTCGTTCACACTATAAATTTTACTTTACTAATTGTATTTTAATGTTGCTAAATTCTACATCATTCTTAAATGATACTAACGTGGCTGATAATAAATAGGAATAGTATCCATATTATCAGTGGTTAGATATCTTCCTACATACAATCATTAATTTTTTTTTTTTTATCGTTAAGAGAAAAGTTTTGAAAGATACCTGCTCACTGGTGTGCAACCAAGTACTAATGAGTTATGTAAAAATTAGTCAATTAATCAGCCGACCTTAAAGGATTTGAATTAGATAGACTTAAATATTATTTAAAGTAAAGTCTATTTTTTTAATCGTATTTGTGATTATGTTTTTACGATGTATAATTTGACGAATGTGGGGTTATTTTAGGGAAAAATAAAGGAGGAAAAGCTAGATAGCTATGATGTGAATTTCTATGCACCAAACAAAGAGGAAATAGAAGAGGAAGTGAAGAGAGAAGGGTCATTTGGATTGGAGAGAATAGAGATGTTTGAAATAGAGAAGGTGGTGAAAAATGGAGAGAGCTATGGGAAAGAAGTTGCCAAGGCTGTTAGGGCCATTCAAGAGTCTATGATTTCTCACCATTTTGGTGATGCAATTTTGGACTCTTTGTTTCAGAATTATGCAACCATTTTGGATGAAGAAATGCTCAAACAAAAAATCAAACCCATCTCTTTTGTTATTGTTCTTACAAAGTTGTGAACCCCACCAAAAGAAAAGAAAAAAGTTCATATTTTTAGCCCACATTTTTGTAATATTCCAACTCAATTTATTATGATTATTGTAATTTTATTTCTTTCACACTATTGTCTCCTAAATCCTATTAAAAGAACGTTTTTTAAATCATCAAACCAAGAGGACAGAGGTTCGAATCCACACCTCACTGAACTTTTTTTTTAAAAAAAAAAGTTTTTGAAATCCGAATGGGTCCAATTAATTTGGTTCTATTCTAATTGTTTGGACTTAGTATGATTTAATACTCATAGTTTAGTCAAATCTCTTAAATCGTATGTACCTTTGTTATATTAAACATAGGACAAAATTTTCATTTATGTGCTAATATGAGTTAGTGCTTTCTATCTAACTATTTGCAGTAGATTTCAAGGTCCATTAAATTTATTCTTACTATGTTAAAAGGTAGGATAGTTAAAAATAATTCTTTTTACCTATTTGTTCCTTGTATAATTTTAAATTTCCAAACCTTATGCTTTGTGTATTTAATTGGTTTTATTAAGATTAAAATAATATTTATGTTCTAGTGTGAAAATAAAATTACATATATTTTTTTTCAAAAATCATAATTAAATTTTAAAATGAAAAAAAGAAATTAAACTCATATATTTTTGTTTAATTGGCTAATTTTCAAATATTAACTTTTAAAAAAACATGTTGTCCAATAAAGTCATAAAATTTAAAAACATGTGTGAAGTACATCACATGTATAATGCACCTAAAAATGAGTGGATCTTCATAGAGGAAAAAAAAAAAAAAAGATTTATAAACAATTTTGAAATTATAGATACCAAATTAAAATTCAACTCAAATCATAAAGACTAAATTGGTAATTTCTTTTTAACGTTTGATTAGGAGTTAATATATATGGTAGGTAGAGAAAACATCAATTATTCAACAACGACTATATGTGAATATGAACTCAAGCTAAAGAAGTTAAGTAGGTTAGATAAGAGTCAAAAAGTCATAAATTCTAATGATATTTCGCATTAAAATGAAGTGGAAACATACATCCTAAGAAAGGGAAAGGTATCATTAAAAATAGGTACAAAGGAAATGAGTAATTTGCAAAAGAAGAAAAGATTTCAACCATTTGTTTGGGAACCATCACCATGTGGTCAAAAGAACAACCTCAAATTCAAGAAGTTTGGAAAAGCCATCTGCATAGTAATAACTTTGTTGAATTAAAATATTATATAATTATAGAGATGTCTAGTAAAATAAGTATGAAAATGGGTAGAAATAAAAATTTTAATTGATGTTTTAATTTAGGCTTGTTTGATATCATTTTAACTAAATATATGTTTTAGGAACTGATGTTTGGTTGTTTTTTTCAATTTAGTTGATGTTGTTTAAAGTTTTTTTATGTTTAAATATTTTTCAATTTAATATCTCGCTATCGGTGAATGTTAAAATTGACTAGTGACACTTATTTGACATAATACTCCGTGAATTGATGGAAATTTAGAGGAGAAAAAGATTATCCAAGAGAAGAAAACTTGAAATTTCTACCAAATTCTCATAAATTCTCATAAAAATTTCTCTCTTGGATGACCCAACGAAATTCATGTTGTGTGCTAAGGGATCTACTCATCCCAATATGCATGTATCATCATCGTGCCGCCCACTCTCTTCTAGCCTCCGACCACACCTACCCATTTGCCAAGCACACCATATGTTTGGGGTGTGGACATGGTGACATAGGACTACTCCAAACCCACTCATGTAGGCAAGTCATCTATATATCCAATTTTGAGTATATGTCATGTATGTTTATCCTAACCAATTTTAACTTTTAACTTTTTTCGAGAGACGAGAAACTAAATTAAGAAACACTAAAACGTAAGAAACTAAATTGAATTTTTTAAAACAAGAGAGACTAAAATGAAAAAAAAAAATACTAAAAAAAACATATATTTAACCTAACATTTATATCTGTGTTTTCTTTATTTAGTTTGTATCTTTTTAAAATAATACTTGAATAAAAGAAAATACAAATGCTATCAAATTGCCTTATCAACTATTAGTTCCTTCATCCTTAAAAAATAATAAATTGAAAAAAAAAATGATTATATCATTCTGGGCTAGCTTAGAAGGATGCACCATGTCAATTGTCAGCCCTTTGAAATTGGGCTTCTATTTTAGTTGAATCTTCAAGACATTGCAATTCATATGTATTATAAGTTTTTCTAAATAATTAAGGGGCAACCAGACAAATGGCCATTTTAAAATAACTGTTTTGAAAAATGGCCATTCGTGTTTTCATTCTGAGAAATGGCCAAAAGCTAATTTTAGTAAATTCTTTTGGCAACCAAGTGGACAAAAATACCCCAACATTCATAAATAAATTAAATCGAAAATACAGTATAAAACCAGGGAGAAAATCTAGGATTTTTCTCAACAACCAAATAATTTCAAATTAAACAAATAAATTTGAGAACTTAAATTTAAAACAAATACATTTAAATTCACACGGTAAACTAGGGAGAAAATCTAGGATTTTTCAACCACCAAATCAATAACAGAATTTCAAATTAAACCAAAAATACATCGTAAATCAGGGAGAAAATATAGGATTCTTACGATTCAACAACCAAATCAATAACATAATTTCAAATTAAACCAATAAATCTGGTAACTTAAATTTAAAACAAGAAATCTAAGTTCAAATAAGAGAGAAAAAACAGGAGAACTCAAAATTTAACCACAATATATTGGATTCAATCAAAAATCAAGAACAACTAATAACTTACCTGTTGCAACTAGGATTAAATAAAAAATGAAGAACAACTCCATGCATCTAAAACATCAGCTCAAGAATAAAATGTCAGTGATAACATTTGGTAGACATCATTAAGTGTTGCACCTAAAACATCATATCAAACATGAACAATTTCAAAAGGATCCAATTTCAAAAAGAGAAAATAAAAAGGCTCACCAATCCCATTAATATCACTTTAAATGAGAAAATAAAAGCAATTGATCAAAAACTCTTCATATTCTCTCCTTGAAACCCCATTTCAAAAAAAAAAAAAAAAAAAAAAAAAAAAAAACCAAGAAAGAAACCGTACCGTTCTTCGAAGGAAACCCTCGTACCGTTCTTCGAAGGAAACCCTTTCAGCTTCTCGATTCTTTGTTCCTTCGGGAAAGACCAAAACTGATTCTTCTCCAACATTCCTCGTTCACCCTTGACAGATTTACACTGTATTTACACAGACACTCGACAGGTTTACACTGTATTTACGCAGACATTCGAGAGAACATTCAGGAGTTTGAAGAGGTTGTGTCGACATTCAAGGATATGCATGCTTCGATTCTCTTCTAACTTTTTGGTTTAGATATAAACCATTTTTTCACAAATAGGACAATTTGACCGAAGCTAGGACCCACCATTTTAATAAGAAAATGAAGAGAGAGAATTGGTGTTGTAAATTCTGAAAAACCAAAGCCAAAAAATGTATATTTTGGGAAGACAAAATGATTGATTCTGTAACTATATTCCTTGATTCATGGAATTGGAGGTTACAGATTTTCATTTTTTTTTTTTTTTTAAATATCATCAGATAAGGCTGCACAAATATAGGGAAGAAACGTGGGGAATGACTCAAGGGTAAAAATGGAAGTTCCAATCCCACAAAAATAGGTTAGAAAATCGATTTAGCCATTTTTCATTAAAAAATACAGTTTGGCCATTTTTCAGAAATACCCTGTAATTTTTGGCCATTTCTTAGGATATCCCAATAATTAATGATAGTAATAATTGTATTATCTCATTTAATTAGTATAGTTACAATTTTCTCAATTTTTCCATTTTTTCTTTAGTTCAACAATGTAAGGTTGGAGGATTTGAAGTTTTGACCTCTTAGTCGAGAATATATATTTTAACCAGATGAGTCATGTCCAAGTTTATAGCCACATCGAACCAAGTTAACTAATATAGAAATAATATTGAAGGTCAATGTAATGGTTACAAAGAGTCATTGATCTTGAAGAAATGGTAGAGGTATTAAATTCATCTAGAATTTAAATCAATCAATACAAACATATATAACTATGTGGATAATACACATATTGCCATTTCAAAGATGGATGTGGTTTGATTTCTCACCTTTACAATTTTTGAACTCAAAAGAAATTCTAGAATTTAATTCAAAATATTTAACTAGAATTTAATTCAAAATATTTAAGACCTCTTTAGGTTTACTTCTATTTTGGTTCTTAAACTTTTTAAAATGTTTTATTAGTCTCTAAATCTTTTAGTTAATTTCATTTTCATCTCTAAATTTGTGTGTCTATTTCTTTTCCTAAAATTTAAAAAAGTGACCATAATTTAATAACAAAAATAAAATTTCTCTTACCCTGTATATATACAAAGAAAATAAAAATTATTCTCCTCGAACCTCTTACATATAGATGTAATATAGACTAATTGTAGATATTAACAAAATAACCTTTTTAGAATTGAAAAAATCGACAAAACATGAAAACTTAAATTGAAATTATTTAAGAACTCGTTTGATACCCATTTGGTTTTTTGTTTTGGTTTTTGAAAATTATGCTTGTTTTTATCCAATTTCCTTACAATGATTTTCATCTCTATTAAAGACACACACTTGAGTTCCTAGCCAAATTCCAAAAACAAAAACAAGTTTTTGAAAACGACGCCCGTTTGGTAACATTCTCGTTTCTTGTTTCTGTTTCTTCATTTTTAATAAAGAAAAATAGAATTTCATGACCCTATCACCTATACATTCAATAATAATAAACCTATATTCTTATTTATGTTTGGACAAAATTGGAAACGGGAACAAAAAAGGAGAAACTAGTTGTAGTTGTTCCCAAAAGTTCTATACAAATTTTGGGAATGTTTCTAAAAAATGAGAGACAAGAAACATACATAGTTATTAAATGCTTATATTTCTTAATAAAATTAGAAAAAAAAATGAGAACGTTACCAAATGGGCCCTACTTTTTCTAATTTTCAAAACTTGACTTGGTTTTTAAAAACATGAAAGGAGGTAGATAAGGAAACAAAGAAACTTACTGTTGTATTTTTTAAGCTTAATTTTTGAAAACCAAATGGTTATCAAACGGGACCTAAATAATTTCATATAGCAGAACATCTTACAACATCAACTAGGGTACTTAATATTAAAAAATAATTATCTTCCTCCTCTTACTCTAAGGTAGGGTTTAGATTTTTTTTTTTTTTTTTTAAATGAGGTTTTCAGAGAATATGGAGCTTTACTTCTCGTAGTGGGATATATAAAAATGGCTTACAAAAACAAATTGTTATTAATTAATGTCAGAAATATAAAATATAAAATATTAATTAAGTGGGTTTATTTAATTTAAGCTTCTGTGTGTTTTTACTGCCAAGAGAATAAAATCAAAAAGTCGTCACGACCATAGTTTTTTTTTTTTTTTTTTTTTTTTTTTTTTTTTTTTTTTTTAATGAATAAGCCATAGCTTTTATAAAACGGCGGACCAGGTAAATTATATATATATATATATATATATATTATTCATTCTCTTGTTTAGAATAATTTCTTATTCATATACCGACAGCAAGAACACAATTGACACATTTTGTGCTGTTCTTTTGTAACATAATTTAATAGACAGCATGCTTCAATTTACAAATTTATAGTATATGAAACACAATTTAAGTACAAAAAAAAAAAAAAAACCACAATTTAAGTAGAAATATGCTTGTTTAATTTCCAGCCATTTATGTATTTAGTAGTAAGTTTTTCATATTGGTTAGAAACACATTGAATTTTAAGTCAAATTTCAAAAACAAAACAAAGTTTTTAAAATATAAGGAAAAATACACTTTTGGTCCCTGAGGTTTGGGTTAAGTGACACTTAGGTCCCTGAGTTTTCAAACTCAACAAAAATACCCCTGAGGTTTGAGATAAGGAGCATTTTAGTCCCTGCCGTTAATTTTTCTGTTAAATCTTAACAGTTGCTGACGTGGCACTATTATTTTAATAAAATAATAAAATATTAATATTTTTTTATTTTTTTATTCTTTTTTCTTCCTTTCTCTTTCTTCTTCTTCTCTTTCACCATATCCTTCATCTTCCTTCTTCTTCCTAACCCCGACGACCGCCCGCCGCCGCCCGGAATTTTTTTTTTTTTCTTTCTTTCTCCCCTTTTCTTCTCTCCTTTCTTTCTCTCTTTCCTTCAATTTTTTTTTTAATAAAAAGAAGGGAGAGGGAGGAGGAGCCCTCCTCCCTCTCCGGCGCCGGCGACGGGAGGAGGGGTCCTCCCTCCTCCCGTTTCGCGCTGAAACTGAGAGGGAGGAGGGTCCTCCCTCCTCCCGTCGCCGGCGTCGGGGGGGGGGGGGGGGCCCTCCTCCCTCTCCCTTCTTTTTATTAAAAAAAAAATTGAAGGAAAGAGAGAAAGAAAGGAGAGAAGAAAAGGGGAGAAAGAAAGAAAGAAAAAAAAAAATTTCGGGCGGTCGTCGGTGTTAGGAAGAAGAAGAAGGAAGATGAAGGATATGGAGAAAGAGAAGAAGAAAAAAGAGAAAGAGAGAAAAAAGAATAAAAAAATAAAAAAAAATATTAATATTTTATTATTTTATTATTTTTATTTTAAAAAATTAAAAAAATAATAATTTTTTATTAAAATAATAGTGCCACGTCAGCAACTGTTAAGATTTAACAGAAAAATTAACGGCAGGGACTAAAATGCTCCTTATCTCAAACCTCAGGGATATTTTTGTTGAGTTTGAAAACTCAGGGACCTAAGTGTCACTTAACCCAAACCTCAAGGACCAAAAGTGTATTTTTCCCTAAAATATATTATATATATAATTTCAACTTTCAAATTTTGACTTAGATTGGGAGAGTTCTGTTTAAAACGTGTAAAAAAAAAAAGAAATATACAGGATAAAACAAAATAGTTATAATCTAAGAAGCCCTGAGGAAAGTGATTCGAAAAAATATATATTTTTTCTTTTTATAATACAAGGGAAATAGTGTTTGTTATTATAGCATAGAAAAATACTTGGCTAATTCTTTTTTAATTTTCTTTTTGAGAAGTCTTAAATTTAATTAATTTAATTTTTAGGTTTAAATCTCTACTTGTAGGTTGATTTCATGGTTCTTGAACATTTAAAATATCTATCAAAGTCATCTTTAAAATAACTATTTTGGTTTTTAAACTTAAAAAATATATATTTTAGTCATTAATTTACTTTTTTTGTTTAAAAAAGAAGAACTATTTTAATCATTGTTATTAGTTTGCTACCTAATATCTATCTATTCAATACTCACCTCGCTGCCAACAAGAACATAGCTCAACTGCCATAAAAATGTATTGATAACCACGAGGTCTGTGTTCGAATCCCCCACCTCCCATATTGGAATTAAAACATTGTTATTTTTTTTAGAAGTTTAAAACTTAAAATAAATATATTGAAAGTTGAAAAACCAAAATAAAATAAAACTCCGTTGGAAGTTTTTTTATTTTGTTATCTGCCTTCTTTCCGTATTTTCAAAAACCAAGTCAAGTTTTCGAAAACTAGAAAAAGTAATTTTCAATTTTTTTTTTTTTTTTGAAATTTGGCCAGAAACTCAAATGTGTCTTTAACAAAGATAAAAATTATTGTAAGAAAATTTGAAGAAAACAAGTTTAATTTTCAAAAACCGAAAACAAAAAATCGATCCTTATCAAATGGAAGTCTAAAGGAACTAAAATAGAATATAAACACATTTTTTACACGATAAGATCATCAATAGGTCAATGGAAAACTTGTCGTAGTTGAAGCACACAGTCAAAGATGGATATTATACCAAAGATGCCATAATATTAATTCTTGAGCTACCCACCATTCTTTAATGCTACCAACATCTTATATATTCTTTTCATTAAATTCTACTTCCAACTTTATGGTTATTTTTCCTATATTTATTATGAATTTTCACAGGGGAATAACTTATAATTTTAATAAATCAACTTTTAAAAAGACGTTTAAATAATTTTTTCCTTTTTATAAAAAATTGTGAATTTTAAATTGTCAAAGTGATGATTTATCTAAAATAGTCGAATCTTTTGCTAAATTTTTTAACAAACCTCCATCTCTATACTATGATATGCAAAATCAACTAAGATATACATATATATGTACATTAAAGTAATTAGGAAAGTTTATCCAATATGACTATCACTCTCTAACCGTATAAAATAGTCAACCACGTTGTGCCACGGCTAGTCCTCCTTGAATAATTTCTCCTAAGTTATGGTCATGTTTGAAGTGAAATTTTATTTTAATTTTTTTTATATTAATTATAGGATCTTTAAAACGTTCGTAATTGAGGTGAAATCATATTTGTTAGTTGTTCTTGTGGTACATGGATGCTTAAAAAATTAATGTTCCTCGAGAATTTGGAAATCATAGATATCCAAATGCCTAAGAATATCATTGAAGAATATTTATAAATATATATATTTTTTTTCAGGAATTGTACTTGGGAATAAAAATTAATCGCATTTGTCTTCTTGGATCGATTCTACTTTTTAATAAAATTATCGTTTATTCCAATGATGCCATAACTTATTGTTAATTAGTTGTACATATCAATTAAAATTTCTGTTTAAAAAAGGAATAAAATTTATATTTCATATTCATAAGTCAAACTTATTTGCTTGAATTACACATTTATTCCCTAATTAGGTCTATTCAATAGTGAGCAAGTATGGAACATACGTGCAGTTAGCTTTGCGTTGAGATGACCGTGAATTTAGTTTCGGGAGGGGTTCACTGTTTGAGCTCCTAGATGACGATTTGGGCTTTAGCTGATGATAATTCACGGGTTGGAATGAGGTTATCCCTTAGTGTATGGTGGTTTTCTTGGGTTTTGTTGTTTTCAATCCGTTTGTAATGTTGCTCTTGCGTCTTCTTGGTTTCGAATGAAAGAATGATGTTCTGTTGATAAAAAAAAAACTTTAAATTCTAATTCAACCGACGAAACTAGTATGGACACATAATTACATTAAGATCATAAGTCTCATACTTGTAAATGAGTATACAACGTGTAACCTAACCATCAACGATAGACAACTACATTTGTTCACTAATAAATATTTTTCAAAAGGCAACTTAATTAAGCATGGTGATTTAGTAATTAAGATATATCTATCTTCTCAAAAGAGTTGTAGATAAGTTTGGACCCTCACTTCTATATACTTAGTACAATATTCTAAAGATGCTTAATCAAAGTAAATTTTTTTAGACGGGTTCTAATCATCCCTCAATATTATTTACTAATCGACTAATTAGTTCTATTAACCGTGCATTAAGGTAGTACACTCATAAGATGGATATATAAAAAGAAAATAGCCCATAAAAAATGCTAAAGAAATCATGTTTTTTTTCTTCAAACCATTAGATCAAGTTCAAAGGCCTACTTAGGAATAAAAGACAAACCAAATCCCATGAAAAAGGAGGGAAATAGAAATGGAAATGGGAAATGGCCTTTCAAAATTGCATCAGAAGATAAAGGCAAGAAAGAGGCAATTAGAGTTATAATTATCACCAAAATATTTCCCAAAACTTTATATTGAGAGAAGATTTTCCCCAACAAAGCCTCTTTTAGAAAGAGAGGGAAAAAAGAAAAGTTGTTCCAAGTAATGGATAAGAACAAGGTGCATGCTAACTTAAAACAAATATTAAAGCAAAAACCCTAACCCTAAAAACAATTTCAAAACACTCAAATTCTCTCTCTCCCCAAATAGATAGATATAATTTGTATTGAGACAAAAGGGAATGTGTGTTGGTACCCACCACCAAAAACTCCATTAAATCATGCCCTAAAGAACTCATTTTTCTTCTCTCTAAACCCTCAAATCCTTCCAAAATAAGTACAAAGAAGATAATATATAAATGAGGAAGCCAAGGTGGGTGGGTTTGACATGTTCTTGTGGTGTAATATTGTTAATTCAAATGTGAATTAAAAAGTTTCTTTTTTTTTTTTTTGGGTATTACAAATTGGAGTAAGAATCCTTTTTTTTCATTAGAATCCAATTAGATAGCCATTAATTTCAAGCCACTCCCAAAATGTAATCATGGTGGAAGAACTAATGATCACTGTCTCCAATAAAGGATAGAAAAGAAAAAAGATTTTTTTTTATTATTTTTTTTTTTAGAAAAAAGATTAAATGGGAAAAAGTTAAAAGTTAAATTTGACAAAGTAGGCTAAATGTTATAAAGTTGGGTTTTTGGTATGTCATCAAGGCTCCTATCTCTATATCTTGGAAAGAAACTTTAATTTTGTGTCACTTTTTCTCACTTAAAGACACTAACTAAAGGTAAAAATTAAGAAATGAAAAAAGATATAAAAAATATAAAAAATAACTCTTCACTTATTTGTAATATAAAAGACTATCAAATTTTTAAATCTTAGTTTAAGATATACAAATCTAATTAACTTTTTGTTTGTGATTAAACTTTTAAATCTTAGTGTGACGATTTTGGTTTGTTGTGATTTTAAACCATGTATTTTCCTACCTTTAATGTCTTTTTTCTTTATAAATTCCATTTCATTTATTCTATTTTAGTTTGTATTTTTATTTTTCAAATGCAACATCAATTTAGTTGATGGTGTTAGTTATTTAGTTAAATGTATTTGAAAATAAGAAAAGTTTAAATTACCATTATAAACAATTTCTGTGTTACAATCATTTTAGTTGACAATTTAGTTGATATACTCACAAAATGGGAAGGGACTAAACTTAAATAAATTAAAAGTATAGACCAAAATTTCAAAAATAGCAAAAAAAAAAAAAAAATGACAACTACAATAAACATATATGGAATAAAATTCACTTTCCTTCTTTATATAACTAAGTCAATTTGAACTTTTAAGTACTCATATATCCTTATGTTTTCATGTTTTTAAAGAATTATCCAATCAAATTTGAAATTTTAAATAGTGGAAACCAATACTCTTTTCAAATGGAGTAGGAAAATTACCTCACTGATTAAATCTAGGCATAAACATTTTGTTATCTATAAATATCATATATGTTTGACATAATTAACTTGTGAATTGATTTTAGATGACTAAAAGTATTGATTTTAGATGACTAAAAGTATTTTTTTTTTTCTAAAAAATACTTACCATCAACTTGCTACAAAATCAAGTGGTTTAAAAAAGAATTAAAACTGAATCAGTCCGCTAATGAATTATTTTCAAAATGAAATTATTACAATGTTATTTTGTAATGCATCTTTTTTAAAATTCAGCCGTATGTGAGATAAGAATTCAAACTCAAAATTTTAATGAAAATTAGAAAGATTTTAAGTATTTGAGATTAGGTTAAAATAATTGAGCAACAAAAGCAATGAAAGAATTAATTAAGAAAAAGAAAAAGTAGGGAAATTATGATGTACATATGTTATGGAAGAGACAATATGATGCATCTAAATAATTTATTGATGATTGGTGCTCTTCTCCCGGTGCATTTAAATGCACTTCCCCCAAGAAAAAGAGACCAAATAATGCATATCCAAATATTTGTTGATTTTATTTGGTGAATTTTTTTAGCTGTCAATTAATGGAAATATTGTGTTATTGCTTAATCATTCAAGTCTATTACCTTTTAAATATCCTATGAACTCTAGGTTACTAATGATCAAATTATGTGGTTGTGTTGTCAACAAAAACATAACTCAACTAACATAAAATTTCTATGTTCGATCAAAATGATAGAAGTTCAAATCTCTCACTCCACATATTAGTAAAAAAAACAAAAGAAAAAAAAATTATGTGATTATATTCCTTTGAGTAGTCTCTTTAACAAACATTCTGTTCGACGTATCTAAGGACTTCACGGAGGTGAAAATTTTCACTCATCAGATCCTTGCCATGGTTGCGACCTCTCATGGCATGTACTTTCGTCATTGTAGTAGATTTTTTAACACAGACGTGCACTGTGTTGCTAGGGCTACCGCGCAGATCTTCCCTCTGGTGTAGATTTTGTCGACGGGAAGTGGTTTCCGCGGGAGGAGAGTGTTTTTTGGGCTCCTTGTTTCCTTGTGTGGTTTTTCTCTCTCTTAAATGAGGGGTAGGTGTAAAACAGTTGTTTCTTAATTCCATATTTATTTTCCAAAAAAAAAATTCCTATTTCTTTATCTTAAAGAGAAAAAACATTCCAATTTCTATGCACGCATGTTTGCGTTTAATTAGTATAATATTTGTTTCTATTATTGTTGATAGAAGTATTCACTTGTTATTTCATAGATTATTAAATTGCTTATGTGATAATTATGGCTATTCGATTTTCGAATCAATTTGGACATAATATCTTTGTTTTGTCATCTATTTTTCAAACGAGCTATTCACGTGCACATGTATAGTGTAATGTAAATACTTATTTTGCAATGCATCAAAATAAAATTTTAAACTACAGCAAAGATTAGTATAATAAAATAATTCAACCCAAATTCAAATATACTAAAAAAAAAAATACAATAAAAAAAACAGTGAATCATACCATATTTGTAATTAAAAAAAATTATAACATTTTTAGACTTACATATTAAATTTATGTTTCATAAAAAAATATACATTTTCATGAGTCTTTTTTTTTCAATAAGCATATAAGATAATAGATATACGAGTGAAAAATTGAATTGTCATGTAATTGATCCCAAATTAACGTCACAGATCAGTTGTCAAATGCTAGTCCACCAAGCAACCATGGGACGAGTAACAGACAAACAGAACCCCCGTCCCTCCAAAGAAAAATTAGAACGAAGGTCAAATACCAATTTTACCCTTCAGAAGGTAAAAAGAAATTTTACTCTGTACATTGCACAGGATCAAATCGTACAGCCGAGTTTTCTTTTTCTTTTTCTTTTTTTTTTTTTTTTGTGGCTTATTTTGAACCGGCGATTAACCGTCGCAGTGGAGTACAATGGCGGAAGATTCTTCCCATCGAAACTTCTTCTCTTTGGCTATGAACGCCTCAATCTTCCTCTGAAATTCCTCGCTGCTCAAATCGTCCTGCTGGTAGTACAAAATGTCATGCGGCGATTGCTCCAGATTCCGGCACTTGTCCGTCTCCGATCGCCGGAGCTTCTCACTCTGTGTTCTTGGCTTAAGCTTCTCCGACAGAGTCCTCAATATGACTTTCGGATGATCTATTCCAGATTCCGACTCCGGATCCGCGTTGTTCTTCACTTCGATTGAAGTAATCGCCTCCTCCGCGATGATCTGCTTGTCCTGGTACACAATCTCCACCTCCTCGAGCGATTCAGGTAGGTCGCCGGTTCCGGATTTTTCAATTAGGTGTTCGTAAATCCGATCGGTTTCGGCGGTGCGGTCTGAAAAGTGGCTAGGTTTTGCAACGAGTGCGACGATGATGGCGTTACAGAGGAGGAATCCGAAGAGAGGACTGGCGACGAAGCCGAAGAGTTTTCCGAAGTACTCACCGGAAATTCGGACGGCGATGGGAAGGCGAGAGAGGCTCCACGAAAGGAGAAGGAGTAGAAAGCAGAGCTCTAGGAATCGGAAGAGTTTGGCGAAGAGTTGGAGGAGATTGCATCTGGGAATAGGGCTGGAAAGGGGCTTGTCTGCTCTGTCGAAGAAGAAGAAATCCATTTTGGAGTGTTAGAGGAAAATTTGAGAGAAGAGTGAAGGATTGGCGTGGATAATTGGGGGGTATTTATAGAGAGATGGGGAGTGGGGAGATTTTATTATTTTTTTTTTGAAAAAGAGTTGGTTTTAAAAATTGATTTGCTATTAGGAAAATATTTAATTTAAGGAAGTTAGAGAAATGGGAAGAAAAATAATAAGAAGGCTTTGGGTTATCGAGAATTAGAAAAAGGAGAAATACATTTTCGTCCACGTTCCAAGAATAGTGGGTTGGAAGAAGAGTCGCTTTCGTTTTTACATTTCGAAATGGTCTTTAAATTTATAACTCTAATGTTTCGTTTTAATCTCATCTATTTTCACCCATTTTCAAGAATTAGTTACCTTGGTTCCTTATATCAAACAAAAAAAAAAAAAAAAAAAAAAAAGAAGTTCCCTTGGTTCTTACATTTAGAAAATGTTACCTTACATTAAAAAAAAAAAAAAAAAAAAATTGTACGTGAAGTGTTACAAATTTCGTTAAAAAATTAGATTTTATATGCACTGGTTTGTACACGAGTGCGTGAGTTATACCATTCAAGAAAATCTAGGACCAAAATAGAAACTCTTCTCGCAATGAAGAAGACCTTTATACAAACTCAAGAAAAATCAACGACATTGTTGTGTTCTCGTCTCTCAAGTAATGGCAGAAGCTCACATTACCCATCTTGAGCACTAACAGTTTGATCACCTTTGTAAGATTTTTTGTTTCTCTTATGTCTTTAGAGTAGCCAATCAGGATGTTAGTGATTTCTTGTGCATTCGACTCCACAGCTAGGAGAATTTGCTCTGATTTGCAGGTATTGAGGATGCACTTTAAACCTTCCAAAATAGCTTGCTCTATGATTATTCTAATCATTATTTATTATTTTTTTTTTTTATAATATTACCTTGGTTACATGATTTAGTCTTCATACATTAAAAAAAAAAATGTATATATGAGTTTGTGTTTCTAGTGACAGTGTTTAAAATCTAATTGATTATTTTCCAAAAAAATGTTACCCTTTGTACTAGAACCTGAGTTTATAGTGACAATATTACCTTGGTTTTATGATTTATTTCTCATTCATAAAAAAAAATGTATATACAAACTTGAGTTTTTGGTGACATGACGATGTTAAAAGCCTCTCAGAAGAAGAGTCAATCATACAAGATTGTCTATTGACTTTCTTTCACTCGCAATTTAAAAATTGGTCGAACCATTTTCTAATATTTTAAAATGTTTTAGAAGCTAAGAATATTAATCGAATTTTCATGAATCAAAAAAACAATTTACCTTGAGGTTAGGAATTCAAGTACATTTTAGTTATGAAATGACATAACAAATATAAAACAAAACCTTTTGTTCCAACTTATGAATTCCAACCTTTAACCTATTACAAAAAAGTTGTACTGATTTCTTTTAACTATGTATCAATCATTAAATTATATTTATGTTAGTAAACATTAATAATTTAAAATTATAACTTAAACTTTCATATTATACTCTCAAAACCATATATAGAACCAAATAAAATTCAAAAGATAAAAGATATTAGAACTACAAAATCAACCAGGATTAGATCTACTAGGTATGCTAAGGTTTAAGTGTCTTTGGCGAAGCTATCCTTGCCGAGGCTCATTCTTTAGGTGTACTTAGGTTTAAGCATTGTCCTAGGTCGTCTAACCGAGCGACGCATTCCATTGCCCGCGGATTTTGGTGTTTTGGAGCACGGGCGCCCTTCCATGCTGGAAGGTTCCTTATGTTTTTGGTATCCTAATCTCCCGCGTTTTTTATCCTCCATTATTGATGATGATTTATTTGTTCCAAACGACCCTTTAGGTTTCCTTTAATGAAGTTTATATTTTCCAAAAAAAAAAAAAAACAAGGATTAGTGTATCAAATAACATGTGTTATACCATATCAAATAACATGGGGTCCATCTCAAAATCAATTGACAATAAATTGTGAGGTCTCTACTAATCTTTTCAATGTGAGATCCTCAACAATTAGATCTACACAACGCGGACGATAAACTAAAATTAGAGTAAAATTTAAACACAAAACATAATTATTCTCAAAATCATAAGTCAAAGTCAAAGACCATCAAAATAATTCATATTATAAAAGATACAAAAAGCGAGGGAAAACAAAACTAGCATAATTTCGTATGACAGGAAAAAAATAAAAATAAAAAATTGCAGGTGACAGATAGAAATGACAGTCAAATTTTTTTTTTTATTTATTTATATAATAAATAGGTCCATATTTTATTTGAAGCACTGTTGAAAGTATTAAAATAATTAAAATAATTAAGTAAAAATGTTGTGTTCCAAGTTGGAATTCAAACAGAGCTGTCTGTCGTCCCAGGTCCTAATCGCCAATAATCTGGATCACTGTCAGAAAGGCGTGAGTGAATGGGTTAACCTAGCCAACCTCAGAATGCCACGTGGATTTTCCTTAGTAAAAATGTTTAAATTACCCCAAGTAATTTTTACAGTTATGTTTTTTCCTTTTAAATTAATTATAAAGTTTCGGAGTTGTTATTTTATAGTACTGTGGGAATTTTGAAAATGGACATCAAGAAAATAAGAAGGAAAAAACACACAACTGTTTCAAAAGTTTGAAGGTACCGTTTTGTTAGATTCTTGACCATGTCAACAAGAACTGACCGACAAATAATTTTTGAAGTGTTCAACTTCAAACACAACATTTCAGATCAATTTTTATATTGTTTGAAAATTAAATGTTAAATTTATAATTTTCTCAAACAAAAAACAAGTTAAATTTATAATTCTCTACTATATGGTATGTTTTTTAAGAAAATTGAAAAGTTAAAAGTTAAATTACAAATTTCATCTTTAAACTTTTAAAATCTATCTATTTGTTCATAATTTTACATAGAAACTATGTGGTACAAAAGTACATAGTTTATGTTAGTTGAACAATTATATTATATTGACGGTTAATTTTAGTTGAACAAAGCTGCAAAGTAATGTGAGGCTAGTTTAAGGGTGAGAACTTGGTGAATTCTCTATAAAAAGAAATTCGAGCCCCTAAATGTTAAATACATTATTTCAAATTATTAATTTAACTAATTTATATACTACAAATCTCTGAATTTACATCTGTTCATTTCTCGTTTGAACATTAATGTATTATTTAAGGTTCCATGCTTTCAATACTTTTCATCACGTGTTAGCAAATTTTGATATTGGATCTCAATTTAAAATATTATTTAAATTATGTTTATTAATATGTTCATCGATAATAAAAATATTTATCAAAATTTTTAAATGTTAAATGTAATTCAACATTTTCCATTTTCCACCCAACACAATTTCATTGAATTCATTCATATGAAACAAAATCTAGGTTGAATACCAAACAAGTCTATACTTTGTTGTGAGTATTAAAAAGAAAAAGAATTTTAGGAGTTGTTACTAATATTTACTTTTTTTTTAGTTCAACTATGTATGGATTGGGATTCGAACCTTACACTTTGAGCATACTGCATATAGATGGATCAAGAGTCATATATATATATATATATATATATATTTATTTATATTCATCGTTATATGTATGATTTGAAATGTCAATGTCTATGATCCAAATTTCTACTTTTAAAAGCTTGTCTAGACTCTGTTTCATGAACCTATCAACAAAATGGATATTTTTAATAGAAAATTTAAATTCACAATAATGATAATTTGTTGATATTTTAATTATATTTCATCGATTTTACTATAATATAATGAAAATGTGGATAAATGGAAAGGAAAGGGAGTGGTAGAAAATAGAAGTGGCGAAGTGAGTGAAGAGGTTGGATCAGAAACCAAACAAAAACGTGTACTTACGAATGTCAGTGAATCACAGCCGTACATCTTCGAAGCTGCTCCCCTTCGTGTGGTGGGTTGGATCACGTGATCTCTATTTCACGACATGTCTCTGTGTGTGTGTGTTTTTTTAATTATTTTATTAGTTTTTAAATTCAAAAAATATAATTTTTCAAAAAAAAAAATCAATAAATATATTTCAAGTTTCTAGAACAAAAATTAGTGTAGTGTCAGTGACAGTGAGGATGAGAAATACAGAGGAAACGAAAGCGTAATGTAATGCACGCAAATGGATATCATTTTACTACTGCTTTACCTTAATTAACACGCTATGTTTTTTTTTTGTTTTTTTTTTCCTTAGTAATTTCATTTTCTATGATTGATTGATGTTCTTTTTTTTTCTTTTTTTCTTTTTTTTTCTTTTGAATCTGAGTTGTTACAGTCGTTGAATGTTTAAAACGAGAATAATGATGTTTGATTATAAATATGATATCTTTTCAATAAAGCTGTTTGTTGTGTTTTATGGTAATGTTTTTAAATGTTTTTGTTTTCCATAACAAGTCATTTTAAGTTGGGTTTGTTGGTATAGTGAGTTGGTAGGGTTTTAATTTTGATCCAATTGAAGCTAAATCTTAAATGCAGAGATTATGAGTAGCTTTTAATATATATTTTTTATTCTATATTAAAAAATCAATTGTAATATGAAATAAATAAAATGTTTACCAAGTTTCAAACTTAGATAAAATAAGAATTTTGTTATAGGCAATTTTGGACCACTCCGATGTACAAGGAGCTGACGAGGACAACTGGGGAGAAATCGGGCTAGGAGATGGACCCAAGAGGCAAAACCGGCAAGTGGGACGGGCCAAGACCAAACCCGACCCCTTTCTCAGCCTCAGCCCATGGTCGGCCTCGGCCATGACCCGCCGAGCCCGTCTGACTCCGTTTGATCCCTACCGTCTCTGGCCGCCCTTGTTTCGCCTGGTTTGTCCCAAAACGCCTCCAAATTCCTAAAAACCCTATGAGCATGAGCAGGTATTTATACCCCTCTTCGCTACTGAAGAAGGGGACCTGAACTCTATTCTCGACTCTCTCTCTTGCTCTCTAGCCCCCTACTTCCATTTTCTGACTTAAGCATCGGAGGTGGTGTGGCTAGCACCACACCGGTGTGCAGGTTTTCTGTTTTGCAGGTCACGTCTTCCCCGCTCTCAAACAAATTCAATGTCGATTATCACGTGGAACAAAGGTAATTTACCTAACGAAATTTAATCATCAACAAATTTTTTAAGAGAGAGTTAGAAGAGATGTCATATTTGAAAAGAAAATCTCAAAAACTATGTTTAATAAAAAAGTGCTTTCTTTAATTCAATTTAGTGCATGTTTGGGAGTGATTTTAAAATGGTTAAAATCACTTTTGTCATATTTAAAATCACCTCGAAACGTGTCTTTAATAATTCAAAATCAATTTTGACGGTATGAAAATCACATTTAAAAGAGTAAAATCAAACTTAAAATTAATTTTAAATAATTAAAGGTATGTTTCGAGGTGATTTAATTTCGAACTTGACAAGAGTTATTTTAGCTATTTCGAAATCACTCCCAAACATACATTTATAATAAGTTAGACCAAATACTAAAAATATAATTCACCTGCAATATCACTTTTAAAACGGACAAAATCAATCTCAAATACATTATACAACCCAATTAAATTGAAACTTGTAAAATGGTAGAATCTAAATTAAAATTATACTCGAATTGTAAAGACTAAAATTTAAATTTGATCTTTTGTATTTTATGGATGAACATGTATATTACTTTGTCAAATTTAAAATTAAAAACTAAAATTGACTCTATTATTATTCTTTTGTTTTTTTTTTTTTTTTAATAGTAAAATGCAAAAATAATGAAAAACAAATTAGACCAAGTCATTTAAAGGCCGCAAAACAAGTTAACCACTCAAACTCAAGTGAGACCGATATCCTTTGACCTCAGAGTCACCCATGTCAGAAATCCTTTCCCGCGTGTTCCAACTATTGCTTAATTAATTAGAGGGATTTAACCCTTTTCTAGATATTAAATTGTTCAATATGTCCAAACGAACATAACCCAACAATAATTGACATGTATCCTCGATCAAAAGATGAGAGATTCGAATTCCTCCACTCTTAAATGTTGATGTACTAAAGAAAATCGTTTAATAATCAATCTCGTTCCTCATTCTTAACTAGTTGAGATTTTGAATATCACAAAAGTGATTAAAGAAGCTAGTTTCTCAGGACCATAAGAACTAGGTTCTTAACATTATGTGGCCTAGACAACCTTGTCAACAAGAGCATCGAACAAGAGAGTATGTAGGCTTCTCTACATATTTTGAGTATAAACTAGTTGCTCATCAAAACGTCGGAAACATCTTTTAAGATTTTAGATTAGATTTTCAAATCGCTACCAATCTTATTTATTGGAATACACAACTCTTAAAAAGAAAAAAGAAAACGAGAATGGAGTTAAAAAGTAAAAGTTCTAAGGTTCTTTGTTCATGAAGTTTAAAATTTGTATATATTTAGTTTTTTAAATTTAAAAAGTGTGTGATAAATCGTTTATATAACCCTTAAATTTTTTAGAAATTCACCGAATTTATTAGATACAAAATTGAAAATTTGAGTTGAATATTCTCAAACAAAAAATAACAATAATATAAGGAGTTTAAAATATGGAAAATTAATTTCTGATATTGTGTTAGTCTACACGGAAGCCACACCGAAATTTGATGCACCATATCGTGAACACACGCCACGTAACAAATCTTTCTTTCTCTCTCTACAGATGAGAGAGAGTGGTAGGTTTCGTTTATTGAGAGGTCCTGTGGTTGTGCACGTGCAGTACTTTCAGATGGAAGATTTTTTGACTCGCCACCACCGTCGATGGTCACTAGTGGGTCCCACAGATGAAAGTGTTCATCCGGCCGTACACGTGTCATTCATTTCTGTTCTTCTTTCTTTGACCCCACCCCCATAATTTCTTCCCTGGGAAAAAATAGGGTTCATCAAATAATTGGAATGTCTACTGAATTTATTCCATGCATGGGGAAGATGTAAATTCTGACATTTTTGGTCAAAGGAATGCATTTGATTTGAAAGTTGTACTCACTCACAACCCAACTCTAATAATTTCATTTTTATGTATATTATATATAGAGATCTAAAACCAATAATAGTTTATGAAAAAAAAAAAAAATTATTGGTCTATTTACCCATGATAGCTAAAGAAAGTTTACTCACTAAAAAAATGTCTTTTTAGTATATAGTATTTGTTGATGCCAAAATTCGGACAGAATACTTACTTGACCTTCACGTGAGACCAATAGTGAATTTGTAGAAACGGGAGAAAACGTGACCTGCAAGACCAGCAAAAACCGCTGCACACCGGCGTAGTGTAGGCCACACCGCCTCCGATGCCTAAGTCAAAAAACTGAGGAGAAGCTATAGATAGTAAGGAGAGAGTCAGGAGTAGCGTTTCGGAACCCTTCTTCCGTGGTGAAGAGGGGTTTTTATACCTGTTTGTCCCCCTAGGGTTTTTAGGAATTCGGAGGTGTTTCGGGACAAACCAGGCGGAACCAGGGCGATCTGGGGCATCAGGGAACGAAAAGAGATCACTGGGCTCGGCCTCGGCAAAAGGCCGAGGCCGACCATATGGTTGGCCCGACCCTTTGGTTCGGTCTTCCTCTGGGTCGGTCTTTTGGTCCTACCTTTGTCCGATTGTCCTCGTCAGCTCCTTGTGCATCTGTGTGGTCCAAAATTACCTATAACAGTATTATAAATGTAAGATGGGATGTTTGAATTAATGATATAGGTTATTATTGTTTTAACTATTTGAGTTATTACAACCAATCCGACTAGTTATTATACATCATTCATCAAGAGGTTGGAGATTTGAATCATTTTATCTCACGAGTTCAATTCATACGAGTTATATGCTTCAAAATCAAAAGAAATCTTAGTGAGAAGCAAACAATTCCAAGTGACTTGTTGAAAGCTCCCTCCATTAATTTTCAGCCTTTTACTTTTGTAAGAATGAGAATAATAAAATATCTCAACGAAATTAATGAAAATGTTAAATTATCAATTTAGTCCATGTGGCTTAGACTTTATTTCAATTATCCAAAGTCATAATCGATTACAATTTTGGTTTCTATAGTTTTGAAATATTCAATTAGGTCTTTACCATTTGTTTCTACCATTAATTATAATATTGACTATGTGACATGTTTTCTATTTAGGTGGCAATGAGTTTTTGTATATTTCATCTACTTGACTATGTCAATTCAAGAGTCTACTAAATCATAGAAACCAATTTGAAAATTTTGAAATCATAGACTAAATTGAGCCAAAATTGGTAATTTAACCAAATAACAACAAGAAAAAGGCAAACTTTTTAGCATTATTTGTTTGGAATTGGAAGAGGCTTTTGAGGCTTTTGAGTCAAAATTAGATCAAAGTGGCCATCATCATTCAATCATAATAAAAACTAAAGAGATTCTTCATTGTTAGTCACCATTAATTAAAATAAATAAATAAATAAATAAAAAGTGATGATTCTTCATTGTTATTCAGCATTTTAGCCAATTTTAGACATAGAAATCATCTTTAACTTTTGTTGTGTTTCCTAATCTTTATGTCAATAAATTAAGATTATATTGAAAATGGAATTGATTCCTTATCCTCAAGGTTCATATATATCTGTATTTCATCCATTAAAGAAACAAGTTAAGTTAGTTTTGATGGTGGAAAACCTGAGAAGAAAGTGAATAAAGAAAGAAAGTGATTTTGGTGGGGAATTTTCCCATTTTTCCCAATGCAAAAATGATTCCTATGGTTGAGTTTGATATTATTCCAAGTAGAAAGTGTTTGTTTCTTACCTGTAAAGTGTGTTAAAACAACTTAATTATGTAAAGTTTTAGCAGATACTTATAAAAAGCTCTTTTTAGTTAAACAACCAACACCCATTCTTCTCTTTTCTCTTTTCCCTACTTTTTTGTTGCTTTCTTTTCTCTCCAATGGAAATTGGACCAACAAAATTAAATTTAAATGTTATTATTTCTCTTGGGATTTTTATCCAGATTTTTGGAGCATCTATTTCTGTAATATTTTATGCTAACTAATGAACACTGCATAAGCAACTTTTTCTTTTACATATCATGGATTCATCTGAGGCAATAAATAAGACTTTGAAGGAAAGCATTCAAATTTTGTAATAGCCACCTATGACCAACCTACCTAAGATAATAAAGTCGTTTTTCGACTTTGTAAATCTACATGGTTTGGCTCAAACAATGGAATGTTTGGCTCAAGGAGTTGGGTGAAGTTAACAACTCTACCCAACACCTTGTTTGTTCCAAAGACATACAACACTCAACTGTGAGACCTACAAACTTATTGACCAATTACAACACTCTATTGTGTGTCCCAAAAAATTATTAACTCCTATTCCAACACTTTATCGTGGATTCCACAAATTTATTAACTCCTATTTCAACACTTTATTGTGGATCCCACAAACTTATTAACTTCTATTCCAACTCCTGGGACAAAACAACTCCATATTTCATAACTCGTCAAACACTCCCGACATCTTTTTTCTACTTATTTATCTTTTTTCATTGTCTTCGTGTAAAGTTTATATTGGAACAATGTTGTGCGGGAGAAAGCGTACCACCAAATCAAAAATGGAATCACAGTGGTCAAAGGCTTCTAGTCGATATAGTGTCATTGTTTTCAATCATATCAAAAGTAGGCCAATGAGTGACATAATTGTTTAAAATCTTTATAATATAAATCTTATTAAAATAAAATTGAAAACTTTCAACGCTTATGGTTTGTGTTGGGTTATAAATTTATTTGCAGTCGACTTATGAGTTAAGTTGATTCATAAATTCACCTTAAATTAGTTTGGATTAGAATCCAACCAAACTTATTGTTTTTTTAATGGTAAAATTATATACATCAATTTATTCTAATTTTATTTCGTTCAATAATTCTTTTTAGATAATTTATTCTCTAATAACTTTTAAAAATAATATAAATTGAAATTAAGTTATTAATCCGAATTCAAGGTAAGATATTAAAATATTTTTTTAAATCAAAATTTGAATAAATAACTCAAATAACTCTAACCAACCTAACCTAATAATTTTTGGGTTGGGTTGGTTCCATTATTATTAGTTATTAAGGTTGTGTTAGAGATGTTGATAATCAAATTTCGCAAGGTAAATTATCTTCGCTCCACGTGATAATCTACAGTGAATTTGTTTGAGGGCGGAGGAAGACGTGGCCTACAAAAGAGAGAACCTGCACACCGGTGTGGTGCTAGCCACACCGCCTCCAATGCTTAAGTCAGAAAACGGAAGGGAGAGCTAGAGAGTAAGAGTAGAGAGTCGAGAATAGAGTTCGGGTCCCCTTCTTCAGTGGCAAAGAGGGGTATAAATACATGCTCATCCTCCTAGGGTTTTTAGGGACTCGGAGGCGTTTTAGGTCAAACCAGGCGGAACCGGGGCTGCCAAAGGCAGTAGGGACCAAGCGGAGTCGGACGGGCTCGGCCCGCGCGAGTGGGCCGAGGGTCGGCCTCGGCCAATGTAGGGGGTCGGGCCAAAAACCCGACCCCTTCGGTCTTGGCCCGTCCCACTTGCCGGTTTCGCCTCTTGGTCCATCTCCCAGCTCGATTTCTCCCCAGTTGTCGTCGTCAACTCCTTGTACATCGGGGTGGTTCAAAATTGCCTATAACAAGAGACAACAAACCTCGATATATCTCTACAACCTTTTACCGATGGAGATATTATCCTTCACTTATATACCTACAATGTTTTCCTGATCTAACCAATATGAAACTTTGATCACACCTCCAACAAATTCTTTCATTACGTACTCTTGGTAACATATATCTCTCCCTCGTATAACTTCAAAATTACTCCCTTTCACTAGCTTTCCCCTCTCTAACCCAAAGAATGGCTTAAGTTGTTCTGTTTCAACAGAGGTTTAATCATGAAAATTGGGACATTTACACTTGAAAATATGACTTCTACATACATCCTGCAAATATAACAAACAGAAAGCCTAAAATGTTACTTCACATCCAGTGAAAAAGTTTACTGTTAATACATGAGTCACAAGATTAAAAGTGAAACATTACTATTTTTTCTTTAAGCATATCGTAAACAGAGAGTTGCCTGTATATCCATCGCCAAGCTATCTTTTTCCTCTTCCCACAAATCACATCATCTGTTAAGGATATCCAGAACAGACAGTTAATAGTGAAGTTACAACCAGCTCATTAGAAAGAAAAAGTAATCCATATACGGGCTCTCAAGAAGTCCTTACACAGGTACACTACAAAAATTAGAGATCAGCTTGGTACTGTCGCAAAAACGATGCTAGAGATGAATGAACAGATGGCAAAATGCATTGGAAGCAAGAGGGACGAGGTTGAGGTCGAGGTCGAGGTCGTCATTCTTAGGCAAGAGAATGCATTTTAGTTGATAGCAAGAAAAGGAAATGGTTTCACTTCATGGATACCTTGAAACAAGAAGCTGGGAAGTTTGACAGTATTCAGTCCACATATTCCAACACATCCCCAATTTAGCAACGCACTGGTATAAGTACATCAGCGTTGATGATATCTCATATCACTACAAAAAGAGGGGAATTTCTTTAAGATGGAACCATATTCAAAGGGGCAAAATGGAGTAAATGAAACCATAGAGGGCAGGGATAAAATAGTGTACTCATTAACATTACTTGCACACCTACAATAACATCAAGCGAAGTTCATAAACCTTGAAAGCTCACCTGGTTTAATTTTGGTCATAACTTTTATCCCCCATATCTTTCAAGTCCCCTACAATGAGGAAAGCTGTTTCGTATTTTTCTGCACTAAAAACTGCCTTTGCTTGGATGAGCCAATTCTTTCAACTGCTAAATTAGTAGCAAGAAGAAGTGACCAAGCTATTCCCAGCTTCCTTAGTCAGTCCTTTTGCCCTCATGATTCTCCTCAATTCATCTACTGAATCCCACTTTCCAACTGACGCATAAAAATTTGATATCAGCACATAATTTCCTGCCTTGTTGGGATCCAATTGAAGGAGTTTTTCGGCAGCAAACTCACCCCTAAAAACATCTTGGCTATGACTACAAGCATTAAGTAATGCTGCCCATATTTTTGAAGTAACCTTAACACCACACATTTCCATATGATGGAACAGACTCCAAACTTCATCAATCTTACCAGCGCGACCTAATATATCTATGAAGCACGCATAGTGTTCGGGACCTAGATATGAACTATATCTCTCCTTGGCCAAATTAAAACATTCTTGACCCTGTTCCACCAGCCCTGAATGCCCACAAGCAGATAAGACAGAAAGAAATGTGACTGAATTTGGCAAGACTCCAGTTCTTCCCTCTACCATCATCTTGAACAGTTCAAAAGCTTTTAGCCCATCTCCATGACTTCCATATGCTTGTATCATGCTGCTCCATGATACTACATCCTTATGACGCATTCCATTGAAAACTGTTCGAGCATTCAAAATTTTCCCACATTTAGCATACATATCCAGCAAAACATTGCACAATTGGGCATTAGATGTCAAACCACGACGGATCGAAACACAGTGTATTTGCTTCCCTATCCATATATCTGAATTCTCAGAGCAAGCAGCCAGGGCGCTTGTTAATGCAATTGCATTAGGTCTCATCTTGCTCATCAATAACAATGCCTCTGCATATTTTTTATTCCTAACACACCCAGAAATCAAAGAATTAAGCATGACATCATCCTTTCTACAACTTAAACTAGTGAAAACTTTCATGGCTTCACTGATACAGCCAACGCTAGAGTAGAAATCAACCAAGGCAGTACCCAGAACAAGCATATCTCTATGCATCACAACAACCACCCCATGAACTTGCTTACCCAGCCGAAAAGCTTTCAAAGCCGCACAAGCTTTAAGCACCGAACACAAAGTAAACTCACTATATTCCACTTGTTCTCTCTTCATTTCTTCAAACACATTGAGTGCTTCTCCAGCAAGACCCTCCCTCAAAAAGCTTGATAACAACGCATTCCAAGCAACCACATCCTTCAACTCCATCTCCTCAAAGACCTTAACAGAGTCATCAAGAAGCCCACATTTGGAGTACATGTCCAAGATGGCAGTTTTAGTAACAATCCCAGAATACGTACCGGTTTTGATGATTAACCCATGAACTTGTTGGCCATAATCGGAGGTGGGTAATGGCGAGCATGCGGCCAAGGCAGCGGTGAGAGTGTAGGCAGTGAGAGCAGAGCAGGAGCGGTGCATTCGACGGAACAGAGACCATGCGTCTGAGTGGCGATAATCACGCACATACGAGGTGAGAAGGGAATTAAGTGAGGAAACATCTCTTTGAGGAAATTCGTCGAACAGTTGGTGGGTAAGGGAGCAGAAGACTTTGGAACAACAGGGATTGAAAGAGCTGGTGGGCGAGTTCAAAGCAGGAACAGAGGAAATCGAAATGGGCAAACGTAAACGTGAAAAGGGTTTAGCAACGTACAGAGGTTTGATCGGGAAACGCATTGCTTGGACATTTGTAAAGATTTGACCTTCAGAGACATAGCATAGCGCTTGGGGTCCGAGCATGTTCTTTCTTTGTCAAACTAAGTTGGACTCGAGCAATTCAAATCCCCCACCTAAAAATAGATTTTAAAATGAATTTCGTACGATTTTAGATAACTTTTTTTTTTTACTTTTTTAAAATTAAAATGATCAGATTTCCCAAAAATTTAGAATCAATTTTTATTAGATTTTGATATTTCATTCATGAATTATGATTGAAAGGATATATTAATAAAACCTTTATCCTTATTGTAAATTTCCAATAAACTTTCAAAAATATTTTTATACTCATTCATTTTAAATATTTCCCTTTCAAACAAAATAAAAAATTTTAAACCATTACTTATAGATTAACATGACATATTAAAGACTAACAAGTGATTATTTGACATGACATGATGCTAAATAGGACAAAGGAATATGCCATCCGAATAAAATAAAGAGAGTTAGGCAAGAAAAAATTATGAAGAAACAAGCATAATACATTTTAAATAAATATATTTTGACCCTCACACTCTTACTTTACATGGGGAATATTAGACTCTCATTACTTGCATTATGCTCATGTCTTGGCTCACTAATCTTCGAGGAGGCTTTGTCTACCCAAAAGCGAACTCCAAGAGACACAAGAAGACTTTTAAATGGTCAAAGTTCCAACTTTGAGACTTAAGGGTACCCCTAGGGTGATTCCATGCCATTTATGACAATCCAAACACAAACTACAAAGTTACCCAATTGATATCACTAACCATTTCACTACTTGTCAGAAGAAATCAAACAAATAAGTTCATCTCAACATTACAATGCTTGAATTCGCCCTTCATAACCATAGTGCTTCAACAGCCCTTCATCTTGCCGCCAATTTTCTCTCACTTTAACTTCAACCTGTTCAAGCATGATTTTGTTAACACATACTTTCTACCACAGGATAAACAGCCACTGAATGCATTATGTTCAAGTAGACTGGCTTGCAGTGGCAACAAAGTTATTACATAAACATGCAGCTTCGAATTCATGGGACGATTAAAAGTACGCATCGATACCTCGAGGTAGACTTTCTTTTGTAAGAAATCTTCTATGTCGAGGCGAGCAGCTGTTGCAAGGAGTTTCAGAGCCTTTCCTTCCTGACAACAATCACATTGCATCATTAGAGGCATTGTGTGCTTGCATACAATTATAAAGACCCTTTAGACCTCATAAGATTCACTCCATATTGTGGAGGTCCTCTACAAAATGGCTTAATTTTGTTAACCAGAAGCATTGATATCTTCAAAAATCATTGGATGCTTTAGACTTAGAACCCATGATATTTTTGTCCCCTTCAACCAGGTCCCATGAAGCATTTAGATTGCTAAAAGATTTACACGGATGGGATTCAGAAATTGGAAACCCACAGTTCCATGCCAATACTAAATTTTCCTAGATGACAGCCAGGCATTTTGCCACTAATAGAAATGCTCTTAAAGGTATATAGTAATTAGTTAAGGAGGTTGTTGTGGACCTGTGGTATTTGGTTTTAAATAAAGGGGTAGGAAAGTAGAAAGTTAGACATTGATTTAGTTGGTTTAGGGCTTGAGTGATCTCAAGAGAGAGATGGTCCAAGTACCTCAAAGTACTTGATTTATCTTGAAGTTCTATTATCTTTCAGATTGCAATATATTCTGAATTCTATCAGCCACTAACAAGATTAGAGTCTCATTTACTCCCAATGGTTAAAGATGTTATCATATATGCTAAATGCACCAGCCGATATAATATATTGAAAAATATGAAAAATTTAAGAGCAATGCTTAAAATTTTCCACGAGTGAGTTTAGAATGAGATTTACGAATAGTGCTTTATATTATAAATGAAATATGAAAATTTGTTGAAGTGTTTTTAGTTGGTTGAAAGTATTTCCTTGCATTTTCAAAAAAATATCCTAAACTCACCCTAGGTCTACAATAACTACTCACCTTCCCAATGAGAATGATTTTCTGAGAATTTTTCTCAACGACAATTTCCGCTTGAATAAAATCTTTTGCACCTGGTCTACTCTTGTAGCTCACCACATTCACCTGGAAAGTTGAAGGAAAAAATTCTAGAAATTAGCAATACTTTTCAAGGGTATTAATGAATTGATAATAAAAAAGATTAAAAGAAGAAAAAAAAAATCAGATATGCACCTGACAAGCATAAGGAACTTCATTGCGGTATTGCATAAATATCTTTTCTCTGACAATTTCAGAAACAAAAAATCTTTCTGGATGCTCACTGACTATGTCCTGAAAACTCATAAGAAACAAGGCAAAGGTGTCGTAAGAATCCAATTCTGAAATAAAATACTAAAGCAAAATATAGACTAATAAATATGACATGTCTTAAAGAGCATGACTCTTTATATATCAATGACATAAGTGAATTAGATACTATCGTAATCAAAATTATAACTGTTTAATCCAATAAAAAAGTTCCTTGATGAATAGGAGCCACAGAAAATCAACAAAGTCCAGCTTCAGAGCCAATATCCATTCTAATATTTTACTCTCGTACTATATTTCCCATCAATCTTAGACATCTTAATCATCATATTGGCCTGCATATTTCATTCTACACCAATCAAGACACGTTGACCATAAAAATATAGACATGGGCTAAAATCCAAACTTATCTGCTCATATCATTTCGGTAATAAGCCAGATTTTGCTGCAAGACAGTAACAAACAAGTTGTCAAAGATTTTTAACTGAGACAAAAGGGCTATCTGTGATCCATAAAACAACTCCTGGACCTGGTACATTTGAGCTGATTGCTAAGAGGCCTATACTAATATTAAATATCACAAGAATTGTTCAGATTGCATAGGGAAGAAATTAAAACATGAAGGCAATATGCAAATTGACCTGGAACAATCTCATGCACCTGATTAATGCCTTCTATTATCGTATAGATGCGACTAAAGAGCTGAATACATTACTTCGCATCTAATGAACACAATTGTAATCACAAGAATGAAAAATAAACCATAGCTGTTATGTAGCTTACTTCTCTTCAGGGGTAAAAAAGATGGGAGAGAAATCAATTGTACACGACCTGCTCATTATCAAGCTAATTTCCCCACTATTCTCACATGTATATATTATATATCTAGAAATACATCCTGGATAATATCTTTTTTTTAATAACCGTGAATGTTCGGGTCAGGTTGCACACATCTCAACTAATCTCATGGGATGGGATAATCGTCTTGGGCCTCTTGGCCTACTACAATTGATTTCCTAGAAAACTTTAAGGATATTAAATTCTAGGTAGGTGATGATTATGGCTTGAACCCATGTCCTTCGAGCCCTTTATTATTTACATTGGCCCTTATTGACCATCAGGCCAATTTGTGGTGGTTCATCCGAGAGGATGTCTGTAACTGACAATCATAAGTTAGGCTTTAATTTGAATAACTGACTCCAATGTCCAAACATTTAAAATAGGTTTAAGAATGACTGATTATGGCATATTCTCAGCTGTAAAGCATACCAGAACAAGAACATGTAGGCTTCACTAGTTGCATACCTTTGGATAATAAGCTGGCCCAACAGGGAGTTTTGATAGTATCCATTCCTTCACATCTTCTATCCCATGGCCAAACTTGGCGCTCACAGGTATAACCTCATCAACATTAGTAAATTTTTCATACCACTACAAATACAAGAGATTTCTTTGAGATGAAGCAAAATTTTAAACGAATTAAGAAAACGAATATAAGTAAGAAGAGTTTTTTCTAAATGAGTCTACTCGAACACACCTAGAAAAACATCAAGCAATGAATTCTGACCTCAAGTTTCTTGGCAGTTTCACCCGGTTTGATCAGATCTTTTTTATTCAAAACCAGTAAGGTGGGAGGCATTTCTTTGAGGTCTCCTATACCTTCTTCCAACACCTCATCAATCTACAATCTCCAAATAAAGAAAAGGTAAACTTAGGAAAAGAAACCAATACATTGAAAAGCAAATCTGAACTCGAGAAAACATACTTTTTGAGGCGCTTTACATGCATCAACAACAACCAAAACACAGTCTGCATTAATGGCGGCGCTGCGCACATTCTTCATCATCATGGAATCCAACTTATGCATTTTCTTCTCAATGACACCAGGTGTATCATAAAGTATCACCTGCATTGAAGTGATCAACCTCATAATTTCTAGTAACTAAACGCTATTTGAGCTTTGAAGTAAGTATTGTAATCCATAATGAGTAAAATCAAACCTGATACTCAGGCCCAGAACATATACCCAGAATCCGGTGCCTCGTGGTTTGAGGTTTATCCGTAACAATGGACAGCTTCTGTCCTATCAATTGATTTACAAGAGTACTCTTCCCAACATTCGGCTTCCCTAGCAGAGCCACATATCCTGCAATTTCATCCATAACCACTCACAAATTCACAATTCAATTTCTCTCCAGGGAAAGAGACAGAGACAGAGACAGAGAGAAGTATACAAACCGCTTCTATGGTTACGGTCGCAGGCGTATCCAAGCTCCTCCATCTCGTAATCGTCAAGCAAAGTCAGGTTTCTATCAGGCTTCTCATTCAGAGACAAGAACGATAACTCGTCGTCGGAGTACGACGAGCTCGTCCCTTCACCGTCTGCTTCTTCTTCATCCTCGCTAACGGTAATGAATTGGTCCTTCAACACAGAACTCCCTGTCCTGTATCTTGAATTCTTGGCTCGGACTTGGAATCGGGAGTGGGTTTCTCGGGAAAATTGAGGAAATGAGGTTTGCTTGTCGGGGCGGGAAATGGAGATAGCGTTGGAATAGGAGAAAGGAGGAGAGTGGAATTTGTTCCGGGGAAGAGTTGCCGGCGACTGTAACGCGAGCTCCATCGTCGGAGCTCCAGCAAGGAAGCGATTTTCAGACTGTTAAGTGGTTGTTGATAGCTCGTTTGTTCGCAATTTGCAATCAGACAGTGGAGTAGATAAACCGTTAATACGGCGCCGTTTTGAGTAGCCGAAAACCCCGGAGTTTGGGCTATTTAAATCCTTTTTATGGGCTTTTTCTGGTAAAATTTGGCCCAATTTCTATTGGGCCTCGGAAATCTAGCCCAAGTCTAGAAGGAAGAAAACAAGCTAACTCCAGGAAATTACAATTTTGCCCTCAAAGCCTTTATAAAATTGTCTTGAGGATTACAGAAGTTTCTATTAGCAAGTTAAAGGAATAATCCATTCGTAGCTACAATTTTTTTTTTTTTTTTTTTTTTTTGTTTAAAGCGCTTACGTCTTTTTTTTTTGAGATAATAAAGGAATAGCATTCAGATTAAATAAAGCCACATGGGCTACAAAGAGAAGAATCCATATCAGACATTGCAACATGCAACACCCAAGCTGGAAAATGCGAAAACCATAAACAAGGGCCTGAACAACACCCTTCCTTTGCCAAGCGGTGAGCTAAAACATTACCCTCCCGCCTTACATGATGGAATTTAACAGAACTAAAAGACGCTAAGAAAGATCGAATATCCTCAACCAACGTCCCATTTTCATTGAATGGAGTCGATGAGCCACCTAACGTTGTAACCAAAGTCAGACAGTCAGATTCAATCACGAGCTGATCCAAACCCATCCGCTGCACCAACCGTAACCCATCAAGCATCGCAGAAGCTTCGGCCAAAAAAGGAGAAAAAGCCACCGGAATTTGGTTCGTCATTGCCGCCAGCACATTACCTAAGTCATCTCGGACAACAACCCCCACACCAGTACAACCTTTATGCCCAGAAACAGCCGCATCAATATTGATCTTAAGCCAGCCCGACGGAGGACGGTGCCAAACCACTGCAGACTGCCGAGAAATACACCCACCGACCCCCCCACCAGCCACACAACCCTGCTGAGCAGCAGCAAAAGATGCAACATAATCCTCAATCCACTTGCATTTGAAGGTAATATCTGGGCAACATTTCCCATCTCTCAATGCATTGCGGTCATTCCAAAGAGCCCAACACCCCACACACCATAACCCAAGTTCATCCTCTGTCAAAGCTTGCTGCAACACAACACACCGATCCCGGAAACTATCATTAAATCGACCTTGCCAATCTACTCGTGGTAATAACAGGCCCCAACACTGCTTTGATCTGGGACACGTAACCAATGCATGGTCAGTAGTTTCAGGTACTTTCAGACAGCCCCGACAAAGTGGCAAAGCATCAATACCTCGCTGAATTAAATTAGTCATCGTGGGTAAACATCCTTGAAAAGCCCTCCACATAAATATTCTTATTTTTGCAGGAATTTTTAGAGCCCACAAACCTGTCCACCACCGCGATAAAGCATCAGGGAGCGACGAACTAGCTGGACGAGACTGGACCATCACCAACTTATAACCACTCTTTACCGTATAACACCCATCTTTACCATAGTGCCACAACCAACCATCCGACAACCCCAAGTGACCTAGAGGAATGCCAAGCACCACCTGAAGGTCATCCGGTGACAAAATTTCAGCAAGTTTCACAGCGTCCCATGTTCGACTGGGGGTGATAAAATCACTAACCAAAGATGAGGCCGAGGACAAAGGAGATCGAGGCCCGAACACAGGTTTAAAGGTGGAAGCCTTTGGAATCCATGGATCCCGATAGAAGAAAGTAGTAGCACCATCCCCAATTCTTTTGCGAAGCCCCAACTGCAACAATTCCCTACCCCACACAAAGCTGTTAAAGCGCTTACGTCTTGACAAGACTTGTGAACTGAGATGTCTTAATGTGTTACAAATTCAAAATTCTTTACCTAATTTGTTAAAAGTTGACCTAAGTCCTTCAATAAATGATATATTAATGTTTGTTTATAAGATTTGATTTACCATTAAATCATTCTTTTCTTATCATATTTTGATATATGAACTTAAAAAATAATAATAATAAATCATATTTTGACATATGAAGATGTTGTCCAAATTCTAATTACATCATAAATTCAATCTACCTATCAACAAAATCTATTATTTATTTAAATAAAAAAAAATTATTTATGAGTGACGTGTTCACATATTCAAATATATGTTAATAAAATAATAGTTTAATGTTGAATCAACTTTATTTTTTAACCGACTTTTTTTAGGAATGATTTAGTGTATTTAGTCTGTATCTTCATTGAATAACAAACATTTGTATTTTTTTTTTTTTTTTGACAACATTTGGGGTGGAGTTAATTTTGATCCTTTGACCTCTTGATCGAGAATATAAGTTTTGTTTTAATTGAGTTAGGCTCTTGTTAACAACATCCTCATATTTATTAAATATACCATAAATAAATGATTAAATTATCAAAATTTCATCATGTTATTTTCTCATTTTGATACTTGTATTTTCAAGAATTTTATCATTAATGAATAATATTAATTTCACGAGAAACCAATTTAGATGTGTTAACTTCTTTAACCTATACAATATCATTCACTTTTGAGGATCCTACATTGAAAAGATGAGAAATCTCACAATCTTTATAAGATATACATATGAATTACTTCTCTCATTGTTAATTAGTTTTTAATATACAACCTCATGTTTATCTAATATTCACCAATTAACAAAGACTTATAAATGTGTGTCTTATATTAATTAATGTCAAAATATATACCTATATAAAAGTAATTAGGTAAGAAACTAGGGGAAAATACAAATGACTTATTAAAAAAGAGATTGAAAAATAAACTATTTGGAAAGAAACACTTCAAAGCAAAGAGTTTTTAAATATATAATAACTTGTGTATGTATAAAAACACTTCCGAGGAAATATATCCAAACATATGAATTTTAAAATTCTAAACAATTTTTATACAAAATGTTTTTTTTTAAAAAAAAATCTATTCTTGAAAAAACACTTAAACTAAAAAGTATCCCAAACGAGTCAAAGTCTGGGCCATAACGAATCAAAAAATGAATTTTTTTGAAAACGCCAAACCAACTCAAATGTTTTTTTTTTTTAATTGGTTTATCAAACTCAAATTATCTTTTGATAGGTTGACCAAATCTCATGATTTTCTTTTATTAATTTCAAATTTGAAGGGATGTACTAGCTAGCTAGTATGATTAAGCTAATGAAAACAAAATGCAAACATTGCAGTAAGTAACATTGGAAGCCAGCCAATGACCAAGTCATGAACACACCCAAAATAAACCAAGAAGCTAGCTGTATGTTTGTGGGTATTTAGGGTTAGAATATGAAATTTTGATAGCACTTTCTCACTCCAAAAGTGAACTTAAAATAGTAAGCTGAGAAAAAAAGCTGAAAGGCAAAAGTAATTGGCTCTTCCACTCTTAAAACTGTGCAGTCTGATGTCAAACTAATTAGGATTCCCACTTTCTTTCTTTCTTTTTCATTTTTCTACCTAAAAACTACATGAATATTAATGTTTTGCTTTGGACTGTTGAATTTTAATTAAAAATACCTCCAAACCATAGGTTTGGTTTCATTATAATCCTTTAAGTTTCAACTTTGTTATCATACATATGCAAACATGTCAATTTCCGTGCATGAACTTAACAAAAAAAAAAGTCCTTCAAGGATTCTTTTGAAAGTTAGTATAATTAAAGTCAATCTCATAGTTTAGGAGTATTTTTAATAATTTAACCTAAAAATAAAAATCTCCTTACAATGTTTAAAAGCAACTCAAGGCCGCTTTACATATTATTTTTCAAAGGAAGTTTATTTGCTAGTTAGGGTTGAGTTATGCTCATGTTAGATTAAAAATATAATTTAGTTATCATCTTAAATTTCCTCATTTTTATAATATCTTCATCATTAAATCTTTTTAATTTAATAAATTTCACCTTTGTTTTAATTAATTAAATTTCACCTTTAAACTATATAAAGATACATTTTTGCCATATCAATTTAAGTATTACTTTATTCTAAAAGTTAGATATTTGAATATTCACCTTTACATTTTGAACTAAAAAGGTAGTACATATTAACCTTTACGATGACCCCATGTGAACCAAATGACATACCTACATAAATCATAAAGTAGAGATTTCAAAATTACTAAAAAAAGTAATCATTTTAATATTTAAATATCTTTGACAATAATACAATATTTTAGCTCATAAATTTAAAACATATGAATATTTTTTTTTTAAAAAAAATACCCATTATGTTACTATATTTCCATGGAAAAAAACTAACACCATAAACACATATAATTATATATTATCTTTGAATTCTACAAATTTAAATGCTTACCCATCCAGGTTACGTTGCTAAATATTCTCAATTTTTAGACATCCTAATTACCTCAAAATAACCTATAAAGTTTAAAGGCTAAAAAGAAAAAAAAAAAATCATATTTTCAAAAGAAAAAATGAGAAGAGAGAAGCCAAAATGAACATAGCTCGCGGTAATTGATATATATCGTCGACCGAAAGATCAGAGGTTCGAATCTCCTCACTTCAATGTTGTTGAACTCAAAAAAAAAAAAAAAATGAGAAAGAAAGAAAATGAGAGAAACAAAACCAGGAATGTCCATTTGGAGTCGGAGATTATCCCCAACTAAAAAGCATAATTGAAATAACAAATACCAAAATATGAAAAAACAACACAAGCAATAAATAGTACAACATAACATATATCCAATCACATAGTTGTATATAGGTCAAAATCCACTTTTGATAAAAGAAAAATAAAATAATAACAATACTAATTTCAAACCCACTATAAATATTAATTTAAAGATTTATTGAAAGTATACGTAGACTAAATTCGGACACAAAACTAAAATGGATTAAGTGTATAGACTTAAACTGATACTTACATTTATATAAATTAACATCGAAAGTGAATGATTCGATTTTCTACCCTTACAATTATTGTGAGAAAATAATATTTTAATCTTGCATATAAATTTGAACAAAACTTGGCTGCATACCGATATATAAGGATCTACATACATATCCCATTAAAATCTTGACAACTAAAAAAGAGGAGAGTAGAAAATGAGAAAAAAAAATTATCTCTCTTTATTGTCAACATTTTAAGTAGTATGCAGGGAGATCCCATATCGGTATGCAAAGTTTTTTCCTATAAAAGTATAACATTAACAATTTTTTTTATAAGTTGTCCAAATATATATATAAACCAAACTTTTTTTTTAAAATATATATAAACCAAACTAGTAAGTATAGCTTAACATTTATTCATTTCTTAAATGTCAAAGTTATTTTAGAGGTGAGATTATTCTCTCTTTATAACAACAGAATCGATCTTGCCAAGTTTTTCCCCAAGCAAACTTCCAAACCAAACCCCCCCTACCCAAAAGTCCGATCAAGCCGCCGCCGTCGCCACCGCCGGGCCAAGATGTTTTCGACGAAAGAGATCCCATCTCCACAGTCGTTATTCTCAGCCTACGCCTCCATGGCCGGCTCCCTAATGCTGTTCCGATCAATGGCCAACGACCTCGTCCCAGCCCCTCTCCGGTCCTGCCTCGCCGCCGGAATCCGCCGCCTGTTCAACTCCCACTCCACTCTGTTCACCCTCATCATCGAAGAGACCGCCGGCATCTCCCCAAACCAAATCTTCGACGCCGCCGAGACCTACCTCTCCACGAAAATCACCACCGAGACGGCCCGCCTCCGCATCTCAAAAACCCAAAAAGAAAAACACCCAACTCTCCGCCTCGAGAAGGGCGAGAAATTGACCGATTTCTTCGACGGAATCCCCCTGTTCTGGACCTTCAATTGCCACGACCAAGACAAAAACCTCAACAACCCCAACAACGGCGCCGCTCTGTTTCCACCGAAAACAGAGCGCCGCTACTTCGAGCTGCGATTCGACAAAACCCACCAACACAAAATCCTGAATTCGTACATCCCCTTCATTCTGGATCGCGCAGCGGCGATGAGGAACGAAGAGAGGGCTCTGAAAATGTACACGATAAACAGCTCGGGGTGCTACAGCGGGAAGTGGGAGTCGGTGAATTTGGAGCATCCGGCGACGTTCGAGACGGTGGCGATGGAGGCGGAGGCGAAGAAGGCGGTGATGGAGGACTTGGACAAGTTTCTGAAGAGGAAGGAGTTTTACAAGAGAGTTGGGAGGGCTTGGAAGAGAGGGTATTTGTTGTACGGGCCGCCGGGGACTGGGAAATCGAGCTTGGTGGCGGCGATGGCGAATTACTTGAAGTTTGATATATATGATCTGCAATTGGCGAATGTGGTGCAGGATTCGGACTTGAGGAAGCTGCTTTTGACGACGGGGAATCGCTCCATTTTGGTCATTGAGGATATTGATTGTACTGTTGAGCTGCCGGATCGCCGCCCTGGTGCTGACTGGCCGACGCATCCTTCTGAAATTCAGGTCGGTTTGCTCTGAACTCATCTCTCATTCTCTTTTTTTTTTTTTTTTCAGTTCTTTTCACAAACTAATTTCAACCAAAAAAAATATATATTACAATTAAGTTTTGAATATTTTGTCCTAGATTTTAAAAGTATTCAATATTTTTTAAAAAAAATGTTGAAATGATTTTTGGACTTTCAATTTGTTGTCCACATTGAAATTTTTACAAATTAATCATTCTATTAGATATAAAATTAAATTTTATGTCTATTTGTATACTAAATTTTCAATTTTATATCTAGTAGATCGATAAATTTAAAAAATATCTAATATATTAAAGAGTTATTAGATAAAAAATTAAAAGTTGAAAGATCTATACTTTTTAACATTCAGGAATTTATTAGATTCAAAATTGAAAATTTAAACATCTATTAGATATTTAAAAGTGACTTGACTCAAAATTTAACACTTCTTAAAATTCAGACACTAAATAGTTCAAAGATTAAACTAGTAATTAAAAAAACATTTAAAACTCACTAATTAATTTTAATGAAAATCAACCTCAACACGAAAAGCGACATTTATGGGGTAAGAGAGTTTCTCATTCCTCCCCAATTTCTAGAAGTTGGTAAAAATTTTCAAGTTTTCTTTTTTTTTTTTTTAAATAATTTGGATGACATTTTTTATCCTCCAAATTCTTTCAAATTTACCCCCCCTTTTTTTTTTTTCTTTTGTTGAGTTCCTCTCAAATTTACCTTTAGAGTTTGCTTTTAGTCTCTTAGCATAAAAATCTTATTTTTTACTTATAGATGTCATGATGATCACTTTTTACCCTTACATACATCATGTTTTTCTATTATCATTTTTGTGATAAAAACTAACGTAAAGTTAAAAGAATTAAATCGAGTTTTTTTGGAGCTAAAAACATTGATAGAATGACAAGATGAAAGTGAAAATTAATTATACTAACGTGATATTTGATAGAATGCATGTTATTTATTTTTGTTTAAAACATATCATAGAATGGCAAGATGAAAGAGAAAAATAAATTAAAACATGCCAGTTGAGCTAAATTAAATTAAATTATATTTGATGGAGCTAAAAGCATGTCAGTTGAGCTATGTTAACATTATGTACAATTTGATAGAATGGCAAGATGAAAGAGAAAATTAAATTAAAACATAGTGTGTTTATTAAAATCTTTTTAGTGGTTGGAATGTATTTCAAATATAACTATATTGAAACATATGATACTTCAAAATCAATAATGTAAAACATATATTTTTTTATTTTTTTATTTATTTTTTGACAATATGGGGGTGGGGGATTCAAACCATAGACCTCGTGGTTATCAGTACATCTTTATGCCAATTGAGTTATGCTCTTGTTGGCATATATTTTTTTTAGTTCAACAATATGGAAGTGAGGGAATCGAATAAATGTAATACCAAGTAATTAATTGGTAAGAATATGTTAAAATAAATGTAGCACCTAAGTGATTAATTAATTAACTTCACTCAATAAGAGCATATATAAAAAAGTGTATTTTTTATTATATAGTTAAAAATAATAGTTGACTAGTAACTAAATAATTAAAATTAATTAACTTCACCCGAGGTCTGTGGTTCAAATCCCCCTCCCCACATATTATAAAAAAAAAAACAGATTCCAATTCCAATGGTAGAAATTTCAAGGTTTGAGAACAAATATCAATATCTTTTTTCTCTAGACATCTTAATGGCCTTCCCATACAAAAACTAATTAAATACAAATATTTTCTATTTCTTTTTTTTCTTTTTTTTTTTGAGAACATATTTTCTATTTCTAGGTATCTTATATCAAACAACTTTTATAATTTCATGCAAAATCTCTAAATTACACGAATGTTGTTTAGCTTATGATTTAAATAAACCTAATTTGTGTAGTTGGAGAGATTCAAACCTTCGACCAAGTACATGTCAATTACCACTGAGCTATGCTGGTTTTAGCAAATAAACCTAAATTTTTGAAATCTAAAATTAGGAAATTTGTATTTACGTAATTTATGTTTGAATTATACCATGAATAGTTTATAAAAGTTTATATCTGTATCAAGTTAATGTTTGATTTATGAAACTCATGGTTTGAAAAATGGTTTTTTTTTTCTTCGTTAAAGTTCATATAATATAAATGGGAATTATTATTATTTACTTTCAATATTATAATTACAAATAGTTTTTTTTTTTTTTTTTTTTTTTGAGATAGAAAGTTTCATTATTCTAACGTATTCATGTAGCTCATAAAATTAACCACTCATAGTCTAAGATAAACAAATATATCATATTAAATCCAAGTTAAGTTTTTAAAAAAAAAAAAAAAAAAAAATCCAAGTTAAGTCATTTATTTTCTTAAGATATTGTATAGGTCAAGTTTCCACCGTCCTTTTCAACTTGCCAAACTTCCCACATAATGTTAATTTATTTTATACAGAAAGTGCTCTTAAAAGTGTATTAAGAGTATACTTAGCTTAGTGGAGGATAAAGTTGATTAATTAGACAATATTGATCCAATTTTTTTGCTTTTCTTTTATTTACATTCTCTCTTAATTTATTCAAGATCACATATAATATATATATTTTCCATAATTGTGAGAATGTGTGTAAGCCAACTTACCCATCTTTAGACTAATTTAATACAAGAATCATGCCTATAGTATTAGGATATTCTAAAACTCCTAAAATCATAAATATATCTCTTAAGTAGATAGGTTCAAGTGAAACTTTTTGTCATTGGAATACTTTTCAAAATATTATGAAACCAAACATTTTAATATATTTGAAAATAAAAATGCTTTTAATTAGTTAATAAAAGAACAATAGATATCATCACTTGGACTTATGGACTTTATTAACCTGTCTATTTTAGTTTTTAAACTTTTGTAAAAGTTTATCATTTTAATCTTTTTTTTATTTTTATTTTTTTTATCATTGTTCTATGTGACTATAAGAGTTTGTTGTTTAATAAATAGATGACATGACTTTAAAAATGTGTCCTATTGTGTTGATATAACCTATATTTAAGAGTCTCATTGACCAGAAGAATAGTTATTGGGTATATGATGGATAGGTAGAAATTGGTGAGTTGATACACATGGGAAGCCATGTTAATCCATTTATTTATCCCCTGTTTGATAACTATTTGATTTTTTATTTTCGACTTTTGAAAATGAAGTTGTAAACACTATTTTTCACTAGTAAGTTTCTAAGTTTTGTTTTCTAATCCATTTGTTTATCCCCTGTTTAGTAAGTTGTAAACACTATTTACAAATGTTTTCAAAATCTAAGTTTGAAAACTAAAAAAATATATAGTTTTATTAAAAACTCGTTTTTGTTTTTGGAATTTGGTTAAAAATTCAAATGCTTCATCGAGAAAAAGATGAAAGCCATTGTAAAGAAATTGTGAGAAAGGAAAACACAATTTAAAAATTCTAAAAATAAAAAACCAAATAATTATCGTGCAAGACTTTAGCTATTGGCAATAGGGAATAACAACAATGTCGGAAAGTTATTTACAACTAGATAGAAAAAATCTAAAAGTTCATATACAAAAAATGAGATTTAAACTAGCTAGTTACACACTAACTCTATCCAAACCGCGGTCATCCTAAATATAATTCAACCGGTTTAAGCTATTATATCATTAATAAATAATAAATAAAAATTAGAGGTTGAAATTCTTATTTTTTATAGGTTGAACTCAAAATAAATAAGCTTATACTTTTGAAAAAGTCAATTATAGTATTGATACTATTTTCGTGAAACCCATGGGCATGGCGGGATGCAGCTGACACTGTCAGGGCTTTTGAACTTCATAGACGGGCTATGGTCGAGCTGCGGCGACGAGAGGATCATAATCTTCACGACGAACCACAAGGACCGGCTGGACCCGGCGCTGCTCCGGCCGGGGCGGATGGACATGCACATCCACATGTCCTACTGCAGCTTCCATGGGTTCAAGCTTCTGGCGGGAAACTACCTGCAAATCCGCACCGGCCACCGGCTCTTCCCGGAGATCGAAAGGCTTCTGGGGGCGACGGAGGTGACGCCGGCGCAGATCGCGGAGGAGCTGATGAAGAGTGAGGACGCCGACGTGTCCCTTGAGGGCCTGGTAAAGCTGCTGAAGAGGAAGAGGGTGGAGGAGGAGGCGGAGGATAATGGTAGTGGTGAGGAAGAAGAAGAAGAGAAGTTGAAAGAGACGAAGAGATTGAAAGTAGAGGCGAAGAAGAAGGTGGCGAGAAGGAAGTTTCTTAGAGGGAGAAAGATTACTTGCTAGTTGCTGGTTTAACAGAGACCCATTCAAACTTTGCCTCGAATCAAAAACTAGTTTAATTGGTGGTTTTTTTTTTTTTTTTTTTTTTTTTTTTGGGCTAAAATGTTTGTTTTAGTTCAAATTGCTTGGGTGTTTTTTTTTTTTCCTTCAATTAAATCGTTATTGTTTAAAATTTTTAATTTACTGCTTTACGTTTAACATTTTTCTCTTATATTTTGCCTATCGTGAAAATTTAAAATAACAAAATTTGGCCGAAGAAAATGATAATTTTTTGTTATCTCTCTTAGTTGTCAAATACTGGTATGCAATCAAGTTTTTTCCATTTTAAAATTAGTTGATTATAAGTTATCTGACATAATACTTGGTTAAGTTTGCAAAAATTTGCCCATAATTCAATTGACATAAAATTTGTATTAATGATCAAAGGTTCGTAGTTCAAATCTCTCAGTCCATATGTTGTCAAAAAAAAAAAAAAAGTTTGCAAAAATTCAAAAGAAAAGTTGAGAGAATTTAAGGGGAAAAACTTGAATTATCTACCAACTTTGGACTAAATTAAAACATTTCTAGTTATGTAACCAAGCATTATAATATATACGTAATTTATTTCTTTTCTAAGCTTTTAGAGAACTCGATTATGTCAATAAGTTCTAATACCAAGTTGAGTGTTATTATTATCCACCAAAAGGATATATATAAAAAATGTGCAAAAAAATACAGGAATAAATTAAAACCTTTTAAATAATTGGGATTAAAATATTTATTACAAAACTAAAATATTTAGGAATAAAACATATATTTACCTTTTTGTTGTTAGCTCAAATAATTGGGATGGGCAGATTTCAATGTCTTACCTTTTTTATCTTTTTTTTTTTTTTTTTTTTTGAAAGAATTCAATGTCTTACTTTTGTGTTTCTTTTTTTTTTGGAATTGTAACTAGTAATAGATTTATTATCAGTTGAATGTGATGTAGATAAGTCAAATGTTAAATTATAAGTTTGATCATGAACTTTCAAGTTTGTATATTTGATAAGTAATTGAATCTTAAAAGAGGACGCCATACATTCTAAAACTTTCAATAGGTACCTCAATTTTAAAAAGTGACCAATAAGCCCTAAACTTTTAATTTTACATCTAATAAAACTCTAGTTTATTGAAAATAATATGATTCACAAACCTAGTATGCAAAAAAAAGTTAAAAATTAAAATTTGAAATCTAATTAAGATCTTCATTCTTGACTTTTAAATTTGTATCTAAAAGGTTTGAGAATTTTAAAAATGTCTAATAAGTCAAATGCCTATCAAACACAAAATTGAAAATTTACCGATCTATGAGACACTTTTAAAGTCAGAATCTATTAGATACAAAATGAAATAATATAAACTTATAATTAGACAATTTTAAAGTTTAAGGTCTATATATTTCGATACAATTCTAAAATTTTAAAGATGAGTAATATAATAAGTTAGCCTGATTTAAAAGAAAATAGAAAAAAATATACATTTTTTGTCTTAAAAAAAAGAAAAAATATACATTTTTAGTCTCTTAAGGTGTTTGATATTTATTCTAAAAAAAATGTTTGATATTTATCTCTTATTTGAAATTCGAAAAGGACTTTTACTCTCCCTAAGTTTTAAAAATGATTCTAAATGTTTTTTTTACTGAAGTCAATAGTCAGTTAACAAATTATAAATTAATATGACCTGGTTGAGTCGATAATTTTTAGATGATTGATTTTTTTTTTTTTTTTTTGTGAATCGAGAATCGTGATCTTTAGTTTGCAAACAAGTGCAAAATAAAGTTGTCAACGATTAATTAACATATACACTCAACAAAGAGGTCAAATGTTCGAATCCCCCACTAAACTAAAAAATGTGTGAAATAAAGTTGTTGTGTTTTTTTTTTAATTGAAGAAAAAAAAAACTTGAAATTGGACCAGTTGGGTTGGGTTAAACTCGTTTGATTCTGGTCCAAATTGGTTTTTGGGCCTGTATTGCTTAGCCTCATTTACATACGGAATTTAGAGATATCCTCCCAAAATAAAAGAATAAGCCTCCATATTTACGCACATTGCAACTTTCCACCCATTGTGGAAGCTAAAGAAAGTACTTTCAAACAAACGTTTTTTTTTTTTTTTTTTTTTTTTTTTTTTAATTCCAACGTCAGTCGCCAGTGGGAGACATTTCTTGATCTAGAATGCTACGAGTCCATGATGGACATTCTTCTAACCAAACTTTGGAGTGTCTTGTTGTTCAACTTAGCGACTTTGCTCTTATGAAATTTTCTACGGATGCACTTCACCTTTTGAGTTTTTTATATAATCATACCGAAACCTATCTTCCCCTTTGCTACTGCTGCATCTGCATTCAACTTGAGGTGATTATGGGGCGGTGGTGTCCAACTGGTGAGGCAATAATCATCATCACACCTCGACCGCTCTTGACCTCCATTTTGCTTAACTTTGGCCTCCTTAAATTAAAAAATTAAATTCGATGCCCAATCAATAGGAACAATATCTATACAATTGCCACGAAGATCGGAAGATCGTCCGAGTTACTCTCATTTCTTGAAACCTACACAAAATATCAATAGACTTGGCAAAATGGATATTGATGAGAGTTTGCATATTGGGCTCCAACGGGCCCAATGCCTTTTTACTTTCTTACAGTTCGTTCCACAGAGTATGAAGTGTTGTTTCATTTTCCTTCCCATACATAGAACATCTTTGATCGTGATGAATACAACGATTTACAATATTAATCCTCGAGGGTAGAATGTTAATGCTAGGCTGCCAAACAAAGATCTTAATTTTGAATTTCATTCATCGCAAGTTAATTTAATACTCACCTATCAAATAGTCACGTATACTTTTTTTATGCCATCAAATTAATTTAACGAAAAAAAAATTCTTCAATGATTCTTTTAATATTGTATTATAGTTCACGAGTTAAAATGAAAATTTCAAAGTTTAAACACCTATTCACAAGTTTAAATGAAAATTTCAAATTTTATTATTGCCATTAAAATTGTCTAAGAAGAAGTATTAAAATACCTTTTTAAAGAAAAAAAAAATTGATCACTGCCTTAATATGAGGGAGAAAATTAAGAAACACAAAGTTAGTGTTAGCTAGAAAGGATGGTAAAACTGGAATCGAAAGACAGAATTGTTGTGTCGTGGATGGAACCACTGCCTTGAAAGCAAAACTCGGCACGACCTTGGTGCTAAATCGTTTAACTGCCGGTATGCTCCCCAAGGTTAACACAACCTCCGAAACAGACGTGCACTCGTCGGGTCGGAGTGGAATCAATTTCATGCTCAGGAAAGGAAAATGAAAGCAGGAGAAGAAGAGAGAATGAGATGGAATGATCAAGAAGGTAGGGGTAGGACTCTATTTATAATGTAGAAGTGGCCAAAATTAGAAGTAGAATTTTCAAAATTAAAAAACTCAAAAAAACAGTGGCCACACACGTGTCCTTTGACCAACCCCATTTCCTCTGCAGTTGCCACGTGTCCTAGAACTCTTCAGCAAAGACTTAGCCAAAGTATGAATCCTTCATTTCCTCCGAGTCTGCCACGTGGATTTGACTAAGGAATAAGAAGAAGAAAGTCCCAAAAATAAGCCCAAGCCTGAGTCCGAGCCGGATGACGGTGCGCGTATGGGCCTTGGTCTTAGCTTACCTCACATCAAGTTTATAAGCCCAATACACAACAAGTGTTATTAAATCGACTTTCCAAGACCTATGCTTCCGATGTGGGACAAAACTATTTGTCATTCCCAACAATCCCCCACGAATGACAAAATAGTAAAGTAAAGAGGATTAAGATGAAATAAAGTTTTCCTGAGCAAGGATAATAAACTTAAGCATTAATATCTTTCGATTTGAATTAATGCATAGTGAAGTAGGGCAACAACCTAAAGGGTGGAAGTGAGTTACCTCTTGAACTTCCAGTGTTTATAATTGAGACCCCCACAACACGTTTGAATCCTCGATTTTGATTCCGCGATAGTTATCAAGTGCTTTTAATGGCCATGCACAAAACCTTGGGTCATCGTGAAAGCTCTAGAAAGAGGCTCCTCAGCTCTTTCATAGAAGGCGGCCCCACCTTCACAATCACGTCGCTGCTTCATCTAGTCTATCATGGATAGACCACTCAGACTGAGCTAAGAAGACTTTGAATACTATCCATCAAGTCCACGCATGGACCACCCAAAAAAAAAAGCTATGGATTCTCACGAGCTTTCTATATCCATCAAGTCCACGCATGGACCACCCAAAAAGGGCTATGGATTCTCACGAGCTTCACTATATCCATCAAGTCCACGCATGGACCACCCAAAAAGGGCTATGGATTCTCACGAGCTTCACTATATCCATCAAATCCACGCATGGACCACCCAAAAAGGGCTATGGATTCATGCTAGTGAGAAACATCATGACTTGAGTTCCATACATTCTAAGGACTCTAGAATTACTCTCCTTGTTTGTCCTTTGGTGAGAGGATCTGTCAAGTTCCTCTCGGACCTCACATATTCCAAGGAGATAACTCCATCTTTCAGCAACTGCTTTATGGCTCCATGTCTCAGGCGTTTGTGGCGTCTCTTGCCATTGTACATGTTGTTTTTGGCAATCCCTATGGCAGCCTGTGAGTCACAGTATAGGGACACATGTACAGTCTTTCCTCACAATGTGGCACGCCTCCAAGAAGACTTCTTAACCATCCGGCCTTTTGACCTGCTAATTCAAGTGCTATGAACTCAGATTTCATAATAGAACGAGCAATGCAGGTCTGTTTTGCTGATTTCCATGAGATAGTTCCTCCACCAAAGGTAAAAACATACCCGCTAGTGGAGCTTACCTTATCATTATCTGTTACTCAATTTGCATCACAATATCCTTCATGCATAGCAAGAATTTTGTTAAAATGCAAACAGTAATACATTGTACCTCTAAGACACCTTAACAAACGAAGTATAGCAGTCCAATGTTCTTTACCAGGGCTGTGTGTAAATCTACTCAGTCTATTAACAACATATGCAATATCAGGTCTAGTGTAATTCATCAAAAACATGAAACTACCTATGATTTATGCATATTCAGATTTAGATACACTGTCGCCCTGGTTCCTTTTAAGACCAATGCTTGCACGATAAGGGGTTCTTATTGGTGATTTATCAAAGTGATCAAATTTCTTCAACATTTTCTCAATGTAGTGTGATTGTCATAAGGAATACCCATTGTCATTAGGAATACTCATTGTCATTTTCCTTATTTTTATACCAAGTATTACATCAGCCTCTCCTAAGTCTTTCATTTCAAAATGCGAAGAAAGGAGTAACTTGGTCTCATTTAATGACATCTAAGTTCGAACCAAATATAAACATGTCATCAACATACAAGCAAATAATCACACATTTTGCTCCAAACAATTTTGAGTAAACACAAGTATCAGAACAATTTACTTTATAACCGTTAGTTATTAAAGTGTTATCAAACTTTTCATACTATTGTTTGGGAGCTTGTTTTAGACCATAGAGAGACTTTTTAAGCTTGCATTGCATGCTTGTTTTGATATTCCACTAGATTCATTATCAGTTCTAATCATAGGGAAGATATTTTCAAAAAACTCAGCATCTCTATACTCACCAATTGATTTATCATTTAAGCACATAAACCTATATTCAGAAGTATTTTGGGCATAACCTATGAAAACACAATCAAAGGTTTTAGAACCAACCGTAGGTTTCTGAACGTCGGATATGCTACTTTGCTAAACACCCTTCACTCTCAAGTAGCTTAGGTTTGGTGAACATCCCTTCCAGAGCTCGTTCGATGTCTTATTCAGCTTTTTGTGAGGAACCCTGTTAAGAATCAAACAGGCAGAAAGAATAGCTTCCCCCCACATATCATCAGATAAACCATTTTAGTGGCCCCCACATTTTGAGATATATCGCATATATGTTTTAATCTCTCAAACAAATAATTTATGCACACATGCATAATTAAGAACACCACAATAAAATTGATATATACTATGGACATAGGAAATGCATCACAAACTAATTACTCTACCAATAATTAATTAAATTTCACATAGTTATATCAATACACTTCACCAATACTGTCCATAGCATATCTTCTAACCTTTCTATTTAAATAGCCAAATCATATAAAATCATAAATAATACATGGAACATCTCAATAACATGTATTCACAATTTACCCCCGTTAAAGCTTGTGTCTATGAATCTTACCAAGGACAATTATCCACTATTTAATGCCCAATTTTATTTTTATTTTTCCAGATCATAGACATGCTCAATGAAATATTCATTATGATTAAATAACATATTTTCAATCAAATGGAAATATACACACTTTGCATTGATTGGCAAGATCTTAAACTACTACCAATTTCTATAAGCTCCACATGCAATTGAGATTTTACTCATTTTTATACTTCCAATCAAGTAATAAGCAAAGAATAATATATGTCAAACTCAATTAATAGCAATAGTTTTAATTTTCAATTTCATGAAAATTAATAGAAGTAAAATACTACTCTTAAACATTGCAATTTGAGATATAGGGTCATACACTTAAATTGTCACTTCACTACCTCAACCTTCAATAGCTTCACAAGTTCAAGCTGTATAACTAAACAACTTTAAACTTTATCAGTATTTCCAAAATTATTTTAAATGCCACATAGGCTTCAGTTTACAATATTATCAATAATATTCCAAAGAAACATTATTTCCATACATGTTGATAATTAGGCTTCCCTAATAGATCACTATAACTGCCTATAAACTTGAGATTTGCAAGATAATGCAATAATAATTTTTATCTCACTTCATGATGGAGAAACAACTTGTTCAATGAAAGAACAAATATATACACATATTAGATATGTATCGAATATCATGCTTAAAAATAGCAATGGAATAAAATTGCTAAATTTTCAAAAATTAAGCATGGTATCTAGAGAGATTCAGTCTAGGAGACCCAACGAGATATCAATCATCTTCTGAATATGAGAAGATATATATATATATATATATAACAAATCTCAATGCTAATAATTTGTCACACCATATATCTCACAATTTCAACAAATGTATTATAAGGGAAAATCAATTCACCAATTTGAACAAATCAAGAAAATCTCGAACCATAATATATTATACAATTCAACATATATCTAATATAGTAAAAACCAAAGGATTTGAATCAAACCCCAAATACTTCCCTTTAATATCTTACCAAATAGAAGTTTGGGTATCATCCACTTTAATTTGACTTGAGCCAATTGAATTCCTCTCACCATGAGCAACGAAACGAACTCAATGTGTAAAATCAATGTGTAAACAATTTTGCTTTCAAATTGTTAGCTAGAAAGGATGGTAAAACTGGAATCGAAAGACAGAATTGTTGTGTCGTGGATGGAACCACTGCCTTGAAAGCAAAACTCGGCACGACCTTGGTGCTAAATCGTTTAACTGCCGGTATGCTCCCCAAGGTTAACACAACCTCCGAAACAGACGTGCACTCGTCGGGTCGGAGTGGAATCAATTTCATGCTCAAGAAAGGAAAATGAAAGCAGGAGAAGAAGAGAGAATGAGATGGGATGATCAAGAAGGTAGGGGTAGGACTCTATTTATAATGTAGAAGTGGCCAAAATTAGAAGTAGAATTTTCAAAATTAAAAAACTCAAAAAAACAGTGGCCACACACGTGTCCTTTGACCAACCCCATTTCCTCTGCAGATGCCACGTGTCCTAGAACTCTTCAGCAAAGACTTAGCCAAAGTATGAATCCTTCATTTCCTCCGAGTCTGCCACGTGGATTTGACTAAGGAATAAGAAGAAGAAAGTCCCAAAAATAAGCCCAAGCCTGAGTCCGAGCCGGATGACGGTGCGCGTATGGGCCTTGGTCTTAGCTTACCTCACATCAAGTTTATAAATCCAATACACAACAAGTGTTATTAAATCGACTTTCCAAGACCTATGCTTCCGATGTGGGACAAAACTATTTGTCATTCCCAACAGTTAGCTGTAACTATAATTATAAGGTTAAAAAAAAGTTGACTAATTTGTACAAAGTATATTTTTATAGTGGTTAGTTAGGTAAAGAAGTTGCTTTTTTTCAACCTTTCTTATCCATTAGTACAGCTAATCAAGAATGGTTTAAATCTATATGCCTATTTAAGCAAAAGAACCTGTGGTCGCCTGAGACTATGTGCATCTACCAAATCTTTATAGAAAAAAGAAAAAAAAAAATTAATAACAACAATTATAGACAAATTTTAAATAAATAACTCAATTTTCATTTGATCAAAACCCATACCGAATAATTTGAACTTTCTTATAAGAAAGGTAATTTACTAGTGTTGTAATATATAATAATTTGATTTTATTTCCGTTATAAGCCAATAAATTAATGATACATAAATCCATCAATAAAACAAACTCAATATACTTTTTCTAAAGTTTAATGAATCAACGTTAACTTTAGACTTTCAATTTCTAAACTTTAATATAAGTAGTTAATTTAATAATTCTCAAAACTACTAAACTAAAAATTTTAGCAGTAGGAGAAACTAATAAATTACGCAAAAATCCATCAAACAAAAATTGAAAATCCATGAAACAAAATCTCAAAATCAAGTTAGATAGAAATGTTAAAATAAACTTAATCATGAAAAATACACAATAAACATACCAACAAACTCTTGTCCATCGAAATAGTTTGGTCCAATCACAAAAATATTCCAAGCTAGTCGTGTGTATATATATATATATATATATATATATATATATATATGAATAAATAGACACCACATGGTTATATGAATAAATAGACACCACATGATTAAAGCAATCAAGGATTCGTTTGGAATAACTTTTAGTTTAAGTTTTTTTTAAGAATGCACTTTTAAAAAATATTTTGTATAAAAATTATTTAGAATTTAAATATGTTTGGTTACATTTCCTCAAAAGTGTTTTTATATACAAGTTATTTGATAGTTAAAAACTCTTAAAAAAAAAATCTTTCTATATATGTTCAAAATTCAGATCAGCTCGGTGTTGAATCCAATACATATATACATTTCTAATGAATATATTAGACTTATTATTATTATTATTATTATTTTTAGTTCAACAACATTTGGGGATGGGGATTCGAACCCTACACCTCTTGATCGATGATACATGTCAATTACCGTTGAGCTATGTTCACTTTGACGAATATATTAGAGATTTAAAGTGAGAAAATTGGAACGAACAATTTTTTTTTTTTGACACAAAGAATAGGCATAAACCACCCAAAGAAAAAAACCAAACTAAGCAAACACACCAATGGCTTCTCCTAATGTAGCTAGCTATCGCCACGATCAACTTCCTTCCAAGCACTAGCCACTAGATTCGTCACGAAACTGGCTTATGTACAACATCAAGACGGCCACACGCTCATAAGCACAGGCTCCTCAAATACTTTGGCAAGATATGACACAGACATTGCCATGTTGCATTCAGCTTTGGAGCACAAACATTGAAGCTACAATAACCAGCAATTCGTATGATCTCCTGTACATCTAATCCATTTATAAAGTAGGCAGCAATCTGTACGCTCCAAGGTCGATTCAGATTGGCTCACTACCACCCACATGGGTCGGCCCCGAACTCATAGTTACAAGCCTACAAAAAACATTACCCCCAACATGAAGCAATTCGCACATATAAATCATAGCTCGAATCCAATAGACATTTTAGGAAAAGATATACAGAGACAACTTAGGCCCATCTTTCCACACCCCACCTAAGACATGCAAGCCCCCGAGCAAGCCTAAGCAATAAAAAATGCCATGAGAAAAGATCAGAGGTTGGAAACTTATCATGGATAAACCTTGAATAACGAAAGCTAACCATCTGCCCAGGAGAAGCAAACATGCAAGATAACATAAGCGAAACAAGCCAAGGATATCCCGAAAGATTCTCGCGTGTGTGTGTGGTAAAGCCCTCCTTAGAGCTGTTGGGTTTTATGCCCTAAAACTCGTAGATAGTGAATGTAAACAAATTGTAAACTTGTTTCAATAAAATGTTATTGAGTTTCTACAATAAAGTGTTATTGTTAAATATTGCACAATTTGACCTAAATCCAATAAACTAAGATCCAAGGTTGTTTACATGTGACTTGAACTAGTATGTGGGGGCATACGAGGATCGATGTTCAAGTAACAACCTAAAAGGTCTATAGTACAAGGATAAGGTTGGGTACCTTATCCTGGTAACACTATGAGATATGACCCGCTTTGTATTTGATACAGACGTATTGATCCAAAACGTCCATGTAGTAGACATGCAAGTGGGGGTATCCTATGCAATGAGTTTGCATAAGACCGGATCACGAAATAGTCAACCATTAGTTATAACACCGTTAACTAATTAGGTTACTGTTTCAATAGGATGACCTAGGTAACTCAGTCTTAATCCTGAGTGTGTCACGAACTCCTTCTCATGAGGGATTGTCCTTTGATTACCATGAGTGAGAGTGACCAATACGCCGACTCATTATGTCTTCCTTTTTGGGGACAATATCGAGTGAGAGGTTGGGAACATGACAACACAAGAAGGAATTCACTCATTCCCGCTTCTAGGTGAAGTAGATGAGTGTTCCCTTAAGTGGTGACTCCGGGACTTGAACAAAGGGATCCCGCCCTCTCACTGGCCCGAGAGGGACTTTCTGTTTAATGGTTGGACCATAAACATGTTGTTCATTAGAGGAGCACTGGTACTTAAGGAGACAGATGTAACACAGGGGTAAAACAGTAATTTGACCCAGCTGTGATTACGAACACTCGTGAAGGATTGACTTACCGGCATAGGTCTACATCCATGGACACATAAATGTTCTACAGTGAGAAGAGTTCAGTTGTGGGTCTTAGTGGAATGACTCACAGTTAATGAATATTGGTTAACCTGATTAATGAGTTTAAACTATTAACATCATATCATTGGAGCTTCTGATCTGTAGGTCCATTAGGTCCCCATGTTAGCTCGTAAAGAGTAATTAGGAACAAATATATCTTGAGAGAATTTGAATAGTTCAAATTCATATTGGGAATTAAGTTAATTGTACGAGATACAAATTAATATAATGTATAGTGATGCATTAAAATATAAAGTCAAATTTTAGATTAAACTTTATTATATTGAGAGATTGATATATCTGAAAGAGTTCAAATATATGTGTAATTAAATATATGGTATTTAATTAGAAGATAAATTAATTAATTATGAATTAATTAATTATTCAATTTAGTTTAAATTAAATGATATTTAATTAAACTATAGTTTATGAGAGAAATAAATATTTGAAGAAGTTCAAATATTAATATGAATTTGATTCATATTAAATTTATAGGATATAAGAGAATTTGAAGAAGGAGTTCAAATTTTAATATGAATTTGATTCATATTATAGAATTAATTAATTGAAGGTCTCAAATTAAATATATGATATTTAATTGGGTAATTAATTAATTAACTGATAGAAGGTCTGAAATTAAATATGTGATATTTAATTGGTGATTAATTAATTAAAGAATTAATTAATTGGAACTTAATCAATTATGGAAATGATTAATCACTTATGGAAGTGATCAATCATTTATGAAAAAGATTAATCAATTATGGAATTGGTTGGTCATGGAATTGATTAATTATGGAAAAGATTAAATCAGTTATGGAAATAATTGATTTTAAATTAATATTTTATTCATGGACTTTCTCCTATAAATAGAACATTAAACCTAGGGTTTAGGTACTACAACATAAGGCCACAAGAATGTACTCTTGCGAACTTTAGGGAGAATTTTCTCTCATAGAGTTTTTCCCATTCAAGATTAGGTAGTCTCACAACTACGTTCCTAATCTCATAGTTATAGCGGGGAAGATCAAGTGGTGGTGTTGTTCGTTGTTGCAGAGCAATCAAGAATCATTCTTGATTTTCAGAGACGTCAACGGAGGTTTGCTTCTCTTTTCTTTATTATAGATTTAGATCTAAATTTTGTATGCTTAGCCTTAAGTTTCTATAGAATTTGTTCGGTATTTTTGGATAAACAAAATTAACTACGAAACGGTCCCAATTACGCTTCCGCTTTAACGAAATTGGGGAATTCCAAATCCTTACAAGAGCCGCCCTACTTACCCTGGCAAGATTTATAGACACCCTCCACCCATCTTCCCCCTACACTGGAACAAAGGCCTCGCTAAAAGCTAAAAGGAAAACAAACTAGGCTGCTAACACACTACCTAAAAACCTGAACAAACAATTTTCTTTTCTACTCAGTCTCTCCTTTCTTTTCCTTTTTCCTTTTTTTCCTTTTTTCCTTTTTTTTTATTAGACCATTTTGGCCAAACTCACTCTTTCTTTTCCAAACTTTCTTTTCTCCAACAAACCAACTCAACCTCTCTTTTATTCACACTCATGAGGCGGGGAACTAGCTTTCGCACTGAGTAGGGACCCCTAACCCGATTTTAACTCTTGGTTGGCCTGACTGAACACACTACAAGCAGCTCTTTGGACCCCCTATTTTGTGCCTCGTGAAAGCAACTCTAATCTGCAACACAATTAGGCTTCCAAGCTCAACCCTCTATCCTATCGAGGTGACAACAGACTTAAGAAGCTCATAAAGCAAACCTAGGCTTTCGAAGCTAGCTAGAAGAAAGGCCAAAGTGCACAAGTATGCAAGAACAATCAAGACAACGCTTAAGACCATACTCAGATCATGTTACCAGCCATCACCTCAATCCCAAGCAAAGAGCATAACAGAACATTCAGAGATTATCACAGAGCTCCAACATCCAGCCTCAACTTCAAGGAGTCAAAAAACCAAGACAAGCTCAAAGGACAAATCCAGTGCACAGACGCATGACCTCAATAAACCAGAATCAACAAAGAGAAACCACTGAAACGTAACATGCAAGAAGAAATAATCTGACGCTCAGACACATCAAAAACTTGAGACACATCAATTGGAACCTAACAATATTTTGTGGAGTTACATAAATAGAAAGTTTCGTAGGGAAGAAAAAAAGTAGTTAGGGTGATGGCTAAAAATTGAAATGCAATGGATGATGCTTCCAAACAGCCCATGAATTTAGGCTGACGGGAAAGTGACAAATCAAAGGAATTGAAAATTGAAAAATGAATCAATCAATTCAATTGTGTATGTTTGCCATAGAAAGGAGAAAAGGGTACGAAAAGCTAACCCAAAGCAATGAGTAAAGGAAGATAGCATATTAGCAATGCAATAAAATATTAAACAAGGCAAGTGGGTTAGGGTTAGGGTTTAGAGTTAGGCCACAATTTTCAAGGGACCAAAAATGTACATATACAAATTTCAACAATTCTAAAAATTCTAAAAAGTAATCTATGTTCTGTCTAAATCGAGTTTATTTTAGAGAATATTCTGCTTTTTTATTCCATCAACATCTACCCTTATTTTGTTCCTTTTTTTTTTTTCCTATTTCATTCATAAATATATATCTTATAATTCATCATTTTAAGTTTTTCTTCCATTACAAGTTTAGTCCATGAATTTTTAAATTTGTGTCTAAAATGTCTCTGAACTTAAAAATTAAAATTGTCTAATATAGATCTCTAACGAACTTTGAATTTTGTGTTTAATAAGTCTCTCTCAACTTAAAAAAATATTTAATTGGTCTTTGAACTTTCAAGAATTTTATATCTAATAGGTCATTGACATATTCAAAAAATTTTAAAAACTAATTGATCTATTAGATATAAAATCTCATTCTTTATGTATGATAGGATCAAGACTATCATTTTTATGTAGGACAAAAACGTCAAATATGTCAATGATCTATTAGACAAAAAAAAAAAAAAAAAAATTGAAAATTGAGGTTAGACACAAAATTGAAAGTTTATTATATTACATGGGCTTCCATCTCAAAACCAATTGGCAATGAGTGGAGCGACCCTTATAGTTTATAAATTGTGAGGTCTCCACTTTTCTTTTCAATGTGGGATCCTCAACATATTAGACACTTTTTAACGTTTAAAGACCAAATAGACATAAATTGAAACATTCAAAGACTCATTACACACTTTTTAATGTTCAAAGATGAAATAGACACACTTTTTTAGTACAACAAATGTGAAATGGAAGATTGAATCTTTAACCTTAAAAATATATATATAATATAGCTATTTTAACATCCACTAAACTATAGAAAAATTTCTAGTACTACAGTAGTACATACTTCTTCAATTTAACATTTGGCACGTCATTTAATGATATAACATTTCCATTTCATGGGTCTCACACCATTTTTAAATGTTTCTTTCATGACAAACAATGAATGAATTAGGAGGTATGACAGTAATAATGAAAGATCTAACATAAAAACAAGAAGGGTATAGTTTTTTTGGAGGAAGAAGAAAAGAACAAGTAAAACTAAAAAAAAAAAAAAAGGCAATTATTATTGTGTGGTGTGGTGAGTGGATGATCAGTGATTAGAAAGGAAGAAATATTCAAAGCAGCGGCAGCCGGCAAAGAAAGCACGAGTGTCCACGTTGGTAGGCAAGAGGAGGGCCTTGAGCCTGCCTGCACATTGCTTTTGCTTGTGCACAAAAAAACTACAAAGGCAAGAGAAGAATTGTTGTTAGTTTTAGGGTTTAGGCAATTCATTTCACTATTCACTAATATATACATTGAATGCATTGCGGTCTAAGCAAAGCCAACCGAATCTGATTCCCAATCTCTCTCTTTCTTTCTTTCTTTGTAGCCATTTTTGTGACTTGGATTCGACTCAAACCTCTGCCCCGATTCTATAACTTCTCCATTTCTACTCTTTTTCTTTCCCCTCCTCATCCATCACTTTCCGTTTTACCCTTTTCCTTCTTTTTAATTTTCCCACGAGATAAAACTGTCTCAATTTCCTTTCTCTTCTTTAACATATTTATGCTTTCTTTCTAAAACTTTCAATTTTTTGTCTGGTATATTATTGGATTATTCCATATTTTTTAAAATTCACAAACTCATCAAAAACCCATGTTGAAATTAGTTTAGAGTGTCTTTAGTTTCAAAAAATATTGAATATATTTGAGTGTTTATTACACACAAAAATTGAAAGTTAAGGTCCCGTTTTGATGGCCATTTGATTTTTTATTTTTTGTTTTTAAATTAGTTTGAGTGTTTATTTTTTATGTTTGTTTTCTCTCAAGTTCCTTGTAATGGTTTTCATATTTTGTTAATGAAATATTAGAATTGTTAGCCAAATTCCAAAAACAAAAACAAGTTTTTAAAATCTATTTTTTTTTTTTTTTTTTGCACATTTTTTAAATTCGACCGAAATTTCAACTTTTTAAAGTAAAAAACCTATACGAAGAAAATTTAATATATATGTTTTTTGTAAGCGGGACCATATTAATCTACATTTTTAAATACTTCCAACTCTTTTTGTGTATGCATTTCTCTTTTTTAAAATAATTTTATATTGTGGCTAAATTTTGACAAAGAGTTCAAATCTTATCTTAGAGTTTGCTTTTCAGCACAAAAGAAAATGCTTCTACAATCAAAGTTAAATTCATGTTGAAAACTAAAAAGTACATGAAATGAAGATAAAAAAAAGGTAATAATATATATCTTTTTTTTAGAAAAGTAATAATATATATCTTAAGACGTTAGTGAAGTGAAAAGATTGAAACATATGGAAATAGTTCAAGTATCTTGACCCATCAATATTAGTTGCTTCGGTTGTGTGAATCGATAATTTGAATGTTGAGATGATCTACATGTAAGAATTTACATTGGGGTAGTGTTATATACTCAACACATTTTGATGCTTAAATTAATACTTTAGTACGAAATGATGTGAAGTTGAGTTTAGAGTAGCTAATTATGTACCTTATCCTTCCTATCATATGTGTTGGGGTCATACAATGAGTTTGATTGGAACTAAGGGGAGGGACAACACATGCCTCAACCTAGTTGACATTGTTTAGTAGCTTGTCTTCATCGTCAATCTTAACTTAATTTAATTTTAAGAATTCATATTTGTATAGATATGATGCTATAAATTTTTTACTCTATAATCAAACGAAAGTGTTGTAATCATTTATAATACTTCATGTTATAGGTAATTTTGGACCACCACAGCGTACGAGGAGCTGACGAGGACAACCGGGAAGAGATGGGACCAGGAAAGGGACCAGGAAAGGGACCCAGAGGAAGACCATACTGATGGGCCGGGCCAACGTGGCCCTACCCGTACGGTCGGCCTCGGCCCAAGGCCGGGGCCGACCACTCGGCTCGTTTGTGCGGGCCGAGTCCGTTTGCCTCCGCTCGGCCCCTACCGCTTCCAGTTGCCTCGGTCCAGCCTGCTTCGTCCCAGAACGCCTCCAAACCCTAGGAGTCCGAACAGGTATTTATACCCCTCTTCGCCATCGAAGAAGGGGGCCGAAAACTCTATTCTTGACTTCTTTCTCTACGCTCTAGCTACTTAGTTTGCTGACTTAGGCATCGGAGGCAGTGTGGCCTACACCACACCGGTGTCCAGCGATTCTTGCTGGTCTTGCAGGTCGCGTCTTCCCCAGCTTCTACAACTTCACTGTTGGTGTCACGTGAAGGCCAGGTGAGTCCCTTGGCCAAATTTTGGCATCAACACTTCATATTATTCTATACCAGTCTATACTAGTGAATATGCGATTTTTTTTTTATTACATCAACATTTGATGATGGAGGGATTCGAACTTTTGACATCTTGATCGAGTATACATGTCAATTACTCCTGAACTATGCTTGCTTTTAGTAGTGAATATGAGATTATAATCCTACTCTTTATACGCTATTAATATTATTATAATTTTCTTTAAAAATTTCTAAATTCTATAGTGTTTTTAACATTTAAAATGAAAAAAAAAAAAAAACATTTAGTTTACTTAGCAAGAAATTAAAATCCATAATACATATGAAAATAAATTGATTGAAGGAAGTTTAGAATAAGAAAAAGAAAATTGATTCATGCACTTTCCAAATATATGAAGCGTGTAAAATGCGAAGGGAGGGTAGCCAGGGTCCAATGAGTGAAGGACACGTCAGCAATAAAATATTTGTTTGCTTACCGAAATTGATAATGACAAGTGAGCTTTTTGTCTTTTCAACTCTCTCTCGTCAAAAAGGAATATGATGAACGCTAGCATTATAGAATTATAGGCACCTAATTTTATTTTATTTATTTTTTAAAATCTTTTAATTTTTCATCGAATATTTGAAAAATTGGTTACGCATTGACGATGGGTCCACTCACTTTCTCTTTCATTTCCTCTTTACCAAAAAAGAGTAAAAAAGTTCAATCATTATAAATGCTTATGCTGGAGTTGTTGAGAAAAATATTTTCATTGAAATTTGTGTTATGAGAAATAATTGAAAATCATTTTGAACTTCCATTAATATTAGTGGGGGGTTTTACTTTTACCCAAGCAATTCTAATAATGGCGATATACCATAAACAGACAGAATGAAAATTGGATATTTCAATGAACAAAACTTCCCTGCATACCGGTATGTAGGGATCTCCCTACATACCCCATTAAAATCTTGACAACTAAGAAAGAGAAAGGGAGAAAATGAGAAAATTTGAGAAATTTTTTTTATCTCTCCTAGTTGTCAACATTTTAATGGTGGTATGCAGGGAGATCCCTACATACCGGTATGTAGGGAAGTTTTTTCCTATTTCAATCATTTGGTTTCGTTGTCATATTTATGTTTATTTTCTCATATGATTTTTGTATTATTTAAGAAAATTTTTACTCTTTTTTTTTTTTACTTTCTAAACTTTACTTTCACTTTGAAAACATTTTTAGAGGGTAGATAACAAAATAGAAAAACTCCGAGATGATGGAAGTAGTATTTAAAAATTTATTAAATAGGTTCTTAATTTCAAAATGTTTTTTATTTATTTATTAAAAATTTGTAATAAAACATTTTTTATCATCTAAAATTATAAAATCCGGACCGAAGACTCACCCGACCTTCATGTGACACCAACAGTGAATTTGTTTGAAAGGGAAGACGTGGCCTGCAAAACAAGGGAAACTTGCACACTGATGTTGTGCTTGCCACACCGCCTCCAATGCTTAAGTTAGTAGGGAGATAGATAGGAAGCAATTAGAGAGTAAGAGTAAGAGGAAAGAGTTCAGAGGGTGGAGTTCCCTCATTTTCAGAGTTGAAGATGAGTTTATATACCTTTTCCTTTTAGGGTTTCTAGGTGTTGGAAAACGATTCGAGTTGAACCAAATTGAATCAGGACAGCCAAAAGACTTCAAGGATCGAGCGGAGGGGAGGAAACTCGGCCCGCACAAGCGGGCCGAGGGTCGGCCTCGACCTTGGCCCAACACTGTGACCCATTTTTCCTTTGGGGTCCATTTTTGGGTTGTGTCTTCGGTTTCGGGTCGTGTTGTCCTCGTCTATTCCTTGGATTTCGGGATGGTCCAAAATTACCTATAACAAATTATCTACTAAATTCATTTTAAATTACTAATTTGTTTCTGTGTGCTTATAGAAAAATTGGTTTTTTTTTTTAAATATATATATTTTTTGAAAAGTTATTCAAAACACCTCATGCTCATAAATGCTTTTCATTTTCAATGCTTTACAAATTTATCGTCCCGCCAAACAAGATATCTGTCCATTGATTCACTAATTAATCAAATTAACCATATGTAAAAAAATTGCATCTATGTCATTAATTATACTGACTAGTGTGGGACCCACGAGTAAAATGTCTTACTGAAAAACCGATTTTTTTTTTCTTCAAGAAATTAATTTTAAAACAATTAATATATCAATTCAAAATAGACTTAGGCCCATTTAAATTTGTTAGTTAATTACTATTATCTTTAAAAAAAAAAAAAAAACAAACAAACAAACTTTACTATTTAGTTTTCAAAACTTAGTGGTACACAAGGAAATTAGGTACATTCAAACCAAAAACAGAACATGAAATAAAATCTAAAAGAGAAAGAGAGAGGAAAAAGAAACAAAAAAAAAAAAAAAAAAGATGTGGATAAGAAAAAGAACAAAAAGGTCAATAATGGCTTCCTTTGAAGATACGGAAGATTTTAGTATTTGAACCAATGAATGCAAACGATTGCTTCTAAAGGGGCAATTACTTGAAGGCTCCAAAATCATTAAAAACCTTAAACATTACACTATTCTTTTGCAGCTTCCTTTCCCTAATTATCATTAAGCTTAAGTAAATCTTTGACAAACCTAAACCACTCTTAGTCTCAATTTCGGTTCGTGATGCTAGTCAAATTCTATCGGTAAAATTTCTAGTTGATTGTTGCTGTAACATTTAATAAAAGATGGATAAAATAAAATTGCACGTGCAACGACGTAAGTATACCAAACCAATTTTATTAATTGTACTATTTAGTTTGTTCAACTATTCACTTAGTTTTATCATTTGTTTTTATGTGGTACCGAATTATTTATTATTTGCTTTCAAGGACAAAATCTATTTAATGATGTTAATTGAGAAAAGAAACTTAGTAGTCCTTTAATACTTTGATAGATAATTAATTTGATTTTAATGTCACGTTAATTTTTAATGTTGTGATGTAATTAATAATAAATAAAAGATAATACTGTTGATGAATATAATAGGTTAAGATCCAGGCATGTCTTCCATCATATAAGCTCTCACGCTCTCTTTGTTGAGACACTGATAGTAAATAGGTGTGGTGTTTGTTCAACACTCTTTGACGTTGAAGTCAGTATCAAAATTCGTCGAGAGATTGAAATTACTTACAGAGATCTTCATGTATTTACAAAGGAGGCACAAATCATGATGATAAGACCACGATTACCCTACTCTCTTTGCCCAATTATTAGTATATTCATGAGGTAGTGTAAGGGATGGAAATGACTTCCTTGTCCTCCCTTCCGCTCATTTGATTCCACATTTGTACGAAATTCTCCATTCAGTTCCACATAATTCGAATTCATTACGGAGAATTATTCATTGTTTAGTATTTAAAAAAAATCAATTAAATGAAACTTTTCTTAGAGAGAGAAATTGGAGAGAGAGTGAGAGTAGAGAGAGAGTAAGGTAAAAGTAGAAAATAAAATGGTAATTTTACTAGGATGTCGACGCAAGCAAAATGACATATATCCTTGTTTTGAAAATGTGAGACGTTTATCATTTATGCGGAGGGTAATCCGTACGAAAATCCATATATAAAAATGTAGATTGAAACTTTTTAAAAATGGAAAACAAAACAAACCTAATGATCGAAGTGACTTAAATCTGTCATTAACTTTCCCTTTTCCTAATTCATACTCGAACACAAATAAATAACACAAAAACTTTCCTTTTCCAATTACTTGCAGGAGTCGGACTGCGCTGTGCTGTGCTGTGCTGCGCGGGAGTTGGCTGTATAAAGCCCGCGTGCGCGTCGAACCCATCGAATTCCCTCTCTCTTACAAATTTTTTTCCTTTTCCTTTTTCCGTCTCCATCTCGTGTTCCTCAAGTTCATCTGATTCTTCTATTTCTCAAACTTATATAATCTGATGGCGATGCCTCTCTTCTTCCACTAAGTTTAACCCTTCGCTTTCTTTGCCCTTTTCTGGTGGTGGGTTTGCGAGCACTTTTTCTGGGTCAAACAAATTTCCCCTTCTCGTTTCGCTTACCCAATTTCATTGCTAGATCAGAAACCCCAAGTTTCCGTTACCAATTTTTCCGACGAAACCCCAGAGGAGGATTGACATTTGGATGATCGGTGGATGAACTTCGAAGCGTGCACGAAATTGGGAACAGATCGTTGTTAGATTAGAATTTTCCTTTCAGAGTTGCGGCAACAAGTAAGGATTCAATTCTATAACCCCTTTTTACAATTTGCATTCCTCTGTTATAAATTCCCTCTGAATCATTACTACTCCAGCAAGCTCCATCGCTGGGTTTTACTTCTTTCTTGGCGATTTTTGGAAACCCCTTTTCGTTTTTTTTGAATGATTTGTGTTCTTCTGGTTGATGGGTATTGTACCGAATTAGCGATTGATTGATAAAATAGTTTGTTGAATTTGAAGGAACATGGCTACATTCGTCGAGCCACCGAACGGAATCAGGTCAATGGGGAAGCATTATTACACAATGTGGCAAACTCTGTTTGAAATTGATACTAAGTATGTTCCAATCAAGCCGATTGGACGAGGAGCTTACGGTGTGGTGTGTTCTTCGATCAACCGAGAAACCAACGAGAAGGTGGCGATCAAGAAGATTAACAATGTGTTTGAGAATCGCACTGACGCCATGAGAACGCTGAGGGAGCTGAAGCTTCTGAGGCACATAAGGCATGAGAACGTGATTGCTTTGAAGGATGTGATGATGCCGATCCATAGAAAAAGTTTTAAGGATGTGTATTTGGTTTATGAACTCATGGATACTGATCTTCATCAGATTATCAAATCCTCTCAGCCCCTTTCCAATGATCATTGCAAGTATTTTATCTATCAGGTATGGATTCTTTGTTTTATGATCTCTGGTTTCTCTTTCGATCTTAGTTTTTGTTTATCTCTCTGAAGTTTTTTTTTGAAGAAGTTGAAGTTTCAATTGAAAATTAATTTGGGTTTAAAATATAGTTTTTGTTCTGAAGTACAATCGATTCTTAGTCTTTCATTATGCTGTGTGCTACAAAGAAAAAGAAAAGGCTTTTTATAAGATATGGTGTAATGAAAATAGTAATTTCATTGACATTTTGATGTTGCTTGATCTAACAAAAATAGTAATTCATTTGCTTGATCTGAACTTATGTGACTTGATGCTGGTGCCATTTCAGTTTGCGGTATCGTTTCGAAACATGAGTGATGAAATGGAATTTTAAGAGAGTTGCCATGAAATTTCTGTAAATGTTAGATGTGATGCCTTTCTGTGCTCTAAGGTCTGATTATGACATTTCTTCTTGTGTGTTACAGTTGCTTTGCGGCTTGCAGTATCTTCATTCTGCAAACATTCTTCACCGGGACTTGAAGCCCGGGAACCTCCTCGTCAATGCTAACTGCGATCTGAAGATATGCGATTTCGGGCTGGCACGAACAAGCATAGGCCGTGACCAGTTCATGACTGAGTATGTTGTTACTCGCTGGTATCGTGCACCAGAGCTTCTCCTCTGCTGTGACAACTATGGGACTTCTATTGATGTATGGTCTGTAGGATGCATCTTTGCTGAGATCCTCGGTCGGCAACCTATCTTCCCGGGGACAGAGTGCCTCAACCAACTAAGCTTAATCATCAACATTCTCGGTAGTCCAAAGGAAGCGGATATCGAGTTCATCGACAATGCAAAGGCCAGAAAGTATATCAATGGCATGACCTTTTCGAGAGGAATACACCTTTCACATCTATATCCACACGCTGAACCTTTAGCGTTAGACTTGTTGCAGAAGATGCTTGTGTTTGATCCAACGAAGAGAATTACCGTCGACGAGGCACTTCAACATCCATACATGTCAGGGCTATACGACCCGAAATTCAATCCTCCAGCCGAGGTGCCCCTCACTCTTGACATCGACGAATCACTTGGGGAGCATAAGATCAGGGAAATGATGTTGAATGAGATGCTCTATTACCATCCTGAAGCCGTTCCAGCCTATTCTTGAGGTACAATTCTCTCCGAAGACGCGACTCTAAACATGTTTCGATTGATTTCCATACTTTTTGAGATGCTGGGATCTGATGTTACGAGTTCATCAGCGTAGATTCGAGAGCTTTCATTAGCAGCAGTATTAGCGTATTAACTCGATTGCGGCCTCTTTTCAACTTGTAAATATAACTATGAAGTACTGATGGATCCAGAAAAGGTATAAACTATTTTTTGTACTAGTGATGAATGTTTGACATTTTGTTCATCAGAATCAAATGAACATTTGAATGTGAAGAAGCCTCTTTTGGGTTCAAATATATGTGGATTTTTGGTGATGCTTGTAGTTTTGTCTGTGTAAGAAACTTTTGATAGATGAAATATGAATGTCTCAACATTATCTTTTTTGAAACTGTGAATGTATTGACATTTATTTCTAGAAATCTACTTATCTTAATATATTGGATATCGCTATAAAATAATATTTAATTCAATCATATACCCTATTATGTAGATAATAAGATTTTGTTATAAAAAAAATTGATAAAATTTTATCATAATTGTACTTTAATTTGTATATAATTTTTAGTAAATGAGTCATAAAAATGTGCTTTTATTACATACTATATAATAAATCATCAGTAACTAACAAAAATGTACTTTTATTGCATACTTTCAGTCTCATCACTGGCTCGATATAGCCCAAAGAAACATAAGCTTAGATTCGGCCCCCTTAAAAAAATAAAAAATAAAATAAAATCTAAAGCGCTATTTGGGCTTACAATAGATAAGCCCATGGTTCGGCCTATGGGCTTTATCATTGAATTAACTTTGGATGGGCTGGGCTCAGATTTATCCATTACATAATCATTTTAAATTATTTTTTTTGGATTTCTTTTACATTTTAAAATCTAATTTTATTAAAACTCATTAAATCAGTTAAACTTACGTTCCAGTAAATTTTGTTCTTCTACTTAATAATTTTGTTGTTTTTTTTGTCAAAATGAGTATAACTCGTATCCTTGATCAAGAGGTTAAAAGTTCGAATCCTCCATTCCAAATGTTGTTGAACTCGAACCAAAAAAATTACTGAATTTTATAAAGAATGGTAAATTATTATTCTTTTTTATTTTTAAGAAAAGGAAATGTCTATGATTTTTATTATCGTGATAACATGACAAAAAAACATAAATTTAATAAAGTGATAGCATGACAAAAAAACATAAATTTAATAAACTTCAAAGATAAAGACGTAGTTGTAAAATTTCAAGCACCAAAGTCAAATTTGAATCCCAAGAAATTTTTTTCCCCTTAAAATTGTGATTGTAAAATATTATAAATTTTATCATGATAAGTCATATATATATTTTTTTTCATCTCTTTTTCATCCCAAGAAAAAACAAAACTTAGTTGTATACTATATCTCCCTAAATATTCCATTAAAATCTTGACAACTAAGAAAGAGAAAAGTAGAAATTGAAAAATTAAAAAAAAAAATGATCTCTTAGTTGTCAACATTTGAATGGTAGTATATAGAGAGATCCCTATCTACATATCGATATACACCGAAGTTTTTTCCTCCAAGAAAATGTTGGCATATATGAGTGAGCTGGCTCGAGGCGACAAGAATCCAACAAAGTCAAAAGGGCGCGGCTTAGAAATATAAAACATTAATTTGAGGAAAATGTTAGGAAATCTTCTCACATTGGAACCGACTTTAAACACAATTCAATGAATGTAGCCCATCTACAGCTTAGCCGCCAAATTTTACACCATCTTTTCAATATTTTATTTAACTTCAATCTTCAGCCATTATTCAAGACCAAAATCCTCACATGTGAGATTGTGACATTATATGTTGCATAACATTTCAATGTTCTTTTGTACAAAAGGAAAAAAAAATTTGCCATCCTAATAGCGGCATGGATTTAAATCGAAGTTGTCGGTACGTTAATCATTAGAGTTATATTTAAGCCAATAATTTTTTGATGTTAACACTGAATTGAAATTTCATTATAATTAGTTTATTTTATTTCCATCTCTATTATATTTTAAACATGTAATACACTTCGTTTAATGAATGAAGTTAAAGTTTTCCATTATTTTTTATAAGAATATTAAATTACCTAGCTATTTTTAAATGTGATGTTAAACTTATATACCTAGTTTAAAATAACTGCTCTCATAAAAAGATAGATAAATTTTTTATTAAATATAAATAATATAAAAATTGGAAATAAGAATTAAACTAGAGGGATATGTAAATTCTACGGTCTAAAAACAAATTGTTTTTATAAGAGGCATTACAAAACATTTGAAAGTAAAAGGGTCAATATGAAAATTTTAAAATTTTTAATTTTAATTAAAGTGTGCTATATATTTAATAATGGGGCAACAAGAAAAATGGTTACAAATAAAAAGGTGGCTTGAAAAATGGCTACAAACGTTTGTAAATTAAATAGATGGCTAAACCATTTATTAATTAATAATTCCCTAATTATACAAGACAAAAATGCCCCTCAACAAACTTCCTAACGTGTTGTTAACGTTTAAAACCAAAATCATTTAAGAGAGATAAAAAAACACCCCTAAAAATAGTTGGAGACATTTTAGGAGGTTTAAAAATACGAAAATAAAAAAGACACACAACTATTTTGAAACCCAAATGTACCAGACCCTAGTTGTTCCCCGGGAATAAGAGTAAATACCTTGTCGGACAATGAGTACAAAGTTCAACCACCCCGTCAGTAGAGAGAAACACCTCTGAACTCCATTGAGAACCTCTGAAAAATTAAGAAACCGGAATTATGACACATCTGCTGAAAAATTAAGAAACTGGAATTATGACACACCAATGAGTACAAAGACCCTAGTTGTTCCCCGCGAATAGGAGTAAATACCTTGTCGGACAATGAGTACAAAGTTCAACCACCCCGTCAGTAGAGAGAAACACCTCTGAACTCCATTGATCAGGAACAACATCCCTGTCCATCTGCATATTTACTACCTGCACCTAAAACCTGTCCATCTGCATATTTACTACCTGCACCTAAGAACCTTGAACTTTGTACTCCTTCCCCAATAAAGGTATTTACTCCTTTATTTATTTATAGCCATTTTTCTTGTCAAAGTTCAACCCCCTTCAGTAGAGAGAAACACCTTCGAACTCCATTAATCGGAAACAACAGTCCTGTCAATAGGAAGATTTACTACCTGCAACTAAGAATACCTGAAAATTTTTAAAAACAAATAAGAACACAGTAATTATGATACCTTAGCTGCTGCAATTATGAGTTGTCATAACACCGCCCACCCTCCCACCAGAACCGCCTTCATGCACCAGCCCGTCCGTCCATCTTCATCTTCCACAACCCTCCCTTCCCACCATTGCCCCCCCTTGAAAGACTTAATCCTCCATTTCCCACCATTTTCCACCCCCCAACACAGAGTGTATCCCAATCCCTACCTCTCGCATCGCGCCGGCGACCCACATCCGTCGTGCCGACGACCTTCTTCCGCCGTGCCGTCGAGACTCTTGCTTGCCCCACATCCTCCATTGATTCTCCTTCTGCACGAGGACTGTACAATTTCTCAGAAATTCAAACCAAGGTAACAGCTTCATTCTCATTCCCTTATATTAGCAACAAACTGATACATTCCCCCAAGATTTTAGGGATTTCGTTATTACATTCCCCCGAGTGGTATGTACTGATAAATACCATTTCTATTAGACATGAACAACTTCATTCCGATTCCCTTATATTAGCAACAAGCTGATACGTTCCCCCGAGATTTTAGGATTTCGTTATTACATTCCCCCGAGTGGTATGTACTGATAAATACCATTTCATCGTTATTACAACTTCTCTGGAAAAAGTGTGCTTGTGGTATACTCATATGTATGTGTGCGTACACATTGACATGTCTAATAGAAAAAATGCTTTGATTTGTCTGTACTATTATATACATCCATGGAATGGTCTAATGTGTCTACTTGTGTGTGTATACACTTAATCCCCCCTGTATTTGAGTTAATCACCCCCTGTATCGTGTATGTCTGGAATGGCCAATAAAAATACACTTTGTCTTTGTCTGTGTTGCTATATGCAACCATAATAACCCCCGTACCATGTTCACCTGAATGCAAATACCTGATGAAATGCCATAACTGATATCTGTATATAGTATTACATACATACGTGTTCCGCATGCATCCTGTGTGTATGCATACTTACCCTAGTCCCACCCCCATATGAGTTATATATACGCTGTAGTTTATATGTACTGTCATCTGTCTGTATGTACTGCTACTTACGACTTTTATTATTGTGCTTTTGTAACATGGATAATGAGGGGCAAAATGTGAGGGATAAAATCTTTTTTTTATCGTTGGAAACGCTGAACCTAAGCCTAAAAAATAGGTAGATCTTTTTATACACTTGAACACAAACCGCCAACTGAACTCCCTATAAATCGGGATTCATCCATCCCGAAAAAAGGGGGGAGAAACTGAATGAAAACAAAAAAAATCTGTTAACGGCGTTTGTCTATAGTCGTATATACTAGGGGTAAAAATGTCAAAAAAAATCTAGAAAACAGTTCCTACTATTCCGGTAGCCACGCCTGCAAAGACCAAACTTCCGTAGCCAAAAATCAAGACCGCTTTTTTTTTTGTAGCCATTTAACACAATTCCCCTTTAATAATTATATTATAAGGCTATTTAACATAATGGGCTAAGTTAAAAATGACAAAATGTGGTAGGCCCATAGACTTCCATTTAGCTTGTTGTATGAATGGAAAATAATTTTTTTTTTTTTTTTTTTTTTTTTTTTTTTTTTTTTTTTTTATCTACTAGGATTAGTGGGAGTACAAAGGAATATAATAAATAAACCTACATGATTTTAATAACATTATTCAACTTTCATATTCTTCACGAGAGATATATAATTTCCCTCTCGTTAAGGTGTTTGGGAGTATTTATTTGAAAAAGGTCAAAATTCATAATTATTTTACGTTAAGTTATAAAAAATACTCCTTATCTATGGGTTGGTTTCAATTATAGCCTCCAACTTTCAAAAGTTTTATTTTAGCTCTTGAAGTTTGAAGTTTGTTTCAAAATGACCCTTAAAGTTTTTTTTTTTCTCGTTAAATTCATCCATGGAAAATGAGGTGTCTGCATATGTATTGTTGTTAGACTTTGAACACATATGTGGAAAAAATAACAAAAAACACATGCAAACACATAATTTTTTTGTCAATAAATTTAATGAAACGTGTCTCCATGGATCGGTTTGAAACAAACTTCAAATTTCAAGGGCTAAAATAAAACTTTTGAAAGTTTAGGGGTATAATTGAAACCAACCCATAGTTTAGGGGGGTTTGTTTTATATATAATTGAACCATTATTTTATTTTTGTTGCCACAAGTACGTCACATAAAATTGGTTTTCTAAAGAAAAAAATGCCAATGGATGGATGTCAACATCTCTTACCTTAATTTTGAATTCTAATCATCTATTTCATCTTAAACTTTTAAACTAGTCTAAATAAATGCTTTTTTTTCCTTTTTGTCTATTTAATTATCAATATGATAGGTTGATTGAACTTATGAGTAGCCTATCAAATAAGTGAAAATTAGAGGATAGGATAATTTGCAATGACTAAAATTATTATTGTTATTATTATTTTCTTAAGTTGAACAAATAAAGAGAAATGAATAAAGTTGAACGTTGAATGGACCAAACCAAAATGAAAGTAAACTTGAAAAAGTTGTTGATTTTTTATTTTTTTTTAAAGAATCAAATAAAATATTTGCAAGTAAACAGTCTTCTTTGTTGAGGATCCCACGTTGAAAAGATAGGTGGAGAAGTCAAATATGTATGGGTTACTCCACTCATTATCAATTGGTTTTGAGATGAAACCCCATGTTATCTAATATGGTATCAGAGCCGATTAAACCCAAATGAGTATTCAGTCCAAGAAAAAAATTGGGATCCAATCGAAGAATGGTGAACCCAAAGAAGCACCATCTTGAGGTGACATGTTGAGGATCCCACATTGAAAAGATTTAAGGCATGATTGTTAGAACATCAAGTTGTTTTGTGTTTTTCTACAATTATATGATGTTTACCTTAAACTTAAATTTAAACTTAAATCAACATGAATTTATTTTACGATTTCAATTAAAACGTTTTACTACTGATAGAGATGTTCTTATTTCGAATGAATTTTCGGATGTTAGGATATATGTCAATATCATGAACATTGGTCCCATGCATCTATCCAAATAGTGTTGTATGAGAAGGAAATATCCAAGTAGCTACATGGAAGTGATAGTCAAATTGGCATGTAAAAAAAAGGCATCAGCCACCAACATGAATAATGAATTAATCACACAGAAAAGATTTCAATATCAATTTGCAGCTGCCTTTTTCCCAACAGTCATAAATCTATTGTCCAATCTTATAGCCAACAGATAAAGAGTGAATCATATGCACCCATCTTATTTTTCCTAATTTTTTCTTTTATTTTCTTTTTCTTTTTCCTTTTCTTTTTCACCCTTTTTACAAAGCCTATATGGAAATTAAGTTTTACTTCTTGCTTTAATTTATGGCCAATTCCACTAATCCTTTGACTTAGGGGCTTAAATCCTAATCCTTACCATCAAGGTAAACCTTGGAAGGGTAAAAGACAAAAGAAACATCAAACTACAAGTGTGTAGTCATTAAGGCGCATGTTTCTTACCGTTTCTTTATAATAGTTTTCATATTTCCTAAAAAAAGCAATTGAATTCTTAGTTTAAATTCCAAATTTGGTTTGGATTTTGAACTATTCTTAAAATAGTAGATAACAAAACAAAGGAACCCATTGATGCAACCGGTGTTTATAAGCTTAATTTTTCAAAGGAATATACTTGACTGCATATTGATCTCCCTACTGGCAGCATATATGTGAAATACTTGTTTGCGTAAAAATGTACCTTTTTCATTTACTTTATGTTAATGGATTTGCTATTTCCAAACTCCTGACAATATGAGTAGGTGAATACTCATCCAAGTACACAGAGGTACTTTTGTGTTTCTAAACCTATCCTATTTTGTTTTTATTACACATATATATATCTATAAAGTAGAAATTTAGTAAAAGGAAAACATATTTTTTCCAAACAAGCCTCTTTATATGCAAGTTAAGTAAAGTTGTAGTTTTTTTTTAAAAGAAAAGTTACCCTTTTTTTTTAAACCAAAGAAAAGTTACCCTTGGTGATAGTATATGACAAAAATCTCATAGAGATGGAAGAATATTTGGTATGAATTGAAGTTGTTGAAAATACAAAAGCAAATTCAGTAAATGTGGTCAGACTGACCCATATGAAAAAAAATTAAAATATAAAAGACAAAATTTTCTAGAAATGTCAATTAGATATTAAAATAAAGAAAAAATATCTTACAAGTATATATTCACATTGGAATAATATTAATATTTGAAATTAGGGATATTACCATTTTGACAAACTAATGGCTACACCCATAAGCAAGGAAGAAGTTAAACCCACTATTGATGGTCGATTTTGGCCAGAGGATCTCACCTGACATTCACGTGCCACCAACGGTAAATTTGTAGATGAGGGGGGAAGACGTGGCCTGCAAGACAATAAACCTGCACATCGGTGTGGTGCTCGCCACACCGGCTCCAATGCTTAAGTCAGCAAACAGAACGGTAGGGAGTGGAAAAGTAAGAGCAAGAGGAGGGAGTAGAAAATATAGAATAGTGTTTAGGGATAGAATTCGGAGTCCCTTCTTCAGTGGTGAAGAGAGGTATAAATACATGTCCATCCTCCTAGCGCTTTTAGGGTTTCGGAGGCGTTTTAGGTCAAACCAGGCAAAACCGGGGCTGACGGAGGCGGTAGGGGCCTAACGGCATCGGACGGACTCGGCCCGCGCGAGCGGGCCGAGGCCGAGCAGGGGGTCGGGCCAAAAACCCAACCCCTTCGGTCTTAGCCCGTCCCACTTGCCGGTTTTGCCTCCTTGGTCCATCTTTCAGCCCGATTTCTCCCCGGTTGTCCTCGTTAGCTCCTTGTATATCGGGGTGGTCCAAAATTGCCTATAACACCCACCAATTTTATTTTTTTTTTTGAATAAAAACCCACCAATTTGAAAATTAGAAAATAGAGTAAAAACATAATTGAATAAAAACACAAACTTTAGATTTTGAGATCTTGACTAAGTTGGAAAAAGGGGGGAAAAGGAAAAAAGAAAAGTTTTGATTGGTCTAAATCCAATGGCCAACCAAAGCCATGAGGGGCTCCTACTGTCCCACCAACCCAAACTTTATCCAACCCCTCTGCCTTTTCATTGGCCTTTTGGGACCCCTCATGTTAATCTTTTTTTGAAAATTAGTGACCTTTTTAAAATTGGTGGCTTGGCAAATCTAAATGGATAGTACACTAAACATGTTTTAATACTTCTATTAATATTTTTTTAATAAAATTCTATAAATATTTTTTCCCTATTAAAGCCTTTGTTTCAAATAATACTTCAAATCTAGCTCACAACATAGTCCAACTCCAATTTGTGTTAATGATCGAAAGGTCTGTGGTTTGAATTCTCCTACTGCCATATAATGTCAACAAAAAAAAAAAAAAAAAAAAAAAACCTCACCTTGAAATTCTTTTAATAATTCTTTTTTAACCTTAAAAGTTAGTTAAACTGAGAATGATCAATTCGACTGTGAAATTGAATAAATGATTAGAATTAAATTATTAACTTGGTTGGGTTGATTTGTCATTACTTTTCTCTTAGAATTTGAGCTTATAAATGAGCTAGACTACTTTTTGGAAGAAGTTTTCTATGGTTTTGTTAGACATTGTTTTGGCACGATGTAGAAATTTTAGCATAAAGTGTGGTTTTTGTTTTATAGCATTACAATTTAAATATAGGTGAAGGTTCAAACCATCACCTAATTTTTATGGAAGTTGTTGGTGTTTTTACAAGTTGAGCTATATTTTAGATTAATTAGTGTAGTGTGTTTTTCTACTATTGAATTGGGTTGGAATATTTTGTGAGTATATTTGTAAATAACTTTGTAGTTGGAGTTTTAGATAGATTAAAAACAATAATTTGTTACCTATATACTTTCACTAAACTAACAATTTACTCGCTAAACTTTAGTATATAACAATTAAGTCCATTTGGTTCAAAATTTACAACAATAGTACCTACCATGTAAAATCTTAAAGATTTTATGGTATTTTTTACATACGTCACTACAAGAAATTCACTTTTTCCCGACGCGCAAAAGCGTCGGCAGAAGTCAGTTTCGGCGTCGGCAAAAGTTCTCTCGATGCATTTTAGGGCGTCGGGAAGAATGTCGAAAAAAGGTTGTCGGCAGAACCTCTGCCGACGCCACTTTTAACGGCGTCGGCAGAGACCCTTTCTGCCGACGCCACGTGGAGGCGTCGGCAGAAAGGGTTTTTGTCGACGCCGTTCCACGTGGCGTCGACAGAAAGTGATGCAGACAATTTTTTTTCAATATATATATATATATATATTGTTTTTTAAATTAATTTAATTAAAAAACACAATTAACACAATTGCATTTTATTTATTTTCACAAATGAAATACATATGTTCATACATGATTCCTAATAAGCACATAAATTAAATACATAAATACAAAAGTTGGTATACAAAATTAAAGAGTTATTAAACGAAAATAAAAGTGTAAAAGTATTTCGTCACTTAATGAGCTCTCGTGGACTCCAAACGATACACACATGTGTCCAACCATCAACTCTAATCACCTATATAAAAGAAAAAAGAGACGTTAATTATGTTAATATAAATAGTCAAATAATTTAAACACAATAATGAATCTAACATCTTAAAAAGTATATCAATCTCAATATTGAAATTTAATAACATAATAACATAAACCAATCAAAAGTGTGAAAAAAAATAACTAAAACATTCAATTTTTCACACTTTGTTAAGAATTTGTCACCATAGAACTCAAAAAACTTGAGAACTTATAACCAACAAATTCACTCAAAGTCCACCAAAAAATATAACAACCTACAACTTATCTCATAAACTAAAACTTAACAATCTCATGGACTTAACTTATCTCAAATAACTATAACTAAAGCTTATAACCAACAAATCTCATAAAGTAAAACTTATCTCTCTTACCACTAAATGAAACACAGTAATTATAACCAACAAAGAACTCAAAGAACTTAAGAACTTATAAAATAGTCATGCTTATCTATCTTACAACCAACTAAAACACAATAACTATAAACTCTCAACCTCAAGATTGAACCATAATATAACCAACAAACGATTTAAAAACTTATCACCGTAATATAGCCAACAAATAACTTAAGAACCAACAAAGAATGTAAGAACCAACAAATCACTCCTAACAAACAATCAAACTCTCATAAAACATATCAATCTAAACATAAGAACATAGTCCTACAAATGTCAAACTTATGACACCCTCGCTCCAACTCAAAGTCATTTAAGAACAAAGTTTAAGTCATTTAAGAACAATCTAACTAAAGATAAGAAATTGAACAAATAATCTAGCTTAAAAAACTAACTACAATATCATTAACTACCATAGCTGCAGGATAGCAACAATATAACCACAAAAAATCCAATAGGGAATATTGCAAGCATCAAGGAAGTTAATTTTTCTCAACATTCTCAGAACCACAAACTACACAACTCAATCTCAAACTTTAAACTCTAAACTTCCAACAAACAATCTCAAATTTCAAAAACAACTACAATAAGCTTAACCTAACATATCCACCTTATAAAGTTAACCGGTAAACTACAATAAGCTTAACCTAACATATCCAACCTTATAAAGTATTTTTGTCGTCGAATAAAGAAGTCAATATCGTCAAGCAAACACATATATTTTTTTCTCTGCTTTAAATACATAAAAAACATCTATGAGCCCAATGAAAAAATCTAGAACATACAATAATTTTCATCCTATGAATCCATATATATACGTACCTACAATTAATCCATCTTAATGAACATTACAGTAAGACTTAAACTTACACACAATCTCTCTAAGCAACAACTCAATCCCCTACACTCAAAACAATTTCTCACCCCTCCTCAAATCAATCTCTAAACATCAACCCCCTCCTCAAAAAGTTTTTTTTTTTCCATTGCATGCAACCATTAAAAACAAAACATATTGCCAACTATAATGAACACCAAAATTTTATAAGCATAAGATCAAAACATATAGAAAACAATCAAATTGTTCAAACCTTTCAAAAGTAATTTATATTTACAACCTTTAACGCCCTAAAATTATCATAAGGAAAATAAATTTATGATATTCTAGCTATAATACCTTCAACCTTCAACTACTACTCGAACTTCCCCATTTACCAAAACAACATTATACTTCAACAGTAAAGAAAACACCATAAAAAATTCAACTTCATACACACAAAAAGTGATGAAAACAAGTTAATAGCACAACTAATTCAAGAAATCAGTATCAAGAAACGCGAAAAACCTTGCAAATAAGCAACCAAATACCAACTAGGAACAACAAAAAGTAGAACAAACACACACATAAGCTAAGATATCAAAAAATTAACCCATAACATGAGAATAAACTAGAAATTTTACCTCTTGTGTGCGTATGCCCTAGAAAAATGAAGATTGAAAGGAGGAGAAAGCTCGTCGTTGCCCTAGAAAATTGAAGATTGAGAGGAGAGAAAGCTCATGAGGCGGCGGAGGGCGAGGCGACGAACGGCGATGCAAGGGTGACGGACGACGAGGCGACCGACAACAGAAGGCGAGGCGAACGACGACGAAGGGCAAGGCGACAGAGAGAGAACAGAGAGCTCGAGAGAGGGGCGGTTGAATTCGAGAGAGAGAGGAAAAATGAGGAGAAGAAAAATGTTAGGGCTTTTTTGCCCAGTTTTCTGCCGACGCCGTTAGTAACGGCGTCGGCAGAACCGGCCTCTCTCGACGCCGTCTTCACGGCGTCGAGAGAAATGTCGTCTCTCTCGACGTCGTTTTTAAGTACGTCGAGAGAGGCAATTTCTGCCGACGCCGTTACTAACGGCGTCGGCAGAAGGGGAAGATTGAAATTAAGTATTTTTAATTTGGAGATTTTTTCGTCAAGGTTTCTTCCGACGCCGTTAGTGACGGCGTCGGCAGAAACGGATCTCTCTCGATGCCGTTAGTGACGACGTCGGCAGAAACGAATCTCTCTCGACGCCATCTTGACGGCGTCGAGAGAAAGGTCATCTCTCTCGACACCGTAAAGATGGCGTCGAGAGAAAGTCATCCCACCATGTTTCTCCCGACGTGATTTTTTCAACGTCGAGAGAAATAGGTTCTCGCGACGCCATCTTATGGCGTCGAGAGAGAGCTCGTCGGCAGAACCAATTTTTCTTGTAGTGCGTAAATTAGCAAACTAGTTAAAGACCTCACGTTAGGAACCAAACTATTACATTTCTTAAACTCTCTTGACTAAGGTTGTCACATAGTAAAGTTTTGAGATTAAGTTGTTACAAATTTGAAAATACAAGGATTACCGATTAACTCACTACTTCAATAAAAAAAATATAAGGATGAAAAGTGTATTTTAACCTTTTCAATATCTTGCTTGACAAATATTGATGGTTTTTCAATGGTATCATTTGAGTTTATAATTTAATTTGATCCAATTAAAGTTTAAGATTAAACTTCATCCAATCTACTTAGTACAATGTAAAAGTGATTTTTTCCCCTAAAAAAAGATTTACTTTTTCTTTAGGGGTGGGTGCGGATGAAAATTTAAAATTATGAATGTCCTCTCCCAATGAAAAGAATATTCCAATTTTAGTATAAAAGCATCTTTCATCAAGAATATTCCATTCAAGGGGTTTGCACCAATAGTGAAATAAAATATTGTTGTCAAAAAAAAAAAAAATAGTGAAATAAAATAAATTTAGAAACCTTAACTTGATATTGCGACAGTAACACTAAAATAAACTTCTGATTATTAAATATAGCCACAATAAAAAATATATATATTTATAATTTAAAAAATCACCGAACGTTGTCGTAATCTATTATTCAGTTTCAAAAAAATAAAAAAAATCACCTAACGTTGTCTAAAATTTAAAAAAAAAAAAAAAAAAAAAAAAGTCACAAAACCATTAATAATAAATAATTAGCGAAAACTTTTTTCTCCCGTTATTCTTTAAATTTAATGAAATGACTGATGCAACAATAAGAAATTTGATGTCAAGAAAAAAAATGTTTATTTTCATTTACAATGTTATTAACTTTATTAGGTTAAAAAAAATAAGGAAAATTAATTTTTTTATCCCTGAATTTTTTAGAATCAGGTATGTTTGGTTTTCCTCAGGCTTCCAAATCTACCATTTCAGTCATCGAGTTTTAAAAAATATGTTTGAAAGGTTCTTGATGTTACTTCTTCCGTTTTCTATAATAACAAAGTATTTTTTTTTATTATTTTTAACTAACATATGGAAATTATAAAATGACAAATAATTCAAACGGAGAAAGTATCGTCAAAGACCTTTTAAATCAATTTCTTAGAACTCAAGGACTAAAAGATACATTTTGAAACTTTAGGAGGTATTTGGGGCAAAGAGTTGTGAGGTAGGAGTTGGATATCCCATTGTGGGCCCCACAAATTTATTAACTAATTACAACACTTTATTGTGGACCCTACAAACTTATTAACTATAATTCTAACACTTTATTGTGGATCCTACAAGCTTATTAACTCCTATTCCAACTCCTAGAATAAAACAACTCAAGATTTCATTAACTCCAACCCCTTGCCACAAACACCCTTTAAGGATCGAACACACCTAATCTTAAAAACTTAGTGTTATGGGTGATTTTGGACCACCCTAGAATCCAGGGACTAAGTAGGACAACACAGCACAGCACGAAGGCTTGACTGGAAAGCGGACCCTGGAGGAGAGCGAGCTGAAGGGATTGGGCCACTCGGCCTCGACCCTTCAAGTGGGTCGAGTTCCTCCCGCCTCCGTTCGGTCCATGCTGCCTCGGTCGCCCCAGTTCCATTTGGTTAGACCCAAGATTGCCTTCGAGCGCCTAGAAAGTCCTAATTGAAGACACGAGTATAAATAGGGTCTCTCACACCCGAAAAAAGGATTCACAACTTTTGCTACAAAAAATACACTCTTTATGTTTTATCTGACTTAGGCATCGGAGTGCAGGTGGCCTACACCACACATGTGTGCAGCGGCTTTGATTGGTCTTGCAGGTCACGTCTTCCTCTTCTTCAACAAATTCACTGTTGGTACCACGTGAAGGTCAGGTGAGTTGCTTGACCAGATTTTGGCATCAACACTCAGAAACCAAAAAGTTTTCCCATAAAATTATTTTGGTCTCTTTACTTTTATTTAAATAACAATTTAGTCCATAAACTTTACTATAAAATGTTTTAGTTCTATTTTAAAATTTGTGAAGATTTAGCTTCTATCATGAAAGATCTGACGAATATATAAAATGTTGATTCTTATAATGTGAATTGTGACAATCTAGTTGTTGTACTTATTAATACACTTGATCCATAACCAACTTATTGGTCTACTTACATATGTAAGAAATAAGAAATTAGGTTAAAATAAACAAGATTTTACGTGGAAAGCATTCCATTGTTACAAATTTTAAACTACATAAATAAAATTGTTATATATTTAAAAGTAGAAAGACTAAATCCATACTAATATATAAACCGTAGATGCTCCAATGAAATCATGAGGACCAAAAATATTTTTTTGTTAACTTTTTTTTTTGTTACCAAGATAGTAATACGTTTCTTAGATTTTTAGTTTCGATTGATTTATTTATTTTATTTAGGATCAACTTTAAATAATACTAGCATATAATAAAAACTAAATTGTTTCTTTAACAATAGTTTCAAAAATCATATTAGACTACAATCATGGATAATGCCTTAAAATTTTCAACGCAAAAATATTTTAAAGAGGATTTGGTAGGCAGCATTAATATTAATTTAAAAGATTTAATTTCATATGGTTAAATTTCAATTGGGAAAATTTAAATATATAGCTATATTCTCTAAAAATATTTTTTTTCTTTTTTTCTCTAAAAGATCTATAAATATATGATAATAAAGGTAATTACAAATCGATAAGTTGATCCACAGTAATTGACATGTTTTTATTTCATTCCATATTAATTAACTAGGAACCAAACATATTTATGAACTATAAATATAATCATAATTAATTGCCCTACCCATTGATAAACTTGAAGCATATTAATAATTGATATACATGTGTTGAATGAGTTTCTACCATGAACTAAAAAAAAAAAAAATCATGTTTACATTTTTTTTAAAGCTATTATCATTATTATATTTTATTTAAATTAGGTTAGATTTGCAGTTTCTCAAGAACAATTGCCCCATTTTATTACTTTTATTTTTTTTTTTAAAAAAAAAAACATCTTTTAGAAAAAGTCAAATTTATTTATCCACATAAAAGATGGTCTTTTAAAAAATGACGATTTAAATCTCAATATTCAATTAACGTGGATTATCGGCTAATTTTGAATAGAAATGATCATTTTGTCTTCAAAGAGACGTGAATTAATAAAATTCTTAATTTACAACATAATTTTATTATTGTCGTACTAGCGAAAACATTATAAAATTGGAATAAAGTTTTTGCTTAGCAACATAATCAAAGCTTAAGTAAATTTTAAGAAAAATAAAAATTGTGACTTTTTTTTTAATTAATTAATTTTTTTTTTTTTTTTTATAAAAAGTCTAAATGTATGGGTGGCAGTTTGAGTTCGTGTGCAGCATTTTGCGCGTGCTAGTGAACATGGATGACTCATCTCCATTTCCACTCCTAAAGTTTTCAACCACTTTCTTTAATAATTTCTGACCAACCAACTTTATAGCTACTCTTTGCTGTCAATTAGTTTTTAAAGCTCTTTCCATCTAATATTATAAACACACAAATACTTAACTAAGTTATATATATATTTAAATTAATAAATATATGGTTTACATTTAAAATAAAATACTTATTATAAATATTATTAGTTATATTTTGTTGATATATTGAAGTCAATTAGGTAGATTTAAAAAAAAAAAAGAAAGAATCCTCATATTTAGAAAATGTAATATTTATACTATTTAAACAAATACATATATATTTACAAATATTCTTAAACACTTTTCTTCCATTTTTATCTTTTGAGATTGAACAAATTTAGAATGAAGATCCAATCTTCAATCTACGAAAAGATAAGGAGTTTTCAAGTAGGAATTGAGTGGAGTTATGGTCCAAAGGACATTAAACATTCGAGTGTGGAGCCCACAAATTTATTAACCAATTGCAACAGGTCTAACACACTTTTTTTTAAAACACAAGGTCTCACACACTTGTCCATTTCTTGTTTCTTGTTTATAATTTTATTAAGAAATCTAAGCATTTAATAACTATGTATATTTATTGTCTCTCATTTTTTAGAAACACTACCAAAATTTGTATAGAATTTTTGGAAACAACTAAAATTAGTTTCTCTTTTTTTGTTCCCTTTTCCAATTTTTTTCAAACATAAATAAAAATATAGGTTTATTATTATTGAATGTATAGGTGTTAGGGTCATTAAATTATATTTTTCTTTATTAAAAATGAAGAAACGGAAACAAGAAATGAGAAGTTACCAAACAGACCCTTGTTAACTCTTATTTCACCATGTTTATTGTTGGTTTCACAAACTTATTAACTTCCCTCCAACTAAGGAAAAGTTTCTAATTCTAGATAGTATGGAATTTTTTTTTATGCTACCTTCATTTATCGTTGTCATGAAAGAATTAGTTAAGAATGCATGAGTCACATGGAATTAAATTTTATATCATTAAAAATGCAAAAGGAAAGGAATATGTAGGGGATGTTTTTGGAAGTGATTTTGAAATGACCAAAATCACTCTTTCATATTTGAAAGCACTTCGAAATATATCTTTAACCATTCAAAATCAATTTAATATTTCATTTTATACCTTTAAACGCAATTTTTATACAATTGAATTTGATTTTGAATTAAAGGCATGTTTCACAGTGATTTTAATAATTTTAAATCACTCTCAAATATGACAGTGCTATAGTACTAGAAGTTTTATCCCAACTCTTAACACAAAACAACCCTAGATTTCATAACTCTAACTCGACCAAAAGACAATATTTTATCCACAAAGCTATGATCCGGTTTGAGCAAAAACCTATCCATTAAACTTTCTGTTTAATATTTTTTTAGAAAAGTTGTTTATGATGCAACGCAGCAGCTTCGCTCATTTTTCCGATTATTCTATCCATTCCAATGGGCACTTCAATTCTATAAAATCCACCACCATTTCTTCCCAAAACCTCTCCTCTCCATTTCCTCTCTCTACTCTCTCTCTCTTTCAATCTCTCTGTCTCTCTGTTTTTCCTCTGCTTCCCCCAGATTTTCCCGAGAAGATTTTCAGGTGCGTTTTAATGCTTCGATTCTTGCTCTTTCCTGCTCCGTATTCATGTCTCCTGTAGTCAGTGAGATCCTTCTCTCTGGTTTCATCATCAACTCCGCTCTCCGCCGCCGCACTCATCTTGTTCAATCCTTCTCTGTTGTATTCCTCTACTGGTTCTACGTCTTCTCATGAACTAGTCTCCCCATTTTCTTCATTGATCGCTGAAATTACCATCTGGGTTCTTTAATCCGTGCCATTTCGAGCAAAACCCATATCGAATTTCATCCCCTTTCTCCACAAACGCACGCAAAACAAGATAACTCCTCTGTTTTCCTCTGTTTGAGACACGGCCGGTTTTAATGGCGTCTCCGGTAGGAAGTTCATCGGGATCTCCCAGCTCCGACGAAGATCTGCGGCTGATCGTGGATCAGAGGAAGAGGAAGAGAATGATATCGAATCGAGAATCGGCTCGCCGATCTAGGATGCGAAAACAGAAGCAGCTCGACGATCTGACGGCTCAGGTGAGCCAGATCAGAACGGAGAATGAGCAGATCGCCGTTAACACCAATTTCACCACCCAACTTTACCTGAGTCTGGAGGCGGAGAACTCGGTGCTCCGGGCACAGATGGCGGAGCTCCGCCACAGATTGGACTCGCTTAACGAAATCATTGGCTTCATAAACTCGAGTACTAGAAATCTGTATGATTCTGAGGATCACGATGAAGTTTCCGGCATTGATGGGTTTGTTGATTCGTGGGGATTCCCCTTTCTCAACCAGCCAATCATGGCGGCTGGTGACATGTTTATGTGCTGAGGAAAAAGGAAAAGCGAACCAAATCCAGGGTGGTTTCATCATTGTTATTGGTACTTGGTCTTGTTTAATGTGGATATGTTCTACTTTGAAATGTAATCAATGTACCTTTAATGATAATTATTAAAAAAGAACAAAAAAAAACTCCTTTTATTGGAAAAATGGGAGGCCCCATCCATTATTCTTTTACCCATTTGCTCAATTTGATAAAATTTAATTAATTAAAAAAAAAAAAAAAAGATTCCATACCTCAAAGATCAAAATCGAAATTTGAGTCATTGATGAGCGAGATCAAGAAGAGTTAATGAATTGTGGTTGAAGGTTTTCAATCTAAAAGTAATAAATAATTCTAAGATATTCATTTCTTTTTTCGAGATCATTAATTCAAATCTCCACCCTTATATGAAATTTTTTTTATTACTATCGTAATACTATACTCAATTTATTTACACTAAAATTAAATGTTGATAGATCTGGTATCATTTTTTAAATGTTAACAACATGTCAATCAATAAATGAGAAGATAACACTTACTCGTAATGATAATTCTTTTTCTTCCTTATTTTCTATCTTTCTCTTTCTTAATTATTAAGATTTTGATGGAGTAGGTAAAGAGATCCATACATATCAGTATCCAGTAAGTATTGTTCAAAATGGAATGAGTAGTATTGGAAATTTTCCCACTTTCACATTTATTGAAAAATAAAGGCAAGTTGGTTAATTCGTAAAATTCATTTGCACCCTACCATAAAAAACAAAATGATTCCTCTCCCTCCAAAAGTTATCTCTTACCATTTGTAAAGAAATTTTTTATATTGCATTATTGTGTTTTGAAACAAAAAGAAAGGCCTTTATTATAGACTTTAAACTCACTCTCCATGGTCCATTTTGTACCAAAGGAGAAGAGAAAGGCCTAAAAAAATGAGCATTATTGGAGAAGAGAGAAGGGAAGAAAAAGATAACATTGTTATTTGGTCATGATTGGTTGGCTTGTAGGGTTGGGATTTGCATGAAAATATTTAATTTAGGAAATTCTGTTTGTTTCTCGAGAAAATGATGGGAATTCTCTCCAACTTCAACTTCAAGTATTAGGTCAAGGAACAAACTGGAATAATTGGACTGGACAGGCCTAGTGGAGGAACAATACAACAAAACTTGATTCCAATTATCAATTATTTTCTTTAACATTATTGAAAGGATGATGCAAAACCATTTTCAAAGAAAAAAAGATGATGCAAAACCAAATTCTCATCACAAAACCTTTGCCTTGCCACTCATTTTTTCCCCCTTTTTTTTCCTCATCACAATCAAAACATTTTTTTTTATATATATATAAATAAAACAAAAGTTATGATATTGTCTGTTGTGTATATGATTTTGTTTTCGAATTCTATCTCATGAGGTCGTCTGTCTTTTACTTTTTTCCATTTTTAATTGATGTGGAATTATGTTTCACACTCCAACGCAAACATCAATGATTTTATGTGAAAAAAATAGTATATATATGAATCATTTTTATGTTTAATAATATTTGTTATAGCTAATTCTATCCACTCCAAAATTCAATGACTAAGCACGATAGCACAACACCGAGTCGAAGACGCAATCAGAAGGTAGACCCGAAGGAGAGGCGGGCTGAAAGGGTTGGGCCAGGCCTGGCCCAACCACGTGGGCCATGGTCGAAGTCGACCACTCGACCCATTCGTGTGGGTCGAGTTTCTCCTCCTGGCTTGCTCCCTTGTGTCTTTGGCCTCCTCGGTTCAACCAGCTGGTTCAGTCGAGATCGTCTCAAAATGCCTAGAAACCTTAAGGCAGAAAGAGGTATATAAAAACCTTTCTTCGTCATTGAAGATAGAGACCTAGACTTTATCCTCTGGACTCGACTCCTTCTCTTGCTCTCTAATCTCTTACTCTTTGCTGACTTAGGCATCAGAGGCAATGTGACAAGCACCACACCGGTGTACAAATTTACCTTGTCTTGCAGGTCACGTCTTCCCCTCAAACAAATTCAGTGCTGGTGTCACATAGTGTTTGGCCAAATTTGACCATCAACAATATTCGTTTCGAATAAAGTTTTTTTTAGTTCAAAGAGGAGGATTAAAATCTTTAACCTCTTAGTCGGAAATATAATTTTAATAAGTTGAGTTATATTTAGATTGGTACTAATAATATTCCCTTTAAATAAATTATGATCCCTTGTAGTTGAAAGTATCTTTATACATATAAACTAATATTTATTTATTTAAGAAAACAACCGATCTTTTACTTTATTCAAAGTTCAAAATCAATACACAAGAGGGATAATTTTGTATTAAAAAATGAAATGTCAATCATGAACATTAAAAATAATGATATTAATTGAACAAAATAGAGTGTGGGCCGGCTACCTGTCTTTCAGTCTCAAGTGTGGTTATAATTAATTATTCATTTAACCTCAAGTAGTTGAGTGTGATTAATTTTATAAAATTACAACATTGAAAGTTTTATTTTATATTTCAACTTACCACCAAACAGTCACTTCCTTTTTTTATTTATATTATAAATTCAGGTTCTGCTTAGGTCACAAGTAAACAAACATTTCACTATCTTCTACTATTTAATTTGTTCAATATATTAAGATTGAAATTATTATTATTATTATTATTATTATTATTATTTTGCACGTTTGGAGTGATGTTATCAACAATAAAATTAAGTGATGGTAGTAATTTATTATTTTTATCTTTTATTTTGTTGGATTCCCTCTCTTTAATGATTATTTTCGGTTCAAAGTCGGTCTATTTAGGTCATTCTTGGGACAGGTCATTTAATACTCTTCAAACTCAAAAAGGCTTGAGGACTTCATTATGTTAATAACCCTATTAAATACAAAAAGAAAAAAAAATTCTTATCAAGAGGTCATGAGTTCGAATCGCTCAACCACCCTATTATTGTCGAATTAATTAAAAAAAAAAAAAAAAAAAAAACTCCATAACTTTTAAACTAAAATTAAAGGGAAAAAAAATCATTTTGATCCTAAACTTATCACGTTGTATCAATTTTGCCTCTTAACTTCCAATTTTCTAAGTTGAACCCTGAACTTAGTAAATTGTATGAATTTTAATCCTAATTTTTTAATTTCATCAAATTGAACCCCAAACATAGTAGATTGTATCAATTTTAATCTCAAATTTGCCAAATTGTTACAATGTATACACCATCGATTAATTTTTTGTTTGAACTACCATTAAAGCATGTAATTGATTATTTTCTTTTCTTTTTTTATTCATATTGCACCTAAATTGTTTTCTTGTAAATTAAATTATTGGAGAAACTTTTGTATGGAGAAACTTTTCATTGCTGAAAAGTTGTACGTGATTTTTCTCTTATTTTTCTTCTTAATGTGTTTGTGGTTTTTTTTTTTTTTTTGTTTTTTTTTATCTAGAAGAACAAGCATAAGATGATGAAAAAACAGCTATGAGGCTTTTTTTTTTTTCTTTTCATTTTAGATGGATTTTTCTTGTGATTGAGAACTTTGTAGGTGTTTTTACTACTATCTAGGATTACAAAAGCAAAGTAATTTTGGAGGGATTTTTTTTTTTCCAAATGTTTACCTTATTGCTAAGAACTTTGGGTTTTTTACCCTTCTTTTACTGTTGTCATTTTCAGCAAAACACTTTTGCATATTTTATTTCTCATAATTTTGGATTTTTTTTGTTGCTAATAACTTTGTGATTTTTTTTTAGATGAAGCTAATAACAATAAGAAGAATGAGTTTGAAATAATATTTGATTTTTTCAAATAGCTAAAGCGTTTCTTCCACAAATTTCTTATAAACAACCAACTCAAGCGCAATGTGAATTAAGAAAAAAAAAAAAAAAAAAAAGGGAGAAAACTGTCAATTACATGCTTTAATGTCAATTTGAGTGGAAACTTAACTAGAGGTTTACATTGCAACACTTATGTAAGTTTTGAAGTTGAAATTGATACAAATTTAGATTTCAATTTGAAAGTTGTTAAAATTGATACAACTAAATTGATTTTTCAATTTGAAAGTTGTTAAAATTGATACAACTAAATTGATTTTTTTTCCAAAATCAGAAAAGCTAAAAGACACTCCTCAAGATTCAAAAACTTACAAAAGTAAAAAAGTCCATGAATGGATTAGACCATTTCTAAACTCCAGAAATCCATTTGACACATAACACAAACATAAAAATTCAGTTTAGAATTACGTTATAAATTAAATATCAAAGTAACATAAATAATTGCCGACATTAAAAGCTTATACATGTCCACAGCTCAACCCCGCCACGTGTCCTCCGAAAACCGACGTGTCAAAACCCAAAGCCTTCCCCAGTCCCCATTGAACGTGTAGTCCTCTAATTTACATGCAGAAACATTCACAAAATCTTATCCACAAAATTCCCTCTCACTATAAATATCATTCAACAAATCTCCCCATTCCCAAACTCATCTTCTTCCACTTCCAATCCAACAACATACAAAACAATGTCACATTACCAGAACCAGTACAGCGCACAATCCGGAACCGACCAGTACGGCAACCCGGTTCGCCAGACCGACGAATACGGCAATATCATCACGGAGACCGGCCAGTACGTCGAGCCGGTCCGCCGGACCGAAGAATTCCGCGAGACCGACCAGTATGGGAACCAGGTTCGCCGGACCGACGAGTACTACCAGGGAGGCAGTGGATACGGCGGCGTAGGACAGCAGCACAAGGGTGGACTATTTCATCACGATAAGCCGCACACGACGCAGTCGGCGGCGACGACGGGTTCCGGCGGGTACACGTACACGGCGGCGGAGCAGGGCGGGCATCGTGAGAAGAAGGGGATAATGGAGAAGATTAAGGAGAAGTTGCCGGGCGGACATAACCACTGATGAGGCTGTTTGTTTGAGAAGTTTTGGACATGGCGGCTTTATAGAGCTGGAATGTTATTACATAAATAATAATAATAATAATAAAGGGTGTGTGTATTAAGTAATTTATGTATTTTTGAAGTTGTTAGTTTAATTTAACGAAAGTAATATTAGGTGTTTGTTTTTCGAAGTATTTATATGAATTTTTTAGCCTTTTCAAAAAAAAAAAAAAAAACAATTATAGGGCAGCTTATCATTTTGCAATAGCACTGTGCTTCCATTAATTCCACGAGAAATTATTCAAGTGGCAGTTTTAATTTGCATGTAAGATTACTTTGGAGTAGAGATTATAATAAGTTTTAAGACCACAATATTTTAATAAATAGTTTTAAAAATCATAATATTAATAAAAAAAATTGTCCTACATGGGAGTAGTCTTGTTAAATAATTATACAGTACAATCTCGTTAGTGAAGTTCCTGGAGTCTGGATTAATTCTTACAATTGTTTCTAATTAAATTCAAATAGAAATTCAAATTCTGGATCCATTTGATATTAAAAATTTTAAAACCTTTTCAAAGGTTAGAGGTCCTAACCTATTATTTCATTATGTGTGGATCAAATTACAATTTGAGTTGCTAAAATCCTTTCTATATATAATAATGTAAGGGACTATCGGACACACTCATAAGGCCTCATACCAATGGAGATACTTGTCCTCCCTTATATACCCATGATCTCCCCTTACCGAGAGCCCACCCAGAGCTGCCCCTGATACCACTTGTAAGGGACTACCGAACACACTCATATCTCCACAATGGTATGATATTGTCCACTTTGGGCATAAGCCCTCATGGGTTTGTTTTTGGATCACCCCAAAAGGCCTCATACCAATGGAGATACTTGTCCTCCCTTATATACCCATGATCTCCCCCTTATTTAGCCAATGTAGGACTTTGGTTGCACACCCAACAAATAAGAATTATAAGGTTCTTTTCTTAGACTAAGAATTATAAGTTAGATTCTTAAAATTGTTTGAGTTTATAATTATTTGTTTCAACGATTTGAGTTTATTAAATTAAATTCAAATTCAAATTGGGCAGTTTTAAATGATACTCTCCCAGATTCGCAAATAAAAGTGCTAATTTTATGACCACTCCATAAAGAAGGTCTGGGGAAATTTTTAGTTACTCAGTGTAACGAGATCCTCCATAGCTTTGCACCGTTGGTAGGGGCGGATCCATGAAGGGGCCAGGGGGGCACGTGCCCCCATCAAATTATCCCGTCTTTATATTCTTAGTATAATATAAGGGAACCTTTATTATATTAATATATAAAAATCGTTTTATGTAATGTATCTAAAGGTTGGATCAGTGGTTAGGGGGGCACGAGCTTCATCATGCTAGCGTGAGGTTGAGGCTTCAAACCACGCAGTAGACAATAATTTTTTCCAAAATTTCACTTACCTTTCAATTCAATCAACCTGCGACATCATCAATGGGGTTAATTAATGGCCCACAACCAAACACCCAACAATTAGGTTAAATACTTGTTTGTAACTTATAACCAATCCGGTCATTCTAAAAAAAAATCTGCCATCTTTTTCTTGTTTTATGGAAAAGCCAAAAAAGTATATCAATATCAAACTATTCACACAATTTGATATTGTATGTCTTTTTTTAATTACTAGTCAAGAAACACGTGTAATGCACGTGAAATCTTGTGGTTTTCATTAAAATTTTGAAAAAAAAATGTAGTAATCTTTTACCATGTAATGAATAAATTTTATATAGTTTTGTTTTAATTACCATAAATTTTTAAAAAATAGATAATGTAATTTTTTTTTTATTTTAATGTATTCATATTATCGTATTATTCTTCCTAAAAAAATCTTTTATAGCAAAAAGTTAGGCTAGTAATTAAGTTATCAAATACATATGTTAATATTTTTGTATTGTAATATAGATAATGCAACAATTTCTATTTTAATTTTTTTTTCACGTGTCTACCGTCTAGGTCACTCTCATATATGAAAGGATGCACTACTACATCGTGTAACCACTTATTAAATTCTCCCAATGGAAACATCAACTCGAACAGTTACAACTATACAAATGAACAGTTACTATACAAACGAAAGAAATTAAAAATCAAAAATGGACAAAGGAGTGTTTGGAAAATAGGAATTCAAATATACTCTTCCATAGCCCCATTTTTAAGGAGTGTTTGGAAAATATGTTCAAAGAAAAAGAACATATATGTGAGCTCTTGTAGTTTTAATTTAATGTAATTATAAAAAGTGTTTAGTTTTTATTTAAGTTCATTTCTGTCATAAATAAACATTATTTGAACTTTGTTTTAGGGTCCGTTTGGAACACATTTTAGTTTAATCTTTTTCAAAAATGCATTTTATTTTAAACATTTTGTATAGAAAGTGTTTAGAATTTAAACACTCATATGTTTGGTGACATTTTTTTCATAAGTGTTTTTATACTCATGTTATTATTATATACCAAAAACTCTTTTTAAAAAATTTGCTTTCAAGCGTTTGTTTCAAAATGGTTTATTTTTCAATCTCATTTTTTAATGTTATTTTTAGTTGTTGTCAAACACTATAATTTTTTTTCAAAATTAAATACTTGAAAAGTTAAACCAAACATACTCTTAATCCTCATAAAATGTAGGTTGAATTACAAGTTTGGTCATTGAACTTTCAGGATTGTGTCAATTTGATCCCTGAATTTAAAATGTCTAATAGGAAAGTAATCTTTTGTCTTTAAGTTCAGTAATTTAAAACTTTTCTTACATTATTGTGAAGTTTTTGATTTAAATTTTTTAGTAAAATCTCAAGATTACAATTAATTTATGTATAAAGTTTTTAAAAATTAATTGTAAATTGAAATTAGTTATTAATAACTATATTAATAAGTATATAAACATCCTCCACTCATAGCCATTTTATTTTAAAACAATATAATTTGAAATATCATTAATTAGGGTAAAAGGGCAAAAAATGTTAGGGGCAATAAGGGAATGTAAAAATTCTCCCCTCTAAGCCCCTTTTATATATAGTAGAGATTTTTAGAATTAATACTAGAAGACATAATTCATCGTAACTCGTCGTCAAGAATCATATCATCATTTGACACGACAAGTAAGATTCTTATTCTTATCAGTCTTTTAGTTGTTATAATTTTTAGTCTAGGAAATTGTAATTAATGTTGTTTTAATTAATATTTATGTAGACTTAATTCAAAATCAAAATGGAGAGATATTATAAACAACAACAGAGTCATCATCAAAATGTAGATTTCTAGTTTGGTTTAATGAATGTTCTAATTGGTTAGAATATAGTATTTTAAAGGATGCTGCATTTTGTTTATGTTGCTATTTGTTCAGACCAGAAGTTAGTGAACAATCCGGAAGTGAATGTTTTGTAAGTGAAGAGTTTTCTAATTAGAAAAAAAAAGAGAAATTGCAAATTCATGTTGGTGGTCTCAATAGTGCACATAATCAAGCTTGGGGTAAATGTGAGGCTCTTTTGAGACAAGAGTAACATGTTGAGACATTTTTTAATACGATATCATATCAAGCACGAGTTGAGTATCAGACTCAATTACATTTTTATGTATATTGTGCCCCTATATGAAATTCCTGGATCCGCCACTGGTCGTTGGGTCTGAAGAAATTTTTAGGTGCTCTCAATGTAATGAGATTCATAGTTTTGCAGAATGTAAGAGAGAGAAATAGCAAACGTACCTCGATTTTGTATCCAACGATTATTAGAGACAAATAAATCTGAAGATTTAAAAAAGGTGCAAAAACTCTCCATTCTGATCTTAAATAATATTTTAAGATCTCACCTCTAGTTCTAGCTTGCAAATCTTTTGGTATTTCATAAACATAAGGTTCTCAAAATTAGTTGACAATAAATGTATTTTATAAATTGTGATTTCTCAATCTATCTTTTTAATGTAGGATTTTCAACATAAAGATACTTGTCAATTATTGCTAAATTAGAATGAAATTCTTCATCCTTTTGTATTCAGCTACAATTCATTGTATCTTATGATGATCTTGATCGAGGTGGACGGTTAACAATTAAGAACATGTGGAAGGTTAACCATTAAAACATTGAAGTAATTTCAAAAAATTTGCATCATTTAACAGATAAGTTTTGAAGTTTCTTTGTTGGAGTGGATCCGATTTAAAATCTTATATCAAACGGTTCCATCCAAATTATCTCGTATAACCATTTTCTTTTTTAATAAGCGCCATAGAGCTTTGATATTTTAAAATTAATACATTTTAAAGAATTTGTTTAGTTAAACAATAAAAAAAGATGAAGTATCCAAACTAACTTAGAAGAATGGTGTTTCTCAAAAAAAAAAAAAAAAAAAAAACTTAGAAGAATGGTGAATGACAGATTAGATTGCATTCAATTTTTACTACTTTTGAAGGATGAGAAAAACCAGAGGCAATCTTCGAACAACAAAATTTGGCTGCATATCGGTATGTAAGGATCTTCCTATTGCATTAAACTTTTTTATCTCTTATAGTTGTCAACATTTTAATGGTAATATGTAAGGAGATACTAGTATGCAACTAAGTTTTTTCCATCTTCAAAAGAAAGGTAAAGCTAGCAAAAAAGATAAACTCTTAGAAAATATATAAACAAAAATGGAAATTACTAAGACTCCGTTTGATAACCATTTCGTTTTTTGTTTTTAGTTTTTGAAAATTAAGTCTATAAACACTGTTTTTATCTACAAGCTTCTTTGTTTCCATGATTTTAAAAACCAATCCAAATTTTGAAAAAAAAAACAAAAAAACTAGTTTTCAAAAACTTGTTTTTATTTTTTAAATTTGACCTAAGAACTCAAATGTCTCCCTAACAAAAAAAAAAAAAAGAAAAAGAAAAATTAGTGTATAAAGATGAGGGGAAAACAAACACAATTTTCAAAAATAAAAAAACAAAAAACAAAATAATTATCAATACGGTCAAACAACTTTCTTTAAAAACTACACTGCAAAACGCACCACGGCCTCAACTTCTAACATCCAATAGGATCACTCCACTTGGCCAACTGAACTGCCAGCTGGCAACATCATCCGCAAACAAAAACCCTAATCTCAATTCTCAATTGCCGACATAAACCCTCACAGCTGTCCTCACCATCGACCGCCACGTGGCCGCCCAAAGCTACGTGTCAAATAAAACTCCTTCCCGCGATGGATTACATGCACGTGTTTCTGAAACTATCTACTAATTGGATCTCTATTTAATCCAACGATCTTCACTTCCAAACGCCATCTTCATTCTGTAAACTGAAGCGAATTATATCTCATTCGATCTCTGTTTGAAAAAATGGCGCACTACCAATCTGGAACGGATCAGTACGGCAACCCGATTCGCCAGACTGACGAATACGGCAACGTAATCTCGGAGACCGGTCAGTTCGGCGACCCACTTCGCCGGACCGGCCAGTTCCAAGAGACCGACCAGTACGGCAACCCGGTTCGTCGGACCGGGGAGTACGGCGACCCGGTCGCCACCGCTGGGACGTATGAGACCGGTGGATTCGGCGGCACGGGTTACGGCGGAGGACACCACCAGCGGCATAAGGAGCATGGAGGAATACTTCGTCGGTCGGGAAGCTCCAGCAGTTCCAGCTCGGTAAGCCCCGTCGCCTATGATTAAGTTCCGAATTTGGGTTTTCTTCTAACGTTGGTTTTGTGTTGGAAAAAATGGCAGTCGGAAGATGATGGGCATGGAGGGAGGAGGAAGAAGGGGCTGAAAGAGAAGGTGAAGGAGAAGCTGCCGGGACATCATGATGATAGGCCACAAGCAGCGTCGACGACGACGCCCGGTGGGTACTCGTCGGCGGAGCACGGCGGCCACCATGAGAAGAAGGGAATAATGGAGAAGATCAAGGAGAAGCTGCCGGGACATCACTGAGGAGCCCCGCCGGCCATGTTTTATATTAATAAAGTTGTAGCTGTGCTCTTAATTAAAGGGAATTGTCTACTGATGACTAAATAATGAGGCCGGGACGTGGTGGGTTTATGGTTGTGTTTGTATTGTGTAATTTATGGGCGTTGCGTTGCGTGGTTTGAAAAAGTATGTTTCTTTCTTTTATGTCATTAATATTTATAGCTATACGACTCTGTATTCATCTGTCTTCTACTTTGGCTGTTTTAACGCTTTTAGAAGGTTTTGAATTGCTGTTCATTCAAACTCAGATGCTTCTTTTCTAAGAAGCTCTCGACCAGTTGAATACCAAAGTAAATGAACCATACGACTCTGTATTCATCTGTCTTCTACTTTGGCTGTTTTAACGCTTTTAGAAGGTTTTGAATTGCTGTTCATTCAAACTCAGATGCTTCTTTTCTAAGAAGCTCTCGACCAGTTGAATACCAAAGTAAATGAACCACATTATTCTTCATGGATACAAGTGTGAAGGAACAAAAAGAGTCGACTAAGAAATAGCTGCTCGAGGGTCAACTTCAAATCTGTGATGTCGTCTCTCTGTCTTTTCTTTGATGTCCCATTATTGCCGAGTAAATAAAATCTAGGCTGCCTCCAAATATTCAATCAAGTTTACAATTTATTATACACTTTGATGGGTGTCAGATAGGTAGTCGGTGGAGCTTCCATTTTCATCCTTGGCATCGAACCAACGCTGTAGATTTAATTTAGTGTAGATTTTGTATTGTCTATACAACGACTCTCTCCTTTTTTTTAAAAGGAAAATAGTTGCCCCTACACCGAGTGGGTAGAGATATACTTGTGTTATTTAGAGGTCTTTCTACACATTCAAGCATTGTTTCATTTAAAAACTATAAAATATACACATACAAACAATAAACATAGTCTTACAAATACTTTAATGAGAAATAATCACTTACCAGTCCTCAATTTTAGAAGTTTGATGTCATCATCAGCTAAGGTATATTGGAACAAGTTTCAACAAATAGAAGACCAAAGCTTTGAGAAAATGGGATGTTTTGGTCGCTAATATGGGAGGATTATTTGGAAATAATTTGAAATTTTAGCAACAAACATATAAAAGCTAAAGATTTAATAGGTTGCGATGTTGGGGAAAAAATGCATCGGTAGGATCCAATTAGAACATTGGAATTTCAAGGGTAATGCTTGGAAATCAACCAAAATGTTTTGGGTTGTTATAAAATAGTTTTATTACCCCACTGTATTTGGGGTTCTTAAGAAAAATAATAAAGAAAATGAAAAATATTAGAAAAAAAACTGTTATTTGATAAATCAAGTGTAAGAGGCGCGACACTTACTTTTTTGTTCCCAGAGCTCTTTTTCTTTTTTTTTTTTGAAATATGTATTTTAGTTAATTAATTTTATTTCAATTTATTATTATTATTATATTAAATTAAATTGATTATGTTTTTTTTATAAATATAGTTTTTATTTCTTTTTCCAAACAATCAGCCTATTGATTATGTTTTTTAATGATTAATTTTCTTAAACTTTAAAGTTTGCAATTTTTATTGTTTTCTATATCACTTTTTAATACAAAACACCTCATATTAAATTCAGTAAATGCTATGAATAGATTTTTGGAGAAAAAAACGACCAGTTATACTTTTTGGTTAAAAAAAAACCATAAACTAACGGGTTGCTGATGTTAAATCTAACAGGTCCCTACCATCCATTTAAAAAAATTAATTTTTATTATTTCTAATATAATTAATTTTTTATTATTTTAAATCTAACGGGTCCATCCATTTAATTTTTATTATTTTAATATATTTTTATTTTAAAAATAAAAACTTTATTTTTTAATTAAAATAATAATGTCACGTCAACAAACCATTATATTTAACCGCAAAATGGATGGTAGAGACCAAGTTGCTCCTTATCAAACCTTAGAGAGGGTACATGCCAATTACGAGCTAAGCTCACTTTGAACCATTATATTTAACCGCAAAATGGATGGTAGAGACCAAGTTGCTCCTTATCAAACCTTAGAGAGGGTACATGCCAATTACGAGCTAAGCTCACTTTGGCTTTCCAATTCAATTTCAAGCACAATTAATTTAAAACTAAGTATATGGATTTTTACTTGCATTATTGCATTTAAAATAATACTTATCTTTTACTTGCATTTAAAATAGATATATACGGATTTTTAATACAATGCAATGAACCGCTAATCTAAATTAATTTTATAGTTTACTAAAATTGTTAGTCAATAATGATTCTTTTTAAACGAAAGGTTAAAACTAGCCGTTTTTTTCTCAAAAAAATCTATTTATAGCATTAACTGGATTTAATATGTGGTGTTTTGTATTAAAAATTGATATAGACAACAAAAAAAATGCAAACTTCAAGACATGTAATTATAAATATATATTAAAAAGTGTAAACTTTAAAATTTTAAAAAATTAATCATTAAAAAAAACATAATCAATAGGTTGATTGTTTGGAAAAAGAAATAAAACTATATTTATAAAAAAAAACATAATCAATTTAATTTAATAATAATAATAAATTAAAATAAAATTAATTAACTAAAATATATATTTAAAAAAAGAAAAGAAAAAAAAAGAAAAAACAACAAACCTGGAAGTCTGCAAAAAAGTAAGTGTCGCCTCTTCAAGAGGCGCGACACTTGATTTATCAAATTACTTTCAAAATAACAGTTTTTTTCTAATATTTTTTTATTTTCTTTATTACTTTTCTTAAAAACCCCTGTATTTGGGAAAAAAAAAAAAAAATTCTTTAATGATCACATTATTCTTTCGCTAGCTTTTTCTTCCTTGGAAAATTAGTTTAGCCATTCGTAAGCGGCCAAATCAGACCTGTTGGTAACTCGTTCCACATCTCTCACAAACTCACTAAATTACCCTTAAAACAAAAAATAAATGTGTCTAATCCACTTTAAAACTTACTTCAAATCTCACACCGACCAAAACATATTACTTCAAAGTTCTTAAAGTGGCATAAATGCATGAACATTAGACTTTAAATCGGTAAAGAGACAAAACCAACTCGACATGTTTATTAAAAGTGGCATAAATTGCCTTTCGCGAGGCAAAAGCTAAGCTAGAAATGTGTTTTTAGCCCACCCTCGAACCTCCAAAGTGACATAAATGTAGTAGGTTTAGTGACATAAATGTAGACGCCAAACCTACTGAAGCGTGTGTAAAAGGTTCTAAATGTTCTAAATGTCTTAGAAGTTCTTTATAACGTGCCCCAGGCCCAGGATTCGGAATCCGGATTTGGCACTTAAGGCCCCGACATTCTCCTGCGACCTGGCCACGTTACCATACTCGTATTAAACTGCTTCCAAGATTGAAGATTGTCCCCACAAACCAACATGGGGTCCTTTTAGCATGCTTTGTCCTCACTCACATGTTTCCTAGGAAAATTCCTAAGAGGTCACCCAACATAGAACTTCTCCAAGCCAAGCATGCTTAACTTCAAAGTTCCTATCATTGAGCCACCGAAAAGGAAGGTGCACCTTGTTGGTATAGGTAGTATGATCTATCAATTCTTTTAAGCTTATCTTAACCATACTTTCATGTCTTCAGGATCCCTCTCATTCGGATGTGATCTCGGTTCATTCATGTACCTCTCCTAACTCGGGTGTTACCTTCTTAAAGTCTCATTTTAACAATTAACCAACTAGAGAGTGTCTAAAGTGAACCTAAAACACATAATCACCTCACTTGCATTACAAAGTAGCTTAAAGGTATTTCAGTGGGCTTAAAGATCCTAAGTGCTATTTTTTTACTCTCTCAAATCATCTTAGAAAGAGTGTCTAAGTTGAAAACTAAAACATATAACTTGTCCAAACTCATCACAAGCACATTCAAATCCCACAAACACACTTAAACACACTTCAAATATCACAACTCACTCAAACTACTTAAACGCTAAAAAATTTGTCGAAAACTCACCAAAACACACTCCAAATATCACAAACTCATCCAAACTACTTAAAAGCAAATAAACATATCTTAACTCACTCAAACTCCTTCCACATCCCACAAACTCACCCAACACATACTTCAAACATACAACCAAGTAAACTGCAGGATAACCATATACAACCAAGTAAACTGTGACACATAAAGTGTTGAGTTTTATGCCCTAAAACTCGTAGATAGTAAATGTAAACAAATTGTATACTTGTTTCAATAAAGTGTTATTAAGTTTCTACAATAAAGTATTATTGTTAAATATTGCACAATTTGACCCAAATCCAATAAACTAAGATCCAAGGTTGTTTGTATGTAACTTGAACTAGTATGTGGGGACATACGAGGATCGATGTTCAAGTAACAACCTAAAAGGTCTATAGTACAAGGATAAGGTGATACCTTATCCTTGGTAACACTATGAGATACGACCCGCTTTGTATTTGATACAGACGTATTGATCCAAAACGTCCATGTAGTAGACTTGCAAGTTGGGGTATCCTATGCAATGAGTTTGCATAAGATCGGACCACGAAATAGTCAACCATTAGTTATAACACCGTTAACTAATTAGGTTACTGTTTCAATAGGATGTCTTAGGTAACTCAGTCTTAATCCTGAGTGTATCATGAACTCCTTCTCATGAGAGATTGTCCTTTGATTAGCATGGGTGAGAGTGACCCAATACGCCGACTCAATATGCTTTCCTTTTTGGGGACAAGACCGAGTGGGAGGCTGGAGACATGACAACACAAGAAGGAATTCTCTCCTTCCCGCTTCTAGGTGAAGTAGATGAGTGTTCCCTTAAGTGGTGACTCCGGGACTTGAACAAAGGGATCCCGCCCTCTCACTGACCCGAGAGGGACTTTCTGTTTAATGGTTGGACCATAAACAGGTTGTTCATTAGATGAGCGTTGGTACTTAAGGAGACAGATGTAACATAGGGGTAAAACGGTAATTTGACCCAGCTGTGATTACAGACACTCGTGAAGGATTGACTTACCGACATAGGTCTACATCCATGGACACAGAAATGTTCTACAATGAGAAGAGTTCAGCTGTGGGTCTTTAGTGGAATGACCCACAGTTAATGAATATTGGTTAACCTGATTAATGAGTTTAATCTATTAATCTCATATCATTGGAGCTTCTGATCTGTAGATCCATTAGATCCTCTTGCTAGCTCGTAAAGAGTAATTAGGAACAAATATATCTTGAGAGAATTTGAATAGTTCAAATTCATGTTGGGAATTAAGTTAATTGTACGAGATACAAATTAATATAATGTATAGTGATGCATTACAATATAAAGTCTAATTTGAGATTAAACTTTATAATATTGAGAGATTGGTATATTTGAAAGAGTTCAAATATATGTCTAATTAAATATATGGTATTTAATTAGAAGATGAATTAATTAATTATTCAATTTAGTTTAAATTAAATGAGATTTAATTAAACTATAGTCTATGAGAGAAATAAATATTTGAAGAAGTTCAAATATTAATATGAATTTGATTCATATTAAATTTATAGGATATAAGAGAATTTGAAGGAGTTCAAATTTTAATATGAATTTGACTCATATTATAGAATTAATTAATTGAAGGCCTCAAATTAAATATATGATGTTTAATTGGGTAATTAATTAATTAACTAATAAAAGGTCTGAAATTAAATATATGATATTTAATTTGTGATTAATTAATTAAATAATTAATTAATTGAAAATTAATCAATTATGAAAATGATTAATCACTTATGGAAGTAATTAATCATTTATGGAAATGATTTAATCACTTATGGAAGTGATCAATCATTTATGGAAAAGATTAATCAATTATGGAATTGATTGGTCATGGAATTGGTTGGTCATGGAATTGATTAATTAGGGAAAAGATTAAATCAGTTATGGAAATAATTGATTTTAAATGAATATTTTATTCATGACCTTTCTCCTAGTGCATTCTCTCTAGTCTCCCTCTCATATTCTCTCAACTCAAGAACTTTAGGGAGAATTTTCTCTCTAGAGTTTTTTCCATTCAAGATTAGGTAGTCCCACAACTACGTTCCTAATCTCAGAGTTATAGCGGGGAAGATCAAATGGTGGCGTTCTTCGTTGTTGCAGAGCAATCAAGAATCATCCGTTGAAGTATTCAGAGTCGTCAACGACGGTATGTTTGCTTCTCCCCTTTAGATTTAGATCTAATAAATTTTGTATGCTAAGCCTTAAGTTTGTATAGAATTTGTTCTCTGTTTTAACCAATGCAATAGTATTTTTGGATAAACAAAATTAACTACAAATCGGTCTCAATTACGCTTCCGCTTTAACAGAATTGGAGAATTCCAAATCCTTTCATAAAGAACCTTTCTAAAGCCTTATTATTATTTTTTTTTTTGATAATGTGTGGGGAGGGGGATTCGAACCACAGACCTTGTGGTTATCGGTATACAAGGTTATGTCAGTTGAGATAAGCTCTCGTTAGCCTTTCTAAACCCAATTATGGCTACAATAACTTCTAAACAATCATTAATTACATGTAAAGCACAATATCAACATAACCAAACAAATCCACAATAAGTTTCATAATGATTTTAATAACATTTAATCATGGTCCATACCTACATAGAAGGGTTCTTTTTGTGTGCTTTCCATATTGTACGATCAAAATAAGCCTACCTCCAAAAATGAACAAATTAAGACGAAAGAGTTAGTTATAAGAGATACAACAAATTAAAATGAACAAATTAAGACGAAAGAGTTAGTTATGAGAGATACAACAAATTAAAACAAATAAGTCTAATGCATTTAACCTTTCCTCCCGAACATATGTCTAAGTGAGCCTAAAACACATAACACATCATCTAGAAAAGGGCATGAGTTGAATCTAAAACAATATAACTCTCAAACCCCTTACACTACAAAATAGCTTAAAAGGGGCTTAGATAGCCTAAAAAGCTTAAGTGTTATTTTGGCTCTTAAACCAAACTAGAAAATGCCTAAATTGGACCTAAAACACCTAATATGCCCCCTATCACTACAAACTAGCTAAAAAGTAAGTTAAAGTGTGCTTAAGTGGCCTAAAAGTGTCCAAACTCACTTCAAATCTAACAAACTCACCCAAAGACATTCTCATATCTCACAATTGCACATGGATCCTTCCACCTAACTATCTATCTAACTGTACTTATTCATTATATCTATCTATCTATCTCTTCCCACCTAGTTTCAAAGATGATCTGTTGTGAACGTATACTACCAACAAATAATTTCACTTTCCTTTTTATCTAGAAGTAGGTTATATATCAATACTTCAAAAAGTCAAATTTTCTCTCCTTTCTAATATAATAATAAGTAACTATATGTTGTTGTCAAAAAAGAAAAAGAAAAATAAGTAACTACATGCTAAGGATGCAATCACACATTATTAGATAAATTGAAGAAAGAATTTTGAGAGTAATCAAACCGCCCAGATCGATCTCACACACAGTCGTCATCGTAAACCATTGGAGAGTCGTTGCTACAATCCAATCGTCGAAATCACTAGAGCATCGTTGGAGGACAACCTGGTGGCGAAATCCTGAGAGTTATTGCAGTAAAGGAAAGGAAGAAGAAATGAGGAAAAAAAAGGGGTTGAGGTTTTATCAGGCTTTTTCTCAACGCAAACATGCGTTGAAAAAAGTTTTGTACGCGTCGACATATAATAAAATGTGCATTTTATTTTATTGGACCTTTTCCCAACGCAATTGTTTTTGCGTTGGTATCTCATGGTCAATAAAACACAGTGCTTCATTATTTTTTTTAAGGTTTTTGCAGACGCAAACTTGTGTCGGAATAGACCCAATTTTGCGTTGGTATAAGTTTTTGGTGTGTTTATTCCAACGAGGCATAGTGATTTGTGTTGGTAATTATTGTAGGTTTCTACCAATACAATTTTGTATTGCATAAGTAAAACTACAATTTTGTATTGCATAAGTAAAACTCGCATTGAAACAGTTAAAAGTTGTTGTAGTGAATATTGAAAATAAAGTGCTTATACAATTTATTCTATATATATCACAACACAAACATGTGTAATGGAGCACGAAGCACAACCATGAAAGAATGAATCCATGCTTTTGTAAAATAAAAAAGAACAAAAAAGTAAAGCTTCAAATTTCTAACCAAATATTCTACCATGTATAATACAAATTATTATAATGAAGGAAACTCTCATATTCACTGTAAACATTCACCAACACTTAAACCTACAAAATATAATTTGAATAAAACAAACAAAACAGTAGAGGTAATTGGGGTAAGATGATTCACAATTGCAATTCTAATTAAATGGATAACCAAAAAACCCCACTTAATTAATGATTGGATTTATTTTGTAAATTTTTTTTTTTTTTAAATGGAATTATATATAGTATTTTCATGAATGTATATTATTTTTCTTCGATCAGAAATTAAGACAAAATGATACACCAACATTGGAGTAGGGGATTCGAACCTTTGACCATGGTCGAGGGTACATGCCAATTACCGCTGAGATTTTCTAAAAAAAAAAACGACAAAATGATACACAATTTACAATGAATGAGTAAACGTACTTATATTTAAAAAAAAAAACGTTTATCTTTTTTTTTTTTTTTTTTTTTTTTTTTGGTTGAGAAAATCTCTTTGTTTTCTTTTAATAAGAAAAAGGCTTTAGTTTTTTATGAAAAAAAATAACAAAAAATATGTTATACTTATATGTAAGAATACAAACATATAAGGATGGTTAAGGATAAAATATTAAAATTTAAAATAATCCAATACATTAGCAGTTATTTTGGTATATTGAACTAAAGTTGAAGTACGTATGAATATTCAATGTTTCAAAAAAAAAAAAAAAAAAGTTCGTATGAATATTCAAGTTTCATATTTATTTAATTTAAGAAAACAAACCTAATAATAATAAATGAAAAAAAGGACTTCTCAAAAAAAAATAAATAAATAAATAAATGAAAAAAAGGAACGATTACAAATTAATCAAAACAAGAGACAAAATGGAAAGATAATTTTCTCTTTTAAAGAAATTAAAATTTCAAAGATAATTTAATGGGAAAAAATCAATTTTGACCCATGAACTTTGCAAGTTGTATCAATTTTAACTCTAAACTTTCAATTTTATCAAATTGAACCCCAAACTTAACAAATTGTATCAATTTGAACCTCAAACTTGCATAAATGTTGCAATGTAAACCTTTCATCAACTTTTCATTTGAATTGTTATTAAAACATGTAATTGACAATTTTTTTAAAAAAAAAAAAAAAAAAAAATTCACATTGCATCTAAGTTAGTGTTTTGTAAGAAATTTGTTAGAAAAACTCTTTAAGAAATCAAATATCCCATACTATTATTCTCATTAGTATATAAAAAAAGAAATCACAGAGTTATTGACAACAAGAAAACTCCAGCAAATATGATAAATAAAAAGCTTGAAATTTCTTTATTTCCAGTTTCTAGATTTGTAGATTTTCTTCTAATTAGCAATAAAAAAATATTAAAATAAGAAAAAAAATTCCACGAAGTTCTTAGCAACAAGAAAAAACCAACGAATATTTGAAGATAAAAACCTCCAAAATTTATTTGCTTTCGTAATCTTAAATAACAACAAAAAAGTACTCACAAAATTCTCAACAACAAGAAAAAGTCATCTAAAATAAAGTTTCTTCAATATTTTATTTATATAAGAAACCAATTCATGTGCAATGTGAATTAAGAAAAAAAAAAAGACATAATTAATTACGTACGGTGGTTCAAACCGAAAGTTAACCAAATATATACATTGTAGCACTTATGCAAGTTTTCTCTAAAAAAAAACACTTATGCAAGTTTGGGGTTAAAATCGATACGATCTGGTAAGTTTGAGGTTCAATTTGATGAAATTGAAAGTTCAGGGTTAAAATTGATACAACTAGTTAAGCTAGTTAAGTTTAGGGTTCAATTTGATAAAATTGAAAGTTTAAGATTAAAATTGATACAACCCGAAAGTTTAGGGTTAAAAATGATTTTTTCAAAATTAATACAAATCAGTAAAGGTTGAATTTGGGGGAAAACCTAACTCTTCAATCTGTGATCCACGCCACTTTTCTTTTCTTCTTCTTCCCGCCGTTTCCTCCGTTTCAGCAGACCAGTGTTGCCGCCGCCTCTCTCCCTTTCACTGCTGCTGCCGCCGTCATCTTTCTTCCTCGTGCTGCTGCCACCGTCGTGTTTGTTCCGTTCGCGCCGCAGACTCCGTCCAAGCGATTTTGCACTGATTTTCTACCCCTTATATTATATATATATACACCCCAAGTTCACACTTCGCTCTGCATTTGAAATTCCTGTAATCCGTCTATAGTCACTGGAGCTTCATTCCATCGACCATTCTCTCGAATCCCAGACCCGACGGTTACCACACTGATTGGATTTTCCGACGAACGGAGCATATGGGAAGAATCACGTCGAATATCTGCTCCGTCTAGTTTTTTGAGTAACAAAATCAGTATGTTTGGGACTGCAATAAGGTATTTCGCGACGAAGCCAAAGCCGAAGATGAAGCCGATAGAGCTTAAAACTCCACCGGAGCAAACGCAGACGATCACTAGAGTCATCTTTGACATCGTTAGGGAGCATGGTCCGCTAACCATAGCCGAAACTTGGGATCGCGTTCAGGTAAGCATGCTATTCCAGTTTCTATTTCTTCAATTTTATGTTTTGCTTCAAATTTAATTTGGTTTCTTCAGTTTCTTCGTCTTTTCTCCAAGAATTATAGAAATTTCTTATTCAATATGAATTAGATTCACGCAGAAATCAGAATGATGGAATTCTGCTAGATACTTTGATCATTTCAATTGGGGTTTAGTTGTGACCGTGGAGAATTGTTAGAAATGAGAACTCGGTTTTGCATAATTGTTGAATTGTCTGGCCTAGTTACGATAGTCTCCATTAGTGATTTGCAATTCTCAGCTTCGATTTTCTCCCTTTCCCTCTCATAATTTGTTCTCTCTTCTCCTATGTTGTTCCCCCTTTTCCTCTCGCCCCCCCTTCGCTTGATATTTTTATTTTTCTTTTATTTATTTATTTATTTTTTTTGTAGTTTGTTGACTATTTTTGTTTGGCTTAATTTTGGTTTGTTTGTTATTTTGTGAGTTATTGATTTGTTTATAATGCGGTTGCTGTTTTGGCATATTTTTATTTGTGTTTGACTAGATCATTTTTTAAAAACATTTTGCATCTTTTCCTCGATTAAGTCGTTTGTTGTTTTTTTTCCCTCACCCTTTGGTCTTGAAACCGTTCCCAATAGTATTACTTTGTGTACCTATTCAAAGTTTAACCTTAAAAGCACCTTTTTCCAAGTGTAAACTCATTTTCAACCAGAATAGTATTACTTTGTTCTGAATTGCTGTTCCTACATATGAAGGAGGGAATTGATTTCTTCTTCCTTGTCCATCGTTTACTGCATCGGACTCATAGGACTGAAGTGATACTTAGGTGACCCATAAATTCCCATTTTTCTTTTCTCACATCCATTTATGTCATTATTCTCATCGGTGCAACTCTTTGAGATAGCTTCCATGTTAGTGGATGGGTGACCATAAGAATTTATAGTCTGTTTTCTATCCATTCCATAACCAGCGTAGATCTTTTGTCAATTTCAAAGATATTATTTTTGCCTTTAGACGTCAAACCAATGTCCATCCAACATTTGAAGTGAGATTGCTCTGGCAAAGAAATTCTTATTAGAGTTATACATCTATTGAGATTCCTCCTTGTGATATGTCTACGCTAAAGCCTAGGATAAAACTGTATATTTTAGGAATTTTTGTTTCCAGAACTCCTCGAGAGGCCTTTATCACTTAAACTTAGGAAATTCACCCCAACTTCTTTTCTTGGGACCTTCCATAATTTTTGCTTCTAAAGTGGCTCATTACTCTTAAGACATTGTGAGGCCATGTAATGTTTAAAACCTATACTTTAATATTTTTATAGACGAGAATTTCTATTTGTCAAATTATGTAACATGGGAAATGCCTCCAATATGGGTCTTTTGTATGCTGCGGTGCTGCCTATCCAACCAACAATAAGTTTTTTAACCATCTCTAAATTTTCCTTTGAATGTTGGAAGAATACATTTTCAATTTAATGATGTTGAGTCAAGGATTTTTACAGCTGTTGTACGTGGAAAACTTAGAGAGCCATATATTCTCTTCAACCCCTAATTCACGAATAATGATTTTCTTCCCCAAAAATTTTCTTTCATTTAAGAAATGCCAAATCTCTTTGGTAAAACAGTTTTTTGAATCTCTTTTTTGAATTTCCTATTTCTAGAGTGCCTCCATGAATCTCAACAGTGACAAACTGTCATTGGTTTGATGGCCTCTCCCATCTAAAGCTACACCCTCTCAAAGGAAAAACATCGATTACTTGATAAACTTATTAGTTGTCTCACTTTGATTCTTGTCAGTTACCTATTAAAAAAAAATAAAAAGATCATTGCAACTTGTTAGAACTTTTATGGCTCCTAAGAAACAAGGGAGTCTTTAATAGCTTAGAAAGACCTTTGGGCAGTTTGAGGATAATCTTTTTTTTTTGGCTATTATTGTAAATACTTGTTTCTTTGTTAATACTATTTAGCATCCTCATAATGCTTGTTCCTTGTTTGACATATTTCATCCAATATAATTATTCCTACCAATTATATGTTTTTATCTTTTGGGTTTATGGGCTCAGTGGATGGTTGTTTAATGATTTGTCCCACATAGATAATGTGTTGGCACAAGATAAGTTCTCTGCCTAAATTTATTGCCTTTTATTTACAGAAATGCAGGTAGTGATAGTTTGTTATAAACTTTGTTGCCTCCTAACAGCTAACAGATCTTTTTTTTTTTTAAATTTTTTAATATATATGTATATCACATCCTACATATATTTTCAATGTCCTATTCATTGGGTTTGTTGTAACTAACCATTTAAGTGATGGATTGGTTGAAATTATATCTAATTCCTAAGAAGCACAGACACTTCTAAAATGACGAAGTCAGTGTCGGACACGTGTCCGACACCGACACGCCTCTGACATTTGTCCGACACACCACGTGGAGTGTCTGATTTTTTTTATTTTTTTTATTTATTATTATTATTTTAAAATTTTCCAACACGGCTCCAACAATTTTTTTTTCTGTTTTTATCCATAGTTATGTTTTTATCCTTGTAGTTGTAGTTTTCTTCTGCTTTTTTCCTTCTCTGCAGCCTTTGTGTTTTTTTTCTGTTTTTATCTATAGTTCTGTTTTTTCTTTCTTTTTTTTTTTTCTGTTTTTATCCATAGTGCTGTTTTTTACTTGTTTGAATGTTTAAATATAGAGGAAATTTACATAAAAGTATTAAATATTCATAATATGTCTATGTCAAAATATGCACATATATATATGTTTTTTTTTTACAAAAAAAATAACGTGTCCCCAACGTGTCGTGTCTTACTTTTTTGGAAATTGACGTGTCGCCGTGTCCGTGTCGTGTCGTGTCCGTGTCGCGCGTGTCAGTGTTTGTGCTTCTTAGTCTAATTCTCTTTCAATTTAAATCCTCGTGTCCCTACTAAATTTGTTACAATTTTTCCAAAATTTCTGTTCTATTAGTTTGGAATTAGATAAATAAAAGTATAACTCAGGAACCAAGTTTGTTGTATAAAAGTATATATATATTTTTTAATTGTTTTCTGGATGTTGTTAAAGAGATGAGTAATAAAAACTACTCACTATTTTGTGAATAGAAATCATGTTATTTGGGATTTTCTCTTTTCATTTTTGAATTTCTTGTTTGCCACTGTTATGCATTTTGAATTTTGCTCCATAGGAAAAGTTGTAGATTGGAAATTAAGTTGCCATGAATTACAGATGCTTGGGAGTATAAGAGTTTTTGGCAAGTCATAAATTCACATCTTGCTCGTTTTAGGAAGTATTAGTGCATTATATTTTTAGATATTGTCAGTAGTCGTTTCTCAAACTATTTGTGGTGTCATTCTTGAGATTGATGTGTTATGAAAAAAAAAACATGAAGTTTTGTGTGATTTGAGATTGATGTGTTAGGACTATTGCTTGATTTGCTACCTTGAAGTCCAATTACAAGTTGTATGTTAAAATGGTCTTTTGAAGTTGTATTGAATGATTGTTGTGATGACTTAAATTGGTGTCTGAATTAGTCTGAGCTGACCACAACTACTGAGAATGTGGTTGCAGTTGACTATATTGGACTTTGAGAGTAAAGCCAAGGGTAAAATCACCTTGAGAGTAAGCTATGTTGTTAATTATATAGGATTTTGCGGGACTCAAAAAGCTTAATTCATGCTTGATATGTTACATATACTTATTTCCTACACACAGTTGTACTCACCGACCCTTTTCAATTTTTCATTGGCATAAATATGTGTTGTTTTTCTTTTTTAATGTTGACTACTTGCGTGTACAGTAAAGTCTTTTTATAGGTAAATTACAAGACTTCCTTTTTTGTTTTAGTTGGCACTTTCTGAAGGAGCTTTGATCTATCAGAACAAAACTTTTGATAGCTCAAGAGCATGCAATCTCAAATGGACTGCCTATCCCTAGAAATTTTTTGATTCTAGGTCAGAGTCTATCAAACAATTCTCATGAACTTTTTTCATACGATGCTTAGTCGCTTTTTTTTTAGCCTACGGAAGAAACACAATTGTAATTAAAAGGATGTCAAATATTCTCTATGGGTTGTTTTTGAATGGTTGATTATATTATTTTTAGTGTTAGATAATTAGTTCTTTATATATGGTTTTGGGTTATGACCCCCGAATGTAAATTTGAAAGTTGTGTGTAACTTTTGAACTATGGAGTTCTCTTTTAATTGTGTCATAATTTTTGGTTATTGATTGATGATGCTTTAGATACTGCAATTACATGATATACCGATGAAGCGACTCCAAATTTCATTCCCTTTTCTCAGCTTCAGCAACAACGAAAGCTCTTAGAATGGCGACTCATAAGTATTCTTCACGACTGCACGAACTTTTCTCAAATCAAGCAAGTCCATGGCCACATCATTTGCAACAGCTTGAGTCAATGCTCTTACATCCTCACCAAGCTCATTCGCATGCTCACAAAGATAGATGTCCCAATGGATTCGTACCCACGTCTGGTTTTTCAACAAGTTAAGTACCCCAACCCCTTTCTTTGGACGGCTATGATTCGTGGGTATGCTCTTCAAGGACCTTTCTCTGAGTCGATTAACTTGTATACTAGAATGAGGAGGGATGGTGTCAGCCCTGTTTCATTTACGTTTTCAGCGCTTTTTAAGGCTTGTGGGGCTGCTCTGAATTTGGATTTGGGTATGCAGGTGCATACCCAGACGATCTTGATCGGGGGATTTGCTTCTGATTTGTATGTTGGTAATACGATGATTGATATGTATGTGAAATGTGGGTTCTTGGGCTATGGACGGAGGGTGTTTGATGAAATGTCTAAGAGAGATGTGGTTTCTTGGACTGAGTTGATTGTTGCATATGCAAAGTTTGGGGATATGGAATCTGCTAGCGACTTGTTTGATGGATTGCCTGTGAAGGATATGGTGGCATGGACGGCAATGGTAACTGGTTATGCCCAAAATGCTAGACCAAAGGAGGCGTTGGAGTATTTTCAGAAAATGCAAGATGTAGGTATGGAGACTGATGAAGTTACATTGGTTGGTGTTGTCTCGGCTTGTGCGCAACTGGGTGCAGTTAAATATGCTAATTGGATTAGAGACATTGCTGAAAGATCAGGTTTTGGACCTTCTGAGAATGTAGTTGTGGGATCTGCTCTTATTGATATGTATTCAAAATGTGGGAGTCCGGATGAAGCATATAAGGTTTTTGAAGGAATGAAGGAAAGAAACGTATTTTCATATAGTTCGATGATTGTAGGATACGCAATGCACGGTCGCGCACATTTAGCTTTGCAATTGTTTCATGAGATGTTAAAGACCGAGATTAGACCGAACAAGGTTACTTTTATTGGGGTTCTTTCAGCCTGTAGTCATGCTGGTATGGTGGAGCAAGGACGACAACTATTTGCTAAGATGGAGAAGTATTTTAGTGTAGCTCCTTCACCCGATCACTATGCATGTATGGTAGATCTCCTTGGTCGAGCGGGATGTTTGGAAGAAGCACTTGAGCTCATTGAAGCCATGCCAATGGAACCCCATGGAGGTGTATGGGGAGCACTGCTTGGAGCTTGCCGCATCCATGGGAATCCTGACATCGCTCAAATTGCTGCCAACCAATTATTTGAGCTCGAACCAGATGGTATAGGGAACTACATTTTGCTATCGAACATATATGCGTCAGCAGGAAGGTGGGAAGAAGTGTCGAAATTGAGGAAAGTTATTAGAGAAAAAGGTTTAAAGAAGAATCCTGGTTGTAGTTGGTTTGAAGGGAAAAAGGGGGAAATTCACGAGTTCTTTGCTGGTGATACGACCCATCCGCGATCAATTGAGATTAAACAAGCCTTGAAGCAACTCCTTGATAGATTAAGAGCCCATGGATACAAGCCAAACTTGAGCTCTGTACCTTATGACTTGACCGATGATGAAAAGGAACGAATACTCATGAGTCACAGTGAAAAGCTTGCATTGGCATATGGGCTGCTATGTACTGATGCTGGTGAAACCATTAAGATCATGAAAAACCTTAGGATATGTGAGGATTGCCACAATGTCATGTGTGCTGCATCCGAGATCACAGGAAGGGAGATCATTATCAGGGATAACATGAGATTTCATCACTTCCACAATGGGACTTGTTCTTGTGGTAACTTTTGGTGATCCAAGCCAGAGCCACAGCTTTCACGATTTTCATCGCCTTCTAAAGCTTATTGTGGACCAATGTCATTTATTCTGTCTTCTCACTGACAGTCTCCTGGTTCTCATCCTTATGGTTAGAGCACGTTAATCTTTTGACTCTGCAGCTCAGAAACTCATGATAATGTCACAAAGCCTTCTCAGCTGATTTCCTTGGTGGAAGAAAACCATGATTGAGGGTCATTCTGCCTCATGCCCTATTGCGAATTGTGATGTATCAAAGGAGTGACTATCATCTTTAAGATCAGCAGAAAACGATGAAGAATAATTTTTTTGTCGTTGTGTCATATGAAGTTGTGTCATATAAAGTCTAGACCGTAATTCGAAGCCAAGAACGAAAATGGAAGCTTCACCAATCTGACACCCATCATAGTGTATAATAAATTATAAAATAAGGTATTTTGAATCTTTGATGAATTTATGTGGAGGCAGCGCAGCCTAGATGTTATTTATTCAGTGTTAGCAAAAGAGGCATCAAAGACTTGAAGTTGACCATCGACCTATTTTTCAGTTGTCTTTCTTTTTGTTCTTTCGTACTTGTATCTATGGGAGAATATAGTTCACTTAGCATTCTTCTTTTTGTTGCATCATACAAGGTTAACCCAATTTCGTGCATCATATGTTCTATATTGGGACAGTGTAGATGTAGCACAATAGCTCAATTAGAAATGCCACAGTTCTGAATTCTTTTTGCTCTCAATGTACTGAGTTGCTTAAATCCTAGTGAAATGACCAAAATGCTGTATTCTCGACACCCATTAACAGTGGGGATGATTGTTGAATATGCATTTAGCTTTGAGTTGTTTACTATATTGGGATGGTGTAGACGTAGCATAATAGTTCAATAAGAAATGCCACAGTTCTGAATTCTTATTGTTCTGTACGTTGGTGTTATTTTGGTAGAAAAGATCTTTGTCCGTAAATGTGTTGTAATGAGCTGATAAGTGTCTATTTCTTTTCAGGAAGTTGGTTTAAGAGGATTAACAAGCAAAAGGCACATGAAAATAGTGATGAGATGGATGAGGGAACGACAGAAGTTAAGATTAATGTGCAATCACGTAGGACCTCATAAGCAGTTTCTTTATACCACCTGGTTTACAAAACCGAACTTTGGGCAGGCAAAGCCACAGGGGCGTAATTCATCCCAACCAAAAAGCCCTTGAGTGCTTACAGATTACCTGTAAGACTGCATTGTTTCTTTCGCTTTAATTGAAGTTCTTTGATTTTTCCACAATTGATATCTATATAGAATGAATGGCCATTACAGAAAGGATTTGAATATTGACCTTTCTTTGTATAATGTTAAATATGTTTAGGTAATAGATTGTATCTAGGGTAGTTAGTCGGCTGATATTCTTTTTCTTTCTGTTTCTCTTTAAAACCTACATATTAGACTACTTTCTAAAGCCATTGTCGATTATCTTAAAATCTAATTATCTATAGTCTATCTCCTGGCGACTTGTTAACAGGGTTTTTTTTTTTTTTTTTTTTTTTTTTTTAAATGATTAACAAACGTTTGTGAGTTATTTGCTGAAGCAAATCTCCATGCTCAAATTACTGTATATGCTGAAAGAGTTATACTGTTGAATTTCATCTTTACTTGCAAGAATAAGGAGGCGAGGAGTTAGAGACACCAATGTAGCACCTTCAGCCTAGAGAGCTTTAGCAATCAAGTTAGAAATCTTACTATTAGGGTTGCAGTGAAGTAAAAGAGATAACTGATGACAAGTAGACAGTTCGCTTACTCTGTATTCTGTGCGATGTTGAGAGATGAGCTGCTTTTTCTAGGCTAGAGTCGCTCATGTTGCACAATGCTTATAGTTTTGGAGTTATGGTCATGAGAAATTGGTTCCTTGATGCTTAAATTTTCTCTTTTTGCAGGGTTTCCTAAGCATGGTGGATGGTTGACAATATTTGGAGGTCGGTTGTTAGAATGTTGAATGACTGACAGCCAGTGCTTTTCGGATGATAGAAAGTAGGAGACCTCCTTTGGAGGTCGAAGGCCTTCTTTGTGTAAGATGGACATGATGCTCCCAAGGTCTTACATTAGACTTATAGTTATCACATGTAAGCACTTGAATCTCTCCAACTAATCATATGCTCCTTTCTGATTTGGGTTACTTGTTTTTGTAGCTGTTGGTGGCTCACCCTGAGGTCAAAACACACTTTCTTTCCAATCCTTAAAATTTTCACTACCTTAAAAGAGTACTACTTGGACGATAATAGAGGAAATATCTCCATGATTCATTTGTTTGAGTATAAAGCTATTTAGGGATGATGATTATATATATTTGGCCAGGAGAATGAGGTTATGATAAGAGTTCTGTTTTGTTTTTTTCTTTTTTGGGGTACTCTGCTTTTCTTGGACCTTATTCACATCTCGCTGGTGTTTCATTTATTGTTTTGTCGAATCTTATCTCAAGTTACTACTATTGTTACCGATTGACTTGAGTTTGTTCAAGTTTTTTCCACATTGAAACTCTTTCTACCATCTATAAATCAGAACCTCAAGCTCTTGGTTAGTTTGAGATCTGTCATTACTCATTGCTAAGATTGATTTCTCATTTTAGCCATGAACTCGAGAAAATTCTAGTACTGATAGAATAGTATGAAATAGTGCTTTTTGACCTAATTAATCAGATTTTACATATATTTTCTTCGTCCATGGTGCTTTTCAAGAAAAAAGAGACTAAACCCAATAGTCTAATCCAGTGGTAGGGACTATTCATCTTTGATTGATATGATTGGTAAGTATGATTAAAACTCATCTATCATGGTTCTAGGCTCTGAAGTTAAATCCAATCCTATTTAATTTAATTGAATCAGAGGTTGCTAACCAAAGGTTCTTCTTTTCTGCTTGTGAGAGCCATTAATTTATAACCTCCTCCTAGTCCTACTGCATGCAATTAAAAATTTATCCACCTTCACTCAATCTAGGAAAGAGATTTCATATCCTCTCTTTTATCTAAGTTGGCTTGTAGTCTTGTGTTGTTTTGGTCATTACTACCTAACCTTTTCATGTCATCTCTAGAACCTCATACCAATTTTTAGAATCTTTTCATTTAGCAAGTTTAACAAGTTTAGAGACGAAGTTAACCATTTGTTTTATATATTCAAATCAACTGCTTCTGGATTGAATGAGTGGATGGAATTCCTGTGATACCAACAAACGAAGTATAAATAGTGATAAGATAACACAAACATCGAAAATAATATAGTATTACTTGACTCATAGAGATACGAAAAAAATATATATCTTAGTACCATAATGTTATATCATTTAATGATAAGAAAGGAAGGTTTCTTTTATTTTTTTTTCTTTTCCTTCTTTACCCCATAATGATATTGAAGAGACGGAGTCAGTTATTTTTCTACTGTAAATTTTAAACTAATGCTTTGTTTGGAACCTCCTGATTTTGGGAGATTTTAAATCATAATGGATTTGAAATGAATTTTGTTGTTTGGTACCTTAGGAAAGATAATGATTTCAAATCATGTTTTGACGTAAAAAAATTTTCCAACTAAAACCATCGGATTTTGCAGGATTTCTAGGAAGTGAGAGTTAAATTACTTATTTATCCTCATCATATTAAAATTTTCTATAAATAACTCAAATTAAAAGCCTATATTAGTAAATTCTTTTACTTTCTTTCTTGTAGATGTGAGTCCCATCGTGCAAACGAACCCTTACCTAAATTAGTTCTTCAACTAAGAATCTTTTATTTTCTAGTGCAACACATTATTTTTGTTTGGGATACAGCTTTTCTTGGACCCTTATCCACATGATCCTGTTATAGTACTTCATCGATTGTGTTTGTTGAATCTTGACTTGAGATTTTTCTTAAGAGTTTTGAGTCATGTAACAATTCAGATTTTAATTAATGAAATTTAATATTTCTTAATCCTTGGTGCTATTCCAAAGCAAAAAGGAAATTAAAAGAGAATAATTCCAATAGTCTAATCCAGTGGTAGGGGCATTTCTTCTTCTTTTTAATTTCTTTTCTTTACAAAAGAAACTGTGTAATGTCTTTATCCGATTTGAAAACAAGAAATTATGACTAAAGGATCACTTCGAGGCAAAGCAAAGAAAGATTAATCGAATCTTTAACACAATTCTCATAAATATAATTAAGTGAAAGAAAAAAAAAAGGAAGCTTCCATTCAAAATATTAATGAAACTTATACAACCTTTTTCTTTTTCTTTTTTTCAACTTAATATAAATTACGTTGCATGAGGCTTCATGTTGGAATAATTAAAGAGCCATTTCTTTTGGACCTTAATTTTGCAAAGTGTTTTGCTCGGCACCACTTTTGAGCTAACTTTGACATTCTTTTTTCATACTATTTGATAATTTAATTTTAAAGAAATCAAAAGATGAGAGGATATGCTGTGTAGTTATGCTTTGTGCTTATATCTTTAAATATTGTATTTTAGCCTTTAAATTTTTCTAGGAAAAAGTTAATGGTTAAATTGTCGTTTTAGTTCGGATGGTTCGAGCATCATTTCAATTTTTATTATATAACTCATATTCTTTGGTTATTATAAGATGTTTAAAAGATTTTTTATGCGATATTTTATTTGAACGTGGTAGAGAGAGACAATGACCTAACGTTTAAAGGTGTAAGATGTCACTGGTGTAAAAAAATAGAAATAATTCGATTTTTAAATAAAGGTTTAAATGAATAGGTGGAGCTTTTTTTTTTTTTTTTTTGAGAAGAAAAAGGGGGTTAATTTGGATGATTAGGGATTTTGAAAGAAAGAAAAAGGGATTGGAAGGCAATAATTTGTGACCAAAAGGGTCTTGGCTTTAGCTAGAGATTTACTTTTCATGTAAAAGAAATTGAAATTGAAATCCACTCAATTTTATGCAAAAAATGGGTGGGTTTTTTTTTTTTTTTTTTGGATAGAATCTGATATTTTTGTTTGTAAAGTAGTGAAAGAAACTGACAAACTGCTTTTCTTTGGTAAAAAAATTAAATAAAAGCTTGATTTACTTGTTGCACATTATATGGAATAATTCAAATAAAGTATAGTGACCCACTTTAATTATTCACTCTTCACTTAGCTTTAACGCCAACTAATTGCCTCTCTTTGTCACACATGCATATAGAAAACATGCAATTTAGGAACTTTGTAATGTTTTTATAACATTATGGGTGTTTTGGGATCAAGCCTCCAAAATGTTTATACTTAGCCATGAAATCATATCGACCTATCCCAAAATAAGCAAGTAGAAAATATATATTTCAAATTCGACGACGAAATGCTTAAACGACTTAAAACTAAAAAGTATTAACAACACAAAAATAGTCTTGTTTAAAAATGACTCTAACTAGTGAAATATCTCATTGAAAGTATTAATTTAAAAAATAAATTCTCATTGTAAAAACTTTGGAAAAAAATAATTGTTACCTTAAACTTGTCACGATGTATCCATATTATCTTTAAAAACTTCCAGTTCCATCAAATTACACTCCAAACTTACATAAATACTGCAATCTTAAATTTGAACTTGACAATGTGTTGCTTTGAATATGTTTTGGTTTGAAAATCAATTGTTCACTTTTTTTTTTCTTTTTAATTTTGTAAATCAATGAAGGAAGTTAACATACTACATAAAGATGACTTGCAAATTAAGAAATGTAAAGAGGTTTAGGGCCCAAGAAGTGTGAATCTCCCAACCCCACATCTTTGTTTTATTTTGTTGATTGTAAAACTTAGCCTAATGCCTACAAATTAGGCAAGTTGTAACATCACAAGTTGTTTTTTTTTTTCCTTCTTTCTTTCTTTTTCTATAGTTTCATTATAATTGGAGAATTATTGTGACTGATAGCTAGAAAAAAAATAGTCAAAACTTTTAGGGGGTGTTTGGGGCACTGAATAGGTTATAATAACCCCCTTATTATAACCTATTCAATGTTTGGGGCACCAACAAAAATAATTGGTGAGGTGGGTTATTTTAACCCCCGATTATTTTATCTATTTTCTACAGTAACCATTATTCAACCCACTACAGTAACTATCTCCTCACTTCTTCCATGCGACTGCTTGACTTTTCCGACGACCGTCGGCCGCCGTCAGCCGGCGAAGTTTCCGACGAATTTTCCGACGACCGCCGACGGCTTTTCCGGCGATCGCTGATGACTTTTCCGGCCACCAATTTTTTTTTTCCATATTTCTTCTCAATTTCATTTTGAAAAATATAAAAAATAAAAATAAAGAAAAAAAAAACATCAAAGGTTGCCGGAAAAGTCGTTGACAACATCGAAGGTTAATCAACTTAAAAAAAAAAAACATTCAAACGAAATTATATTTACCACACTCAAGTTTATTTCAAATGATTTTATTGATAAAAAAAAACTAATATGATTTTTGAACTAAACATTTACGATTTTTATTTTGGCAATACTAAAAGTTAACTAATATGATTTTTCTATACCAAAACCTAAGCTTTTTTGCTTTGTAACAAAAAAAAAACATAACCCTAAATCAAATCAAAGTGTTGTATATCATAAAAAAAAAAAAAAACTAGAAAAAGAAAACAGTCAGTTTGAACCTTTGATTCAGAACCTCATGTTAAAACAGATCAACACTCCAAACACAGATTATTTTATCCCAAATTAAAATAATCTGCACCCCAAACACAGATTATTTTATCCCAGACTATAATAATCTGCACCCCAAACACAGATTATTATAACCCCCAGATTATTATAATTGCCAGATTATTATAACCACCAGATATTATAACCAATTCAGCGCCCCAAACAGCCCCTTAAAGTATTTTTAAACCACATTATTGCATTTTCACTTTAGTTCTCAATAAAAATAGAGTTTATACTAGATATATGTCCATGGACCATGAAAAGTTCAAATTTATGTCTCAAATAAATAAAAAAAATAAGTTAAAAGAAAAAAGAGGTTTTCTTTTTGGGAAAAATACACTTTCGGTGCCTGAGGTTTGAGTTAGGTTTCATTTTGGTCCCTGAGTTTTCAAACTCGACATTTTAGTTCCTGAGGTTTGGATTTTGTTACATTCTTGGTCCCTCAATCAATTTTGTCGTTAAACACTAACAGAATGCTGACGTGGCAATGTTTTTTTTTAATTATTTTAAAAGTATATTTTTTATTTTTTTTAAAATATTATATTAAATATTTTTCTTATTATTTTTTCTTTTTCTTTTTTCTTTTTTCTTTTTCCTTCCTTCTTCCATCTTCTTCTCCATCACTCAAACCCTAATCTCAATAAACTTGGAAGCCATCTCCACCTTCAGCCGCCACTCGTCGCCATCGTCGTCGTTGCCGCGTAGTTCTTTTAATCTTTTTTCTTCCTCTTTCTTTTTCTCCTTTCCCATTTTACTTTTCTTACTCTTCCTCTCTCTCTTTCCCTTCCTCTCTCCCCCGCGTACGTACTCAACTCCTTCGTCCTCGCGTTGTCGCTGGATTCAAGGGGAAAATCAGTTTGAAGGTGTTGGAAACGTCGATGAGCCCACGATAATAATCACTCTAAAACTCACAATTTTGTAGAGAAGAAACTTGTTCCCTTACAAAACTCAAGAACACACAAGAGAAGAAAATTGTTCTCTTTGAATTGCTTTACTTGACTTACTTTAAGCATAAGAAAATACATCCTATTTATAGGACTCTAGAACAAAAAACTCCCAATCTAAATTTACAAACTTAACTTGTACTTTAACACCTTGCATAACTCTCCTACTTTTAAATGGTATACTTAATTAAGTAGTAACTCACAAAAGTTTAAACATTGTAACTTATTTAACTTACCATATCATAAATCTAGCTTAAGTTCTAACATCCTCCCTTAAGCTAGACTTCCATGACTCCAAGCTTCTCTTTCATTTTAAAAAACAAATCAACTTTTAATGCTTTTGTGAATATGTCTGCTACCTGCTCTTGTGTCTTGCAATAGTTGATGCATACTTCTCCATCTTTGATCAATTCTCTGATGAAATGATACTTGATCTTTATATGTTTACTCCTTCCATGAAAAACTGGACTCTTCGCTAGAGCAATTGATGAACTATTGTCACAAAACATGGTTGTCTCCTTTTCTTGAGGACACTTCAGTTCTTGTAGTACCCTTCTCAGCCAAAGCGCTTGACAAATGGCAGTGGACAAAGAAATATATTCAGCTTCGGTTGTTGACAAGGCTACAACATCCTGCTTCTTTGATGCCCATGAAACTGCACCGGAACCAATGTTAAACACATATCCATAAGTGCTTTTGTAATCATCAATATTTCCTCCCCAATCACTATCACTATAACCGACTAGAACATTATCCATGTTCTTTTTGTAGTGAATTCCACGATCAATTGTTCCAAGAACATATCGAAGTACTCTTTTTCCAGCTTCCCAATGACTTCTCTTTGGTGATGCCATAAACCTGCTCAACAAACTGACTGAGAACATAAGATCAGGTCTAGTTGTAGTTAAATACATCAAACTACCAACAAGACTTCTATAAACGGTGGCATTAAAATCTTCACTCTCATCATGTTTGCTCAATTTCAAACCTACTTCCATAGGAGTATTGGCAGGATAAGCATTCTCCATTTTGAACTTTACCATCAAATCTTTTGCATACTTCTTTTGAGAAATGTTGATCCCATGATCACCTTGCTTAACTTCAATACCAAGGAAGTAATGAAGTAAGCCCATATCGGTCATCTCAAATTCCTTCTTCATGCTCTCTTTGAAATCTTCAAGCATCATGGTTGAAGTTCCCGTAAAAATTAGATCATCAACATAAAGACAAATTATTAGAAAATTACCATTTCTATCTTCTTTGGTATAGAGAGCATGTTCATATGGACATCTTCTAAAACCATTCTTCAGGAAGAAACTATCAATACGACTGTACCAGGCTCTTGGTACTTGCTTCAGCCCATACAATGCTTTCTTCAATCGACACACCTTATTTTCTTCTCCAATTCCGACATAACCAGGGGGTTGTTCAACATATATTTCTTCCTCCAAATACCCATTTAGAAAAGCTGACTTTACATCCATTTGATGTACTTTCCAGTCATTTTGTGCTGCAAGAGCTAGAAGCAAACGAACAGTCTCTAAGCGAGTCACAGGAGCAAATATTTCTTCATAATCCACACCATATACTTTTGCTTATACCCTTTGACAACGAGTCTTGCCTTGTACTTCTCAACTTCACCATTTTGCTTCAGCTTTGTTCTATACACCCATTTTACTCCAAGAGCTTTTCTGCTCTCTGGTAGTTGTACTAACTCCCATGTTTCATTTCTTCTTATTGCATTGATCTCTTGATCCATTGCAGCTTTCTATTTTTCATCTTGAATCGCCTCTTCAAAATATATAGGACCCACGTCCGCAAATAAAGCAAAATCAGCATGATCATCTTCTGTCATCCTTCTTGAAGCATCATAAATCTCTTGAATACTTCTTGTTTTCCTTGGCGGAGTTTCTTCAACAGTTGTGGGACATGGAGATGAGGATGAAGATGAAGCCATTGGTTGAGTCTCTTCAAGCTCCAAATCTTGATCACCTCTTTTGTTATCCATGTCCACAAGTAATGGATTTTGGTCTTCATTTGCTGAATCCCATCTCCAAAATTCTGCTTCATTGAATTTGACATCTCGGCTAATAATGATTTTCTTGCTTATAGGATTGTATAATCTATAAGCCTTGGAGTTTTCACTGTACCCAACAAAGATGCATTTCTCTGACTTATCATCTAGCTTACCTCTTTTCTCATCAGATATGTGAGAATAAGCAATGCAGCCAAATACTCTTAGGTGACTAACAGTTGGCTTTAATCCACTCCATGCTTCTTGAGGTGTAAGACCCTGAACACTTTTGGTTGAAGCCCGATTCAAGAGATAAACATCACACGTCACTGCATCTCCCCAAAATTCATTAGGAAGTTTCTTAGCTTTCAACATACTCCTTGCAAACTCCATTATTATCCTGTTCTTTCTCTCTACAACTCCATTTTGGTTGAGAAGTTCTTCGAACTGTCTTCTGGTGCTTGATTCCATTTTCCTTCAAGAAATTTTCAAAAACAATATATTCTCCTCCACGATCAGAACGCAATGTTTTCAACTTCAAGTTGCTTTCATTTTCAACCATTGCTTTGAATGCTTTGACACACTCAAAAGTGGAGCTATTTTCCTTTAGTAGGTAAATTCATGTCTTCCGACTATAGTCATCAATAAATGTGAGAAAATAATGATTACCTCCAAGTGTAGTAGTTCGCATGGGTCCACATAAATCTGTATGGACAAGCTCGAGAGGTTTTGATGCTCTCCAAGCATTTCCTATTGGAAATGGATTTCGATGATGTTTCCCCAAAATACATGCTTCACAAAGTTTATCTTCCTTTCGAATGTTTGGCATTCCTCTCACCATATGTTGTTGACACATGTGCGATAAAATGTCAAAACTCAAGTGTCCATATCGATAATGCCAAAGCCATGAAGGATCTTATACCAACATCTCAAAACATAAAAGTTTCTCATAAGACATTTTGATAGGAAACATCTTGTTTGTAGTTATATGTACCTTTGTTATGAGACCTCCATTCTTGGTTCTGATCTCGCACATGCTATCTTTGAAGATTACATCATGCCCTTTCAATAAAAGTTGCCCAACACTTAAGAGATTGTGTTTAAGACCTGGAACAAAATATACATCAGTGATTCTTTTTGCTCCATTCTTTGTTTTAACAAGGATATCTCCTCTTCCTTTAACTTCGAGCTTCTTATTGTCACCAGTCTTCACCTCATTATGGAGAGAATCATCCAAAGTTACGAAAATATCCTTCATTCCTGTCATGTGATTACTGCAACCACTATCAAGATACCATATATCTTCAGTGCTTGTTTCTTGGACATTTAAGGTGAGGAAAAGAAGACCTTGTTCATTATCCTGTTGTTCATGCATTAGGGTTGTCTCTGCCTGATTAGTCTATTTGGACCAAAAATCTGCTTGAAAATGCCCATAGCGTCCACAATTGAAACATTTAATGTGAGAAAAATCTCCATGGCCTCTACCTGTGCTTCTTCCTCTGCTTGAACTTCTTCCTCTTCCTCTATTTGAAGAAGTTTGATTATCACTTCTTTCGGACTCAAAATTTTTGGAGTCGTTGGATCTACCATTTCCTCGACCACCACGTCCACCTCTTCTTCCACTAGATCTCCCTTTAGAAGAAGTTTGCATATGAAAAGCTTCTTCTGAAGAAGTAGAATCGAACCGCTTCAATCTAAGCTCATGAGATTGGAGAGATCCCATTAAGCTATTAATGGAGAGAGTCGACAAATCTTTAGATTCTTCAATTGCTACGAAAATGTGTTCATATTTTCTCTAAGGATCTTTTCAACCACTCTTTGATCTCCAATTGTTTCTCCATTTGATATCAATTGGTTAACAATTAAGAGAACACGATTAAAAAATTCTTCAATAGTTTCAGCATCTTTCATTCGAATGGTATCAAATTCAGCTCGAAGTGCTTGCAATCTTACCATTTTTACCTTCTCTTCTCCTTCATATAGACTTTGTAATGCATCCCATGCTGCTTTAGCAGTTGAGGCTCCTGAAATTCTTTCGAAAATATTTTCATCTACAGCTTGGTAGATAAAAAATAATGTCTTCTTGTCTTTCTTTCTAGCATCTTTCAACTCATTGAGTTGTTGTTGTGAAAGACCTTCCTCACGTTCTTGCTCCACATATTCATTTTCAACAATGTCCCAAAGATCTTGAGATCCATAAAGAACTTTCATTTGTTGACTCCATCGTCTATAATTCTTTCCTTCAAAACGAGGAAGTTGAGGTTGCAACATATTGTTGGATGACATCTTCTACCTTCTCTCTGATACCACTCTGTTGGAAACGTCGATGAGCCCACGATAATAATCACTCTAAAACTCACAATTTTGTAGAGAAGAAACTCGTTCCCTTACAAAACTCAAGAACACACAAGAGAAGAAAATTGTTCTCTTTGAATTGCTTTACTTGACTTACTTTAAGCATAAGAAAATACATCCTATTTATAGGACTCTAGAACAAAAAACTCCCAATCTAAATTTACAAACTTAACTTGTAGTTTAACACCTTGCATAACTCTCCTACTTTTAAATGATATACTTAATTAAGTAGTAACTCACAAAAGTTTAAACATTGTAACTTATTTAACTTACCATATCATAAATCTAGCTTAAGTTTTAACAAAAGGCTAGAATCGGTCTGAGTAGCGAGTAAGGGAGAGAAAGAGAGAGAGACCGAGTGGCGAAGGGACGAGAAAAATGGGTTTTAGGCAGATCGAGCAGCGAGGGTTTTGGGCGGCGGCTTCGCATTTCAAATCTGAATGGAAAAATAGGTTTTAGGTGGCGAGGGTGTTCCAAATCTGATGAAAAACGAAGGTTTCAGGCGGAACAGACGGTGACGACGACTGGGATTCAGGCGGAACGGACATGCGACGACTGGGCTCGACGGGCGTGGGTGGGTGGATGTTCGTTCGTTCGCCAACACCGAAAACGAGGGAGAGGGCCGTTTCGGTTTTTTTTTTTAAAAAAAAAACAGACAAAGGATGGAAGAAGAAGAATAGAAGAGAAGAGAAAGAAAAGAAAACAGAGGTTGTCGGCGGCGGCCGGCCGTCGGTTGTGGGTGGTGGTGAAGTGAGGAAGAAGTAGAAGGTGGGTGGTGGTGGAGTGAGGTAGAAGAAGATGATGATGGGGAGAAAGAAGAAATAAATTTATTAAAAATAATAATATTTTTATTATTTTATTTTCAAAAATTAAAAAATAATTTTTTAATAAAAAAATAGTGTCACATCAGTTAGTTTTTAATGAAAATATGGATGGAGGGACTAAAATGAAACTAAAACCAAACGTCATGGACTAAATTGTTGAGTTTGAAAACTTAGGGACCAAAATGAAACCTAACCCAAACCTCAGTGTATTTTTCCCTTTCTTTTTTCTCCCATCGATTAAATTTTGACTTTTTAGAAAAATCTTCTATACATTTTTATCTAGAACTAATAAATTTATAGAAATTATATGTAACGACCCAAGCCCAGGATTCGGAATCCGGATTCGGCACCTAAGGCCCCGACATTCTCCTGCGACCTAGCTATGTAACATGGGGTCTTTTTAGCATGCTTTGTCCTCACTCACCGACATTCTCCTGCGACCTGGCTATGTAACATGGGGTCCTTTTAGCATGCTTTGTCCTCACTCACATGTTTCCTAGGAAAATTCCTAGGAGGTCACCCAACATAGAACTTCTATGATTGAGTCACCGAAAAGGAAGGTGCACTTTGTTGGTATAGATAGTATCTGTCAATTCTTTTAAGCTTATCTTGACTATACTTTCATGTCTTCAGGATCCCTCTCATTCGGATGTGGTCTCGGTTCATTCATGTACCCCTCCTAACTCGGGTGTTACATTATATTTACTCAGGAAAGGTTGAGGCGTGAACTTAACACCCATATTGACACATAACAGAGTTGAAGTGTCATATTTAATCACTTAAGTTATATATGCTCGAGTTCATGATGTATTATATTGTTTTAAGAATATATTAATAATTAGGTGAGTTTGTGATCATGAATTATTTTTCTTTTAAGAATATTAATATCAACTAGAGGTATGGTATTTTTGTGATTGTATAAGTTTATTTGACTTTTTCTTTTTAGGTATTAAATTTGAGATTTTGGTTTTGGGTTTGATGAGTTTTCTTTTTGTCATTTTCTTCTTGTTTTAAGGATTAGGTTTCACATTCTATGGTACTGTTGGCCAAATTTGATTGATTTTTTGGGAGGTTTATAAAGTTAATTAATTGACCCAATTAAAAAAAGAGGTCAAATTTTGTATTATTATATTTTAAATCAAGAGACGTTGGCAGTCAACATAGATGTATTTAATTGCACTATATCTCACTGAGATCTAGTTTTTATTGAGAATTGAATGTCAATCTAAACTAACAGTTATCTCAAGTTAAATCAAACGTGTCTTCCATTTTAAGAAGAGGTTTAAAGAAGTCAACATGAACATAATTCAGCTGACATAAAGTTTGGACTAATGATTAAGAGGTCTGTATTTAGTATAAGCTCAATGTTTCAATATGGTATCAAAGGTAATTCTTTTTTCTTTTTTAGAGTATCTTTGCTTGTGTCATTCTCCGCTCACTGGCTAATGTTGAGGAAGCGAATCCCATTGCAAATCCTGCGATTCTGACTTCGTCTTCTTCTGTTGTTCCTACAAGGTAGTCAATTTGGGTTGATCAATATGTTGTCAATCCCATATTTTCTTCATCATTCAGATAGTACCTAGCTCAATTCTTGTTCCTGGCTAATTATAGAATCAAATTACACCACTTGGAGTTAAGCAATGCTTCTTGGTCTTGCTATATCAAGAACAAAGTCGGCTTTTGTTGATGGCACTTTCCTTTGCCCTTGTAATCGATTTGATTCAGGGTTTTGAATAGATCGTTCTTGCTAAGTTTCAAGAGCAATTTTTTCTAGCCACTTTGATTTGCTCGGTCAAACCATTCATATATTTCTACAATGATATGATATTATCTACTTTAGAGTTAAACTCTGATTACTTTACTTTTGATTTCACCAAAAAAGTCTTATACTAATGAAAACGCCGTCCTTCACTTATACCTTCCATTATCTTTTCTTTTTCTAGGCGATATGAGACTCTGCATTCCCCATCTATTCAATTATAAATCAATAATAAAAAGATTTTTTACTATTCAAACCATTGGATTGTAGAGCTCAATACCAAATTTGAAGGGAAAAAAAAAAACTCAAATGAATGGTTGTTTGAAGATGTTTAAGCACTGTAGTTTTGCCTTAACACGTATGCTTCAATAAAACTTAACCATGAAAATAAGTTATTAGATATGAATGACTATAGTGTGCGAACATAACACAATTAGTTTCATATATTCTCAACCAAGAGATTAAAGATTCAAATCTCCACTCCCATATGTTAAACTTAAAAAAAATAAAAAAATAAATAATAAAAAAAAGAAGCCTATCTAATTAATTATTTGTGCACCACAATTATTGAGTATATGTTGTTAATCTTTACCGTAGTTATTTGGTTTAAAATACCATATCGGTTCTTATTATTTCAACTTTGGTTCATTTTGGTATCTATACTTTCAAAATGTCCAATTTGATTCTTGTACTTTTAAATTTCGTCCATTTTAGTTTCTATGATTCAAAATATCCTTTTTTGTCTCTATTTAAAAATAAAATAAAATTGTTGTGCATTTGCTATAAGTTCAGCAAAAGTATTTTGCAATAATTGAGTATATGTTCATAATGTTTATGGTAATTCTTCTTTATAATAAAATCTGTAGACATTGCCAAATTAAGGATTAATCTTCTGGTGTCGGTCTCTTTACTTTTTCTTTACTGTTTAGTTATCATTATTATCATCATTATTTTTTTAATATGAAAATATAGGATTGGAGACCCAAAAACTTTTTGATTTGGTTGGATTAGTTCAATATTATCTCTTCTGCAAAAAAGCTGCCTGCGAATATTCTACTTACCTTCCAACGTTGAAAATTTGAAACTTCAAAAAAAAAAAAAAAAAGCTATTTTTGAATAATGATTTAAAAGGAATGTGATTGGTTTGTGGTTTAGGTTTTTCAATAAAGCAGTTGAATCTGCCCCTACTTTTTGGTGCTTTCCTTCCAATTCCCAACAATTATTTACATCTCATTATTGTCATGCAATCTTATATAAAAAGCAATTTTGCTTCTCTTTTTTGTTGACCCAATCAATCCACCTTTTTCATTTGTAAAATCAAATTTTGTACTACACAATTTCAAGGTTGCATTATTTCAGAGTACGTTTAAGCAATGTTAGTAAAACTACTTCTTTTGTAATCACTTTACTTCTAAGTGTTCAACGACAAAGCTTTTAAAAATACTTCTCAAGTGTTTTTGGATCGATTGTTTGTACTAAAAGAATTCTACAAGTATTTTGTTATGAAACATTTTGAAATGGTTCTTTTTTTTTTTCTCTTCCAAAAGTAGTTTATTTACTTTCTAGGATAAGAATGATGTTTTTAGCATTTCCAAACATAGCCAAAAAGTACTTAAAATTAATTTGTAGCATTTTTAGATTTTCTTTAACTATGCTCATGTCACAATTTTTTTAAAAAATAATTCTTTGGACTAATATCATAAAATATCAATTGACTGTTTTTTTTTTCTTTTTATTATTTCAAAAATCATACCAATGTCACCTTAATCACTAATAATGCAATTCAATTATCAACGGAATTTGGTAGTATGAAGTGAAAGAGCACCATAAGTATAATTTTAAAAAATTAAAAATTCAAAGCTAGATGGTAATATAAATCAATGAAACCTCGTTTTTGGTGGATAAAGAGAGAGGTGTCTTATGCACCTAACGTGAAGGTCTCTATAATCTTTTATTTATATATTCCAAACTAATAATAATTTTGTCAAAGTTACAATTTTGGTTCCTCATTCTTGTGTCTCCGATATTGTTTCAATTTGATTTCTATAATTTTAGTCAATTTTTACAAACGGTCTCTATTTTTATCAAATTGACACAATTTTTTACATGAAAGTGAGTTGATATTTTTCATTTGACTATCTGTGTTAATTGGTTGTATAATGATATAGGACTAATTAAAAACAAATAAGAAAATAAGTGAATTTTTTAGAGAATAAAATATAGTTCAGGAAGGATTTATAAAGTTTAACTAGGGGACCAAATTAGCACTTTTAAAATCATAGAAACCAAATTGAAATTATGTTTAAACCACCAAGACTAAAGTTTTAATTTGACCTATATTTTCTTTCTTTCTTTCTTTCTTTTGAAAAGGGACCTATCTTCTTTTAAAACATAGGTCGCATTTTTTTTTCATTGGTTATATAGCTTTTTATTTTTTTTTATTTTAAATGACGAGTGTGTTTACTTACAGTTTCTTCTTGTGTTTTTGAGTTTTGAGAATAAAATTGAATAAATTATTGATCTTCCTCAATTATGCAATTTAGACAAGATCCACACTTATTGTTATATGATGATGGAGAGTAAGAAACTAAAAAAAAGTACATTAGAGAGTCGGAGACCATGATCTACTTGTTCAATAGGCTACCCTTTTGAATGAAAGGGTCGGGAGCACATGCACAATAACATCATTTTTATTTTTTCTAAATAGAACTATATACGAACTGTTGATGGTCGATTTTGGCCAGAGGATCTCACCTGACCTTCACGTGCCACCAACGGTAAATTTGTAGATGAGGGGGGAAGACGTGGCCTGCAAGACAGTAAACCTGCACACCGGTGTGGTGCTCGCCACACCGGCTCCGATGCTTAAGTCAGCAAACAGAACGGTAGGGCGTGGAAAAGTAAGAGCAAGAGGAGAAAGCAGAGAATAGAGAGTAGAGTTTAGGGATAGAATTCGGGATCCCCTCTTCAGTGGCGAAGAGGGATATAAATACCTGTTCATCCTCCTAGCCTTTTTAGGGTTTCGGAGGCGTTTTAGGTCAAACCAGGCGAAACCGGGGCAGCTAGAGGCGGTGGGGACCAGACGGGACCAAACGGACTCGGCCCGCACGAGCGGGCCGAGGTGGCCGAGGCCGAGCAGGGGGTCGGGCCGAAAACCCGACCCCTTCGGTCTTGGCCCGTCCCATTTGCCGGTTTTGCCTCCTTGGTCCATCTTTCAGCCCGATTTCTCCCCGGTTGTCCTCGTCAGCTCCTTGTGTATCGGGGTGGTCCAAAATTGCCTATAACACAAACAAATTCTTAAAATACACCAATAAACAACTTGTTTTGTGTTGTTACGAGACAAACTCTCAACTAACAACAAATAAAGTGTAATTGTAACATAAAGGAATAACAAATGAAAACCTAGAAAATAGTAGCATAAATAAAAGAAGAAGAAAAATAATGCGAGATTTAAAGTGGTTTAGCAATATTGCCTATATCTACTATGAGAAACATTCAAGATTTCATTCTTTTATAGGCCTTCAATGGTAAACCAAGTTATACCCCGTATAAAAGCTCTCTTTCTTCACAGGTCTCCAATGGTCAACCTCATTCCTCCCCATACCTCACAGGTCTTCAATGGTAAACCTCATTCCTCCCTGTACTCAAGTTTTCAGAATCTCCTTTCTCCTACCCTCTCACCCTTGTTTTCCCTCAGATTTCTCAAGAGTTCTCTCTAATTCTGTTTCAAAGATTCACACTCTCTCTCACTCTTATGATTTTCTCTAACTGTCCTCCAAACTTCTTTAAGCAGTTACAACTCACTCTTCCAACATAAGTTTACATTATAACTATAAGGAAATAAGTTACATAGGCAACAAAAGAATACAAAAGTGATTGGAGCTTTATAATTTCTAGCTCATTTCATTTGTAATCTCAAATTAATTGGCTTATTTAAATAAAAAAAAAATTAAAAAAAAAAAAAAAAAAAAAAAAAAAAAAACCTGAACAACTTTTTAAATCACTTTTCTAGAAGAAAAAAATCTATTAAATGGAATCATATGAACAAGATATCTTAACTTCCAAATCAATTAAACTTTTTGCAAACATACCATATAGTAAAAAAAAAAAAAAAAATACACGTGTGCAAAACATGTGTTTGACTTATTAATTTTACAACCCAATTAAAGTAGAAATAGTATTAAGAAACCAAAAGCAAGAGGGTTTGCTAATTCTTCCATAATGAGATAATTACAAATAATTAATTAACTAAAAAGCATCATCAAAGTGAAGTAAAAGACCTAGCAAGCACTCATATATACACACATTACATATATAATTACCAACTCCAAAAATCCTTTATTTCTTTGTTACGTAAAGCTTTAGTAGTTAGCTAGCTACCAACTCCAACTTTTTTTTGCTTCTTCACTCCTTTTCTTTTCTTTACTTTGATTATCAATTCCTTTTAAACAAGACTATTCCACAAAGTCTCCTTCTATAAATATTAACACTCCTAATCTTCATTGCAACAACCTTTTCAAGTTTCCTTCTTGCGGTGTTTTCTACAAGTTTTCGACAAATAGAAGAGAAAAAAAGTTATGGCTCGATCTCGAAGCTCTCTCTTTGTTTTTGCTCTTCTTGCCTTGGCTTCGGTTTGTTTCTCTCACAAGACTGGCGGTGGCGGTGGCGGTTATGGCGGTTATTTGTATCCTCAATTCTATGATCATTCTTGTCCAAGAGCTCAAGAGATAGTGAAGTCCATTGTGGCCAAAGCTTTCGCTAAGGAAGCTCGTATTGCTGCTTCATTGCTTAGGCTTCATTTCCATGATTGTTTTGTTAAGGTTATTACAAACAAATTAAAGTCTCTTCTTTTTCATTAAAAACAACCTTATTTACTTTTTTAAAAAACACCCTTTTGAAATCTCATGACCAAAATTCAAAGGAAAAAATATATATATCATTTGAAGCTAATAATTAAGATAAATTTGTTTGCTTTTTTCAGGGCTGTGATGGTTCGATTTTGTTAGACAGCAGTGGGACAATAACCAGTGAGAAAAGGTCGAATCCAAACAGAAACTCTGCCAGAGGCTTTGAAGTCATTGATGAGATCAAATCTGCCTTGGAAAAGGAGTGTCCTCAAACTGTTTCTTGTGCTGATATCTTGGCCATTGCTGCAAGAGACTCCACCGTCATAGTAAAGCTTCTATCTTTTCCATTTCCATTTTTCAAACCTTCAAATCAAATGATAATATCGTCACTTCCCTGTGATTTTAAGCTGAGAGTTTGTGATAATTTGTACAATAGACAGGAGGGCCTGGCTGGGAAGTTCCACTTGGAAGAAGGGACTCAAGAGGAGCAAGTCTAAGTGGCTCCAACAATGACATTCCTGCTCCAAACAACACATTCCAAACCATTCTCACCAAGTTCAAGAGACAAGGCCTTGACATTGTTGATCTTGTTGCTCTCTCAGGTAAAACAAAGCCTCTCTCCCTTTGAGGATCTCACGTTGAAAAAATGAACAGAGACCTTATAATTTATAAGATATATGAGTCACTCCTCTCATTGTCAATTGGTTGCAGGAAGCCACACGGTTGGAAACTCTCGATGCACTAGCTTCAGGCAACGGCTGTACAACCAATCCGGCAATGCCGAGCCCGACCCTTCTCTCGATCCATCGTACGCCGCTGAATTGCGCAAGCGATGCCCGAGATCGGGGGGTGACCAGAACCTGTTTTTCCTGGACTTTGTCAGCCCGACGAAGTTCGACAACTACTACTTCAAGAACCTTTTGGCTGGAAAGGGACTGCTGAACTCGGATGAGGTTCTGTTGACGAAGAATGAGCAATCGGCGGAGTTGGTGAGGACATATGCAGAGAATTCTGAGGTGTTTTTTGAGCAATTTGCCAAGTCAATGGTTAAGATGGGAAACATTTCTCCTCTGACTGGCTCAAGGGGTGAGATCAGAAAGAACTGCAGGAAAGTTAACAGAAATTAGGAAGATGAAGATGGATTTCAATGTATTGTGTGAAGGTTTTCTTCTTTGTTAGTTTCTTTCTTTGTCAAAATTCTTGAATGTTTCTGTGCTCTGCTTTTCAATTTAAAGTTTCTGAGTTCTGTTTGCATCAATGGTGACCAGTTTCGCTACTAAGGAAAGTTCATGTATTTGTGTGATCCTTGCATCTGAGCTCTTCTTTAATAAATTTCTTAGTTTCTTTTCTTTTCATTTTTTCCCCCAAATGAGACCAATCTGTGTTGGGTTTAGGAGCTTAATTCTTTTGATAGGATCAAAAAGTAATTTTATCATCATTGAAGGTGTGTTTTGAAAATAATTGTTTTTAACCAAATTACTTTAGTCACAAGCCTTTTAATAAAATTGACTTAACAACCATTTGTGTTGGTATTTAGTTGATGATTTCTAACTAATGGTGCGTTTGTTTTAATTTTTCAAATGTTTAATTTTGAAAAAAAAAATCATTTTAAAAAAATTTACAGTGTTTGGCATTGGCAACCACTAAAAATGACTCATTAGAAAAGTACAAAACTTGCGTGTCGGTATGTAGGGATCTCCCTACATACCCCATTAAAATCTTGACAAGTAAGAAAGAGGAAGAGACAAAATGAGAATTTTTTGTTATCTCTCTTAGTTGTCAACGTTTTAATGGTGATATACAGAGAAATCCCTACATACCGGTATGCAGACAAGTTTTTTAGATTGAGAAATAAACAATTTTGAGAGAAACACTTGTAACCAAGTTTTTAACCAAGAGTTACAATAACTTATGTATAAAAACAATTATGAGAAAGTGTAACCAAACATATGAGAAAATTACCTTTTTGGTCCCTGGGTTTTAAACATATTTCTCAAAACTCAAGGATTAAAAGGTCCATTTTGAAAACTTAGGGACCTTTTAAACCTATTTCTCAAAACTCAGGGACTAAAAAGGTCTATTTTGAAAACTCAGGGACAACGCACCTATCCCTCAAAACTCAGGGACCAAAAAGGTCATTTTCCCAAAAAAATAAGGGGTGGAGTTTGTTATTTTTCCCCCTCAGGCATTGCCCGACTGATCAGTGTTGCTACCGTAACCATTATTCAACCCACAAAATTATTCTCTCCATTCGTTATAGTAACGCTTCTCTCTCTTCTTCCATGTGACTCATTGACTTTTCTACTGATGACTTTTCCAACGACCACCGACAATTTTTCCGACGACCACCGTCGAATTTCCGTCCACTTTTCCGGCGATCACTGACGAATTTTTCTGGCTACTTTTTTTTTCTTTTTTTTTTTTTAATCTTTCTTCTCATTTTCATTTCGAAATATATAAAAAACGAAAATAAAGAAAAAAAGAGGTAGAAGAAAATGAAAGGAAAAAAAAAAGGAAAAAAAATTTGGTCGCCGAAAAATTTGTTGGTGGTCATCGGAAAAATCGAAAAATTTCTAGAGAGTTAGATACTAGGTTGTCTTTGTACATATATAAATATGAAGTTTTATTACATAATTACTTTTGATAATGAAGTATATGAATGTTTACCTTCATCGTACCATATTTTTCCTTCCAAATTATACTTATCGTATTTAAGTTTACCGTGATAATAATAATTTGGGAAAAATACACTTTTGGTCCCTGAGGTTTGGGTTAAGTGACACTTTGGTCCCTGAGTTTTCAAACTCAACAAAAATACCCCTGAGGTTTGAGATAAGGAGCATTTTGGTCCCTACCGTTAATTTTTTGGTTAACTTTTAACGGTTGCTGACGTGGCACTATTATTTTAATATAAAAAATTATTTTTTTATTTTTTAAATAAAAAATATTTAAAAAAATAAAATATTAATATTTTAATATATATTTTTTTATTCTTTCTCCCTTTCTCTCTCATCTTCTTCTTCTCCATCTTCTTCTTCTTCTCCCTCCTTCTTCTTCTTCTTATGACCGGCGACCGGCGGCCCCCCCCCCCCCCCCCCGGCCGCCGGCGACTGATTTTTTTTTTTTCTCTCTTTTCTTCTTCTCTTCTTTTTTCTTCTATTCTTTTTCTTCACTATTTAAAAAAAAAATGAGAAAGGGGAGGGAGGAGGGACCTCCTCTGTTTTGTTCTGGTAAAAAGTAAATCTTTTCCCCAAGATCTATCTCTTGTTCACAAGATCCTTTCGCTGAAATATAGCGAGGGAAAGCGACAAAAGGAGATCCGCTAACAAAAAGGGAATGAAGATAACAAAATTGATAGCCGAAAACGAATAAACAGACAAACCCTTCAAGAATCCATTCCAGATTACCCAGATCTGAAGAAATGCCCACTGTAAACCAAAAACCCCTCACCAACTCAAGGGAAAAAGAAAAAACGAAACCGAAACCGGAAGACAAAAACTTAAAGGAAAACAAAACCAAAAATGGTCGAGGAAAAGAGAAGAAATTTAGGAACTCCAAGATGGGAAATTCCAGAGAAGAAAGAAAAAAAACCAGATAGAGGGTCGTACCAGAAACAACAGAGCTTAGCCACTCAACGACCTCTCTCCGAGACTTGAGCTTCGTGAGCGACGAAAACAGGCCCACCGAACAAAACAGGGACCTCCCTCCTCCCTCCCCTTTCTCATTTTTTTTTTGTTTAAAACAGTGAAGAAAAAGAATAGAAGAAAAAAGAAGAGAAGGAGAAAAAAGAAGAGAAAAAAACAGCTGGCGGCCGGTGGCCGCCGGTCGCCGGACATAGGAAGAAGAAGAAGAAGAAAAAGAAGGAGGGAGAAGATGGAGAAGAAGAAGATGAGAGAGAAAGGGAGAAAGAATAAAAAAATATATATTAAAATATGAATATTTTATTTTTTTAAATATTTTTTATTTAAAAAATAAAAAAATATTTTTTTTATATTAAAATAATAGTGTCACGTCAGCAACCGTTAAAAGTTAACCAAAAAATTAACGGCAGAGACCAAAATGCTCCTTATCTCAAACCTCAGGGGTATTTTTGTTGAGTTTGAAAACTCAGGGACCAAAGTGTCACTTAACCCAAACCTCAGGGACCAAAAGTGTATTTTTTCCTAATAATTTTTTTAAAAAAAATACTACTCAAGTTTTTATTTTATGTGATTTCTATTTTATTTGATTCTTTTGATAATGAAGGTAAAATGAGTTTTGAATAAGTATTTACCATTTTTAGGTTGGAAATACATAAATGAAACAAATATGGTTTTTCTATATAAAATCATAAAATGACTTATTTTGTGAAAATTAAAAAAAAAAAAAAATCATGACTCTAAAACAAAGAAAATCAACCCTTACTTTAGGTTATTTTTGTTTCCTTTTTAAGTTAAACACATGATTTAACCCATGTACCCAAAACTTTATTTTTTTTACAACTAAACCCAAAATTTTTTATTAATATTTGAAGTACAAAATTGTATGAGGAAAATAAACAAAAAAAAAGCCAGGAAAAAAAATAGTCAGCTTGAAACATAGACTATTTGAACCCAGACTAAAATAATCTGCATCTCAAACACTGCAGCCCAAACACAGACTATTTTATCGTAGACAATAATAATCTGCACCTCAAACACAGACTATTATAACACTCAGACTATTATAATCCTCAAACTATTATAAGCCCCAGGTATTATAATTGTTGATGGTCAAATTTGGTCAGAGGAACTCACCTGACCTTCACGTGCCACCAACGGTAAAATTTGTAGAAGAAGGGGAAGACGTGGCCTGCAAGACAGTAAACCTGCACACCGGTGTGGTGCTCGCCACACCGGCTCCGATGCTTAAGTCAGTAAGCAGAACGGTGGGGAGCGGAAAAGTAAGAGCAAGAGGAGAGAGTAGAGAATATAGAATGAGTTTCGGGATTAGAGTTTTTATCCCATTCTTCAGTGGCGAAGAGGGATATAAATACCTACTCATCCTCCTAGGGTTTTTAGGGATTCGGAGGCGTTTCGGGACAAACCAGGTTGAACCGAGGCGGCCAGAGGCAGTGGGGACCAAGCGGAGCCGGACAAGCCCGGCCCATGGCCAAGGCCGAGCAGGGGGTCGGGCCAGGCCAGACCCCTTCGGTCTTGGCCCGTCCCACTTGCCGGTTTTGCCCCATGGATCCATTCCTCAGCTCTTTTTCTGCCCGGTTGTCCTCGTCAGCTTCTTATACCTCGGGGTGGTCCAAAATTACCTATAACATTAACCACCCAAACAGCCCCTAAGTATTTTTTTTAATGTCTTATAAATTTTTAAATGTTTTTTAATCATCGAAACACTAGAAATATTTTGAGAGCTGGATATTGTTAACCACATTCCATGATCATTATGTTAGGGATGATTAGAAAACCGTCCAAACCAAACTAATCCAAACTGGCTAGTTTAATTTGGTTATTTAAAAGAATTGGGACTCTTTATTCCATATTTGAGAAACACAAAATTTTCTTTTTTCAAACCAAATCAAAGTAGGTATATACATAATCAGTTAAAAAAAAAGTGTATTAAAAAGACAAATATAACCTAGCCCAATATCATTTATAGTTTTATGGGATAAGTACATAAATAGCTTTTAAATGGTACCCCAATTTCATATATGTCCAAGTCCACCATTTTTTACACAAATGGCCAATAGACCTATAGATTTTCCATGAAAGTAGTGATTCAATTACCATCAAACCCTTTATATTAATCTAACATTAAAAAAACAAAATAAACCAAAAAAGGAAAACAAATAAATAAAATAGAAAAGGAAAAAGCAAGATTTCAAAAATCCCTAAAATCTCTCCAATTTTCTATATAACCTCCCTCCAAATCATTAATATCTCCTATTAATAATCTCAAAATAACCTAAAATCAAATCAATCAAACTTCCCACCCTCCAAATCACGTCTCATCTTCGTCCATGACTCCCATCCACATTCACAATTTTTTTTTCCGACAAGCAAGTTGAAAATAGTGTTTTTTTAATCATCAAACGGTTTAGAACAACAACTCACCCACGACCATCAACGTTTTCAGATTCGATCAACAACTAACATAGAGTTTTGAACACAATGAAGATGAGTATAGTTTTTCGATGGAAATATTTTTTTTTTCCATATAACGAAGGAATATGTAATCTATGATTATACGAGTTTTATATGGGTATATATTGTATAATTGTATAATGAAATTATATATACAACTGAATAGCTACTATTTATTAAATTTGTTTACTACTGTTTTTTTTTTCACAAATATTGTTTTTCTTTCGACATTATCAATATATATAGTATTATATTGATATATACCACTGCATTATATAGATTGGCATTGTTTAATCTAGCACACCACTGGGGTGTTGTTCAAATATATATTGTGGTATGATTTTCATAATATACACCATTGTGAAAATGTATTAGTATATATGATCTATTAGGATGCATCTCTATTAAGTATATGTTCGTGTGTATATAATCAATATAATAGATAATGATGAAAGTTAAATACACGATAAACAATGGGTAGTTAATTATAGCATAAGGGTAATAAATACAGAGAATGAAAACGAAGTGGTGACAATAGAGGAAGTATGCAATACATACTGTATATATTATAAAGTATATGTTTAATATATACGTTAAGTGTATGTCTTATATACTAAGCATATATTTAGATGATTTCAAGAAGAGCAAATAGAAGTTAGAACTCATATATACACTAGTTTATCTTATATATATAATACACACTATATATATGTTAAGTGTATGTCTTATATACTAAACATATATTTATATGACATAATATATATATATAGGGGTACATTTAATAATATGTATTATATATTTCATGGTATATATTTATTTCAAATGAAACTGTAGCTAGAATATCTTTTGTAAATATAGGGGTATATTTCATAATATGTGGTACATATTTTCATGGTATATATTTATTTCTAATAAACTACTATAGCTAGAATATATTTTCGTAAATATATGGGTATATTTAATAATATTTGGTATATATTTTGTATAAACTTTTTTTTGTACAATATATATACACATATACCAAATAAAATGAAAAATCTTGTATATGTGCCTACAATATATAAGTATATATTTAATACTATATTTTGACAAATAAAAATCCTGGTATATGCGTGCAATAATCATTAAAAAAATAAAAACCTGTGTACATATGATATATGATATATCAATTGGTATATATGAAATTATATATTCATCAATGTTTTTTTTTTTTTTTACAATGCAAGAATCTTGAAAAAAAATCGTGTTATATGAAAGTAATGTCAAAATCGTGAGATTATTAAGAAAAAAACGAATTAAAATTTTCAAATCAAATTTAAAACATTTAATTATTAGGTAAAATATAAAAAAGAGAATAAAAAAAATCAATGAATTTATTAGGGGGAGTGATGAGATGAAATGGAGAAAATCCGGAAATAATATCAAATCCCTAAAATTATGGAATTTGGAGAAAAAATTTAGAAGATTAATAATTTGTTAGATTGAATTTTAATTAGGAAAGATAATTGATAAAATATTTTCATGCTTGAATTAATTGTGGAGAGAGAATCAAAGTAAGGGTATAATGGGAAGGAAATCCACACGAAAATCTAATCTTGTAAAATTTAAAATCTTTTGACAAATTTGAAAATATGATTCTAAACTAGTCTATCCACCAAAATTTCTCTAGTTTTATACCCATTTCCAGGCCCAACTCAACCTTACAATCTGACTAGGGATGTCCACGAGATGGGACAAAGACAAGGATGACTTCATTGTCTCCATCCCCGGCTCCCATTTCAATCCTCATTTCCACAAAATTTTCCGTTAAATTTCGTGGGGATTGGGACGGAGATTTCTCGTAGAGAATTTGCAAGGATTGAGTTTCCTGCGAAGAATTATTTCTCACTTAGTTTTTCTTTTTTTCTTCTTTATTTCTTTATTTTTTATCTTCATTAAATCAAATAATTCTTTTTAAAAAAATTCAAATTGTTAACTTTTCATACGAAATATTTGTTAATTTTCATTTAGATAGTTAATTATTCACGTGAAATATTCATTTAAATAGTTAATTTCTTTTTTAAAAAAACTCTATTCAAAGTCAAAATTCTTAAATCTCCTATTGGAAACGAAATAATATTTCATATCAAATTATCTAATTATCTATACATTTCTGTAAACCATATATTTCAAACATATCCAATTTTTTAATTCATTAACACTAAAACTTTAAATTTATATATAGAGAGAAATAGTAGTTGTAATAATAATAATAAATAAATAAATAAACCGACGAAGAACGGAGAACGTCTAATGACTTATAATTTATTTCAAATTCTTGAAAAATGACTTATAATTTAACATGATTAAACTCAAATTGATAAACTTGCTGTATAAAACTAATTTCAAGGATACAAAAACCAAAATGTTTTTCATGAAAATTTCATAGAATTTTTTCTTTCAAAATCTTACCTCACTGGAATTCAAATTAACTGGAAGACGTGGAAGGATTCAGAGCCTTTTCACATCTAATCATGTCTTTGATATGGATTTTGAAAATAATTATATGATAAAAATCTTCTCTAAGAAGATGGTGTTGAATTCTTTGAACATACCACTAATACAGATTTATTTATTTATTTAAAAAAATTCATAATATTCACTGAAACTATAAAGACCCACTATGATGTTAAAGGAAGGAGGCATCACTGATGATTTATGAATTTGTAACAAGAGGTTCTCACCCAGGAAGGATAACCCACCCTCAAGGAAGGACAAGAGAAGTTGTTCTTTAGACATTGGTAAGAGAAACACAAATTTATCTTCCTTTACAAATGCCAGGCCTTACCACTTTACTTGGTTTTCTTTTTCCATAATCATTTTCTACTTCTTTCACCTTACAAACAAGGGAAGCCACAGGCATAACAATGGAAGATCTTACGTTACACCTTATCGTCATGGAACCACCACCTTGTCTCTTTTGGAGATCTTCCGTTCCTACAATTCTTTACATAACGATCGTTATCGTCAGGGCGTTGCTGCAATAGAAAACATCACACTATCAGAGAAGGATCCTGGTTGAAGCAACACAAGACGTTCTTACATCTTAACAGAATGCAAGAATTTTACTATTTCCAGCACCTCCGTGAAAAACATATCAAGTATTCAATGGAATCAAGGGGAATGAAGTGTATCAGACCTTTGCTGTGGAGCTCGACAGCATGGAGAGAATGCTGATACAGATAGAACTTACAGTCATTGCAGGCGACCATGAATCATACAAAATATCTACACAGTTTCGAAGTGAGGGGAAATAACCATGGTTAGTCTTCCTACAGTGGTGCGTAACTAAGGTCTCAGACAGCCAATATAGACCTCAAATAACCCCATATCATAGGTAAACATGAGTAGGATAGGATAGAATTCAAAACTCAAACATGCATGAGTAACAAACAGTAACACGGTAGTTAGAAACATTATGAGAGGAAAAAGTAACTTGTGTAAACTTTGAAACCACCATATCAAATTCTCGGAAAACACATCATTTCTATCACACGTATAAAGAGCATCTGAGCAACAAGCAAGTTGCAGAAAGCATATTCCAAACTTCACTATATCCATTGCAAATAATAAAGGTGTTCAAAACCTAACCAACAATCCACACTAAAATGGTTAGATTTGGATTTTCTTTATTTTGGTCCAAATCAAACAAAACCAACATTGATAGTTGGGTTCAGTTCGACAAATTTCAGTCTAAACCAAGCCAGACAGATGAATAAAGCATAGATTGCTAAAGCCAGACAGGTGTTAGTGTTTCCTTGTCAAGGTCTGTTTAAGGGTGGTTACTTGAAGTTTTTCCAAGTTGGAATTTGTCCAAAAGGGCAACTGTTTTGTAGAATTGTGCAGCTAGAGCTTTGTTGTGGCACATTTGGTTGGAGAGGAATCAGAGGACCTTGGATGATAAGTCCTCTTTTGGAGCTTTTTGGGGTGGTGCACAGCTCACCTCCTCTTGGTGGGGTTACAGTCACAAGAAATTATTTTGTAATTACAACCTTTTGACAATTCTTATCAATTGGAAAGCGTTCTTTTAGTTTTTGTGGGAGGGGGTTCTCCCTACCCTGCCCCTAGGTTGTATCACCTTTCTCCTTTTCTCTTAACTCATATTGTTTCTTATTTTAAAAAAAAAAAATCAATAAAAACTACTAAATAATTTTAGATATTACATGATTAATGATGCCTTGTAAAATGTAAGCCTAAAGTCAAGTTTACAAGAGTTGCATTACAAAACCGTTACAATCTAACATGTTTAGGAATTTTTTTTAACCTTAGTGTTTATTTGTTAGATTGGACTTTTAAATGAATTGAAATTAGTTTTATTCACTCTGCAGGTAGGTTGTCAGATTTAAGTGAACTTTATGGCATTTATATTTCATTTCAATAAGCAAACATAACATATAAATAAGGTTTTGAAAACAAATGAAAGAAGTTATAAATGATACAAAGAACCTATTGATGGATTGGATTGGTACGGTTTGGTCTATGTTGAACAGTTTGGTTCTGTTCTTATTCTTTAAACCAAAAAAAAAAAATGATAACCAACTGGTTTTAAAGATTCCAAAACAAACCGAACCAATGAACACATTCCCTAGTACATAACATGATACAATAAACACTGATCCTAAAATAAATTCTCAGCAGAGGGTCTTTTCAACCATACAAAACTAGCTATACCAAAAAGAATGAAATCCAACATCAAGCAGAACTTCCTCCATATACTAGTTTATACTTCTGTATTTGAGCAATTGAAAAGTTGTAAATGGAATTAAATGTAAGCCACACGTTGTCAGATCCAACATAAAGTGGTTTTCTTTTTGTTGAACTAACAGGACAGGATATATATCAAAACCTTTCTGTAATATCAAATCATTCAGGTTTCCCATGACAAGTCACTGATAAGCGGAAGCCTACAGGCGATGTGGCACTATATGGTAAAAAAACCTACTACCATCCCCATTTGAGATATCTACTTGCAAGAAATTCAATTAAACACAATTACTATTACTGTACAACCTTTTGAAGTCTGACCCCTGGCATATATATTTTAAACAAGACTTCTTATAGACAGCATTAAAACCAAAACTAGGAACATGGGGGAAAAACTATTAACACAAACTGAGTGAAAAAAGAAAATAGAATATAAACTTGATATTCCTACAGAACGGGAATCTCTTAAATAGAGTAGAATGGTGTAGCAAACAATATAACTATTAAGAAACTAGGCACACCCAGGACAGGATATCCAACAAGAAAAACAATTAAAAGAAGTATCCATATACCAACCTAGACAAATGTGACCATTGCTATAGATATGAGGATGCAGAGGGGCTGGATGCAGAAATATAACCTGTTATAAAACCGGCAGGCCAAAATCAAACACACAACAATCAATAGCCACTAAAGGAATATGGAATAGAAACGATCTTAGAAATTGATGATTATGTCTAGACCTGTGGGGCTTCCATTGGGTAATGCTCCGGAAAGTCCACCTGAAGCTGGTAGGTTTCATTTGCATAGAGAGTTCCAGGAGCTCCGTTGACTTCAATCACCCACCTTCCAACAAAAAAGCCCAGAAATGAATGTCAAATTCCTACTAAAAGCAGAAGAAAGTAAAATCCCTTTCAGAACACACTACAGACAAAGAACAGAAACCAAAAAAAATAATAATAATAAATAATAATCGCTTCAATTTCAAAAGAAAACCAAGGGCCTCCACGTTCGAGAATAAGGAGAGGACGACAACACCAATTCGAGGCTATCACATAAAATTCCAGCCTTGCTTTGCAACCCTAAGTTTGAAGGAGGACCCAGAAGGCGAGTAAACGGAAAATACGAATTGAAAACCCTAGGAGAAAAGGGGAAGAAGAAATACCTCTGGAGATTATCGGTGACCTTGTGTTTGAAACCAGCGGGAGGGTTGACCTGCCACTCGACAAGTTCCTTCTGGAGCCGATTGCAAGCAATCTTACTCAGAGCCTGCAAAATCAAAGCGGGAAAACGAATCAAATCGGATACGAAACGAGGAAGACGAAGAGTCATGGAAGCAGAATTAGAAGGACAGTAATGAATTGATGAATCAAACATGGGCATGGCGATGTGGATGGCGATGGCGATTACGATGAAGACGAAGAAGAAGATGATTATGTGGGAAAGAAGGAAAAGGGGCAACCTTACGAGCGGCGTCGGAGGAGCTGGTCATGCTTGGGTTTGGCTCCGCAATGGCAGAGAGAAAGAGAGGAAAAGAGCTAATGCGAAATGTGACGATGATGTTGACGAAAGGGACAAAGTGGAGCGGCAATGCTTTATAACGCCACTCCACTCTTCCTCTCTCCACCCTATTCTTTTCCCATTTACGTCCCTTTAAAATATCTTCCCTTTTCTTTTCAAATTACCACCCTTCCCAAATCTTAGGTTAAATATATCCCATGCTTCTTATTCTTTTCGCTCCTTTTCAATTTGGTCCTTAATCTTTTCCATTTAGACTCTTAGGGTATATTTTTCTTTAGTTTAATAATCAAACTATCGACTTTTAAGATGTTAATTGGTGTCTTATCCATTGAACTGTGTTTGAATTGACAACATTGAGGTAGGTTAATTGGACATGCCACTGAGAAAGAAAAAAAATAATTTTGTTGTGGGCGGATGGATTATTGTTGATGAGCACGTTGGATTTCATGTGTCAAGTAGTGTTAAAATATTATGTTTATGTGTCTAAATATATTGATAAAATAATAATTCAATGATTCACCAAATTTTTGTTAACAAATTTTGACATTTTTTTTTTAAGAATCTAAATGAGAATTGTTAATATAATAAAGGTAAAATTGAGGATTTTAAAATATTGAGAAATAACTAAAAGATTAGGAACTATTTTGTATGCTTTGTCTAAAATTTATTCATTTCACACTATGATTTAGTTATATATATATATATATATATATATATATATATATATATATATATATTTGTAAGTTCTTGAACTTTGAAAAATATATAATTGGTCCTCCAATCTTCAATTTTCAATTTTGTATGAAGTATCTTTTAATTTTCAAACTTATGTTTAATAGATTCTTAACTTATTTGATGCTTTTTGAAGTTTAAAGGTCTATTAAACACGAAATTAAAAGCTGAAGCCTTATTTTTTAAAAAATTAAAATGATTATTAGACACAATATTAAAAAAAAAAAAAAAATTGGAGTGTGTTGGTTAGTGATATGAAAACAAAAAATTGAAGACAACGGATAAAAAACAATATTGTATTCTATGTTTACAATGTTTTTTTTTTTTTCCAAATAATATTTTAGTGTTTATGAATATATGATTGGTAGTAAATTTAAAAACTTGATTTCAATGGCTCAAAATGTGTTTAGTAATATATTCTTTATGCCATAAATTTTGTTTAATTATTATGTTATAATAATATATAATTTCTAATTTAGTATGTTATACTTGTTTTAATTTTAGTAAAATAAAATGAATTTATAACATGAAAGAGTATATTTATAACTTTAAATAGTGTATATATATACTTTTTTTTAGTAATATATATATACACACATATATTCCATGGTCGTCTTTTAGCATGTGTGGGATGTGACCTATTATAGGGTTCCAAATTGAAAAAGTTGCTTAACGAAAAAAAATCATTAGTGGTTGGCGTGCATGCCTTGAGAACAAATAGAAGTGGACCAAACTTTTCTTTGTTCATCAATTCCTCACCTATTCATTTTTCTCTTCTCTTCAACATTCCTCATTTTGTCAATTTCCAACTAAATTAAACATCAAACCTTCTGATCTTCTCCTTTATCATCTTAGAAATTCAATTTTAATTGTTGATATTTCTCAAAACAACAATTCATTTCAATTCGAATTGACTATAAAGAGTTGATTGACGATTTTGCTTCAAAGAAAGTTCGGAGGATGACACTTTTAAAATAAAATATCATTGTTATATAATTGTTTGGTAACATTTTCTTAGTTTCATATCATTTTGTGTTTTATTTTTTTAAGAAACAATTGTATAATATGATAAATTTTGATATTTTACAAATTTGTGTGTTGTTATAAAATATTTTAGGGTCTCATTTATTGATTTATTATAGTTGTAATATTATATTTGATTAATTTAGATATGACCACAATAATTATTAATTAACGTATACTATTTTTACTATATTTGCTTTTAATATATCTACAATTATTTCTTTTAATAGCTCTTTTGATCCTATTTTATCTCAATTATACTAAATTTATGATTATCCTTTTACTTCTATAACATAATATTACGGTTTCCATGTCCTTTTCTCTTTGTACAGTTATTATATTGTTAAGTTTAAATACAATTTTTGTTACGTTCTTTTTTTTTTTTTTTTTTTTTGATTTTTTTTTTGTTACGTTCTTTTTAAGTTTGATTCATTTTGATTAAAATAATAACAATAATAATAAGAATAATTTTTGGTTCGTCTTTGCAGTTTTTAAATATCTATTTTGATTCAAATTCTTTCAAACAAAGTCATGGCCAAATTTCAATAAATATATTAAGTACAGTGTCATGCTAAAATCATGATTAAAAAAAAAAATAGACAAACAACAAAATGAATGAATCAACACAACCACTTTTTTAAGTTTAATGACCAAAACAAATACCAAGAGAATTGAAACTAATATAGACTAAATTCAAAAAATACAAGAACAAAAAATAGGCATACTTTTGGTTTTTAAAAGTTTGTAACAATTTATTAGTACTTTCAATTTTGTGATAATTTAATCCATAAACTTTAATATGTAACAATAATTTAGCCCTTGAACTTTAAAATTTGTAATTATTTAATCCATGTCGTGAAAAATAGTATTAAGATTTGATGGAACTTCTTACATATATAGATTGATAACTTGATTAGAACCATATATGTTTACAAACGACAAAGATTAAGTCGTTACATGATAAAAATTGACACTTCATTTCGATGAAAATTTTCACAACAATAACTAAATTGTTACATGTTAAAGTTTAGGACATAAATTGGGACAAAATTGAAATTATAGAGATTAAACATTACAAACTAAAGTTCAGGTACTAAAAAGATATTAAACATTACAAACTAAAGTTCAGGTACTAAAATGTTACTTATATGAAAGTTCATGGACCAAAAGTGTTTTTTTTAACTAAAATAATATTTGAGATATATTTTTAGTAATGTAATGAAATGTCTATACAGTTAGAAGATAGTTAGTGAATACCTCTTCATTCATCTTTTTTTTTTTTAAGAAAGTGAATACCTCTCCTTAATTTAGAAAGGATCTTATATCTTTCAAATTTGTTCATCTGCAATAATTTTTATTAAAATATATATATATATATATATATTTGGACTATTATATCCTAAACATAGTACACACACGTGGTCTATTAATATTAAAATGGAATTTTCTTTTCTGTTTCAGAAAAGGAACATTTGAAGAAATAGTTTAGACTATTATGTTCTACTCAGTCTATAAAATAAGTCATTAACAATTAATAACTAATAATTAACAAATTATTTGAATTTGTTGTCAAAAGAAAAAACAAATTATTTGAACTTTAAAGTGCCTTTTCTCTCTATTCAATCAATTATTAATTTATTGCCAGCTCACTAAAATTAATATAATAAGTTTAAAAAAAATAACAAAGTCAACTTGTATATAGAATTTTTTGTTTTTTTTTAAATTTATTTCTTTTTAGTTCAAGATTAAATTATACAAAATACTTTGGTCTAAATATATACATACATATATATATATATATATATATATATATATATATATATATTATTTATCCGTTTTAGTTTGACCCCAGTTTTAGTTTTAAAAATTTCCATTCTTACCTATTTTTTAACTTGAAAAAAAAAATCCTTTTGTTAGTAAATTCCCTTAGAATGCCTTACAAAATTGAGATAATAATTAAAAAATTTTAAAATATCAGTGACAAAATTAAAACTAGCTACATAGGTTGAGGAAAAATTAAAACAAATCAAATTATACAAAATATCCTTAATATAAGTTGTTAGTTTCAATTTTGCCCCTATTTTCCTTTTTAAGTTTGAAATTTACTCTCGATCTTCTAATTTGTGCAAGGCATTTGAATAGAAATTGCTAACATAGATTTTTATTTTTAAATAACAAATAAAAAAAAATGATGGTACAATATAAAATTTGGTTAAATTACAAGTTTAGTACATGAACTTTTAGAGTTGTATAAATTTGGCCCCTGAACTTAAAAAAATGTCTAGTAGGTCTCTGAACTTTCAATTTTTTGTCTAAGAGACCCCTGGACTTTAAAAATGTCTAATAGGTCATTGAACTTTCAATTTTGTGTCTAATAGGTCCCTGACATTTTCGAGATTTTTTAAAATTAACCAATCTATTAGATATAAAATTGAATTTTATGCCTAATAAGACTATAAACTTCCAATTGTATATGCAGTAGACTTAAAAAAGGGAAATCCTTAGAAATGGCCAAAAATTACATGGTAGTTTTGAAAAATGGTCAAATCGGATTTTTTAATGAAAAATGGCTAAACCGTTTTTTTAACCTATTTTCGTGAGGATCGTCTTTCCAATTATACCCTTGAGTCAAGTTTCAGATTTAATTAAAAAAAAAACAAAAAAACAAAACAAAACAAATTATCCCATAAATCATGGAATTACAGTATCTATCCTCTCTCCCCAAACAAAACAGTTTATCCCATAAATTACGGTATTTACTGGTTTCCAAACGAAAACTTTTGGAGGAAGAAGCATTTGGAGGAAGGTGCCCAAAAGAAAATCAGAGGTTTCTCAAGAATTTCGTTTGTAATGGTTCGAAGAAGATGAGAATGAAAAAGACTGCACAAAACGAAGAAAATGGGAAGAATCTCGAGGGTTTCAGATTTTTTTATAAAAAAAAAAACAAGGTGAATACTCAATCCCAATTTTCGAATTAAGTTAAAGGGAAATAGTGAATAATGATTTTTTCTCGTTTTTTAGATTATTTGATGTTTACCATAGTAAATTATTAGTTTACTATATACACTGTATTTGCATAATTTGTTTACTGAATACACTTATTTGCATAATTTTTCTTTTTATAAACTTGAATGTTTTTTTATTGTTCCAGTAACCATTTGTGAGTAATGATTTTTTCCCGTTTTTCAATATTGAAATTATTTGCAAGTTTACTAAATAAATACCCAACTAGACAATATTTGGTGAGAGTTTGGAAAAGGAAATAGGGTTTTGTGTTAAATGAATTTAGTAATTTAAATAGACACAAGTTAACCGATTCAATCATTCTCATGCACTCCCTACTTTTAGGTAAGAGTTAACAATTTTTTGTTTTAAATTCTACAACTATCTCCCTTAATTCGTGCTAATTAGTTGGTTTTTGTTATCTTATTTGTTATGTTTGTTATTGGTTTTCAATGAGCCCTTAATTTAAGGATAAACCCTAGATTCTCTCATAAATTTGAGTTGTATAGTTAACTGCATTTACGTTGTATTTGAATTGATCTGTTCAGGGGCATTTTCGTCTGATTCATTGTAAAAAAAATCTATTAAAAATAGCAATTGGCCATTCTTCAAATGAAAAAATCATATGGCCATTTTTCAAAATGCCCAATTAAAATTAGCCATTTATCTAGTTGCCCCTTTAAAAAATGTGGAATAGGTTAAGGACTTATTAGAAACAAAATTGAAAATTGAGGAACATATTAGACACAAAAGTAAAAGTTTAAGGACCTACCAGATATTTTTTAAAGTTTAGGGACCTATTTGACACAAAATTGAAATTTCGAGGACCAATTGATACTTTTTAAAGTTTAGGGACCAAATTGACACAACCCTAAAAATTGAGAGACTGAACTTGGTAATTGAATGATATGGGCATCTCGTATGATTTTTTTTTTTTTTTGAGAAGACATCTCGTATGATTTAGCCTTAACTAAAATTCAGTATAAAGAAAATTAAAAGATTATTCTATAAAGAAAAAAATATATTAAAAAAAAGGACAAAATTATTATCAAATGGTCCTCTATCCCCTTTGACACATTAAATAAAAATTTGAAGGAAGAATTTGAGGTGAGATTCAGTCTTATCATTATTTGCTTGCTGGCAAAGTTATATGCTGTAATGCAATAATATAACTTTTAAAGGGAGAATTTGATTCTATTTCCAAAAATCATATTATCTCTTCAACAAAGGACTCAAAATTCCAAACTTCTCTCTTCTCAATCATGTATGGTTGAACACAGGGACTTAATTTCAACATATTCACTCCAAATATATATAAATAAAATAATTTTCAATGTTTAAATTTAACATCTATATTTTATTAAAAATTATTCCAACAAGATTACCTCAAAAATAAATAAATAAATAAATAAAGGAAGTATGAAAGAAATTTCAAACAAAGACTTAAAAGTACAAAAAGAGACCTCACTTTGGAGTTTTTGATCTGCCTTCGTAAACATGACATTTAGTTAAGCTTTTGATATTAACTATGTTCATGGTTGCTTTCTACAAACTTTCATGGATACTCACCCCTAAAAAAAAAAAAAAAAAAGTACTTTTTTGCTTATATTAAATATATGTTTTTAAAATAAAATATTAAATATCACTTTTTTTTTTAGTCGAAACACAATTGGTAAGGGTGTGGATTGAAACCTCTCATTTTTTGGTCGAGTATTTGAGCTATGACAGGTTAACAATTTTCATTTAATTAATTAAAGCATCAACAACTTCCTTTACAAATTGTAGGTTCAAATTTCACCTTCTATATTTGAATTATAATATTAATTAATAAATTAAAAATATATAAAACGATCAACTTTATATTTTAGTAGTCTTCAAAAAGAATATATATATATATATGTATGTATAATTGAGATATTTGATTATAGTGCAGAAGAAATATCAAATATCTATAAGAATAACCAAACTATTATTAATTAACGCAAAGAATCCATCACAGAATAGTAATCACACCCTAAGATGCTCTAATAAAAAGGAAAACTAGAACGTTTGAAACTTGGGAATATAATAGAAATTTATATCAATAGCTTAAGTTTTGAATCCATTAAGAATTTAATGAAATAGAAAATTTTAATTTCAAACCTCTACCAAATTATTTTCTCCTCATCTTTACAATCTATAGGCAGGAGCCTAGTAATAATCTCAAACTCACACTGTCACACAGAAAAGATAGTATTATAAATATATTAGTATAGAATTTGAATCCAAAATTTGAAGACTAAAGTATGGTTTTAGCTTTCTTTTCAGATAATTTTACTTGTGTTTTCCAAGTGACTTAAGGCAGAGATAGATGCTTGCTAATTGTCCTTCCCTTGAATTCTAAAAGTGTTACAAAATTCTTTGGCCACTCCCAATTTGGAATTTGGCATATTCCATGCTTGATTGACGGGGATGGATTTAGGTAGGCTGGTCCTCTCGGAAATTAAACATAAATGGTCATTTTTTAGAGTACATGAAGACAAAACAAGAGACCATCTTTTTTTGAGGTCAACAATGGTAGGATGGAGTATTAAATTATCAACTTTTGAAATGGTAATTAATGTCTTGTCCATTGAACCTCTAGTAAAACAAAGAACAGGGGTCCCTTGAACCTCTAGTAAATTAAATTAAACAAATATCTATGAAATAATTAAGATTTATTTAACTTTCTTTGATGTATTCTCCAAAATTTTTAGAATAAAAAATTATATATATAAAAAGACAAAAAGTAAGATTGCCCCTTTCTTGAATAATTTATGGCTACTCCATTGCAAATAGCTATTGTCTAAGAAAGAAAGAAAGAAAGAAAATCCAAAGCCAATTGAACACGCGTCTATCCAAAGCTAAAAGCTATACACAAAACTTGGAATTGGTGCACACTATACTGTAATGAAAAAAGCAGAATAAAATCCTACATAATTCCAGAAAAGAGGATTTGGTGAACAACATTCCGATAAGATAAATTTTCAAACTTCAAAAGAAAGCATATCAGATTTCAAAGGTAAGGTCCTTATCAAAAAATAAAAAATAAAAAAGGAAACAGAATTTTTGAAAACTATGATCCCATTTAATAACCATTTGGTTTTTTGTTTTAGTTTTTGAAAATTAAGCTTATACACACATGCTTTTACCTCTAAGTTTCTTGGTTTTAGTATCAATCTTTTACCTTGTTTTTAAAAACCAAGTCCAATTTTGGAAACAATTTTTTTTTTTCAAAAACTTGTTTTCGTTTTTTAAATTTAGCTAGGAATTCAAATGCAACCTTAACTAGGATGAAAGCCATGGTAGGGAATTTAGGAGAAAACAAGCATAATTTTCAAAACCCAAAAACAAAAAACCAAATAGTTATCAAATGGAGCCTATGTTATTTTTAGTTTTTTTTTTACGACATATGAGGATGTGGGATTTGAACCATAGATCTCTTGATCACTAGTACAAGTTTTATGTTTTATGTTAGTTGAACTATGCTCAAGAGAGTTTTAAAATAAAGTTTTAGTTAAAATTAAAAAAAAAAAAAAAAAAAAAGTTGTTATCGAAGTTGGACTAGAAAACAAAGAAGAATATTAGTCGACAAGTATGACTTCTTAAACAGAAAATAAAAACAAAAACATGACTGAACAGCCCTTAGCTATTCTTACTTATACCAAAGTCAAATGAGAGGTGGGATTTCTCAAACATGATAGGTACTTCACTAGAATACAACCAGTTAATGTCTGATACATCAATGGAAGCTCTAAATCACAGAATTGACTTCTTATTTTTATGATTAGCTACTTACAACATCCTTTCAGACTTCTAAAGCAATATTTTCAAGAATTGTCATCTGTGCATTTTTGGATTTGCTAAGGCGTCATTATGCAGACTCGTTTGTTGAGGGTTCTTTTTGAGGATTCTTTATTTCACAAGCAACTTTCACATGCTTTACTAAAACTCGAACAATCGAGACATTTGTTCATGATAAGAAGAGTTGAGTCAAGAACCTGGCTCGGGTGAGGAATCAAGGGAGTGCGGCAGAACTTTATAGGGGTTGAGTATGCCACGAGGGTCCAGCAATTTCTTGATCGAAGCCATGATTTGTACCTATGTAAATTAGTTCGAGTTTAAAATGTTGTAAAAGTTAAAATAATAAGTATAGGAAACTTATGAAGTTTTTAAAATACGAACAGTTTCAGGTGACTTGCTGTAAAAGATCTTGTTGGCTTTCATCAATCCCAAGCCATGCTCTGCACTGATGCTTCCACGATGGTTAGAAGTCCATTCATAGACAAAGGGTTCAATTTGTGCTAAAACCTGAAAAGTTATCGCTGATAAATAAAAAACTGATACCAGATACCTAAAGATCTCAACTGTACATGATAAATAGATGGCATTACCGCATCATCATATTGTGGAGTTGAAATATTCAGGTGCAAATTACCATCTCCAAGGTGACCGTAACCAATTACTTTAGCCGAGTTGCCTATACACAGAGCAGATTTTGAACTGTCCATAAATCGTGGTCTTCAAAAATCAAATTTCCTGTGAGTACCTCTTACCAAGTCTTGTTCGCATTGCTTCGACAAGATCGTACATCTTCTCAACAGGTAACGACAAATCATATTTGTAAACAGCTCCGGCTTTCATCAATGCCTCTGGAATGCCCTACATTCAGACAAAAATCAAACCAGAGAAAAATTACAAATAGAACACAATCTCTTCCGTTTCATAATGACATTTAATGCCTCAGTATCACAGAGATAATCAATGAATGGGAATAGAGGTGTGCTAAAATATTTGAGTGCCATATAGCATTCACTCCTTTAATTGACAGCAATACTGATTGAAGATCACCGAATACCAGGGACAAATACCTCACGGATCTGCCAAAAAGAGGATATTTGATTGATGTCTTGTGCAAGAACACCGTCAGAGATCAAACCACCTTCCATTGAACGAAGTAGAAATGCTTCAAGCTTTTCCCTGGTAATCCAAATTAAGATAGCAATAAGTAAGATTGCAAAACTGCCACAGCAGCAACAATTTAAATTTTTAAGCATGACCGGTTCTGAAATGTGCACGATGAATGTTTTGTTTAATTTGTGATATTATGTTGAAGAAAAGAAATTGTAGTCACTTCTTTTTGACAATGCATTTCTATTTGAGTTTTTGTTTGATTTCAGTACAAAATTCAGGGCATGGAATCTATGAGTTTTACCCGCTAATTATGGTTTTTAAGGCAGACAATAATATTTCAGCAAGCTCTTGAATTTTTATAGCATTTTCTGATCAGTACTAAACTTCAAACACCTCTAATAGTATTTAAGAACATGAGAAAACATAGATGTACTAGCAATCCTAGCTGCAAAAAGCTTATGTATTTCCATTTTAATCTTGGTGGACTGTATACATCTAGATCTCACAACTTTATTGATCTTCATATATGTTCACTACTCAATATTTTTTCTTTTGTGCCTTTTCCTCTTTTTGGATTTACATATGTTTCCAAATATATTCAAATATTATAAGCATCAAGCATATCTTTTATACACCAATTAAAGAAAAAGAACCTGTCCAAGCAGATAAATGGATTACAAGCTAGTAAAAGGTTTACCTATCATATGATTCATCATTGCCTGTCGTCTCAATCAGAACATAAAAGTTGTGCTTTGTTGGAGGCAATGGATTCCGAATACCTTCTAAATGATTGAGAACCTATGCACATAGAGTGAAGTGAGTGTGACATTGAAGGTACAAAAATAGAAAATAGAAACAGATTTCTTTTAGAGATTACAAGCAAGTCCTCCAAATAGTTCCCCAAGAAAATGAGCACATAAAAGTGAAAATATGATAATTAGTTCATGATTATTTTTTCAATTTTAATACAAACATTATTCTCAAAGATATTTATATTTCAAATATTATTCAAAATGAAAACCACTTTATACTTGTATCCACCAGCTGTCAGAACAGAGCTATAACTGTGAAAATGAGAAAAATGTGCAATTTTATTTTTCATACAAATGTTTGGATCATGTTTTATTGACCTATTAACTCAACATTATTTCGACACCCTTGATACTCTTCCTGCTACATGCATGGGATTGAGTGGTGGCTCATTTACATAAATCTCGTTTTTCAGCTGGAACATATAATTAGCTGAAAAATAAGTGCGTTGGAGCATAAAAAGTATTAAAGTAGATAGGAGACAATACTTACACAGTAGAGCTTCCACATGATTTGCATATTTATACACAGTGTGTTGGACCATGCAAAGTAATAAAGAAGATTGGAGATAATGCTACATAGTGGACCTTCCAGATCATTTGAATATCTATATTCAATGTTTTGGATCTCTAAGAATATTATACCCCACATCAATAATCTCTGTGTAACATATGGATGAGTTATTTTCTTTGCAGGGGTGGGGCGGAATTGATGTAGTGTGTTCTTAGGAAATATTAATTTTTAGGCTGTTAACTTTATTTATTTATGGTAGTTTTTAAAAAACTTTAGGTTAAGTTAGATGTTGATGAGGGTAATTTTTTAATTAACAAGTGGTATTTTTTAATTCAGAAAATTAGAAAATTAGCGACAAGCTCGGGAAAAGGTAATTCAGCCTCCAAGAAATGAAGGAGAAGCCCCAATTAAGAAATAGGCCATAATCGCACCCAAAGCCAAGAGCAATCTTTTTGGTTAGGGCAGCCTCATAATTAATGCCAACAACCTCCAATTTACCATAACTAATATTAAGCCTAGATACCTCTTAAAATATCTTGACAATATTAAAGAGAATTTCAAGATTTTCCTCCTCAGGATAGGAATAGTGTCACAACAAATTACAAGTGATTGACAGAAAGGGAGTTATTTCCCACAAGAAAATATTTCAACAAGTCCGAAGTGGACCCTCTAGAAAGGAGTCAATTCAGATAGTTCACAACATTATTAAAGAGAAAATGAGAGAGAGGATCCATTTGGCGAATGCCCCTAGTAGCTTGAATTTTGCCTCTTGGGTATTCATTTACATAATAATAGGATTATCTGAAATAAAGCGGCAAACTCAAGTCCAATTTCTCCACTCGGTACCAAAGCCTTAAGCAAGTAAAATAGCATGCAATAATTCCCAATCTATTTTGCCAAAAGATGTCTCGAGGTCAAACTAAATTTCAAATCATCAATTAACTTAAAAGCTTAAGTTTATGGGTTACAGTAAATTTAATTATTTCAATACTTCCTTGCTCTGTGGGCTTGAAAATTTATAGAAGGCTCAACGAGTGGAAATCAATATTAATTGGGGAGGAAATGACATTGCAAGAGTTTGAATATAAGACCTCTTACTCTAATACCATGTTAACTCACCATCAACCTAAAAGCTTAAGTTGATGAGTTACAGTAAGTTTAATTATACCAACACTTCAACACTAAATAATAATACTGTTATTCCTTATTAACAAGTTCATTTTTAATAAGACAAACATTCTTAATTTATTTGTCTATCAGAAACAAAAGCAGGCTGATACTTGGTTAGAGTAGAAGGGAGGACTATCTAGAGAGAACTTTTACCATGATTTTATTCCTACAAGAACTGAGGCTGATAGGTCATATTTCTTTGATGATTAGTAGTAACATCTTCTAGAGTTTCTAACCACTGAACTCCTAGAATAACATCAACCGTACCCAAACTAATAGGTAAGAAATCTTGAACAATCGTTATAGATCCCAGCAAAAGCACAACATCCTTACAAATTTGAGCCCCTCGAACTGATGATCCAGTACCGAGAATAATACCATAACCATCCATTTCGCTTAGCGGCAAATCCAACTCATGAACAAGTTTCAGAGCAATAAACTTATGAATTGCTCCACTATCAACAAGAACGTTGACCTCCATAGCTCTAATTAGACCCCTCAAATTGATTGTTTTTGGAGATCCAACACCAACCATAGAATGCAGCTCTACTTCTGCTATCTCTTCCAGTGGATTCGTGTCCAATGCATCATCACCAGCCATCTCTATAGATCGCATAGCCACTTTTCCTACCTGCTCTTCCACGTCAATTTCATCATCTTGAACTACCATCACTTGCCTTTCCTTCTTCTTGCAACGATGCCCAGGGAAAAAATTCTATTCACATCGATAACATAGCCCTTTTTCACGTCTGATTTGAAGTTTTGAATCTGTCAGCTTCTTAAATGGAACTTAGTATGCTTCCCAACAAAAGACGCGCCTAATTTACTAGGATTTACCAAAATGGTGCGTGCATTGGATCTAGCACCATATGAAGCAAATTTGGATACAACAAATGAGGAACTTGAGCTTTGGGCCGACGGTTTTGGATTAAAGGTAGCTCCAAAGTCCAAAGTACTTTTCTTCAAAATGCAACGGTTCATCCTCTAACTTTTGGGTCGTTTTCATAATCAAATTGAGCCCAACAGGCCGATTCACTCTCAATTTTATCTTGATATCCTCTTTTAGCCCACCCACAAAGTTTCTTTCTGTAATCAGCCACGATAGATTCTTGTTTAAGCATATGCGCAAAAAAATCTTTAATGAAGATTACCTTCTTTAGTCGCAGAAATCGTCGCAGAAGAAGACGGCGAAACTCCTCCCAGCTTTTGATCAGACGTCGACGTTCCTCCCAGCGATGCCACTTAAGGGCAACCCCATCCAAATAGAGAACAACAACCTCCACCTTCTCCGAATCGGTTAATCGATTTACCACGAAGTATCGTTCCCCCTGATGCAACCATTCGTAGGGATTCAATCCAGAAAAAAACTGGGATCTCAAGTTTTCGAAGTCAAAGATCGAAAACTGGTGCTAAAGCTTTACTTAACTGTGCTTGCGATTCACCCACATAAGCATTAGTCGCCGCAACCACGCTAACTGCTTCATCGGATTTCTTCCCCTAATCCTTTTCAACAACAACTCTCTTAGATTTCAAACTTTCGATCTGAGATATGACGGTCATTAATCCTTCTTTCATCTACGCAACCATCTCATAAATGTTTCCAACAGGATTCTGTAGCTCCGCCATGTTCCCTTCCAAAGCCTCCATACGCGATTCCAATCGAGTCGTCATCGATAACCAAGAAAAAAAAAAAGAACACTGCTCTGATACCAAATTGATAGATTCTTGGTATTATTTACGAACAAAGTACTTTTATAGCCAAGGAAAGTATTCAAGAGCTTCCCGTCCCTCCACCTTTACACCTTACTCAAGTCTAGTCAAAAGGTACTTACTAACTCATACAATACAGACTATATACTATCCCACAACTAACTCTATTAACAGACTCCTTCATCTTAACAAAATAACTACCGGTCCCCCACTACCTTTCTTACTCCTTCTATACACGTGCTTAATAGGAGGTCTATCATATTCCTAAATCAATAAAGTCAAAGGATAAGTGTCTTGCACATCTGCAGTGGTTAATGATTCATATTTAACAAGATTAAAATGATTTCTAGAAATATTTTGAGAACAAATAAAACAACCTTCTACTATTTTTCAAAATCCATTAGCCATCTATATTTTTTTTTGGAAAAAGTTAAAAAAAATATTTAGATTCAATTTTGTCAAATGCTTATCGCTTGTGTTCAATATTTTTATTCTCTAAAAGTTAAAAATGAACTGTTCATTGAATCATGCATCACACAGGCCCTTAGCTTTTCAATAGTGCCCACCGTGTCCAAATAAGAAAACTATCCCCAAAAAAGATGTCCCTGACTATTAAGTTATACACGATTGAAGGAGAAAATAAGGACGAAGAAGATCTCACCAAATCCATCGACATGTTATCCAGAAATTCAAATGCTGAAAGAATCTCCCCAAGTTTCCGCTTTGCATCCACTAGAAGTTTCTATTAATAGATAAGTACATAAATATCAGTGGAAATGCTTTTGCAAAGCAAGAAGAGAAAGGGATATTTTTAAAGAAGAGAAAGGAGAAGCAAAAGGAGATTCATAAAAGCCCAAAGGATAAGTTTATAACGACTTAGACGTGATAAATAGTGTTTTAAAAGGCGCGCCCGGGCGCGCGCCTAGGCGCGCCTAGGCGCAAGGCGCAACATTTGCGCCTCGCTTCGAAGAAGCGAGGCGCAGTGAGGAAGGCGCGCGCCTTAGGCGCCTCTGGGGCTTCACATTTTTACACATGTTTTAAATATTTTTAAGCCAAAATTTAAGTTATGAAGCTCACTAGTTTTAAATATTTTTAGGCGCCTCTGGGGCTTCACATTTCGAAGAAGCGAGACCCCCGTACTTGTCGTTCGGAGTGTCAAATATCATATTCAAGGCATATATTTTTTGTGGAGTATTGACATCATCATACTTGGTCGTTTGGAGTGTCAGAAGGCATATTAACAATACTAAACTCACTATTTTTTGTGGAGTATTGACATTTGACTCTATGTTGGAAGACTAATATTTGAACCTTATTTATCTTTTATCTATTTTTCTTAGTTAAAAAATTCATTACTTGCCATGAAAGTGTTTTATATACATGTATATATTTTTGTAAATTTTTTTTCTATATGGTGCGCCTTACATAATAAAGCCCGCGCCTTTTCGTGCGCCTTGCGCCTAGGCTCCAGGAGGCCATTGCGCCTTAGTGCGCCTTGAGCCTTTTAAAACACTGATAATTGACAGATATTTGTTTGAACATTTTCATGCAGATTGAATATTTCCAATTTTAAATACTTCAATCTAGCCATACATGTCCAAGATTTTGATAATTGTGCCACCGTTGGTTCATAATTTGATTGAATCAACTAAAATTATTTGGAAAAAGTGGAGTTATGGCGAACAGAAAAACCAGAGGTGGGTACCTGGCAGCTTGAGTAATCTTTACATCCTAGAAATGCTACATTAGTAGCGGGTAGTTTAGGTGGGGTAAGAATTGAAATCTTAGTTATAATTCCCAAGGTACCTTCACTACCTACAAGATATAACATCATCAATGCTGATGCTAACTTCTTATAGAAATCGTGGATTTATAGATTAAATATGAAAAATATAACATATTAAGCACACACCTATAAACAAATGCTTTATATCATATCCAGTATTATCTTTTCGTAAAGTTCCCAGCATGTCAAGCACACTACCATCTGCTAAAACAACTTCAAGACCTGAAAATTTCGAAGAAAACTTGATGGGGACATATCCTTTCAAAGAAAATTTTTTGCACATACAAAATTCAAAATCCCATATTAGCAACTGAGTCAAAGCCACTTATCAGAACTGTCAACAAAGCTTTAGCTCCTTTATCATTCTCTTCTTTAATAACACTGAATAAGAGCATCTAATGCTACTTTTCTTTGTGGTTCGCACGTAGCAATTAAAACAAGAATACAATATTATGTATGTGCATGAATCAGAATGAATATATGCAACCCTTACCAAGTACACTGCCATGAAGAGATCCATAACGAACAAGGCGCAAACCACCTGCATTAGTAGAAACATTTCCACCAATCTGGCAGCTTCCTTTAGCACCCAAGTCCAGTGGCATGATAAATCTGAATGGAGGCATAAAATAACATGAAAGAAATTTAATTTCTTTTCTAAAAATATCACATGCATTTATATTCAAATTATTTGTACCTGAATCTATGTTGATTTCTATATATATATCTTTTAAAAAAAAATCAACATTTATTTTTGTTCTTGAATTACCAAAGCAGTTGATCAAATATTTACATGACCCCCCTACTCTTATTCCTCAGTTAAGAAATAAACTTTGAACTTATATATATTCATTAACAGGCTTACCAAAACTTTCAGAAAAGTGTTCATCGAGTATATAAATTATCACCTTTCCAGTAAACCATAGAAGAACCAAGACTTGTTCAGAAAAAAGGAACAATAACATAAGAATTTGGTGTATTTAGTATGAAATTAAATCGCCAATTTATTTTAAAGTAAACTAATTCCCTATATTTCATGTACAACCCTCCATTTTAAATTGCTTCCCAATTCAATTAATGGATTATTTATCTACTATGAAGACTTCTAGAGCCTCAGAGAGAAAAAGTAAAGCACATAACTCATCTAACATAGCACTTCAGATTACGTCATGTGCAGAGCATTATAGCCTGAAGTCTGAACATGTTATGTCAGTGATCAAACTACCTGGATAAGTTATGTCAATGATTAAACCATGTAAAGAAAACTATGGTAGCATACTATGAAACAGGCCCAGCAAAAGCACAAGGTGTATGCATTAAAATAAGCATATAACTATATAAGTCCCAGTAATTATTGATGTGATAAAACCTATAAACAATTTTTACTGAATAGTAAGTAGACAGTCAAGACATCTTCATGTCATGGAACTTGAAAAGGAAAATTTCCAGAAGTGTATGTTAGCAGAGCAAGCACGGTATGCTGAAAATTACCCTTGGTTGTCCAGGAAGGAGGACAAGTTTTCTAAAATGCCACCGGCTTCACAAACAAGTATGCCACTAACCTGAAGAACGTGACAGAATAACTACCAAATAAGTATTGATCACACAATTGCACTAAAAAATAATAGTTGTTATTAATTAAATGAGAATTTCATCCAAACAAAAATTATAAGGATAATGACTGCTAAAGCAGGAAATAGGAGCTCTGGTCATTTTCTCCAAGAAACTGGAAGTGATGTTGAATTCTGTTGTGTTTCAAAGGACCACTATAGAACGATGGAACTTTGTCCATGGCTTCTGAACGATAATGACGGGCTCATAAACTTCAGATAAGTTATGAGACCAAATATTGCCAAGGAAAAGGTGAAAAATAGTACTTCCAACTTGTGGCTAAAACTTAAAGTAATTAGGTGAGAAGATAGAGAGGGGAACTGGGAAGCAAACGAAAAGTGTTGTTTACCTTGTCAAAAGATATGATGTCATTCATTAATCCAAGGTTGATAATTACCTGCAAAAGATTCAAAAGAAAATTCTTTTATGTTAAAATTTCAAAAAGAAAGCTACCTATAGATGGTGTTTCTCTATGGATGGATTTTCTGCATTTAATGATATTGATTTCACATATAATCATAATTGACAACATTTGTCCATGTAAATAACAAGCAATCTGGTTGTTAGACTAAGCTATGGCTTAAAAAGCACAGACATTTACCGATAGGATATCCATAACTCTAGAATCAAAATAATTATCTTGATTATAAACATGTAAAAGGAGATATGTGCTTCACTAATCAGCTGATGTACAGGAACCAAATAAAAGACTAAAGAACTAAATTACTTCATCAAAAACTGGAACACTTCCGCCAACAAGACCAGTATTTCCACCTTGGGGTACAACAGGCAAGGATCTGGAGTTACAGTATTTAAGTATCTGAGAAACCTGAGAAAAGAAGTAAAAAAGCAACATATCAATCCTTAGTTAACTAAGGATATCTATATGTAGAAAGGAACCTCATTAGAGAAGAAAAAATGAAAATTAAAATGGAAGCTGAATTTTTTTGGAAATTTGATTCTAGTTTCCTGCAGATGATATCTCTACCTTATAATATTTCCGAGACATGGGCACTATTACAAAAACTTCCAAAACTTCAATCAGCAATAAGTTTAAATTTAATCTTCTACCTTGAAAGATTGGTCAGAAAAATCATTTGATAGTGAAAAAGTAGTATGGGTCACAAAAAAAATGAATATTATAGAAGTGAAGAATGGGACCAAGTTCAGCAGTATTCAAAAGAGTTGCTGAACTAAAAGAAAAACCAACACATTCCAACTCTTCGTGACAGTTATATAACTGTACAGCTCAACAGAAAACTTAAACAGACTTACTAAGTTCCAGTTTTTCTAGTGAACTTCCTCAACACACACCCCCTCTGCCCTGAAGCGGCAGATTGTCAGCTTAAGCCAAATCTATGGCCAAACAAGGAAAAAGCTCCAAAACATGAGAGAAAAACCCTCTAAAATCCTTCCATTTCAAGCATGTTAAAAAACTGTGCAATACAATTCAATATTGCAATTTATAACCTTACAGAAAATGGAAATAACTAATTAATTCTAAAATACTGATTAACAATTTATTAAACTAATTAATACAATATAAAGAACTAGACTAAATTAGTTAATTAAACAAAACAAACTAATATGTTTTTTTTCCAAGTCATTCACCCTGATTTTGATAAAGAACTCATCCTCAAAGTAAAGTATAGAACAATTTCCTCTCTTTAGCTTGGTGACTGTGGTGAACCCCCATAAAAAAATCTCTGTAATTCTTCCCAAACTCAAATTGGAGACAATGCAATTTTCTAAAATAACCCAACAAATATGAATTCTTATCTCCATTCTTCCCTTCATTCAAGAACCTGATCAACAAATATGAATTCTAGTCATGATTGGTGGCTTCGTCAGAAATTTTTCAGTAATGAAGTCTTCAAATAACAGTGCACTAAATGACTCATTACCTTACCAACTCTCCAACAAACACAACAAAAATTACCAAAGCACAAGCTTCTAAATGAAAATACTTGACTTCTATTTCCTCCTCAAATTCATTGCCACAAATATTTTCACCAATTTCAGTTACCTCTTCAAAATCGTCCTTGAAATCATTTTTTATTTCTTTGAAGTCCAAATTCAAAAAATTGTACAACAAAATGCATCATATCAATGACAGTGGTGGTTCGGTCTTTAGATAAATGAAATATGATTTTAGAGAGTAAGTGATTGGACCTAATAATAGATTGAGCAAGAGAAATTAGGTTGACTTCCTCTTGGGTGTTTTGGCTCAAAAGTTATTCAAATAAAGATAAAGAAAGGAAAAAATTAACAATCTGGCAATGAATGAGAAAACAGCAATTTTCTTTTGTAATTACATCCTTTCTATTCTACTACTATTTATTTATTTATTTTTTTTTGAAACTTTCTATTATACTATTATTAACAATTGGAAAGTGTTCTTTTAGGTTGTGTTGGGGCTGCCCCTGAGCCCTAAGTTGTATACCCCGCTTTCTTTTGTTCCTTAATACATTTATCGTTTTTTATCCTCAAAAAAGAAAGAAAACTTGACTTATAATGGATGAGAAGACAAACCAGATAGGTGTTTGGTAAGAAAATCAGAGATTTGAGCTGCTGAATGTAATTGCTGGAGAAATAATTTATTTTGTAACACAAAATCCCAACCCAAGTAATATTCAGCTCTATATACTTCGTTCTCACATGAAATACAAGATTAGAACTGCAATGAACAACACTTAGATCATCACAAGATAAGATTGGAGGTCTTGAATGAAGCTATGTAAATTTGAGAGCAGATATTGCACCCAGATTTGTTCTGCAGAAGCAATAGAAAATTTCAATTTTCTACTTCTGTACTCGAATAGGGTATGATCTGTTTCTTTAAGCTCCATGATACTAGTTACCTCAAAGATACAGAAAAATCTTTAAGTTAACCTCCTATCCTGTCATCTAGGAGAGGTGCCCATTCATCATGTGGAAAAGCTTGTAGTTTCTTTTCTCCCTCTCTCTCTTTTCTTTTGTTATGAGAAATATAACAATATGATTAAGCCATACAGACAGAAACAACCTTAAAGGCCATGAGGACAAGAAGTCCCTGTGCCAAAGGGGAGGAGTGACACAAAAGGCCTCCAACCTAAGTTAATAAGAAGGGATGGGGCATCACAGAAGGAAAGGTAAAGAGAAAGGTACCATCATCCAATGTGCCATTTGAGTACTTCTCAACAAACTTTATTACATGACTAAGAGAGATCCTGCCTTGTAACTCTTGCATAATGCAACGCCTCAACATTAGTTCTGTAGAGCTGGGGATCAGAGAATGAGCATACTTTTATAGCTGATAAACAGATCCAATTATGACAGGAATAGCAATTCGCCTATGCCACTTTTAACTATTTTCTGGAATATCAGAAAGTATTTGGATTCAGACAGAAGTAGACCATCCTAAGCAGAATGAAACGCCTCTATTCCAAGAAAATAACTAAGAAGTTTAAGATACTTCAGAGCAGAAGCCTTGTTTCAAAGTTGCAATAATGATGATATCATCCATGTAAACTAGAATATACATACCATACAACTGTAACCAGAAAAAGAGTAAAAGTGGTTTGGTTAGCCTTTTGAACTAGGATCAAACCAGGTTTAGAGGTCTGTTTTATGTCATATATTGCTTTCCACAGCTTACAAACCAGTGAATTATTACCATCATGTACTTACAAAGCTAGTGGTTGTTAAATAAACACAACACCAAAAAGAAGTGCATAATAAGTCTACTTGTCAAAGATTCAAGTTATGAAAAAGAGAAAGTGCCAATAAAGACTCAGATAGTTATAGGTTTCATCATTGGGCTGAGGGTTTACCATAATCCAAATTAGCATGTTAGTAATATCCTTTGGCAACAAGTCCTGCTTTGAACCATAAGATGGTTTCAACAAAGTGCCTTTTTTTGAATTCCCACTTAAAAATTTCGTCTTTATTTTCTTAAGGAGTTTTGGAACCGAGCTCCATCATTTGGTATCAATGCCAGAAACCCATCCTGCATAGCCTTCTTCCAACCGTCACATTGTAAGAAAAATCTAACTTATTAAGGATATCAGGCCTTTGGGCCTCACACAGGAGGATAATGAATGAATGGACCATGAAAGAGTAGGCTCTTCGGATAAGCTTACTAAGCCCATGAACAAAGGGACCAAAACTTCATCAGTCCAGAAGGTTCGGCTAACTACCTCATCATCCAGCTGATTCTTCTGTTATGAAATTCACCATCCATATGTGAACATCTGTCCCTGTATCATTCTTTGATTTTCTGGCTATTCTTTATTAATTGGAAATTGCTGAATTTCCTAATCTGTATAAAGTTGTATCCTCCTGATTTAGTTGAATGCAATTGAGTATTATCTCGCCCAAGTTTTACAAAGATTAACTTGGTATCAGAGCTGCAATGACAAGCGTCAATTCGATCGGAAACACCGCCGTGGTCGCCGGACCAACCAATTTCAGTAGTCCACCACTTAATCAATTGTTGAATCAGATAACGTCGATCAAGCTGGACAGAGGTAATTTCCTCCTTTGGAAGAATTTGGCTCTACCTATTATTCGGAGTTATAAGTTGGATGGACACTTGACTGGTGAGAAATGTTGTCCTTCAAAGTTCATTTGTAGTCCAGCAGCTGGAGCAGATTCGTCTCCAGTGGGTGAAGCTGGTGAAACAAGTTCAGGAGTCGCCGTTAGAGGAACTTCTGAGTCACCTGCTACCAATGAAGTAAATCCGTTGTACGAAGCATGGATTGTCGTCGATCAATTACTACTGGGCTGGCTATATAATTCCATGACTTTAGAGGTGGCTACTCAAGTAATGGGCTTCGAAAGAGCTCAAGATCTGTGGGCAGCGGTGCAAGACCTATTTGGAGTACAGTCTCGAGCAGAGGAGGACTATCTAAGACAAGTATTTCAGCAATCAAGGAAAGGAAACATGAAGATGGCAGATTACTTGAGGGTGATGAAAACCCACGCTGACAACCTAGGGCAAGCTGGCAGCCCTGTCACGAGTCGAGCATTGGCTTCACAGGTTTTGTTGGGGTTAGATGAGGAGTATAATCCCGTAGTGGCGATGATTCAAGGCAGAGTCGGCATCACCTGGTCTGAGCTACAAGCCGAATTACTCGTTTTTGAGAAGAGGTTAGAACTTCAAAACAGTCTTAAGACCTCACTGACTCTCACTCATGGTGCTTCTGTTAATATGACAACGAATAAGGATAGTGGTAATCAACGAGTGCAAAACTCTCCAGGTAACAATAGACAAGGGAGTTTTGGAAGAGGGGGTCAGCGTGGCAATGGAGGCTATGGAGGCCGTGGAAGAGGCAGAGCAAGAGGGTATGGCTATTTTAACAATAACAACAAGCCTGTTTGCCAAGTCTGCGGCAAGATTGGGCATACAGCCCTGATGTGCTATCAAAGGTTCAATAAAGAATTTGGCGGTCCTTCTCAAGCTACTAACCGAAATGACAATCGACAGAACAGTCAACACAATTCAGTACAACAGTCTGCTTTTATTGCGAATCAAAATGGAAACTCGTTTGTGGCTTCTCCAGAGACAGTGATTGACCCGAGTTGGTATGCTGACAGTGGAGCGTCAAGTCATGTCACAACAGATTATAATACCATGGCTAATCCTCTCGAGTATGAAGGTAATCAGTGTGTAACTATAGGTGATGGTAATACTCTTGATATTAAGTTTATTGGTAATGCTTGCTTAACTGATGGTAACAAGAGTTTTAGCCTTGAGAACATGCTGTGTGTGCCAAGTGTAGCTAAAAATCTGGTGAGTGTGTCTAAATTAGCCCAAGATAATAATATTTTCGTTGAATTTCATGATCGATTTTGTCTTGTTAAGAACAAGGCTACGGGCACGGTGCTGTTGAGAGGGGTACTCAGTGATGGTCTTTATCGTTTTGATGGCATACACGCAACTTCAGTGGACATGTCAAGATCAGCAAGTCACAAGTCCAGAGTCAATAATACTGATGTCTCTGTGTTTACTTTGTCTAATTCTGTCAATACAGTGGTGTCCAAGAATATTTTGCATAGAAGACTTGGTCACCCTTCAGTAAAAGTCCTTGAGTCAGTTGTTAAACAATGTAACTTGTCAGTTAAAGTAAATGAAGAACTTAAATTCCGTGAAGCATGTCAATTTGGCAAGTCTCATGCCCTACCGTTCTCAAACTCTATTTCCCGTGCGACTCATAAATTTGGCTTGGTACACACTGATCTCTGGGGGCCAGCACCTGTTAATACTGATCAAGGATTTAGATATTATATACTATTTTTGGATGATTTTAGTAGATTTGCCTGGATATACCCTCTGAAATGTAAAAGTGATGCTTATGTTGCCTTTAATCACTTTCTAGCCTTGGTGAAAAATCAGTTTAATAGCTCGGTTAAAGCCTTGCAGTCAGACAATGGAGGAGAGTATCAGCCCATTCATCGCATATGTCTTGAGTTGGGGATACAAATACGTTTATCTTGTCCATATACATCACAACATAATGGGAAAGCAGAGAGAAAACATCGCCATGTGGTTGAGACGGGTTTAACGTTACTTTCTCAAGCTTCAATGCCCCTTAAGTATTGGTGGGATTCTTTTATGTTTGCTGTCTTACTGATAAACAGTCTTCCTTCACAGGTATTAGGCAACAAATATCCTATGGAGCTCATGTATGGCAAACAGGCGACCTTTGGCGACTTAAGAACGTTCGGTTGTGCCTGTTACCCGTGTTTACGCAAGTACCAGTCCCACAAGTTTTAATTTCACACTGAAAAGTGTGTTTATCTTACAAATGTGTAAATGCCAAAGGGAAGGTCTTCATTTCTAGACATGTTGTCTTCAATGAAGAAGATTTTCCTTTCAACAAAGGATTTCAGCAACTTCCTCAATGTGCACCAGCTGATCCGTTAGCACCTGATGTAACTAAATGGTTCTCTCACCTTCCAGTAGCAAGCACCTCCTCTACTTCCACAATCACTCCGGCTGCTTCAACTCGCGATACACCTAGCATAACTACACCTGCTGAGCCCCAAGTCTCTGATATACCAGCAGCTATGCCTCCTGTTGTGGAACCATGCTCTCTTTCTAGTGGCCAGTTGGTGTCTGGTCAATCTCCTACAGTTTCAGCGACTCCTCCAGCATCAGTTATTCCCACTGAGGTCATTGTTCAACCACAACCAGTCTCCCGAGTTGCACAGCCTTCTCATCCGATGGTTACTCGAGGGAAGGCAGGGGTCTTTAAACCAAGGGTACTAGTGTCCAACAGCTCCACTGACTGGTCTAAGATAGAACCGACCAGAATTAAAGAAGCCTTAGCCACACCTCAGTGGCGCAATGCCATGGATCTCGAATATTCAGCATTGATGAGAAATAAAACTTGGACACTTGTACCTGTCTCCCCTTCAATGAATGTTATAGGAAACAAGTGGATATACCGAATAAAAAAAGAACTCAGATGGGTCTATTCAGCGGTACAAAGCGAGATTAGTTGCGAAAGGATTTCATCAAAGCCCTGGCATCGATTTCTTTGAGACATTCAGCCCTGTAGTGAAAGCTTCTACAATTCGAGTGGTCCTAAGCCTTGCCGTAACTAATGGTTGGCAACTTCGGCAATTAGATTTTAACAATGCATTCCTCAATGGCAAGCTTGATGAGGAGGTGTACATGAGTCAATCGCCAGGCTATGTAAATGAAAACTTTCCTAGTCATGTATGCAAGCTCAATAAGGCTATTTATGGCCTTAAACAAGCTCCAAGAGCGTGGAACAATACATTAAAGTTTGTCTTACTATCATGGGGCTTTGTCAATGCACGGTCAGATACCTCTCTCTTTATTTATCGTTCTAAGACTGATGTAGTACTTCTTCTAATATATGTGGATGATGTGGTAGTGACTGGAAGTAATAAGAATCTAATTAGTCGGTTGATTATAGCATTGGACAATCGTTTTGCCCTAAAGGACCTAGGACAATTACATTACTTCCTAGGTATTCAAGTTCATTATCTCCCAGAAGGCATATTACTGAATCAACGAAAGTATGTTGATGATTTGTTGTTTAAGCTGGACTTGAATACTCTGAAACCTGCACCATCACCAAGTGTAGTAGGCCAAAAACTCTCCATAAATTCTAGTCAGCCTATGGAAAATCCATCCTTGTACAGAAGCGTTATTGGAGCCTTACAATATCTCACCCACACCCGCCCTGATATTGCCTATGTAGTAAACCAGCTCAGTCAATTCCTTAAAGCACCTACTGATCTCCATTGGCAAGCTGTGAAGCGTGTTTTACGCTATATCAGTGGTACTAAAGACTTTGGTCTGTACATACAACAGGGTGATGATGTCTCGGTTACTGCTTATTCAGACGCAGATTGGGCGTCCAATCTAGATGACCGAAAGTCCGTAGCAGCGTATTGCGTATTCATTGGTCATAATATTGTATCATGGGCTTCTAAAAAGCAGAATGTCGTGGCACGATCGAGCACTGAATCAGAGTATAGGGCACTTGCATTGGCCTCTGCAGAAATTATTTGGCTTCAGCAGTTATTGAGTGAGATTGGTGTTCCCTGTATGTCTCGGCCTATTCTTTGGTGTGACAGTGTAAGTGTTGGTGCACTCGCAGCTAACCCCGTGTTTCATGCCCGCACAAAACACATTGAAATCAATGTGCATTTTGTTCGTGATTTAGTATTACAAGGCAGGCTTGAGGTTCGCTACATTCCTTCAACTGAACAACCAGCGGATTGTCTCACAAAGTCTCTGTCACACTCTCAATTTGCTTATTTAAGATCCAAGCTTGGTGTAGCTGAGCTACCCTCTCGCTTGAGGGGCGGTATTAAGGATATCAGGCCTTTGGGCCTCACACAGGAGGATAATGAACGAATGGACCATGAAAGAGCAAGCTCTTCGGATAAGCTTACTAAGCCCATGAACAAAGGGACCAAAACTTCATCAGTCCAGAAGGTTTGGCTAACTACCTCATCATCCAGCTGATTCTTCTGTTATGAAATTCACCATCCATATGTGAACATCTGTCCCTGTATCATTCTTTGATTTTCTGGCTATTCTTTATTAATTGGAAATTGCTGAATTTCCTAATCTGTATAAAGTTGTATCCTTCTGATTTAGTTGAATGCAATTGAGTATTATCTCGCCCAAATTCTTTGAGTTTTACAAAGATTAACTAACTGAGCCTGCATAGCCTTCTTCCAACTGTCACATTGTAAGAAAAATCTAACTGAGCTAGGTTCCACTTTCACCAAGTCTGTTACGACTCACAAGCATCACTTCTTGGCTTCGAATACCCTTTTTTTCCCAGTAACCATAAAATGAGCATTTAAAGAGGTGAAACTGAAACTGGAACAGAAGTAGCAGGGCTGGTATAAATTCACGAGGGTGAGATTGTTCTTAAGATGGTTAGAATTAGATATCTTTTGCAGCTAGAGATATGTTAACAAACATTTATATCAGTTGAGGATGTGGAAAATGAGTCATTCAATGCGGCTTCAGGATAGGAAAAAATAGCATTGATCACAACAAGGAATGAACGGTGTTGAAGTAAAGAATGTATCGAATTCAGAACTATTTAAGAAAGTTCCTTAACTAAAATAATAACCAATATATTAACCAACTTCGCAAAACTGTCTACATAACTGCACAGCCCGACGGAAAAGAAAACCCAAACAGTATTTACTGAGCTTCCTTAATGGCCAGTCAGGATATGGGCAACCTAAAATTTATGCCCTTCTAGAAGATTAACCAGATCATGACATCACTTTTCACCATATTTCAACATTCTATAAATTATAGCCATTGGCCATTAGCTTTAGAACTTTGAGTTCAATTAGGCATTGACTATAAAGAACATATAAAAATAAAAGCCACAACTCATTGAAGAAGAATTAAACCTCTTCTGTGCTCCTAGGTTGTAGTAAGAGCGTACTCGACCCTCTGTACTTCCGCATCCAATCTGTATTTGCATCCAAAAGCCTATCCTCATCCTGAACTACATTTTTCTCCCCCAAAATACTCCGGAAAAAGTCGATATCATCAGAATTTAACCTCGAAAAAGAAGGGTTCCTCTGAACCGCTGACGACAATGAAGCAAAGCATCTGGACTGAAATCCGCAAGGCATTCTAAAAGGATTGATCGCAGAAGCGTGAAAAGCTTTTCTGAAACCTTGAATTGAACCCACATATTGTGAGATTGGCGTGCTGTCCCTAACTTTAGCCATTTTAGAGCACAAGGAAGTTCCTACGAATGACGGGGAAATTAAACCAGGTAAACAAACTAGCAATGCATATCAATCAATGAAATCATCCAGACATGAAAATGAACCTGAAAGAAGAAGCGAATTCTTGTAATTAAGATTCAAACGCTGATCGGAGTGAAAAATTCGGGAGTATCTGAAGAGATAATTGGTAGCTTTCTTCTTCATCGACGTCGTCATCATCTAAAGCTTCGTTCTCAAACTCGTTTAACTTCGAAAACTGATATGGTCGGACTGATTTTCATATTAAAATTTTGAGATAAATATCCTTTTAATCATATAAATAGTTACATTTGGCATGAGAGGAAAGTCTAAAATTAAATTGGAAAGCCGAATGGTTACGGATGAATGAAGCCGCCTACGTAAACTTGCCGTAAGGCGACGTGGATGGATTAGCTAGGACAACCCAATCAAGAGGGAAAATTTTCTAATATTAGGATGAAAATTTGTCACATGCATGTAAGAATTGTGATCGAAGGAACAAATTGAAAAGGATACTACTTCCTATTCAATATCGTTTAAAATAAAGTCAACCAAGTTGCATTAAACAATTATTTAAATTGTGGAAGGCCTAGGGCTACAGGTCTAACTGACAACAAGCCGACAAGCTCCATTTTCTGATAAGGAAGACGCACTCCCTAAGAAGTCATGTGACGCAGAAGGGGTACATGAATGAATCGAATCACATTCGAGTGAGAGAGATCCTGAGAACATGAAAGTATGGTTAATATAAACTTAAAAGAATTGATAGATATTACTTATATTAAGAAGGTGCATTTTTCCTTTTGGTAGCTCAATCATAGGAACTTTAAAGTTAAGCAAGCGTGTTTGGCTTGAAAAAGTTCTATGTTAGGTGATCTCCTGGGAATTTTACTAGGAAGCATGTGAGTGAGGACCGCCAGGTCGCAGGTGAATGCATGGACCGTTAGGTGTCGAATTCGAATTTCTAATCCTAGGCCTAGGACGTTACAAGTCAATTGATGAGTCAAGAAGCTAGTTGATTAACCAAAAGGAGAGTTTAGTTGTCTCCCAAGATTTAGAAAAAAGAAAAAATTGGAGTATGACCAGAAGTAGTATGTACTCCCACAATTTTTGTGCATAAAATTGGAACCAGACTATTGTGAGGAGAGTTTAGTTGCCTAACAAGAAGAGTCAACTCCACACCTCTACCTCAAAGAACCTTGAGGCAAGGGCTAAAGCCAAGCCAACCTTCTTCAAAGGACTTCACCAAACATAAAATTGACATGAACCAAGGTGTAGGCCAAACAAGGGAAACTTTTTTTTTTTTTTCTTTTTGGAGAAAACCAACAATATTAAGATGACATTGACAACAGTTAGTATGAAGTGAAATTTTTATCACACTTCATAAAAATGTTGTTGCAAAGGACAATCTTCAAGTTAGATGTCTTTCCTCTCTTCTTCTACTGCTAGAGTTGAGCCATATAATAAACTATTTTATTTCTTCTCATCAAAAGATAATTGCACAATAACCCGGGTAATTGGGACTTAGGGGCCCTTTTCATTGTTGTTTTGTAAAAATGGGCCCCATTTTGAAATTCACTTAATTGGGGACCCTTTCCTGACTCTAATGATGTCAGCAAAGGTGTAAAAAGACAATTTTAGCCCCTCTTCAATTCAAAATAAGAAGCGCCCCTCTTCAATTAAAAAAAAAAAGATGAAGCTGCTGCTAATTAAAAAAAAAGGAAAAAAAAAAGAAAAGAAGAGGAGGATGAGGCGCCACTGCCGCTTAATTATTAATTAAAAAAAAAAGATGAATCCTTGCATTCCCGGCCAAAATTCGGCCGGGAATGCATGAATCCCGGCCGGGATTCATTATTTCCGGTCGGGATTCATCCTTTGGGCCAGATTTGCATGATTTTCGGCCAAAATTCGACCGGAAATGCATGAATCCCGGTCATTTTCGACCGGGATTTATTAAATTCGGTCAGGATTCATTAATTTTGGCCGAATTTAGTCCGTGGTTGCATGATTATTTGTCAAAATTCGATTGGGATTCATTGAATTCTTGGACAATCGTTTATGTCGAGCTTGAGAGGGATAAGAAGAGGGAGAGACCTTTGAGAGCGTGAGAGGGAGTGAGAAAATGGCAAAATAGTATTTTCGCAGCCCAAAGAGTCCCCAAATAAGAGATTTTAAAAAAGAGTCCATTTTTACAAATGAAATATCAAAAGGGCCCATAAAGCCCAATTGCCCCAATAACCCTCTTTCCCTATTTATTTTGAAGAAGATTTACAGCTAGCTCAAAAAAAAAAAAAAAATGGTGTTGCCCATTATACATTGACTTTGGTATTAATCTGCAGGTAAATCCAATTTAATTAATAGAATATGTAGAATAAGTTAATTATCTTTTTACTAAATTAAGTAAGTAGACATTTTCTTCATGTCATGTGCTCTTGGAATAATGTTGAACCAACATAATTAAACACGTCAATTTGAGCATAGTTTAGTGGATAAGATACCAATTAATTATCATCCTAAATATCAATGGTTCGACCTCTCACCCTACAATTGTTGAACAAAAAAGAAACACCTAATGAAATGCTTTTGTTATTATTATTGTTGTTTTGAATGTAGGTTATATTACAATTTAGTCCTTCAACTTTGATGTTTGTGTTTATTTGGTCCTTGAACTTCTAAGAGTGTCAAATAAGTCTCTAAACTTTCAATTTTTGCATCTAATAAGTCTCTAAACTTTCAATTCTATGTCAAATAGATCTGTAAATTTTATGTATAGATGAAATATACAATATCTTACGAGTTTCCTTGGCAACCAAATGTAGTAGGGTCTGACGGTTGTCTCGTGAGATTAGTCGAGGTGCGCGTAAGCTGGTCCGGACACTCACGAATATATATATATAAAAAAAGTATAGATGAAACCTTAAAATATAAATTTTGTGTCTAATAGCTCCGTAAATTTTTTTTTAAAAAAAATGAAAGTTCGGAAACTAAATTTGTTAATTTAAAAGTTTAGAGACTAAATTTGTAATTTAATCTCAAACAAAAAATATATATATATATTTGGAATTTGAATTGATTCCTTTTTAAATTAGGAAATAAATCATATTTATCCTTTTTCTTTTTTTAAAAAAAAAAGAGAAATAATCTTTTAGGGTTTTAATGGTTCTTTCTAAGAGACCTTTTCTGTAGCCTTAATTCTTTTTAGTAGAAGAAAAGCAGGATTTTCTTTTCTTTTCTTGCATCTTTCTTGAAAAGTTTTAGTCTTAATTTTTTATTGTCCTTCCCTTGAATGGATTGGGATGAAATTGGTTTTCAAGTTTTAGGTTTTTGTTTTAGCCTAAATTTTTATGAGTTTTTTTTGTTAGGGCTTTTGGTTTAAATTCAAGATTTGATAAAAAGGAATTTTTCCAGAAATTTCCTTGAATTTCTTAATTTTGTGACTGTTTTTGTGTTTAAATTGTGTTCTTTTTGTTCAAAAAGTTTGTCATATGATTGCTAAATTGAAGAATGATTTTATGGTTTTGATTTTTTTAGGGGAAGGGAATGTTTTTTTTAACCGCAGTTTTATTGTGTGTATTTTAGATCTGGTTTTTGTATTTAAAAGTAACCAATATTGATTTGTTTTAGTGTTAAAAGATTGGAAAATCTTTATTTTTGTTGCAGAAATTTTTTTGGGTTATTTGTCCCAATTTTAAGATAGTTTTGAAGGTTTTAAAGGTTGAGAAATTGAAATCTTGTTTGGTAGTTTAAATGGTTTTGGACGATATTTGTTTTACTGATTTTTTTGGTATGAATAAGTTGGATTTTAAAGTTTTTTTCCCCATATTTTTAGTGTTGTTTTGCCACCCAATGAGCCTAGTTTCCAAACTTTGTACAAAAGAATTTGTTTTAAGTGAGGAAAATTGGTATTTTTTTTTTTTTGATAAAAAAGATATTCATTAAAATAGAATTGAAGATACAACAATCTCCCTAGTGAGGGGGAAATAATCTTGGGTAAAACCCAATCCAACAAAAAAAATAACAATCTTCCGAATTGGAAGAAGAATCCAAAAAAACGGGAAAAAAGTCCCCAGAAATTCCTTTCACCGCGGCTCGCGCCAGAAAGTTGGCTTCTTCAATTTGCAAATGCGGGCTGTGAACGAATGAGATTTCGGCATAGTCGGCTGTCGTGCGCTCAACTTCGGCGACCAAAAAGGAAATCTCTGAAAAATCAGAATCAACCTTGTTTAAGGTTGGTATTTTAAGTTGATTGTCATTTGGACTATTCATTAAACCTTTAAGATGAAATTTTGGTTTCTAATGAGTGAAATTTTGGATCTGTTTCGACTTTTAGGAAATTGACAAATTGTTCAAGGAATTGAAATCAAAATTGGTATGACAATTGAAATTGGATTTGGAATTTGAATTGCTTTGGGATTAAGAATTGTAGGTTCCGATTGAAGTAAGTAATTTCCACATCCCTTCCAAAATAGAAAATTTTGATAAAAAGTGTTTGTTTTAAATTGAAATTGTTTATGTTTCAATTGTTTTGTTAAATGAAAACAAGTATACTACTTTGAATGTTTTAAAAAGAATTTTGAATTGAATCGAATAGTGCTATCCATCCAAATTTTGTTTTGGGAATTGTATGATTTGTAGTAGCCATATTGTAATTGACGGTTTATATTCTAAATGAAACTTATTTGTGAGAAGGCACTTATGTGGTTTGACGTTTCTTTGGAATTTAGATTCATATGTGTGTTTCACTCACGTAGCCTCACTCTTAAGTATTTGTATTAAATGTTCTGACTGTAACTTATTTGTGAGAAGACACTTATGTGGTTTGACTTTCCTTTGAAATGTAGATTCATGTGTGTATTTCACTCACAGCCTCACGCTTAAGTATTTGATTGGAATGTTTTGGTTTAGGTTATAACTAACATTTTTGTATGAATATCTAATTGGTGTTACCGACGGGTAACCACTTTTGTTATGGGTTACTCCATCAATGCATCTTTCCCAATATGTTCTGAAAGTATTATCTTACTGAAAGTTTGTTTGGTTGAAAGAATGTCTTCGTTTCGAATATTGAAATGTTTTATTACTTGAAATTTTATGTTTTGTTTTGAACGAAAAAGAACTGTGAACTTGATGTGGGAGTTGCTTATTGAGTATTTTTGTACTCATTTTGTTTTTTGTTAAATGTTTATAGATGACAGAGCAAGTGATAGTTCTGATAGTAATTAGGCTAGTGTTTTGGCATGACCAATGAGAACTTGTGATTTGTAGGTTTTAGTAGTCTTCTATAGGTTTTGCTGGTTTCTGTTATTGCTTAATTCTTTATTTGTTTTGAATGTTGGATTTGGCTTAGGTTGTAAATCTTATTTTTTTTGTAAATTAGATGTGTTTTCTGTTTTGTTAAATTGAGTTTGCAATATTTGAAAGATTGACTATATTGAAAAAATACAGACGGTTACATCAAAGGTATGAATTATTATTATTCTTATCTACTAATGCTTATGGTCTCTCTTATTGAATACTCACTCAATAATGACATGTGGTCGTTTAGCTTTTTATCCAACGGTATAAACGACATTGGGCAAAATGATGAAATCAACCGCTCCGGCATGGCATGATTCCATTAGAACCCGCCAAACAAGGAATAAGAAAGCGTGTAACTTTAATCATTTTTTATGAACGGGTTCGCATAGCTTTTTATATATATATATATATAAAATAGACTAAATGGTAAATTTTTCGTCATATGATTACCCATATATCTTTTTCGGAAAAATATATTTTTTAGAATTTGATTTTTATTTTATCATTGAACAAGTTTCAGAAACCACGTTCCAATTCTCGAAGTTTAGACAATGATTTTAAACAATTCAATATTGGTTATTGGTATTTGGTTCACAATCGCGAGTGAGATTTCAAAATATTAGTTTAATGTTCTATGACATCACTTCTCCAATGAGTAGTGGTTCAAATGGACAAATATTTAGGAATTTTTAGTCAATGTGCCTGCTCCAATGAAATTGTGGGATCAAATCCTTTATTTTTTTAAAAAAAAAATCAATTTTTATTCCAAACATTTCATTTTGATGAAATTTTTAGGTGCAATTTGATGAAATTGAAAGTTTATGATGAAAATTATACAACTTGACAAGTTTAAAAGTAAAAATTGATTTTTTTTTTCTGGTTGCTACAAATATAACTTAAATTTAATATGGAACACTCCAAATTATGTGTAAAAAAAAAAAAGACTTCTTATTCTTAACTTTTTAAAGATTTATAGAACTCAAAAGTTTTTAAATATCAAACGAATTGTACACTCTAGCGATATTGTATTATGAAATTAACAAAGCCTATCATATCATGAGTGAGAACAAAATGTAGATATTGTGTCATATATCAACCAAACAATGTGCTCTTATTATCTTGAAAAAAGAAATGTGATCTTATAAATATATGACCCTTATCTTAGATAAAGTAGATATTACCACCAAAACCTAATTAACTTTTCTTATATTCTTCTCCTCCTCTGTCTAAATTCAAAACTTTCATTTATCATCTATTGCTTACTCTCTCTTCCTCCATGGCAATAATTTTGACAAGATACCATATTAATGTTGGAGTTGAATTAGGGAGTGTTTGGTTTAACTTTTGAAGTGTTTAATTTTGAAAAAAAAAAATCATTTTGAAATTTTTTTTAGTGTTTGGTAACCACTAAAAATGACTTATTAAAAAATGAAATTGAGAAATAAATCATTTTAAGAGAAACACTTAAAAGAATTTTTTTAAAAAAGAGTTTTTAAGTATATAATAACATGTGTATAAAAACACTCATGAAGAAATGTAACCAAACATATGAGTGTTTAAATTCTAAACAATTTATATACCAAATGTTATTAAAAAAATGCATTCTTGAAAAACACTTAAACTAAAAGGTATTCCAAACGCAGCCTAAATGTCTCATTAAAAACATATTTTCTACCATGCATCACAAATGCACTCTTAATTAAAGTCTTATTCCTCTCATATAATAGAATTTGATCTTGGTAATCTTACTATAATGTATAATTTTTTACAACTTTGATATAAAAATAATGTGGTTTATTATGAGAAAGTTTTACATCCCATGAGTAACCTACATTTTAATGTAAGCAAAATTTTCAATTTTTTTTAGCTAATTTAGAGTTTTTTTTTTTTTTTAAAAAAAAAAATATATATATATATATATTTTTTTAAAAAAGTTGAGTTCAATACAAGAATAATGATGTGTTCTAAAATAAATACAGACACATCATTATTCTTGTATTGAACTTTGATTATTTCCATTAAGTTGGAATTTGGAAACACAAAAATGGTAATGCCTAGTCCACATTCTTCAGTAAAATAATATATATTTTATTCAAATATGGATGTTCAAATGAAAATTTCAAATTATTACACACTATTTTGAAATTGAATATTGATCTTTTTTTTTTCATTTTCATTGAAAAACTTAAATCTCTGACGTTCTTGAATGTTTGTATATATATTTAGTCTCTCTAAACTTTAAAAACTTTCAATCACGTAGTTCTATTAAGTCTTTGTTATTAACGTTATTATTATATTCTTTTTTGAAAAAATATTACATTACAAGGTTATTCCTGAACTTTTAGAGTTGTATCAATAGGTCGAGGTCCCATTTTAAAAAATTAACCAACCTATTAGATATAAAATTGAATTTTATGCCTATTAGACTTTAAACTTTTAATTTTGTATCTAGTAGGCTTGTAAATTTTTAAAAATATGGAATAGATCAAAGGACTTATGATACGAAATTAAAAATCGAGGAACTTATTGAACACAAAAGTGAAAGTTTAAGGACCTATTGGATACTTTTTAAAGTATAGGGACCTATTGGATACAAAATTGAAAGTTCAAGAACCTATTTGACACGTTTCAAAGTTCGGGGGCCAAATAATTTACACAACCCTGAAAGTTCAGGAACTAAACTTGTAATTAGACCTAAAAAAAATGAATTATCTTTCTATTTTCATTACAAACGACTTAACTCTCCTTACAACCCTCAATTTTTAAATTTCAATTTGTTTTATAACGAATCGAGGATGACTTTTGAAGAAAGCATTTATCATCTAACTGTGAAAGTTGATTTTTTTTTTAAAAGTGCTTTTAATTGGAATAATCCCTTTTTGCCCTTTTCAAAAAGTGATTTAAAACTAACTTCATTTACTTTGCATTAGCATCATGTTATGCACCATAAAGGAAGAAAAAGAAAAAGGAAAAAAGTTTCATGCTCCAAGTCCCGACGCCTGATTGCATTATAAGGTGGAGATATGATCACAGGGGACTTTGGTCAATACCATTTTTCGGACATTTGGTATCTATCAAGTAAAAGTGTACTAAGAAAAAAAAAAATCAAGTAAAAGTAATTATAAAAAGGTACTTCCTCCAAAATAATTAAAAATTAAAGGTGGGGCTTTTCTCTAAAACAAAAAAGAGAATAAGAAAAAGGAATAGAATTGAGATATTTACATAATTATATCCAAGCGTATATAAATAATTACAAATCTATCAAGTTTTCCAAAAATAATACACAAATCTACTATTTAACTTATGTGAATATTGAGCCAACAAGAACATGACTCAATTGACATAAAGTTTATACTTCAATCAATAAGTCGGTGATTCAAATCCCCCATTCATATATTGTAAAAGAAGAAAAGTTTATGAGAGTATTAGCAACGCCTATCTATAATTGACAATATTAAATGAGAAGGTGTTGGTGGAAAAACGGTGTAAAGAAAATTCGAAAACACTTTTTTTTTTATATATAATATATTTTTTTTAGAAGAGAAAAAAGGTATATCCTTATACCTTGAAAAGGAAAAAAAAAATTAAGTCAAAATATCTTGCCTGAATAGAAAACCGAAAATAAACGAGAATAGAATATAATAAAAGTATATCATTTTAACTATCGAAAAAGATGTAAACTTGAACAAAGCACAATTGATTAAGGTATATATTGTTGATGGTCGATTTTGGCCAGAGGATCTCACCTGACCTTCACGTGCCACCAACGGTAAATTTGTAGATGAGGGGGGAAGACGTGGCCTGCAAGACAGTAAACCTGCACACCGGTGTGGTGCTCGCCACACCGGCTCCGATGCTTAAGTCAGCAAGCAGAACGGTAGGGCGTGGAAAAGTAAGAGCAAGAGCAGAAAAGAGAAAATCGATAGTAGAGTTTAGGGATAGAATTCGGGATCCCCTCTTCAGTGGCGAAGAGGGACATAAATACCTGCCCATCCTCCTAGGGTTTTTAGGTATTCGGAGGCGTTTTAGGTCAAACCAGGCGGAACCGGGGCGATCCGGGGCATCAGGGGCCAAAAAGAAGTCACCGGACTTGGCCCGTGCAACCGGGCCGACCATATGGGTCGGGCCATGTTGGCCCGACCCTTTGGCCCGGTCTTCCTCTGGGTCGGTCTTTTGGTCCTACCTCTGCCCGTTTGTCCTCGTCAGCTCCTTGTGTGGTCCAAAATCACCTATAACATTAAGCCCCCACTCTTGAATTGGGATTCAGGTGCGAATTTAGTGCTATCGGTTGAGCTCCTTAAGCCCGATTTAAGAGTATAACTCTCCTTCCATGCCGACTTATGTATGATTCCTTGTTATCCTGCAAGATAGGACAAACTGGACAAAGTAGACACTCCCTGAAAAGGGGTTAGGTGAAATGGAAATGAGAAAAGTTGAGAGATTACAACAATGGCTCTGGTCGGCCTCGGGAAGAGGCCGAGCACAACAATCTCCCCCTTTAGCTTATCTGGTCGGCCTCGGCCTCGGGAAGAGGCCGAGCACAGCAGTTTCCCGTTTTAGCTTGTCTGGTCAGCCTCGGCCTCGGGAAGAGGCCAAGCACAGCAGTCTCCCACTTTAGCTTATCTGGTCGGCCTCGACCTCGGGAAGAGGCCGAGCACAGCAGCTTCCCATTTTGGGTTATCTGGTTGGCCTTGGGAAAAGGCCGAGCACAGCAGCTAGACCCCTGTACTTGGTCATTCGGAACGCTTCATTCCAGATCCAGGGCTTATCCACAAGTAAAAAATAGGAGAAGCAAAAGATTTCACAATCCTGCATTGAAAAGTTAATCTCTGCAAAAGAAGAATGAGGGAAGAGGCTAGGGTCGGCCTCGGCCTCGGACCCCTGTTAGCTCAAAATCTAGCTCCCTGCATTCATACGTTAGTCCTTGTAGGAAAATAATGAAAGAATAGGTTTGAACATGTAAATTTCAGTAGAACATGCTAAACCTGGGTGCTTTTTGTTTAATAGGGAGTGCATATCCCCTTTGTAGCCCCCAATCTCAAGAAAAACTTTATTAAAACACAGAGTATAGTTGAGTAAATAGGAGAATACCTTTAAAGTTTGTGCTCGGCCTCGGCAAGAGGTGCTCGGTCTTGGCAAGAGGTGCTCGGTCCCGACTTCTGTAGGGTGAGCTTGACTTAGATGAAGTGTATGGGCTCATGTCAAGTGAGGTGAGGTAGACTCGTTGGTCCAGGCTCACATGGTCTCACTCTGGATGAGGCGAGGTAGACTTCGGCAGTCCAGGCTCGCCCGGTGTAAAGATGCTCAAGCCAGAGGATGTGAGGTAGACTCGTCGGTCCAGGCTCACATGGTCTCACTCTGGATGAGGCGAGGTAGACTTCGACAGTCCAGGCTCGCCCGGTGTAAAGATGCTCAAGCCAGAGGATGTGAGGTAGACTCGTCAGTCCAGGCTCACATAATCTCAATCTGGCTGAGGCGAGGTAGACTTCGGCAGTCCAGGCTCGCCTGTAGGCGTGGGCACTATAGGCTCGCTGAAGCGTGGGCACTATAGGCTCGCATGTGAAGCGTGGGCACTATAGGCTCGCTGAAGCGTGGGCACTATAGGCTCGCATGTAGGCGTGGGCACTATAGGCTCGCTGAAGCGTGGGCTCTATGGGCTCGCATGTAGGCGTGGGCACTATAGGCTCGCTTGAAGCGTGGGCACTATAGGCTCGCGTGGAGGTGTGAACGCTAAGCTCGAAGACTTAGGCTCACAGGTGTTCGATCTTGCTTGCAATAACAGTATTGGTCTCAGTCACAACCATGGTCATGGTCGGCCTCGGCCTCAGGTCGGCCTCGGTCTTGGCCTCGATCATATATGGGGTCGGCCTCGGCCTCAACCATATTTAGGGTTGGCTTAGGCCTTAGCCTCGAACAATCTGTTGTCTCTCGTACCTGGTTCCTTCGCTTCGATCTGGATCTTTTCTTCTGTTCAACTGCATTGACGATCTGATTTGTCTGGATTATGTGATCTTCGGGTCACTTTTGAAGTATTGGATAATCGGCTTCGGCTTTGGCCTAGGGTCGGTCTCGGCCTCGGGATGACCATAGTTGTGGGTCGGCTCGGCCTCGGCCGAAGGATGACCGTAGCTTAGAGTTGGCTTTGGCCTAGGGTCGGCCTCGGCCTCGGGATGACCATAGTTGTGGGTCAGTCCCGGCTTCGGCCTAGGGTTGGCCTCGGCCTCGGCCTCGGGATGACCATAGCTGTGGGTCAGTCTCGGCCTCGACCTAGGGTTGGCCTTGGCCTCGGGATGACCATAGCTGTGGGTCGGTCTTGGCCAAAGGATGACCGTAGTTCAGGATGACGACATTCTTTTCCTGGTGTCTTCAATCTTGTCAAAATCGATCTGGATGAATATCTTCGGGGTGCCTCGGTATGGTCGGCCTTGGCATGGTCGACCTCTGTATGGTAGGCCTCGGCCCCAGCCTCCGTACTGTTCGTCTGGTAGTCGCTGTTTGGCTTGGAGTCATTTAGCTTCGGCAGGTCTCTTTGAGGATTTCCGAGTTCTTTTTGGGTGTCCAGAAGCTCGGTCGTCCTAGGGAGATCATCTTTTCTGGCCTCGGCCTCGGCCAATTTAGCCTCGGCCTCGGCTGCACTGGCCACGAGCTTGGCAGCCCTGGCTTCCGCTTCGATGGTTTTGGCACTTCTGCTCTTATCCTCGATCAGATTCCTCTGGCCTATCTTGGTATGACCGTAGCTTGGTGTTGGGCTCCTCAAAATTGCTCGACCTGTAGGTTGAGCCCCCTGACCTCGCTGGTTGCGCTGTTGGTCTTCTTTCCTCTTGACCTCGTCCCTGACTCTGCAGTGTGCTCCATAGGCTCCTTCCCCTTCCTCGGGTCTCTAATCAAGCTCCCCTCATGGACTTTGGTGCTAGGGCCGGGTTTATCCAGGATTTGGAGTATTTTGGATAAACTCCGATTCATTCCCTTCACCTCATCCTCAAGGGCGGCAATCTTGGTGTCGGCATCCTCTGCTCGGCCTCGGCCTCGGCCTCGGCCTCGGCCTCGGCCTGCTTGTCTTGGTGACCCCCGGATGCTGTCATCGTCACGTGACCTCCGCTGGTGGCGGTCACCATCCGAATTCTCTATGTTTACGTCTTGGTCTTTCTTCTCCATACCCTTACTCATGGAATAACCGATGTGCAGATTAACAGGCTTTCTTCCCCACAGACGGCGCCAACTGTTGATGGTCGATTTTGGCCAGAGGATCTCACCTGACCTTCACGTGCCACCAACGGTAAATTTGTAGATGAGGGGGGAAGACGTGGCCTGCAAGACAGTAAACCTGCACACCGGTGTGGTGCTCGCCACACCGGCTCCGATGCTTAAGTCAGCAAGCAGAACGGTAGGGCGTGGAAAAGTAAGAGCAAGAGCAGAAAAGAGAAAATCGATAGTAGAGTTTAGGGATAGAATTCGGGATCCCCTCTTCAGTGGCGAAGAGGGACATAAATACCTGCCCATCCTCCTAGGGTTTTTAGGTATTCGGAGGCGTTTTAGGTCAAACCAGGCGGAACCGGGGCGATCCGGGGCATCAGGGGCCAAAAAGAAGTCACCGGACTTGGCCGCAACCGGGCCGAATGGTCGGCCTCGACCTTTTCCCGAGGCCGACCATATGCTCGGCCTCGGCAAAAGGCCGAGGCCAACCATATGGGTCGGGCCATGTTGGCCCGACCCTTTGGCCCGGTCTTCCTCTGGGTCGGTCTTTTGGTCCTACCTCTGCCCGTTTGTCCTCGTCAGCTCCTTGTGTGGTCCAAAATCACCTATAACATATATAATCGATCAAGATCAGGTAATAGGTTCTAATTCTCACTTTTCATTATCCTACACTAAAAAATACTATTGAAAAAAAATTAGAAGAATAAACATGGGAGAATACCAAAGGTTTTATTTGGTGAAATTATATTTTACAATGACGATCAACAACAACAAAACTTCTAAACATAAAACAATGGTAGCAGGTCGTAGTAAGTTTTCTTTATTACTGATTTTATTTGGGGGATTGATTTTCAGAATATAAAGAATCTATTCATATAAGAAGATTCGGATTTATTAGATTTGGAATGAAATTTGATGTCAAATTAATATAAGAGTAAAAATTAGTCAAAGTGAACATAGCTCAGCCGTAATTGACATGTACCCTCAATCAAAATGTTAGAGGTTCAAATTCATCACCCAAAATGTTGATGTACTAAAAAAAAAAAAAAAAACCTTAGACATACGTTTACTCAACCGTACGTAAATCAAATTCTACCCTTTGTAAAATTAAAAAAAAAAAAAGTTTCCACCAGCTTAGACATGAAATTATAAGTTTGGCTTTTTAAACTTTGAAAATTAGGATCAAAATGAACATAACTCAGCAGTAATTAACATGTACCATCGATCAAGAGATCTAAGGTTCGAACCCTCCGCCCTAAATTGTTGTTGAACTAAGAAAAAACTTTAAGTGTAGAAAAAAATCATAAATCTTTCAAACTTTGAGAATTGTATAAATTAAAACCTCAAATTAATAATTGTATCAATTTAAACCCTAAACTTTGAAGAGTGAATCAATTTAAGACCCTCGGTTAATGATTATAACTATTGCTAAAATCAAATCAAAATCATCTAAATAAAATTATTCTTCCCTTAAAATCCTACCAAAGTAACAAGAAAAATTATCACGAAATTAATTCTTTCTAAATAAGCATAGAAAAATAGAACAAGACTAGAAGATGAAAACCCAATCATATTAATGAAAATTCGCTACCATTAATTTAATTTTAAGTATTTTTCTCTAGTATTGTGTTAATTCATATGCATTTAAAGAAGTCTTATACACTTGTGAAAGTTATACATCAACGGTTTTAAAACATAATCATAATGAAGAGTTTAAATTGATTCATTTATGAAAGTTTTATAGTTTTAATCAATACAATTATTAGTTTAGGATTTTAAGTGATAATTCAAAGTTTATTATAAAAGTATAGATCGATTTTTTAAATTGTTTGATAGGGTTCTACCCTTTCAATTTTGTGTCTAAAATCTTTGAACTTTCAAATTTATGTGTTATAGGTCTTAGATTACCTATTCAACAATTTTTAACATCCACATATTTATCAGATATTACATAATCAAAAGTTTATGAGTTATATTATTGGCACATAAACTAATTTCATGTCTAACAGACCCGTCGGTTTTTAAAAATATTGAATATTTCAACGATCTATTAGAATACATTATTTTAAAGTTAAATGATTCATTAGATACAAACTCGAGAGTATTTCAATGACTAAACTTGTAATAACTTCAATTTTGACTCTCCCTCTTAAAAAGGCACAAAGAAAAAATAAGGTCTTAAAAGATAAGGTCAAAGAAAGAGAAGCATTAATCAAACCAAGCATGTGAAAACAACATCATAAATGTAGGAAAGAAGATGAACATACATAAAGAACTAAAAAACAAAAAGATGAACATGTACACATAAAAAGGCTTTCTCTAGATTGCAACTCTCAAACAATTCAAACTTGAGTTATTTCAACTAAATCAAATAATATCTTGAATTGGGCAAGATTCTCCAACTTGTAGGCCACTTCTATACAGTACTATATGTTTGCTTTATTAAATGTGTGGTTTGTTTATAGGTACAAAATACATACAAAACTTTGATAGTCATGCATTAATACCAAGATCTAGCTGTAGACAAATAAATCCAATTTAAACAACAAAAAAATGACATCAATATGAAAATGGTCTATTTATCAACACTATACAAGTAAATGTTCCAGAGAATTTCTTTTAACACCCAACTCATTTCTAATGGTCAACAAGAACATGATTGAACTGACATAAAACTTATATTGATGACAAATAGGTCTGGTTCGAATCCCCACTCCATGTTGTCAAAAAAGAAATATCATTTCTAATTATACCATTTGACATCTTAAAAATAATAATAATAAATAAAAGCACAAAAGATAATCAAAACTTTGCAAAGTTTAAAACCTAGGCTTAATTTGAGATTATAGTAGCCATTAGAATAATTGTTGGCAATTGTACTTTTAGAAAAATTAGTTGTGACAATGACATGAAGTAAAAATAGTGTTTGATAAATTTCAAATTTAAACCTGGAAGACATATCATGGTGTTTGATAAATTGATACTAAACTATAGTGATTTGGTTATAATCATCAAAGTAGACATATCATTTCAATTATTTTTATATTGATATTTAATATCAAATTTATTACAAGATGATTATTTAAAAAAATTATATAATTTAAATCACAACCAACTTTGTTTAATCTAAAAACAAGATAGGAAACAATAGATTTAAATTTTTTAAAATTTAGTTATAGAATGTGAGAGATTTTTAGTAAAGTTGAATCTAGAAATCGGTATCAACGTGATTTCGAACTTAAGTGATTTTAGAGAAGTTAAAAAATAATCAAATTTATCAAATAACCCATACAGTTAAGATTCTTCCACATCAATTTATACCACCACAAACGCAATCTCAAACAAAACTTTAGCTTATACAACTAAAAAAATAATAATAATAACGATTTTTGCACGGATGACCCTCTAGAATAGACGAAAATGATACATGCCCCACATTTTCAAAACAAAAATATATGTCATTTTGTTTGCGTCAGCATCCCGAGTAAAATTATCATTTTACTCTCTACTCTAACCTCACTCTTTATTTCAACTCTTGCTCTCTCTCTCATTTTTTCTCTCCAATCTCTTGCTCTCCCTCCAATCTTGCTCTCGCTATCCAATTTCTCCCTTCAATCTCTTACTCTTTCTAATTTTTCTCTCCAATCTCGCTCTTAAATGCCTTAAACGTGTGTTTTCATATAGTGAGTAAAATGATAATTTTGTTAGGATGATGACGTAAACAAAAAGACATATAACCTTATTATGAAAAGGTAGACATTTTTCATTTTGACCTCTCAAAATGGATCATCCACCCAATTGTTTCATAATAAAATTAGTGATTGTATGATGGTGTTAAAAACGTGTTATTTGCACTAATCTTGGAAGGGAGAAAGAAAAAAGAAGTGGGTGGAATTGACTAAAAGGAAGAAAGCAATGAGTCGGTAGGTGGTTTGGTTTAATTAATGCGTTCCACAAATGCCGCGCTTTTTCGCTTCCGTCCTTCGCGCCGCTGAAGGCTGTGCCAATTTACTTAACCACCATCCACACCGCACCACACCATTCATAATTCTATATGCCCATCACGTGCCAACGCTAACGCCAATCCATTTCTTTTTATATTTTATTTTCTCACCTCTCTTCTCTTTTTAATCATCTTTTTTACCGTCTGTACCAACCGCTTTCTTTTTCGACTCTTAAATAAATATACCATAATAAATACTCAATACAATGGAATATACCTCAATCAATTATTGCTCTCATTATTTTTAAATTAATCTAAGATGTCTAATTACTCATTAGTGGATAAGCTTAGAGGGACTGTTTACTTTAATGTCAGTAATTATTTGATGAAAATATATTCTAAAATCACACTATAAATAACACCAAAATCTTTTCAATATGCCACATTAAATAATATCGAATTATTTTTTCTTTTTTCTTTTTCCTTTGAAAATCATTTGAAGCAATGGAAACAATCTCATTTCCCTTTTCTTTTCTTTTTTTTTTTAAATAATTATTTGTTTCTCTTTGCTCATCTATTTATTTCACTTGATAAATTAAAATTTGAGAATTTAAAATAAAAATGTGAGAAAAACATATCATAATCTAGTAGCTGTTAATGTTGAATATTTTGTAGTTAAAGTACTATTTTCGAATAAAAATTATTTATAAAATCTAGCACTTACTAACTAATCAACAAAATAATAACAATACATAAATAAATGACAACACAATTATATATTTGAGTTCATGGATCTAATTATTTCCCTCGGAACAAAATAAGCTCATGAGATGTCTTTTTCTAACATGCATACCAACTAGGGTCCTTTGTACTTTTCAATCTCTTACCGTAGATTCGGCAAGTGCTTGTTTCTTTCTTATATATATATATATATATATAACCATTTTTATTGGTGTGTTAGCCACCATTTTTATATTCTAGATTATCAAAAATCTTTTTCACATTGTTATTTCACACCTTTCCATTTGAATTTATCAATTGGAAACATATGGTATTATTTATATTAGAAAATAAAAATTAAAAGAGAAACAAATCTATGAGAGAGAGAGACTGTTACCCCAATTACTTCGACGATTTTATGAAAAACAACAATAATAATAATAAAAGAATCTGTTATTTATGGTAGTATATTAAAAAGATTTTGGAGAGATTCTCCATTATATCTTCCTTAAAGAAAATGTTAGATTAAAAAATTAGCCCCTAAAATTTTAAAAATGTCTAATAAATCCTTAAGTTTTTAATTTTGTGTCTAATAAGTTCTTAAGCTTAAAAAATGTCTAATAGACCTTGGAACTTTCAGTTTTGTGTACAACAGTCCCTAATATATTTGAATTTTTTAAAAATTAACAAACCTATCATATATAAAATTGAATTTTATGTGACAAAAAACTTTCAATTTTGTATTATTATGAATTTTAAAAATTGTCGAATATATCAATGACTCATTGGATGCAAAACTAAAAATTCATAAACTTATTAATTAGACACAAATTTAAGAGTTCGAAGACTTATTCCACAATTTTAAAGTTAAGAGACCATATTGATACAATGCTACAAATGGAGGGATTAAACTTATAATTTAAAGAACAAAAAAGAACAGTGAGACGACGAATAGTTTTACACGGTTGAATGTAAGAGAGAGAGTAATTGTAAAAGTACCTCGATTTCATATCCAACGATTATTAGGGACGGAAATATTTGAAGATGTACGTCGGACGATCTTAAAGAGAGCCTCATTGCACCGAAACGATGAAACGAGAAAGAGAGAAATTGACAAGGTATTTGGCGTGTGTGTGCGTGTTGTTTGAGTTTTGTTGTTAAGTAGTTATTGTTCACTTTGTGTAGGCCAGTCTCTTAGCCACGCACCCTTCCCTTATGCCTCTCGACACTTGTTTCTTTTTCTTCCACTTTCCCATTCCCATTTCTCTTTAAACTAAAATCACTCTTCTTACACTTTCTTCCCAATCTCTCTGCACCGGCACCGCCACTTCACCAATGGCACTCAATTCCCTTTCCATCTTCTTCTTTTTCCCAATGGCTCTCGCCCTTCTCTTAGCATCTCACCTCGCCCACTCCACTGTCACCTACGATCGCAAGGCCATTCTCATCAATGGCCAACGAAGAATCCTCTTCTCCGGCTCCATTCACTACCCTCGAAGCACTCCCCAAGTATGTATATATATATATATATCTATATCTATTTCGAATCTTCAGATTCTTTTGTTTATGCAATTTGCTTATTCACTTGTTCTCTGTTTTAATTCCTTTAATTTCTGGGTTCTCAGATGTGGGAAGATCTGATTCTCAAGGCCAAAAATGGAGGCTTAGACGTGGTTGAAACCTACGTTTTCTGGAACGTCCACGAGCCTTATCCCGGAATTGTAAATTCATTTTTCTGTTACTTTACCTCATTTCCTTCCTTCCTAATTCTTGAAACAATATTTGGTTAAACGGGTCACTGTTAAAAGGTTGACAACTAAAAAAGAGAAGATAGAAAAGATAAAATAATACTTTTTTTTTTTTTTTTGAGAAGGATAAAATAATACTTCTTTTCTTCTAATTATCAATATTTTAATGTAAATGTACTGATATGCAGCCAAATATTGTTCATTCTTGAAATAGAAAAGAATACTTAGTTGCACACTGCTACCACATTTGAATCGTTGACAATTAAGAGTAATAGAGAAAAATAAAAAAGTTCTACTTTTTTATTTTCATATTTTATATTAGAAAAAATTTGGCTGCATATTACAGTTGAGATAAAATTTTTTTCTCATTTTTTCCCTTACTCTTTCTTAGTTGTCAAGATTTTAATGGGTATGTAAAGAGATTCCTATATACTGGTATACAGCTAAATTTTGTTCTTTTATATTCCTCCCTTTTAATGGTAAGATTTTTTTTGTCGGTGTCTAGAATCCCTATACATCCTATTAAAATCTTGATAATGAGAAGAAATAATTTTTTTTTACTGGTTTTTTATCTTTCTCTTTTAGTTGTCAAAGTTTTAATGGGATGGATAGAAAAATTCCTACATAGCAATAGACGAAAATCCTTCTTATTTGTTCCATTTTCTTTCCTTGTGGACTTTTCCTTTTTGGTTATTTCAGTACAATTTTGAAGGGAGATATGATTTGGTGAGGTTCATCAAGACGATACAGAGAGCAGGGCTGTATGCCCATCTTCGCATTGGGCCATACGTTTGTGCAGAGTGGAATTTTGGGTCATTTTTCTCTCTCTACATTTTGAACCAAAATATTTGGTTTGGTTTTATTTCATAAATAATGTATTTTGGGGGTTTTTTTTGGAGCAGAGGGTTTCCGGTTTGGTTGAAGTATGTTCCGGGGATCAGCTTCAGAACAGACAACGCAGCCTTTAAGGTTTAAATAAATAAATAAATGTTGTGTTTGATTTGAGGGTTCAATTATAATTATATAATATTAATTTAAGGGGCGTGTTTGGTTATGGTGATATAGAACGCCATGCAAGGATTTACGGAGAAGATTGTGGCGCTAATGAAGAGTGAGAGCTTGTTCGAGTCTCAGGGTGGGCCCATCATTCTTGCTCAAGTATGAATTATTTTTTATTTATTTTTTAAACATTAAATTTATTATTCATGATTTTTCTTTTTCTTCTTTGAATCTGCTTTTTCTTTTTTTTCAAACGTTTTTAAAATTCTAGTCAAACTGAGTAGTTTTAAAGAAAGTAGACAGTGTGTTAAAAAAACAAAAAGAAAGTAGAGAGAGAAAGGAATAAACTATGTATTTTTTCATTAAACAATTAAATAGTATACTGATTGTAAAACTGACAAACAGAATAAAAAAGAATTTGTTTAAGAGAATGTGCGTTAATTAATAGTATTTTTTTTAGGAAAATAAATCAAGTTTAATTAAGTTCTAGAACAAAAAAAATATAACGTTTTTATTATAAATCAGGTTTTTTTTTTTTTTTTTAAAAAAAAAACATTTTAACGTATAGTATGAGAAAAAAAAATAAAGTTTATTATTTACCTTTTCTAGGGGTCCATTTGTATTGGGCAAAAATATTAATATCGAATATAATATTAATATAGAAGTAAAAAAAGCGTTATACTTCTAAAAAAAAAGCGTTACATTCGAAAAGTACAATCTATGATGTCAAAATTCTTTTTGTTAAGCATAACACTTTCAGAAGTCGTAAAAAACGAGCTTAGCTCAGCGGTAATTCACATGTATCCTTGATCATGAGATATTTTTAATAATAAAAAGAGTGTTTTTTTTTTTAATTATAATTTTAAAAAAGCTGTAAATTTCCTAGACTGATCAATGTTTTCAAGAAACTTTGAAAAAGAAAAAATAGACGTAGAACTCCAATGAAAAAAGCTTTACCAATAAACATTTGGAGAAAAAAAAAATCAATTTTAACCCTAAATTAGGTAATGTGTACCAATTTCACTCTAACTTTCAATTTCATCAAATCGTAATTTAAACTTAAATAACTGCTTAAAAATAAATATTTCAATTTTTACCTTCTAATAATCCAAAGATTATTAAAAAGTGTTTTCTCACATGTGTTCAATTAATTTAAGAACATACATATGATATAAGGTTAATTATAGATCTTAACTTTGTTGAAATTTGTGAAATTTGTGAGTTTTGACAAAGTTATTCAACAATCCATTCTATTTTGAGCATTGTTCAAACTTAATTGTGTGCGAAACTTGATTTCATTAAAATTCAAGAGTTTGTGTGTGTTGATGCAGATTGAGAATGAGTACGGAACAGAAAGCAAGTTATTTGGAGCAGCTGGTCATAACTACATGACTTGGGCAGCAAACATGGCTGTTGGACTACAAACTGGAGTACCATGGGTTATGTGCAAGGAAGAAGATGCCCCTGATCCTGTGGTAACAATTTACTATTTCTTCTTTTCACTTCTGAAATGAATTGCAAAAATACCAAAATTAAAATATGACATTACATTTATAGTTTGATAACGCTTGCCTTTGTTTTCTGATAGATAAACACATGCAATGGGTTTTATTGTGACACATTTTCTCCCAACAAACCATACAAACCTACAATGTGGACAGAAGCTTGGACTGGTTGGTAAGTAAACTGGTTAGCCAGATCATATACTAACAGGAATTTTGAATGAATTCTTACTGCATAATCACTCAGTAACCCAAGAATTTTGATTGTTGTTTGTGTTTGTTTGTCTGTTCTCCTGCAATCGAACGTGAAGGTTTTCCGAGTTCGGTGGTCCGTTGCATCAACGACCGGTTCAAGACTTGGCATTTGCGGTTGCTAGATTCATACAGAGAGGAGGATCCATGGTGAACTATTATATGGTTAGTTGTCTTCGACCCGAATCTAACAGTTCGGGATATGTTGAATTCTAATCCTCTGTTGTTCCTATATGAGATAGTACCATGGTGGGACAAACTTTGGACGCACAGCTGGGGGACCTTTCATTACTACCAGCTACGACTATGACGCTCCAATCGACGAGTATGGTGAGAATTCAACATCATATGCTTATTTCCACATGGATCATATCATTCAAATAAACATAAGACAAATAAACTCAGCGTTACAGCTATCAGCTTTAGCAGAATTCCAGCATGCTTGTTATATTGAGTTAGAAAGGTTTTCTCACTTAACTGCTTCACAGGGCTACTAAGGCAACCAAAATATGGTCATCTGAAGGAGCTTCACAAGGCTATTAAAATGTGCGAGCCAGCTTTGGCTTCAGCTGATCCTATTGTTACTTCATTAGGGAACTATCAACAGGTATTTCAACCCTGCATAACTTTTCATAATCCATGTTCTTTTTCTATATTTGTAAGTCGAAAGTTAAAAAGTTAGTGATTTTTTCTCTGCTGCATCAGGCTCATGTATACTCCTCGGAATCTGGAGGATGTGCAGCTTTTCTATCAAACTATGACACAAAATCATTTGCAAGAGTTCTGTTCAACAACATGCATTACAATTTACCTCCATGGTCAATCAGCATCCTTCCTAACTGCAGAAATGCAGTTTTCAATACTGCAAAGGTTCGGCCATTAGAGAGCATAGTAGTATATCTTAATAGGATTAGAAATTGAGGTTGAACTTATTGACAACTACGTTTTTGACATTCCTCTAGGTTGGAGTTCAAACTTCACAGATGGGAATGTTGCCTGCAGAATCTACTACACTTTCCTGGGAAAGTTATTTCGAAGATATGTCTGCACTAGACGACAGCTCGACGATGACTTCTACTGGTTTATTGGAGCAGATAAATGTCACTCGGGACACTAGTGACTACTTGTGGTACATAACCAGGTGACACATGTTTTCTTTCATCCTTCTAAACAATGTACGAAATCTTTGTTAGCATTTTATATTTCATAGTCAATCAGATAAAACTTAGCAAAGGAAAGTTCATCAAAAGTTTGATTCAATTAACCAAACCTCTCAATATATTTACAGCGTAGATATCAGTTCATCTGAACCATTCCTGCACGGAGGAGAATTGCCCACTCTGCTTGTTCAATCGACAGGCCATGCCGTGCATGTTTTTATTAACGGGCAGCTTTCAGGTACTGTCACTAGCCAGATGCCTGCTTAGCATTTATGATTGATAAAACTCAACATCTGCTCTTATTAGGTTCTGTCTCCGGGTCAAGAAAGAGCAGGAGGTTCACATATTCTGGGAAGGTTAATTTGCATGCTGGAACGAACAAAATTGGTTTGCTTAGTGTTGCTGTTGGATTGCCTGTAAGTTCTCTTCCCTCCAACGTACTTCAAGTTTCTCTCTTAACATACTTAGCATATGGATTTCTAGGCCTTGGTTTTGGTGGGTGGGTGGGGGGTTGTTCCCACCACAGATAGATAAAAACATCAAGATAAACAGGATAAACCTGAACCTCGAATATAAAGTCCTTTTCTAGTCTGGTAATCTTTATTGTTTTGTATGAAGAATGTGGGAGGACATTTTGAGACATGGAACACAGGAATCCTTGGTCCAGTTGTTCTCTATGGGCTTCGCCATGGAAAATGGGATCTATCCTCAAAGAAGTGGACTTACCAGGTACCTAAACTTCACTTCTTGGGTTTACATTGGTTCAAAAGAGACATTTCTTAATACGTCGAGTGCCACTTTACAACAGGTTGGGCTGAAAGGAGAAGCCATGGATCTCATATCTCCAAGTGGATTTTCTCCTGTTGAATGGATGCAAGCATCATTGGCTGCCCAAACACCTCAGCCATTAACTTGGCACAAGGTAACAAAATAAGAAAACGTAGGATTCTAGCTTATACAAGGAAAGCGAACTCCAGTTGAAGATTTTGATGTTACCTCTCTGAACTTTGCAGGCTTATTTTGATGCTCCTGAAGGAGAGGAGCCATTGGCCTTGGACATGGAGGGAATGGGAAAAGGTCAAATATGGATAAATGGGCAGAGTGTTGGAAGATACTGGACAGCATATGCTCGTGGTAATTGCAGTCAATGCAACTACGCTACAACATTTAGGCCTCCAAAGTGTCAGCTAGGCTGTGGAAAACCAACCCAAAGATGGTAATTGTTCATTATATTATAAGTTATAAAAGTATAAATAAAATGGAAGAATATGATCCCAAACACCCTCATTTAGGCTTTAACTAGTGCTTGATTAAACGACCAAAATTTGGTTTTAGGTACCATGTACCTCGGTCTTGGCTAAAGCCAGAACAGAACCTGTTGGTGGTTTTTGAGGAAGTTGGAGGAAATCCCTCAAGGATCTCTATTGTGAAGAGATTGGTGACAAGTGTTTGTGCTGATGTTTCTGAATTCCACCCAACTTTCAAGAACTGGCACATTACAGCAAGATTTCACACACCCAAAGTTCACCTCAGCTGTGATCCAGGCCAGTACATTTCTTCCATTAAGTTCGCAAGCTTTGGAACCCCATTGGGAACTTGCGGGAGCTACCAGCAAGGAACTTGCCATGCCCCTACCTCACGTGCCATTCTAGAGAAGGTTCTAAGAACAAACTACTGCCAATACTATTTAGTATTTTGTATTCATATAGCAAGAAGATCTAGATCTTTGGATAAATAAAGTGACTTATACTTATTTTTCTGCAGAAATGCATAGGAAAGCAGAGCTGCGTTGTTACCGTATCCAACAGCAACTTCGAAGACCCATGTCCAAATACAATGAAGCGATTATCGGTTGAAGCTGTATGCAATCCCACAACTTCTACAATCCAATCCAACTGGGGAGGTTAGCTTGATGAAAACAAAAAGGGGGATATTTAGCTACTTAATCAAGCATGGATTCAATGACATGACTATACACACAACACTAGCAAGAGCGAGTGAGCAAGCAAATGATGGGTAAAGGAAAGGTATAGAGCAAGAGGAGAAGTATTCAGTCTTCATCCTGGTTACCTGTACAGCAAAAGGAAATTAGTTTCAAATGGTTTAGCATATACAATTGTGTTTCTTAGGAAAAAAAATATTTGTTTTTGATTGGGGTGATCGGTTCATTCTAGGGCCCTAAGTTGAATCTCAAGCTACCTACCCTTTTAGAGGGAAGCACAAGCTTAAAAGAGAGGTAACATATACCTTTATCTATTTGTCTTCATGCTAGGGAGTGGATCCTGGTGTGGCAATGTGGTTTCGTTTAATGACCAGAAAAAATTTATTTATCCAGGGGGACTAAAGGAGAGCTAACCATATACAATATTGCTCTGCTCAATTTTTCAATGCAAATTTCACCTACAAACTTGCCTTTCAAGTGAAATAATTTGTTCAACAGACAAGGGGATAAAAAAATCTTAAGAATTTGATTTAAGATTGTACAGTTAAATAGCTTCTTGTGGACGATTTCATTAAAAATTGTATGGAACTCAAATTATTGATTATATTCATCAAACTTTGATTACCATTTCCTTAAATACTTCAAAAACAAATCTATATTTCTAAACCTTTTTCAAAATATCAATAAACCAGTATAAAATCCCCAAAGTTCACCTAATCACAACATAAGTCGAATTATTTAGATATTATAATTTATAATTATCACTTATCTGATAAAACAATTCATGAGCTTAATGACTTAAACAGGTTGCTACTAGTAGTCAGGGTCGTGAGAGTCGCATTAAATCTTTTGACCCCTTCTACGTATGGCACGCCATATGAAGGGCACAACACATAACAAAGATTTGGATAGATACAACTAGGAAAATTAATCTACCTTCATTCGATTCACAGTATCCAATTTGTAAAAAATGTAGAAACATTACAACTGAACCAAATTTTTGAAGACGTAAGTACCAAGAATGAACCAACCAACCAGGAAGAAAGTGAAGAATGCCAAGAAGGTAAGGAACGTAGTACCCCCCAGTGCAAGTCCTATACAGAATACCACAACAAATGGTAAGAAGGTCCGGACTAAAGCTCCTTTACTGACCCATCGGCCCTTGAGAAAGATCAGAGCTGCAAGGTTCACCACATTCCATCCACCTGTGCGAAAGCCAAGTCTGTTCAGATTATTAGCTACAAAGGAATGACAATTGCAAGTTAAGAGATTGTAGGATCGGTGTTGGAACTCTTGAGTGCTCCTCCGCAATGCATCATCCCATGTTGAAATTTCTCTACCATGATCAACTTCCCTGAATTCATCTTCACTTCTATGAGTGGAAATGCAACACTGCATGTCGATTACAATCAATTCAGTTGTGTGAGAAATGGACCAAAAACTTCAAAAGGGAAAGAGGTTCCTTTCAGTATCATGTCATGGATTTTGGCAACACAGCAAAATTGAGGGAAAGATGACTGAAAAAGATCGATTTTTAGTTCAAATGTTGAAATTGGCATGTACCTTCTCTCTGCTAATTTGAAGATACCGTGCGACTGCTCCAAATGTGAAGTTGTCCACACACACAAAATTGGGCCCTGCAAAGTCCAGGATTACTCCATCCTCTCTGCCAATACCAATGTGACCAATGAAAGGAATAAGCCAAGAAATAACAGGAAGTGGCGTCCACACAATGCAACATGGAAACCGAGCTCTCTCGGGATCAATTTTCATATTCTGAGCGACATTTCCTTCAATCATCAGCTGATCCTCAGGGTCCTTACTTGATTCCATTTCCAAAGCCATAAGATACTGCCTGAAATGAAATGAATACCTTCAATTTCACAGAGCTTCAGGGAAAAATTAACCTAAACTTAAAAATCCCACTTTTGTACCCTCCATTTCACAATCTCGGCTAATCCATTTTTCTCTTTTTGGGGGATTCGTCGCAGCAAGCGAGCACGTAAAAGAAAGTTTTGATAGAGGCATAAACTTTCATCTAGCAGAACGAAATTAGGCTGTTCAACCAAAGTTTGAATGAATCCGCGCAAAAGATCAAGAGTTAGAGTTAAAGTTCGTTTCATCAACTCATTTCATGGACCAAAAGACGCCCAAACTTTGAGTACTAACTTTCCAGTAGTTATCAGAGATTCACCCATTGACCTATTCATTCTCAATTATAGAAAAAAAAATTAAAAGAAAAAGCTCAAAGGAAATCCCTCAATTATCCATAATCTGACAACGTAACATATCAGCAATTGGAGCAGAGATGAAACTCCCAAATGTCCTCAACTTTAGGGATAGCCAGATACCAAGTGCATAGAATAATAAACAATGAAATCGGTAAAACAAGAAAGCTACAAGAACAAAATGGAAATACAGAACAGATTTTCAGAGAAGAGTATGAATTGAATTTACCTATCGGAACAATTTTCGTGAAGAAAGATCGTCTCAGCCAGCTACTGATCACCGATTCAATTGATCGTTTTGCGCCAGTGGCGGAGCCAGTTGGGCCAAGGAGGCTTTAAAATTGATCGGGTTATGCTTATGTTATTTAAAACGACATCGTTTAGCGTGCGTTGCACTTTTTCTAAAGAAGCGAGAATCTTTCGAGTTCAGAATTCAGAACATAGTTGGTGAATAGTATCTGATCAGCTCTTGCTCGGATTTGAACTCCGGCGAAGTTCCGATGCCGCCGAAGACGGGGAGTACACCTCCTGGTCTGGTGGATTTAACCAGTAGTGACGATGAGGAGGCTACAGCAAACACAATGTCGAACAAAATATCGCCGAATTCTCAGACGAGACTCCATGAACAGCGAGGCAGTTCTACGGCGGTTGCGTCATCATCGGACGATAAATCCCTGGATTGCCGTAGTTTTTGGAAAGCCGGAAATTTCGATTTCAGCCATACCGCAAGGCCTGTACCTGTTCATGGTAATCCTTTTGTTCTGCATTTAATGTTTGTATTTATTTATTTGATTTCGGGTGGCTGATTATGGAAACGAAACAGGAGAGTTGGAGCATGCCCGAGTTCATCCGAAGTTTCTTCATTCCAATGCCACTTCTCACAAATGGGCGTTCGGCGGTAAGGCTTTATTCACTCGAAATCGTTGAATCTTCAATGGCTGAGCAATCTCTTGAATGTGCTGAATTGAGATTTTTCCTAGCATAAGGACTGTTCGGCTCTGTAAAATTTTCTCCTCCTCCTCCTATTACTATAATTGTCGCTGGTATGAGTTTTAAGAACGAGATATCCACTTAATTGCATGTGGTTCTCGGGAGTGCTTTGATTTTCATCTCCCCTTTGTCCTTTTTAATCAACTCTTTTTTATTTGTTGCAGCAATTGCTGAGCTTCTGGATAATGCTATCGACGAGGTACATTTTAGTTTGTATACTTTTAAATGCTTCTTGAACTTATATCCAATTAAATTATCAACCATGGTATAAACGAATCACAGCTTTTGTTGCTGAAAAAACCCCAAAACTTTCTAACCTTGAAGCAAAAAGTTCGATATGGTTTTTATCTCGTGGAGTGATGTGGTTCTACAGCCCAGATACTTGAGTTTATGCTCCAAGCAGGATGAATAATATGATATTAGTTGATCTTGTCAATCGGGAGGTTAAGGGTTCTTAAGTTATATTTCAGTGCCAATAGTATAAAGTTGTAGTATGGGTGAAGATAAAAAAAGGATGTCATATAGGTGAAGTGTAAAGTACTTGACAATAATGCGGCCTCCTGTGAACACAATCCAATGAATTATACTATTTTCTTTCCGGTCTCCTTATATCAGTCATTCACCAATTTCAGATACACAATGGTGCAACATTTCTGAAGGTTGATAAAGTTGACATAATGAAGGACAACTCTCCAGCTTTACTTTTCCATGGTATTCTGTTGTTCTTGTCAATTTTATGATGTGGAGTTCCATTGATTAGTTTTGGATATAACTACATGAACAAGTCATATTTTATGCCAGATGATGGTGGGGGAATGGATCCTGCTGGCATCCGGAAATGTATGAGTTTGGGATATTCTTCAAAGAAGTCAAACACAACAATAGGACAATGTAATTTCTCTCCTTGCTCTTCTAGTTTGTAGCTTTACTTAAATAATAAATTCATTAGGTACTAGTTCAGAATTTATTGGTCTTGAATCAAATGCCTTTCGTTTATTGAAATTTTAGATTGTTTGAGTTTAGTTTGTTTCTTGTATGTAAATTTTAAATACATAAAATGATTTAACAGTTTCTTCACAACATTGTGTCACCAAACACACCTTTTTCCCTTATATTCAAAATTTTTGAGAATGTAAAGCTACTTTGAGATCTCAAACCACCAGACCCTTAATGGCTTGCGCCTTTACTTTCCAAAATACAAATGATTTTCTACTTCATTTTTGGATGCTAACCAGATCTTTGAGTAATTTCAATGGTTTTTGAGAAGGCAATAATGTACGCCTGTTTGATAACCATTTGGTTTTTGGTTTTAACAAAACAAAGAAACTTATAAGTGGAAGTAGTATTTATAGGTTTAATTTTCAAAAACCAGAAATTAAAAACCAAGTGGTTATCTAACGGGACAATAGCTTTCCGATTTTCTACGTAGACTGCAACCGAATATACTGCTTTTTAGAATTTTCAAGCCATGTAGTATTAAAAGTACTAATTGGTCTAATTTTGTAATTTTTCCTGAATTAACACCCCCAAACTTACATGCGCCCACCCACTTTTTCTGTCTTTTGTAAGCACTATCTTTTATTTTTTTAGCCTAGACTCATTTTTCACTTCAATTGTGAGTTTTTCATACATGTCAAAGTGAACTATGCTGACATGAAAAGGTGGGAGAAGTGCTTGAAAGAAGGAAGGTGGTCAAAATGATGAAATCATGCATTTTCCATGGATGATTAACTGCTAATACGACGACTAAGAAAAAGTAGTGCATGGTGTGTCCTTGCAACATGCGGAAAGGCGTGTACTAGTGCTTATATTTTATCCTGTCATTTATCCTGGGAAACTGATATACGGGGGTTTTTTCATTAGAGATAGGTTTGTCCCTTTATTAACTTGTTTTGCACCTTTGGTTTTGTAACGAAGTTCCTGAATCCTGATACAATAGTCAGCCTGGTGCTTTAGATGCTGAAAAATAATTTTAACATCAGGGCCTCAATTATGCCTCTATATGTAAAAAAAGATATAAATATTGCTTGGATGGCAACTGGTAGTAATGGGTGGAGAAGGAAGAACAATTTTAGAGCACTAAACTAGATTCTTTGGTCTACATGTGATTTTGGCCATCATATCCTAGGGATTCATTGCGTAGGATCTGTCATGAGAAGTAACATGATGGAATATATATATATATATATATATATATATATATATGGAAAAAATACACTTTTGGTCCCTGAGGTTTAGGTTAGGTTTCATTTTGGTCCTTGAGTTTTCAAACTCGACATTTTTACCTTTGAGGTTTGGATTTCGTTTCATTTTAGTCCCTCCATCCATTTTTCTGTTAGAAATTAATGATGTTGACGTGACACTTATTTTTTATTTAATTTTTAAAATAAAAATAATGTTTCAATTAATAAAAAAAAATTATTATTTTATTATTATTTTTTTCATCTCTCCTCCTCTTCTTCTTCTTCCAGCCCAACCGCGCAGCCACCGGCCGCCGCCGTCGATTTTTTTTTCTTTTCTTCTTCTTTTCCTTCTCATTTTATTATTATTTTTTTTTCAAAACTCGAAAGGAGGAGGGAGGCCCCACCTCCAACATTTCCAGTGGGATCTTAAAGAGAGGGACAATGAGAGAAAGAGAGGGACGGTGAACAGAGAAAGAGAGGGATGGTGAGAGAGAGGGAGATAATGAGGGAGAGAGAAAGAAAGAAGAAGATGGTGTAGGAAGGGAAGGAAAATCGTGAGGAGAGGGAAAGGAAAATCGGTTTTTGAGGAAAAAAAGAAAATTAGGGAAAGGAAATGAAAGAAAAGAAGAAGGAAGGAAGTGGAAGAAAAAGAAAAAAGGAAAAAAAAAATCTCTGGCAGTGGCAGGACTCGAAGAAGGAGGGGGAGAGAGAAATGAAATAATAAAAAAATAATTTGTTATTATTTTAATATATTTTTATTTTAAAAAATTAATTTTTAATTTTTTAAAATAAAAAATTAGTGTTATGCCAACAATCCTTTAGTAATTAACAGAAAATTGGACGTAGGGACCAAAATGAAATGAAATCAAAACTTCAAGGGCTAAATTGTCAAGTTTGAAAACTTGATTACGAAAATGAAACCTAACCCAAACCTCTGGGACGAAAAGGATTTTTCCCCATATATATTTATTGTGGAAAGGAAACAGAATACTATCACTGAAAGTGTTACAGTCAAGAAATTAAATAATCTTCCTTTAGGAGAGTATACAACATCCCCTGAAAACCCAATATGAAACATGAAGAAGCATACAACCCCAACCCAAGGAACCAGCAAAAGATAAAAAGCTTGACAGCCATGAAGCCAACTAGAAAATGAATTTGTTTCTCTTCTCAAAAAAAAAAAAAAAAAAAAAAAACTGAAGCCACCTAGAAGGATGAAAGAACAAAAGCGTGCTCCAAGAAGAACATCTGCCATTGCTAACTAAATTGATCAAAAAATTATTTGATTTGATGAGAGGAAGCTAAAAAGCCTTTGATTCTCGATATGTGGTTATGTTATTTATGGAAATTTTTATTTAATGATTATATTCTGCACATTAAGAAAATATGTTACAATTCTATGATTAATCTTACTAATGTACTTCAGAATCTAGGTTAGTGCTTTGGTTTGTTGTTTATCGTGACATCCAACTCATGTGTGTTCTAGATGGGAATGGATTTAAAACAAGCACCATGCGACTAGGAGCTGATGCAATTGTTTTCACTCGTGCAATTCGTGGAGGGTACCTCTTGTCCTAGAAGATTTAGTAGAATATTAATATGCATTGCCTTTGCACTGTCTCCTATTCAATTAAATTTAAACTTGTTTTTTTTCTATTCTTCATTCAGTTACATGATTTATTTTGCTTAGAGTACCTGTATGTACAATTTTAATATAATATTTTATAGTGATGATAGATTCTGAGTGGGCAATAAAAAGTATTTTTCGGATCATTTTCCATCACAAGAAAGATGGGAGAGGCTTTCCCAGGTTGATAATTGGATGTATTAAAACCTCGATTTTCCAGAACTACTTTTCCTATTAAAAATGAAAATGAAAAACTATTATCCTTGTTCCAGGGTTTAAATTGTGATAATTTGATACGAAGATTGTTTCAAACTTTCAAGTTTGTTCAGTAGGACGCAACCGGAGTGTCCACATCCTAAAAAGTGTTTAGCATAGGACATAGAAAGCATGCCTCATTTTTCTTTCTCTTTGCTCGATTGATAGCAAGCAATGCTGTGCGTAAATACCATAGCTTGCCATAAGGCTTAAGAACTTAATTAAGCTTTCTTCTCAATGTGCACTTTCTCCTAAAATTGCTGGTGTGAACATGTGCAGACTTCACCAATATAATTCATTTTCTGTTTCCTTATGTGATAAGTTTAATAAGGTTTGGAGTTTTGTTTTCAATGCTGACTTTTAAATCTCATGTTTTCCCTTGTGTTCTTTTATCATTTAGCATTGCAACTCAAAGTGTTGGCCTTTTATCCTACACCTTTCTACGGATGACTGGCCAGGATGATGTTATTATTCCAATGGTAATATTCTTTGTCTTTAATATTTTAGTTGCCCCCTCTGCCCTCTGCATTTGCCATCAGCCCAGCCCCCTCATAACAGCCGAGACCCTTACTTTCTGGTTTGGTTGTATTGCAGATTGATTTTGATATTTCGGGACATTGGGCAGAACCAATAATTTATGCCTCTCAAGATGAATGGTCTTCTAATTTGAAAACTATCCTTGAATGGTCTCCTTTTGCATCAAAGGAGGACCTCTTAATGCAGGTCGTGTAAATCCATTCAATTTTTTACCTTCCACTACTCTTTATTTATTTATTATCATTCTTATTTTTTTATAAGTAAGAAACTGAAATTCCATGGAGAAAATGAAAAAATATGAGGGCATATAAAAGAACCCGAAAGAAACAGGAGTCAGACACTAACTACAAAAAAGGGCTCCAATCCAAAAGAACCAAACAAATACCATAATTACAAAAAGGCCTAGTGACTGATGCCCACAAGAAAACATTAAATCTAACAACCTCCCAAATCTCCTAACTCATTTCCCTTTCTCTAAAAAAAAATTCTATTATTCCTCTCAAGCCAAATATCCCAAAAAACAGCAAAGAAGCTAGCTTGCCACAACACTCTACCTGACTCCCTGAAGGGAGGATTCAAAAACACTTCCTCCAACAAAGACCTCCCATCTCTATTGTGCGCCCCGCTAACACCAAAAGAACTCCTCCAATGACCCCAAATGTAGTTTGCAAACTATTGAGGATCCCACATTGAAAATATGAATAGAGACCTCACAATTTATAAGATACACATGAGTTACTCCTCTCTTTGTCAATTGATTTTTAGATGGAACCCCATATTTATCTAATATGGTATCAGTGCCCATGAAACCCAAATAGACATTTGGTCCACAAATTAGGATCCAACCCAAGAAAGGTGAATCCAAAGAGGCACCATCTTGAGGGAGCATGTTGAGAATCTCACCTCGAAAAGATGAATAGAGACCTCGCAATTTATAAGATACATGAGTTACTCCTCTTGTTGTCAATTGGTTTTGAGATGGAACCTCATGTTTATCTAATACAAACTAACAAATCCCACAACAAATGATTCAACCTCATGCCTCCTACGCAGAATGCACCATTGCAAATACAAAACTAAGGAAGAGTTTCTTTGAACATTATCTAAAGTGTTAACCCTTCCGAGACTTGCCATGCAAAAACCTTTACCTTATTTAGAATTCTACCTTCTAGAGAGCAGAAAAACTGAAACTCCAGCTAACAAAGCACGAGTGGAATTCAAAGAAAAGAAAAATGAATGACCGGACCAACTCCTCTCAGGGAAAATAAATTGATCACAAAGGATAAAAAGGAGACCTGCCACGTCAATTGCCTCCCTATTAGTCAACAAGCAACAAAAACCTAAAGAGATTGAAGTAGAGTGGTCAGGAGAAGGTAACACCAAGGTCACCAAATGCAACCTCTTGTTTAAAAGGAAGTAAAGATGTGGAAATAAAATGCACAAATACTTATCACCCACCCAATGGTCCTCCCAAAAATAAACTTTTGGCACCTGAAAAATTGAGATAAAAGAAGGGGAACAAGAAGAGATAGTTTTTTAGAAGTTTTTGCTAAGGCCTTTCAACTCCCCATTCAGAGCCAACTCAAGAGGGTCATACCTACTCACAACCACTCTATACCACAACATGTCAGACTCCATGAAGAATCGCCAGAACTACTTAGCCAAAAGAACCTCATTGCGTAATCTCAAGCTCCCTATACCCATTCCACCAAGTTCAATTGGCTTGAACACCACCTCCCACTTAACCAAATGGGATCCACCCCCCTCCTCAACCTCCTCCCATAAAATGACCAAGTCATGTAATTATAAGGGAAAGGAGGCCCAAGAAACATAGTTTCACCTTGTTATATTAGTCTATTATCATGTGTAAAACTTCAAATACAATATATTCTAAATGAAGTTGATCAAATATTAGTCATTTTTTCAAAAAATAATATGCTTTTAATTTATAATAATGTTTGTATGCACAATTGGTGCAACATAGCATCTAAGACTCGAAGATTAATAAAATAAAATCTTTATTCAATATCAGAAGTGTTGAAAAAGACTCCCCCTTCCCAAAGTTAAACAAGCGGTCCTTTAACAGAAAGGTCTCCATAAAGACTGATTTAAAAATAGGAGTTGGGTAATCAACCGATGAAGAGACTCATTTTATAGAATTTCACTCTGATGATTGCTATCAAGTCCTTACCCTCAAGACTACCCCATTTTTTATCAGATCCTCTCCATCTTCTCTTTCCTGCCCCCTACACAACACAGAAAGAATCCATTTTTGTTTTGTTCAATTGTTTAATGTCTCTAAATGAAAATGGTTTTCTTTTTAAAAAAATGTATCATAATATTTAGTGCTTTATTTTTTTTTTTCTTATTTGATTGAAAAACAATAGAAAATGATATGTTTCTCATCCAACAACAACAACCAACAAAAAGAAAAAGGGGAAAACAGTAGAAAATAAAGCTTTTAAGTTTGTTTTATTATTTTTAATAGAAAGATTTCTATATCTAGTAAACAAATGTTGCACGTGAAAGATAAACATGTATTTCCAAATTTATTTATCTATCTACAAAAAAATGATGGATGCAATTGAGGTATTCTTACTAAATAACTATATAAAAATACTTTTTTCTTTTTTGGAAGCTGAAAGTTATAAAAAAAAAAAATACTTGTATGATCTTTAAGAGTTGAAAAAGTACATATGGTTTTGTAACATTTTTTAATCCATTACATTATTTAGTTTATATTATTAGCGAATTAGTAAAAAATATGATAATTTAAAGATTTGATAGGTATCGTATAGATAATTGAATGAAGCAATACATTGGGGATACATTTTGAAGTCTTTAATCAGAGAATGGTCGAAAGGGTCAATGTGATTCACTAAGGTTCTCTCTTTTAATTTATTCAAGATTTTTATCATGGATGACAAATTTTGTCACGTCTATTCACAATCATGAATTAAATGCTGATGAAGGCATGGTGTGGATTAAACGTGTTGAAATGAGTGGAAAGCAATTACATAGTATCTGGAATTGCCTTTGCCCCAAACAATTCTTGTTAAAGTGTTACCAATGCCAATGGCATGCTATGCATCCTGCTGACAGCCTGACATGTACCATTACTATTTCAGTTTAACAGTTATGATGTTATGGATCTCAGATGCAGCTTCAAACGAGGGTACTTTTCTCTTTTTTATTTTATTTTAACTTTCCTTTTCTTTTTTTGTGGTGTCGTCAGCAGTTTGAGGATATTGGACGTCAGGGAACAAAAGTTATTATATTCAATCTCTGGTTGAATGATGAAGGCATTTATGAATTGAATTTTGACGATGATGATGAGGTATTTCACATTTTACTGATTAGCTTCATTTCACATTGTTGATCGGTGACAATTCAAGACATTTGGTTTCTTATTCACGAAGGAGATAGCTTGATTTGGGATGAGTAATTGCAAAGTTAGTACATTTTAGTTTGATTAGACATATGTTTTCAGGTCATTGCATCTAAACCAGTGATGTTTGTCTAGTGTTTATATTTTTGCTGTCCCCTACAATTATTATGTCATTAATCAAAAAACTTTCTTTTTCTTTATTATGACTATTTAACCTCTTGGCCTTACTTCTAATATCTTGCAACTCAATAACCATATTTGTTGAGATTTAGTAGATTAACTTTCTGAATGGTAATTATATATTCTGAAAAAATGGCACTAGTGTTCTGTTGCGGGCATGGAACAATTTGTCGATTTCTTTCCTCTCATTTTTGAAATGTAAGTTTGGTTCTTTTTCAAACAATTTGTAGTTCAAGGAGGAAGGTTTTAGATCGGTTTATTCTTTTTTAAAAAGAAATGGTAATTATGTATTCTGTCTGAACAAATGTACAAAGCTTTCTAAATTGTTGGCTTGAGATTTTCATCTAGAATACCTTGTTCAATTTACTGGGTATAACATAGTTGTTTTACACTTAAGTTAAGTTGCATGAAAAGTATCTGTTAATGTCTTTTGATCTTTGATAATAGGACATACGGTTGAGGGATGAAGCTAATCAAGGAGGTTTGAGAAAACTGCGTAAATATGTGGCTGAATTGCAATCACATATTTCCTATCGCATCCGCTATTCATTAAGGGTAACTTTTCATTTAATTCTCCAAATTAGTTGTATATTTCTTATTCATTTCTTCAGCCTAAAAACTTCCAAATTTTCTCGTTGTTTAACAGGCATATATTTCAATATTATATCTGAGAAGATTTACAAACTTCAACATCATTCTGAGAGGAAAACCAGTTGAACAACTGAGTATTGTAGATGACTTGAAGTACTCAAAAGTAGTTACATATAAGCCTCAGCTATCCACAATAAAAGAGGTTAGCTTGAATTGATGTGCTGTCTATATATCTTCATTTCTTATCCAAAAAAAGAAAAAAGTTCTGTTCAGTCTGTCTTGAAGCATCAAATAAGTTGCAATTTATCACTACCATCATTGCACAATAACCATTTCTTACAGAAGTGGTGGTAGTGGTTCTAGTATGATTTTATTATCATTGCGTATAGGGTTTTGAAAACCTGGGTGCAACTCAGTGATATTTTCCCACAAAACCCTGGGGTAGGGAGGAAATGGTGAAATTGGTTGAAAATCCTTTACCATCACTTCTTTCTCCTTCTTCTTTATCCTTCTTTTTCCCTTTTTGATAATATTTCTATAATGTTATAAGAAATTCCACCATAAATCTATTTGGTCCAGGAGATTCATTTCTCCCTAATTCTTTGACAGCCTTCCAAATTCTAGTTGTTCACTTTCTTCAGCAGTGATTGTTCTCCATTGGATTCCAAAGGGTATCTTTGCTTCTCTTTGTTTTGTATAACTTGCTAATAATTCAATGATCTCTTTCTCAATATCGCTTCACTGATTTGACTTTCCCCATTTTCAGATTATAATTCTGAAAAAAGTACTTTTTCTTGCCAAAAGCTTATAAAAAATTGGGTTTGTACATTACTTGTTTTCAGGCACGCACTCTACATTTTTTAATGTTCCGCCAAAGTATGAAGTATGTCAACCTTATTCTATCTATTGTGTCCTCTCTTGACAAGCTGCCTTCCTCTTTTCTATCAATAGCCACAATAGAACATACCAAATCTTCATTCTGTTTTTCTTACACAAAAGTCAGATTGGTTATAGTTCTCTAATGTTTTGAATCACGAGGTCTACAGAGTTAAATAATCTACTGGCAGAAAGTGTCTAGTTTGCTTTGGTTATACATTGTCTATTTATTTATTTATTTATTGTGTGGCTTAAGGTCTTAGTGGATACAACCATTGGATTTATAAAAGAGGCACCAGCTCTTGGAGTTTGTGGGTTCAACGTGTATCACAAAAACCGACTTATTATGGTAAGTGTAAAAAGAGGTTATAAATGAAACTCCAGACTTGCATTGTTGTTTTACTCGGAAAATATTCTGCTGCACGCTTTTCTTTCATTGGTTTCTAAGTGGACAAGTGGTCCTTGTACTCATTATGGAGAAAACTCAATGTATCATATTGAACATGCGAATTTTCTGAAGGTGTTTTCTAGTATTTGGATATATCTTGTGTAATAATGTACAAACAACCATTTTACTAACCAGAACATCTACAACATTTACAGCCCTTCTGGAAAGTTACTGGTGATGGCTCTTCAAAAGGGCATGGTGTTGTGGGTATTGCAAATTTGTGCTTTCTACTTATTCTTCTCCGATCATTCACCAGATTTTTCTCTGAAGTCTCATTAATTTTTTGATGTTGCATATCTTTTATAGGAGTTCTTGAAGCAAACTTCTTAGAGCCAGTGCATGACAAACAGGGATTTGAGAGATCATCTGCATTTATCCGGCTTGAAACTAGGCTAAAGCAAATGGTAATGGATTATTGGTACGTTAATTTTTTTACAACCCTTGGTCTTCCTTCCAAATGTATATGGATAAGTAGTGGGATTATCTACCAAATTGTTTCAACTTTTTTACTTCCTTGCAACTTTGACTAGGGAAGAACTTTCTTCTCAACATATTGTCTAAATGCTTAAAGATATATTTATGGAAGCCTCACAGTTTGCATACGAAACGGGATGCTAAACTGGAGACCTTTTGGTTTTCCCACCCATTTCCATTTTGAATTGTATCATTGCTTAAAGTGGCAATATTGTTCTCCTTTCTAATTAACTAAACAGTTTAGTTGTTGACCATTCCTCTTGATGGAAGTGGAACATAATGTACATTGGCTATCTTCAGCTCATTTTTTTTATTCCAACTAGTGTCTGAGAATCTGAACAAGCTTATTTTGACTGGTAGACTTTGCATTATTTGTGGCAGGAAATCCTGCTGTCACTTAGTGGGACATCGACCTCCAGGTGTACATAATCTGCAGAAGGATCGGGCTGATCAAGCATCTATTGGACCTACCCCTAACATTAAGAATAAATTGGCCACGGAAGAATATGATGGTCACCCCAAAGTTAGTATCCTAGGATAAATGCATTACACCAATTCATTCTTCATGGCATATGAGAGTCACCGTTCTTTCTATATTTTAAGAAGTTAGAGGTCTCTGATGATAATACTCAAAAAGTGTACGTCTAGGCTGTTTCACGTTTTAGTTATCCTATTGTTTAAAAGCTCTGACAACTAGTCTTGCAGCTCCTGCTTTTAGTGAACAGATGTTGATATGGCTGGTAAGCATTTTTTTTGCTTTTGCATACCATTCCAGGCTTCCAATAAAGAAGTGAACACCACCGAGGATTCTGATGTCTCAGGAAAGTCATCTGTTGATCGTATATGTGAAGAGAATATTGAACTATTTATGAGGTATTTTATATCTCAACCTTTCGTGCAAATTTTTTGCATTATTTAAATATTAGATAGCTCCAAATTTTATCCAAAAACACGGGAGTACATTTATTTACATTCTCTGCGATAGCGAGACCAAAATTGTTAATTCAATCCTCTTTGGCGCTTGAGTGGGATTTAATTGTTGGAGCTCCAATTAATTGGTCTGAGTCTTGGGTAATGTGTTGGTTGGTGTTCGGTTTTTTGTTTTTAACGATGGAAGAGCCTTCCTTTTATTTCTCACATTCAAACAATGCTATAATCCTAGATTTAAGGAGAGGCTGTTGAACAAAAAAGGAAACAAAAACTAATGGTACAAAAAACTAGGGAAATGGAGGGAATGAAGATGATAAAGAAGGAAAGAAAAGGGATATGGTACATATAAGAAAGTGTTTGTCTCCCTCTCTACACCCTGCACATTGCCTAAGAGGTCATTTCTAGCAATTAGCCAATTATATGTTCAAGAACATTGTTCAATGTTCACTTGTTTGTTGTAAGAAAATACGGTCCTTTTCCATGCTCATTCCTTACGTGGTTTGAAGTCTCATCGATGCCTGCTTCTAGTATCATGTCTTATATCTATTTTGCAATCAGATTAAACTCTTAAGACTTGTTCCACAGGTGCGAAGAACATGCGAGAAAAGAAATTCAATTGCAAGAACTGGTGGGTATATATATAGTTTACATTCAGAATTATGCCCTTGTTTCATACCTTGAAGTGATGATTAAGTTTTATATTCTGTTCATTTTTATCAAGTGATTGAAATATTAGTGTGAAGCTTCTATCTGCTTTATGATAAATCAGGTTGACAACTTAGAGAAGGAGCTGAAGGAAGCCAGAAGGAAGCATGCTCAGCTATTATTAGTTGTGGAGGCCAAGAGGAAGGAAAAGAATATGAAATAGCAGACTGAACTGTTTGACGACGCGATTCTTGGTCGAACAACTGCAATGCACCACTGTTAATACACCTAACCTCTCACCTTGCCTCCTTCCACATTCAAGTTTTTTGGCTAATGAAAGCTCCACGTTACAGACCGTTGCTTCACGGAGTGTAGAGACAACCTCTTTCTTATATACTCCATTCGTGATCTATAAAAGACGAGAGAAGTCGATCGATTCATCTTTTGAGGTAAATGATCATCTTTTAGATGCATGAAGGTCCCAACAATCTGGAAGAAGTCATCAGCTTATGAACCAGATGATTGCTTTGGTTACTTGAATGCAATTGATTCTAGTCTGTGTGGGGAGAGAAATGTCATTTTTTGTTTTTTGTTTTACTAAAAAATTTCTAATATCGCTCTTACAATGTAACTTTGTAAGAATTTCCTTTTTCTTCTTTAGAAATTGTGATAAGCAGGGATTATTTCGAAACTAGCAACTGATTTGAAAGGGTATTTTTGAAATTATCACTAATTAGTAGGTGAGTTACGATTTTTTTTTTTTTTTTTTTTTTTTTTGTTGAGTACATCAACATTTTGGGAGTGGGAGGATTCGAACCTCTGACCTCATGGTCAAGAGTACACGCCAATTACCGCTGAACTAAGCTCGCTTTGGCAGTTACGAATTGTTGTTGTTGTTGGTTCTTTTCTCCTTTTTTTTCCCCTCCAATATGTATTTTATTAATCAGCCTTTGGCAAGTTAACAGAAACGACTCTCAAATTGAACATCAACATCATTAATCAAATTTGGAAGATTTAGGCCCCGTTTAATAACCATTTGATTTTTGGTTTTTGAAAATTAAGCTTTATACACATCTATTCCTACCTATGAGTTTCTTTATTTTAGCATCTACATTCTTTCTTGTTTTCAAAAACCAAGCCAAATTTTGAAAACCAAAAAAAGGAGTTTCCAAAAACTTGTTTTTGTTTTTGAAATTTGGCAAGAAATTCAAATGGTTCCTTTAACACAAATGAAAACCATGGTAGGGAATTTAGGAGAAAACAAACATAATTTTCAAAAACCAAAAACCAAAATCCAAATGGTTATCAAACGGGGCCTTAGTGTTTCTAAGAAGTAAAGGTGTTTTTGTAGAGCTTAGCTCATAAAAGCTTGAATACTCAAGAGAGTTTGCAAAGACAGTTGAGGAATATGTCTTTATCCCCTTATGTTTGCGTTTTGTGCTTAAATGGGGAAGAAACTATCAATCATCTGTTTTTTATATGCTTTTTTACAGCAGAAGGATGGAACCAATGCTTTAAAGCCCTTGGCTTAAGCATGTGTCGTCCAGAAAATTTGGAGCAGTGGATTAATGAAGCTCTTAATGGTCTTTAAAAGGAAATGTGAGATTTATGTGGAGATGTGTTGCCCGAGGCTACTTATGGGAGATTTGGAGGGAACATAATAGGAGGATTTTTTAAGATAAGTCAAATTCTTTTGAAGTGTTTTGGAATAGTGTACAAATTACTTCTTCTCTTTGGTGTATTAGAAACTGGAAATTCTTTTGTAATTATAGTCTTACTCAACTCCTCCACAATTGGGAGGCAGTGCTTCATTAGTTTTTGTGGGAGGGGGGTCCTTGTCCCTTCGCCGTTATGCTGTCTCTTATCCAAAAAAAATCAATATGACGCTATCAATTCATAATAACATTTTAACCCCAAGTTAAGCTTTAGTGATCAACCAGGATCATGTAAATGATAAAGGACTTAAAGGAAATAGATTTATATCATATTAGCCACTTATTTGAAATTTAATATATCCTATGAGTTATTGACCTTGACAATTAAATGTAGAATGATCAAACAATTGAATTAAATTTTTACATCTTCAAGCATGAAATAACACTAAAAAGATAACGAGATAGTTTTAAGACTTCTTTGAGGTGGATTAAGCATTTTCTATTGTGTGCATGAAACTATTATGGAAACACAAAAATTTAAATACTAGACTATCATTTCAATACTAAAAATAATTTAGGGAAAAAATCATTTTTAACCCCTAAACTTTGGGAGTTGTATCAATTTTAACCTTGAACTTTCAATTTCATCAAATTGAACCCTAAACTTATCAAGTTGTATTAATTTTAACCTTGAACTTTTAATTTCATCAAATTGAACCTCAGATCATATCGATTTTAACCTCAAACTTGCATAAGTGTTACAATGTATACCTTTGGTCAATTTTCCGTTTAAACAACCGTATGTAATTGATTATTTCTTTTTTTTTTTCTTAATTCACATTACACCGGAATTAGTTTCTTGTAAATAAAATACTGGCGAAACTTGATTTTAGATGACTTTTTCTTGTTGTTGAGAACTTGTGAGAGCTTTTTTGCTGCTATCTAAGATTATGAGAGTAAATAAACTTTGGAGGTTTTTTATCTTTAAATATTTGCTAGTTTTTTCTTGATGCTAAGAACTCTATGTGATTATTTTTATTCTTTTATTGTTTTTTTTCTTGCTAATTAGAATACTGTACAAATGTAGGAAACGAAAATAAATAAATTTCGAGTTTTTTATTTATCATATTTGCTGAATTTTTCTTGTTGCCAATAACTTAGTGGGTTTTTTTTTTTTTTTTTTTTTTTGGATAATAATGAGAAGAATGGTATGAAATATTTGATTTCTTTTGATAAAGAGTTTTTCCAATAACTTTTTTACAAAGCACTAACTCAGGTGCAATGCGAATAAAAAAAATTGTCAATTACATGTTTTAATAGCAATTCAAATGAAAAGTTGACTACAGGACTACATTGCAACATTTATGCAAGTTTGAGGTTCAAATTGATACAATTTTGTGTCTAATAAGTCATTGATGTAATTGAAATTTGTAAAAAGTAATTGAATTGTTAGATAATAAGACCTTGAACTTTCAATTGTGTATCTGGTAGGTCCATGAGTTTTAAAAAATGTTGAATAGATCAAGGATCTATTAGACACAAAATTGAAAGTTTAAGAACTTATTGGACATTTTTTAAAGTTCAGAGACTAATTTGACACAAAATTGAGAGTATGATGGCCTATTAGACAACTATTTAAAGACCAAATAAACACAATTCTAAAAGTTCAAGGTCTAAACTCGTAATTTAACATTTTTCTTTCCAAGCAAAATTCTATTTTAATATGAAAATCTCATTTTCTTTTCCCCAAATATCATTTTAAATACCGGTGTCAATGAACATATTGAGATCTCAATTTTATGGAAATGTAAATGTAAATATCGATAAAATGTCGATATCGATGTATATTTCTAAAAAAAAAATTATAAATACAAAAAACCATAAAAATATTTAAATTAACAAATAAACATTTCACCTTTTCTTTTTTAAATAAGTTTAAATTTCTTATTATTTAATATTAGGTTGATTCAGGTCTACGTTAGTGATACTTTCTTTATATTTTTGTTATATTTCATCGATTTTTCTATCATCAGATAATGGAAACGTCGATTCATCCCTCACGTCGATGTTAAACCCATAAACCTATGATTATTTATTTATTTATTTTTTTTTAAAAAAAAAACCTACCTCCAAGAAAGTAGCAAATTGACATAAACCCTAGAGATGTATGTGTAAGAAAATGTACAATTATTTGTGAAAATGGGGTGTGACCAAAACAGTGGGATTTGTTGAAAGGTTTATTTTTTTGGTATTAGTTTGATGGGATTTGCCAGAAGGCAGAATGGGAGAGGTGAAGAGAATTGGCCCCCAATCAATAGTGTTGCTCAATGCAACATCTCACATTCATTTTTTCCCTTTCTCTGCAACCAAACAGTACCTTAGCACTTACTCAAACTAACCCTATTTCACTAAACCCAAAACAAAACCCATTTCTTTTTTTGAGGTTTTGGTTTGTCCTCAATTATTATATCATATGAAGTGGCAGTGCTGTCAACTCAACTCAACTCATTTGCCTTTCAAAAGTTTAAAACTTTGTTTTAAATTATTGCTTTAAAAAACTTAAACACAAGCATGCTCTTTGTTTTCTTATCAGAAAAAGGGAAAAGTAAGATTAGTACGGAATTGATTAACTTGAACATAATTCAACTGGTTAAAATATATGGTATCAACTAAGAGATGAGACGTTTAAATCTAAAAGAAATTATATAATTAGAGTAGGTATTACAATTACACTTGAAACTTATTAATGACAAAACTTAAACTTAACTTTAATGATGGAGAAAATTGTACTTAGTTATTGATTTAATTAAAAATCCTATTGGATAGACTCCTATGTGTGATTTAAAATGAAAGAAAATAAAAAATCAAATTGAAAAGTCAAAGTCCTCTTTGATAACTATTTGGTTTTTGAAAATTATACTTATTTTCTCGCGATTTTCTTACAATGGTTTTTCATGTTCGACACGTTTGAATTCTTAGTCAAATTCTAAAAAAAAAAAAAAAAAAAAAAAAGTTTTTGAAAACTACTTTGTTTTCAAAACTTGACATGATTTTTTAAAACATTGAAAGAAAATAGAAAACAAAGTAAATAAACTTATAGGCAAAAGTAAGGATTATAAACTTAGTTATCAAATCGAGCCTAAGAGTTAGCTTTCTACCCGAGGTTCATGATGTCAAGGAAAGCAAAAAATAGAATGAAAGTTAGGTAAGAGAAGAGATGAAGTCTTCTTGAGAATAGAGGTTCAAATCCTCCTTCCATTAAACTAAAAAAAATGGTGAAGTAAGTAAAAAAGAAAAAGTGAAAGAGGTTTAATGACACCAAGGAATGTTAAAATTGGAATAATTATAGAAAAATTTGTACGAATGACCCATTTTCGAAAGCCTTAATGAAATTTGTCCTACCTTTTCAAAATAATGAAGAATGTCCCTTTATTGATGTCACCTCACACACGTTAGCTAAGGCGGTCAAAAAGTGTGTGCGGTGACATCAGAACATTCTTAATTTCTCTCAAATTTCCCATAATTTTACTCCATTTCTCTCAAATTTCTCTCGCCCCTCATTCCACTTTGTATTTTGTAGATGTAAGCTAGCCAAACCAATAATGAGAAGACAGAATTAAGACCTCCCTTTTGGTTGATATACCAATGCTCCAACTGCAAAGCAATCAAATCAAAACTTTATTATCTCTCCTTTGATTTCAATCTTAAAAAAAAAAAAAAAAACCAAAAAATCTCTCTGTATCTATAAAATGAGTAACATATACAAAATAATAATATTATTAATCATAAAATAAATCTCAATATCTGTTTTTTACTTTTTAGGACATTACATATAGAGTAAAAAGGATTTGGATCTACAATCTACCATCTACATATACATGAGAACTCAAATCTTTGACTTATAAAAAAAATTATCACTAATACTTTTGAATTATATTTAAGATTCAGCTAAGCTTCTCTTCCCACTCTCTAATAAATATTTTTTTTTGGAAAAAAAAAACCATTTCTTCTTTGGTTATTGAGCTATGATAGAGGAGACCATAACAAATAAAAAAACAAAGGTCAAGAGTAAATTTTTGGGCTCTGCATTTAAAACCAAAAAATAAAAATAAAAATAAAAATAAAAAGAAAAAGGTATTGTACTAAAAGGTTGTAGTAATTTGATGTCCTTTTTAAGTATGGGGAAACAAACAAATTTGTATATTCATAATGGGTTTTGAAGAATTTGAAGTGTTTAGGTTTAAGTAGTTGCTGTGTGCTGTAATGATGATGAACACAATTGTTATTGTAGACTTTCTATTGGTGTCATCATAATCTATCATAATTAACAGTCCTTAGACTAATAGGTCTACCAATTTCAAAATCTTCCAATCCCATAGTCAAATATATATATTTTTTTTGTAGGTTACATTATCAAAATTATCCATGAAATATGTGGTTGATTTCAATTACACCCTTACACTTTTAAGAATTTCATTTTAGCCTTTGAAAATTGAAGTTTTACGTTCTTTGAAGATTTTTTTTCGTTAAATTCATGGATTGAAAATGACTTGTTTGCATATGTATTGTTGCTAATGTGAATAGTTTTGAACATATCCGTAGAAAAAATAAGGCTAAATTATATAAAAAAAAAAAATACCCTTGAACTATGAGGTTTGTTTAAAAAATGCCCATGAACTTTAAAAAGTTTAAAAAATACCCTGAACTTTACAAAACATTTCAAAAATACCCTTGCAGTTAATTTTTGGATGAAACCCATTAAAACCGTTAAAAATGTTTCGAAAATACCATTGTCGAAAATCTAGTCAAGCTCTTAGGATGATGTTTTGAAAGAAAAGAAAAGCTCCTAATGTATGAATACATGAAAAATAGGTAAAGTTTCTCATTAATTTTCATGGAAGAAGAATTTACGATGAGAGAAGGAAAAAAAAATGAGCATTTTCTAATAAGGTTGTTTTTAAAATCTTTTGAAAGTTAAAAAGTATTAATGAAACTGAAATTTTTAATAGTTTTCATCCAATAATTAATGACAATAGTATTTTTTAAACCTTTTTTAAAGTTCAGGGGTATTTTTTAAACTTTTTAAAATTCAGGGACATTTTTTATAATTTAGCCAAAAAATAATAATAAAAAATGCAAACACATCACTTTTTGTCAACAAATTTAATGAAAAATGTCTTCAAATGTCGTTTTAAAACAAACTTCAAACTTCAAATGCTAAAAATAAAATTTTTGAAAGTTAAAGGGTATAATTGAAACTAACCCCATAGTTTAGAGATATTTTTGATAATTTAACCTTATTTGTTTTATTTAAATGCTCTCATAAATTTAAAATTAGATTGAAAATTGATATAAACAATGGATCAATATTATAAATTATAAAAATATCAAAAAAATATAGATCAAATATAAAAGAAAATTGTTAGATTAAAAGTTTAATCCTCGAAACTTTTGAAATACTTTTAAAAAAATGTTTAACCAGTCGTGGACTTTCAATTTTATATCTAAGCTTCTTGAAAATTCAAAATTTTAAATTTTAATTGATCTATATTAAATTTTGAATTTTTATCTCTAATGAACCCTAAACTTTCAATTTTGTGTTTAGTAGATTCTTGAATTTTTTTAAAAAAATTGAAAGTTCAAGGACTTAAATTTGTAATTTAACCAAGAGAAATTATTTTTTTTAAAAAATGTTAATCTGAACCTAACTCAACAAGTTAAAGTATATACCTTAGATCAACAAATCAAAAGTTTAAATCTTCATCCTATATATATTGTTTAGCTAAAAAGATAAATAAACAAATAAAAAAAAATATTATCAATGTGAATATCCTATAATCATAAGAATTTACAACCTATTTGAAAAGTGAAATTTTTTTCTCCATGAACTCAAATAATTTCTATAAATATCTTTTAATTTCATAATTTTTTTTTTTCAAGAACATGATATTGGTCTCTGAGAGTTCTGATGTTGTGTGACCACATTAAAAAGATAAGGAAGTCACCATTATTTATATATTATAATAATTGAGAAAGATAACACATTATATTAATTAAAGGAAAATAAAAGGCCTAGAAGTAGATCATAGAAGGTTAGCCCAAAGATTCAGAGAAATCCTTAGCAGCACAACACACACCCACTGCTTTTTCTAAAAGCTTTTTCAGAAGATTTGCTCTCCCCAAACTTCAAATTTTAAGACATGAATTATTGTTCATCCTCGCCACTCAAATTCAACATAATTTTCTTTTTTTAAAAAAATAATAATAAATAACACACATACACACATCTCAATTTTTAAATTATTTTCTATCTCAATTACGTTTTATTTTAAAGTGCTACGATAGTATAGATCCTACTTTCATTCATTATTCAACAAGTTTTATTAAATGATGTATTATTTTATTACATCGGTTTCACATCATTCTTAGATATTTATTTTATGACAAACAATAAATGAATGTAGTATGAGAATTTGTAGTACTGAAAATTTTTCTTTGGTATGTGAGGTTCATCTTTTTGAAGAGGTGGCTAGAATAATAACATCGTTTGATTAATTTAATTATTTACTATAGAGTTAAAAAGCTATATTGGATGAATGAAATATTGTGGATGAGATTTTTTTATTTTATGAGTAAGCATGTTTTACTTGATCAAATTATTAAAATAGAGAGTATTATTTCTAATATAATTGTTAAAATGTATTTTAATTAATAATGTAAAATAGAGAGTATTATTTCTAATATAATGTCACATTTTTTCGATGATCAAATTTAGTTTTTGCTAATTAAAAAAAAAATGTATAAAGGATGACAAGTGAAGCCAAAATTTTAAGAGATTAAAGATGAAATTGAAAAATAACCCAAACATTATATACAAACGAAATTACATAGGTAAATCCTCTAGTTTATATTTTGTTAATACATATCAATAAGATCGAGCATTATGATGTATTTCTAAGCTAGATAAGATAATGTTGTTAACCTAAGCATGCATAATTGAACCGATAAAAAAACATATATATCTTCAATCAAACCATTATATATTCGAATTCCATTAAACTAAAAAAAGAAAAGTCAAATAAGAGGTTGAACGAAACCCTAGATGTCATTTAATCTTTCTCTTTTCAATAATCCACATCTAAGATTACCTAAACTTCAAGTAATACAAAATTAAAATGAGTGACATCACTCCTATTTCTCAACTACTTCTTCAGTTCAGCCATTGGAATATATCCTCCATTCATTCATTATCAGATAGAAACAATCTGATAAACACAAAAATAAACCCTAAAATCACAAAAAGGAAGAAGCTTTTCACATTCCACACAAAACCCTAAATGGAAGACACACAAATTAAAACAAATTAAACTCATTATATAATATATTATGCAGAAAGAAAAAGAGAAAGAGAAAGATGATGATGGTGATTATTACTATTATTATTATTATTAATGAGAAGGAAGAAAAAGGAAGGTACATAAAAGGTGCTACATAATTTTAGTGCTGAAAATGCTATATCCCTATTTACTATAACATAACATAACATAACATAATATATATTTAATATAATATAATATAATTATAAGATATAAGATAAGATGCATTATTAATTATTAAAGTCCACTGCAGCTGCCACCACCCTAATGCCCTAAACCCAAAACCCTATTTTCCTTTTTTCTCCTTTTTCCATTTTCATTCACGTGATCCCTACCTTACCCTATTCTTTTATCACTCCCATACTATCTTTTCCAACTTTTACGGTTTTCTTACATCTCTATTTTTTTCTTCTAATTTTTCTTCCTTTTTCTTATATATATATATGATTTTTGTGGTTATTTCCTTCATGGGTAACTTTTCTTTTTTGGTTTCCATTTCATTTTCGTAATTAACTTTTCAAAATTTAGTAATGCACTTTACATTTCTTTGACCCTAAATAAATGCATTTAAGAATATTAACTGGTCGTCCTTTTTTTTTCCTCTCTCTATTCTTAATATAATCCTTATTTTAAAATAATACAAGCTTACTACGAACCTTTCTATTGTGCAATTGAATCTAATGAGCGGCAAAATGTAACGACATTGATTAAAGGGACCGAGAAGCTTAATCATTTAAAGTTGTCTTTTTTAAAAAGATGGTTTAATTTATATAAAAATCTTCGTAAAATTTGACCACTTATCTTAAGGTTGAGATATTATTTTTAAACTAACTCTTCTTTAGATTTTTTTCCCTCTCAAATCACTTTAAAATTTTTCCAAAAAAAAAAAAAGAATCCTTTACTAATTGGTGAGTGATTCAGAAAAATATTAAAAATTCTATTTAATAATTATTTTACTTTTTTAATAAGTCAAACTCATCTATTATTATTATTATTATTATTATTATTATTATTATTATTATTTTCTGTTTGGTAATCTATCTTAAAAACAATATTCAAAATGTCAAACCTTAGCCCAAAAAAAACTTTTAGATTTTTCTGTTTACTTTTGAAATTTTATTAATATTTCAAAACTAATTTAAAAAAAAAATGGTTAATTAGCAAGAGGTAGTATTTCTAATTCTTTCTCTCTCATTTTCTCTTTGAAATTTAAAATTTTCAGCAATTTAAAAAGAGGAAAAGAAAAGGGTAAGTAGAAAGAAACTCATGATTGGTAATGATTCAATGCAAGAATATATGAGATGCTAATAAATTTGGGGATTTAAAAGAAACCCTTACAAATTCTCTTCATCGTCTTCATCAAATCTCACTCTTTTCCATTTCTCTTCATTTTCCAATCGGCCGCCGCCGCCGCCGTCGCCGCCGCGAATTTCTTTCACCGTCAATCGCCGGTTGTTTGGATCTTGATCTTCAACTCAATTTTTTAGCCTCCATTTCCATTTAATTTCAATGCAGGTTCGTCTTTCTTCACTTTTCTCCATCATTCTTTTCTGCTAATGGAAGATTTTGCCTTTTTTTCGTAACTTCAATTTTAGATTTAAATTCCATTTTCATTCGCGTTTTTGTTTTTCAAAGTTCTTTAAATGTTTTTTTTTTCTCCTTTTTTTGAAAAGAGAAGTTTAAAGGTTGATTTTTTTTTTAAAAATAAAAGATTATAGTTTTTTTTTTATTAAAAAAATTAAAGATATTTTGAAACTTATTATATAACCTGCCGATGTGTATCTTTAAATAAATATCTGCCGAGAAAATATCTAATCGTGTGGTAAATAAATAAAATATGTGTATATGTTAAATAATTTTTATTAAAATATTATTGACAATGACATAAAACATTTGTAATTTTATGAATTAAAATAGAGTAAATATAAAAGGTTATGGTTGAAAATATAATTTAAAGCTTGATTTTACCAAAAAGATGGGAAGGAAATTGAGAATTGTCACTATCTGTTGTAACTTTCCATTGTATCTTTAACCACTGTGAGTTGACCTAGTGACATTGAGACGTGTGAAAGCAATGACATATGAAAACTTTCCTCACATCTTGAACTAAAATAGATATTTTTATTATTATTTTTTTTAAAAAAAAAATAGATGTTTTTATGCATTAAGTTAAAGTAAACAATGCTTGAGACCATTAGCTAGAACCATAAAGTACATATAAAATCACAAGTAACAAAACATACTCTACAACTATTATAACACAATCACTAGAATTAGGGCCACAAGTCACCAACTAGAAACTACAAACCAATAATGCTATGTGTCAAAAAAAAAAAAAATCATATACCAAGGCCTTATAAGTCACAATCATAACCTAGAGCTAGAATTAGAACTATAATTATTGATCAATACGTAATTAAAACTATAAGAAATAATGTCTAAACTAAATAGATATTTTTGCATTGTGTGTGGGTTTTTTTTTAAAAGGTATAATGCGGCATTGTAAAACAAGATTAGTCTTTTATCTCTTACAATATAGTTTTAAAAATAAAAATGTCGAAAGACACACAATTAATGAGATTTGTGTCTTAATAATTGATATGGTCTATCAAATACGAACATAATTCAACTGACATAAAATTTGGACTAATGACTAAGAGATTTGTGGTTCAAATCTTCGACCCGTCACATGTTGTTAAAAAAAAAAAATTGATATAGCCTGTGGTAATTTACCATCCCCACGAAAAAATTATCATATATATAGTGAGTTTTAATGCTTTATATTAGCATAAGGAAGGGGATTTCCCCTTAGACTTGGTTAATATAATGATTAAAATATAAGAAAATAAAAATGTAATTTAAGTTATAAAATCCTATTCCATTGTGCTAACAGTTTCAGAAGAAAACCTAAAAAGTTGGTAAGTGTAGCTCTACTGTTAACTATATGACTGACATTTACTTCTGTTGAAGCTATCCATTTACAGTACATAGGAATGGAAGGGGATTCTTTTTCTCCCTCAGCTTCATGTGAATTTCAAATTCTAGAAGTTTACTTCAATTTCAATGGTACAAAATTATCTACCTCCAATAGATATTTATTTTTAGTTAAATTATACAAATGAAATTTGTTGAAAGAAAAATACTCATGGAGAGTTTTTTTTTTTTTTTTTTTTTTCATTATAATAATATGAAAATTGACAAAACAATGAAAAGCATATGTATGAAATCATTTACAACATCATTCAGGTAAATTGATACGACAACTAAGATGTAAAAATTGATTATATAAATAATTTTGATGATATCTTTTGAAATGAAATAAATGATAACAACAATCTCAATTTTTTTCTATGTAATTTTGAATAATATCACATAAGCCTTCTAATTTTTACCCATTAACTAATATCACTTCGATTTTTTAGAACAATTTCTAGGTTAAGGGTAAAAATGAAAAATTTTAAATTCGATTTTTTAGAACAATTTCTAGGTTAAGGGTAAAAATGAAAAATTTTAAATTCTAGAGGCATAATTAAAACCCTACCCAATAATTCAGGGATATTTTGTAAAATATAGCCTTTAAAAAAAATAAAAAATAAAAAATAACTTAGGCTATTTTTAATAATCATTTGATTTTTTATTTTTGGTTTTTGAAAACTATGTTTGTTTTCTCCCAATTTTCCTACAACGGTTTTCATGTTGGTTAAGAATACATTTGAATATCTATCCAAATTTCAAAAACAAAAACAATTTTTTGAAAACTTTTTTTTTAGTTTTCAAAACTTTGCTTGGTTTTTTAAATGATGGGAAGAAGGTAGATAATAATACAAAAGAACTTATAGGTAGAAGTTGCCTTTATAAATCTAATTTTCAAAAATTAAATGGTTATCAAACAAGGTCTTAATAGATTGTTTCGTTCTTCTCTTTAATATTAAAATTATATATCAAATTTCAATCTAGATCCATTATATAGTCTGGGTTATAGAGTAGCCAAAAAGAAAGAGCTCAAATTGGTAATGAAAATTATTCTTTTTTTTTCCCTGTTAATTTCTCAAACGATTCATGTACCCAATCGAAATTAAGATTATTCAACTTTTGGAGATATTTACATAAAATAATAAAGTTATTGAAGTAATAATGTACTAAATAATAGATAATTTAACCTATGAGGTAGAAGATTTTAATAAGTAGCATAGGCAGGCATCAATGGAGTTGGTGAACATGCTTAAATTGAGAGAACTTTCATTGTAATTATGCAGCTTTTTCCTCTTTAAAATATTGTTATCAACTTTATTCTTGTTTTTGGCTTAACATCAACCTTCATCTTTGATAGATACCTATATAGATTTGTAAGCTCATTCATTTTAAAGGTAAAAAAATAATAATAATAATCATCCAATTGAATTTCCAAAAGATTCCGACGTTACCATATTCAAACTATTATATATATGTCTTAATCACACCTGCTTGGATCGAAGATTTCTTTGGACTCTCTCTTTCCTTCCTCTCATTTTGTAATTGGTTAAATGTTTGGTTAATCTTTATATTCGATTCTTAATTTTAATTTAGTTCTTACGTTTAGGTGCTTATGAGTGAGAGTTAACATAAACCTAATATAAAATGTAATTCTTACTTTCGTCTTAGAATAATGAGTTACAGGAATCTAACGAACAACTTTGTTAGATGCACACCCAACAAATAAAATTAGCTCTAGCTCTAAATTTTAAAATGTTACCCATATTTTAAACCAATGTAACTAGTCAAACTGTTTTGAAATTAAAACAAGTTTTCATTCCATTGAATTATTGTGATATTTATAAATAATTTTTTGTGTTCGATTTCTCTATTAATAGAGATATCTAATAAAGGCATCGCTACTTATCTAATAGGCACCTTTAGATTAAAACCTTTCCTCTAGACAACATCTAATAAGTTTTAATTAAAATATAATGACTAATAGCAAAACTTTGAATAGGATCAAAATAAATTGAAATTAAAATTGTAATGTAACTTTATTTTTTATTATGTACATATAATTATAGTTCAACTAGAAGCATGCAACTGCAATTTCTTTAAATAGAATTAAAATAATTATATTAGAAAAACACACAAATGGGCATACTTACCATAGTCAAAAATTAATTTCTCCTTTTTCCTTTTAATTTTATTTTTAAGATTATTCTCATATTCAATGCCAATGGTAGATCATGAGATAGCTCCATTGCCAATAAACAACATTTAGCTTCACATTTGAAAATGAGATATTTCTATAGCTTATTTCTATTAAATTGATCATTTTTATAGATCCTCCAAACATTTTCTATATAAAAAAAGATGAGACACCAAAAAAAAAAAAAAAAAAAAGGAAATTCCCTTTTTATTGGTATGTAGCCAAATTTCTTTTTTCTTCTTTAGATAGTTGAAATAATTAGATTTTTAGTGAGTCATTAGGCTGGGAATAATTTATCAGATAGATGCAATAAAATTAATTTCATTTATATATCATTTTACTTCTGAAGAAAATTTAACAAATTATGTACATTCTACTATCAAAATAGTTGCCTCACTTGAACATAGTTTTACCAATCAAAGCATTGATAATCTCTTCTAATGATCATGGATTTAAATCCCCAATCTATATTTGAATTGAAATACTTATAAAACATAACACAAAAGACTTTGATAAATTATTTAACCATCAAAATGATATTGTCAAAGGATAACCCCTACCCCAAATGTTAGTTGAAATTAAAAAAAAAATGATAAATATCAATTAAACTTGACAGATACAATTATAGAGTAGCTGAAAAAAATCAAGAATAATATGAATATCATTTTTTGAATTATTGAAATAACAACTATTAATTTCCTTTTGTTCTTTTTGAAGTAAAAAAGAAAAGAAAAAAAAAAAACTGAAATAGTTGATGATGAGAGGTAAAAAAAAAAAAAAAAAAAAAAAATCAGTTCTCAGAATAATACATACATGTCATATTCATGGTTGACAAGCTACAGCATTTCACATTTTTTCTTCACAAAAGACATTAATTGTGATTGATTGACATGCTGATTACACTTTCAAAAAAATTAACATAGTAATTCAAAAAAATAAAATAAAATAACATAGTAATAATTCCTTTGTTTTAATAATTTCATCGATTCAAATTTTCATTTAAATAACGAAAAACACAAAACATCGAAATAAACATCAAACAAACATTGTTTTTTTTTTTTTTTTTTGAAACAAAGAACAAACATAGTTCTTAATTCACTTATTTATCAATCACAACAACACTATAGAACAATCCCATCATAAGAATTCCTTGTGTTTTTTTTTTTTTTTTAAATTGAAAAATCAATCAAAATCATCGTTCTTATAAGTCGATGTTTAGATTCAAAGCCCAAAAGGTTATTCGTTAAAGCAATTAAAGGCAGAAAACAAAACAAGAAATCAAAATCATATGATTTTAAAGAAAATAATAAATGAATTAAATTAAAATAAAGGGTTATTATGAAGATTGTATTGATAATTGATATATATTTTGTCCAACCAAATACGAAACCGAACGAAATTCAAACGCCGGCAACCATACGGGTAACCAGGAAAAAAAAAAACATGAAAAAAAAAGAAAAAAAAAATAGGCAGCATCGAAGTTCCAACAATTTCGGCATATTAATGCAAACTCTTGAAAAATTACAAGCTTATAAATTTATCATAAAAAATTATATACTTCGGCAGAAACTTCCTTAATTCTCTTTTCAGTTTTTTTTTTTTTTTTTTTTTTTCTCTTCTATTTCACCTATTTCTCTTAAATGGCAATGTCATAAAATTCACTACAAGGGCTGGCTAAGATGTTGGTGGAAGAAAAAATTGCGTACCGGCGGCGATGTAGGTGCTGAGAGGAGTTGGGTACGGCGGAGGAGGATCAAGCAATGCGGCGCTGATGGGTGGCGATTCGGCGGTGGTTGGGATTGCGGCGGTGGAGGGGGCGGTGATGAGGAGGGCGCCGCCGTCGGGGGAGGCGGAGTTGGGTGGTTGTTGTTGATGATGATGATGATCAGGGCCGTGGTCGTAAAGAATTCCCTTGAAGATATGGCCTCCGATGTTGACAGCTGTTTGATAAGCATATTGGTCGTTGGTTTCGTCCAACGTTGTCATTCGTACGCATCGAAACACCGCCGTTGAGCTCACTTCCACCGGAAAATTCCCCATTTCCAACCCTAAAACCAAACCCCAACCCCCCAAAAAAACAAAGAAAAAAAATTAACCCATTTTAGAGAGAGAGTGAGAGAGTTTGATTCTCTCAATCATGACCAAATTCGATGTGGGTCTTGTTGGAATTTGGAAATACTTCCAAAACCAAAACCCTCTTTCACAAGAAATCTAAAAAAAAATTAAACTATAACATAGTTAAGTGGATAAAACATCTGTTTGCGGGAATTAATTATTATACCTGAAGAAGTGGCGTTGTTGTGGTCTCGGGGGCGTTTGGGGTTAGCTCCGTCGCTGCGGAGCTGCCGCTCGCGGCGTTTGGAGGCGGGAACCCATGTGCTTTTGACGTGGGTTTCACAGTCATAGCCACGGCTCTTGCAGCAAGTTCTACATCGCATGTGAAGGCAATCTTTTTTGGCTTGATTTCCACAGTCTTGGCAGCTCATTACTTGCCCACCGCCGCCTCTGCCGGATCTCACCATCACCAACGACGATCTCGGCGGCGATTCATCGCCGGAGTAAACAAACCCTTCTCCCGCTTGCTGCTGCTGCTGCTGTTGCTGCTGCCAAATTTCAAAGCTATCATAATTTTTGTACCAAAATAACCCGTCGGTGGGATGAATGATCTCGCCGCCGCCGGTGGTGGGAAGGTGATAATTGGGTCCTCTACCGCCGCCGCCGCTGCCTAGTGGGAAAAAACCGGCCATATTTCCACCGGAGATATTATTCCTGATTTTGAATGAAAATCCATATCAGAAACAACCTCTCAAGGCCGATCGGAAGCCAGAGTTGAAAAAAGGGTACGTATCAATCAATTCCCTTTTCTTTTCTTTTACCTAATCAAATTCTCGAGATTTCTTAATCAAATTCTTCGTACCGAAAGAAAAAAGAAAGAGAATGGAAAAGAGAAAGAGTTGAATTGGGAATCAGATTCTGAAATCTCTCTCTCTCTCTAATTCATTAAAAGGGTAATCTTTTTGTGTCTCTCTCTCTCTAAAACTGAACTCTGCAACGCCGCCATGGGGGGTTTTTTTTTGGTCTGTGGGAACGGCGGTGCTAACTTAAATACACAACAAAACTCCTTTGGTGTTGTTGTTGTTGTTGATGTTGTTCTTCTTCTTCTCTGTCTTCTCTGAGCCCTTTCCCTTTCTCTATGCTCTGATTTTGTTGCAGTTGCAGAGATGATTGATTACCTTTTCTCTCTCTTCTTTCCCTTTCTCTTTCTCTCTCTCTTTCTCTTTCTATGCCATTTTGTGTTACAGATTTCCGGGATCTCTCTGCAAGTGGAGATCATCGATCATCTACTAAATTCCCAGATTCATCCCACGGTCACCATTGAGAAACGTGTCGTTTTATGAGTTGCTGTTTTTTTTTTTTTTTTTTTTTTTTTTTTTGTGTGCAGTGGAAAATTGTTTTGTCTTCTTTATGTGAGAGTGCGACTCGGTTGAATTGAATCAACTCAAAAAAATATAAAGAAACGATAGGCTTGTTATTAATCAGCTTGCTTACTAAGATCCCATTCGGGAAAATAGTATACTTTTCCTATAAGGTTGAATTACAGGTTTAGTTTTTGAACCGTTCATATTTGTGTCTATTTGGTCCATAAATTTTAAAGGAAGAAGCTTGACTGCATACGGAATTTTGCTACATATACCACAATTAAAATAATGATAACTAGAAAAGATAAATTGTTTTTTCTCATTTTCTACTCTTTTCTTTCTTAGTTGTCAAGATTTCAAGATTTCGTGTTTTTTTCTCATTTTCTACCTTTCTCTTTCTTATTCAACGGTTAAATAGCTCTTTGAACTTTTAATTTTGCGTCAAATATGTCTCTGAACTTTTAAATTCAGGTCACATAGGTTCTTGAACTTTAAAAAGTATCTAAAAAGTTCTTAAATTTTCAATTTTGTGTCTATTAGGTCTCTCAATTTTCAATTTTGTATCTATTAGATCCATGACTTATTCCACAGTTTTTTAAAATTCAAGAACCTACTAAACATGAAATTGAAAGTTTAGAGTTTTATCAGACATAAATTTTCATTTTATATTTAATAGATCAAATAATTTTTAATATTTTTAGACACAAATTGAAAGTTTAATGACCTATTAGTCATTTTTAAAGTTTATAGACCTTCTAAACACAAACCTTAAATTCATAGACTAAATGCGTATTTAACAAAAAAAATAATAATTATTATTATAAATACAACAAAGGATATAGAAGGTAGTCAAATTAACAATTACTATGGCTATGGTTAATTTAACAATTATATGATTTATTGTCTTATTATGGTGTGTCTTATTTTCTCTAGTTGATTCGATGGATTAATTGTGAGATTGAATTGTTTTTTTTAGTTCAACAATTATTGCAGGGTATGGAGATTGAACCATTGATCTTTAAGATATTTAATCGGTGTCTAATTATTTATTGAGCAATGGTTCAAATTAGTTGTGAGATTGTGCCGTTGATTGACATTAATTGATATATTTTCTTTGTTATGAAATTTGTTTTGATTTTCTCCAAGCATGAGGAAAAAAAGGTTGCACATAAATTGACAAATGAAACTTCCAAAATCTTTGAACTCATTGTTTATTGGTTTTTTTAATGAAGTCAAAGAAGATGAACTTTCGTAGGTTGCCCCAATAGAAATTGTTTATATAAATTACATATGTATTTCTAAAATATTAAAAAAGAAAAAAGAAAAACTATTCATTAAAAAATTTTCAAGAATATATAAGGAATTGTGTTATAAAATTTTGTTTATTTATTTTGTTCTCACAAATGGTTTGTACTATAAGAACGAGTAAAGTTGTTATTTTCTTGATAAAATTGGCTATGATTTTTTTTAAGTATCGAGATTTAATGCCTAAAGTCTTATAATTTTTTTTTGTAACCATCTGAATAAAAATAAAATTTCTATTTTTAATTAGTATTGACTTATTCTTATTTTTATTTGCATTCAAATTATATGAACACTTCTTAATTAACCACTAGTTGTAATCTTAAATGTGAGATATCATGGGCAAATTAAATAGTATGGGAGACCTTATAATACTTTTAATATAAAAATCGTTAATGATGTTCAAAAGAAAAAAAAAATCGTTAATGTAAAGATATGAGAATCTAATACTATATATAATACAATTAAATAAGGTTGAACTTTTGATATATTTATTATTATCTTTAGGACCATTGAAGAAAATATAAGAAATATCTAATCATGACCGATTGAAGAGGTCAGAATGAAAAATATCCTAGCCAACAAGAGCATAGCTCAACTGACATAAAGATGTACTGATAACCACGAGGTCCGTGGTTCGAATCCCCCACCCTATGTTGTCAAAAAAAAAAAAAGAATGAAAAATATCCTACCTTTTCAATTTAAGATTATATGTCATTTTGCATACATCATCATCCTAGCAAAATTACTATCTTACTCTCCATGTGGAAACACACACTTTTCTGTCTCTTTATTTTCTATTCCCAGAAAGCACACAACGAGAGCGAGCTGGAGTAGCGAGAGAGAGCGAGAAGCTAGAGCAATTGGAGAGAGAGTGAGAAATTGAAGTGAGAAATTGGACCGAGAGCGAGAGCGAGAAATTGGAGAGAGAGTGAGTGATTGAAGTGAGAAATTGGAGAGAGAGCGAAAAGTTAGAGCGAGAGCGAGGTTATAGTAGAAAATAAACGGTAATTTTACTAGAATGTTGATGCAAACAATAGGGTATATATCCTTAAATTGAAAATGTAGGGCATTTATCATTTTCGTCTATTTTAAAAGGTCATCAAAACCCAAAATATAAATATATTACTAAAATGATCATATGTGACTTAATCTTAAATTTTAAGCATGTTATAAGTCTTATGACTTTAACTTGTGTAAGCATTTATTTGATCCACATGGGTGAGAGTAGAGATGTTCACGGGGCGAGACGAGGACAAGGAAGCCTTTCCTGTCCCAGCAAAATTTCCCATTTAATTTTGCGGGGATCAGGGTGGGGATTCCTCGTGAGAAATTTACGGGGATCGGATTCCTCTCGGAGAATTATCTTTCTCTCTTTTTTTTTAAAAAAAAAGAAATATCAATCAAATAGCAAACACATTTTTTTTTTAAAAAAAAAACTATGTTTAAGTGAGTAATTTTCATTTAACCAAAACAATTTCTAAAATGTTCTAATTAAAACAATAATAATTTTCCATGATAGAGTTAAAATCTTCCACCAAATTTCAATATTATACAACAACAAGATGATTTCCAACTTAGATGGAAGCAAAAAAAAACTTAGAAAAGTATGGTAAAATTTTTCTATTTATATCATAATACAATATAAAATATATATATTATAATATTATATATATTATATTATATTATAAATAAAAAGTGGGGTGGGGCGGGGAATGGGGAATAGAATCATCATCTCTGTTTTGCAAATGGGGAAAAAATCATCCTCACTCCCTCTCCCATCCCCGCGGGATAAATGGACACCCTTAGGTGAGAGTAGGTGAACGTGAATTAAAATGTATGCTCAAATCCCTGTTATTTGGAGGACATAATCACATATAGAGTTAAAAATATTATTACATAAGGTGGCTGATGGTATTGCGAAAAGGGCGAGAATGTCGAAATGTAGTGAGACTTGGGTTGATTGTTTCTCATAGTGGATGTGTATATTGGTCGAGAATGACCGTTCTTCTTTGCCCATATGACGTTATAATATGAGGTATTTTTCAAAAAAAAAATTATTACATAAGATAAATTCACAAAATTTTAATTATGGTAAGAATTTAGCATCCTTTTCATATAAGAAAACTTGTTAAGTGAATATTTTGAATGTCAATTCAAGTCATAATTCCAACGATATGATATCTATCTTTTTATCATTAAAAAAGACAATGAAACTCAAGCTATAATAAATAGTTGGGAAAGTAAAATGGTATATAACTATATAAAACATTTAATGAATAATCAAATTGTAGGCAAAAAGTTTAATAATTATGTCTATTGATGAAACTTTGCTAGTGTAATCTCATACGTTTTTTCAAAAAAAAAAAAAAAAAAAAAGTGTAATCTTATAAGTCAATGGCAAAATAACCTTGGGTCAATGCTAAATATTAATATAATCAATCAAGTCTAAAGAAAAGTTTATACATTTTTTAGATTTCCATTACTTCTTTTTTTTTTTTTTTTTACTTTTAGATTTCCATTACTAGCTCTTGTATTGACTATATACATATATTAGTTCAATTGTGATAATTTATTTAATGAATATTATTGAATCATGTTGATTATTGAATAGACCATTAAATAATATTGGCTATTTAATGAATTGGGTTTATAATTAATAACAAATTGAATTTGTTAATAATTAAAACCAAATAAGTTCAATTGGATTTAATAATGCCTAATTGGATAAAGGTGGCCTTTACGTCTTTCATGGAGGAGGAGGACACTTCATCAATTCGGTGGGTTGGGCACCATATGGTTTGTTAAGGAAATGGATTTTAATTTGTTCGTTTTTAAATCAGTTTAATTATACAAAATATTCATTAATCTCAGGGATTAATATGCTTTGCTAATGCACCATATGGTTTGTTTAACTTGAAGAATTAAACTTGTTGAAGTTGATTTTCACTTTGTTCGTGAAAAGGTTGCTTTAAAGTCTAATTATACAAAGTGAAGTTGATTTTCACTTTGTTCGTGAAAAGGTCGATTTGTTACTCCACATTGTCGATCGACTGATCTTTTTACCGATTGTTTCCACGGATCATTTAATATTTTTGAGGGACAAACTCATGCATGCCTTCTTCAGCATTCGTTTGAGATGGGATAATGGTATATCATATTGTATTAAGCTGATTTTATAATTTATTGTTAATCAGGTTGTTAATTAATAAAGTGTGTGGAGAATTTCATTTTTATTGTTAAAGTCTTGGTGAATTAACTAGTTTTAATTTAGCCACTAATATTTTAAAATTTTCATTTTTAATTTTTTTTATTAAATAATAAGAGTCTAGTTTATGAGCTTTGAAGTTTGTGTTTATTTAATTACACTACAAGAAAAAATGTCTATACCAATGCAGATTTCTCTCGACGCGCAAAAACGCGTCGAGATAAAGGGTATATGCCGACGTGCGTACAACGACGTGGGGAGAAACGATTTACAGGGATTTTTGCCGACGCAATCACCTAACGCGTCGGCAGAAATAAGTATCTCTCAACGTAGACGGTTACGACGTCGAGAGATAAAGACTTGTTTTGTTGGTCTCTGGCGACGCCATATGTGATTGCGTCGACAGAGACAAGTTTTAAATCCCTAACTCATCTTCTCTTCTTCATTTGATCGAAAGCAGAAGCAGCCCCCCTCTCGCCATTGCCACTCTCCCTGCCATTGTCGTCGGCCCGCCGCCTAGGTTGTCGCCCCTCCGCCTTCAACCGTCTCCCTCAATGTAAAATAAAATGAAGAACCTTGATTTTCTCTCTATTATATTATATGGGCTTCCATCTCAAAACAAATTAGCAATGAGTGGAGTGACCCTTGTAGCTTATATATTGTGAGGTCTCCACCATTCATTTCGACGTGGGATCCTCAACACTCTCCTCCATCTCTAATTTATGTGTGTGTTTGTGTGTATAAATTCGCCCTTCCCCTAGTTTTATGTGTAGATTGTGACGGTTTTTGTGAAATTTGTTGCTCCCCTGACTTATTTGAAGAAGTGGCTGCGAAAGTGCTTCTTGTTTGTGGGTTTGATTTCTCTAGAGAAGTTTTAGCTGGGGAGTGGGATGATTCGGACGTTGATTTGGGTTGTAGAATCTAGATAACGTTATTAAGTTTCAATATTGAGATTGATATACTTTTTTAAGTAGTTATGTTAGTTATTGTTTTTACATTGTTTGACTATTTATATTAACATAATTAACCTTTATTTATTTATTTTTAATAGGTGATTAGAGTTATGATGGTTGGACACATGTGTGTATTTCGGAATCCACAAGAGATTGATTAGTGACAAGGAAGGCCGTTACACACTTTTGTTTTTCATTTAATAACTCTTTTATTTTATGTACTAAACTTTTATATTTATTTATTTAATTTACGTGCTGGTTAGAAATCATGTATGGATTTCATTTGTGGATTTGTGGAATGAAATTAAATGCAATTGTGTTTTTCAATTAAATTAGGGTTTCATTTGTGGAATCGACAGAGACGTGAAAAAGCGAAAAAAAATAATAATAGTCATAATACTGCCGACGCCACCACGAGGCGCTGACATGTTCTGTTGACGCCTTGTAGATGGTGTCGACAGAACATGTGTCTGACGACACCACGTGGTAGCGTCAACAGAACTTTCTTCTGTTGATGTCGTTGATTGCGTCAGTAGAGACATTTTTTGCCGACACACATTCGTGCTTTTCCTCCCTGTTGTCTTTTCTTGACGCCATTGATAGAGTGTCGGGAAAGGTGATTTCTGCCGACGCCGTTCAATGTGGCATAAGTAGAAGTTCTGCCAACTGTTTTATCTTGACTTGCTTGCCGACACATTTTGCTTCCCAACGCATAATTGGACTTTTGCCGACGTTTTTGGGCATCGGGAAATGGTGAATTTCTTGTAGTGTTAATTCTTGAACTTTATAAAGTGTCTGCTAATAGGTCTTCAAACTTTCAATCTTGTGTCTAATAGATTTTTAATTAACTTTCAAGTTTGTGTCAACTATCAAGTAAGTCCTGAACTTTAAAAAGTATCGTCTTTAAAGTTTAAACTTTCAATTTTGTATCTAATTAGTCTTTAAGTTTTTTATTTTGTGTCTAATTGGTCCTTGACTTATTTAACATTTTTTTAATTACTTTGTGGATCTGACACAAGATTGAAAGTTTAGAGTCTGATAAGATATAAAATTCATATCAATTAAATGTTAACAAAATTTGAATATGTCAATGACCTATTAGACACAAAATTGAAAATTCAGGGACAACCTACTAGACATTTTTAAAGTTCAGAAACCTATTAGACACAAAATTGAAAGTTTAGTGATATATTAGGGATCGTTTGGTACGGAGTTTTGGAGATGGGAGTGGGCAAAAGTTTCTGATACCCTTGTTTGGTATAAAGTGTCTGTGGTGGGTCATGAGAATAAAGGATTCACAAGCATCATTTATACCGATTTTCTATGCCTTTGCAAAAGTATGATTTTCTCTTTCTCCATCTTTTCTTTTTTATTTTTGTATGCAATTTTATTTTGAATATAGTTAATTAATTAACTCATTAACTAATTGATACCAAATTTAAAAAATAATAAAATAAATTATTTAATTAGATTAAATAAATGATAATTTATCAAGAGTTTTAAAAGTATTTTTTTAAAAAAATAATACTTAGTCCAAGTTTATTAAATTGATACAATTACATATTTACTGGAATTATAATCAATTAGTTAACATTATTGAAAATATATTTAATTATTGAATTAAAATTATTTAAATGAGTTTGCTATAAAAATTCATTTTTCAATAAGTATAATTAATTGCTTATTGATGATTTATAATGAATTAATTATTTCTTCGGATTTCATTATAATAAATAAATAATCATATTATTATTAAGATATTTATCTAATTAATTTTTATGGATACAAATATGTTAAATTACTATAATTAAAGATATTTATTAAAAAATTATTAAATTATTTTAATTAGTTAAATTAACCTAGCTTATTCCATTAAAATTATTTCATGATTATTAATTCATTAATTGTTATAAATACTTTGAATTAATTTTGATTATTTTATTGATTAATTTATTAAAATTACATTAGGTTTACATGATTGATTCTAAAAAACATAAATACAAACATAATTGGTTCTCATAAAATTTTGTTGACATTTTCATGCACAACCAAACATAGTGATCTTTGATTTCTAGCAATCTTAATCCCAAACATATTATTCTCAAGCATCCTTTATTCCCAGACATCATCCTAAACCAAACGGCTCTTTAGACACTTTTAAAACTTAAGGACCTTTTAAACATAAACCTCAAAGTTCATGGATTAAACTTGTCATATAATTTATCATATCCTTTGATTTGTAATGGAAATTTTGTTAGTTATTATAATTGAATCTTTTTTAATATTAAAGAAATTATAAACCAAATGAATTATAGAAACATTTAATGTATATGTTGTTAGTTTCAATTTAAGTTTTTTTACTTTAGGTTCGAATTTTAACACATATTGCTAGTTGCTAAAATAACATAGTTCAGTGGTAATTGACATGTAACCTTGATCAAAAGGTCCGAGATTTGCAACCTGATTCACACTTTTGTTGAACTAAAAAAACACATATTCTCGATCAAAAGTCAACATAGTTTCGTGGTAATTTTTCATATATTCTCGATCAAAAGATCAAGGTTCAATTTTTTCCAAGATGAAAAAAAAGAAGAAGAGAAATAATGTCATCCATCAGTAGATGATTTGCTAATTAAGAAAGATTTGTTGAAGCTTCGTTATCAACATCTTCTTTAAACTAATTTTCAATAACAAGTTTTTCCTTTTATATTTCTTTGAAACAACACCTATTCTTTTCTCAGAACTCAGAAAGTTATTACACAGAACCTTATGAAAATCTAATTTTCAGTGTGATCTAATATGGTTGATTGGAAATGTAGTATAATTGAGAATTGATAATACAAATCCAAAAAAAAAATTGTAATCATCGTATTTTTATACCAACCTGAGTTTAACTTAATTTGTTAAGACTATATATTTACGATTAAAAGGGTCCATTCTTGACTTTAACTAAAAAAAAAAAGCTACTATAAATAATTTATTTATGCCAAATTATTGTTATTATTGTTATTATTTTGCAAAAGTAATATTATGGTTTAGGGGAAGAAAGAAGGACATTTTTTTATTAATATTATTATTTTTAAAACTATTTATGAAACTTATAATTATATTAATATTGTTGTTTAAATTTCCGATAGCAACTAAATGGAATCGAACCCACGCATTTCAGCTTGTAAGCGGGGGCGCTTAGACACTGTAGCGAAAACGAAAGATAATAATAGAAAGTTGAAAATATATTTAACATATTAAATCTATTTTGACCCGATCATTACACTAATGGTCGTCTCTTGAAGAGACGACGAGATGACCTCGTGATGTGTGTTGAGGTCGTCTCTTCAAGAGACGAGTTGCTCTTGAGAATTTAAACAACAATATTAATATAATAAGGTTCAAAACCACAATATTTTAATAAATAGTTTTAAAAATAATAATATTAATAAAAAATATCCGTAGAAAGAACTATCAATAATTACAAAAATAAAAAATAAAAATAAAACAAAACAAAAAAAAAACACTCCGTGAAAGAGTTTCAAAAGATTAGTCCGAGAATTTTTTTTCTCTGCCTTTTTTGATGGTTAAAATTTTTTAAAAACATTTTTGTCTTAATTATGAAAACTAAAATTTACTTATTAGTAAAGTAATATTATGTTTTTTGTTTTCTGTTTTAAAAGTTTCGCTTCTTTTTTTCACCATTTTTTGGGGTAAATTTTCCACATTCGTTAGATACACTTTTTTTTTTTTTTTTTTTTTGAGATAATCATTAGACACACATTTGAATTCTAAATACTTCAAAAACAAAATCAATTTTTTAAAAAGATAATAAAGAACAAAATAGTTATGAAATGAGACTTCAACCAAAATTCATTTTTAACCCTTCATAATTAACTCAATGATGTAATTTTAACTTTCAACTTTCTTTTTTCAGAAAAAAAAAAAAAAAACTTTCAACTTTCTATTTGGTTAAACTCAGCTCAAAAGTTGAATGATTAATGAAATTTAATTTATACCTTTCTAAAACCAAATTTGAGAAGCATCTCTCAATCAATTAATAAATTACATAAAATTCAATCATAAAAACTATATTGTAAATTTAGGTCCCGTTTGATAACCATTTGATTTTTGGTTTTTGGTTTTTGAAAATTAGATTTGTTTTCTCTCAATTTTCCTACCATAGTTTTCATATTTGTCAATGACACATTTGAATTTCTAGCCAAATTTAAAAAACAAAAACAAGTTTTTGAGAACTACTTTTTTTAGTTTTCAAAAATTGACTTGGTTTTTGAAAACATAGAAATAATGCATTAGGAAAACAAAGAAATTCGTAGGTGGAAGTAGTGTTTATAGACTTAATTTTCAAAAACAAAAAATCAAATGGTTACCAAACGAGGTCTAATATATTAGAAATCAGATCATATAGGTCACATTTGATAACTATTTGATTTTTGATTTTTGAAACTAACCTCAAAATACCTCAAACCTGTCTGAAAATATAGAACACATCAAAATGCTACCCAAGAATTAGTATCAGGATATTTAGATATTAATTTTACCATTTTTCTAAAGTTTGGACTTTCATAGGATCAAAATTAGATTAAATTTTGATTTATTCCTCAACTTATAAGTTTGTATCTATTTAGTCCATGTGTTATGACAGTAAATGAAAATCGACAAAGCAAGAATGAAAGGAGAGAATAACAACACATATTTTAAGACATATCAACACCATGAATTTTAAAGAGTGTCTAATAAATCTATGAATTTTTAAATTTGTGTCTAATAGGTGTCTCTGACATATTCGAAATGATTAAAAAAGTAATTTTCCCCTCCTCCCCAGTTTTTAAATTAAGCACTCCTCCTCAAAGGATTATGGTACTCCCAGTAGTACTAGAAAGTTGTTTTCCCCTCCTCCCGTCTTTAAATTTTGACATGTAAAATGAAAGTCCACACCTTGTTACTAATTAAAAAAAAAGGGTTAAATTGTATCATATATATAAATTGAGATATGAGAATTTAAACATCGGACTGGAAAGGAGTATACATGTAAGTTATCACTAAACTATGCACACTAAACTTCCAACTTGAAAAGAGTACACATGTCAATTACTACTAAACAATGCTCACCGAAGCATATGTTTTAATTTTTAACCTTATGTTTTCATGTGTTTTAAAAAAAATATTAAAAAAAAAACTCCTCTAATGGTATGATATTGTCCACTTTGAACACAATTCCTCGCCGCTTTATTTTTTTGTCTTAAAAAAAAAAGGTTTGTAGGTGATTTACTAGTTGATTTGTGAACAATATTTTGTAGTAGGGTATCTGTTTTACCATCTTTTATTCAGTTGAAGATTTAATTTGATAAACTTAATCCTTAACTAAGTAACGTGACAAAAAAAAAATTGAATTAAATAATTTTGACTTTAACATCTCGATTATTCGAATTATTATTATTAAATGAAATTGGGAGGATGTGTCAAAATTAAGGTCATTCAAATTAGACTTTGGAGGGATCAGCGTTCCTTATTTCTTTGAGCTATTTAAAATCATCTTTCAATTTTCAAACTTTTAATTAAATTTTGTAATAAATGAACAGGACCACATTCGTTGTTTTCCATGATCATAAAGATTAAAATAACATCCAATTGACACATTATGATTATGAAGTTCCTTTTAGGATGTTGTGTCCTCACTCACATGTTTCCTAAGAAACACAAGGTCACCCAACATGAAACTTCTCGAAGCTAAGCACGCTTAACTTTAAAGTTCCTATGATTGCGCCACTAAAAGGGAAGGTGCATCTTGTTAGTATAGATAATATCGATCAATTCTTTTTAAGCTTATATTGACCATGTTTTCATCTCCTCAATATTCCTCTCATTTGGATGTGATCTCGGTTCATTCATGTACCCCTCCTAACCTCGGGTGTCACATTACATAACGACCAAGAGGTTTGTGGTTCGAGTCCTCCCACCTCCACATGTTGTCAAAAAAAAAAAAAAGAAAATTTCGATCAACGTGAACAAAACCATTAAAATATCTTGCTAACAAGAGCATAATTCGTATTTATGATTAAGATGTCATGAGTTTGAATTTCTCTTCTCCATGTTGAATTAAAAAAAAAAACAATTAAAATGTCATTACTATCTCTAAAAAATTGTAGGTTCATATAATCTTAATTTAAAAAAAAAAAGTAAGATTATATTTCGAAAAATATCGAAAGAAAACTAATAAGAGGGTTAAAATTGTAACACTTTTTAAAGTTTTGGGCGGACATTGTCACGTTTTTTTTAGTTTGGAGTGCAATTTAATGAAATTGAAAATTTTAAAAAAAATTATACAACAAGACAAGTTTAGGGATAAATTTTGATTTTTTTTTTCTTTGAAGTTTTATTAAATAAAATTGCGTTCCCTTGCCTTAGATAAGATAAGAAAACTATGATATTGTACTAGATGGCATATTTATTTTAAAATATTAAGCTTATTAACTATTTTAATAATTAAGGTTAAATTATGTTTAAAAAAAATGAAGGTTAAATTAAAAGTTTACTCTATGAACTTTTAAGGTTGTGTCAATTTAGTCCCTAAACTTTAAAAAGTATCAGATAAGTTTTTGAACTTTCAATTTTGTGTTCAATAGGTTCCTAAATTTTAAAAAAGTATTCCGTAGGTCCTTAAACTTTCACTTTTGTGTCCAGTAGGTTCTTAAACTTTCACTTTTGTGTCTAATAAGTACTTCAACTTTTAGTTTTGTGTCTAATTAGTCATTGTCCTATTCAATATTTTTTAAAATTCATAGGCCTCCTAGATACAAAATTGGAAGTTTGGGATTCTAATAGACATAAAATTCAATTTTATATATAGTAGATTAGTTAATTTTTAAAAATATCGAATATGTCAGGGACTTATTAGACACAAAATTGAAAGTTCAAGGACTAATTAGACACTTTTTAAAGTTCAGAGACCTGATTGATACAGAAGTGTCTAATAGGTCTCTGGAACATTAACTTTTGTGTCTAATAGGTCTAAACTTTTAATTTTGTGTTGAAATGTGAAAGATTGATAGTGGAATCTAATAGTATAATGGGCATAAATCTCATTACAAAAAAATCAGATCAATGGAGAGAAGTAGAAGTTTTTTCTAGAATTAATTTGGACAATGATCTCATCATTTAGAGAGATAAAATTCTGTTATATTTCTAGATCATGTAATTCAATAGCGGACTATATAACTAAGAGAGCTAGAGAATATATTGTCCAAAAAAAAAAAGAGAGCTAGAGAATACAGACCAAGTCAGTCTTGGGTCTTTTCTATCCCAAGTTGGATGATTATGTTGGTCAATTCTAATCGTTCTTCGTTTGTCCAAGTGGCGTAATAAAAAAAAATCTTTCTAAAAAAAACTTTTAATTTTACGTCTGATAATACATCTTTAACATATTCAAGATTTTAAAGAATTAATTAATCTATTAAATATAAAATTGTCAAATAGGTCAAGGACTTATTAGATGCAAACTTAAAAGTTAAATAACCTATTGAACAAAAAAGTGAAAGTTTAAAGATCTAATAGATATTTTTTAAAGCCAGTGATTTATTAAACACAAATTAAAAAATTCAATGATCTATTTAACATTCTTTAAAGGTCATGAACTTAATTGTCACAGTTCTAAAAGTCGAGAGACTAAATTTGTAATCAAAACAAATAATTTTGAAAAGGGAAGGATCAATCAAATATGTACGAAAAAGAATAATTTAAATGGGAAAAAAGCGAAAGTTGGTGACAGTTGCAAATGAGGGGACAGGGGTTATTCGTATGAAATGATTTAAGTGAGGTTTAGGGGATTGGAGTTTGAGTTGCAAAAATAAAATAAATAAATAAATAAATAAAATTTAATTTCTTAAAAGAAAAATATAATTTTTAATATTTTAGTGGGGGGCCCTTTTTGATATGCCAAGATCCAATTAAAATGTGCACATTTTACATTTTTCATTATACGGCACCCATTTTGTCCTATTCTCTCTTTTCTTTCGTGTTTCAATCAAATATTTAATTATTTTTATGTCAATGAAACTCTCAATTACTATCAATTCTATAGAAATGTTCCTTTTAGAAAAAAAAAAATCTATACAAATGTCACCTTCAAAACAAAAATTTGTGGAAAATGTTGTTACATGTATGAAAAAAAAATTATTTGTTAATACTTATTTTTACTGTTATAGGTAATTTTGGACCACCACAGCGTACGAGGAGCTGACAGGACAACCGAGAGGAGATAGGACCAGGAAGGGGACCCAGAGGGAAACCATACCGACGGGCCGGGCCAACGTGGCCCGACCCGTACGGTCGGCCTCGGCCTTGGGCCGAGGCCGAGCATTATGGCCGGCCGCGACCCACGGCCGGCCCCCACCCCTCGGCCCGTTTGCGCGGGCCGAGTCCGTTTGCCTCCGCTCGGCCCCTATCGCTTCCAGCTACCTCGGTCCAGCCTGCTTCGTCCCCGAACGCCTCCAAACCCTAGGAGTCCGAGCAGGTATTTATACCCCTCTTCGTCATCGAAGAAGGGGACCGAAAACTCGATTCTTGACTTCTTTCTCTATTCTCTTGCTGCTCAGTTTCCTGACTTAGGCATCGGAGGTGGTGTGGCCTACACCACACCGGTGTCCAGCGATTCTTGCTGGTCTTGCAGGTCACGTCTTCCCCAGCTTCTACAAATTCATTGTTGGTGTCACGTGAAGGGCAGGTGGATTGCTTGGCCAAATTTTGGCATCAACAGTTGGCGCCGTCTGTGGGGAAGAATGCTTGCCAGTTCGGATCGCACATCGGTGGTGGTATGCACGATGGATCGGGTTCAGAAACCAGATGGAAACCTCGGGTATGAGCAGAAAGCTCCGAGCCAGACTGGGTTCGACCTTGGTATGGAAAAGGCCGACCCTGACTTCAGAAGGAGAGAGAGAACCGGGAAGCTGCTATATCCGACCAGCATCAAGAAGACAAAGGAAAAGGATGTCGGGTAGAAGATGTAGACCAGATCCGACATGAGCACTCCTCGGCCAATGGCCGAGGCCGAGCAGAAGCCCAATCGCAAAAAAAAAGCCCGCAGAAGTTCGCCGCAAAAGACAGCGTCGGGCACGTACACAGGAAATAATGCCAGGACAAAGTAAGAGGCTCGGGAAAAGTCCGAGGCCGACCAGAGGCCAAGGAGCCACAGGGCTGTGCGGAACCAAAAAGCCAGATTCGACAGGTATACACCACTAACAGCTTCGTTTGAACAGGTCTTGGCCGCAATACAGGACACAAATCTGTTGAAACGCCCAGGAAAGTTGAGATCAGATCCCGATAGGAGGAACAAAAACAAATACTGCATGTTCCACGGAGACCACGGTCATGCAACTCGGGAATGCATACAGTTGAGGGACGAGATGGAAGCCCTAATCCGAAAAGGTTACCCCAAGGGGTTCGTGGGGAACGACAAAAGCAAGAGGCCACTGTCGGCAGATAAAGGTAAGGGTGGTGCCAACCCGCTATTCGAGATGCAAACAATTTTAGGAGGATCATCCGAAGAAGGTGGAGCAGCGCATGGCGAGCAAAAAATGTCAAGGGAATGTTACTTTATGGCGCTCGGGAACATCGACAGGAAGGCTCAAGCAACGTCGACCTCGGGAGATGGCCGAGGCCGAGCCTTTGAGGGGTCAAGTTATCCCCTTCCAATGAAACGTTGATCGATTTTCTTTCATTTCAATAGCATATTACTCAGGAATGTAATTGATTCATTTGAAATAAATTACTCTGAATTTTGTTTCAAAAGTTTTGACAGCGCTTGCAAAGAGACTCGGGAGATTCCCAGGCCTCCCAAAGCTTTTCCCCAGAGGAGTGTACGCACCCCTGGGAAGACCACAACACTTGACCTGTTATCGTAGCCGAAGCGGTTCAAGCCGAAAGGGAGATGCTCTGCACATAAGTCGAGTCACGGGCTGAGTGCGCAGATGACACAGAGGAGTTGGTCGGCCTCATGCCAAGGCTGAGGCCGACCACCTAGAGGCTAAGGCCAAACACCACCTTCAAGAGCTCGGTCACGAAGTAAGTCTTTCCTTACTCAAAAAATGCATATTTTGCGTATTGAATACATTTTTTTGAGTGGGGGACTGGGAATAATCATGGTCGTTAGTTATATTGCAATGATTTTTTCCTGGCTATATTTTCAAGCTTCAAGCTTTTGACAACAGTTTCTTCCCTTAAAATACTTTGTTGCTTGATATGCCATCAAAATTGTGTGGAAATATGATAGAAGGTAGTTTGAACATACATTTTTCCCCAGAAGAGTGTACGCACCCCTGGGATGACTATGCAGCTTGAAGAGAGGCTTGAGAAATTCCCAGGCCTCCCCAAGCTTTTTCCCCAGAAGAGTGTACGCACCCCTGGGATGACCACGACGCTTGAAGAGAGGCCCTGGGAAATTCCTAGGCCTCCCCAAGCTTTTCCCCAGAAGAGTGTACGCACCCCTGGGATGACCACAACGCTTGAAGAGAGGCTTGAGAAATTCCCAGGCCTCCCCAAGCTTTTTCCCCAGAAGAGTGTACGCACCCCTGGGATGACCACGACGCTTGAAGAGAGGCCCTGGGAAATTCCTAGGCCTCCCCAAGCTTTTCCCCAGAAGAGTGTACGCACCCCTGGGATGACCACAACGCTTGAAGAGAGGCCCTGGGAAATTCCTAGGCCTCCCCAAGCTTTTCCCCAGAAGAGTGTACGCACCCCTGGGATGACCACGACGCTTGAAGAGAGGCCCTGGGAAATTCCTAGGCCTCCCCAAGCTTTTCCCCAGAAGAGTGTACGCACCCCTGGGATGACCACAATGCTTGAAGAGAGGCCCTGGGAAATTCCTAGGCCTCCCCAAGCTTTTCCCCAGAAGAGTGTACGCACCCCTGGGATGACCACAATGCTTGAAGAGAGGCCCTGGGAAATTCCTAGGCCTCCACAGGCTTTTCCCCAGAAGAGTGTACGCACCCCTGGGATGACCACGACGCTTGAAGAGAGGCCCTGGGAAATTCCTAGGCCTCCCCAAGCTTTTCCCCAGAAGAGTGTACGCACCCCTGGGATGACCACAATGCTTGAAGAGAGGCCCTGGGAAATTCCTAGGCCTCCCCAAGCTTTTCCCTAGAAGAGTGTACGCACCCCTGGGATGACCACGACGCTTGAAGAGAGGCCTTGGGAAATCCCAAAGCCTCCCCAAGTTTCCCTCAAACTTCTCAAACCATGCAGGAAAAGCGCTCGTCCTCATGTCAAGGCTAAGGCCGACCATTAGACAAGGAATAGGGCTCGACTGAGTCCGGTAGTCACTTCGCAGACCAGGTATCTGCACATGAGTCCAACTATGAGGCAAACAAACAAGTGATGGAGAAGCGAGGCTCAACCTCATGCCAAGGTCAGGGCCGGCTGCCTCAGCTTCAAGAATGAACTTTGTCCTCAAAAAACCAGGTATGACATTATATTTTCTTACTAAAAAAAAATGCAACTCATTAAATCTGGAATGCGTATTTTGAGTGGGGGCTCGGGAAATTCCTCGACCTCCCCAAGTTTTCCCTAACTGGGTGCACGCACCTTTGGAAAGAGACTAAACTCTTGCAGAGAGGTTGACGCATGCCCTCAACCTCCCCAAGTTTTGCCCAAAAGAGTGTACGCACCCTCGGGATGGATACAACAGAGAAAAGTAGCAAGCAAAGCAGAAGAAATGCTCAGCCTCATGCCAAGGCCGAGGCCGAGCATCCTAGCTCCAAAGCCGCAGGGAGATGCTTAAGGTAGGACCGGACAAATACACACATAAGCCTAACCGTGGAGCGGGCAAGAAGAAAACAGCACGGAGGAGTTGGTCAGCCTCATGCCAAGGCCGAGGCCGACCAGTCACCTGCAAAAGCCCCGGATCTGGAATGAAGCGTTCCGAATGACCAAGTACAGGGGTTTAGCTGCTGTGCTCGGCCTTTTCCCAAGGCCGACCAGATAACCCAAAACGGGAAGCTGCTGTGCTCGGCCTCTTCCCGAGGCCGAGGCCGACCAGATAAGCTAAAGAGAGAGATTGATGTGCTCGGCCTCTTCCCGAGGCCGACCAGAGCCATTGTTGTAATCTCTCAACTCTACTTTGTCCAGTTTATCCTATCTTGCAGGATAACCAGGAATCATACATAAGTCGGCATGGAACGAGAGTTATACTCTTAAATCAGGCTTAAGGAGCTCAACCCTGCAGGAGGTCAAGTGTTACTAGACCGCACCAACGAGTCTATCTCACCACCTCCTCTGGCCCGAGCACCTCTTGCCGAGGCCAGGCACAAACTTTAATGGTATTCTCCTATTTCCTCAACCATACTTTATGTTTCAGTGAAGTTCTACTTAAGATTGGGGGCTACAGAGGGGATATGCACTCCCAATTAAACAAAAAGCAAGTAACCAGGGATATGCACTCCCTATTAAACAAAAAGCACCTATGTTTAACATGTTCTACTAAAATTTACATGTTCGAACCTATTCTCTTATTATTTTCCTACAAGGACTAACATATGGATGCAGGGAGTCAAATTTTAGGCTAACGGGGGCTTGAGGCCGAGGCCGACCCTAGCCTTTTCCCTAACTCTTTCTCTTGCAGACATGAACCTGAAATGAAGCACTCCGAATGACCTAGTACGGAGGCCGAGGCCGACCAGTACCATTTTTGCAATCCCTCACCTTTTTCATTTCCCTTTCATCTAACCCCTGGTCAGGGAGCATCTACTTCTATCCTATTTTGCAGGATGACAACAAAAGCTACACATAAGCCAATCCAAGGCAAGAGTTATTACTCTTAAATCGGGCTTAAGGAGCTCACCCGATAACGTTAAGCCGCACCTGAATCCCAATTCAAGAGTGGGGGCTTAATGTTATAGGTAATTTTGGACCACCACAGCGTACGAGGAGCTGACAGGACAACCGAGAGGAGATAGGACCAGGAAGGGGACCCAGAGGGAAACCATACCGACGGGCCGGGCCAACGTGGCCCGACCCGTACGGTCGGCCTCGGCCTTGGGCCGAGGCCGAGCATTATGGTCGGCCTCGGCCCAAGGCCGAGGCCGACCACTCGGCCCGTTTGCGCGGGCCGAGTCCGTTTGCCTCCGCTCGGCCCCTATCGCTTCCAGCTACCTCGGTCCAGCCTGCTTCGTCCCCGAACGCCTCCAAACCCTAGGAGTCCGAGCAGGTATTTATACCCCTCTTCGTCATCGAAGAAGGGGACCGAAAACTCGATTCTTGACTTCTTTCTCTATTCTCTTGCTGCTCAGTTTCCTGACTTAGGCATCGGAGGTGGTGTGGCCTACACCACACCGGTGTCCAGCGATTCTTGCTGGTCTTGCAGGTCACGTCTTCCCCAGCTTCTACAAATTCATTGTTGGTGTCACGTGAAGGGCAGGTGGATTGCTTGGCCAAATTTTGGCATCAACATTTACATTAATCTATTTTGTTAATGTATTTTATATTTCAATAATATTTTATTATTAATATATGTAGATTACTAAACTATATTTCTAAATTAAGTATTCAATTTTCATATTTTTATCAATTTTATTTCTGTAAATGTAGGACACTTACCACTCATCTTTGTTATATAATAGATATATAGTAATTTTTAATATAATCATGATTCAAATGGATAGTATCTTATCAAATTTAAACATATTTCAATTAGTTAAGACATTTATATCTTCGAATTTTAAATTCTCAGGTATCCTTATGTTGATTAAATCAATCAATTCATTACTTTTTTTCCTATAAATAAAAAAGGTTTTTTATGTACTAAAAAATAGACTTTTTATTAAATTTTAATTGAGAAAAACTTTACAATTGTGTATAGTATGAGTAATTTATAAAGTTGTGCAATAATGTTAAATGTACCTTTAAAGAAAGAAAGTAAAGAACAATCAGTGAAAGGTCTCAATCTAAAATGCCACCATGGAGAACTTGGCAGGCACTTTGTTTTCATCTATTTAATTTGATCACGTCAGCATGGAGATAATATTTCCTACACCCAAACCCATTTATTCAAAATAAATCTATCAACATAAAAGAATAATAATAAATAAAATAAAAAATAAATCTATCAAGTTTTCTAACTTTTAAACTTTGGTTTAGTATAATTTTAGAGGTCTATTATTTTAATATGGACTTTGTAATGTTATATTTTTGAAGTTGTATTATTTCTAAGATTAGTAGTTCCACCCAAACATTAATTTCATCTCATATTTATAGTTGATAAAATTTCATCTAAGCCGGCCGCAGAATAAGGGTTATGGTGAAGGTGAGAAAAAAAGAAGAAGAAGATATTTTTATTATTTTAATAAATTTTTATTTAAAAAAATAAAAACAATTTTTTAATAAAAAAAAGCATCACGTCAGCATACTATTAATTTTTAACGAAAAAATGGATGAAGGAACCAAAATGAAACTAAAACCTAACCTGACTAAATTGTTGAGTCTGAAAACTCGGAGACTAAAATGAAACCTAACCCAAGCCTTTCCTAAAATTTTTCATCCTATCAATATAGCTATCGGTTATCGTTTCAAACATAGATGATTTAATCTCCAACCCTGCAAGGGTTGAATTAGAAAAAAAAGAAAAAAAAGAAAAAATCTCTTTTTGTTTTTTATATAAAGAGAAAGAGGATATATCTTAAGATGCGTATAAAAGAGGCATCTAAAAAGTTTTTTTTTTTTAAATATATTTCTTTATCGACCCACGTGATTTAAAAAGTTTTCATACCAGATTATTATACATAATACATTCTTTTGATTATTTTATTTCACTGGGATTTTTTCGTTCCATTTTTTATTTTAATATAATAAAAACAAATCGATGTATTAATTCAAAATTACGCTCATGCAATTAGTTTATTTTCATATATTAAATTTATATACCAAATCAGTTATGAACGGATTCTATAATATCTCAACTGACATGCAATGACATATCATATAAAAGCATGGAATTATTAAAGAATTATATTCACATATTAAATACTTAAAAAAAATAAATTATTTAGTTGGGATAATTGATATATATGAATTGAATTTATAGTAAATGTAGTTTTTCGTTTTTTTTTTTTTAATTCAACCATGTGTGAGATGAAGATTTGAACTCTAATCTTTTGGTCAAAGTTATACCACCTTAACTAATTGAATCATGTTCAAAGTCACTAATTTTTTTTATTTAAGAATCTAAAACTAAAATTAAATATGAAATGAACTATTGAATAAGTATAATATTCTAACATATATAAAAATCAAACTTGGAGTGTAACCTAGTTAGGACCTGTATTCATTTCTATCAAAATACTTTACAGAATTTATTTATTTATTTATTTTGGAGAATATAACACTATCAAAAAAGTTAATAATATACTTGACTTTGGCTCAAATTCGTTCGACATGTAAAATTCTAAATTTACTCTATCAACTTCCAATATTATGTCTTATAATAAACCTTCACGTCTAATAAGTTTTAAACTATTCATCTCGTATCAAACAAATTTTTGAAATACTTAAAAAAAAAAATCTTATCGATTAAAAACCTATTAAACACTAAATTAAAAATTCATGAATTTATCAGACATAGACTTCATTAAAATTCAAGGACCTTTTAACATTCAAATTAGGGACAATTTTTAGTCTATCTTTCTTTTTTTTTTTTTTTTGGTTAAGATTAAGATTGTATTATATTATATAGACTTCTATCTCAAAACCAATTGACAATGAGTGGAGTGACCCTTGTAGCTTATATATTGTGAGGTCTTCATCAATCTTTCCAATGTGGCATCCTCAACAGACTGAGTGATGAAAAATAAAATTTAGAAATGGTAATCGGTGTGAAGACAATTAAAGATAAGACGATGGTTTGTTTGAAGTAAAGGTAAAATGGCGAGGTTAAGATGTCATTTTCAGCTTTTTGGTGTAACACATAGACATAGCTGGCTTACATTTACGCATGCTCTTACTTTTCTCCAATGGGTTTCAAAAATGGCCCCAATCTATACAAATTCTTCCCTTTATTATCCTTTTTCTTTGCATTGCATGCAATATTATTTGTCACACATATAAATAATAATCCTTTTTTCAATGGTTGCGGTTGTGGGTAACTGCTAATCTCTTTATTCTCTTTCACAGTTGTTTTCAGTTTCAAAGTGTTATGAAAATGAACTACAAGAGTTTTGGAAATGGATCAAATTGACTGAAATTCATGTATCCATATTTATTTAGACAATAGCTCATTAATATGGTAATATTCCACGGGTCTTAAGATTTGGAGTTTCTTATCCACATGAGTATAGTTCAACTGACATAAAATTTGTACTAGTGACTAAGAGATCTGTTATTCGAATCTCTTCCAATTAAGAGAGCTCATTAAAGCTCAAATTTCTGTTATGTTATTCACTCTTTTCAACTGTATCTTGGTTTATAATTCAGTATTTTCAGTTGTAATTCTTGTTTAATCTGTTTTCAGTGAGTCTATATAATGACTATTGAGTTTGATCGTTCTTCAATAACAAAAGCTATTACTTGTGATCATTTCTCTATTTCTACAATTTTATTCTTGATTCTTCTTGATGTCAAAAAAAGATATGGAGTCTAAGTTGGATATGTCTAACTTTTTTTTTTGGTTGCATTATTTTGTTTTTAGTGTGTGCTTTGTGATGACACCTAGGCTTATTCAAAATTTTCTGAGTGGATTTTTTGTTATATATTGGGTATGACCTAATTACCTTATGTAAGATCGTCTCATTTAATAACCATTTGACTTTTAGTTTTTTATTTCTAAAAATTAAGCTTATAAACACCATTTTATTATAAGTTTCTTTGTTTCATGGTCTACCTTCTTTTCATGTTTTAAAAAATCAAGTCAAATTTTGAAAACTAAAAGGCATAATTTTCAAAAGCCTTGTTTTTGTTTTTGCAATAATTTTTCTAAAAATTTGAATGTTTCATTAATAAAGATGAAAACTATTCTAAGAAAATTGAGAGAAAAGAAGTATAATTTTAAAAAACCAAAAATCAAATGGTGGTTATCAAACTTGCCTAAAAAATCTACTTGAGTGACTCTAATTAAGTAATCTATAAAAAAAAAAAGTTCATAGACCTAACCTACTATGCTATGATATACCATCTTTTATTTGTTTTAAGAACACAAAATTTGATTATCTTTACTTGGGAGAATAAATCTTTGAAATTACCTTTGCCCAAAAAAAAGTCTTTGAAATACCTCCTTTAAATGGTCTTTAGATAAAATTATGATTAGGATAAACTTTTTTTTTTTTTTTTCAGTTTTTATGGCATTATAATATCTCTTACAAGGGTCGTAAATATTGACTCCTCACTAAAGAGTTTCAAATAATTAGAAATCTTTTGAAGCCTAACTTTTGCTAAAAGACTAAAGTGTTTTATCTTTTCAATATTTATCTTTCTTTTAACCATTTGTAAGGAAACAACAAATACGTCACAATCTAGCATAGACAAACTCATTTCACACGATATCTCACTTTCATGTTTCCATTTGAATACAAATATATATATATACAAACAACAAGAGTTACTTTTTCTAATACAATCATCTTGTATGTCAATTATATATATTATTTATAATTACATATAGTTAATTCCAAATTTGTTATATGATAGATATTCACGTAGAATATTATATTGAAGATAGAAATAACATATAAGGACATTTTAGGAGTGCAACAAAATCGCACATTGGTCAAGGGAGGGAAAGATCTATGTTATATTAGTGAGGACAATTATCTTTACTGTATGATGTTTTTTTGAATAAAATCAAAAGCAAGGTCATGAAAATTTATGTGCCTAAAATAGACAATAATATCATACCATTATGAAGTTTTGTAGGTGTATGTTGCCCCTAACAAGTGGGTATATTCAAAGTCAGTCTAAATCTAGCTATGTCAGTTGAATACTCATAGTCTGAACAAAAAAGTAGTGAGTGTAAGTCTTATAATCATCACCACATATGAACTTATATGGATGAATCTCTAGATTAGACAAAAAGTGCTCGAGAGTGAAAGAGTAAGGTGGGAGAAGTTAATTCTATTCGATCGATTGTCGATAGAAAGATAAAGAGTAGCCCTATCAAGTTGGAAGAGATTACTACCAGGGATATATCTTTGTTCAAATGGAGGAGATGAGAGTCGACTAAAGGTGTGATAGTGGTTGCGACACTAGATATATTATATTCCACAATATATAACATATGTGGTTGCTAATCTAGGTATGTTCAAGTGGTACTTTGTTTAATTAAGGGGAGAATCGTTAAGAGTTCAAAATCAAAGTTTCATATTAGCTAGAAAATAGAAAGAAGATGAGATATATATGATGCTTATTTTTAAAGGGAACAATATCATATCCTATGGTGGAGATATGTGAAAATATTGTTGGATCTCACTCTATTGCTAGAAATCCTGCCTACGAAAGCAGAGAACAATTCGAAAGAAGATGCCACGGTGGCAAATGCCACCTAAGCATCTTCTAATTCATAGCCAAGGTTGTAGGTGAAAGTGCTCACATGCATCGTTCTCCAAAGTTTGATTGGCAATTAGTTGAATTATCTTTGTAAGAGTTACCAATCTTTGATATTTGTGCAAATTCTTGTAAAAGAATAAACATGTCAATTCCAATTTTAAATTTATCACTAGATCTAAAATGTAAATTTCGTCAAAATTTTCAAATTTAGCTCTTCAAAAATCCCTAGGATCATTTAGGTGGAATCTTTATCTACCAACTATAGATGCCTAGAAGATCTACCAATCAAACTCCGATATTTGTTTATAAAGAAAAGAGAAACAAATTAAGAAGTTGTCGATATATGTATGTAACATCCTGTTTATTTTTTCTTAAATAAATCTTAGAATAAGAATAAGTTAAAAAAGAACAAGGAGACAAAGTATAAGACAATGGTATATCTTTATTTGAAATTGCTAGCTATAATTTATTTTGTTCTCACTCTCCAAACTATCTTTCTCTAACTTCAGTCTCCCGCTTAAAATCGTTCATTTTATCTTCAAAACTTCTCTCTAATATTTATCTATTACTAGAGATGTTCATTTGCTTCGCGGGGCCGGGGCCCCGTGAGGACCCGCCTCTAATGGGGTGGGGAATCCCCGTTTAGGCGGGGAATGGGGGAGGGAGTGGGGGAAAAAAATCCCCGCGAACTAAATGGGGATGGGGACGGGGAATGCATTCCCCATCCCCGTTCCCCGTTCCCCGTCCCGTTTAATTTTTTTTTTTTATTATTATTATTATTATTATTATTTCTCTTTATATATTATTTAAAGTTTTATTGTTAATGCTTTAGAAAATTGAATATGTTTGAATCATATAGTTTAATCGTTTGAATAGATAATTTGATATGAAATGTTATTTTGTTTATATTATGAAATTTAAAAGTTCTATCTTTAAATAAGTATTCTTTTTTAAAAAATCAAGTATTTGAATATTTCATGTCAATAATGAACTATCTAATTAAAAGTTAATGGACATTTTCCATGAAATATTAATTGTTTGAAAATTTATCAAAGAAATTAGTTAATTCAACTAAGATAAAAAGAAAAAAGAAAAAACTTAAATGAGGAATAATTCCCCGCGGGGAACCCGATCCCCGCAAATTCCCCGTGTGGAATCCCCGCCCCGTTCCCCATGAAATTTAACGGGGAATTTCACGGGGATGGGGATTGAAATTGGACTTCCCCGTCCCCGTCCCCGCCCCGTGGACATCCCTATCTATTACCCTCTAACTACCTTTTCTCACTCAAAACTATTATTACCCAACTTTTTAACAAAAATTCTTCCTCACACCATGTAGTTGGCTATGGTAGTCCTTGTCCCTTGGTGAAGAACAAAACAAATTATTAAACCCTTTCATTATGCTTAAAAATGTTTGAAAACCCAAATCAAATAGAAAATGGTATGGTAAATGAGTTTGCATTGAGTTGGAAGAAGGTTGAATATTATTGTGGCAGAAGAGAAGAGAAGAGAAGAGAAATGATTTGATGATTGAAAAGGAAAGAAGAAAAATCCAAAGAGTGGAAGGGGAAGAAAGAGAGAAAAGAAAATGAAAAGGTAAAGGTGTAGTTTTTTTTTTTTTGAGAAGGGATGAAAGAAATATAATAATAATGTGTGGTGTGGGAGTCCCAATAATTGTAATGTAATGTAAATCAGTAAATGTGTAGTACCAAACCAATCCATCCATCCATGTCTTTCTGTCACTCTCTCGAGCCCTGTGTTTATGTTCCCATCGTTGACTCCCACCTCCCCTCCATCTTCCTACCCTCATTGTTTCTTCTTCTCTCCTCTTTTATTTTTGTTTCTTCACTTTCATTTCATCAAGATACCCACGTTTCAAATACCTTTTAGTTTAGTTTAAGTGATTTAGGGCTCGTTATTTTCTTCTAAACATTTTATATAAAAATTGTTCGAAATTTAAATACTCATATATTTGGTTAAATTTCTAACACAAGTGTTTTTATAAATAAGTTATTATATATATATTTAGAAACTCTTTTTTAAAAAAATGGTTTCAAGTGTTTCTCTCATTGTTCTTTATTTTTCAATCTCAGTTTTTAATAATCATTTTTAGTGGTTTTCAAATACTAGAATTTTTATCAAAATTAATCACTTGAAAAGTTAAATCAAACATACCTTTGGTTACTTTAATTTTGTTCAAAATCTCGTCCAACAGATGTGAGATTTAGCCTAATTCCTTTGGGTTGTTTCGTTGCTATCGAGATGAGTTTTGATAAGAAATTCATGTTTGTTTTATAGATGTTTACTTTTTAAAATCCAAATAATTCATATATATCTAAAGATGAACATATTTTATGAACTAGAGGAGATTTTTTTTTTTACTTTTGACTTTTCTCCTTGGAAAATGAAGAGGAGAGATGAGAGAGAGAAATATTCATTAATTGATGTATAAATTAATTTTAATTGTTTTTTTTTCGAATGAACAAAACTTATAAAACAAATATAAACATTTAATTCCCATATATTAATTATCATGTATACGCAACACACAAACATTTATTATCTAGATGTTCACATTCTAAGTTTTTGACTCCCAGATCTTTAATATATGTGATCTAAATGGGTCACTAAGTGGTTATGTAGTTTAATTGCAAATATGATTTGATTACATTGAAAATTTTAATATTATTAGCAACTTCTAAGTGTTATTTTAATTTTTTTTTTTCAAAAATATATATGGGCTAAGTTGAAGGATCAAAGTGTTAGAAGAAGTATGGTATGATATTTCAAAAAAAAAAAAAAAAAAAGCAAATCACATAGATGAAAATTTTACTTAATTAATTGATAAGTTATAAATTGTAACGAGAAAATACATTTTTAACTTTCAAGTTTGACTTTCATATCCATCAATAAGGTTTTGAAATTTTAGTTTTGTACGTTTTGCCAATTTTCTCATCTTCAACTTTGTTTTAAATTAATTTATCAATCCTACATTTCTTAGGTTATTAATGAGGGCAAAAATATTTAATTAAATCTACTTTTATTAAATACTACAATTTTATATGCTTCCATATCCGTAATTAGACTACTTATCATGCCAAAGGGTAGGTGTATGATATGGAGGTTTTATCTGTATTTTTCTTTTATAATGAAAATATAGATGGAAAAAGGGAAAAATGAATTGACATATATTAATTAGCAAAGTTGAAGTTAAAATCATGGTTGGGCCACCAAAATGAAGGTGTTGTGATAGCAAAGCATGACATGAAATGGTAAATAGAGTTGTGGAGTTGATGTTGGCATTTGCTTCCACTTTTGTTAAAACAAACACCAAACATATCTATCAGTGGTCACCAATTCACATGCTTGTTTCCCAGTTGCACCACACCACTACCTCCAAACTCAAACTATGCCCTCCATTTCCCATGCTTTTTCCCCTACCTACTTCCACACCCACTACATAGGCATTAGGGTTTTTCATTCTTTTATATAATGCTTCTTTAGAGAGATTTTTTCCAGCTTAAAAGATAATCTAAGTTGACCTTTATGTCCAGCATATCTGATCGACCACACTAATTCAATTGTGTGACTACCTAAACACCATGAATTCAATACTTATAAATACGTTAATTTTGGGTAGGTCGTAGCTCAACCGAGTGAGATTAGAAATGCACCTATCTCAACCAATGTCTTAGTTGTAACTTGGTCTAGGTGAGAGACTAGGTGTGCTTGCAGGCTAGCCTAACCTAGGTAAGATCGATTGCTTAGAGCTTTGTCTAAATGAGACTAGATACCTGGTTGTAGTCGAGATAGTGGGTCAATGATAGGTATGTTAATGAACCACAATTTGATTAAGACTAGCACAATGATGACATGTTAAAAGTGCATGTTTCTTGTACAGGTTACACCTAATATATATAGTCTGGTTGAAAACCACAAGATGATTGAATTACATTTGGTGTAACCCTTTGTTGACTTCAATGTCTCACCGAGCTTGTGCTAGTGTAGTTTAGCAAAAATAGAGGAACATCTAGCGTTATCAATATTTCATTAGGTATTAACAAAATCTATCAACGGCATTTTGGAGGTCAACAGTCTACTCACAATTCTTCTCTCAATTACCTCTCTACCGAATTATCCATATATATATATATCAGTGATACTATATTGCCAGCACATAGAAAGAGAAGAACAACTCTTATTGGTCCCATATAGTATTATTGAAACATGGATTTTAATTACACGTTTCAGAAATCCCATCTCAAAAGTTATCAAAGTTTGATAGATTATTCCAAAAGATGAAAACGAACGTTCATGAAAGCTTTTTGAAGACGAAAACAGAACGACCAAAAGAGTCCAATGGATCAAACGTTGCTAGAATGGATGAGAAGAATGGTTTAAGGAAGAACAGAAGGGTTGAAATAGAGAAGAGAATGAAGCAAAAGGGAAAAAGATCAGAGAGAGAGAGAGAGAGAGAGAGAGGGGGGGAAGAAGTCAGTGTCAAGACAATTAAGAATGTGAAGGGTAATAAGAAGAGGCATGTGATCATGGGATGTTAGAAAAAGACATGAGGTTGCCTCCTCCCAAAGTTGCAAAACCAAACCCCATTTTTCATTACATTCCCTTCTTTAATTCCTAGCTCTTCACAGACTCCATTTCTTTTTTATCATTGGTTATGACACTGAAAATGATATCTTATGGGAACTGCACACACAACTTACCATCATCACATGCACTGTTATTAATTTTTGGGTCCACCTCCTTCTTGTCTCATCTCTCTGGCTTCTATTTCCTATTTAGATCCTTAACCTTCTAAATTTTATTTACAAAGGCTACCTACCTTTTTAGGTTTCGGATAACTATTTGTCCTCCTAGTCGTATTCGGATAAACGACGCTTCTCATTCGTAAAGTTTGTACCCGATTTCTATTTAGTTCCAAAAATTTCAAAGCAACACTTTAATCTTTCGACAGATCAATAGAAATAATCTTAATCATTCGAAATAATCTTAATCATTGGTACAATTAAGATGTCACATGAATAAATTTTGAAGAATAATGTGGCATCTCTCGCTCTATTTTTTAACAGTTTAACGTAAACATCTCCTCTTCCCGATGTTCCCGTTCTCTCGTACAAATCCCTCTCTCCAGACAAGGCCCAAGATCCAATTTTTTGCCTTCAGAAAATTGACACTTTTGTTTTTTTCTTTTCTTTGTCTTTTTGTCTTTTTTCTTTTTTCTTTTTTTTTTTTTATGGTTTTTAATTCCATATTGGTGAACGACGTTTTGAAGTTTTCTAAAATTCGAAACAACCTTCTTGGTCATCTAATTTAATTTGAAGGAATTTGTTGTCTAAGAATGAGGCTGAGAACTTTGATTAGGTGAGAGTTGATAAAAGTGTTTTAAGAGGTGAATTTGAATTATTTGATCGTAGTTTTAAAAAAAGAAAGTTTCGAAATCAATATAATTAGTGCTTTTTGGAACTTTTTTTCAAAAATGAAATACTCAATTTTATGTTTTCTTAATTTTTTTTTTATAGGTCAACGATACGTGGAGTGGAGGATTAAATTTATAACCTCTTAATCAAGGGTATATGTCAACTATTGTTGAGCTTTACTTGTGACTTTGTAGAATATTAAAATAATTAATCGTTGATAACATAGGTAGGTAAAGTGATTTTTTAGAAACTTTCTTTCGTTTTTTAAGGTAAATAGTTTTTTCTTTAAGTTTCTTTTATGAAAGTATTTTAAGGACAATGTGAACAATATGATGAAAGTTTTTTTTAAAAAAAAAAAAAAATAGTTTCCAAGCCAAAATTGAATAATTAGTATTTTTTGGAACTTTTTTTTCTTAAAAAAGGAAATACTCAATTTTATGTTTTTTAGATTAAAATAATTAGTGATAACACAAGATAGTATAAGTGGTTGTTTAAAAGTTTCTTTTGTTTTTTTTTTCCCGAAATAAGTCTTCTTGATTTAAAAAAAGAAAAAGAAAACGAAAAAAAAAAACCAAACTTTTATTTATATATATATATATATATATATATATATATATATATATATAAAAGTAATTTTAGGGCATCAAGGAGCGAACAAGGACAACTGGGCAGAGATAGGACCAGGAAATCGATCCAGAGGAAGACCAGACCAAAGGGTTGGGCCAATTTGGCCCGAGGCCGAGGCCGAACTCATTCGCCTCCGCTCGGTCCCTGCTGCCCCTGGCCGCCCCGATTCTGCCTGGTTCGTCCTGAAACGCCTCCGAATTCCTAAAAACCCTAGGAGCATGAGCAAGTATTTAAACCTCTCCTCGTCACTGAAGAAGGGTTCCCGAACTCTATTTTCTACTCTTTCCTCTTGCTCTATTGCTCTCCTATTTTCTCTTTTTGACTTAAGCATCAGAGGCGGTGTGACAAGCACCACACCGGTGTTCAGTTTTCTCTATCTTGCAGGTCACGACTTCCCCCCTCTCAAACAAATTTACCGTTGGTGGCACGTGAAGGTCAGGTGAGTTTCTCCTGACCAAATTTGACCTATATATCTAAAGTAATTCAGCAACAGAAAGAAAATTAATTCAAAAAACTATCTCCAATCAAGTAGTCATTGGTTTCCTACGAGCCAACCCTCTTGTTTTTTCTTTCTTTCCACATTTATCATTATTAGTAAAAGAAAAAAGAAGTTATGTCTTGTGTCTACTACTAAGAGATCATCAATATCGTCATATTACTCTTTTAACTTTTATAAGATTATACATTGAAAAATTTTAGGGGGTAATTTCTCGAATAATGTAATTTAAAAAAAAATGACAAATCTAATGTAGTTTTCAAAATAAAAATATTAATAATGCAATTAAAATAACAAATTACAAAGGTGGGGTGAAGTTTGAAACTATTGACAAAATTAGGGTAGTTAACAATCGTGTACCTTGGACACGATTTCCGTTGGATAAAATCGTGTACGTGGTACACGATTCCAGTAAGCATCGCGTACCAGGTACACGGTTTACGTGGTAACAATCGTGTACCTGGTACACGATTTTACATTAAACTCGTGTACCTGGTACACGATTTTGCATTGAACTCGTGTACCAGGTACACGAGTTTACTTTTTTTTTTTTTTAATTTTTTAATTAAGTATGCAATTTTGTATACCACATTTAATATTTTCATATTTAAAATTTATTTCGAAGTAAATTTTTTTTTTTAATAATTAATGTAAATAGATATTTTTCTAAAATTTCACTGACAACAATCTTCTGGAATAATTTCGTCTTTTACAAAAACTAGTACAAAAAATAAGTAAAATCCTAAGTGCCACAACGACGTGGTCTTCTCTGACGAGCTCCACGACGAGGTTGAGGCGCTTCCATGTGTGATTGGTGATGAATCACATCATCAATATCTTGTTGAGTTATGTCACCATGTCCAGAACTTGAAGCAATGTCTGTCTGATCTGCTAGTGACTGAACTTGATGAGCTAAAGTGTCATCATCAACTATAGGAGGTTCTTCATCTTCATTCTGCTGTGGAATGTCTGCAGCCTGTTGTCGACGGCGTCTACGACGAGCACGTGTCCGATCAGTGTCAGCAACAGTAAGTCTCCTAGTTTGTTGAATGATATCAGTTATGTTCGTGACGTATTGCTCACACATAGAACCTAACTGTGGTATATTTTGCTCCACAGAAAAATGTTGCACATCTCGAACAAAGTTATTCTGCAAGAAGAAAATAATTAAAATAATAAAAATATTTGTAACTGAAATTCAATAATAACAAAATCAAAGTATATACTATACCGTGCAAGCATAATAAGCACCCTCACGCGTGATATACCTCCTCGTGATTGAATCATACCAGTGTAAGTAGTCATCCGACACAACTGGCATGTCTACTATGTCGCCCAGGACACAATGATCACGGCGTGCACGCCACAGTGATATATATGATGCATGATGATGTCGCCAATCGTGATCATGCTTACCTCGCAAGTCTAACTGATGTAACTCTATGACTGTATCGCAAAATGGCGGCACCATTTGTCGCATTCCAAATTGTCTTAGCACTCGATTTGGGTAATGCCACTCTACAATATGAAAACATATGAGAGGGCTTACAGTTAACCAAATCTCTCGTCCATTACGACAATAGTCTGGTAGTAAGGCCATAATCTCAGGTGTGTATGGTGTCCATGTGATCTGAAATTTATAAAACAATAAATTTATTAATGTACATTTTTTTTTAAATAAGAAAAAATTTGATTACTGTTTTACCTGGTTGGGCATAAGACGGTCAAATGTAATACGATACATGATCAACAAATTTGTAGTTTGCTCAGATGCAGCCAAAATCCCATTCCATCTACATTCAATACAATTAAAGCATACTTTTATGCAAATTTATGATAAATTTTAATTATACGTAAATTTAACATACCGAGCACTAAGTGGGCGTCCAGCATAATGACCAGGGGTCGGCAAGTCGTGTAGTGGTCGGACAATAGAAAACCGATCGAACGCCCAAACTTGTAGTAGTATTAGTGGACCAGCTATCTCTAATGCACTGGCACTACTAGCTCGACATAATTCTCTATACAACCATGCAAGACATGCACTACCCCAAGAATATTGTCCAACTGTCTCGAAGTTTTCTAAAAGTGGAAGAAACATGAGATGAACAAGTGTGTTGGACTTGTCAGCAAAAAGAAACCCTCCAATCAATTGCATAATAAAGGCTCTCGCATGCCTCTGTATTGTGATCTCGTCGGCATTGGGGGGCAACTCTGCAAACTCTGCAAACAAGTGTGTTAAATTTTATTTTTTTCAACAACATGAAAAATATGTCACACTAATCCGGAAAAAATCAAAAAAATAAGTAAACAAGTCTAAAGAGGTTCAACAAAGTATATCTAAGTCCAAAAGATCAAATCAGTCCAAACACGATCCATAACAGTCCAAAAACGACCCAAATCAATCCAAAAACAACCCAAATCGGGTTCAAAATATACCTAAAGTAATATATATCTAAGTCCAAAACTCAAACGGCCCAAATCAGTCCAAAAACAATCCAAAACAGTCCAAAAACAAACCAAAATCAATTAAAAAAGGACCTAAATCAGTCCAAAAACAACCCAAATCGGTTCAAAATATACTTATAAAAATATGTATCTAAGTCCAAAACGCAAACAGCCCAAATTAGTCAAAAAAACGACAAAAATCAGTCCAATAACAATCAAAATCAATCCAAAAACAACCCAAATGGTTCCAAATAATACATAAATGTTTGAAAGCACTAAAACAGTCCACAAACTAAAAATCTATCACTAAAATCATCCACAAACTAAAAATCTAAACTAAAACAATGTTTTTATATGAAAGAAAGAAAAAAAAAATACCAAACGGCGTTTTTCGGCGACGGCGGCGTGAATGGCGGCGTGAACGGCGGTAGCGGCGACGTGAACTGAGGCGGCGGCAGCGGCGGAGATCGACGGTCGGCGACGGCAAGGGAACGACTGACGGCGGCGGAAGAAGGAGCAGAGAAGAGAGAAAAACCGAGGGGGGGTCGTTGCGGCGCTTTCACGAGTGGGGTGGGGTAGGGTTTCATGGACCACGAAATCGTGTACGTGGTACACGATTTCATTAAGTTAATCGTGTACCGGGTACACGATTTCATTAAGTAACTCGTGTACCTGGTACACGATTTCGCTGGCGTGCGACACATCAGCGCCAAATCATCGCCCAACCTGGTGATGTGTGCCTTGTCAGCGTGCCAACATGGAAGTCGTGTACCTGGTACGCGAGTTATCCTTGGAATCGTGACCACGACCCACGACTTATGGAAATCGCGGCCCACGTACACGATTTATCTACCCTATTTTTAGAAATACTTTCAAAACTCCTCTAAATTTGTTTTTTTTTTATTAAATTACATTATTAATAAAAAAAATCCAAATTTTAGAACCTAGAATTTTGCCTCCCTATAAAACCTTCTAATTAACAACTAAACAATAGTGTGTATGTATTAACAAATAAAGTAAGAGATTACAAATTATATGAATCAGCCTCGTAAGGCTTGTAAAGTGAAAGGGTCTAATAGTTGGATCGATGTTTTTCTTAATTGACTGTTGAATGTAAACGAGTTTGATACAAGATGTGCTCAAAACACTAATAGGAAATTCTGTCTCACAAGTAATATCATGTTGGGAGCTATTACTCTTTTGTAATGAATTTATTTTTCTCGAAAAAATAAAATCTACGAATCATCACAATGCACAAGATTAACACAATCGAAATCCAGTCCATCCCAAAGTCCATAAAACAAGTTTCTACAAAATTACAGAAATGTAGTAGCTTTTATTGGGTAGAATCTTGAATCAATTCTCTAATACAAATATTTTTATTTACCTAATTAACAAATAGATTTATCAATTCTCTTAAATGTTAAGACATAGATTTATTTCTTAAAATTTGAATACCAACCAAATGCATATTTTGACTCATAACTTGGTCACGTTATTAATTTCAAAGTGTATTACCAAATACAACCTTTTTAACCTTTTAAATTAGAAATCTAGTTTTTGATTCAGCAACCAAACACAATTAAAAAAAAAAAAAAAAGTATAAAAATACAATTCTATTTTCAATCAAATTCATTAGGTTTAAATGAGAGATAAAACCTTGTTAAAAAAAAAAAAAAAAAAAAAAAAAAAAAAAAAAAAAAAAAAAAAAAAAAAAAAAACTTCACCGGATCCAGAATTTTAGGGAGGAGGGACACCAATTTATATAAATATAATTTTAGATGCATTCATATATGATATATAACATTTTGATTAAGAAATATTAATTAAAAAAGTATAATAAATCATTACACAATTATCTATATAAATATATAAACAACAAAAAGAAACTTGACAAATTTTTCAAAAAAAGAAAAGAAACTTGACAAAAATGAAATTAAGTTTTCATATTATTTTTAAAAAAATTTAAAACAATGTAGTTCACCAATATTTGAGGTGAGAGATTTAAACCTCTGGCCTTTTAGTCAAAGATACATGCTAATTGTTGTTGAACTATGCTCTCTTGATATATATCAAATATATGCAAATGCATTTGATATATACTTGATATTTACTTACTCTAAAATTAATTTAAGGGTCACATGTCCATGGTTCCTATGTGGAAACGCTCCAATTTAGAATTCCTCTAATTATTATTTTTGTTTTCATTAAAATTATTTTTATGAATTGTGATGGGTTGATTTATAAAGATTTAGATGATTTATTCATTGTCATTGTTGCGTTATTATTTTTAAGTTGATTTTTAAATAATCAAAGTTGTTGTTCCTCTATTTTTTTTTTTTTAGCAACAGAACATCAATCTTTCATTCAAATCAAGAAACCGCTCAAAGAACAACCTTACAGGAGGATAAAATTAGAGAGAACCAAGTCCTCCATACACTGAGGGACAGTCTCAATCCCACAGCCAAACTCGCCGGCCGGCACGCAATACTACAAAAGTGAAAAATAATTTTTAAAAAGTGGTTACTCGAATATATTTTTACTTTAATTTCGTTTACTTAATTTTGATTTAAAAAGAACTATTATGATTTTTTAATTAAATAGCTCCCAAAAAAACCATATCAACTTTAAAAATATAAAAGGACATAGATAAAGTATTTACCATTCTACAAGTTGAATAGATATAGTTTGAATACATATATTATCAAATGATAAGTTATATTGTGTGATTTTTCTTTTTCTTTTTCTTTTTTAGTTCAACAATCGTAGAGATAGAGATCAACTAACTATTATTAGGACAATATAATATTATTTACTAAGTTATATTCAGATTTATGTGTGATATATGCCCTTAGTTATTAAAATATAAAGAGATAGAAGGATATGTTAAACACCATTCATTAACATTTATTTCCATTGACTTTGAGATTTGCACCTAATTAATTTGTTGAGATTTCTTCATAATGAACCAATTATGGTGTGCCCAAGTGGGGGCTTTCAAACCTCACGATTCATTTTGGTCTTTAGCCTTCTAAATATTCTATTTTAATCTACAAATTTGGTTAAAAAAATATTTTAGTCTTATTTGGTAACATTTTTAATAAATTATTTAAAAGATGTTTGATATAAGTACATATTTCAATTCACTTATTTGATGAGTACATTATCTACTTAGTTGTTATAGGTAATTTTGGATCACTCCAGTAAGCAGAAATAAGGCTGAAGAATGGACCCCAGAGGTGAAACGAGCCATGGGCCGAGCTCGTTCGTCTCCATTTTGTCCCTACTACCTCTGGTCGTCCTTGCTCCACCTGACTCATCCCGAAACGCCTCCAAAGGCCAGAAAACCCTAACAAAAGACACAGGTATATAAATGGGGTCTCCCACACCCAGAAAAAGGGTTCGGAATCCATCTACATAAATACTTTTGTCGGTTGATCTGACTTAGGCATCAGAGTGCAGGTGGCCTACACCACACCGGTGTGCAGGTCACGTCTTCCCCATCCTCAACAAATTCACTGCTGGTGTCACGTGAAGGTCAGATGAGTTGCTTGGCCAAATTTTGGCATCGACATTAGTACTTAAGCAAGTGTTTAAAACCACATCTAATAAATTAAGTGTTAGAGATTTGACATAGATATACAATTTTTTTGAAACGTCTAATGAATAAAATAATATTAAAAATTATTCTCAAAAAATAAAAATTAAAAATTAAAATCGTTCTTATATCAAATTCAAAGATTAAAATAAAATGTTTAAAAGTTGAAATACTAAAATACAACATTTGAAAGTTTAAAATTTTTAGTGAAATAAATATTAAATGTAATTAATTTTAGAAATCATATTTACAGCTTTATTTATTTATTGTTGTAGTAGAACTTTTATAGCATTTCGAAAATGTTTCCAATTACTTTTTGAGATTATCATTGCAATACTATTGAAAAAAGATGGTTGAATGAGAAATTTCGACCCATCATAATAGATTGTCACATTGTTATTTTAAATTAATAATAAAATTATTTATTTAATTTGAGACCAACTACAAATTAACATGTGTTCTCATGTTACAATAAATGACATAAAGATGAAAATTAAATAATATCACACGTCTATCTTATGACCATTTGAGATTAATGCAATCAAATCGTGTCATGTGTATCTAATCACACAAATTGGTCCAATTAATCACCCCTACATGGTCATGGTGACATGCAATTAATTTTTTAGTACAAAAACACTATACAAAAGAAACACAGGAATAAGATTACAAATGTTGTATGTCGCTAAGGATAACATCCAACACCTAAGATGAGTGGTCTCTTCAATCCAAATTTGAAAAGTTTTTTGATGTTCAAACATGTCGAGCTAAATCGTTTGATGTTGAGTTACCTTTCCAATTGATCATTCCTTTGTAAATTTTTTCAAGGATTTGTTTCTGTTTGGAGAGTTGGATATCAGCTTCAATTTTTGATATCTTTACATAACATCATTGACTACTAATTCAATTGAGTTTGTCACGGTTTAGAAAGCTTTTCCATGACTAGCAATATTTTGTAATGTGTTTATAAATTAAATTTTCAAAAATCAAGAACCAAAAATGAAATGATTATTAAATGGTTTCTATATTTTTATTTTCTTTTTCAAAGGAAAGAAATGTGAGAGAGAAAATAGAGAAGGAAAAACATGAATGCTTTGATAACTACAAAATCATGTCTTCAAAACACAATTCATGATCTCCTAATTGATTAAATCTTTCTCCAACATTACAATCCACCAATTAAAATTATCTTAATAATCCAAAGATTAAGCAGATCTTTTCAATTGTGCACTAGATTAAAAACATTGCATGTACGACATGCAAATGAACAAACAAAATATGTTTGACGGACAAATTGTTGAATGTAATCGTCATTCTAATAACTATTGCATATATAGTTAAAATAATTTTTCTTTTACAAAATTCTTTCTTTTTTTTTAACAACATCTAAAGATGAAAGAATTTGATCCTCTGACCTCTTTCACAAAGTTGCACAGGAAATTAAACACCAGGAGAAAAACCTCTTTCTTATATTATGAATTTCCAATTGCTTGATCAAATACATAAAAGGCAGCTGTATTTATAAGCTGAGGAAAGAGGTGAAAAAACTCCTGAAATTCTACACATGGTTACATTGGAAAACTAACACAACAACATAAGAAAATATGGCAGTGGTTACAAAACAGAATAACCATAAGAAGAAAATCTGGGTAGTGGTTACTAAACAGAAAAAGAGAAAATAAATCTGCTTTTCAAACTAACTCAGAATACTTCTTAATGAGCACTCTTAACACCCCCCGCAAGCCAATGGTAGAGGGATCTCGAACATTGAGCTTGGACCTTAAACGAATAAAACTAGCAGCCGATAGAGGCTTTGTTAAGACATCAGCAATCTGATCATTGGCTGGTAAGTGCTGCACAGACAACTTTTTAGCAAGAACCAAGTCACGAACGAAGTAAATATCCAATTCAACATGTTTGGTTTTAGAATGAAGAACAGGATTAGCACTAAGATGAACGGCGCTGAGATTATCACACCACAAAACAGGTAAATTAGTCACAGGAATACATAAATCAGCAAACAAAGACCTCAACCACACTAATTCAGCAGCTGCTAAAGCAAGACATCTGTATTCGGCTTCAGTGCTGGATCTCGAAATAACAGTTTGCTTCTTTGAGCCCCAAGTAATCAGATTACCACCAAAGAAAATACAAAAACCTGATGTAGACTTACGATCATCTGGGTCAGAAGCCCAATCAGCATCAACAAAGCCATGAAGAGAGAAATTAGCAGCCTTATTAAGTAATAAACCATAATTATAAGTGCCCTTAAGATATCTCAAGATACGTTTAACTAACTTCCAATGTTCCAAAGTCGGGGCATGCATAAACTGACACGCTTTGTTGACACTATAAGAGATTTCAGGTCGGGTTAAAGTAGCATATTGTAGTGCACCCACAACACTTCTATATAAACGAACATCAGCAAATGTATCCCCTTGATGTGCAGAAATTAACGGACCACTAACCATAGGTGTACTAATAGACTTGGCTTCTGTCATCTTAGTTTTAGAGAGTAAATCCTGGACATACTTGGTCTGAGACAAGAATAAACCACCTGAAGAGGGATAGGATACCTCAATCCCTAAAAAATAATGTAAAGGCCCCAAATCTTTTAAAGAAAATCTTCTGTGAAGTTCAGCAATTAAACTGGAAATACAGTAGTAGAGTTACCAGTAATTATAATATCATCGACATACACCAAAATGTAGCAACACTGATTACCAGCACGTCTAAACAGAAGAGATGGATCAGCCCTTGAGCTATGAAAACCAAGAGACTGAAGAAATATACTTAACCTATCAAACCATGCTCGTGGGGCTTGCTTAAGTCCATAAATTGCCTTATGTAACCGACAAACAAGAGGAGAAATACCCTGAACTTGAAAACCCGCAGGCTGTTCCATATAGACTTTCTCAGTTAGCAAACCATGTAAGAATGCATTATTAATGTCAATTTGTCTAACAGGCCAATTGTAAGTAATAGCAAGAGACAATAATACACGGATAGTAATAGGCTTCACCACAGGACTATAGGTCTCAAAATAATCAATATCAGCCGACTGATGAAACCCCTTCGCTACTAATCGTGCTTTATACCTAGATATAGACCCATCTGAATTTCTTTTTATTTTAAATACCCATTTGCAGCTAACAATCTTGTGATCAGAAGGTATTGAAACAAGTTCCCAAGTTTTGTTTTTAATAAGAGCATCATATTCGGATTGCATAGCTTTCTTCCAATGGGGACATCTAAGGGCTTCATGAACATTAGGAGGCTCAACATCAGTATAGGTCGCCAAGAAAACTTTCGGTTTGAATATGCCTCGCTTACTCCTAGTTATCATGTGATGTGTGCCTGGAGGATTTAGAACAGATGAAGTAGGAGGAGGATTATTTGGTGGATGATCTCAGGAGAAATAGTATTTGGCTGGACATCAGGAGTATTTGGTGGATTATCAGGAAAAACAGGCTGAATAGTAGATGAAGAAGGGGAAGGTGGTTGAACCTCAGTAGGTGATAAAATTGGTGATGAACTGTCTTGCTGATTGTTTGAGGAAACAATAGGTAAATGTAAAGACACGGATGACAACGGTGACTTAGACTTAGGCAAGGGAGAAGTAGCAAATGGAAAACTTTGTTCATCAAATATGACGTGCCGAGATACATAAATTCTACCATTTGCATCCAAACATTTATATCCTTTGTGAGAATGACTATACCCGAGAAAAGTACAAGGCTGAGATCGAAAATCCAATTTATGAGAATTATAAGAACGAAGGCAAGGGAAACACTTACAACCAAATACCTTTAGAAACATGTAGTCGGGTTGCCGCTGAAAAAGTTTCTCCAAAGGACTCAATCCATGAAGTACCTTAGAAAAGCAATCTGTTTATAAGATACACACATGTAGCAAAAGCATCATCCCAAAAAGATAAAGGCATAGATGATTGAGATAACAAGGTTAAGCCAACATCAACTATATGTCTATGCTTTCTTTCAACTATACCATTTTGTTGGGAGGTGTAGGGGCAAGTAATCCTATGATTAATGCCTTGAGCTTTTAAAAATGGAACAAATGGTTTATATTCAGCACCTCCATCAGTTTGAATACTTAAAATAGGTATGTTAAATTGCTTTTCAACAAAGGTTTTGAAATTTAGAAAAGCTTGAAATGCCTCTGATTTAGTTTGAAGAAAGTAGATCCAGGTATATCTAGAAAAGGCATCAACAAAACTAATATAATATCGAAATTCATTCCTAGATAATTTGTACGAAGGCCCCCAAATATCAGTAACAATAAGTTGAAAAGGTGCTGAATATGAAGTGACAGATGGAGAAAACGGTAAAGCATGATGTTTTCCAATTGCACATGCATTACAAAAAGAAACAGTAGAATTACTAGGAATTTGCGGTTTACATTGTTTAACAACTTGCTTAACAATGGAAAGAGCAGGATGCCCAAGTCTTTGATGTCAAATATCAAGAGACACATTATTTTGAGAAGAAAAAGAAGTATTTAAGGCAGTAGATTGAACAGAAGAATGTTGTGAACCAGAAAGCATGTTATCAGAAGCAGAAGAAACTAAGGTAGCAGGCGTTTGACGTTGTGACAAATTGAATTTGTAGAGTCCTTCATGAAGAGTCCCTTGGAGAAGAACTTGCCCAGTTGCTAGATCCTTCACAAAACAAAAATTGGGGTGAAATTCAAAGAATACTGAGTTATCTTTAGCAAACTGGCTGACACTAATCAAGTTTTTAGTAATAGTAGGAACATGTAAAAGATTATGAAGATGAAACACATGACTAGATGGAGAAGTAATAGAAGCATATCCAATCCGAGTAATAGGCAAACCTGTACCGTTCCCGACGTGAACTTGATTATTTCCAAGATACTCAGAGCTTACAGACAGATTATCCAGATTATTTGTGAGATGATTTGTGGCACCTGAGTCGGGATACCAATTGCAGTCTTGGTTGAAGTTATGTGCTGCCATCATTGCAGCCATCTGGGGGGGAATTTGACCATATTGATTGGATGAATTACCATAATTCTGACCAGCAATGAATGACTGATTGGGAGGCACACATTGAGTAGAGAAGACCCCTGGCATTTGAACACGAGAGTAACACTTGATAGTTGTATGCCCAAACTTATTGCACAGTTGACATTGAGGCCTATTTCGATTATTCCAAGACCTCCCTCCTCTGTTTTGTCCAAAATTAAACCTCCCCCGTCCTCTGCCTGCACCAAAATTTTGAGAATAATTTTGTTGTTGATTCAAACCTCTTTGATTATCGTTTTCCTTAGGAGCGGGATTTTGAACTGAAAGATTTGCCGTTGGTAGTGTTCCATCAGGATTAACAGCAGCTTTGCTTTCAATGCGACTTTCATGGGTCAGAAGAAGAGCTATGACTTCTTGGACTGTTTGAGTTCCTGTCTTAGCAGTTATCACAGACACCATGGTATCATACTCAGTTCCAAGTCCAGATAGTATATACAGTATGTGATCCTCCACTGGGACTTGCTTCCCTATAGCAACTAGGGCATCTATGTACTTCTTAATTTTAGAGAAATACTCATTTAGACAAGAACCTCCTTTTTGAATATTTTGTAATTTTGATTTTATCTTCATCATGTGAGCTAAATGTCTGGAACTAAAAATCTCTGACAAGCAATGCCAAATTTCTTTTGCACTTTTACAATGAATAACTTGCTCTAAGATAGCTTCTGACATCGATCCAACTAACCAAGAAGAAACTAGTTTATCTTGTCTTTTCCACTGTTTATAAGTTGGATTTGTTTTACTAACAGTAGAGGAACCTTCACTTACTTGGATAGTTTTCGGAGGAGGCTCTGAATCTTGATTGATATGCTCTTCTAACTCATGCCCTTCAAGAGCTATGAGGATTTGAAATTTCCACAACAGGAAATTTTCATCAGTCAGCTTCACGGTGGAAATTTTGTTCCCCGAATTGATGAACTGAGTACTTTGACTGCCATTTGAAACATCCGAGTTACTTTCTGATGAATCCATGAAGAGTCGAGCAGTGTCATTGGACTACGGCTCTGATACCATCACAAAGTTGCACAGGAAATTAAACACCAGGAGAAAAACATCTTTCTTATATTATGAATTTCCAATTGCTTGATCAAATACATAAAAGGCAGCTGTATTTATAAGCTGAGGAAAGAGGTGAAAAAACTCTTGAAATTCTACACATGGTTACATTGGAAAACTAACACAACAACATAAGAAAATATGGGCAGTGGTTACAAAACAGAATAACCATAAGAAGAAAATCTGGGTAGTGGTTACTAAACAGAAAAAGAGAAAATAAATCTGCTTTCCAAACTAACTCAGAATACTTCTTAATGAGCACTCTTAACACTCTTGATCGATGATAGATGTCAATTATCACTATCCTATACTCATTTTGGCTGAAAATTCACTTAGGACATCGTAAAATTATTGGGTACACATTTTAACCCAACCTTATTTGGTAGAATAATTTCTAGTTGGTTAATTGTCACTAGGTTGCGTGGGATTCACGAGGGCTCTTTTAAAGGATGGGCCTGCATCTGCATTTAATCTCCTCTTTTCACTTTTCCTATATCTCTCTACTAATTCGATTTTTTTAAAAAAATTATTTTTCCTTTTTATATTATTATTTTAATTTAATATTTCATATTCCTTAATTGAAATTGAAGAGGTTTTATTTTTAGAATCTATTTGCTAATGATCAGATTTGTAAAATCTATATTGGTTTGAAAACAATTTATTTATCTTTGGAGATTTTGGAGATTATAGTTAACCCTTTTTTTACTTCTTTTTTAACTAATAATTTTCAAGTTTTCTTGTTTTTATAGATTTTTTTTTGTTTTTTAATTATTATTTAAATTATATTGTACTAAAAAAGGCTTTTCATGAATTAATTATATAAACAAAACTTGCGGTGTTAAAAAAAACCTTATTTATTTTATTTTACACCACCCCGTATTTATTTTAAGGTTTTGATAAAATTAAATTTTAAGAAAAAAAAAATCAAATTTATTAAATTAAATTAAATTGAATAAAAAACCTTATTTATTTTATTTTACACTCCAACTTATTTTTAGGGGTGTATTTTATCCTTCTTAAACTCTGATTTTTGTTTTAAACGTTGAGATTAGGTTAGGCAGTTTGTTTGGGGCATTGTTGTCTTTTACAAATATGGATTTATTAATCAATAAATTGTTTAGCCATCTATTTAATTTATAAACGTTTGTAGCTATTTTTTCAAGCCACCTATTTATTTTTAGTCATATTTCTTGTTGTCCCAAATTTGAATCATATATGAAGTAAAATGGTAGTAACCCAAACCCAATATGATTTGGGTCTGTGACCCATGACCTATGGAGAGTCTATATTGGATCATAATATATAATGGGTCACATAAGCTGTAATAGGACAAAATAAAAATAAAAATAATAGATTTTCTCTTTGAAGAAAATAAAAGTTATTTTAGTCTTTCAGTTACTCTTTAAGAATATGTTTATTTATTACAAAATTAATAAATATTTTCCTTTTAAAAGATAACTACCTATTTCTCTCAAATAATAATAATAATAATAATAATAACTAAGGACGACCCAACTATGTCCTCAAAAAAAAAAAAAAAAAGATTGTCAAAAAAAAAAAAAAAAAAACCAACTACTACCTTAAGAGAGGACTACATAAATAAAACCAATGGTTTTAGCCTTTAGAATCATCTTCAATAGCTCAAGTAAAATTTTAATAGTTAGAAATTTTATTCTTTCTTCCCTCTTTGGTGAGATGTATATTAGAAAAAAAAAAAAAAGTTAGTTCGATGGTTGGAATTTGAACTTCTAATCTTTTGATTAATGCATAATGTTTTAACACGTTGAACTATATTTATCAAACATGGCATTTAGGGTTTTAGTTGCTAAAGTCTTGCCATCCATTCACATATGTTGTACAAATAAATTACGATGAATTAATTTTTTACCTTTGCACTTTTTTTCCTAATTTCAAGTTTAAGTCAAGAGTGTTTCTTGAAACTTTTTGTGCTTCATGTTTTGAGTTGCATGTCAAAAATATTTTGTGCCTGATCATCCTATATCTTGTGAAGTCTTTGACTCTTCGGTCAAGAATTGAATCCTTAATATCTAAGGCTTAGTTGAAATAATTGTTGTTAACTGTACTTTTAAGAAAATTAGTCGTCATATAAAGTAATTTAGTGTTTGATAAATTTCAGTTTTAAACATAGAAAGTTGAGTTATAGTTTTGGTAAATTAATATTCAATTGTTGTAAAATAGTTATAATAACCAACATAATAGACATATATTTCAATTAAGCATCAGATTGGTTTAATATTTAACTTTAAATTTTTCATAAGATAATCATGTAAATTTTATGTAATTCCAAATTATATTTTGTTTACTTTAAATAAATTAATAAAAATATCGAGAGAAACCATTGTTAAAATAAAAAAACAAAACAAAAAAAAAATTATGAAACAAAATCTAATTTTAGTTTAAATTAAAAATGTAAAAAAATTACAAGCAACAAATTAAATTGAAAAAAAAAAAAAAAAGATGAGATGAGATGAGATTAGATAAAATTCTGAATATTAATATTTGAAAACCTTATAATGCAGACAAGATACAAAATGAAAAAAAAAAAAAATTAAAATTTGTTAGTTACATCATATTTTTCTGACTAAATTCAAAAGTTACTCTTAATCACTTTTGCAAATGAACGTGATTTACAAGGTGATTTTCTTTAGATTATTAAAGAATCAGTTTTATCAAACACAAAAAATAGTTAAATTTCTTGCCCAACCACTTTTGGGGGCCTGAATCAAATCGTTTTAGGGTTTTAGTGTTTGTAAATTAGGGATTCACATATCCAAAGTGTTGATGTCAAAATCCGGACAGAAGACTCACCTGGCCTTCACGTGACACCAACAGTGAATTTGTAGAAGCTGGGGAAGACGTGACCTGCAAGACCAATTGCTGGACACCGCTGTGGTGTAGGCCACACCGCCTCCAATGCCTAAGTCAGAAAACTGAGCAACTAGAGAGTAAAGAAAGAAGTCGAGAATAGAGTTTTCGGCCCCCTTCTTTAGTGGTGAAGAGGGGTATAAATACCTGCTCGTGCTCCTAGGGTTTTTAGGAATCCAAAGGCGTTTTGGGGCGAACCAAGCGGAACCGGGGCGACTCGAGGCGATAGGAACCAACTGGAGGCGAACGGACTCGGCCCGCAGAAGCGAGCCGACCGTACGGGTCGGGCCACGTTGGCCTGGCCCGTTGGTATGGTCTTCCTCTAGGTCGTTTTCCTAGTCTCATCTCCTCCTGGTTGTCCTCGTCAGCTCCTCGTATACTGTGGTTGTCCAAAATTACCTATAACACAAAGAATTCTTAATTCCAATTCAAAGTTTTCATATAAAAGATTAACTACTACATATCTAAAGAATTCTTAATTCCAATTTACTAAGGTTCTGTTTGATAAACCTTTGGTTTTTGGTTTTTGGTTTTTGATTTTTGAAAAGTAGGGTTGTTTTCTCTCAATTTCCTTATAATAATTTTCATCTTTGTTAAGGAAACATTTGAATTATTCTTAATTAAATTCCAAAAAAAAAATTACTTTTTGAAAATTAGGTCATGTTTGATAACCATTTGATTTTTTTGTTTTTGAAAAGAACAATATTTGGCTGCATATACTGGTATGTACAAATCTGCTTACATATCCCCATTAAAATCTTGACAACGGAAGGAAGAGAAAGATAGAAAATGAGAAAAAAAATTTATCTCTCCTAGCATTCAAGATTTTTATGATGGTATGCAGAAGAACCCTATATATCATTATGCAACCAAGTTTTTTTTTTTTGAAAATTAAGCTTATACTCACCTACCTCCATCTATAAGTTTCTTTGTTTTAGTATATCTACCTTCTACCTTGTTTTCAAAAATCAAATCAATTTTTGAAAACTAAAAAAAAAAGTAGTTTTCAAAAACTTGTCTTTGTTTTTGAAATTTGACTAAGAATTCAAATGGATCATTAACAAAGATGAAAATCATTAAAGAGAATTTAGGAGAAAACAAAAGTATATGATTTTTTATTAAAAAAAAAACAAATAGTTATCAAGCGGAGTGTACTTTCTTTAGTTTTCAAGACGACTTGATTTTTGGAACCATAAAGAGAAAATAAATAACAAAACAAAGCTTATGAATGAAAGTAGTGTTTAGAAGCTTAATTTTAAAAAATCAAACAATTATCAAATAGGTCCAAAATATTCTTATCATAAATTAACACAAAGTCCAAGAGCATAATTTTGAGCAGTTCCATCTATTTGGCTAGATTTTGAAGTGCAAGTAGATAATAAGATAATCATTTTGTTTTTACTCTATTGTCCAAATTCTCTTGAAAACAGTTAAGATCATGCACCTCCATTCAACTAGCTAGAAGAGAAAAGGCAACTAAAATAACAAATATTAAGAGTTGAAAAAAAAAAAAAAAAAAAAAAGACATGAAAGAAGATATGAATTACCTTCACTAACGCCAAATTGTTAGGTATATCTTCAAATTTGTCTACCCTTAATAACCAAAAGAACTTAATAATTTTTCCTCACTGATAGGTCATTCAAACTAATTCAAAATTATTCAAATCGAGAGAGATGACATTTCAAAATTTAAACAAAGTTAGAGACGCTTAATACATTATAAAATCTGTCTAAAATTCCATAAATTTAAAAAAGAATAAACAAATAAATATCATTATTTAATTAAGCTTTGTTTAGTAACTTATTGGATAACAATTCCCTTTAATCTTTTTTTTTTTTCATATTTAGATTATTATTGTTTAAAAGGTTTCATTTCTATTACAAATTGTATCTTTTTTTATTCCAAAATAAAGATTTTGGTCAACAATGATCCGACAATAATGTGATCATCTTACAAAGATTCCAAAACAAACCCACGACACAAATGAACCCTATAAAAAAAAACTTTTATTCTGAAAAAGAAAAAAAGAAAAAAGGCATAAAGGAAATAGTTATGAAACCAAACTTTATCTTATTTCTTGCCCATGACTCTCACAAATTCTATTCTCCCATCATGAGGTTGATCAAATCACTGCCCAAACTTTGTCATCTTCTAGAACCCCACTTGTCCAAAAACAAGAAAAAGTTCATTTTCCCTTTCCTTCACCAGCTTATCAAACTTAGGCCTTATTACAAACCTTAGCAAAACATCATCTCAAAATTTCACAATTCAACCCAATTTTCTCACACTTTCCCCTAGGGGGAAAGACAAATCTCCACAAAATGAAAAATTATTAGATGGGCCACTACAATTTTAGATGTTCTCTTTAAAACGTTAGATGTGAATCTTTTAATTAAATTTGTCAATCCCTAATAACTGTTAGATATAAAATTGAGGTAATTTTACAAATTTTTTGTCTCTTACATTCAAGGGGTGCAAAACTTACCAATCTCGTTGAACCACTATGATTGAATAATTTCTCCTCTTAATAATCATAGGATATATGAATTTGAAAATCCTCATACCCCTAATAACCACTGGGATACAAAATCAAGATATTTTGCTGTTTCTCCCTCCTACATCCAACAATGCCAAACTATCCTCGCAATGTGGGTATATATTATGAACAACACTTGGCTGCATACCGGCCGGTACGTTGAGATTTTCTTACATATCCCATCAAAATCTTGACAACTAAGAAAGAGAAAGGTAAGAAATGAAAAAAACTTTTTTATCTCTCCTAGTTGTCCATATATTTAATGATGGTATGTAAGTAGATTCCTATGTATCGATAATTCAATGATGTCGTTATAATGTGATCATCTCTTTAAAACCGTCAGATGTAAGATCTTTAAATTTGTTTGTCCCTTATTGAATACAAAATCGAGGATTTTTACAATTTCTCTCTCCGACGATGTAAAAATACCAGACTCATTGTATCGGCCTTATCGAATAATTTCTCCACAATGTGGCAACTTTTCTGAATAATTTCTCAACAAAATGATAACTTTTCTCTGTAAAAAAAAAAAAAACTCAAACAACTCGTTCAAATGAAAAGCTATATTTTGGAGTAAAATCAAAATCTTTCTGCCTTGTTTGTCTCTCTTTCTCTTCTCTCTCTCGGTTTTATTAAATCTATTTTCTTTTCAATATATATTGGGAATTCAAAAGCTCTACCTTCCAAGGAAAAGACAATGAAAAATACCATTTAAACTGAGAAGTCGCAGATGGGTCTTAAATTTCCATGGCCGTTAATGGCGAAACAGACAATTTGAATACAGACACACAGCTGCAAGATTCCTCCAATGTTGGTCTCTCTCTTCCCCATTTCTGCATTTTTCAACTCTTTTTTAAGCCTCTCATTCTCTCAAACGCTTATCTACACTGCAATCGCAGATATCCCAACGCACTTGCTGGTTTAACCATGGCTGCCCAGAGCTGCCTCGAGAAGATGAGGGTGGTGAAGCTTTTGATTCTGGTGGTGATGATGCTGCCCGGCGCAGCCGTTTCTTACGGCCGAAACTGGACTGTCGGCGGCGGCGGCGGCGGCGGCGGCGGGGGAATGAGAAAGGTTGAAGATGAGTACTTGAAGTGGATAAGGCATATGGGTTCTTTCAAGCACTCGCTTTTTCAGAAGACGAAGAACAAGTTCAAGCCTTGTTTGACATTGAAGGTTTCGAAGAAACCCAAGGCGGGAGGTTTCCGGTCGGTGCAGAAGGCCATAAACTCTCTGCCGGTGGTCAACCGGTGCCGGGTCGTCATCCATGTCGGCGCCGGAATCTACAGGTGAGCTTCCTTTGATTCATTTTAAAAGCTTTTGTTGGAATGGCTATTAAAAAGAGTATATATATTTTTTAGGGATGGTATTTAAAAAGAAAAAAAGATTGATAAAATATTTTGGTTAAATTATAATTTTATTTTCTATCATTTTGAAATTTCTATTTTGTATTTTTTAATTTTGAAAATTATTTAATGGTCTATGAACCTCACCTTCTTTTAAGATTTAGAAACTTATTAAATACAAAATTGAAAATTTATGAATACTAATTCATCCATTAGTTTTAGAAAAATATAGAATATAAGACCACACTATTCAAAGTTTGTAAACTTTAAGAAAAAACACACATGCTAGAAAATTCAAAAATTAAACTTGTAAAAATATTTATTCTTTTTCCTAGTATTTTTGGAGTTTTCAAAATCATTATCCAACCAAAAATCTTGAAATTTGTTTCTAATGGACTAAAAAAACACTTTTTTACCTTTTTTAAAGTTGTTCCAAACTCGAGTCTATTATGCTAAATTTGAATCGAGTTCAGGAAAAACTGAACTTTTATATCCTAATAAAAAATGGATTGAGGAGACAATGGATCTATGAGGAACAAAATTTTACATTATAATTTTTTATAAGCATGTTAACTTGAACAAAGCTCAATTAGTTAATTAAGACATATATATACTTTCGGACAACATATCAAATCAAATGTACAAATTCCTCACCTGTATATGGGTTGTTCAGAGAGAAGGTTGAGATTCCGCCAACGATGAGCTACATATGGGTGGAGGGGGAAGGAGTGGAGAAGACGATCATTGAATGGGGCGACACGGCCGACCATATGGGCGACAATGGCCGTCCAATGGGCACTTTTGCTTCTGCAACTTTTGCTGTTAATTCTCCTTTCTTCATCGCCAGGAACATCACCGTCAAGGTAAAACCATTTTCAATCTTTTTGCAACAAAACAAAAAGTTAAGATCTGTTTGGATAACTATTTCGTTTTTTAAAATTATGTTTTTTTATTATGTTTTTTTTCTCTTTCTAATTTCAATTTTAGTTTTTATGTTAAGAACGCATTTGAATTCTTAACTAAATCCCTAATAAAAAACAGTTTACCTAGTAATTTTTAGATTTAAATTCTATATATTGATCTTTCTAGAATTTTAAATATTTTTTATGGAATATCTTTCATGGATTAATATAAGTCACATGTTTTTGTTCTACTTATTGAATAGATCTTTGATGGACAAATATTTGCAGCCACATCTCATTAGGTACTGAATTTTGAAATGGACATCAAATTTTTAATGATTAATGATTTTTTTAAAGTGATTAATAAAGAATCAATGATCATAAAGACTCAAAGTGACTATTCTAAAAAGAAAAATCAAAGTGACTTAATTGCTCCTTTTCTTTTCTTTTTCTTTTTTTTTTTTTTCTATCACTACTCCCAAATACTTACTCAATGATTTTTATTCATTTTTAAAATATATAATGAACCTAAATTAAAATAGAAACATCTTCACAAATTGAGTTAAGTTGAAGACAAGACATATTCTTTTTACTATTTTTTTATGAATAAAACACTTGCATCAATATGATTAGAGATTTTGTGATTTTATTTTTCTTTGAAGTTACTCATATCTCTTTGAACTAAAAATAAAAAAAATTAAAAAAAAAATAAAAAAAAAAATGGAGTTAGGACAGTATATTTTATTTGACCTAAATATGCGAAGGAATAAAGTTTGAGTGTCGTATGTAAATGGTAATTTGCTTGTGACTTCCGATGACCAAACTGACATGTTTGTATATTTTTTTGTAATACAAATGACGAAACTGACATATAGTTTTTGGAAGCATTTGGACGACCATTAAAAATATCATAATCATCGAGGTGAAATTTAAAATCTATTCTTTTATTGTCAAAAATATATATATATATTATACAAAAAAATGTAATATATTTAATACGGAACTGTAACCGGAAGTAGTCCAGTTTTGTACTTTTGTTTTCTTTGTTTATTTGAGAGAGCATAAATAAATATTTATTTAATAGTTTAAAATCTTTATCTTTTTATTTATTTTAGGAAAAATAATATACTTTTAGTCCTTCGAATTTGAGTTAGGTTTCATTTTGGTCAATGAGTTTTCAAACTCACAATTTAGTTCATGAAGTTTGGATTTTGTTTCATTTTATGTTGATGATCTCACATTGAAAAGAAAAGTAGAGACTTCACAATATATATGTTAGAAGGGTCACCCCACTCATTGCCAATTGGTTTTGAGATGAAAGCTCATATAATATAATATGGTATCAGAGCCCATTAAACCCAAACGGGTATTCGGTCCAATAAAAATAAATTGGGATCCGATCCAAGAATGGTGAACCTAAAGAGGCACGAGGCATGTTGAGGATCCCACATTGAAAAGAAAAGTGGAGACCTCACAATATATATGTTAGGAGGGTCACCTCACTCATTGCCAATTGGTTTTGAGATGGAAGCCCATATAATATAATATGGTATCAGAGCCCATTAAACCCAAACGGGTATTCGGTCCAATAAAAATAAATTGCCAAACATATAATATAATATTTTAGTCCCTCCATCTATTTTTCAGTTAAATGTTTGCTGACGTGGCACCTATTTTTATTCTTCTTCTTCATCAACCACCAATGACTGTGGCACCGTCACCGTTGTTGGAGAATTTATTTTTCCTCTTCCTTTCTTTTTCTTTTTTTTTTCTTCTCATTTCCCTTCTTTCTTTCACGTTTAAAAAAGGAAAAAGAAAAAAAAACAAACGGGTTGAACCCCTTCGAATCGAGACTGAAACGATCCCCCTTCGTTCCAGATCAGTCCTGACACTTTTTTTTAAAAAACGTGAAAGAAACTCATGAAGGGAAGAGATCCTTGCCAACAAGAGGTTTCGTTCCCTTCGTGAGTTTTTTTTTTTTTTTAAACCATTCATTCCAGATCTGGTAGAATCGTTACAGTCTCGATTCGAAGGGGGTTCAACTTCGTTCTTTTTTTTTTTAAATAAACGTGAAAGAAAAAAAAAGGGGAAAGGAGAAGAAAGAAAAGAAGAAGAAAGGAAGAGGGAAAAAAAATCCCGCGATGGCAGCGGCCAGTTGGCCGTTGACGGTTGTCTGCTGGTGACGGTCATCGGTGGGTGGTGGCTCATGATGATGAAGAAGAAGAAGAGAGAGAAAGAAGGAAAAGTAAATTTTTATTAATTTAATAGTATTTTTATTTTAAAAATAAAAAAAATAATTTTTTAAATAAAAATAGGAGTCATGTCAGCAACCTGTTAGGATTTAACAAAAACTGGATGAAGAGACTAAAATGAAATGAAATCCAAACTCTAGAGACTAAATTGCCGAGTTTGAAAACTCAGGTACCAAAATGAAATGTGGGACTAAAAATGTATTTTTTTTCTTTTTTTAGTGTATTTTTTGTTGGGAATGACTAGCATATTTGCTTGAATATTTTTTTTGGCTTTTCCATGTTTCACTTTATGTTTGTCCCACATGGAAAGATTTGGAGTTGGGAGGAGTATTTTTATACAATCACTCTTCCCTACTCTTGTAAAAGTGGTTAAGGGTGGTACTTAGACCACTTCCCACACGCGCGCGCCGCCGCCGCCGCCGCCCGTCGGACGGGCGGGTTCGGGTTCGGGTTCGGGTTTGGGTAAACCGCGCTCGCGCGTAATAAAGAAAGGGTTTTGAGGGATGATGGTTGCGGTTTTGAGCCTATAAAAGGTGACCCTGAGCAAGGTGGAAGGTATCGAATTCACTTTCTTCCTTCCTACGTTTTCCTCTGATTCCAATCCTTCTCTCTCGAGTGCACGAACGAGGAGGGAGTTGACCGAGTTTTCAGCCTTTGACCGTGGAAATGTTGACCGTTTTTTCAGCCGTTGACCGAGGAGTTCTGACTCCTCACAGATTGACACGTGGCAGCCGGGCCTCTTTTTGAGGGATGATGGTTGCGGTTTTGAGCCTATAAAAGGTGACCCTGAGCAAGGTGGAAGGTATCGAATTCACTTTCTTCCTTCCTACGTTTTCCTCTGATTCCAATCCTTCTCTCTCGAGTGCACGAACGAGGAGGGTGTTGTGTTAACCTTGGGGAGCAACCGGCATCAAGGCAGTGGTCTTCACCACGACACAACAACTGTGTTGCTCAATTTCTACGAACAAGTTGAAAGCAATTTGAAAATGTCCATCAAAACCAAGAAGCATGTTCCGGATCTATCCAAACTAGAACCTCTGGATGGTTCTAACTATCGTCGCTGGTCTCAGAAGCTGCTCATCTTCTTCGAACAGCTAGAGGTCGACTACATCCTAACCACCAATTATGTGGAGAAATCAGAAGCACCGGTCGTAGACCTTGAAAAATCTAAAGAGGTTCAGCCTGATCCACATAGTTCTAAGGAGGTACAGACTGTCCCTCAAAAACCAAAGGCCAGTCATGATATTGATCCAGAAAAGTTCGAGAAAGACAACAAGGCAGTTCGGGGTTATCTGTTGAACCACATGAACGACTCGCTGTTTGACCTGTTCGTTGTTCAGAAGTCAGCTAAAGTTATCTGGGACACTCTGGAATCCAGATATGGTGGCGATGATGCAGGAAGGAAAAAGTACGTGGTCGGAAAGTGGATGCGGTTCCAAATAACGGACGACAAACCAGTGATGGACCAGGTCCACGAGTACGAGAATCTAGTGGCAAACATTCTGACAGAAGGTATGAAGATGTGCGAGATTCTCCAGGCAAATGTCCTGCTCGAAAAATTCCCTTCTTCATGGAGCGACTACCGCAATCATTTAAAGCACAAGAAGAAGGACCTGACGTTACAAGAATTGATCAGCCACATGCGAACTGAAGAAGCCAACAGGCAAAAGGATAAGTTGGAATCTAAGTCTTTGAATTCAGTTAATGCTAACTTAGTTGAATCTTCTGCTGCATCTAAAGACAGGTTCAAAAGTAAAAATAAAGACAAATCCTCGCAGAAGAAGAACCATCCGTTCAAGTCTCCTAGCGGGAAAATAGAGAAAGAGAAGTCCAAACTGATATGCTATGTCTGCGGCAAACCTGGGCACAAATCCTATCAGTGCAACCAGAGGAAAGGGAAACCAGACCGGAGGCCTGATGGTGCACAAGCCAACGTGGTTGAAGCAGACGATATCATTGCTGCGGTGGTGGTGGAGGCTAATCTGGTGGAGAATAAGTCAGACTGGATTCTTGACACTGGTGCTTCGAGACACTTCTGCTCAAATCGAAGCTTGTTCCACGAGTTCCATGACACTGTTGACGGCGAATGCGTATATATGGGGAACTCAACCACTGCTGGAGTACTTGGAAAAGGGAAGGTTCTCTTAAAACTTACTTCTGGGAAAACATTATCTTTGAATGATGTATTGTATGTTCCTTCATTGCGTAGGAATCTGGTATCTGGAAGTTTGTTGAACAGGGCAGGACTTAAGATTGTTTTTGAAGCTGACAAGGTTGTCATCACTAAAAATGGTAACTTTGTGGGTAAGGGATACTTAGCCGATGGTCTGTTTGTGTTAAACACTATCTCTACTCTTGTCGAAATGAATGAAAGTACATCTCGTTCTGCCTATATTGTTGAATCTATTGATGTATGGCATGGTAGACTAGGTCATGTGAACATTGCATCTATTAAAAGGCTTAAAAAACTGCATCTTCTTAATGTATCAGAATCACCCAATGATAGTAGATGCTCAGTATGTGTAGAGGCAAAATTTGCTAAAAAACCATTTAAGCCTGTTACAACTAGATGTACTGAATTACTTGAGTTAATTCACTCTGATCTAGCTGATTTCAAAAACACTACTAGCAAAGGTGGCAAAAAATATTATATATCTTTTGTTGATGATTTCTCTAGATACACGAAAATATATCTTCTGAAATCGAAAGATGAAGCTAGTAGCATGTTTAGGAAATACAAAGCAGAAGTAGAAAACCAACTAGACAAAAAGATCAAAAGGTTAAGATCAGATAGAGGAGGTGAATACAGTGACAAGTCTCTCAAGGAATTTTGTGAGTTAAATGGTATTATCCATGAGAGTACTGCACCATATTCTCCTCAACAAAATGACATAGCTGAACGTAAAAATAGATCATTAAAAGAAATGATGAATGCTATGTTAATAAGTTCTGGATTGCCTAACAGTATGTGGGGGGAAGCTGTGCTTTCTGCCTGTTTTATTCTTAACAGAGTTCCTCACAAGAAGCTGGACAAGACACCATACGAGCTTTGGAAAGGATATTCACCGAACCTGAGCTATCTAAAGGTATGGGGGTGCTTAGCTAAAGTGGCATATCCGGTATTTAAGAAACCTACGGTAGGATCTAAAACCTTTGATTGTGTGTTTATTGGGTATGCTCATAATAGTGCTGCATATAGGTTCATGTGTTTAGATGATAATTCAATATGTGAATATAGAGATGCTGAATTTTTTGAACACATATTTCCTATGATTAAAAATGAGCCAGTTAATATCTCACGATCTAGTCAGGCGTCTGCTTGTCCTTCATCTACTGCTGATATTATGCATGAAACTGAACCTAGGAGGAGTAAAAGAAAGAGAACTGAGAAAGATTTTGGATCAGATTTTTTAACTGTTTTTCTTGTTGAAAACTCAGATAAAATTGACGATCAATTTGCATGCATGTATCTAATTGATGAAGATCCGAAAACCTACCAAGAGGCCTTAAAATCTGTAGATTCTAGTTTTTGGAAAGAGGCCATTAAAAGTGAACTGGATTCTTTAATTATGAATCAAACGTGGAACTTGGTAGATTTACCCAAGGGAAGTAAGCCTATTAGGTGTAAGTGGATCTTTAAGAGGAAAGTTAGACCAGATGGGTCAATTGAAAAATTCAAAGCCAGATTAGTGGTTGTGGGTTATTCACAAAAACAAGGTATTGATTACTTTGATACTTATTCTCCTGTAACTAAAATAGCTACTATTAGATGTCTAGTTGCTCTTTCAGCTATTCGTGGGCTGTTAATACATCAGATGGATGTGAAAACAGCATTTCTCAATGGAGATTTAGAAGAGGAGATATATATGGCACAACCTGAGGGCTTTGTAGTTTCTGGTCAAGAAGACAAGGTATGTCAGCTTAAAAAATCTCTTTATGGTCTTAAACAAGCTCCCAAACAATGGTATGAGAAATTTAATAATACCTTAGTAAACAATGAGTTTAGGGTAAATTCTTCTGACACATGTGTTTACTCGAAATTGTTTGGTGTTGATTATGTGATTATCTGCTTGTATGTAGATGATATGCTTATTTTCGGTACGAATTTAGAAGTAATAAATAATACCAAGTTGTTTTTATCCTCACACTTTGAGATGAAAGATTTAGGTGAGGCTGATGTGATACTTGGTGTTAAATTGAAGAAAACCGAAAATGGGTATTCTCTGAATCAATCACACTATGTTGAAAAAATGCTAAAGAGATTTGATTGTTTTGATGATATGGCTACGAGAACACCTTATGATGCTAGTATGAAACTTAAGAAGAATAAAGGGAATAGTGTCTCTCAATCTGAATATGCAAAAATTATAGGTAGTGTGATGTATTTGATGAATTATACTAGACCTGATATTGCATATGCTGTGAGTAGATTGAGTAGGTATACACATAATCCTAATAAAGAACATTGGGTTGCACTTCGTCGTTTGTTGAGATACCTTAAAGGTACAATAGATTACTGTTTGCAATTTAATAAATTTCCTGCAGTGTTAGAAGGTTATTGTGATGCAAACTGGGTAACTGATAACGACGAAGTAAGTTCAACTAGCGGATATGTGTTCGTTTTTGGTGGAGGAGCTATATCATGGAAATCTGCAAAGCAAACCTGCATTGCTCGATCCACCATGGAGTCTGAGTTTATAGCTCTTGAACTTGCAGGGCAAGAGGCGGAATGGTTAAGAAGTTTACTTCAAGACGTACCACTGTGGGGGGCGTCAGTGCCAGTCTCTTTGCACTGTGACTCACAAGCTGCCATAGGAATTGCCAAAAGTAGTGTATACAATGGCAAGAGAAGGCATATACGCCTGAGACATGGAGTTGTGAAACAATTATTGAAAGGGGGAGTTATCTCCTTGGAGTATGTGAGGTCTGAGAGGAATCTGGCAGATCCTCTCACCAAAGGCCTAACAAGGAGAGTAATCCTAGAGTCCTCAGGATGTATGGGACTTAAATTGTTGAAATAAATCCATAGCCCTTTATTTGGGTGGTCCAAATATGGACTTGATGGACAAAGTTTGGAAAGTCTTCATAGCTCAAGTTTGAGTGGTTTGCTGCGGTAGACTTGATGAAGCATGACGTGATAGTGAAGGTGTGGCCGCCTTCTATGAAAGAGTGTAAAGCATTCTCTTTCTAGAGCTCTCACGATAACCCAAGGTGCTAGTGCATGGCCTTAAATAGCACTTGTTCGACTGTTGTATCGCGGAATCAAGAGAAAATATGAGGATACAAACGTGCTGTAGGGGTCTAAACCATGACTGCTGAAAGTTCAAAAGGTAACTTACTTTCACCACGCTGGTTATTGCCTTGCTTCACTACGCATTAATTCAAATCGAAAGATATTAATGCTTAAGTTGAATTTCCTCCTTTGCTTAGAGAAATATTGCTCGCCGTCATTCGTGGGGGATTGTTGGGAATGACTAGCATATTTGCTTGAATATTTTTTTTGGCTTTTCCATGTTTCACTTTATGTTTGTCCCACATGGAAAGATTTGGAGTTGGGAGGAGTATTTTTATACAATCACTCTTCCCTACTCTTGTAAAAGTGGTTAAGGGTGGTACTTAGACCACTTCCCACACGCGCGCGCCGCCGCCGCCGCCGTCCGTCGGACGGGCGGGCGGGTTCGGGTAAGGGTAAGGGTAAGGGTAAACCGCGCTCGCGCGTAATAAAGAAAGGGTTTTACTCTTTCTTTTTGCCAAAATATATTTCTTACTTATTCCCAATATCCAACGCATCAGAAGCTTCCACGTGTCACGGTCGGTTCGGTCCACGGTTCATGCCCAAACGTCCAGGTTCGGTCCACGGTTCAAGCCCAAACGTCCAGCTCGCAGCTTGCACGCCTCAGTTGACCGAGTTTTCAGCCTTTGACCGTGGAAATGTTGACCGTTTTTTCAGCCGTTGACCGAGGAGTCTGACCGAGTTTTCAGCCTTTGACCGTGGAAATGTTGACCGTTTTTCAGCCGTTGACCGAGGAGTTCTGACTCCTCACAGATTGACACGTGGCAGCCGGGCCTCTTTTTGAGGGATGATGGTTGCGGTTTTGAGCCTATAAAAGGTGACCCTGAGCAAGGTGGAAGGTATCGAATTCACTTTCTTCCTTCCTACGTTTTCCTCTGATTCCAATCCTTCTCTCTCGAGTGCACGAACGAGGAGGGTGTTGTGTTAACCTTGGGGAGCAACCGGCATCAAGGCAGTGGTCTTCACCACGACACAACAACTGTGTTGCTCAATTTCTACGAACATTTTTTCCTTTATTTTACATTCAATTTCCGTACCTTTTTTAAGATCAATTGGTCCTCAACTCTTATCTAGATACTTTTTATGTTGATACTCCCCCTTCTAAATTTTAATTTTCAAAAATCAAAAACCAAAAACTAAAAACCAAAAACCAAAGTTATAAAATGGGCTGAGTGATCCATTTTTACCCCAATTTTAAAGTTCAGAAATCTATGAAGACTTATTAAAATGAAACCGACGCATGCATTTCCGGAAACAGAACAAGGCGAGGCTGCCGCCGTCGGGGGCGCTGGGGAAGCAGGCGGTGGCGTTCAGAATATCGGGGGACGCGGCGGCGTTCATAAGCTGCAGGTTCATCGGCGCACAGGACACGCTGTACGACCACATGGGGCGGCACTACTTCAAGAATTGCTACATCGAGGGGTCGGTGGACTTCGTGTTCGGCGACGGGCTGTCCCTGTACGACGGCTGCCACTTGCACGCCATCACCGACAGCGACAGCTACGGCGCTCTGACTGCCCAGAAGAGGAACAGCCTGCTGGAGGAGACCGGGTTCTCGTTCCTCAACTGCAAGGTTTCCGGGTCGGGCGCTCTCTATTTGGGCCGGGCATGGGGCAGCTTCTCCAGAGTCATCTTCGCTTATACGTTCATGGACAAAATCATCACTCCCACTGGTTGGTACAACTGGGGCGACAAAAACCGAGAGCTGTACGTATATATATATATATATATATATATATATAATTTATTGAGAAGAAAGAAGAGAAAATATTATGATGGGGGTTTTTGTTGTTTTGGATGTAGGACTGTGTTTTATGGGCAATACAGGTGCTCGGGACCAGGAGCCGATTATGGAGGACGAGTTTCATGGTCCAGAGAACTCACTGAGTCACAAGCCAACCCTTTTCTCTCTCTTGATTTTATCAATGCAAACGAGTGGCTTCCAAAGCATACTCGTCTTGTCTTTAAACCTCGTTAAAATCTTGACAATTACGAAAGTGAATAAGGTAAAAATGAGAAAGGATTTTTTTTTTTTTTTTTATCTATTCTAATTGTCAACATTTCAACGATCGTGTGTAAGAAGGCATCTATATGTTGAGTATGTAGTTAAGTATTGATCTTTATTATCACCACGGGTTTTTATAGTATTTATTTATTTTCAAATATATAGCTATGTTCTTTTCAATTTGTAATTATTACTAGTGATTTTTCTTTTTTAAACTTTGAATTGAATTTAAGTTTGTTGTAATGAAAAGATTATTTAAGCTCGTCGTGATGAAGGTTATTAAAAATTATATGAATGCTCAAGGATTTTGAGACTTATACATGCACCAGGTTTTCATTTCCATGGAGGAAAATGTTCTATTTTGTAATTATTTTATTTTAATACTACATCATAAATGTTCATTTCAAGATCTAGCTTTTTTTTTTTTTTACAACATGTGGAGTGAAAGATTTGATATTATGATTTCTTCGTCAAGAATACAAGTTTTATGTCAAGTTGAGTCATATTTTCTTGTTGGCAAATTCATACTCATTAATGTACGATTGAAAGATATAAATATGTGAACAGTTACTATAATTCATTTCGAATTTAAACCAAAGCTCTTAATAATGCTAATTTTATTTTAATTATTTTTTCTCTTGAAAATATATCTTTCAATTTGGAAAATTTTCTAATATTACTAAGATAGTACGGAACTCCCTTCATTTTATTAAACCAAAAACAACATTTAATAGTTGAGATCCAAAGATAAAATTATATATGACGTATTAAAGTGTCAAAGTGAAGGAATGTGTAAGCACTAAAATAATATAGAAATTTTAGACACTTTTAATTTGTTCACTGTGTGTCATATAAATTAGTGGCTTTAAGATTAGTGCAGATCCATACAATAAAACAAACATGTCACTTTTGACAATGTGTTAGATTGTGGAGTGGAGAAGTAGGTATTCTTGTAATATTCGAAAATGTTGATGCTTCTTTGAGAGAAAATAACCATTATTTATGGTCTATTTTTTGTTTTGATTTTTGAAAATTATGTTTTTTTTCTGAAAATTTTCTTATAATGGTTTTCATCTAATTTGTTAAGGACCGATTTGAATTCTAAACCAAAATTCTGAAAACAAAAACAAATTTTTGAAAAATACTTTTTTTCAGTTTTCAAAATTTAACTTGATTTTTAAAAAGATATGATGAAAATGTAAGATAACAAAACAAAGAAACTTACAGGTGGAATGAGTGTTTATAAACTTAATTTTAAAAAACAAAAAACCAAATGTTTATCAAACAACCTCTAAATTAATAGTTTCAAAATAATACATAACTCAATTACTTATTTCATTGTACTCATCTTTGTTCAAAGTGAAATACATCACCATTGACCTATGGGGTCAAGTTTATGAAAAAGTTACTTCTACTACTCTATTTTTGTTAAACTATCATAAAACTACCGGTTGTCATCACAATCAAACGTTTTTAATTTAATGCTACAATATCGGATTTTTTTTTTTAAAATAATGTAATTTAAAAGCAAAAACAAATTTATGGTAGTTTTGAAACTAATTCCAATTCTGGGGTAGCTAAATCGTGTACATTGGTCACGCTTTAGCTAAATCGTGACCCCGGTACACGATTCCGAGTGTAAATCGTGTACACGGTACGCGATTTACATGACACGTCACTAAGGGGTGCCACCGTGGAGAAACACACACCAAAAACACGACATCGAACTCGTGTACCATGTACACGAGTTCAGTAAGAATACATTATACTTTTATGAACTCAAACTTCAAAGCATTTTTTTGGTTCAGTGGCTAAAATATTAATAAAGATCCTAAAGTGCTAGGGATCAAAACTGGTCATCTGCTCTCTTTTTTTTGCCATTTGTTTTATATATTCTTTAAAATTGTATATGTATATATATATATATATATATATATATATATATATACATATATATATATATATAATATACCTATATGATCTATATGTTTATTTTAATGTTTAGCAAGTGTTGAATACAGTTGTAATTAGTTTTTTTTTTCTTGTTTCCTTAATGGACGAGAAAAGTTACAAAGTTATACATAAATTTATATAGTAAAAAGGAAAGATTATTAAAAAAGGAATTTCCAAATATGGAAATTGTGTACGTGGTACACGATTTCTAAATATAGAACTAGTGTACGTGGTACCCGAGTTTCCAAATATGGAAATCGTGTACGTGGTACGCGAGTTTCCAAATATGGAAATCGTGTACACGGTACACGAGTTCTTTGTAAATTCGTGTACAATGTACACAATTTTTACCACCTCATCCCCGCCACGTAGACCACCCTAAATCACGTACACGGTACACGAGTTCATTGCTGGTAGCAACCACTCTACATTTGCCAATATTTTTCTCTCTTACCTCAAATTTATAATTTGTTTTTTTATTTACATTATTAAAATTAATTTTTTCAAAACTACTATAATTTTGTCATTTGTTTTTATAACTACATTATTGGTGAACTTTGTCCATACAATATCACACTTTTTTTGTGTGAAATAAAAAACAAAAAACAAAACTATGAATTATCACAATGACTAAAATCACACTTCATTTTCTTTCGTTGAGATTGGAATTTCGAATCTTCACCACCCCTACTTGAATTAAATAAAAAGATAAAAGAAAACATGGATTAAAATACAAGGAAGCCAAACAAAATATTGAATTTTCTGTCCGAAATATTTTATTTTAGATAGTGGCACACGTTTTCCAATAACAATGTCATGCCATTCTAACTTTGACTTAAATAACAAAACCTTTTTCAACTTGGAAGTTGAAATCAACAAGACAACAACCACCACCAAAAGTAGACATTGGAATATCAATTTTAGAAAAAAGAATCATTTTTTTTTCTCCTTCATTACCAAATCAACACGCAGTTTACAAATTGCTCAAAAAGAACTCAGGGAAGGGATAAAAACCAAAAAAATAAAAGAAAGAAAAGATGACGATGAAAGAAAAAGAATTAATTTACTAGACTTTTTGTTCTTATATATATATATATATATTAATATTAATAGAAGTTCACATGTGGTTCTAGAAAACCTCTTTCTAAAATATAAAATTACAAAAAGAAAATAGAAATTAATGTAGTAGAATAATGTGTAAAGTGATGAGTTCTTTGAATACCAATTGGCAATGAGTGGAGATCCTTGCAGGTTATATATCGTGAGGTCTCCACTAATCTTTTAGATGTGGGATCCTCAACGGTAAGTAGGACACATGAATTATAGAAGTTTTTACTATTCATCTTTGACAACTTTAGAATAAGAGTCTTAGATTGTTTTCGAGAATATAAATAAAAGTCTTTAGTGGACATACATCCAATATAAATAAATTAAAGTGTTGAAGAATTAATTAGTTCTTCCTTTGGAGAACTTCGAACTTATAGCAAGTGACATAATGTAAATATTACAATGATGCAAATGACATTTCTATTTTTTACGAATTATTTTGTTGTTGCCAAGATCCAAACAAGGGAAAACACACCTCACCTTCACGTGACAACAATCATAAATTTGTTTGAGGGGAGAAAACGTGACCTGCAAAACAAGAGAAAACTGCACACGTGTTTGCCACATTGACTTTAAGTCATCAAGGAGATAGAGTATGGCAAGTAGAGAGCAAGAGTAGGAAACCCCATCTCTAAGGGTGAAGAAGAATATTTATACTTGGTCCATTTTAGGATTTTGCCTGTTTGAGGATAGTCTAAGGTTGAAAATGGATCGAATCAAGCCGGTAAAGAACTCTAGGAACCGAACTGGGAAGGGCAAAGGAGCCCAAACACTTGGGCCAAGGCCAAGGTCGGGAGTTGGGCTTCTCGGCCTTTCTTTCCTCTAGAGTTCAATCCTTGATGCTTTTCTCGATTTATCTTGTGTTGGCCCAGTATGTTTCTTGATAGTCGAGATGGTCCAGAATTGCTTATAACATATTTAATTATTTTCTAGACAAAATTTAAATGTCCCTGAAAAAATATTAGAAGGAGGTAGGAAGTCAAGATGGAGTATTTAATAATATCCCATTAATTAAATACTTATTATTTAATGAGAAAAAAGGGAGAGAGAAATGAGTAGTAACTACTTTAGCATATCATTAACAATCGACATAATGACTCTATTATTTTTTTAATTGAGAGAGAGATAATGAGATCAATTAAGAAACTCTCTCTTTCCGTTCACTATTGAGAGAAGATAGTCCTCTCAAAATAAAAAAATCATTCTTTACATCCATGTTGAAGATCTTGGGCTATGAATGGAAAGTATTTATTTATTTATTTATTTTGAAATAATAATACTATTAAAAAATGACACAAAGGCATAAAACAACCAGACCAATGCTACAATCCACTCAGGGAACATATCTCTCCAGACCTCGCTAATTTCTCTAAGTTTTAAATTAGTCACATGTTCTATTTGCCACATTATATAAACACTAATTGATATAATTAACATGTCACATATAAACATAAGGAATAAAATTTTACTTGACACAGCTAAAATCAATAAGTGAAAAGTAACAAATGTCCACCAAAAAAAAAAATCTCAACATATAATCAATTTTAAGGTTTAATTCAACAAAATTAAAAGTTGTCAGAGTAATTGACTTAACTTTTCAAGCTCGAGAGTAAAATTTTAATTTATTTTTTAAAAAAAGAAAAGAAAAACAAGACTCAAGAGGAAGAAGAAGTATGCCTCTCTTGGATAAAGTACCAAAAAAGAAAGGAACTAAAGAGTGATGATAATAGAAGGAAACAAACACAAAAAGAGTGGGGACAAAGGGATTTTTGAAAAAATTAAAGTAGAACATGAGACATGTGAAAAGGGCATGGATGAGATGAGGGGCAAAGTGTTGAAAAGATGGTTACCCCCCACAAATGTACATGTGACACCTCATTGGAAAATGGTTGGATTAAAGTTTGAGTTGTACAAATCCATTCCCCCAAACTCATTTACTTCATCTTTCAAACTATACATACATTTGACTTCTTTTGTAGTGGTTATTGTTTTGCCATATTCTCCCTTGATTTCCCTCTTGGTTTTGTTTGGTTTCATTAAAAAAGTAGGTTTCAAATGCTATACTACCATATCCACACTTTATTGGGTTAACATTCGTTTTGTCCTCAAACAATCTTTCAATTTACCAACATGAGCATAGGTCAACTGGTATAAATATTGCATAATGACCAAAAGCTCTATGGCGTTCAAATCTCCTCACCCCACATGTTGTCAAAAAATAATCTTTTAATTTTGTGCTATAAAATTGATTTGAGCTCTTGTTATTAATTTTTGTTTTTTGTTCAAATTATAAATTTAATTCTTGAAGTTTCAAGTTTATATGTCTAACAAGTCTCTGAACTTTAAGAAGTTATTAATAGGTCTATGGACTTTCAATTTTGTGTCTAATAAGTCCACAAACTTTAAATCAAGTTTTCCGATAGGTCCTTGACCTATCTGACATTTTTTTAAAAAAATTCATAGATCTATTGAATACAAAATTGAAAGTTTGGGATTTTATTAGACACACAATTTAATCTTATGTCAAATAGATTCAATATTTTTTTAAAAAAAAAATATGTTGAATTATCGATGACCTATTAGACACAATATTGAAAAATTTAAGGATTTAGTAAATACTTTAGAGTTTAGTAACCTAGACACGAAGTTGGAAATTCAGAGAACTATAGACACAAGCATAAAAAATTAAATATTAAACTTGTAATTTAACCCATTTTTTAATGCAGTTAGGATATATATATTTACTTTTACAAGGATTTGAGACATTGTAGGTTTGTAGATTTCTAAGTAGATATAAAATTTTCATTTAAAATTATATATGAAAAATTAACAATTATATGTAGAGTTTAAAACTAAAACAAAACATCTAAACTTTTAAAAATTTAAGAACTAAAATAGAATAAGTATAAAAAATTAGAAAAGAAAAGTGGTATTAAAAACCTTTAAAAATATATACATATATATGGTAGTCTAGCCATCCACGTGAATATATTTTTTTTTCTATGGCGAAAGAAATATGCATATGATATATATATATATAATATGCATATGATATTTGAATTTAATCAAATTTAAAAATCAATACCCAAAATGTTTTGAACCAACAAAATTTGAGTCGAATCGCCACCTGACCAAACGGTTGACATTGATAGTGATTTTGAATTTTTAAAATTGAGTTTGTTTATAAATATAAATAATATATTGTTTTTTTTTTATATTATTTGAAATTTTAGGGGAAAAAGAAACATGGGCTGGTCCACATATTTTGGGTGTCGGAATTCATTGGACCATCATGTTTTCACCCCAAATATTTCAGAAATGGAAGTTTTTAAAAATTGGTCCACTTATTAATGCATGAAAAAAGGGAAAAATGATGGGACCAATTAGAGAAAAAAAATACAATATTTTGTGTCATAGTATTTGTTTTTCATGATTACAAAATCATATTAATAATAATGATAAATCGTATTATACATACAATTGTTATCATATTTTATTTCGTATCACGCTTTCAAAAATTATGAAATATAAAATTAAGGGTGTGTTTGGTATAACTTTCCAAGTGTTTAATTTTGAAAAAAATAGTAGTGTTTGGCAACCACTAAAAATGACTTATTAGAAAACGAGATTGAGAAATAAATCATTTTGAGAGAAACACTTGAAACCAACTTTTTAAAAAAGAGTTTGTAAGTATACAATAACTTGTGTATAAAAACATTTATAAGGAAATGTAACCAAACACATGAGTGTTTAAATTCTAAACAATTTTTATACAAAATATTTTTTAAAGAATGCATTCTTGAAAAACATTTAAATTAAAATGTAATTCAAGCGGACTATAAGTAATTATTGAATACATTATTGATAATATGTATGAAATTATTATCGTGTTGAGTTAGACACCATTAATTTGACTATTTGTGTAATTTTTTAAAATAAAGACGTTTATCTAAATAGAACAAAATGAATATGTATCTTTAAAAAGAGCAAAAAAAATTAATATTTGAAATTAAATGGAAAGTCGTAATATTCGTTAAAACTTTATGTCATTTCTCTTTTTAATATATAACTAGTAGAGAACATGTGGGATGCACGTAAAAAAAAATTATAATTCTAAAAAATAGTTGTCTCGTGACATTCTCTCATTAATAGTACCGGGAATGAGAAGAGCTTATATATTTCTTTTTAATAAAAATAGAGTAAATTCATTAACAGCATAGAGTAAATTGAAAAGCAACTTAATGGTTCACTATCTTGAACCAACTCACTTTCTCTTTCTCAACATTTTTTTTATTCTAGTACATATTAAAAAAAAGTAAAATAGGTATATATTTAAAATTTGGAGCACAAAATGGGGAGATAAAGTGTCTCCATATAGCCATTTTTATATATAGTATAAATAGATATATAAGAATAGGGAAAAACTTGTTTATTCACAAATATTAATTATGTAAAACATACCTATCATCAATAAGACTTTTATGAAATATCCATTATTTTTTTTTTCATAAACTATGAGATTTGTTGTTTTGTTTGATATTTTAATTTGATACATGTATTAATTGATTTTTTTTAATAAACATGAGATTTTTTTTTTAAACATGCATTAATTTTTTTTTAATAAATTATGAGTTGTGTTTGTTTTGTTTGATATTTTCATTTGAAATATATATATATATATATATATATATATATATATATATATATATATATATATATATATATATATCATTTAATAAATTGTGAGATTTTATAAAATTTATTTAAATTTTGTTCAAAATAATAAATAAATAAAAAGGACAAAAACAGAATTTTCAAATTAAAAATGGGTAAAAGGGAAAACCAAAAGTTTCTCCCCTTAAGCCCCTTTTAGATAGTATATATATATATATATATATATACATAGATATATAGATATAGATTATATGCATTTGATTTTGAATAGTAATAAGAATATCTAGGGAAATTTCTCTTTAATTTTAGGTTCAATAATAAGTTTAGTCTCTAAACTTTTAGGATCGTGCCGATTTGATCCCTAAATTTTAAAAAGTGTCAAATAGCTCATCGAACTTTCAATTTTGTGTTCAATAGGTCCCTAAACTTTAAAAAATGTCTAATAGGTCCTTAAACTTTCACTTTTTTGTCTAATAGGTCTCTCAACTTTCAACTTTACATCTAATAAATTCTTGACCTATTCGACATTTTTTAAAATTCTCAAGTTTGCTATATACAAAATTGGAAATTTATGATCTCAATAGGCATAAAGTGGTTAATTTTTACAAATATCGAATATGTCTGGGACCTATTAGATACAAAGTTGAAAGTAAAAATTTATAAGATATTTTTAAAGTTTAGAAACCTATAAGACACAAAATTGAAAGTTCAAGGATCTATTGGAGACATTTTAAAGTTCAAGGACCAAATTGTCTACTGAAAATTCAAGAATTAAATTTGTAATTTAACATTAATTTTAATATAAAAATATGCATTTGAATAGTAATATACGTATGCCACATTGATGTTAAAGTACATGGATAGTGTAAGCACATCAGCATCCATTATTAGACCCATTTATAAGTGGTTTTCTTGGACAATAGATTAGTATATGTATGCCTTCATGTTAATCTCGAAAAGGTTATATTTATAACTCATGATGCGTTCATGGAACAAGTATATACTAATTTGTTAGAGAATGGTTGAAATTCAAGAACACAAACCCAACTACAAATATATATAAAACACTCTTGAATAATTAAATTAGATAATGATTATATGTTTGGACGTAAGGGTGAACAAAATAAAATAAAAAATTGATCCGACTGATCGAACCAAAGTCGGTTGGTTAGTTTAGAGAGCTATATGGTCGAGATCTGTCAACGAGTCCAAAAAGGACTTAAATTGATTAACTAATCAAACCCTAAGAAAAAAATAGGTTTATTGTTGACACAATTTATCAAACTTAAAAGCACAAATCAGTCCCAACAAGCAGCAGACCAGAATCGATAAACAATCCAATTTCATAATAAGACTAAATTCGATAAACAGAGTAAGAGAAGAAGAGAAAAGGCACAGAAAACTTATAGTGGTTTGATCCCAAAAAGATGATCTACGTCCACTTGAGGCTATCCACTATATTCTTCAATGTTACAAGAATACTCCATCTCCTTCTCACAGCAAGCTCTCATCTTGGCTTCAATGGAAATTCCTCTATCACAGAGACACAATCGCACTCAAGGGAAGAAGATACAAGCACTCACTGTTTGCAGACCTAAAAAAAAAACAGAGTATCACACTCTCTCTCAGCTGAAATAATCCCTCACTCTCAGCCCTCGATTTTTCCTCTCTTACCAGCCCACTAAATCTTAGGGATTTTATAAAAGCAATCTCACTGAGACTTAGCACGTACATAAAACACTCAATCAAACCCTCTAACAAACTCTCTGAATCGGGTAACTAACTGAGCTCAACAACCCAAGTCCATACCCGAATAAATACGGGTATACACAGCTTGCTTACAAGAATTCTTTCGAATGAGCTGGATAGTTGACTTGAGCTGGAGGGTCAACAGGTCTTCAATCAACAATGCTTTCTTTTGTTAGCTGTCAAACCATACAACATTTATGCATGTCATCCTATTTATTCTTTTACGTGAGTCCATAATGGACATTTGGCCTCTTTAGTCTTTCACATCCCCTCCTAAATTCACCTTCACCCCTTTCTTCTTCTCCATGATCGTCAATCGCCTGTAATCGAATCAATCAGTTAATTTTATTTTAATCGAATCGATCAATCAATCGGTCAACGTTATCATGCCACAAAAAATAGTCGGTTTCAACATTGATTCTGGTCAGCAGTCGATGTTGACTAATCAATAATCACCCCTACCTGGACATAACTTTATTTACTGTACGAAGTGCAGCTCCTAAGTTTATAATATTAGATTAATATTGCTTCTTAAAAAAGTATAGGAACTTTAGGTTAATGATGATGATAAAATAAAATAAAAATCAAAGGATTATAAAAATTTAATTAATTAAATTGATGTCAAGATCCAATAAATTCCCTTGCAGGATATCATTGTTTACTATGCCAAATGCATTTAACAGAAAACTATTAAATTAAACAGTGTATTAATGTACAATTAAATAACGTTGACTATTTATTTAAATAATCATAATTATTTAATTGAGGTTTCTCTACAAGTTAATTGAGGTTTTAATCAATAATAAAATAAAGTTTTTTTAATCAATGTACAATTAAATTGATGGCCGATAACCATTTGGTTTTTTGTTTTTGAAAATAAAGTTTATTTTCTCTCAATTTCCTAAAAATAGTTTATGATGACACGTTTGCATTCCTAACCAAATTTCAAAAACAAAAACTACTTTCTAAAAACTACTTTTTAAGTTTTCAAAACATCGGTTGGTTTTTTAAAACATGGAAAAAGAAGATAGATAACACCATAAAGAAACTTAATTATAGGTGGAAGTTAATATTTGTAGGCTATATTTTCAAAAATAAAAAACCAAATAATTATCAAACCCGACCTTAGTTTTTTGAACCACTCTTCTATTAATTTTTTTTTTTTAAAAAAAAATCTTACCTGAGAAAGTTTTTACTTTGATTTGATTTGATTGTTAATCTTTTGAATTCCACAACATGTGAAAGGGAAGGATATGAACCCTGAACTCTTAATCTTTTTTAGACTACTAGTCTTTTAACACGTGCTTTGCACGTGATATTTCCAATTATTTTATCATATTTTATGATATTATCATTTCATTTTACCATATATTAATACTATTTTTTTAAAAACGTTGAGCATGTATCTAACTTTTGTATCATTTATACTTCAATAGACTAAATGATTTATAAAGTAATATATGATTTCTCAAACAACACTATTTCGCAATTTATAAAAAAAATAGTTTGCTAGACTTTTTTATGCTTCAGGGAGAATAAAACTGACGGAGAAAAGGAAAAAAAAAACATAAAATTTGAACTAATAACTTATGAAGTTCAAAATTATTAAAATTCTTAAACTTTTAAGTTTTCATTATATAATTAAAGATAAAATCATAAATTATTTTACCATTCATTTTTAAGAATATATTGACAAAAATGGTAATATTCTATCTTTCCACATCCCGAGTCGAGAAAGCTATTTATATGGTCGTAGAAGACAGAGAATTTCAAAATTCTTGAAATTTCATTATTAATTATAATAAAAGACAGATTCATAAAATTTAAAGATAAACTTATTTCAAATAAAAAGAAAATTTAAAGATAAACTCATAAATTTTTAGATTCACATTAAAAAAAGAAAATAATTATTAGATTATACTTTCTCAGGGTCTGAGAGAAAATAATGAGAAGAATGAGAGCGAGAAAAAAGTGGAATTTGAAGAATTTCAGAAAGTACTTCAAAAAAGTGGAAAGGGAGTGAGAGAAATGAAATGCAAATGAAAGTTTTGGAGAGGTAGGAAGATATTTAATTTCATTAGTATTTTACATTTTTGAAATAAGGACAATGTATATATTATCTTAAATATGAAGGTTAATATTATATTAAAAAATCCATATTCATACTATAATTTTAAAATGATGAATGATTAGTAGTTATAATTACTACTTGTTCAAAAAAAAAAAGTAGTTATAATTATTACGTAATTCAACTTAACAAAAAATAGTTCAATTTAATATAAAATTTTGGATGATTAATAATTATATCATTAAAAATATTTATTTTTAATAAAAGATAGTATCATGTATTTAATGAGATATATTATATATTAAAAATTTGTATTATTTATTACTTTGAAAAATTATACCAAATAGAAATCTCATTTATTTTCAAGAAATAAATATTTCTAAAAGTACTAATTTGATTTTTATCTAATACTTACAAAATAAAACATATGTACCACCATCATCATCATAATAATAATAATAAAATTATTTTTGCCAACGTGAGTGTTGAACTAACATCAAATTTGAACTAATAACCAACAGGTTTGTGGTTTAAATCCCTCCAACCCCACATGTTTTAAAATAATAATAATAATAATAAAAATATATATCATTTTTTATTATTGAGAATTTAAAGAGAAAATCAATGAATATATTCATTTACTACAAATAAAAAAAAAATCATGGTATATATAATTTCTCATAACTGTTATTATTTATAATAAAAGAAGCTAAATACATTTGTAAGAAAGAATACACTTAAAACATAATTATGCTTAACTTCAATTGGTAGAATATCATCTTCAAGCTTTTGTTTTCGCATATCATCAAGTTTTTTCTTAAATTACAAATTTACAAAGGATTAACATTATTGTAGTAAAAAAAAAAACCCAAGATGAATGTTAGATAAAGTAATCCAAACAATTATTTAAAAATAAATAAATAAATAAATAATCCAAACAAAACAAAAATTATAAGGCAAAGCAAGACAAACCTACACATGAGATGAGAAAATTCAAATGCTTGTAGACAAATGTTGAAGAGAGCTCTACTTATAGTTGTAGGAGATAAAAGTTACAAAACCTTTGAAATTTCACCATTAAATATACTTATAAACTCATAAATTTTAGTAATTAAATTATAGAAATAAATATATAGAACTTTTCATATTCTAACCTCTCAAATATTTACCTTTGGTATTTATTAAATTAAAGAAAACCTACATGGATAGGTTATATATAAATGTGAGAATGTGAAAAGGTGTTAAATAATTAATGTTAATTTAATTGTGCATTTGTAATTAAATAATAATAAGTGATAAAACAATTCTAAAAATATATAATTAATTAAAAATAATAGAAACTATTAGTACCTACGTGGGTGTGTAGATTTTTTTTTTCTTTAGGAAAGTGTGTGTATATAAGTTGTTCTTTTAGTATTCTTTTTTTAAAAAAAAAAAAATTTAAACTTTTTTTTTTTTTAATTTTAAATTTTATTTTATGATTTAATTTAAATATATAAATTTAATAGTTATTAATGGCATGCTTTGTAAATTTAAGATTTGATAAAAGGGTAAAATAGTCTAAAAATGATTGTTCTCCTTAGCCACTTTTTAAGGTAGTAAGATATTTCTTTATGTTTTTACTATATGTTATTATTATTGTTTATTACCGTGTTTCGCCTATCTTTTCTTTTTGTTATGCTCAATCGTATTGTATTGTCACACCTGGCTTGGTGGTTCTCTATTAATTGAAATTCTTAAGCCTCAAACTATAATAGTAAAAAAGACTTCATTAATTAGAATCCCAATATCAAATTAAAGTGTCTAAAAAAGATCATCTAAGGCACCTATTACCCTTCACTTTATATGACTTGATTTCAAATCTCCTATGGATTTTTAGTTTTTTCAAAACTTTCAAACCTTCTGTGTTAGAGAGCACAAGTGAACAGTATTTTAAATGTTGTTATCCATCATTTTTGGACATAGTATATTCAAAATGATAGTTTCAGATTCTTTTTTGTTTTTTTTTCTTTTTGGAGTTCAAACAACATTTAATTAGGAGTGGAGGATTTGAACTTCTGACCTCTTGGTGTTGAGAGTACATATCAATTACTATTATGTTATATTTACTTTGGTGATATCTTCGGATTCAAGACATGGAGGGGAAAGGAACTATTTCAAGCTTACCATACAATGGACCATTACCCATGCATGGGACAATAGTATGATTGATGGTTTGTTTGTTGGTTGCTTTTTGGATTATTTGCTTGTTTTTCTTCATGGGTTTGTTGGCTTTAGTTGCTTTATATATATATATTATAGCTTTATGTTGTGTAAGTTGTTGGAAATTACAAATAACTGAAGAAAACGGAGAAAATATTGAGAAACAAACACGTAAACAATTAGGTTGAAAGGCGGGTATCTCGTGTTGAGGATCCCACATTGAAAAGATTGGTGGAGACCTCACAATATATAAGCTACAAGGGTCACTTCACTCTTTAAGGAGATTCAAGTCCTAGATCTAAGAATTTAATACAAAGAAAAGACAACCAAAATTCAAATTAAAAGCTTCCCATACCAAATACGTTCTCACTCTTAAAAAAAATAAAATATATTAGGGAAAAAAATATACTTTTAGTCCCTGAGGTTTGGGTTAGGTTTCATTTTGGTCCCCAAGTTTTCAAATTCGACAATTTAGTCCTTGAGGTTTGGATTTTATTTCATTTTGGTCCCTCCATCCACTTTTCTGTTAAATTTTAACGGTTTGCTGACATAACACTTATTTTTTTTATTAAATTTTTTTTTTAATTTTTAAAATAAAATAATTAGAAATATATATATATATTTTTAATTTTCATTTTTCCACCTATTTTCCCCCTCTTTTCTTCTTCTTCTCAACCATCACTATCTTCTTCCTCTCAACCACCACCATTCTTTAACTCCGGTGGCCGACAACCGACGACCACCGTCGACCGACACTTTTTTTTTTCTCCTCCTCCTCTTCCCTTCTTCTTCTCTTTTCTTCCACTTTTCTTTTCACTTAAAAAAAACAAAAAAAAAAAACACAAAAACAAAACCTAGTTGGAACAAAGGGAGTTTTTCCTTCGTCCTAGATCTAGAAGGAACGAATAAGGGGAAACCCCTTCATCCAGTTGGATTTGAAGGGGAATCTTCCCCTTTTTTTTTTTTTTTTTTTTTTAATTTTCATACAAAGTGAAAGAAAGGGAGGAAAATGGAGAAGAAGAAAAAAGAAAGAAAAGAGAGAAAACAAAAGGGGAAGGAGCGCACGACGACGAACAGTGACCGTAGTTGGTGGTGAAAAAGGGAGAGGAAGAGGAGAGAGAATGATGAAAAAAAATAATATATATTTTTATTTTAATATATTCTTATTTTAAAAAATTTAAAAACAAATTTTTAATTAAAAAAATAGTATCATGTTAACAATCTGTTAGTAATTAAAAAATTGGACGGACAGACCAAAATAAAACGAAATCCAAACCTCTAGACCAAAATGAAATCTAACACAAACCTAACTAAAATTGTATTTTTCCCTACTATAAATAATCATCCAAGGAGAGAGAGAGTTGTATAATCTATGGCTACATCTCTTTTCCATTGTGATGTTCTAAACAAGTCATAATTTTTGTCTATGAGATTGTTTCCTGAACTTGAAACAAAATCAAATAGTGAGCCAAACTAAGACCCCATTTGATAACCATTTGATTTTTGGTGTTTACTTTTTGAAAATTAAACTTGTTTTCTCTCCATTTTCTTTGAATGATTTTCATCTTTTGTCAATGACACATTTGCATTCCTAGTCAAATTCCAAAAGCAAAGACAAGTTTTTTAAAACAACTTATTTTAGTTTTCAAAACTAGATTTGGTTTTTGAAAACATGAAAAGAAGATAGATAACAACATATATAAACAACATAAAGAAATTTATAGATGGAAGCAGTGTGTAGGCTTAATTTTCAAAAACTAAAAACCAAAAATCACATGGTTATCAAACGAAGCCTAAATGTTAAGAAATGTGCCTCCAAATCATATACAAGTTTATACCGTATATATATGTATCTAACCTCCGGTTTACATAATTGATTAATGTTCCAAGCCCTAGTGGTAGGGGGCTTAAGCTGAAGTGGTCAAGATCTAAAAGCAAATCCTAAATGTAGGGTATGGCAGTACTAAAAGTTCTTCATTATATTCATAGTAGATTGTACAATTACTATAAAGTTCATATAAAGAACTATGAGGCTATCAAGGATCAAGAATCAGTGTGACTGTCAACAAGAGCATAGCTCAACTGGCATAACGTTGTACTTGTAACCACGAGGTCTGTGGTTCGAATCCCCACCCCCACATATTGTCAAAAAAAAGAATCAGTGTGACTATATTTGTTTCCCTATTAAAGAGGATGTACATGTTATTGTCAAAAAAAAATGTACATGATATGTGTCAAATAAAATCTTCCCCCTAACCTAAATAAATATGACCATTATTTTCATAGCATTATTTATTGTGAATGTTTAATATTTTTATTATTGAAAAAAAAAAACTATGATTATCAAGTAAATTGCTATGATGACACAATTATGGTCGTCTTGTTTAGGTTGAATTTCAAGAATTTAAATTTAACATTATATTATGCATAGGCTTACAATTTAAGAACCGACTTCCAATTAATGATACTATTGACTTATATGTGAAATGATTGTAAATTAATCACAATTTTAGGTTTTGAAGTAAACTTCAATACTTTTTCATTTTTACCCCTAAATTTAAGGGTTTTTTTTTTCCTTACTATTCCCTAAACTTTGTTAAAATTATGATGGAAAAATATAATCTGTTGGTGATTTATAAAATAGTTGTACACGTGACAAAAGTAACAAGTTTTAGCAATGTGTTTTAATTATGTCATTATTGTTTCAAAATAATTTTATTTTAACCCTTATCTTTGCAATTATTTCAAAGTAACCGATCCATTAATTTTTCCATATTAGAATGAAGATGGAAATAGAAGGCAAAAGGACAAAAAATTTAAGTCACACTCGAAATAACATCGTGTGATTTGTTGGGAGAGGGGCCAAATTTGAGGATTACGGTAAAATATTGTTTCTCTTCTCACAATCAAAACATTTTAGGAAACTTTTTTTTTTTATCCATTCTTGTGTACCACTATTTTACAAATCATGATCACATCATATTTTCGTCATATTTTAATAGAAAAGTTAATGGAATGATAGTTTTGAAATTAAACAAACCAAAAATTTCAAGGATAAAAAAGAAACACTCTTCAAAGTTTAGGCGAATAATTTAAATATATGCTAAAGTTTAGTGGTATTTTTTTATCTAATCTTTGTAATACAAAAGTTCAACCAAATAAAAAAAAATTAAACAATCAAATAAAAAGTTTACCAAACAGGTGCAGATGTTGATGAGTATCGACTACTTCCTAAACATAGAATATACCGCATTTAGTTCATTTTAGTCTTTATATTTTAGGTTTATTTTGACCCAAAAGTTTACCAAACAGGACATGTTGAGGATCTAACATTGAAAAGATAAATGGAGACCTCACAATTTATAATATACATGAGTTACTCTATTCATTGTCAATTGGTTTTGAGATGGAACTCATGTTAATCTAATATGGTATCAGAACCCATTAAACCCAAACGGGTATTCGGTCCAAGAAAAAATCGGGAAATAACCGGCTCAGAAAGCCATATTCCTTAAACTTGTAAATTATGCTCTCTTTTTTTCCATTAAATCTAAAAAAGTATAAAAGTGGTTAAGAAAACATGTATGTTATGGGTAATTTTGGACCATCCAGATGCGCAAGGAGCTGGCAAGGACAATCGAGCAGAAATCAGACCGGAAGATGGACCCAAGAGGCGAAACCGGCGAGCGGGACGGGCCAAGACCGAAGGGGTCGAGCTTTTGGCCCAACCCCCTGCTCGGCCTCGGCCCGCTCGTGCTGGCCGAGCCCGTCAGGCCCCGTTTGGTCCCTGTAGCCTCCAGCCGCCCCAGATCCGCCTGGTTTGTCCCGAAACACCTCTGAACTCCTAAAAAACCCTAGGAGCATGAGCAGGTATTTATACCCCTCTTCGCCACTGAAGAAGGGGACCCGAACTGAATGATCACTTTCTTCTCTTACTTTCCTGCTTTCCTCCCGTTTTCTGACTTAAGCATCGGAGGCGGTGTGGCCTACACCAAGCCGGTGTGCAGCGGTTTTTGCTGGTCTTGCAGGTCATGTCTTTCCCAATTTCTACAAATTCACGGTTGATGTAACATGAAGGTCAGATGAATCCCTTGACCAAATTTTAGCATCAACAATGTAAATAGCCGGATAAAAACAGAGGCAAATAACCTGCTCAGAAAACCATATTCCTTAAAGAAACAATAATTAAATACAAAAACAAATTAAAAACAAAACAAAAAGAACCCAGAAGACTGAAAGAGGGGCAACTGCCAAGATAAATAATTACTAGGTAAATAGATGTATACAAACCAATATAAGTAAGGAAATATGGGTCTATTGATCATATAAATTGATGTGTGCCTTATTTAAATACTTCAATGAAAAGGTTGAGATTGTACCATCGTATATGTTATTCAAGTTCACATGTAAATTCAATATTACGTTTATGGAACTCAAGTGTATAAAGTGTTTCATTAAAGACAAATCTTTTCAAGCTATTTCAAATGACTTCGAGTGGAAGTTTCAATTATTATTGGATGGTTACAAACTCTTGGGGTTGGCTAATTAGAAGTGTAATTCTCATATTCACGAAGACAATTTTTTATGTAATTTTCATTTTAAAGCTTTAGTTTCAATGTTTTAGGTTACATTTTAGTTAGTGGTTATTATGATGTTGATGGATATGAAAGTTAGGACACTTCAATTGAGCATAGGTTACTTTAGGGATTTAATTTTTGAAGAATATATATAGTCATCCACATTGTTTCTTTACAAAAATAAGATATGAAAATATAATGAACAATGAGTCTTTGAACGGCCAATGCTTTGCAATCATGTTTTAAGGTCGTTCAAGGGAGACTTAATCTATTCGTGTTTGTGGGAGTGATTTGAATCTCAAACAATGAACAAATTTCTTACCTTGAGATACTAGATCAACAAGATAATTTAAGTCTTGTTTGATAACCATTTGATTTTTTTAAAATTATGTTTGTTCTTAATTTCCTTCTCAAGGACACATTTGAATTCATGTCAAATTCCCAAAAACAAGTTTTTTATCAAAACTATTTTTTTTAGTTTTCAAAAGTTGACTTCGTTTTTTAAAACATGGGGAAAAGGTAGGAAAAAAAACACTTAGGCTAGAAGTAATGTTTGTAAACTTAATTTTCAAAAACCAAAAACCAAATGAGTTATCCAACGGGGTGCTAGTTTTTGTTTCCTCAGTTGTCTTTTCAAATTCATTTCGGAGGGTTTTTGTGAAATGGATCAATTCTATGGGTATTGTTTGTTGATAAGATTTTTAAATCTAAATTCGCAACGGTTTCATATAATATCTATATGTTATTAAGGTGGTTTGATAATCATTTCAGTTTTTGGTTTTTGGTTTTTGGTTTTTTATCTTCTGTTTTTTAAAAACAAAAACCATATATGTTTGATAACTGTTTTTTGTTTTTTGTTTTTAAAAAATTAGAAAGATGAAAAGTTGTTTTAGAGAGAGAAAAATGTGTAGAGACATTGAAACAAAAGTTTAGAGACACAAATATAAATGTTTTCGAGAGAAGAATTAAACATGGAAAATTTAGAGACGTAAAAAAAATGTTTAAAGAAAGAATATTCGTTAGACTTCATACAAGATATTAGTTAAAGAAAAAAGAAAAAAAAAAGTTAGAGTAGAAGAGATAAATTTTAGATAGAAAAATTAAACAAAAAGAGAAATTTTAGAGAGATGGTAAAGTTAAGAGTAAAAGATTGCTAAAGAAATAACGATAAATTAGAAAAATAAAGAAAAGTTGTAGCAAGAGAATTTTGGCATTTTTTTTTTCAAGAGAAAAGTTAGGATATGTTTATTAAGGAGAGAAAAGTTATGGATAAGTTTTTAGAAATAGATAAGTTATAGATTAATAAAAGTTTTGAGAGATAATTTAGAGAGAAAAAGAAATTTGTAGAGAGAAAAATGTTTTAGAGAGAGAAAAAAAAGAATTTGTTGGAGAGAGATAGGTAGAAGAGGAAAAAAAACATTAGAAGAAAAATGAGTTTTTGAAAAACAAAAATCTATTTTTTAAAACTACTTTTTTTGGTTTTTGAAATTGGCTTATAATTTTAAAAACTTTTTCAAAAAAACAAAAAACAAAAAACAGAAATGGTTATCAAACAATCCTGTTTTTGAAAAATGAAAAACAAAAGCAGAAAACATAAAACAAAATGGTTTTTGTTTATTGAATAAACCCACAAGCTTCTTTGTTTTTTTTTTTTTATATATATCTACATCCTTTATCATGTTTTCAAAAACCAAGCCAAATTTTGAAAATAAAAAAAAATAATAAAATAAAAAAAGTAGTTTTCAAAAACTTGTTTTTGTTTTTTGAATTTGACTATGAACTCAAATGTCTCCTTAACAAAAATGAAAATCATTGTTTTTATATATATATATATATATATCTACATCCTTTGTCGTGTTTTCAAAAACAAGCCAAATTTTGAAAAAAAAAAAAAAAAAAAAAGTAGTTTTCAAAAACTTGTTTTTGTTTTTTGAATTTGGCTAGGAACTCAAATGTCTTCTTAACAAAAATGAAAACCATTGTAAGAAGATTGAGAGAAAACAAGCACAATTTTTAAAAACAAAAAAACAAATGGTTATCAAACGGGACCTTGGTTTTTGGTTTTTGAAAATTAAGCTTAAAAACACCATTTTTTTTTTAAAAAAAAATAAGCACTTCATTAAAAGCTAACCAACACCACAACAACCCTCATAAAGAAGAGGGAAAATAAAGCAGGTAGTTTAGGGGCCCAAAATATACGCCCCAAATTGGAATTCAGGGAAGATCCCTGGATACAATCAAAATTGAAATCGACGGCAATCCTCGCCACTGAGTGGGCCAAAAAATTTGCCTCCCTGTTGTAATGGCAGAAGTCGATGGATTTGAATCACGGAGCTAAAGCCTGAATTTCGTCAACGAATAGCTTCCTCTCCGACCAGTCGACCGTATTCCCCGACAAAACCTTCACGACTTCCATGGAGTCCGATTCCACTTCAAGGGGAATTTGGGTTTGTTCACAGGTATCCACAATTGCTTTGATCCCTTCCAAGATTGCTTTTGTTTCCAAAGTTTTGATGTCCCATTTTCATAAGATTCTCTGCAGATCGAGGCTTATCAAGGAACCACTTCCACCTATAAGTTTATTGGTTTTGTTATCAACCTTCTTTCCATGTTTTCAAAAATCAAGTCAAGTTTTGAAAACTAAAAAAATAGTTCTCAAGAACTTATTTTTGTTTTTTGTATTTGGCTCTAAATTCAAATATGAACTTATTAAGGGGCCGTTTGATAACCATTTCGTTTTCTGTTTTATGTTTTTGTTTTTCATTTTTTAAAAACAGGGGTGTTTGATAACCATTTCTGTTTTTTGTTTTCTGTTTTTTAAAAACGTTTTTGAAATTATAAGTAAATTTCAAAAAACAAAAAAAGTAGTTTTTAAAAACAGATTTCTGTTTTTCAAACTCATTTTTCTTTTAATGCTTACTTTTCTTCTCTTTTACATATCTTTCTCCAACAAATTCCTTTCTCTATTTTTTTTTCTCTAAAACCTTTTTTACTCTATAAAATTTATTTTTCTCTCTCTAAAATTTTCTCTCTCAAAACTTTTTTTTTCTCTAGCTATTTCTAAAAACTTATCAATAATTTTTCTATCCTTAATTAACATGTTCTAATTTTTCTTTTGAAAAAGAAAGTCACCAAAATTTTCTATAGCTACAACTTTTCTTTATTTTTCTCATTTTTTTTATATTTCTTTAGCATATATTTTACTCTTAACCTCATTTATTATCTCTCTAATTTTTTTTATTTAATTTTTTTAATATAAATTTTATCGTTTTTACTCTTGTTTTCTACTTTTTCTCTAACTAATATCTTTTATCGAGTCTAATAACTAATATTCTTTCTCTAAATATTTTCTTGCATCTCTCTAAATTTTCTATGTTTAACTTTTCTCGTCTTTCCAAAAAAAAAAAAAAAAAAAACTTATCTTGAAAACATTTATATTTGTGTCTCTAAATTTTTGTTTCAACATCTCTACACATTTTTCTCTCTCTAAAACATCTTTTCATCTTTCTAATTTTAAAAAAACTTAAAACCAAAAACAGTTATCAAACAAAGTTGGTTTTCTGTTTTTTAAAAACAGAAAACAAAAAACAGTTATCAAACATATATGGTTTTTGTTTTTAAAAAACAGAAAATCAAAAACCAAAAACCAAAAACAGAAAAACCAAAAACCAAAAACTGAAATGGTTATCAAACGGGGCCTAAAAGATGCAAACTATTGTAAAGAAATCAAGAGAAAACAAGCTTAATTTTTAAAAACAAAAAACCAAAAACTAAAGGGTCGTTTGATAACCATTTTGTTTTCTGTTTTATGTTTTTATTTTTCATTTTTTAAAAACAGGGTTGTTTGATAACCATTTCTGTTTTTGGTTTTCTATTTTTTAAAAACGTTTTTAAAATTATAAGTAAATTTCAAAAACCAAAAAAAAAAATAGTTTTTAAAAACAGATTTCTGTTTTTCAAAAACTCATTTTTCATTCTAATGCTTATTATTTTTTCCTCTTTTACCTATTCTTTCCGACAAATTCTTTTTTATACTTTTTCTCTCTCTAAAACATTTTTCTCTCAACAAAATTTCTTTTTCTCTCTCTAAAATTTTTTCTCTCAAAATTTTTTTTCCTCTCTAACTCATCTATTTCTAAAAATTTATCCATATATAACTTTTCTATTCCTAATAACATATTCTACATTTTCTTTTGAAAAACAAAATCTCCCAAAATTTTCTCTCGCTACACCTTTTCTTTATTTTTTTAATTTATCGTTATTTTTTCTAGCATATCTTTTATTCTCAACATTGCTATCTCTCTAAAGATTTCTCTTTTTACTTAATTTTTCTATCTAAAATTTATCTCTTCTACTCTAACTTTTTTTTTTTTTTCTATAACTAATATCTTTTATAGAGTCTAACTAATATTCTCTCTCTAAACATTTTCTTTCACGTCTCTAACTTTTCTATGTTTAACTTTTCTCTCGAAAATATTATATTTGTGTCTCTAAATTTCTGTTTCAATGTCACTACACATCTTTCTCTCTCTAAAAACATTTTTTCATCTCTAATTTTTTAATTTTTAAAAAACTGAAAACCAAAAACAGTTATCAAACAAGTTTGGTTTTCTGTTTTTAAAAAACAAAAAACAAAAAACAGTTATCAAACATATATGGTTTTTGTTTTTAAAAAACAAAAAACCAAAAATCAAAAACCAAGAACAGAAAAAACCAAAAACCAAAAACTGAAATGATTATCAAACGGGCCCTAAGGGGTCGTTTGATAACCATTTTGTTTTCTGTTTTCTGTTTTTGTTTTTCATTTTTAAAAAACAGGAGTGTTTGATAACCATTTCTGTTTTTTGTTTTCTGTTTTTTAAAAACGTTTTTGAAATTATAAGTAAATTTCAAAAACAAAAAAAAATAGTTTTTAAAAACAGATTTCTGTTTTTCAAAAACTCATTTTTCTTCTAATGCTTACTTTTCTTCTCTTTTACCTATATTTCTCCAACAAATTCCTTTCTCTATTTTTTTTTTCTAAAACGTTTTTTACTCTATAAAATTTATTTTTCTCTCTAAAATTTCTCTCAAAACTTTTTTTTCTCTCTATATTTTGTCTATTTATAAAAACTTATCAATAACTTTTCTCTCCTTAATTAACATGTTCTAATTTTTCTTTTGAAAAAAGAAATCACCAAAATTTTCTATCGCTACAACTTTTATTTATTTTTCTAATTTATCGTTATTTCTTTAACATATCTTTTACTCTTAACTTTATTATCTCTCTAAAATTTTTTTTAATTTAATTTTTTTAATATAAAATTTATTGATTTTACTCTTACTTGTTTTCTATTTTTTATCTAACTAATATCTTTTCTCGAGTCTAACTAATATTCTTTCATCTCTCTAAATTTTTCTATGTTTAACTTTTCTCGTCTTTCAAAAAAAAAAAAAAAACTTATCTTGAAAACATTTATATTTGTGTCTCTAAATTTTTGTTTCAACGTCTCTACACATTTTTCTCTCTCTAAAACATCTTTTCATCTTTCTAATTTAAAAAAAAAAAAAAAAAAACTGAAAACCAAAAACGGTTACCAAACAAGATTGGTTTTCTATTTTTTAAAAACAAAAAACAAAAAACAGTTATCAAACATATATGGTTTTTGTTTTTAAAAGACAGAAAACCAAAAACCAAAAACCAAAAACAAAAAAACAAAAAACAAAAAACTGAAATGGTTATAAACATTATTTTCATCTATAAGTTTGTTTTTTTTTATCTACCTTCTTCTCATGTTTTCAAAAATCAAGTCAGTTTTTTAAAACAAAAAAAAAAATTCAAAAACTTCTTTTTTTTTTTTTTTAGAAATTTGGCTAAAAATTCAAATATATCCAGAAAACAAATATAATTTTAGAAAATCAAATGATTATCAAACAGAGCCTAAAACTTAAAAGTTCTAATGAAAGTGGAGATACAGGAAAAGCTTTGGAAACATTAATGGAATACGTCGATTTGAGCTTATTATAAATGCCATGAAATGAGAAAAATTGAACAAAGTAACCAAAAAAAAAACACACACACATAAAATTTATTTCAAAAAAAAAAAAAACACACACACACACATAAAAAATCTAGAAATCCAAAATAAAAAATAAAATAAAATCAAAATAAGAAAAACACATTGTAATTGAGTAGATTTCGAGAAAAAAAATTTATAGATAATTCATTTTCAATGGTCAAAAAGATGTGTACGAACAACCAATTGGGGGAAACAACAAATATAGCTAATAGATACCAAAAAACACACAAAACTGGAAAAACAAAAAGCCTAATCTTCTCCTTGTAAACAAAAAATGATTTATTTATTTCATTTGGAATAAGAAAGACTTAAAGTGAATATATTTAAAATTTTGTATTTGAACGGTAACGGAAAAAGAAATTGTGAGAAAACAAACACATTTTTTTAAAATCCACAAATAAAAAACCAAATGATTGTGAAACGGAACTTAAAATTTTATCAATTTGAATATAGTTTAATATACAAAAATATCTATTATCTTCCTTAACGTTAAAACTTTCAATCCTACACGCTTCTCAAAAAAAAAAAAAAAAAAAAGCTTTCAATCCCACACCTACATATTATTTCTACTACGAAAACCAAAAGTTTAATTTAAACTGAAAAGAAATATAAAGACAAATATTTTTTTTAAGGGATAATTATCAATTTTACTATCAACTTACCAAAGTGTATCAATTTTAACCATAAACTTACACCTTCACAAAATCATACCTTAGACTTGAACAATGTTACCATTTTAACTTTAGGATAGGATAAGTTTTCATGTGAAGAAGCATGGAAAAAATAGTATTCTTATGTAGATCCTAGGAATAATTTTTTTTTTTTTTTTGACAATATAGGGTGGGGGGATTTGAACCACTGACCTCGTGGTTATCAGTACAACTTTATGCCAATTGAACTAAGCTCTTTTTGGCGTAGATTCTAGAAATAATAAGACATATGTCGCGTACAAAATTGAAAAAAAAAAACTTTTTTTTATCATGTACAAAGTTTGATTTAATTGAAGTTAAGGCACATTTACCTCTCCCCACAATGGGAATCAAAGAATGAGAATGACAATTGTGGGATGCATTTGATTATTATTGCTTGGTTTAATGAATTTTATTTTCTTAAAAAAAAAAGGAATTAAATGTGGGGTCTAACTCCAAAATCTACAATCTCATTTTTTTTTTTTTTTAATAATCTACAATCTCATTTTTAATTACAGTAAAGAAAGACGATCAATATCGTTTTTATTCCTTATTACGCATAACCCACACCATAGCTTTTTTTTTTTTTTTTTTACTACTTTCTACTATTTGCTCTTTCTCTCTCCTTCATGTGGACTCACACCGACCTCAACTTATTTATTCTCCTTTCTTCTCCCTCTCGCTTGTCTAGAATTATCTCTCTTGCTAACTTTTTTTTCTTTAATTAATGTTTTTTCCTTGCGTATTCTGCTTTATAGACGGTTTTTTTCTTTTTTTTTTTTTTTATGGATTTCAAGAACGAGAGTAAACAAATAGTAAGACCTAGAGGATATAATGATCGAGAGCAAGAACGAGAGTGTTCCATTAAGTAGACGAGTGAGAGCCAAATCCAGAGTGTAAACATGATTTACAGTAAGACCTAAATGTGATTTATAAGAAATAAAAAAGATGAATATAGAAGAGACAATTTGTGACCCTATGATGTATCAAAAAAAAAAAAATTTGTGACCCTATGGAAAAGGCATTTCATTAATGTTCACGATAATGCATGCAAAAGTAGGGGGTGTCATATGACTGATAACAAATTTTAACTATTAACAACTAAACAAATGAATAAAAGGAAGAATTGTTATTCTTTAGAAGATTCAGAGTTGAAGGAGGTCTCGTCATGTCCTTGTCATCTCTTGGTCCTTCAAGAAATTGAAAGTTTGCAAACGATTCAGAGAAGATCTCAATCATTTGCTCCTTGTCGTTCTCTTCTTCCAATCTTGTCAACCAACTCCATCCATAGAGGGTTTGGACTTTTGGATGAAGAATGGACTCGAATCTTCACTTAGACTCAAATTATGCTTCAACTTTGAATATGTCAAATAAAAAGAAGTATCGAAAGAAGATGATGACGTGATGAGAAACTTTGACGATTCACATAGTCACCATCAAAGGTTTCAACCGAAGAAGTTCATGTGGGCTTGCATATTGATGCACTGAACTGTTTGGAGTTGTCGTCAAATGGCTATACGGAGAAAGAAAAAAAAAACGAAACATTAGATGACATTTCAAAAAAGAAGAAAGAGATGAATGACCTAAGAGAAATTAGAAGGATGAGTATTAAGCACTTGAGCATTTTGGTTGGCGATGATAGGAGGAAGAGAGTCATTAACTCCATGTAGTCATGCGAGATGACATTTCCTATATTTTCAAACATTATTGAGGTGATAACTTAATCGAGAGTGAGAGCATGCTAGTGGTTGAGAGTGAAAATAAGAGCAAGAGGTACAAAATAAATCGCCATCGAGAGAGAACTAAGGGCCCGTTTGGTTGGTATCTGAAAACAAAGTTGTATTTCATGTTTTCAGATATGTGTTTGGTAGTCGATTCAGAAATTGGATCCCAATTTAAACAATTGTTCAAAATGTAACGACCCTACTTTTCATGCCTAGATCCTAAGGCCGTTACTACATGCATTTCATTATACTTCTAAGAACAGCGAGGAAATATCATTTAAGGAAAACATACTTAGAAATTTTGCGAAACCTTTCAACCTGGGATCCTAGTTAAAATAGAACAAACTAAACCTTTAGGGGTTGTTTGGCCCATGGTTTCGGAATCAGAACCCTGGGGGGTTTGTTCTGGCGTGTTTGAAAGCCTGGGAATCAGAAAACAGTGTTTGGGGTGCTGTGTTCTAAACCCTGGGAATCAGAAAACAATGTTTGGGGTGCTGGGGTTCTGAACCCTGGGTTTGGACAGTTTTTTTTTTTTTTTTTTTTTTGCTTTTATATTTTATTATTTTTTTTCTTTTTTGGTGAATGTTTTATTAATTGTAAAGCCCCTTGTGTAACATAGATTAATTTTTAAGAGAATTTTGAATTAAGCATTTAATTTATGATATATACGAAGAATAAGAAAATTGTTTCTAAAAATCAAAATATTGATTATCATTGACAAATTGAAAAACATAACATGAAATTCTTAGGCTCCATTTGAAAATTTAAAAGTTTGAAAACAAAAAAAAAATAGTTTTCAAAAAATAGTTTTTGTTTTTTGGAATTTGTTTAGGAATTCAAATGTGTCTTTAACAAAGATGAAAATCATCCTAAGAAAATTGAGAGAAAACAAACCTGATTTTCAAAAATAAAAAACCAAAAGCCAAATTATTAAATGGGGTTTAAGTTTGGTCATTTTTTCCATGGATCCACATGCAAAATTTAAATTCAAAACAATAGTTCATTAATGTTAAAAAAAGTAGTTATTGAGACAAAAAAAACATGGTTCATGAGAAAATAAAAATTTGGAACATATAATCACATAATAAATAAAATAGAATCTATAGGCTACTTTAAAATGACTAAATTAAATATTAAATTATGTATATTTATATTATTTAAATATAAATAAGTTCAAAATAAATATCATATGTCAAAATAAATTTAGCTTAGCAATAATTGATATATGCCCTCGATCAAAAAGTTAGAGATTCGAATATTCTCACATCGAAATGTTGTTGAACTAAAAAAAATTGTACATATAAATTTGTTTTTTTTTTTTTTTAGATTACATATAAATTTGTTTTTTTTTTTGTTTTTGTGTATGTAATTTAAAATTAAATACTTTATTTACTATAGCGGATTTAAAATTAAATATTATTCATTTTATTTTAATAAATTCAAAATAACATACTATTTATTTTTGTCATTAGGAATATTGTTAATTTGAAAATAAATACATATTTTTTTAATACGTTAACTCAAAATTATATTTTATTTTAAAAATATTTATATGGGTAAGTTGGCTAAAATACCTTTTCTTATGTTAAAATTATAAAATTATATATATATATATAATTTAATATAGAGAAATGAAAAGAATTATGAGAAAAATGAAAAGAGAAATGATGGGACCCACCAAATTTATGACAAAAATGGATAAAGTAATAGTGGGTCCCACCAACTTTATGGAAGAAAGAGAAATCATAGGTTTGGAGTGGTTTTGAGGTGGGTTTGGAGAGAAAAACCTTGGGGTTGGGTTTGGAACCCATGGTGTTGTGATTACAATGGGGCAAACATGGTTTTGGGTTTGGAACACAAAACCACCCAAACCCAAAACCATGGGTCAAACACCCCCTTAGTTATTCAAACCAAAAATTAAAGCGGAAAAAGTCTTAAATCATTCTCAATACAAGTTCAAAAACAAGGATTTCAAAACATAAAATGCGGAATACTATCCTAAAGGAAATCCATGGCCCAGCAACTCTCCGTCACGCGCCCTGTACACCTTTACCTCTACCTGCAGTTGTATGTAAGGGAAAAGAATGAGTATTTAAGAAAATACTCAGTAAGTAGCAATCAAGGCTTTAACATTTTATTCGAGTTAAGGGCCTAAGGGTTAGGTCATCTCATTTCATTTATCTGTAGTTCGGGTCTCGTGTTCAATTAGTACACCTTTATATATATATATATATATATATATATATATATATATATATATATATATATATATATATATATATATTTTGCCAACTCACTGATAGTGCACAAGTGGGAGTTTTGGGAGGTCTCTACTCCTACTGATGGTAGATGGCACCCAGTCAGTGGAGCTAAGTCTCATCCCACAAGGCACTAATGGGCGCGTAGCGCTCTAACTACTATTTCACTGGTGGGGCGTTCATGAGTTTAAGTCAGAAATTAACTTCCACAGTTAGTAAATGGCACCTAGTCTGCGAAGCCAAGTCCCGCCCATTAGGCCCCTCATTTCAGTCTAATACATTTCAGTCCTAGGTGTTTTATTGACACGACCCGCCATCGAGGCAACTAGTCTATCCTTTTCCCTTTCTTAATCCTTTACCCTTTAGGACCCCTTAACCCTTGCTATTTTAACGGCAACCCTCCTAAACAGAGAAAAACACAAACTTCCCGTTGTCCACCAACAATGCCAGGCAGCTACGAACTATACACCAGTCACGCACTCGCTTCTATCACACAACACAAATATGCAGTAGCCAAAATTCTTGAAATAAACGCATCACATCATCTCAGTCTCAATCCAAACAACATTTACACATTCTCTCGCCGGGAGTAACCAAATCATTCAAAGCATAAACATTTCATTCTCATGCAGCACGTTACTTACCATGTTCAGCTACCATACAACGCACTTAAAACATGGAATTTGAATACAATTAGCTACTTAAATTCCAAGAGGCAACTTAAGGATTTAATCCAGCTCATGCTATTGTAAACCCTACTCAACTTAAATGAGTTTTAAAGCACATAATTTATTCCAAATGGCTACTTACTTAGCTAACGACGTTTGATGAATTCTAAATTAACTCATTAGCTCCCAAGGCCGTTATTTAAACTACACGAAGAGGGGGGAAAATCACAAATCAATAAGAGATTAATCCAAGCATTCAACAAGGAGCCAATAAACGTAGGGACGTTAAGCACCCCAAAAACTTACCCAACTCACACTAAAACTCGCTCCAACTTGACGATTGGGCCTTCAAACGTTGTGGGTACCTAGAAATCAATAGCTAATATTAATGGGTACTCTTCTAACATAAACAAAACACCCAAAACTTCAAATCTCATTTACCCACAACCTGAATATGCTTGGAGCTGCCGGAACGTGAAGAACCACTATTTGAATCGCTCAAATTGAAGAGGAAAGCTTGCTGCACGACGTAAATAACGAATGAGTGTTCGATTAAACGATAAAAGACTACGTAGATCTGAAACTTACACCGTTCTCACCAACGATTTAATTAATCGAACCGTCGAACACTCACGATCTCAAACGACTCGAGGCGGCGTACAGCTGTTTGGCTGAAGGCGGCAGCAGCACAACTGAAGAAATCGACGACGGAAAGAGGTGATGGCGGCGCAGCGGACAGATTCGTGCGGCGGCGACGGAGCGATGTCGGCTTGACGTGCAGCGGCGGCGCGGATCGACAGGTTGCAGACGAAGAGAGAGAGGCTGCAAGGGAGAGAGAGAGCCGAGAGAGTGAGAGAGAGACGGGTTAGAGAGAGGCTGAGATAGAGAGAGAAAACGCTTACCGGCGAAGGCTTGCGGCAGCGGCGACAACGGATGAGTGGCGACGACGACGACGGATGGGTGGCGGCGTGCGGCGGAAGTAGACGATTGAGAGGGAGCGAGAGAGAGATAACCGTGAGAGAGGGAGAGAGTTGTGGGAGAGAAAGAGAGTTGCGGTAGAGAGAGGGAGATGAGCATGAGGGAGAGAAAGAGTTCAACATTTTTTTTTAATACACAGTCAATTGACCAAATTGGGGGGAAAGTCCCCCCCCCCCCATTTTCTTTTTTTTTTCTTTGACCGGGCTTCTGCCCGCTTTTCCCCTTTTTCTTTTCTTTTTTTTTTTCAAACCACCGGCTGCTACACAAAATGTGTTTGATGATATATTTATAAACCATAAACTATTTGTAGTTATCCACCAAACACTAAGTTGAATATAAACTATTATTAATTAATTTAAAAACATGTTATGTGCTATAAATTTTTTATAATTATTATTGTACAATATCATATAATTTATAATATATTATATTATAAAAATTTTAATTTCACAAAAATAAATTGAGTTTATAACGTGAAATACTATATTTATTAAAGTTTTTATCTTTTTTAATTTAATTCTGCATTTAAAATTTTCAAATTCAAAATCTGGATACACTTAAAACATAAAAAAGTTGTTCTCTACCAAACGCATATTCACTGAATTCAGTGCATCTGAAAACATAAAAAAGAATCTGAATTGCTTACCAAACAGACCCTAAATTTCTCATTACGATTCTAGACAACTCAAAGTAATTGAAAGCTAGAGTGAGAGTGTGAGTTGAGTGACGTAATTGATTTTTTTTTTGTGCGATTGAGATTGAAAAGCAATGAGATTTTGGTAATCATACGTACTTCCATTCTAATTCCCTATTGATGTAGACAACATCTAGCCAACTCCAAGTCATCATCAAAAGAAGATGATAGGGGTGTTCAAATGTAGACTGAAAAACTGATCCAATCGACCGAAACAATGGAGGTCGGTTGGTTTGTTGATGTTGTCGGTCGGAGTCGGCTTGTTATTTATGCAATAAATTGATCGACCGACCGAAAATATAATATAGTTTTTAATTAAATTATGAAGTAAAGAATGTGCCCACAACCTATTATTATCTTATGAACATTAATAAAAAAAATAGTAAATAATATTAACAAATAAAAAAGTATTACATAATATTAAAAAATATTAAAATAATATATATTTATATATATAGCGAACTGACCGATCATCGCGGTTCAACGTCGATTTTACCCCAAAACCGACACTCACCGACCGATGAACACCCCTAGAAAATGATAACCATTGTAATTAAAAGTTTAGAATGACTCAAGTTAAAAAGGAGTAAAATTTGAATTTGACTTTTTTCTCTAAAAAAAGAAAAACCACAATTAGATGAAAAGAGAAAGAATATGAAAGGAAGAAGGAAGAGAGATAGATGGTTTTGGGGAGGTGGATGGATGATATGGATGGGAACATGTTTTAAGCGTTTTTAGTAAAGGGAATTTTCAAGTGGTCCCCACCTCTTCCTCCCGTATTCTATTGACAGCGTGTTTGGCACCCACGTGGTGCTCGCCTGCCACGTCATCACCACCCACGAACCCCAACAACAGCCGCGTTTGACCATTACCTTAACATTTTCAACTCCCTCATTTTCCTTTTCCTTTCCTTTTATTTTTTTTTATTTTAATTTTCTAATTCGTCCACCGCGTCGCCCTCCAATTCAAACATATCCTTCAACACACAGTAAAATAAAAAATATATTCCATGTCATTTCTTTAACAATAAAATCCAACTAAAATTCACTTTTTTATTTTCATCACATTTAATTAACGATGGGATCGAAGCCTAATAAATTATAAATCAGCACATTCTATTTATAGAGTTTTGTGGACTTTTTTTTTTCCTTCTAGATTTGTAGTTAAATGTGAACATTTTTTTTGGGGAAGATGGCACTATTTCTTGTGGATTAATTTTTTGTGGTTGGAGTGGACATTTAATTTTGATTAACTTGCTGGCTTGATTTTATGGTTGAGTTTTTTTTTTAAAGATATTTTTTCTAGCTTAGTTTGAGGAGGATACTACTTCAAGTCAATTATTATAGTTTAAATATTCAATTAAAAAAAAAATTAGGGTCCCCTCCTTTTAAACAATAATGTAGAATAATGTACCTATGTTGATAATCTCTTTTGAATCTTCATTCCGTACCTATTTGTGGTCTACAATAATTATCTTCCGAGCATATCAACCTATCTATATAGTTTGGAGTTTGTATTTTATGATTTGTTCTATTTTAATTTACGGGGTTTTGAGTAAAAATTCCAAACTATTCCGTATTGTTAGATTGTGGTTGTTTTTTTTTACTTAAAAAAGTTTAACTGTTTTGTGTTGTAACATTTTAACATTTAAACAATAGTTTCTTTTTAGAAATTAAATTTGGAGGGGTTTTCTCTTATTTAAAAGAGGAAAACGTATTTGGTGGGAGAGTTTTGGTTTTAACATGTGTTGTTACTTTTGTTTTGTATTAAATTTCAAGATCTTGAAAATCATATAAATACCTCTCACACCAAACACTTTTAACATAAGAAATACATAACAATTCCTATCATTCTTTTCTTTCTACTTTCTCATATTTCTCTCATTTGCTCTTTTAATAGCAATTGACTAAAAGAGGGGTGTTCTTTGTTGTGGAGCTTTGAGCTCAACCTCTTAGTGCATAGTGGTTTGAACTACACAACGTTTTCAATTGGGTTGTTGTATCTCGGAGAGGACATGCTAGAGAATACGCACCGGTGATTGATAAAGAATTATACACCGCAGAGAGCTTGAATCTCCTTAAAGAGAGTGAGATATCCGTGCCTCGACCTAATTGTTTAGGTGTCTATTTCTCAATATTTTCTCCAGTTCCTATGTTATTTGTAATTCTCCCCAACATTTTGTATCATTGTAAGGTCGTGAGTTAACTTTTTGTTATTAAATTGAAATTTGAGAAATAGTCAATGTGTAATTAGGTTGCCGCTAACTCTTGCAATTAAAATTTAGTCCCTATTGGTATTTCTTTAAGATATTTGAAAAACATATATTCACATTATATCATTCTCCGTATGGAAGGTTTTTTTAAGTTGGTTGAAAATTAATCCTCGGTTGTACATACCATTTTCTTTTTAAGACTTTTATTAAACATAAACAAACTAATTTTAATTTAGATGATATTTAAAAATAAAGAGATTAAAAATAGAATAAGTTTGAAACGACCTTCATAAGGTTTTAACATTGGTTTTATTTATTAAAAAAGCTTTCATAAGGTAACAAATTTAAAAGTTGATAATTTGTTTTTTTTTTTTTTTTGACTGAGAGTTTATAATGTAAAATCCCATTTTGATTTCCATCTTCACAATATTCATGAAAGTTTATAATGTCACTCCACTTAAAGTTTTAATCTGTCTCTTTTTCTTTTTCCTTTTTTTTTTTAAAAGACACAATTCACACAGAAACATCATGAACCATTTGAAAAATCCCTAATTCTTTGCTCAAAAAAAAAAAAAAAAAAAAAAAAAAAAAAAAAACTCCCATGTAAACTCTTTTGGATTTTATCATCCCATGAGGAAAGAAACACTCCCTACCCTCCTAGCTTAGGATTCTTTTGCAAGCGTTCTAATTATTCAAATTCTTCCCCTAAATTTCCAACAAGCAACTAACATAAAGTTTATTCATAAACACGAGGTCTGTAATTTAAATCCCCCAACTCTATATTGTCAAAAAAAAAAAAAAAAAAAAAATCTCTTCCCTAAATTAATCAAATAAACTACAAAATTACATACAAAACAAAATTTCACATATGAAAACATCCAAAAACACTTAGTAACATTAACAATACACATCTCTTAGAATGCTCTTTGTAAGCAATCTAAAATATCGCTCGTTTTCCACCCAGGATCCCAACATCACAATTCCATTTTTGACATTCTATATAAATGATAAAGTATGCAAGCTTCTTATCTCAAAAAAAAAAAAAAAAAGTATGCAAGCTTCTAGATGTGGTATTTTGTTATAAGTTTGAATTCCATATTTCCATATATATAGAAAAAAAAATACTTGTATATATCTTAATCAGTTGAACTCCAGAGACAAAAGATACTCACCCGTCCTTAACGAACTTGAAGGCTCCCGAGAATGTCTTTCATAAATGTAGTACATCCCCTGGAATTCCTGTCAAATTCAACGTTCAAAACTTACCCCAATGGTCAAAATTTAAAAAAAAAAAAAAAAAAAAAACCAGAAAATAAAATTGGAATGCTAATTTTCAAATGTTGTAAAAAAAAAAAAAAAAAAAAAGAAAAAGGAAAATTTGGTGAGGCGGGAGTCGGTCCCTCCCTAAGTTTACGTACTCAATCTTCTTTCCTATCTTTCTCTCTCTATAGTCAGACTATCTCACTAGAACGGTAAAAAAAAAAAAAAAAAAAAAAAAAGGAATTTCAGAAAATAAAAAAAAAAAGGGAATAAACAAAATGGCCTGTCACATCCTCACCCAGTCCATTTCCAAGTGCCCTGTGGCCAGACCAGACCGACCACGCAAAGGCTTCCTTGCGTTGCCTTGCCTTCGCCAGAACTTAGGGTTGTCAACTCACCCTCACCTTCACCCTCAATCTCCATTTTCCATTCCAATTCCGATCCTAAATCTCTCCCTCACCCTCTTTCTTTCATCCTCTTCCATCCCCTCATGGACAAACCCCACGATCCGCCCTTGGATTTGTATAAACCCCGTCTTCATCCCGACGACCCCCCTCCAGACCCCTCCGTTTTCGGGAATTCTCTCCACGCTCCCGACCTCATGGACCTCGATCATTCCCGGACTGTTCCCGATGTCCATGATTCGCACCCGCTGGGAGTTGTTGCCAAAGTTGCTGGGGATTCTTCCGTTAAGCTTAATGCCAAATTGAACGATAATAAGCCTTTGGGGATTCGGCGGCGAGGTCGCCCTCCTCGGGGTCAAGTTAAGCCGCCGCCGCCGCCGCCGAGGCAGAAGAAGGATGAGGAGGATGTGTGTTTTATTTGCTTTGATGGTGGGAGTCTTGTTCTCTGTGATCGCCGGTGAGTCAGACTTTGTTTGTGGCCCTATTTGTTGTCTTGTGACTTGTGCTTTGCCGTGAGTTTCGGAGATGGGGTGGGGGTGGTTTTTTATACTCTCAATTTGTGGATTCTTTGCTTTGCTTTGCTCCTTCGCCTTTTATTTAGGGAATTCCGTCTCGATCACACTTGATATTTTTTATTAGTTGTGGCTGTTTCAGCGGAGAATTCGCTGTTAACATAATACGTTTTGCTCAAATGAATTTCTCTTGATTTAGTTGAGGTGAGGGCACGGAAATAGTAAGTCTTTACTTTTGTGCATCTGAGGTGAGAGAGAATTTCCTTAATTGAACATTGTGTTACGGTTTGAGCTCAATCGTTTCCCGTTTTGTTGTCTGTTACTCTGTGCATGTGCCGGTTTGTGCTTTATTTGAATCGTTTCCCCATAAAAAAAAAATGGGTTTTCATTTATTGTTAATTGACAGAGGTTGTCCCAAGGCTTATCATCCATCATGCATCAAGCGAGACGAGTCATTCTTTCGATCGAAAGCTAAATGGAACTGTGGTATGTAGCTTTGTGTTTTTGTTTGTTATTCGAGCGTTAGTTCTTGTTCCGTGCTTCTTCATACACTCCTAGTAGGAATGGATGTCTTATAATATTCCTACCCAATTTTCGCTATCTTCTAGTGTTCAAGATGCAATCTTTTTCGTCATTGTGCAGGATGGCATATATGTACTCATTGCCAGAAGGCTTCCTATTATATGTGCTATACATGCCCGTTTTCTCTGTGCAAGGGTTGCACTAAAGGTGCTGATTACCAGTGTGTTAGGGGAAGCAAAGGGTTCTGTGGAACATGTATGAACATAATAATGCTAATCGAGAAAAGCACACCTGATGGAGAATCGGTAAGCAAAAATTCTATATCGTATTCCTGTCTATGCATGAATGATGTTATATTTTTATTATGAAGAAATGCATTCATAATGTGACACATGCATATGCACGCTAGAAAATCCATCTTTGCTTTCTGTTTCACTCAAGTGATTCTTGGTTTGAGATTAACATTCGATCTTCTTTATTTGCTTGGAGTTAGCAATAAACTCATCTAAATGTTCATAGTATCAGTCCTGTATTTGGACCTTGTTGTGAGATATATCTATCAGCCATCTTCTGTATGACAGTTTCTAATTTATGCTTTTATTTTGTTCTTAACATCAAAATTGTTCTTAACATATGCAGGTCCAAGTGGATTTTGATGACAAAAGTAGCTGGGAGTATCTTTTTAAAGTGTATTGGATTTATTTAAAAGAAAAACTCTCTTTAACTGTAGATGAGCTCATTCGAGCTAAGAATCCATGGAAAGGAATCCCTATCATGGATCAGAAGGTGGCTCCTAGTGAGCTTCATGATGGTACTATTGATAAAAGCCAGGGAGCTCATAATTCATTTAGAAGCTTAAAATCACAGAGGAAAAGGCCTAACAGGCAACAAAGCTCTATGAATAAATTTAGTTACGGAGTGGACAGACCAAGTAGTAGTGAGGGGACACAATTTTCCGGAACCTCAAAATGGGCAACTAAGGAGCTCATGGACTTTGTTGCACATATGAGAAATGGTGAAACAACCAGGCTTTCACCATTTGATGTACAAGCTTTACTGCTGGAGTATGTGAAGAGAAATCATCTTCGGGATCCTCAACAGCAATCCCAAATTATTTGTGATTTGAGGCTTATCAATCTATTTGGGAAATCCCGTATAGGTCACTTTGAGATGCTAAATCTTCTTGAATCTCACATCCACATAAAAGAAACTGCAGCTGATAATGTAACTAGCACAGGAGCTGGTGTAGTGATCAATCCAGTTGAAAGCAAAGAGAAGTATGATTGTGAAGTAGTGGATGATTGTGAAAGAAAGCGTAAAATACGCAAGAAAGCTGATGAGAGCAGGCAGCAATCAAATGCAGATGAATATGCAGCAATTGATGTCCAGAACATTAACTTGATTTACTTGCGGCGTGATATGATAGTGAGCCTAATTGGTGATGATAAAAAATTTAGTGACATGGTTGTAGGCTCAATTGTGAGAATACAGATTCCAAATAATGATGAAAAGCATGATTTTCATAGGCTTGTCCAAGTTGTAGGTATTAATATCTAATATTAATGCTTCATATGACATTGGTTTTTTTTTTCTTTTTTACCCTCCGTTTTAACATTTTGCTGATGTAAACAGGCATAAGCAAGATTTCTACACCATACACAATCGGAGAGAAAGCAATTGATGTGTCGCTTGATATATTGAACTTGGACAAGAGAGAGACTGTGTCCATTGATGGGATCTCTAACCAAGAGTTTACTGAGGTTATTAAACTTACCGTATTAATTGAAATGTTGTTATTTTCCTTGATCTTTTAAAACCTCATGGCTAGTTGGAAATCAGTTTATTGATTTTATAATGGTGGTTATATATTATGCAACTTAGATTCAGTTATCATGCTTAAATATGTAATTGCTTTGGTTTTCATCATAAGTGAGCCCACATCTATTATAAATTACATGTAAAGCTGAATGATCTGTGTATGAAGTTCTCACTGGCTGGTTTTGTAGTTGGTTTGTTTGTGTCTGTTTGAGCATACTTCATCTTACGGTCATATGGTTTTGCTTCTAGTATAAGGCCATTTCAAGTGGATAATGTTTTTTCACATTCTAAGTTGGACCCTTGCCTCATTCTCAGGATTCACATCTTGTTTTTTCTAGGAAAAGCCCATAGTTAAAATTTTCACATGTTTAGTCTCGAATATTGTCTTCTCATTTAATTTCTAACAAGAAAGACCGAATTATCATTTCTTTTGGAGACTGAATGGGATTTAGATTAAGAAACTCAACGAACAAAGTGAACTTTATTAATGCGTTAGAAGACTTTTTATGTAAAGTCCATTGCTTTGAAAATGCAACTACATGTTTCTGGCTCAAAAGAAGGAAAAAAAAAAAGGAAAAAGGATGCCAATTTTTGTAAGCAATGTTTGAGATACTATCTCATTAAAGTCATCCCCCAAATCTTTTGTGCATCAGTATGATTGTGAAGTTTGTGTATCATCTTTATTCTTTATATTGACTTCTCTAGTTCAAAGTAGTGTTATTGATTCTTGGTCATCACCTTTGACATGATGTGAGAATGTGATGGACATGATATTTATATGATTGTGTATTTTTATATAAAAAATATGTATGCATTTTACCCTTCCTGTGGCGATACTGATGTATTAGTTCAAAGTACTGTTACTGATTACTGGTGATCACCTCTTTGACATGATGTGAGAATGTGATGGACATGATATTGTATCATTGTGTAGTTTTATAAAAAATGTGTATGAATTTTACCCTTCCTGTGTGGCGGTATTGATGTATTAGTATGTACTCAGGAAGAATGTCGACGTCTACGCCGGAGCATAAAGTGTGGGCTTGTCAAACGATTCAGCGTTGTAAGATTTCATTATCCATAGCTCTTTATATATTTCAGCCTATTTAGCTGTTGTGAATTAACAACAAACTTTTATAGAGATTGCGTTGTCTATAGAGATGTTTGTCTTTGACTGCAGGGTGAAATTCTGGACAAAGGAAGGGAACTTCATGCATTGAAGATCAATGATGTGAGTTCAACCACACTTTTTCCAATTATGAGGCTTAATTTCAAGTTTTTTCCTTCTTTCTTTTCTGGGGAATGTAGAGGCTTGAGGTTTTAGGGTGGTTTGGCATATTGAAGGATCATCTTTTAGGTTCAAGTTTTTTGTCAGTTTATTTGAAACCTATTATAGACTTCCCCACCTAATTTAGTGATTATGGAAAGGATGAAGTAAGGAAAGAGGAAGTCATTACTAGTAGTAAAGACTAAAGACTTGTCATGATCCATTGGTTCATACAGAATCCATGTCCTAGGTGTATCAGAAAACATTCTTTTCGCTAAGCGTATATAATAAAATAGAGTTAAAGGGTCCACCCCGAAACCAAGGGGTACTAACTAATAGTTGAGTTCTCTATGAGATGATTTTATATATATATATTACATCATTATTATTGAGGAAATTTGATAGTCAATTTATTATTATTATTATTAAAAATTAACCATAGACCAAGGATAGGGACTAATTTTAAGATTTATTGGGAGTACGAAGACTATAATGTTTGAAAATACAAGTTCTAAAACAGAACAAGTGCAGAAGTGTGGAGACATAAATGATGTTTTTTTTTCCTTGAAGCAAGCAAATCTTATGAAAATAGAAGAATAATTTAAGAATCTCTCATTGTTGGGCAACTATTTATGAAACAATCAATTTAGCCATTGCAATTTCTCTTCTTTCTTTAAGTTTCCATCTATTTCTCATATAAAAAGAGTTTCCAACTATTTCTAAAAGAGAGGATTAAACCATATGATATGTTGTAGATTGCTATAATATTTAAGATTTTAAGGACTTTATGTGCCTCTTAAAGCCAAACTGGTAGTTTGAATTTTCACATCAACATATATTATATAGATAGAAATTGAAAATATTTTAAAGAAATTGACGTGCTGATGAGCTTTCTTTTCATTTAATAATTCTCATGTTGCCAAAATGTGAGTTCTTTTCTTTTTCCTTTCATTCTTCTTTTAGGGTAGGGGTAGCTATGAATTGAAGTTGACAATGACCTCACTAAATGGTTGATTGATTATTGGCCTAGACAATGTTACATATAGCAATATGGATTTTTGGTTAATACATATACATACGTACGTATGTATATATATGTATACATGAACATATATGCATAATGCATATGTATACATATATACAGATAATCCAGATATAGATAGTTTAAGTGCAGCTGGTAGAGAGATTTTGAAATATTTAGTAGGGAAAGTCAGGGAAACAATAATAGAACGATTAAAGATGAGAATTATTCAAAGAAAAAGGACGTAGAGAAGGTAAATTCATATTAATTTATTCTGGACATTGGTGGAAAAATGTGCGTACATTGAACCAGGTTGATTTATTATTTTAGATTTTACATATATTTTCTTTTAGCACTGTACTGTTATTTGATGCGCTTGTTTTGGCTATCTGTTGTATGTTTGTCATATTTCTGTCCAGCTGCTTGAAAAAGAGATCTCTCGACTCAATCACCTCCACAATCAAGCAAGGGGGAAGGGCAACATGGATGAATATCCTTTTATGCGAGATTGTTCTGAACTCAATCTTTCAGTTGCTTTAATGCTATCATGCTTATGGATAATGCTGAATATCTTCTTTCCATTTCCTCCCTTCTTCTTTGCATTTATTTGTTCCATGAATATCAAGTGGTTGATTAGTGACTCTTCCCTATAAAAGTTCTCTTGAATAGCAATGCAGGCTGGAGGTTCTTTTTAATTTTAGTTTTATGCCTTTTATTTTTAATTTAACTTTTACAAGGCTTTTTCAAATAACAAGTTATCTGGATTCTTGGTTTGTTAACTACGCCACAGAGCTGTGCACTGATATATGGTATTTTCTCTATACCCAAAATCTAGAAATACTAGATCCTTAAGAGAAGAGAAGCCGAATCTTCTCCATGTTACATTACGCACGTTTCATTTGCTCAACCTTTGGTTTGATGCAGATGATCTTATTTCTAGTAGAGTTTTAGTTTCTAGTATGTTTAGATTTGAAAGTGGTTGAGCTTTTATGGTATTCCTTGACTCTGCCATACACTAAGAGATCTTGTGGAGAAGTTACATCGGCTCAAGTCACCTGAAGAACAACAGCGTAGGCTTCTAGAAATTCTTGAAGTACGTTCAGATCCAACTATGGATCCAAGTTATGATGAGTCTGAAGAAGATAAGGATGAATCAAAAAAGAAAAGACAAGGTCTGTCAACTGTCTTTATATTATTATGGAACTATTTCTAAGTTTTTCCTTGAGGAAGTATTCTGTAAATTTATCCGTGTGTTTGCAGGAAGTCTAAAGAGATCTAGAAATTGTGACTTTGATGAAAGAGAGGGAGAGCTTACCTCACCAAGAAGAGGAACCAATTCAAATGTTAGTGGAAGTGATGTACAGCAAAATTCGACTAGTACTTCAGAGCAAAGTAGAAATATTAGCATACCAGCTAACGTAAATAAAGAAGAAGAAGACAATTGCTTGCTTGGTGAAAGGACTTGTGAAACATTGTGGGGAGGAAGAGGTGTTGTACCAAATAACCGGAATGTACCTAGCCAGGCTAAAACTGCCACTCCTGTGACCCCTGATGGGCATTGTCAAGTGGTCTTACCTGAAGCCTCAATTCCACCACTTTCTATAGGGATAGGAAGTTCTAATGATGCAGAAGTGGAAAGGATATGGCAATACCAGGATCCAACTGGAAAAGTTCAGGGCCCATTTTCTATGACACATTTACGTCATTGGAACAATAATGGACACTTCACTCCTGATCTTAGAGTATGGAGGATAACTGAATCACAAAATGACTCTGTACTGTTAACCAACGCATTAAATGGATGTTACAACAAATCATCTTCTGTATGGAACAACAATCATCTTCTGAGTCTAGGGCGTGGAAATGGACTTTCTTTGGGTGGTTCCGATAATCTTCAAAGTGGTCAAAGAAATGGAGGTACAGATTCTGATACTAATTCTATTCGGTTTGACATGGATTTGATCAGGAATAGCAACTCTGAGCAGAAAGATCATGTTGCAGTTTGTGATGCTGAAAATGAGCCCATGATGAGCACTGGTTCAAGTTCACCTTCTAAAGATTTGTGTGCACCTACAGATACCGTCAACTCTAATCAGTCTCCAGCTGGTAACCTTGAGGTAGCGCACAACTCATTGAAGAACAATAGTTCATGGTCCTACCCATCCCTAATGAATTTACTTTCATCGGCTACATTATCTTTACAACCACCAGTTACTGAAGTCCATCAGGCCAAGGAAAATCACAGCCCCAATAATGAGGATCAGAATTCACAGACTATTACTTTGGGAGGAGTTCATAGTCAACCTGGTCGCAAGAAACAGTCTAGTAGTGAGGATTGTTCTAGTCAATCTTCCGGACAAAACTGGATCGCTCCACTTGCAGATGCTTCCTCTCGCGAATGGAACTCCAATTGTAGTGGTCTATCTTTGATGGATTCTTTCAAGCCATCAGAGAAAATCCGAGAAATTTTACCTAATATACCTCATTCCACCCTGAAACCAATGAGTGGAGATGTTGATATTAAACAATCTGCATCTTCAAGTGTTCTTGTTCAGAATTCTGGTCCTAGCTGGAGTAGTGCCTCAAGTTTACCAGGTGGACGACAGCTTCCTAGTCATCTGGCGGGTCCATGGGGTGGGTATCCGGCTGCACCAGGCAGACCTATTGAGGACTTGAACTCCAGTTTCATACCTGCATCTGGTCTGAAATCATCTGATGTAATGGATGATCATGAAACAACTGCGGCTACAATAAACTGGGAGGCAATTGTTGATGAGCCCAATGACTTCAATTCCTTGGTTGATGAATCTGTCTCAGATTTGTTAGCAGAAGTCGAAGCAATGGAATGCTTGAGTGGTTTGGCTTCCACAGCGTCGATGGTGAATTGTAGTGAGGGATTAACACGGGATTCTAGAAGTGATTGTTTTTTCTCTGTCGATGCTTTCGGTCCAGCATGTGAGATGAAGGTAGAGGCATTAAGCTCCACAGACAATTTGCAGTTTCCATGTCACATTAGAGTTAAAGACGAGCAACCTTGAACTGCAGAAACCATGTCGATTCTTCAACCATCAAGGGATGAGAATCCTTGTAAAATAACACCGAACCAATCTGAAACATTTTCTGACAAACAAAACCTACGGGAATTTCCCCAGAACTTTGGCTAATGCAGGAATACTGTGGGAATAAGATGAGCACTGCAAAATGGCTTTAGAAAGGATTACAAGTCTCAAAAGCACGACAGACATTTCTGCAATCGATCCTGGAATGGCCAAATGAGCAATTGTTTTAACACATCGTCTAGTTCGAGAAATCAAGATTCAGTTGTAGTCGTAGATCTCTCTGTGGAACAGACAGCCGCCGTTCAGAGGCGAAATAGATGGTCTTCTTTCCGGCCGCCACCCTAAGGGCAGCGGAGTCTGTAAATATATTATGGAGGAAATGGTAATATGCAATAGAGGAGCTCCATGCATTTTTTTTTGCATCCGTAGTTAATACACTGCACATTTGGTTTTACATTCATTGTTCGAACCGGAAAGTCGCTCGTTAACATTGTTGTAATTTTAACATGAAACCTGCACGATTAGAGGTCCTGTGGAATAATATGCATATCAATAATACCTGATTGTTTTAGAGACTTGCATTTCCTGGGTATTTATTTGGATCGGTGGCTTAATAGGCTCCGAAATTTATTTTCTCTTAATTTTCTTACTATGGTTTTTATCTTTGGTAAGGTACATTTGGATTCTTAGCCAAATATTGTTTTTCTCGTCACAATGTAGTCAATATGTGTGTTATATAAGTTTTTTTTTTTTTTTGACAAACAAGGTTAAAGAGCTCTGATTATTTGGTCATAAATCAATAACATAGGTCTTAACTAATCTATAATCAAGTTCAGGTTAATTATTGAATGGACGATTTAATTATAATTTTGTTAAAAATGTTATAGCCTCTATCACTGCGTAACTATTTTTTTTTTTTTGTTCTTTTTATGAAGGATGAAGGATGGGTAGTTGCAAGGATTAATTTGACCTTTTTTTTTTTTTTTTTCAAGTCAGTTATACTGTCACTTTTTATAACTTTTGGGATCAAAATTTGTCATTATTTAAAATTTGGAATTGTGAAATTATATTTTCCTCATGGGTGGGTTGAAGAACTTGCTTGGATGCTGTTTAATGTGGAATGGGAGTGAGTTTGATTAACCTTTTAGTTTAATTGCTTTCTCTTAAAATACTTTTAATGAGAAGAGTACATGTACAACTCTCAAAATTGTGTTTTAATGTGCAGATGTATTCAATAAAATTGTTTCAATTAATGAGAAGAGTACATGTAGTGTACAACTCAGCAAAATTGAATATCAAATTGCACTTAACTATTAGAAAGCTCATCCCAAAATACTAGCAAATTTAGGGTTTTTGAAAAGGTGAAGTTGATGGCCAACAAGAGCTTAGTTCAATTGATATACGGTTGTACTGATAATGCCAAAATCCGGACAGGGGACTCACCTGGCCTTCACGTGACACCAACAGTAAATTTGTAGAAGCTGGGGAAGACGTGACCTGCAAGACCAGCAAGAATCGCTGGACACCGGTGTGGTGTAGGCCACATCGCCTTCGATGCCTAAGTCAGAAAACTGAGCAGCTAGAGAGTAGAGAAAGAAGTCAAGAATAGAGTTTTCGACCCCCTTCTTCGATGGCGAAGAGGGGTATAAATACCTGCTCAGGCTCCTAGGGTTTGGAGGCGTTCTGGGACGAAGCAGGCTGGACCGAGGCGGCTGAAAGCGGTAGGGGCCGAGCGGAGGCAAATGGACTCGACCCGCGCAAGCGGGCCGAGTGGTCGGCCTCGGCCTTGGGTCGAGGCCGACCGTATGGGTCGGGCCACGTTGGCCCGGCCCGTCGGTATGGTCTCCCTCTGGGTCCTTTTCCTGGTCCCATATCCTCCCGGTTGTCCTCGTCAGCTACTCGTACATTGTGATGGTCCAAAATTACCTATAACAACCACAAGGTTTGTGGTTCGAATCTCCATCCTCACATATTGTCAAAAAAAAAAAAAAAAAAAAAAAAAAAAAAAAAAAAAAAGGTGAAGTTAACTCAGTCTTTCGTCTTCTTTTTATGCATACGAGTATCTTTTCATTTCCTCTCCAATGCAGATTCTTTGTCTTTATTAGATTGAGTTTATACTTAAAAGGGTATTATTTAGTTTCACTTGAGGATGATTTATTTAGTAAATGTATACACATGTTTATTTTAACTATATTTGTTTCATTATTATTTAAATTTTATTGTATCTATTTAGGGTATATTTGGTTTAACTTTTCAAGTGTTTAATTATGAAAAAAAAAAAATCTTTTTGAAAAAAAAATCTAGGGTTTGTCACAACTAAAAATGACTTATTAAAAATGAGATTGAGAAACAAATCATCTTGAGAGAAACACTTGAAACCAATTTTTTTCAAAAAAAAAAAGGGAAAAATACACTTTTAGTCCCTGAGGTTTGGGTTAGGTTTCATTTTAGTCCCTGAGGTTTCAAACTCAACAATTTAGTCCCTGAGGTTTGGTTTTAGTGTCATTTTGGTCCCTCCATCTATTTTTCCGTTAATACTTAACGGATTTCTGACGTGGCATAAATTTTTTATTAAAAAAATAATTTTCTGATTTTTTAAAATAAAAATATGTTAAAAAATATATAAATATTATTACTTTTAATTTTATTTACTCTCTCTTCAACTCATCTTCTTCCCCAACACCACCTTCTTCAACCACCATGTCATGCACCATCAAACCAGTCGCCGGCCGGTGCCGGCCGTCGGCAACCGCCGCTAGCCGCCGTCGGCCGGCGCCGGTGAAGTTTTTTTTTTTTTCTCTATTTTTTCCTTTCTCTATTTTTTCTTCTTTTCTTTCTTTCTTCTCCACCATCCCCGTTTCTCTCCATTTCCCTCCCTGTTTCTTTCTCTCCCTCTTCATCTCTCTCCCTTCCCTATCTCTCTCCCTCGCACCGACCAGCAACCAAGCTCTGTTCCTTTCGTCGCCGCCGACCTCACGCCACCAACCTCGAAGCTCAACGGCCCAAAAACCTACCCTGCTCCGTTTCTACTATTTTTTTAAAAAAGAATACAGGAAGGGGAAACCCCCCTCGAATCCGGTTGGAACGAAGGGGGTTTCCCCTTCGTTCCAGATCTGGAACGAAGCCCAGATCTGGAACGAAAGGGAAACCCCCTTCATTCCAGCCGGATTCGAGGGGGGAAACCCCTTCAACATATAGATCTGCTGGCTGAGGGAGGCTAAGAGCCGAACGCACGAACTCACGAACTTCACGCTAGATCTGCTGACCGAGACAAGACGAACGCACGCACGAACTCGTGAAACTCGCTGAATCATGAATCGCCGTCGACCAGATCTAAAACGCCGGAGAATCGTCGTCGGGTTTTTGCTGGTCGGTGCGAGGGAAAGAGATAGAGATGAGGGAACAGAGCTTCAAGGTTGGTTGCTGGTCGGTGCGAGGGAGAGAGATGAAGAGGGAGAGAAAGAAACAGGGAGGGAAATGGAGAGAAACGGGGATGGTGGAGAAGAAAGAAAAAAAAGAAGAAAAAAGAGAGAAAGGAAAAAATAGAGAAGAAAAAAAAAAAAAAAAAAAACTTCGCCGGCGGCGGTCGTGGGCGGCTAGCGGCGGTCGCCGGCCGGCGACTGGTTTGATGGTGCGGTGGTTGAAGAAGGTGGTGCTTGGGGAAGAAGATGAGTTGAAGAGAGAGAGTAAATAAAATTAAAAGTAATAATATTTATATATTTTTTAACATATTTTTATTTTAAAAAATCAGAAAATTATTTTTTTTTAATAAAAAATTTATGCCACGTCAGAAATCCGTTAAGTATTAACGGAAAAATGGATGGAGGGACCAAAATGACACTAAAACCAAACATCGGGGACTAAATTGTTGAGTTTGAAACCTCAGGGACTAAAATGAAACCTAACCCAAACCTCAGGGACTAAAAGTGTATTTTTCCAAAAAAAAAAACACTTAAAATCAAATTTTTAAAAAGGAGTTTTTAATTATATAATAACTTATAAAAACACTTATTAGAAAAATGTAACCAAACATACGAGTGTTTAAATTCTAAATAATTTTTATACAAAATGTTTTTAAAAAATACATTCTTAAACACTTAAATTAAAAGGTATTACAAACAGACTCTTAAGTTTTAAAAAGGGGCATTTGCATCAATAGCAAAAAAAATATCAATAATTGCAGGCGTGCCTTTGATTTATTGGGTTTGCAGATATAGAAAAAAAGTTTGGCCTGGCCCAAACAATAATGCAAAAAGACTAAAATAACCTCAGTTTGTCGCTGATATACCAAATAGTATATTAAACCCTAAAAATATACTAGATATTTGGTATATCAATCAACTGATATACTAAATATATAGTAAATATATAGTATATCATATGTATATTTCGTGAATATAATGTATTAGATATTTGGTATATCAATCAATTGTTATACTAAATATATAGTATATCAGATGTATATTTCGTGAATATAATATACTTTACACATGAGCTTTCATTAGTTTAGATATCTTTGATATACTTCATCAATAAAGAATTAGATATATTAGCTTTATTTTGGGACAATATGTGTGGTAGAGGATTTAAACATCTAACCTCTCGGTTGAATGTGTATATATCAATGATTTTTTTTAATAACAAGTCTATCATTGATGTATTTAGCTACTCATAATCATGTATATTTATTAATGATTTGACTAGTAAAAAAAAATGAGGTATATCAACGGTGTATCAACTTTCATAACAGGTATAGAAAACAAACATTTATTTTATAAAAGACAAACATTTCATTTAAAATATGTAAATAATACAACATAATTCAATAAAGAGAAAAGAAAATATAACAAATATAAGTAAAAAAAGTAACATATCAAGTATATCATTGGTATATCAAATATTATGTTTATCAAATCAAGTATATATTAGATATATCATTAGTATATTAGGTATATCATTGTATTCATTCGAGTATATCAAATTTGGTATACTTTATATTTCGTATATCAGTAAATATAAAATATATCAGATATACTACTAATATACCTAGTGATATACCAACAAGGGTAAAATTGGAATAATAAAAAAAACGGAAATCAGATTTTTAAAATTTTGCTATATTTGCAAACCTAATAAATCATAGTTAAATTTGCAAATATCCTAATATTTTTTGCTACCCATTGCAATTCCCTTTTAAAAACTTTACCATTAATTTTTTTTTTAAAAAACCTTTACCATCAATAGTTTCTTCCAAAATTTAAACACAGCATCGACGGGTACATATAAAATATACATACGCATTCTTCACAAATTACATACTTTGAAATTATTTTTGATCCATCACTCTAATGTCATATTTTTCTTTAATAATCATTTCAAATGCTTTGGATTTGGATTTATTTCAAACACTATAGTTTTTTTTCTTGTTTTTTCAGTTCAACAACATTTGAGGGTGGAGATTTGAACTCTGATCTCTTGATCGAGAGTATATGTTAATTACTGATAAGTATACTTGTTTGGACATAGTTTTTTTTTTTTTTTTTTTTTTGGTTAAAATTACTTTTAGTTATTTAAAACCATTTAGAAAATTATCACATAGCATATCCCAAATTTAGCAATTCCTTCCAAAGGGGTTATAGAAAACATAGTTTATATTTTATCAAGGTCAGAAATTTGAATACTCACCTGTATCATTAAAAGTTAAAAAATAAAAATAAATAATCTAACATACAAAAATTGTCATTAAATAAAAGAAGTTTTTTTTTTTTTTTTTTTGAGTACATCAATATTAAGATTCGAACCTCTAATCGATTGAGGATAATGTGAGTTAGAGCTAATCGCTTTAGCCATTAAATAAAAGAAGTTGAAGCAGCAAATGGAATACTCAAAAACAAAAAACAGACAATAGGAAGCAACGGTAAACGTTATGAGTTATGACCAAGTAAACGACACTATCCGCGACCGGAGCGATTGAGAGAAGAAAGAGTCTCAGAATTTGATTCAAACAATTCATCAAATCCATTGTTTGCGACTCAGTCAGTCTCGTCGATCGATCGCCATCTTCCGACGATGTTAATTTGGGCGACCCACTAATCGGACCACCATTTGCATTTGTGCTTTTCCCCTGAATGCTTCAGTGTCTCGTTTCCAGTTCTTGAGCCATGCAGATCACTTCCTTCTTGGCGCCCACTCAGCGGTATGCCTCCGGAGCATTGTATGCACTTGCTCTTCATCAGGCCCAGATCCACCAGACGCGCCCTCTAGGGCTTTCCGACGATGGAGCTCGGGCGGAGGAGCGAACCAGTAGTTGTAGCGGCAGTAGCAGTGATTCGGTCTCTGAGGACCCCGAGCTTTGGGTTCATGAATCCTCGGGCCTGCTTCATCCTGTCTTCAGGTTTGCTCTTACCTTGTTCATTTCCGCGTGAAATTTACTAATTATCATACGTTGATCGTGCTTACAATTGAATTTTGATTTTGCTTATAACTAGCTGTTTTCGTTTGTTTCCTGATCAATCATATTTGGTTCTGGATGGTGTTGTTGGTAGTTTTTGTTTTTCGTTATTAGACTGCTGTGAATAGATTAAGAAGATGAATTAGCTCCAGCGTAACAATTTTAGATGCAGGGGTGGTTTAACATGATGAAAGTGCAATAGATTTTGACTTTGAATCCCAGCAGTGGTATTTGCTCCTCTTCCGTTCATTTTATTAACCCCACATGTGTTTGATTTGATAAAACTAATATCGAAACGTACACATGACATGAGAGGGAGGGTTGACATATTAAAGAAAGATCATGTTTACCCTAATTTAACAACTTTAAGTTTTTGATTTAGTTTTAATTTATTACTGATCATGAAACTTGTGGCTATTGGAGTAGATGTGATTAGGAATTGATTCAATCGTTACTAATGGAGAGTGACTTTTTTTATTTGGGCAAAAGCATGGGAAACGACTTTAAAAGAGAAAATAAAGATAAATCAAAATGAATTATATGGAATTTATATTTCTGCATTTACGATTTATCTTTCCTCACCTCCCGTTGGAAAAGTTTTGTGTAATCCTTTGGATGGGACTTCCCTTTTTGTAATTCCATAGTTCCATTTTATCAATGAGATTGAAGGATGTTTCTCTCTCAAGAAAAAAAAATTATATGGAATGGAAATAATATTTCTGATATTGTGTTTATAGAAACTTTGCTATTTTAGCCAAAGCGAGCTTAGCTCATGTACCCTCGACCATGAGGTCAGAGATTCGAATTCTCCCACTCCCAAATGTTGATGTACTCAACAAGAAAAAAAAAAAACACTATTTTAATTTGTGAAATTCAGAAAATAGCTTTGATGGTCCTAGAGTTGGTTTTCCATCCATGACATCAATCAATTTTTCTTTTTAGGTGGATAAACCAACTTTCATCGAGAAGAATGAAAGTATGAAAGAAAAGGCAGGCCTAGAACTAGAACTAATAGATTACAGTCAAAAGGGAAAGGAACTTGGTAATATAAAATCAACTTGTCCTAACCTTTCTTAACATAAGTATTTTTTTTTTCCTTTTAGGAAGGGTAAAGCTTAAGAACTTCGGATATTCTATTTCAAAGTTTTCCTAGTTACTTATTTATTTGGCAAGAATTTGTTGGTTGATCTTCCCAGGAATGTCTCAATGTTGATTTTCACGCAATCAGGTTTTTAGAGATTGACTCAGCAGCTTGGTCTGGACTTGAGGAAACTGCAGGATCCAGTACAGCTAAGCATCACATTGGAGCAGTATGTTATCTTATTTCTCTTGCAGAGCTGCAGCCCATAAACTAAGATACCATTAATCTGCTCATCATCATTGCCTTTTTTATTGTCTTTTGCAGTGATATAGCTTATTAGACTTATCTATTTCATATTTCTCTGTGCGTAATATATTATAAATCTCATACATGATTAGGTTTCTCCCTTCATTTTACTCCATTGTGTAATTCATGTAACATGTCTTTATATATCTGCTGTCTCAGTTCTTGCGGTTGCTATCAGAGGACAATGAAAAATCTTCCGAGATGAAAGATCATGAACTTGCTCTATCAAAATCTATTGATAGTATAGCTGAAAACATGGAGAAGGCTGTTATAACTTCTCAATCTAATGAAAAATATCGTGAATATGAATATGAATGTCGGGAGAAGTGCTTGTCTGCTGAAGCAAAATCAAAATTTGAAGAAACTGACAGGCAAGCAGAAAGTACTGATGGTAATGCAGTGGTTGTTGTTAAACAGCCAGCTGGTGGGACATGGACTGAGACTATTGAGCAACCTATTGATGAGGAAAAAATGCTTAGCTACCAGAGAAAAGTGGTGGTTCTCTATGAGCTTCTATCTGCTTGTTTGGCAGACACAAGTGTAAATGACGGGAAACAATCCCGCCAAAGAAAGGGTTATGATGCCCGACATCGTGTGGCTTTGAGGTTATTATCAACCTGGATTGATATCAAGTGGATAAAAATGGTTTGAATGCTCAACTTTTGTGACTTATTTATTTGTCATTATTTCAGAGATAGCACCTCTTTCTACATTACTCTTCACCCTGTGCACTGCAGAGAGAGAGAGAGAAAAAAAATACTCATCATCTTTCTTAATAAATTCCCCAGCAGTTCCTCGCCAGCCATAACTGCCAGACCATAATCTTAATTGCACTTATCCATCGTACCTTTGTCATCCCTCTAAATGTATGACCACTTAGGTGTTGTGTTCAACACTTCTTTTTGCTGAGAACCCAAAAACGGAAGGCAAGTAAACTTTTGCAGCAACTGAGGCTATCAGTTCTTGCTAAAAGGACAATGGAAAAAAAAAGATGATTTACCTACTCTTCATTTTTACAAAAATTGTACCTACCAGGATGAAGACTCATGTTAGGACATCATGTTTTGATCTTTCTGCTGTATTTGGCCCTTTATGCCATGAAGTCCATAAGAATTTTTGGGTACTTTTCCCCTCCAAATACCTAAGGCCAAGCTTTTTCTCAAGAAACTTTTTCAACTTGTCATATAGGAGAAACAAGACTTTTAAGCTCCATAACATTTAACCTCCTTTTTATTTTTCTTTTTCTATATCAACACCATCATCTTTGTTTCTTGTAGAACTACAAATTCAGGACTGCAGCCTGTAATGATTTATTTAATCAAGATTCTCTTCCCCTTTACTCTGAATTCCCTTATATTCCAGCTTAAAATTTTCATAAAGATACCACAGCCCCCTCTGCAGCCTTCTCAAATTTATCTTTCTTATATTATAGTCAACCATAGGAATAAGATATTTCCAACTCCCTTTTCCCTGTAGTACTACTTTTTCCTTTCTTTCTTTTACAAGATTTTCTTTTTGGAGTATGGGTGTTAGTTGCTATCCTGTTCATTTCAAGTACTTTACCAGAGCTTTCCATATTTGCAATATTTATTTCATTAACTGTTGGTGAAGGTCCTCTGTAACTTCCATCATAAATAATTTTTTTCTTTTCCTTTATTTTCCATTGGATCTTTCTGTGAATAAGAAACTTTAAAATTAGATGTTAGTGTGATAACTGATAGCATTGGCCATAAATCATAAAATTATATTTTTTTAATTCTTTATTTCAATTTACAATATGTGGGTCCAATTTATAACTTTAGTATAGATAATACCACAGTTATGTTATCATGCATTCAGTTTTTTCTCTGCATTCCCTTCTAGCATCACATGGGCAGTTTTCATCAACTGCAGGATTATCATTTTGTCATTATTAGATCTTTTTTTCTTATCTGATTCTTATGGGTGGTATTTTCTGCTTTGCAGGAAGCGATTGAGACTATGGTTGCTTGCTCAGCTATGGCTCTAGCGAAAAGCGTGGCAGAGATGGGAGAAGAAAAGCCTTCAAAGGAGAGTAACTGGAAGAAGTGGAAACGTGGTGGCATTATTGGTGCAGCTGCATTAACTGGAGGGACCTTGATGGCAATTACAGGAGGTACTTGGTCCCTTGATTTGAGTACTCTACCGTGTCTATGAACTACCAAAAATTCTAGGAAAACATGTTCTGAGTAAATTATTTCTATTTTTAGTAAGGAGATTTTATTTTTGTTCTCAGGATTAGCTGCCCCAGCGATTGCTGCAGGTTTTAGTGCTTTAGCCCCAACATTGGGTACCATCATCCCCGTCATTGGCGCAGGTGGATTTGCTGCAGCTGCCAGTGCTGCAGGAACTGTTGCTGGTTCTGTGGCTGTTGCTGCATCTTTTGGTGGTAAAATAATACATAAAAAGCTGGAATTAATTACATCATATGGTGTTGGAAGTGGGAGTCTATATCTGTTTAAAAAATCAATTCATTCAAGTGTTAACCTTTTTCCTTCGTTTTCTGAATTCTGTCTTAATGACTATGGCAGTGATGCCAATCATCATTCCAGGCTCCTGCTGCTTGTTCTGCACGCTAGTTCTATGATCTATTTAAAGTCATTATTGACATAACTTTATCAGACTGAAAATAATTAAAGGCTTTTTGGGCAACCTTGAGATTTTGAAAATAATCCGTTGATAACTCTGCTAATACCTCTGTATAAATATTGTTTCAACTCAGCTGCTGGAGCAGGACTTACAGGAAGCAAAATGGCTAGGAGAATTGGGAGCGTTGATGAGTTTGAATTTAAATCAATTGGAGAAAATCATAACCAAGGCGTGAGTGTTGCTTGTTACTTGGTGCATTTCATATCTCTATTAGAAGCATCTGTGTGATTTTTTAAAATTCTATAACAACTTCATGTCTGTAGTTTTCCAAAATGGAAATGGATAACATTCTACTCATTTCAGAGATTAGCAGTGGAGATAACAGTGTCAGGTTTTGCCTTTGATGAGAAAGATTTCTTAAGGCCGTGGGAAGGACTAAATCACAACTTGGAAAGGTACACCATGCTCTTAAACATACTCAATTAGGTTAATTGGAGAATGTAGTTGAAGCCTAATTTGGTTTTTACTATCATGTAACTACTCTTTTCCTGCTTGCTTTTGACCTGATCTCAGTGGCACTCAATTAAAACTAGGTATCTTACTTAATACTGTTTTATTGGGATGAACAAGTTCATTTTCTTTCCTCTGCTAATGTTTAGGTATGCACTGCAGTGGGAGTCTAAAAATATAATTGCAGTGAGCACTGCAATTCAGGATTGGCTTACTTCAAGTAATTGTTCTTTTAATTCCTATGCCGTTGTGGATATTAGTCATTATGATCACAAATTCTTCCTGCCTTAATGATGATTTTCTTTTGCTTGATAATAGGAATTGCAATGGAGTTGATGAAGCAAGGTGCAATGATGACTGTTCTGAGCTCTCTTTTAGTAGCACTGGCTTGGCCAGCTACCTTACTTGCGGCTACTGATTTCATTGACAGCAAGTGGACAATTGCCGTTGACAGGTTGTAATTCCTTTGATTGAAGGAGCTAAACCTTCAGGTTCAGAACTTGTTTTGAGCGCCAGATCTTTTTAGACAAATTGTAGGCATGTGCAAGTTGTTCATCAATCTGGTTTCTGAAGTATTAGCGCTTCAAGGTTTTGCTTGAGTACATATTCTTTGTTGCTATAAGCCAATCCTGGAATTTCTAGTTAGGACTGGAAACATGTCTGATGGAGCTAGTTACTTGTTAGTAGTAGTAGTTTTTAAAGGAGTGACGGCAAGTTGGAAAGCTGAAGTTAAATGAGGGAAGTTTTCTGTTGTTTCATGAGCGGTTCTTCATGTGATTATTTATTTATTTTTTATTTGATAAGAAATTGTGCTTTCATTGAGAAAAAAATGAACGAATACATAAGAAGCATTGATTGTTTTCATTGCTTTCTGTGATTGCAGGGACTGCATAAAATTTGTAGCAATAAGATTACCTTCTTTTATGGGTTTTAGTGCAACATTGCAATTATAGAAGACTGAAGCATTGGACAATTTGATCAAATTCCATTATATTAAAAGAAAAAAAGAAAAAAGAAAAATTGCAGAGCTTGCTCCTACATGATCATGTAACTCTACCATGACTATCACTCATGGGATATAAGCCCTGCCCAGGATGGTGAAAGTGATAAAAGAATAGACTAGTCTTCTTGCTTTCATGTCACAGCCCATGCTATTAATGGAGATTAGATACATGCTAGAATCTCCTGTTCCTTTCAATAAACTGCTCTGTCTTCATGTTATGGCCTAGCTTATTAACAGCCTTTCTAATCGTTAATAATCAACAAAAAGCTTATTAACAGGTTTTGTGTAAGATAGATACACAGATATTCCGTTTTTCCTTTTTCTCATATTCATCTAGAATAAGCTACATATATTTGAGAGGCTTAAGCCTCTCATAGGGGTATCAGCTCATAGGATCTCACCGTTCTGACATTTTATTCTCACTCTAATTTCTAAATTATGCTTGGACAATTTCTGAATTGCATTTTTCAAAGAAATCTTTTGCCTTCTATTTTCTGTATAGATCAGACAAAGCTGGTAGAATGCTCGCGGATGTGTTGTTGAAAGGTTTACAAGGGAACAGGTGCAACATTCTTACCTTGAAGTTATTAGAAGTTAGTTCAATTTTTCAAAAAATGATGATAGCTTCTCCGACGATGATTCCAGGCCTGTCACACTTGTGGGGTACTCACTTGGTGCGCGAGTAATATTCAAGTGTCTCCAATATTTGGCTGAGGCTGAAAAAAATGGTAATCATCATCTCTCAATAATCTGCTTTTTAATGAATTATCTTATCATTTTTAAATATTATCAGTTGAGCTTGTGGAAAGAGTTGTTCTTCTTGGAGCACCCATATCAATTAAAGATCAGAACTGGGAAGCTGCTAGAAAGGTGACCAGATGTTTCTAGACCAAAAAGCACTTCCTCAACTTGATTTTTTCTATTCCTCTGTGCAAATACTTTGCTCATAACTACACATTTCTTATCTTATAACTGCTGCTGTTCTACAGATGGTGGCTGGAAGGTTTGTGAACGTATACTCCACAAATGATTGGATGCTTGGAGTTGCTTTCCGTGCTAGGTACTGATATAGAATTTGAAGCTGACTTGAATTCAAGTCAGTTGCTGTCATCATATTTCAGATAGGAGTGATTCTTAATTGTTTTTATTTATTATTATTTTTTAATTTTAATTTTAATTTTTTTTACAAATGCTTGGAAGATTTTTGGGAAAAAAATTATTAAATAGTAGTGGGTTTCAAAATAATATCAATTTACCATTATTTCTGTTTTAGACCGACAATTTTGACAAGTCTAGAAATTGTTTGTCCCGTATTTTAATAAATTGTCTTTTTCTAAATGTGAGAGTGTGAGAGTACTAGTTAGGGATATTTGGGGAATAGTATTAGGATGGTAGTAAGGGTATAATAGTAATTAGCTAGGGTGCCTTGGTTATAAATAGGGAAGTTAGGGAGCCTTAGAGTTGGGGGGATGATTTTGGGTATTGTCTCATAGTGGGACTTTGGGAGAGAGTTAGTCCTCTCGAAAGGCTATTTGTTATATTGTAATTTCGTTTCGTTATTGCAATATATTGTATTTGGTATTTTCTTAGTTCGGATACCTAACAGAAAGACCCCAAATCACTCAATTCTATACTTGTAAGTGAGTGAGGAAGGGAAAGCCACGTAATGAGCAGGGGGACGTGATTTTGTGGGACCAAAAAAAGTATTGTTAGAAGAGAGCTGTGAGTTAAGATTTTGGGCTTTAGGGGTGGATTTCGTCGAGGGGAGGGGTATGTTTTTTGTATTACTTGTAGGACTCATATTTTGATCGTTTTGGGAGAGTTGGGAGAATTAGGAAGCTCTTAAATCTCCCTGGGTTGGCCATTCTGTTTTCATGAAGAAATTGAGTCTTAGCAAATTTATCTTTGAAGTATTTTGTTTTATTTTTTTCGCACTTTGATCTTGAAATCATTTTCTAAGAAATACATTAACAATAACAAAAATCCATTTTGGATGGGAAGAATTTATGTTACTGCAGATGATAATATATCCTTGCATTCAGTTGGTGTCTCACTCTTTAATCATAAGTGATCCTGTTAGCATAATTTAGTGGTACATAATTTGGCAACTCAGTCATACGTATGAATTATATTATGTGAATTTCTCTCCTGTGCATCGGCAAACATTCCAAACTCACAATTGTTTTCTCTGCAGTCTACTTACTCAAGGGTTAGCTGGAATTCAACCTATCGACGTCCCTGGCATTGAGAATGTAATATTATTACTCTAGTTCCTCATTGTTCACCAGTTCTTTAGAATTTTCTGATGATCGTAAAAGCTATAGTTTATGTTTATATTTGGTAAAATTGCAAAACTACATTAGAGGTGTATAAGTTAGAAGTTGTTACAACTTACAATTGCATCTTCTTACTTTCAATTTAAATAATTACCTTTCATACTGTCAAAGTGAACATAGTTCAGTAGTAATTGACATGTAGTCTCAACCAAGAGCTCAGAGGGTCAAATCCTCCCAACCCCAAATGTTGTTGAACTAAAAAAAGATAATTACCTTTCATACTCACAAAATTATTGCAATTGAATAGTACAGTTTTTTTTTTTTTTGAAACTCAATTGAATAGTATAGTTAGTACTCCCATAGTGGTATGATTTAATTGCCACAATACTGTAAGTTTGGAATTGTGGTTGATACAGTTAAAAGTTTGGGTTTCTGGAGGTTTTTTTTTCTCCAATTTTATATTTGTGAAAACACAGTAATTAGTTCCTATAAACAAAAGAAAGTACAGTAATCAGTGGTTGGGTACTTCATTTTTTAGCCACTCATATCATGTTTTTATTTCTTTCTATGAAGATGAGGAGGCAATTCTTGCAAGAGAATGTTTTCTAGTGTTCTTTTCTATGTAATCTTTATCATCATAATTTAACTTCTAGAGGCCATAGAAGCCATAACGTGGTTCAATTATAGGTTTACCTGAAGGTTTCTAGTGTGATCACTTCTTGCTTTCATTCTCTTGCTCTTATTATTGTTATTATTGCTTCCGTAGAATAGTAATGTAGAATTCTCCACATCTTTAAATTCTCAGCAGTTATTGAGCTTCAACTAATGTGTTATAAAGATAGATTTTAGTAGCAATGATTTTATACGTTAAGGATTATTGTTCAGATTAAAAGTTCAGCTATGATAGTAATACTCTTTTTACAAAGGGTAATTTTTGCATTTCCTTTTACATTTTCAGGACTAAAACTCAATGTTTTTCATTTTTCATTTACTTTTACACCCAGTTCTTTTATAACACTGCTGTTTGGGGACCATAATGGTTATTCAATGGATTTGCAGGTTGATGTGACAGGTTTGATAGAAGGTCACTCCTCCTATCTATGGGCTACTCGGCAAATCTTGGAGCAGCTTGAACTGGAAACCTATTATCCAGTTTTTAGAAGCAGTTCTGGCGAGCAATAGGAGGAGATAATGTCCATGTTCTATCCTGTTCCTCTTTGTGCCGGTGGTCGTAGCGGTAGCTGCCAAGGTCTGTGCTGAGTTCGGCAGGATGATGGTAAGTCAGCTGCATTCTTAATGTTGTAGGTCTGAAAGCCAAAAAGAAAAATGAGAGAGAAACAAGGTTGCTGATTGATTTGTGATGAAGACAATTGCAAGTCATGTAACCATTGGTATATTGGGGGCCAGAGTTGGACCCCTTTTATTATCATTGAACAATTTGAGATAAACTTTTTATGGTTCAGGGTCAAAATTCCCTTCATGAAAAAGGAGGTATTGTTGAATTTATTCTGTGTAAAGTTCATTGAGGAAACTTATAAAGATGAGAAATCACTCTTGAGAAGAAACTCTCTTCTTTTGAATTGTTCAATATTGGTAGTTTGATATTCAACCATCCTGAATTATTGTGTAAGCCTAATTTTGACAGGAAATTTATATATAGAATGAGGTTTTAATTCTATTTAGTTATAAACTCTTATATTTATTCGATTTTGGCACCTAAAAGGATAATAGTTTGTTTTAATTTATGAATTTTGCCAAAGAAAAACCTTAGTATGATATTTATAGATTGCAAATTGAGTCTGTAGTGTAGCTACAAAACTGATGACAGTATTATTTGATGGCCAATGAACTCTTTTTTTTTTTTTTTTTTTTTTAAGAAAATTAATTTTTGCACCTGAACTTCTCTAAGTTGTATTAATTTTTTTGTTCTAAACTTTCAATTTCATCCAATTGAATTCGAAACTTGGATAAGTGTTGCAATTTCTACCTTTAATCAATTTTTACTAATTCACTCACTATTTCTAATAATATGCAATGTGAAAATCTGCCAAAGTAAGCATAGCTTAGCTCTAATTTACATGTACCATCAACTAAGTGGTTATAAGTTTGAATCTTCCACTCTCAATTGTTCTTGAACTAAAACAAAAAAAAATTGAAAATCTTTGCAAACTCATTCATTTCAATAATATCAAGTTTGACAGATGCATAAACTAACTATTGAATAACATTGTCAAAACTAAAAGTCTTAACAAAAATTTAGCTTCAATGCCATTTTTCTTTGAAATTTTATAAAAGTGTACCATGCAATATGTTTTATACTTCATTAGAATCATATGAAATACTTTTTTCAACGATTTTTAAAAATGAAAACTCACAAGAAAGTAAAATTGCAACACTTTCTAATTTCATCTCAAATTGGGATTCGTGATTCATTTTTGAGTTGTAAAGCAATTGATGTCATGCAAAGCTAGAAGTTTTTGAACTTTCTAGTTGGAATTAACAAAATTTAAAATGTCTTACCCTAATGAAAATGTGATTGTTATTTATCTATTCAAGATATTTTCTATTTTTAATTGATGTGAAACTATGATCAAATGGGAAATAATTTTTGCCTCAACCAAATGATCTCGTTTAAAATTGTCATCCATTTGTCCACTCTTTGACATGTCAAAAACATAGTCTCTTTGATCTTTTACATCTATCTTGATCAAGCACAACCATTTATCCTTGAAGAGATAACTAGGGTTCATCACTCTTTATTGTACCCTTTACAATCTTTCCTTTTAAAGATCTTAGTGTCTCATTTCATCAATCTCTCCATTGCCCATTAAATAAATAAATTTAAAATAGAAAAAAAAAAAAAAAAACTCTACCACATACCACATTATTAAGATAACTAGTGCACACTACTTTCTTTACATTTCCGTGTCTTTGAGGCTCAATGCTTTTTTTTTTTTTTATCATAACCCACATAATACACTGATACACTAAGTTAGAGACATAACTTTGATACTACTTGTTATAACTACATGACTTTCCACATTTTGATAACTGTATGATATATAGTGTCCACTTTAATCTTAAGTCTACGTGATTTTGCTATAAATTTTACCTAAAAAGCCTTGCACCAATAGAGATGTTATCCTTATTTTTTTTTTTAGTTCAACAACATTTGCAGGTGGGAGATTTGAACCTCTGACCTTTTGGTCGAGAGTGCATGCCAATTACTGTTGAACTATGCTCACCTTGACAATTATCTTTATTTATATGCTTATTTTTTTTTTCTTCTCACAAATATAGGACTATACTCATACACCAATACTTCCATTCAAATCTATCATAATATATCATCGATAGTGTATTGAGTAGAGTGGATATCCAAGATAACAAAACTTTCTAAGATTTAGGTGGAACTACTTTAGTAATTGAATGTGAAATATGCGTAAGTTTTTTTTCTAGGAATACTTTGAAAATATTTAGTCATGTGAACCTTGAAGTTAAACATTATTTCAAAGTTATTTATATAAATTTAAAGGTTAAATCTTCATTTTTATTCTTCTAAACATAATCAATATTTGGATTTCAACTCAAAGATTTCTAATCCAACTATTTATAAATTAGAATATTATACAAGAAGATTAAACCGTATATATATATAGTTATCCTTTGCTCAATTTCAGTTTTTTTTTTCTTTTTAACATTTTCTTTTCAGAAAAAGAAATATTAATATATAAAGTTTATTATTCTATCAACTCTATATATTTATATTTATATAATTATGATTAAGATGAATAAGGTATAATATTAAATTTCTGTTTTATCTCAAAAAAAAAAAAAAAATTCTTTCTTTTCAAAAAAAAAAAAAATTAAATTTCTTTATTACTAATATGAACTTCTTTTTCAAATAGCTTCTAATTAATAATTAACAAAAGAGTTAGAATAGAGAGGAAGAAAAAAAAGCATAGAAATGGATCAAAACAAAACCGATCTACGAAAAAAGTTTGTGAAGATCGTCTAAAGCATATTCTTTACAAGTCTCCTCTCCAAAAGTAAATTCTCGTAACACACTTCAAACAAAGATTCGACTTAAAGACGTGTGCAATCCATCTTAATCAAATTGAATCCCAAAATCCTTTAAAAATATCTTAAATTATGTAAAACAAAATAATCAATATTCTAAAGAATAAAAATGAAAAATGTTGGCTATTGCATTGCAAGAGGTAAAGATTAGGTTGCCTTGCCAGCGAAATGAACGTGTAGATTCTTAACATTAATTTGTAGTTTATTCAGACAAAGAAAAAAAAAAAAAAAAAACATATACTATGTAATAAAAAGAAAAACAAATAAAAATTAAGAAATTTATGACAAATAATAAAAATTTAAGAAATTTCAATTTTCCATTTTCAGGTGAGAAGAAACTTTGTCTGTTTGAACTTTGAACCGTCCATTTTTTAGTTCATCGGAGAAGGAGCTTAAGAATTTGAGGCGTCTTGTTAATTCCAATTCCTCCGATTTTGAGCGACCCTCGAACTTCTTTCTTTCCTCGCGATCCAACCGCGAAACTTCCACGCCGTTGCGAGTTTTTCACTACTCGTGGCTCGGATCATCTTCATCTTCAACTTCATTGCTGTTCTTTTTCCTACAAAAAGGGTTTTCTCGCTCTCCATTTTTTGTTAATCCGTTTGCAATTTTGATTTTGAAGACCTTGGTTCTAGCTTCGATCTTGCATCTTACAGAGGTCAGTTTCATGGCCAAGTTTCTGTAGAAATGGCTTATTCTATCTTTCTTTTCTTAAATTCTTCGTGGGAAAGGGAAAAAAATGGTGGGGGTAAATTGTTCTTTTGCTTGGGGTTGTTTGGGCGGTTGGTTGCGGAGTGAATTGATGAAGCTAGAATGGGTTGATGATTATGCGATTGTTTTGCTAGGGATTTTGAATTTTGTTGGTTTCTTGCTTTTTTCATCCGCGTGAAATGGAGAGGTGGGGTTGTTTGGGAAGTTTGTAATGAATGTTATTCTGTTTTTCAATCAATTTCTGAAGTAAGATGGAATTGCTAGGGTTTCCTGAATCGAGTTTTGTTAAAAATGTCCGCAATGTTGCCGCAGAATCGAATGGCCGCTGGTGCGGCTTGTAAACGGGTGGGGCAATTGGTAGCCAATTCAGGTTTTCGAAGATTCGGAGTTTCGAAGGTGTCCTCGTTTGAAAGCTCTATCTCCGACCATTCTGCAAATAGTTTATCGGCATCCTTCTCTTTGATTTCCCAGTACAGACACTTTGACTGCAGGCAGATCTCTCAGCTTGTGAAATCTAACGGAAAGCGATTGTTTCTAGTCGACACTTTAGCCCTAGTAATTTCGCTCTCTTTGTTCACTTCTTTTTCTCAGTTTTATAAATTGCGTGCATTGTTTTAAGATTTGGAATCACTTGCATTTTTCTTCATATGATTCCCCAAGGGGATATATTGATATCTGAAGGAAGATGGAATGAGAAATCGAGAATCTCTGTGCTCTCATAAGGGCTGTTGGAAAGTGATATGTTGCCTTTTCTTACAGGTTAGGAAATTGGAGGGTCAAGGGGTGCCCTCAAATCAAGCTGAGGCCATAACAGCTGCCATTACTGAAGTGTTAAATGATAGCTTGGAAAATGTATCTCATTCATTTGTTTCAAAGGGGGAGATGCAGAAAGTGAGTTCTTAAATCATGTCTTGAGTTCAGTTAATGTTGGCATTGTTCAATGATGATAGCACGATGAGGTTTTTAATGAAAGAGCATGTATAACATCTATCATTTTACCTTCTTTTGTATTTTTGCAACCTACTAACTTTTAAATGGATATCATTATATGTTTGTAGATTGAAATGATCCAGGAGGCAAATTTATCAAAATTCAAATCTGAAGTTCAAAGTTCACAGGTATTGATATGTATGACTTATTTAATTGCTATACTTATACACAAATGGCTCGCATGATTCTCTGTTAAATATTAATAAGAGAGATATTTGAATTTCACATCTTCCTGTACTTTGATTCATGATGCTCTTTTAGCATTGGAAGTTGTTATCGGCTATTAATTCTACAGACTTGCAGTTATACTATCCTAGTTTGGTTAGATGGTAGTATCTATTTATAATACTGTCAAATTTGTTTGGTTTAGCAACAAAATAAAGGGAAAAACCTTGAATTGAAATTTTCTTTGATGATATTATACTAGTATTTAGTTTCTATTGCTAGTCCTGTATCATAATATTCTCATGACTATTTTTCTAGTCTTTAATAGAATAGAAAGATTCTAGAGTGATGTGATGATCTTCTCCTAATTTCCTGCTGCTTGAAATAATTAAAGCTTGACCAGGGCTTGAACTATCATGAGTTGGTTAAGAAGTCAAAGGGACAAACCTTACACATAGATGTTATTTAGGCTATGGGATCAATTCTTAGTAGCATTCTATTTAAGATGCCAAATAGCTTCAGAGTTTCTTGAATCTGACTAAATGTTGTATTTTGTATAGCATGTGGGTAGGTGGTGTGGGGGGATGGGAATTTTATACAGCTAGCGTATGTCACATTGGATAACTGAACTTACAAGTGAAATATAACACCTACTGTGCTGCAAACTTGACATGCCTTGTGGCCTATGAAATTTGTAGTTTACCATTGTTTACTCAGTTATTTGGACTTTTCAAACTATTATGGGTGTTTGCACTGCTAGGAAATTTAATATTTTTGTATATCATGGACATGAAGCTCCCATATGCTACTGCAAGGAGGTTTAAGGGATCTGACTTTAGAGGATTTTTCGAAATTTGATTTGTTTAAGGGAGTCGTATTACAGACTTCCCTTTTGCTTACTGCTTCTAAGAACTTAGCTGAAATGTTTCTGATTCTTTTCCTGTTAGTTTACTTTGTAAAATGTTTTGTTACAATGTTGGTTTGTTAGTTTATGTTCCCTGACCATTGGATTGAGCACTTCTCTAATGTAGGGGCACCATTTTTCCTTATTGGGACATGAGACTGAAAAACTCCGAAATGATATCGATAAGATGCGCAGTGAGTTGAGGTTTGTTTTTCCGTACTTCAGTTCATATGAAGTGTAAACTAACTTCATATTTAGGCATTAGCTTGTACTCTCTTGAATTGATCTTATTTGTGCAAAGACCTTTGATTATGGTGCAGGTATGAAATCGACAAAGTCACAGCTGGACAGCGATTGGATTTGAATCTTGAAAGAGGGTAAGTGAGTTTTTTCAGTAAATAGAAGCACGACAGTGTGTTAGAGCATCTATTTTGGTTTGATTTTCCTTTGCTTACAAGTTATATTGTTCACAACTGCAGGAGGATACGTGATGAGCTAGCTAATCAGAATGCTGAAACAACCAACCTAACTAATAAACTTGATCGGGTAAGGCCAACTACTTGAAGGGGTTTTTCGACAATTTTAATAAGTTTGGGATTTAAACCTTGGAATAATGTCTTTAGATTGTAAAAAGAGCAAGTCGTCTTTTCTTTCCCCCTTTTTTTATAAGATACAAAGAGCAAGTTTTAAAATGAGTTTATGAAATTTGTATCTGGTCTGCGATTTATAATTTATAGAGACTGAGATGTAGTTGTAAAGATAGTTTCAAAAGTTTTTAGTTTATAGTCTAGATAGGCACAAATTGACATGCTAGCCAAACTGTCATGGGTTGGTCCTAATGGTCAATAAGGGTCCTAGAAAAAATAAAGGGTTTAGAGGGAATGAGTTAATCCATGGTGGGCCACCTACCTAGGATTTAATATCCTACGAGTTTCGTTGACAACCAAATATAGTAGGGTCAAGCGGGACAGTGCAAAAACATTAGCCAAGTTACATCGGAGCTGCAAATTCCTTGTAACTTTGTTATATTACTACCTGACAGAAGTAATCATTTCAGATTTTTATTCTTGCTCAAAATTTCAGGAAATTCATGCTCTCAGGGCACAGCTGGAAGCTGCCAAATACGATGTAATAAAATACTGCATCGGTACTCTTGTTTCCATATCTGCTGTTGGTCTAGCTGTGCTACGCATCTTAATGTAAACAATAAGGTCGTGTTCACGAAATTCTGATAGGGAATCATAACTGGTTCTAGGATTTCAAGGGCGAGATTTTTTAAAATTCTTCAACAAGATGACATTATTTCTATTTTTTTTTTTTTTAATTCCTTTTAGAGAGAGGATTCTGGAAAGTTAGCTACTTTCTCCGAGAGAATTTCCATTGATTATTTGTTTTCTCATGGAAATGGTTCTCGATGTAGCATGTATTGTACTTATTTGAGAATATGATCATAGTGATAATAAAAATTGTTGTAAAGACTTTCTTTTGATTGATAACTGATAGGGGGATACTCAAAAGATAAGTATCCATATTACTGTATTTATTTATTAAATGCCAGGTGGCTAAGTTTTTCATGTGATTATTTTTCATATCCTCTTGCAATTTTAAATTATTATTCCATTGTATTTCGTTTTTACCAAGTTCTACTGCTAAATTCTATTTTAATCCCTAAAGTTTTGAATGGTCTATTTTAATCCCTAAAATTCTTAGGTCCTGTTTGATAACTATTTGGTTTTTGGTTTTTAGTTTTTGAAAATGAAGTTTAAAAACACTACATACACTTGCACGTTTCCTTGCTTTGTTATCTACCTCATTCCCATGTTTTCAAAAACCAAGTCAAATTTTGATAACTAGAAAAAATAGTTTTCAAAAACTTGTTTTTGTTTTTGAAATTTGGCTAGGAACTCAAGTGTGTCTTTAACGAGATGAAAACCATTGTAAGGAGATTGAATGAAAAGAAGCATAATTTTCAAAAATCAAATGGTTATCAAATGGGGCCTTAATTTTTTATTTTTTTTTTTTTGTTTGTTTGAGTTGTCTATTGTCTTTATATATTTAAAACAGAAATTATGGGGAGTAGGCCTTTTCAGAACCAATATTTCACAAATGTCTAGTTATGAAAAATATTTCGGCTTTGTCTTGGCTCAAGACTTTTCAGCTACATCTTTCCCATTTTACCCTTTAAAATTCTGCATATCAAAATTTGATTGATTTTTTCCTTAATGAAATTTGTCATTAAGGCAATTGAATAAATAATTAATGCCTATATCTTCAACCCTAAACACATTTATCAAAATTTCCAGCATTTTTTGTTGCACATTGTCGTCAAACTAATTGCCGCAAAACACAAAAATTTCCTTTTTTTTTTTTTGAGAAGAACACGTCTTTTTTTTTTTTTTTTAATTTTATGAAACAATATGGAATCCAAGTATATAGTTTGCATTCTATTTTTCAATTTTTTTTATTAATATCTAATGACATAAGATGTTTTATAATTTTATCTATTTATTCACATTAACTCTTATTTACATCTAATCACTTCATTGATTTTTTTTTTAGAAAATAATCACTCAATTGATTGTGGAATATAATATTTCTTAAAATAATAAATATATACACTGAATAATATATAATTAATATGTCAAACCCACTATATAATATATATTCATCATTGTGTATTTAGTTTATAAGTAAAACGTCATAATGATAAATATATACAAGGTTGTATATTGTATCATAAATATAAACTTAGAATTATATTATATATATTTTTTTTTTTGACTAAACTTAGAATTATATTATATAAACCTCTTTATATAGTATATATACGACATGATTTAGCCAACAAAAGCATAGCTCAATGACATAAAGATGTATATATATATATATATATATATATATATATATATATATATACACGACATATATTTTTTATAGGTAATAATTCCATTCACATACGGATGGTGTATGGTGGTCGTTGGAATGAGATTGATAACTATATTGATTATCAAGTTTAAATTTCAAAAAATGCACAACGTTGTATTAGTATTGACCATGAATATATTTTTCAGTATGAGATTATTAATAAGACATGAAAGTCATATATTCGAATATAACATTCATATAAAATATAATATCCTTAACAGAAACCATATGATATATTATAAAAACCCTTCGTTGTATATAAATCATTTGATATATTCCTCGTCACCTCCAAGTAAGAGAACAATAACCCACCCAACTAAATTAAAAAATATCAATAATAACATGGATGATTATATATAAACCAGATTATATAATTTTTTATAAACTCACATAATAAACTCAAATATACCATACTAACAGTATATTTTTTATATAAACCCACAATTAAGAAAATTTTCTATATTATGCAGAATGATTTTTATATATCAAATTAACAGTATATTTGGTGGAATGATTTTTATAAAGCCACAACTAAATAAATGATGACGCAATTACCATGAGGAAAAAAATTAACCGTATATTTTTTATAATCCTCGTAACAAACTAAAGTATATCTTCTGTGAATGAACTCCGACCGTTTCTCAAAAAAAAAAAAAAAAAAAACCTCAACCGACAGCAAACCAAGGTAATGTGATCGACGGGTTCAAGACAGACGGTCTAAACAAGAGTAACGTCGTCAGTAGCGTAGATGTCGGCCAACGAAGCTAGGGAATGAGATGGCGGGAGCTTGAAACGACGTTCGAAGGATGAGACGGCGAGATTGGGCGTCAACGTGAGCATGAATCCTATTGAAAATTTTTCTATGAAGCAAGAATGTGACCGACATGAGCGTGAATGGATCGTGAAAAATTTTGTGGTTAGCGTGAATGGATCGTGAAAATTTTTTTGGTTAAAAGTGAAGCCGTGAGATTTGGGAGATTTTTTTGGGTTTGAAAGATGATTTGTTTTGAAATAATCTTAGAGAATCGAGCATTTATTTGGGGGAGAGAATGAGTAATTATTATGAGGAGATATTTAAGGCAAATATATTGACTATTTTATTCAACCAGTTTATTTTTTGTATTTAAATATAATATAATGGGCATTGATGTAAATTAACCTCTATTTTAGCTTGGCTTAGGACAAAGCTGATTTTTTTTTCAAAATTAGACATTTAGGAAATTTCGATTCCAATTTGGTCTATCTACGTAGTTATCCCTATTTAAAATGTTTATTTTAGTTTGGGTTAAACTATTTTGGATTCTACCTTATTATGACGGCTGAGCCCAGAAAATGGTCCAATTGGGCACGAGGCCTCCATCTTTTAAAGATTTATGGGCCTTCAACTTGGGCTTCCAATAAAAATGAAGAGCTGTGACCCAATAATCTGGCTGATATTATTTACTTTTTTCATTTATCAGAAAAAAAATGAATGAATGAAGTTTTAAAAGAAAAGAACGACAAAGTATTGGGAAACAAATAATACTGATGGTAATAATGAAAGGATAAAATGAAACGTGTACTAAAAGAAAAACAAGCATTAAAGATTTTTTTTCTTAGTATTTAAACTTAAATGTCAAAATTCCCCCTCTCCATAATATTTTTTTTTTTAAGAAAAAAAGTCCACAAAGCAAGAAGTGATTGCAAGAAACCTTCAATAATTTAAGATCGAATTTTGATTGATTTAGTGTACAGATTTTTTTTTTTTTTTTTTTTCATAATGTAGAATTGAGAGAGGTTCAATATTGAACAAAACCGGTGGCGGATCCAGAACTTTGTGTTAGGGGGCTTGATATATATATATATATGTCCATTTTGAGTTTAAGAATATTTATTCATTTTCAATTAGATAGTTAATTATTCAAATGAAATCTTCATTTAAATAGGTATTTTAAAAAAAAAAAAAAAAAATCTCTATTTGAAGAGAAAATTCTTAAATCTCCTATTAGAAATAAAATAATATTTGATACCAAATTATCTAATTATCTATATTTATACATTTTTTAAAATCATATAATTCAAACATATCCAATTTTTTAAATCATTAACATTAAAACTTTAAATTTATATAAAGAGAGAAATAGTAATAATAAATACATAAATAAATGGGGCGGGAAATGGGGATGGGGATGTCCTCGTTCTCGTTTAGTTTGCGGGGAATTTTTCCCCTACTCTCTCCCCCATTCTCCATCTGAACAAGGATTTCTGCCCCACGAGACAAGTGGACATCCCTGTTCAAATCTCTGAACCCATATGTTGTAAAAAAAAAAATAAAAATAAATAAATAACTTTTCTTTTTCGTTTGAGAGAAGATGACAACTTAATTTCATTTGAATGTTTTAATTGAGGGGTAATTGAAACCAATTGACTTTTAAGCCTACTTGTTGATTGGCTTCTTCACATTCTATTAACATTAATTTCCCAATTTTGCAAGTATTTTCCATACTTCTTACTATCCATATTTCACTTTTGTTTCTCAAATCTTCCTATTAATTTGCCTACTTCCATACGTGCTAATTCTTTACTTCTCCCATCAATTTCTTTTCAAATTTCTATACTCTTCCTATTAAAATGTTCAATTACCATTTCCTCTCTTATTTTTTCTATGCTCAAAAAATTGAAATATTAGATGTCCCTACTTTTTTTTTTTTTTTTTTTGAAATATTAGATTTTTCATATTTTTCCTCATATGGGTATTTGTCCAAGCGACAAGTTATAGTATTTTGATAAATAGGAGTGCAAAGTTCTTCAAAGTATATAAAGCCAGCAAATTGGGATTAGGATGATCACATATCCAAAATTGGAAATATGAGTTTGTGTTCTTTTTACCTATCTCACCACCTAATGGAACCGTTATTTCAAAATAAATGATTAAACACTTAAGCGAATTGAGTGTTCTAATCTTGAAAGATTCACTATTAAATGACTTTATTCTTTGATTTCTTATAAATATAAAAGGCTTACTTGTGAAATAGATCAATATAAATTAATACCCAAAATTTTAACCTATCATGAATTAAAAAAAAAAAAAAAAAAACGTATATTATAAATGATGGTCATTCTATATATTAAAGAGTGGTACTTTGTTATCGGCATGTGAGTGACCATCTTTGAAAACTTACAAAAACGAATTAAAAAGAATAACTCTTTGGATTAAATAACTTTCTTTAGAAAAGAACCACATAATTTTCATCTAGTAACTCGTACGTGGTTATTTGCATAATTTCTTAAGTCTTTATATTTCATTAACAAAATTTGAAACTTTCAAACAAAGTTTGGAGGAAAGGGACCATAAAGGCAAAAGCAAGATCGAGAACATTATCAACCACTAAAGTTTTGATTTTGATTGTGATTCCAACAAGTTTTTGTAGACTTGTAGTTAAAATATTGTAACTTAAATATGAGCAACATGTGAATTGAGACTAACAAGTGATACATTTCGACACACATTAACACGAATGAACAAAAAAAAAAAAAAGACCAACTAAATAAATGATATGTCACTAAGCCAACAAAAAATGATAAGGTGAAGAAATAATAGATATACAATTGTGTAGTTCATGCACTAGCACAAAGTAGGTTGTACCAAAGCTTAATATCCATTCCATGATCTCACACCCTATCCAATGCGTGTAAAAGAAACCTTTTACTTTATTATCTAACCAGCCACTACAAACATGACTATTATCTATAAAGTTCTCCAAACTCCATCATCTTTTTAATGTAGGACAATTATTGTTTTCTTTTATTTTCAAACTTCATTGGAGCAACTTGATCTCAGCTTCTCGTTTATCTTTATACTATTTTGAGCAAGTAAATACTTCATTTCAAACATTAAAATACAATATAAAACAGTTTAAAGCACAAAGTAATTAAGACTCTTGAGGATCCCACATTGAAAAGATAAATGGAGACCTCACAATTTATAAGATATGTGAGTTACTCCACTCACAGCCAATTGGTTTTGAGATGAAACTTTATGTTATCTAACAAAGACCCTAACTAATACAACTATAATTTAAAAGAAAAGAAAAGGAGCAGATTATCATTTTGGTCTCTGAGTTTTTAAGATGTGGTGAAGAAGAAGAGGAAGAAAACCTCTTATGTTCTCCATCTCCCTCTCCCTCTTTCCATGTATGCCACTCCTCCCCTCACGCTATAAACTTGTAAGTTTTTCTTTAGTAAGTTCATGAATTTTGAAAAATGATGAAACAACCAAAAGTTTAAGGACTAAACTTATAATTTAAACGAATTGTGTATTTTGGGAAGGTGGGTTTACCAAATTGCCCTCCGGGTATAGGAGTAATGAATGTTTTGTCCCATAAGGAAGAGGGAATCATTTGAGTTGGTTGGGTCGGCGACAAAAGCTGGACCATTGTCATCGCCTTTGTACCACTTTTTTTGTTTTTTTTTTTCTTCACTTTGCTTCTAAGCCATGTCTTGTCCCTCAACTCACTTAACACTTTAGCTTGTTTCCTTCACTCTCCATAAATTTTTTTTTTTTTTGTTTAAAAAGATAAGGGTATTCTTGGAAATTGGTCCTTCACATGCCCCCATGCCCCACTCAACTAAACCACCCAACAACAATACATATTTATTGCATTTTTCTTAACTAATTTTTCAATTGTTGGAGAGTAAATGTGTTTTTCTTTTTTAACTTTTTACCACTTTCATTAACTTGATTTGTTTGTTTTAACTTTATTAAAGCTTGGTTCAATTATACCAAATATCTCTCAACTTTGGGACATGTTTCAATTATGTCTATGAATTTTGAAATTTTTCATTCAATTAAATACCTCTAGTTTTTTTTTTTTTTTTTTTTTTTGTTAAAATATGTAAAATTGAAAGACATATGTGACATCATTTACAGTATTATTCTTGTAAATTGGCGTGACACGATAACTGATGTGTAAAAATTAGGATAATTGTAATGGGTGGCAACATGAAGGTAAATAATTACAAATATAGCAATTTTTAAAAATATTTGCAAATATGGCAAAATTTTTGAATTAATTTTTTATATTCCTAAATTGCCCCTGTGTGCCCATCTTCTTCTTCCTCATCAGTTTTTTTTTTTATTTTTTTTTATTTTTTATTTTTTTACTGATAGAAAGTCTTTTTATTACTGATAGATTCTATCAGTGGTAGAAAAATTTTCTATCAGTGATAGAAAGTTTCTATCAGTGATATTTCTATCACTGATAGATTCTATCAGTGGTAGAAAAATTTTCTCGGCGATAGAAAGTTTCTATCACTAATATTTCTATGACTGATAGATTCTATTAGTGGTAGAAAAATTTTCTATCAGTGATAGAAAGTTTCTATCACTGATAGAATAAAAGATTTCTATCACTAATAGAAACTTTTTCTATCAGTGATAAAAGATTTCTATCACTGATAGGTTCTATCAGTGATAAAAAAAACTTTTTATAGAAAATCATAGAAAAACTTTTGATAAAAAATATTTCAGTCCCTGATCACCCATAAAAATCTTTCTATCTCCGATAGAAATCTTTCCATCACCGATATAATCTATAAGTGATAGAAAAACTTTCTATCACCGATAGAAAAGCTTTCTATCAGTGATAAAAGATTTCTATCACTGATAGAAATTTTTACTATTCTATCAGTGATAGAAACATATTCTATCAATGATAGAAAACTCTTGATAGAAAATCTTTCAATCCCTTATAGAACCTATCAGTGATAGAACTCTTCTATCACTTATAGAAATTTTTTCTATGAGTGATAGAAAAACTTTCTATCTCTATCATTGAGACTGATAGAAAAACTTTTCGTGAGTTATAGAAAATCTTTCTATCACTTATATACTTTTCTATCAGTGATAGAAGATCTTTTGTTTCTATCAGCGATGGTGATACATGGTGAAATCAAACATTGAAAAATAAAGCAAAAATGAACGATTATAGAAATCAAACACTGAAAAGCAAAAACCAAACACTGATAGAAAACCAAATAACAACAACCAAACACTGATAGAACACCGAACAAGTGATAGAAAAATATCTATCAGTAGTAGAAAAAATTTCTATCATATGATAGAATCTATCAGTGATAGAAATTTCTATCATTGATAGAATCTATCAGTGATAGAAAATTTCTATAACTGATAGAATCTATCAGTTATTTTCTATCACTGATAGAATCTATCGGTGATAAAAAATTTCTATCACTGATAGAATCTATCAGTAATAGAAAAACTTTCTATCAGTGAAAGAAAATCTGGAGGGGTATTTTAGTAAATGCAACACACAAACTATTAGATTTTGCCATTTTTGCAATTTTTTTTTGAGTTGCTAGATTTGCAATTATTTTGGCCCATATTGCTATCCTTGCAACCGGCCCTAAAAATTAATTATATAAATAATTTAGTTGATATATTTTTTATGAAATATAAATGGTAACTTTTCTATATAGTTGTAAATAATGTCATGCACACATTCTGATCTTTACATCTTAACTATCACATTAGTTTTCATATTTTATTTTAACATGAAAGATTTTTTTTCTTAACAATTTCAAAGTTCAAACATTTTTTTTGGAAGAAGATTTAAAGTTTAAAGATAAAAAGAAAATTTTCAAAAGTCAAAGGGTATAATTGAAATCTATTCCAAAAAATAACATAGTGATCATGACATCTTTTTTTTCTCACTTCCACATTTGTCTTACTAAAAAAATTAATTTAGAATGTAGTACCTATAAACTTTCCAAGTTTGTACAAGCTCATGTATTTTTTTTTAAAAAAAAATATCTAGTAAATCTTAAAACTTTCAAATTTGTATCTAATAAATTTATATACTTTTTAAAAGCGTCTATAAGAAGTCCCATGAACTTTTAATTTTTACTCCAATAGGTTATTGGCCTATTCGAACATTTTTAAAAATTTACATACCTATAAGACACAAAATTGAGATTTTTTTTAGTTCAACGTAGTGGGAGATTCGAACCTCTAACCTCTTGGTCGAAAAATATAATTTTTATGTCAATTGAGTTATACTCATGTTGATACAAAATTGGGAGTTTGGAATATCATGTTATATTCAAAATTAAATTTTATGTCTAATAGATCTAATAATTCAATAAGAACATCTAAAAGGTTTATTAGATACAAAGCTAAGATATCAAGGACTACTTGTTAGAACTTTTTTAAGTTTATAAATTTATTTCACACAAAATTAAAAGTTTAAAACCTATCTAAATACATTTTCAAAAAAAAAAAAAAAAACCTATCTAAAAATTTTTTAATTAAAAAATTCAATTAAACACAATATCCAATTTTTTCCCACAATATCCAAAATTGAAGTATGAAAATATCTGTATCATTTGGAAATCTCCGTTAATTTAGACAATATAATAACAATAATAATGAGGATTTTTTTTATTAATAATGTAATTTAATAAAAAAAAAAACAAATTTAGAGGAGTTTTGAAAGTATTTCCAAAAATAGGGTAGATAAATCGTGTACGTGGGCCGCGATTTCCATAAGTCGTGGGCCGTGGTCACGATTCCAAGGATAACTCGCGTACCAGGTACACGACTTCCATGTTGGCACGCTGACAAGGCACACATCACCAGGTTGGGCGATGATTTGGCGCTGATGTGTCGCACGCCAGCGAAATCGTGTACCAGGTACACGATTTCCTTAATGAAATCGTGTACCCGGTACACGATTAACTTAATGAAATCGTGTACCACGTACACGATTTCGTGGTCCATGAAACCCTACCCCACCCCACTCGTGAAAGCGCCGCAAGACCCCCCCCCTCGGTTTTTCTCTCTTCTCTTCTCCTTCTTCCGCCGCCGTCAGCCGTTCCCTGTGCCGTCGCCGACCGTCGATCTCCGCCGCTGCCGCCGCCTCAGTTCACGTCGCCGCTGCCGCCATTCACGCCGCCGTCGCCGAAAAACGCCGTTTGGTATATTTTTTTTTTCTTTCTTTCATATAAAAACATTGTTTTAGTTTAGATTTTTAGTTTGTGGATGATTTTAGTGATAGATTTTTAGTTTGTGGACTGTTTTAGTGCTTTCAAACATTTATGTATTATTTGGAACCATTTGGGTTGTTTTTGGATTGATTTTGATTGTTATTGGACTGATTTTTGTCGTTTTTTTGACTAATTTGGGCTGTTTGCGTTTTGGACTTAGATACATATTTTTATAAGTATATTTTGAACCGATTTGGGTTGTTTTTGGACTGATTTGGGTCCTTTTTTAATTGATTTTGGTTTGTTTTTGGATTGTTTTTGGACTGATTTGGGCCGTTTGAGTTTTGGACTTAGATATATATTACTTTAGGTATATTTTGAACCCGATTTGGGTTGTTTTTGGATTGATTTGGGTCGTTTTTGGACTGTTATGGATCGTGTTTGGACTGATTTGATCTTTTGGACTTAGATATACTTTGTTGAACCTCTTTAGACTTGTTTACTTATTTTTTTGATTTTTTCCGGATTAGTGTGACATACTTTTCATGTTGTTGAAAAAAATAAAATTTAATTAATATTTTTCTAATTTTTTCAGTTATAGTCAAATTGGTAAAATATGTCTTTGGCTCGTGAGAAGTTAGTGATTCTTGAACCTGGAAATGGTGGGGATAGTGATATAGAGACAGAAGTTGATGAATTATTTGGAGAAAATGTTAATATTAATCATCCCCCTAGAAAGCCAAATGAGGAGCCACCGTCAGATATTTTCACACATATAGATTGGGAGATTACTAATTCAATATGTGAAGTAGGGTCCACATTGGAAGAAGGGGCAAAGTGTGTAGAAATGAACGCAGATATAATTACCAAAGGATTATTATTTGAGAATAAAAAGGATCTACAACTTGCCGTAAAAAAATATAGTGTGAAAAACCATTACCAGATTACTGTGGTGGAATCAAATCAAGATATTTGGTATGTGAAGTGCAAACAATGGGATGAAGGGTGCAATTGGAGACTTCGTGCCTGTCGGCGAAAAACTCATGGAATGTTCGAAATTACGAAGCTTGAAGGGGAACATTCGTGTTTATATCCAGAACTCACCCAAGACCATTCACAACTAGACTCAGATTTTATGTGTAATGAAATTCAAAATCTTGTTCGAAGTGATCCTGGAGTTTCTATATCTTTATTGCAAGAAACTATAAAGAAAGACTATGGTTATAGTGTTAATTATAGACGTGTATGGCAAGCTAAACGGAAAGCTTTGATAAAAGTATTTGGTGATTGGGAAAAATCATATGAAGAACTTCCTTATTGGTTGATGGCTGTTTTACACTACAATCCAACATCTAGGGTTGAATGGGACTTCATTCCTACTGAGGTACCACACAATTTAATTCTTGGACGAGTCTTTTGGTCCTTTGGTCCCGCAATAGAAGGTTTTAAATACTGTAGACCAATGATTCAGATTGATGGTACACACCTCTATGGCAAGTATAAAGGGAAATTATTGATAGCTTCATCTGTTGACTCAAATGGACATATATTTCCCCTTGCCTTTGCAGTTGTGGAAGAGGAGAGCACTTCTAGCTGGTCATGGTTTTTACGTGCCTTACGTGCCCATGTTACACAAAGGGATGGTATATGTTTAATTTCTGATAGACATGGAGGCATATTAGCTGCTGTGAATGATGAAGAAAATGGTTGGAGTGAACCTAGAGCATACCATCGATATTGTCTTCGTCATGTGGTTAAGTGCACTTGGTATCGGACAATCCATTATTTTGAACAACGTCGAGAAGAAATCAGTGAAGCACTTGATCGTGGTGAAACGTATACACGATATGCTTTAAATAGACTCAGGAGGTGGGAAAAAAGAGCTGCTGCACATACTGTGAAGTCTGTTGATAGAAGTACTTCAAGTTTTGAAATTGAAACAGGAATAAGTATGGTTTCTCCATATAAAGGTCAACAAACACAAGTTGTTTGTTTAAAAGATAACTCATGCACCTGTAACAAGTGGCAGATCTACAAGATCCCCTGCTCCCATGTAATTGCAGCTTGTAACCACATTCATTTGGCACACTTACCTTTTGTTGATGAAACATACAAACTATCAGAATACCAGCGATGCTATGAAAGTCAATTCCATCCTATTCAACATAGAGATTACTGGCCAGAGGTACAATTTGACACACTCCATCCAAACAAGCATTTGTTGAGGGAACATGGAAGACCAAAATCTAAACGAATTCATAATGAGATGGATTGGCGAGAAGCTGGTACAAAAGTGCGTTGTGGTTTGTGTAAGCGAGAAGGCCATAACAAGCGCACTTGTCCAACTCGCGGCGCTTCATCTTCAACCCATGGATGAAGAAGGTTTATTTTGATTCAAATTTCATTTCTAAACATTATTATTGCTTGATTGAATTGAATTTGATTTTGTTAAATTTCATCAACAGGTATGGAGCTCGTGCAATGGATTTTGTAATGGATTTTGTAATATTAATTTGTAATGGAATTTGTAATAATGTAATGAATCTTGATTTGTAGTGGACTTTGTTTGTAATGGATTATGTTTGTAATAGATTATGTAATAGACTTTATAATAGATTATGTTTTCTTTGTTTGTAATGGATTATGTTTGTTTGTAATGAATCTTGATTTGTAATAGACTTTATAATAGATTATGTTTTCTTTGTAATGAATCTTGATTTGTAGTTGCTAATGGACTTATGTGTTTTTAAATGTTCAGTATAAATATGGAACCTGGGCCAATTAACCCAAGACAATTATATTTACAACGTACGCACCGTTCACAGTCGATATGGGATGATCAATCTACTACTATCTTGCAATGTCGAAGAAGAGAGGCAGTGGTTAACAGAAATATCAATATAGATCAACGCATCGTGCCTTACATACAACAAGCTGGATTTTGGGGGGTTGCACAGATTGGGTTCATGCAACTAAATTGGCATCTTATTACTGCGTTGGTTGAGCGATGGAGGCCAGAAACCCATACATTTCATATGTCTTGTGGAGAGTGTACGGTTACACTTCAAGATGTTGCAGTACAGTTCGGATTACCTATAGATGGAGAACCTGTAACTGGTTCATTACAATATAATTGGGGTCAGGTATGTGAGGATTTTTTGGGAGTTCGACCCCCTGAATTGCATGGATCTAGATTAAGCATTCCATGGTTGGCAGCACAGTTTGCAGAGTTGCCCCCCAATGCCGACGAGATCACAATACAGAGGCATGCGAGAGCCTTTATTATGCAATTGATTGGAGGGTTTCTTTTTGCTGACAAGTCCAACACACTTGTTCATCTCATGTTTCTTCCACTTTTAGAAAACTTCGAGACAGTTGGACAATATTCTTGGGGTAGTGCATGTCTTGCATGGTTGTATAGAGAATTATGTCGAGCTAGTAGTGCCAGTGCATTAGAGATAGCCGGTCCACTAATACTACTACAAGTTTGGGCGTTCGATCGGTTTTCTATTGTCCGACCACTACACGACTTGCCGACCCCTGGTCATTATGCTGGACGCCCACTTAGTGCTCGGTATGTTAAATTTACGTATAATTAAAATTTATCATAAATTTGCATAAAAGTATGCTTTAATTGTATTGAATGTAGATGGAATGGGATTTTGGCTGCATCTGAGCAAACTACAAATTTGTTGATCATGTATCGTATTACATTTGACCGTCTTATGCCCAACCAGGTAAAACAGTAATCAAATTTTTTCTTATTTAAAAAAAAAATGTACATTAATAAATTTATTGTTTTATAAATTTCAGATCACATGGACACCATACACACCTGAGATTATGGCCTTACTACCAGACTATTGTCGTAATGGACGAGAGATTTGGTTAACTGTAAGCCCTCTCATATGTTTTCATATTGTAGAGTGGCATTACCCAAATCGAGTGCTAAGACAATTTGGAATGCGACAAATGGTGCCGCCATTTTGCGATACAGTCATAGAGTTACATCAGTTAGACTTGCGAGGTAAGCATGATCACGATTGGCGACATCATCATGCATCATATATATCACTGTGGCGTGCACGCCGTGATCATTGTGTCCTGGGCGACATAGTAGACATGCCAGTTGTGTCGGATGACTACTTACACTGGTATGATTCAATCACGAGGAGGTATATCACGCGTGAGGGTGCTTATTATGCTTGCACGGTATAGTATATACTTTGATTTTGTTATTATTGAATTTCAGTTACAAATATTTTTATTATTTTAATTATTTTCTTCTTGCAGAATAACTTTGTTCGAGATGTGCAACATTTTTCTGTGGAGCAAAATATACCACAGTTAGGTTCTATGTGTGAGCAATACGTCACGAACATAACTGATATCATTCAACAAACTAGGAGACTTACTGTTGCTGACACTGATCGGACACGTGCTCGTCGTAGACGCCGTCGACAACAGGCTGCAGACATTCCACAGCAGAATGAAGATGAAGAACCTCCTATAGTTGATGATGACACTTTAGCTCATCAAGTTCAGTCACTAGCAGATCAGACAGACATTGCTTCAAGTTCTGGACATGGTGACATAACTCAACAAGATATTGATGATGTGATTCATCACCAATCACACATGGAAGCGCCTCAACCTCGTCGTGGAGCTCGTCAGAGAAGACCACGTCGTTGTGGCACTTAGGATTTTACTTATTTTTTGTACTAGTTTTCTTAAAAGACGAAATTATTCCAGAAGATTGTTGTCAGTGAAATTTTAGAAAAATATCTATTTACATTAATTATTAAAAAAAAAAAATTTACTTCGAAATAAATTTTAAATATGAAAATATTTAAATGTGGTATACAAAATTGCATACTTAATTAAAAAATTTAAAAAAAAAAAAAAAAAGTAAACTCGTGTACCTGGTACACGAGTTCAATGCAAAATCGTGTACCAGGTACACGAGTTTAATGTAAAATCGTGTACCAGGTACACGATTGTTACCACGTAAATCGTGTACCTGGTACGCGATGTTTATTGGAATCGTGTACCACGTACACGATTTTATCCAACGGAAATCGTGTCCAAGGTACACGATTGTTAACTACCCTAATTTTGTCAATAGTTTCAAACTTCACCCCACCTTTGTAATTTGTTATTTTAATTGCATTATTAATATTTTTATTTTGCAAACTACATTAGATTTGTCATTTTTTTTTTAAATTACATTATTCGAGAAATTACCCCTAATAATGATACTGAACAAATTTGACAAAATATCACATATGAGATGGAGACATGGACAAAAACAGTAGGAAAAATAGTTTCTTATAATGTATTTTAAGATATTTATACATAGAATTATTGCAATAGTTTGGAAAACAGTGACAGAATCTTTTATGATTATCTAGTTCTGTTGTACGAAAAAGAAATCCGTTGTATACATACAAGCAATGTAACCATTTTTTTTTTTTTTGATAAAAGAATAATTCATAAAATAGGAAACGCTAAACCCTCCCTCACGAAAAAGAGGGAAACACCAAATTGGGAAATTAGAGCCCCATAAAACTAGCCCTTCTTCCCACTCAAAATCGTTCAACAAAAATCGATCGGCCATAAACCTTGGGCTACAAGCCTCCTTGGCAACACAGTGCGCTACTGTGTTCAAAAAACGGTTACAATGAAAAAATTCAACTTCTTGATCGATTGGAATGACGGCGTTAATGGAGTCAACGATGGTCTTCACGTCCGATAAGTCTTCATCCTCCCCTTTTAGCAGCTTTATGACTTCCATTGCGTCTGATTCTACAACTAAATGGATTCTCCTTTCTTTGCAGGTACCAATAATCGCTCTGATACCTTCGTGGATCGCCTCAAATTCCAGCATCTTGACGGTCCATTTTTTGGAGATTGATTTCATGGCGAAACAGATCAGGGACCCAGACAAGCCACAAACAACCCACCCGATCCCTCTGCGTCCTTCTTTCTCATTCCAGGCAGCATCAGAATTCATCTCCATTGTCTCGCCTTTGGTGATTTCCAAGTAGCCTGACTTGTGTGGTTCCTCGACGTTGGCACAGGTTGATGACTTCTGCAGGTAATTTCGATATCCTTTAGGCTTGATTCAATTAGATTATGTAAAGCCTCTACTGTTGGGTTGGCATTGTTGTTTTGAATTCTATTCATGAATGTCCAAGTATTCCACATAATGACTGCTCCCAAAGCCAGCTCCTCCTTTGTTAGGTTGCCCACCATCCAACTCCATATATCAGTCGGGATACGATCTTTCCTGCAAAAAAATGGAGAATTTAGGATCTTAGGGAGAAAATGCTTCCACATCGCTCTAGGAATTTTGCAATCCCACATAATATGAGATGTAGTTTCCTTTTTCCTTTCGCATATGGTGCAATTCAGGATCAATTCAACCCCTTTCGATTGAATATTTGCCTTTGTTGGAATAATGTCATTCACTACTTTCCATAACAAACTTTGGTTCTAGGCAAAACATCCATGTTCCGGATACTTTTCCACATAACAGAGGTTTTGCTTCTATCTGACTGAGATGCTTCTTGACAATCGTTGAGATCTTTTGCTAGGTGATAAGCACTTTTCACTGTGAATCTTCCTTTCTTGTCTGGAGCCCATGTTATTTCGTCTTTTGAGCTTTTGACTCCTGTTGGAATATTCAAAATATCTCATACATCTTGAGGAATAAAATTTTGGCGAATGAAATCTTCCTTCCAGGAATTGTTATCATCCAAAAGGATGTTAACTTTACACCCCTTGATACTGTCCTTTGTCAAGCAAGGGTTGAGCCTTCCTTTTCGACTTATCCAAGGGTCTTTTTCAATGTCAATGAGTTTTCCGTTGCCCACTCTCCATTTGAAGTCTTTTAGGAAAATTTCTCTTCCCCAACAGATGCTTCTCCAGGTAAGGGATGAAGAGTGACCCACTTTGGCTTCTAGGAAGTTTCCATCCCTAAAATATCTTCCCCGCAAGATTTTGAATAACATGTTGTTTGGGTTTTTGACAATTCTCCAGCTTTGCTTTGCAAGCATAACTTGGTTGAAAGATGTGACTTGTCTGAATCCCATGCCTCATCTCTCTTTGTTTTGGCACAAGCGCTTCCAGCTCATCCAATGGGTTCTGTTCTTTTCTTTGTTAGCTCCCCACCAAAATCTCGAGCACATCCTGTCAATATCAGAGCAAATGTAGTTAGGGAGGCGAAAGCAACTCATAGTGTAAACCGGGATGGCTTGCGCCATTTATTTGATTAACACTTCTTTTCCCCCTAAAGAGAAAAGTTTCTCTTTCCACCCTTGAAGCGTTTTTTCCACTCTGTCTCTGATTTTCTTGAAAGCAACTCCTTTGTTTTTGCCCACGTGCGATGGCATTCCAAGATAGGTCCCCAAAGAGTCCGATCTTTTAATTTCGAGGATCCTTTCGCACTCATCCAACTTTTCTGGTCGCATGTTCCTGCTAGCCATGAAGGTCAACTTATCTATACCTAAGAGAAAGCTTCAGGGCAACCAATTTTTTCTTTTTTTAGTTAAAATATCATTTAAATCCTTGTAATTTAGTATTATTTCATTTTAGTAAGAAATATATGTGTAGATAGACTCATATGAAGAGACCAAAATGAAAAATGTCCTACATCTTCAATTTAAGGTTATATGTCCTTTTGTTTACGTCATCATCTTAGCGAAATTACAATTGTACTCTCTATATGAAACACATATTTTTATCTTATTTCGTTTCCTACTCAATTTATTTCTTCTCATTTTTTCTCCCCAGAGAGCACACAATGAGAGAGAGGTTGGGACCAGAGTTGGAGTAAGGAGATAGATTTGGAGAGAAGATGAGATTGGAGAAAGAAAAGAGAGAGCGAGAACTTAGAGAGAGAGAGAGCAAGTGAGACTGAAGAGCGAGAGATTGGAGAGAGATTGAAGAGAGAAATTGGGGAAATAGTGTGAAGCTAGAGCAAAAGTAGCGAGAGAGCGTGAGGTTAGAGTAGGGAGAGTAAAATGGTAATCTTACCAGGATGTTGATGCAAGTAAAATGATATATGTCCTCAAATTGAAAAAGGCAAGGAATTTATCATTTCTGCCTATTTTTTAAGGTCATCCGTACGAAAATCTCTTTTAGTAATAGTACTTTCAAATGTTTAAATTTAGTTTTTATTTTTAATAAAACTTAAAAGTGGTTGTAATTTTTTTTTATATTGGTTAAAAAATAATAATAATTTCAAAACAAGAAATGACGCTCCATGAACATATATGGTCCAAAATTTATAAAAAGAATGCTAGAGACTATTATTTTATAGAAACTAACAACAAACAAATGAATCAATTTTAAGCTTGGTTGACTGAACTAAATTTGAACATTTAAAAATACAGTACTTGACATAAAATGAGATCGAAAGTACATGGCCCAAAGTGGTATATTAACCTAATTTGTTTAGGTTAAATCACAAAAGTAGTCTCTAAACTTTGAGATTTGTGTCTATTTTGTCCTTCAACTTTAAAAAGTGTCTCATAGATCTTTAAAATTTAAGTTTGTGTCATTTGGTCTTTAAACTTTAAGCATCTGGATTTTGAATTTTGTGTCTAATATATTTATTGAAAGAGAAATTTCGGCCAATCACAAATTGCCACGTCATTAATATAAATTAATGATAAAATAAATTTGGGACCAGTTACACATTTACACGTGTGCCTAAATTAAATTAATAGACATTAAAATTCGGCAAATCAAAGAATGTCACTTGTCTATTAGTGATCCATCAGATAACATCAGCCAAGTTCAATCAGATTATGCCACGTGGCAATTGGACCCAAGCCCAAGCCCATATGAGGTCCATCAAACTCTATAAATAAAGGAGGCCACCATTCATTCAGGGGGATTCAGATTCGGAGATTCAGATCAGAGAACTCAGAGTCGAGAGAATTATGTCAGAGTCCAGAGTCATCAGAAGTCAGAGAGTCTAGAGAATTCAGAAAATCCTAGATTCAGAATTCAACCAACTCAAGACTCAGAAGGTTTGAAGACTAGAAGACTCTAAGAAGAGATTAATAAGCCAACCGACCGATCAAGAAGATCAACAAGTCAGCAGGCCGACCATCCAAGAAGAGATCAGCAAGCCAACCGACCGATCAAGAAGATCAACAAGTCAGTAGGCCGATCATCCAAGAAGAGATCAGCAAGCCAACCGACCGATCAAGAAGATCAACAAGTCAGTAGGCCGATCATCCAAGGAGATCAATAAGCCAATCGACCGATCAAGAAGATCAACAAGTCAGCAGGCCGATCATCCAAGAGGATCAACAAGCTAACAAGCCGATTCGACAGATCAATAAGCCAATCGACCGATCAAGAAGATCAACAAACTAACAAGCCGATTCGACAGATCAATAGCCAATCGACCGATCAAGAAGATCAACAAGCTAACAAGCCGATTCGACAGATCATCAAGCCAATCAACCGATCAAGAAGATCAACAAGTCAGCAGACCGATCATCCAAGAAGATCAACAAGCCAACAGGCCGATCATCCAAGAAGATCAACAAATCAGCAGACCGATCATCAAACCGATTATCCGAGAAGATCAATAAGTCAGCAAACCGATCATCCAAGAAGATCAACAAGCCAACAGGTCGATCATCCAAGAAGATCAACAAGTTAGCAGACCGATCATCAAGCCAATCGACCGATCAAGAAGATCATCAAGTCAACAGACCGATCATCCAGGAGGATCAACAAGCTAACAAGCCGATCCAACAAATCAACAAGCCAACAGGCCGATCCAAGAGATCATCAAGTCAACAGACCGATCATCGAGGAAGATCAACAAGCCAACAAGTCGATCCAAGAGATCATCACGCCAACAGGCCGATCATCCAAGAAGATCAACAAGTCAATAGGCCGATCCAAGAGATCATCACGCCAACAGGTCGATCATCCAAGAAGATCAATAAGCCAATAGGCCGATCCAAGAGATCATCAACCTAGCAGACCGATCATCCAAGAAGCTCAACAAACTGGCCCAAGAAGATCCTTCAAGCTCTTAAAGACCCCAAGACTTCAAGCTCCAAGAATCCATTGAAGCTTCAGACTCGAGATCAAGCGTTCCGGCCCTCGAGTGAAACACATTCACACACAAGAGAGAGAATCAGAGGATTAACATTAGAGATTGTATACCCACACGCATACAAACATCAATACATTATATTATTTATTCCACGTGTCTCCATCCCCGAAGTTACGTGTGAACAATATTATTGACCTATTCAACATTCTTAAAACTTCATGGACCTACTAGACATAAAGTTGAAAGTCTAGTGTTGTATTAGAGAGTTGAAAGGTTGACCCTTTTTTTAATGTGATATCTTTTGTTGCAACGTACCATGAGTGAGTCGTGATGACATTTAAAAGGTTGTTGATGCCAAAATCCAGGCAGGGAGAACTCACCTGACCTTCATGTGACACTAACGGTAAATTTGTTTGAGAGGGAAGACATAACCTGCAAAACAAAGTGAACTTGCACACCTGTGTGGTGCTTGTCGTTCTGCCTCAGATGCTTAAGTCATTCAGGAGAAAGAAGATGAGCAAGTCCAAAAGTGTAAGAGGAAGAGAAGAGAATAGTCAAGTTTTGCATCTCTTCTTCAAGACTAAAGAAGGTCTTGTTTTTAGGGTTTCTAGACATCTGAAGACAGAATCAGGTTGAACTACGTCGAACCGAAATGGCCATGGACATTAGGAACCAAGCAGAGGGGAAGAGGCTCCGTGGGATGAGGTCGAGCCGAGGCCAAGGGATTGGGCTTGGCCCAATTCCTTCGGCCTTCATCTCCATCGAGGTTTGTCCCCCAGCTGTATATTCTCGGATTTGTGTTGCGTTGTTCTCGGATCAGCTTCTTACATTTCAAAGTGCTTCATATTTATCTATGTTGAAGGAGAAATTTTGGTCAATCACAAGTTGTCGCGTCGTAATTCAAAATTAATAACGAAATTACAAATAATTAAATTTAGGGCCAATTATAAGTTGACATGTGTCCCAAATTTAATTTGAAGACATAGTTAGCAAATCTTAAGTTGAAATGATACTTGTCTTGAATATGGTCATTTGATCAAATAATAAAACTTTAATTTGATCAAAGATTGGGTCATACGGTGTTTGGGTTTTACGGTATTTAGGTCAAGATTAAGTCAAACCCAAATCCAAATGACTAGGTCCAAGGTCAGTAAAGCCAAAGTTCAAATGCATCGACCCAAGATCAATGAGCTCAAGTCCAATGGACTAAGCACGAGTCCAATGAGCGCGAGTCCAATGGGCTAAGCCCGAGTCCGATGGGCCAAGTCCAAAGACAATGAAGCTCAAGCCCATGTTCATGGAGAACTCTATAAATAGGGGAGCTCTTCTTCATTTTGGAAAGGCCAGAAGTTGGAAATCTCAGAGAAGAACTCAGAGAGAATTTAGAACTCAGAACATTCGAAGACTTCTAGAAGATCAAAAAGACTCCTTGAAGCTCACGAAGGTCTCGAAACAACTTCAATCTCAAGAACAAGCTGCAAAGCCCTTGAGATGATTTCAACCTCAAGAACAAGTTGTAAAGCCTTTGAAACGACTTCAACCTCAAGAACAAGCTGCAAAGCCCTTGAGACGACTTCAAATTTGAGAACAAGCGTTCTAGTTCTCGAGTGAAACACACACACAAGAGAGAAAATTAGAGGATTATGTATTAGAGATTGTACTACTACACCCACAAATATCAATACAAAATACATATTTATTCCGCATGTCTCATCTTTGAAGTTACATATTGAAAGGTTAAAAGTAGTTTTAAACTTTTTTGTGACATTTGGTTACAGGCATGTTGTAAGAGTACTTAATAACTATTTAAATAATATTTTGGAGAGTTATCTCAATTTAAACTATTTTTTTACAAAAAAGTCATGTCACACTGAATCTTAATAAGAAAATAAATCTAACCTTCTGTGTCAAATGTTATTAATTAAATATTAACATATTTATATGTTTAAGTAGATTATAATTTATTTAAAAAAAAAAGTGGATTATCATTTAATATTTATTTTCTTTTTCTTAATTCACACACTTTTCTTTATACCGTGTCATGAAATTAAATTGAAAATGTTTGATGATATAATGAGTTAGACTTTTATACCTATTTATTTTATTACCAAACGGTACATAAAAAGTCTATCTAAGCATAAGTTAACTAATTAAGAAATCTTCACTTCATCCACGTTGAACTGAAAAAACGAAGTATCAATTTTATTCATTAATTTTTCTTTCAGGTGCATGTGGAAGGAATAGGAAGGGAGGAGAAACTCCCTCCTCCGTTTCTTGCTTTTGGTTTTTTAGGAAAAAAGAATAAAAATAGAGAAGGGAGAAAAATGAAAAGAAGAAGGAAGGAAGAGAAAAAAAAAAAAGAAAAAAAAAATCTTTGACGACGATCAATCATTGGCGAGCGGCGGCCACCGAAGGCTAAGGGTGGTGACTAGATTTGAAGGAGAAGGAGGACGATGAGGGAGAGAAAAATGAAATGAAATAAAAAAAAATTAATTTATTTATTATTGTTATATTTTACAAAATTAAAAAAATAATTTTTAATAAAATGATGTCATATCCGAACCGTTAGGATTTAACAAAAAAAAATGGACGAAAGGATCAATAGTGTAATGAAATCTAAACCGCAAGGGTAATAATGTCGAGCTTGAAAACTCAGTGACCAAAATGAAACTTAACTAAAATGTATTTTTTCAAAAAAAGAAAAAAATTATGTAAGGCCAAAAACGTGTTTGCTTATTTCAGTTAGTTCCCAAACTTTTTAATTATGTTGTTTTAGTTTCTGAAATTTACAAACCCATTTAGATATTTATATTAAATTTTGAATAAATTATTTTACAAAAAATATGTAAGCACATATTTCTTATTCACCTACCCATCTAATAGATATCTACTCACGCAATGGTTTGAAACCACAATAGTATGTTAAATATTGATTTCCAAACCAGTTTGAATTTTACTAAATAATTTTAAAAATGACTAAATTAATTTTTTATGTAAAGATCATTGATTAAAACAAAATGGTCCTTGGAAAAAAACGTTGAGAGACTAAAATAAATTATTTAAAATTTTGTGGGCCAAAACAAAATAAATACAACAAATTGAAAGCTGAAAATAGAGTTTGGAACCATTATTTACATGTCTAATTGTTTCCACTTGTTTTAAATTTCTTAATGAAGAAAGAAGTTACATGAGTTTATTTTGAACTCTTAATTGAAATTTTATAAAATCAATTATTATTATTTCTTTTTTAAGAATATCACGATTTTCTTTTACTTCTTAATGACAGTGACATTAACTTCCATGAATCATAATGTTATAGGTGATTTTGGACCACTCTGATGTACAAAGAGCTGACGAGGACAACCATGCAAAAATAGGACTGGGAGATGGACCCCAGAGGCGAAACCGACATGTGGAACGGGCCAAGACCGAAAGGGTTGGGCTTTTGGCCCGACCCCCTGCCCGGCCTCCGCCCAAGGCCGAGGCCGAGGCCCATGGTCGGCTGCGCGGGCCGAGTCCTTCCAACTCGGTTCAGTCCCTGCAGCCTTTAGCCGCCCCAGTTCCGCTTGGTCCGTCCCGAAACGCCTCCGAATTCCTAAAAACCCTAGGAGCATGAGCAGGTATTTATACCCTTCTTCGCCACTAAAGAATGGGACCCGAACTATCTACTCTCTCCTCTTACTCTCTAGCTCTCCTCCTTCCGTTTTCTGACTTAGGCATCGAAGGCGGTGTGACTAGCACCACACCGGTATGCAGGTTTTCAGTTTTACAGGCCACGTCTTCTTCCTCATCTACAAATTTACCGTTGGTGGCACGTGAAAGTCAGATTCCTGTGACCAAATTTGACCATCAACACATAGTAATATTGTTTCACAAAAATATCTGCCACAAACTAATTGTGAAAAATTAATGATACCTTTGACAAAAATATATATGTATAATAAATTGCAATTTCATCTTGAAATACTCCTTACAAGTAATATTTAATACTGAATTATTGGATTTATGGGTAGGAAATAACAAATTGGACTAACTTAATCACAGCCTCATCATAGCTCAATTGGCTAAAACTGAAACCTACATTAATTATTGATAAAAAATTCAAGATTTAAATCCCTACCAACATGTCGTTGAAGATTTAAAACAAAAAAAGTTTTTTTTAATTAAAGTATTAAAAATTAGGAAAATTTTTATTTTTCATCCGTGTAAGGCTTCATTTAGCATTGTTGTAGTTTAAAAAATAATTGTTGGCAACGGTTCTTTTAGAAAAATTAGCTGTAACATAAAGTAAATATAGTGTTTGGTAAATATAAACTTTCAACTTGAAAAAGTATATAACATAAAGTAAATATAGTGTTTGGTAAATATAAACTTTCAACTTGAAAAAGTATATTATAGTGTTTGATAAACTAATACTAAATTATTGTGATTTGGCTATAATGATCCAAGAAGGTATCTTGTTTCAATTATTTTTATAATGATATATAGTATCAAAATTATTATAACATAATTATTTAATTATTTAAAACCTTATATATATATATATATATATATTTTTTTTTTTTGAGATATAAGTTAATTTCGTATAGGTTTAGCATTTTCTAAGTGGAGCTTGAGCTTATATATTCATGATTAAATTACAAGTTTATCCCCTCAATTTTTAGGGTTGTATCCATTTTTCCAAACCTTAAAAAGTCTCTAATAATTCCTTGAACTTTAAAATTTGTGTCTAATTAGGTGTTGGCCTATGAGATTTTAAAAATTAACTAATCTATTAGATATAAACTTGAATTTTATGTCTATTGAGATCGTAAACTTTCAATTTATTATGTAGCAAACTTGTGAATTTTAAATAATGTCGAATAGGTCAAAGACTTTTTTTTTATATAATAAAAAAAAAAAAGTCTTTGACCTATTTGACATTATTTTTTTTTTAATAGGTCAAAGACTTATTAGACATAAAATTGAAAGTTGAAAAACTTATGAAACATAAAGGTGAGAGCTTAAAGATGTACCATATATTTTTTAAAGTTTAGAGACCTATTGGACTCAAAATTGAAAGTTCGAGGACCTATTTGACATTTTTTAAAATTCATAGATCCATTAGATACAAAATCGAAAGTTTCAAATTCTATTAGATACAAAATTCAATTTTATTTTTCATTGATTTATTTATTTTAAAATATCAATTAGATATAAAATTGAAAGTTCTACAACTTATTAAATATTTTTCAAGTTTTAGGAGACTTATTTGAGATAAAATTTAAAGTCTACCAATTCATTAGACACTTTTAAAATGAAAAGGTCAAAGGCCTCTTAGATAGAAAATTGCAAGTTTAGGGATTTATTGGACATTAAATAAAAAATTTAGAGATTTATTAGACATAGAAAAGTTATGAGATGAACAATTAAAAAGTTTAGGACACTTTTTAAAATTCAAGAATCCTACCTGACATGAATCCAAGAGTACTCCTAATTTAACCTTTTTTTTTTCTTTTTAAAATTTTAATATTTCGCTTTGTAGCAATGTTGGGGTATTTATATGGTTGAATTTAGAATAGATTTGGATAACTATGGCTATTCTTACCTTAGCTTGGCTAGACTTTTTTAACATTCATCTACTACTTTTATTATCAAATAAAAAAGAAAAAACAAGGTAAATATCTACAAAAACCAATTAATTCCAAAGAAAACAAACTCGCACAAATCAACTTACAAGTACAATACATTGAATAAATCTCTAAAAATCCCACAAAAAAAAAATAAAAAAAATCTAGCCTTATAATATCATATTTTTCTAAAACGTTATCAATTTCTTACCAAGTCTCAATTTGCATTGCAATCCATTAACTTTATGAAAAAAGATTTTTTTTTCTAATCATTATCAAATATAATCCAACCACTCAAATGTCAATTTTAACACAATTCAATTGTTTTTTTTTTCTTTTTTTTAGTACATCAACATTTGGGATGGAGATTTGAACCTTTAACCTCTTGATCGAAGTACATGTCAATTACCATTGAGCTAAGCTCGTTTTGAGAACATAATTCAATTGGTTAAAATATCATACTCGACCAAAATATCAAAAATTTAAATACACCCGAAAAAGTTGAATAAAAAAAAAAATTGGGAAAATTACCTTTTTGGTCCCTGAGTTTTGAGGGATAGGTGCGTTTGGTCCCTGAGTTTTCAAAATAGACCTTTTTAGTCCCTAGGTTTTGAGAAATAGGTTTAAAAGGTCCCTAAGTTTTCAAAATGGACCTTTTTAGTCCCTAAGTTTTGAGAAATAGGTTTTAAAAGTCCCTGGTTTTATTTTTTCAACTTTTTTAAACTAATAATTTTTATTATATTTTAATATTGAATGATTTTTTAAATTAACAAAATTAAAAAGTATTAATTTATAAAAATTTAAAAAATAATATAAGGGACTTTTTAAACATATTTCTCAAAACTCAAGGACTAAAAAGGTCCATTTTGAAAACTTAGGGACCTTTTAAACCTATTTCTCAAAACTCAGGGACTAAAAAGGTCTATTTTGAAAACTCAGGGACCAAACGCACCTATCCCTCAAAACTCAGGGACCAAAAAGGTAATTTTCCCAAAAAAATTATACCACTCAAATCGTGAGTTAATATAATTAATCCCTCTCAAATGGATTGGAGTTAAAGTTTAAAATACTTTTCAAAAATAAAATCTAATGCAACCAAATTGAAAGTTGAAACAAAAATTAATAATAATAATAATAATAATAATAACTCAGTTCCCAAAGTTGTAGAAATAGAGTTATTTTTGGTATTAACTTTTTGGTATTCCATTCAAATCAAGAACCTAAAAAAGGAAAAGAAAAAGAAAAGGTTAGGAGATGATAATTATTGATTGACTTTATTGTAAGCCGTAATTAGTCGCTGTTTTGGGGAGGCGGGTTGGTTAATCATGCCATTTTAAATTAGAAATTAGAATACGATGAGCGGGAAAAAAAAATATCCCTCTAAACGGGCCAAGCCTTATCGCCATGCACGTGACCTTTCTTTTCTTATTTACTCAAAACGATTCGCTGACGTGGCGTCCATTATCCTATCTACTTTTTTTTTTTTTCGTAGGACCGGACCGACCGGTCACACATTTAATTTTTTTCTACTTTCAAAAAAGGTTTTTTTTGAAATTGGTAAAATTCTAAGTTCCATACTCTCTTTGTGATTATTTATGAATTCTTTTTTTTTAAACAAGTTATTTATGAAATTTTTGAGTATGCCGTATGACTTTAATTCTTTTTTTTTTTTAGCGCCCAAAAATTTTAAATATTTAAAAGTTAGAATACGAAATTATTATTATTATTTTTTGTTCAACAAATAGAAATTATTTTAGTATGTTATTATTTTTTTATTAAATTCTTTAATGAAAATATAACAAAAATAGTCTTCCTTTTTTCATTTATTGGATCAATTAATGTTGATATCGAAAATAATTTAAAAATCAATAAGAGCATAATCCAACTATTTTTTTAGTTTAACAACATCTGTGGTGAAGAGTTTGAACTTCTGACCCTTGTCCTATACTTTAATCACTTGGTTAACTTAGGTTTCGTTTGATAATCGTTTTTTAAAATTATGTTTGTTTTCTCTCAATTTTCTCATTATGGAGTTTCATCTTTGTTAAATGCACATTTGAATTACTAGTTAAATTCTAAAAACAAAAACATGTTTTTGAAAACTACTGTTTTTAGTTTTAAAAAAGTGGTTTGTTTTTTGAAAACATGGAAAAAGGGTTGATGAAAAAACAAAAATACTTATATGTGAGAGTAGGGTTTATAAGCTTAATTTTCAAAAACCAAAAACAAAAAGTTAAGGCTTCATTTGATAACCATTTGGTAGTTTTTTGTTTTTGGTTTTTCAAAAGTATACTTGTTTTCTCTCAACTTCCTTATCATGCTTTTCATCTTGGTTAAGGAGATATTGGAGTTTTTAGCCAAATTTCAAAAACAAAAACACGTTTTTGAAAACTATTTTTTTTTTTCTTTCAAATTTTGACTTGGTTTTTGAAAACATGAGAAGGAGTATGTTCAAACCAAAGAAATTAAAAGATGGAATGAGTGTTTATAAACTTAATTTTCAAAAACTAAAAACAAAAAATGAAATGGTTATCAAACGGAGCCTAAATGGTTATCAAAAGTTGTTTTCTTGATATAATGGTTCAAATTCTTACCTCCACATTTATTGTACGAAAAAAAAAAAAAAAGTCACAGGTAAAAGATTAGGTATTGGTTTCCAAAAGTACGTTGGTTATCTCTCTCTCATTTTTTTCCTTTTAATCTTCTAGGTACTAAAATTAAAAATTGGAAGAAGATTCCAGCCTATGACCCTTTTTTTCCCTCTTCTCTTTTATACATGAAGGAATTTTACTCATGTGATGTATAAGGACTAACCTGGTTTTCTCTTTTTTTTATTCACAATGTGGAGGTAAAAATTTGAACATTTGACTCATAGGACAGATGTATAAATGTTTTCATCTTCTATTTGAAGTTCAATACATGGGTTAAAAATTTAAAGAAAAAATACACTTTTGGTCCCTGAAGTTTGGTTTAGGTTTCGTTTTGGTCCCTCCACCCATATTTTCGTTAAAAACTAACGGTTTGCTGACGTGACATCTATTTTTTATTATTTTTTTAAAAAATATATATATTTTTTAAAATTTTAAAATTTTTCATTTTCCCCCTCTTTTCTTCCATCTCTTCTTCCTCCACCTTCTTCTTCTTCTCCAACTCAGCTATAGCCGGCGACAAATTTTTTTTTCTTCTCTTCTTTCTTTCTTCCTTTTTCCTCCTCTTTTCTCTTCTCAAAACAGAGGAGGGAGGGACCCCTCCCTTCCTGTTTCCCTCCATTTCTTTCTTTTTTTTTTAATTTTTTAAAAAAGAAAAATCTGGAGAGGAGAAAAGAGAAGGAGAAAGGAGGAAGAAAAAAAATTGCCTCCAACAGGCGGCGGCCGCCAGCCATGGCTGAGTTGGAGAAGAAGAAGAAGGTGGAAGGGTGGAGGAAGAAGAGAGGGAAGAGAGGAGAGGAAAAAGAAGAGGGAAATGAAAATTAATTTTTTTTTTTTAATAGTTATTTTATTATTATTCTATTTTTGAAATTTAAAAAATAATTTTTTTATTAAAAAAAATAGGTGCCACGTCAGCAAACTGTTAGTTTTTAACGAAAATATGGATGGAGGGACCAAATGCTACTAAATGCAAACCTCAGGGACTAAAATGTTGAGTTTGAAACCTCAGGGACCAAAACGAAACCTAAACCAAACTTCAGAGACCAAAAGTGTATTTTTTCCAAAATTTAAACATGCGACCTTTTAACCAATTGAACTATACTCAAATTATCATGTATAACTATTTGTATGAATATGTTAATAATTAATACAATTCCATAGGGGAGAGATTAAAAACATAACGTGTTAAAAGAGTAAAGTAAAAAAGTAAATGAGTAGCAAAGGTTTTTTTTTTTTTTTAAAAAAAAGTAGAATAGAAAGAAAAGGTTTTGAAAAAAAATGGTAGGAAGGGGAAGGTAAAGAAATTAGAAATGGAAAATAGAGGGAAATGAAAAGTAAATATAGAGAGAAGGAAAGGGGCAGTTATAGTTTTAGTATAGGCCACGGACGCTTTCAGCCCTCATTCAATGCTTTACCGAACTCACCACCCATTTTACTTTCTTCTCTCTCTCTCTTCTTTTTCCTTCTCTTCTCTGCAACCACTCTCCAAAACCAACGTCACAACACGCCCCTCTTATCCTTTCCTCCCCCGTATTCAGGTACTCTTCTTGGGATATGCGACTTTTTCCTTTCCCCCATTAACCTCTCTCTCTCTCTCTCTCTCTCTCTCTCACTTCTTCTTCTTCCGTTTATGGGTTTTCTCTCTCTTTTTTTCTCTTCACAGGCTCCTTGCCGGCCATGGAATGTCTCGATGCGGCTCTCAAAACCTGTTTCCGCAACGATATTTCCCTTCAATTGACCCCTCAACTCTCTTTTCACGATCATACCGCCTCTTTTCATCCCCAGAATGTCGTCTCCTCTGATGATTTCTTCGTTGATCAACTCCTTGATTTCTCTAATGACGATCAGTTTGTACAACAGGACGAGATTGCTCACGAGGATGATGACGATAAGGCCTCTGTTTCGCTTTCCATTTCCCTCTCCGCTCAAGAACAACGCCAGAACTCCCTACTTTCCGACCTTCCTTCCTTGCCCTCCGGCGCGGTACTCTATTTTTCTGATTTTCTTCTCTTTTTTTTCTCCCTTCCCGGAGTTGCAGGGATTTGTTGTTCTGTTGATGAAGGTTGTTGTGCTGTTTTTGGCAGGCGGATGATTTGGCCAACCTTGAATGGCTGTCCCATTTCGTTGAGGATTCCTTCTCTGGATTCTCCGCTCCCTTCCCCTCCGCCGGAATTTCTTCGTCCATGAAATCGTCCCCCGCGGAGGAGCAACCGGACAACGACGGTTCCGTTTCGCCACCGGAGCCCTGTTTCAAGACGCCCGTTCCGGTCAAGGCTCGAAGCAAACGGACGAGAACCGGCGGCCGAGTTTGGTGCCTCGCTTCACCGTCGTTGACCGAGTCTTCCTCCAGTTCCACCACGTCCTCCTCTTCCTCGTCGCCGGCGGGTCCTTGGCTTATAATTTCCGACCGATTCGAACCGGAAATTCCGGTAACCAAGAAACCCAAGAGAAAGTCGCCGCTGGAAAACGCCAGAACCGTCGCCGGAGCCCAGCCGCCTCGGCGGTGCAGCCATTGCGGAGTCCAGAAAACCCCTCAGTGGAGAACCGGCCCCCTCGGAGCAAAAACTCTCTGCAACGCTTGCGGCGTACGGTTCAAATCGGGTCGACTTTTACCCGAATACCGACCCGCCTGCAGCCCGACTTTCTCCAGCGAATTGCACTCCAACCATCACCGGAAAGTCCTCGAGATGCGCCGGAAAAAGGAAACCACCGCCCCCGCCGAGTTTTTGACCTCAGAAAAAGAATAACAAAACCCCAAAAAAAAAAATTGCCGTAGTTTGAGGCGGGCCATGGAATAGACCGGAAAAAGAGAAGAGTAAAGTTTAGGTTAAGAACCGGATTTATCGGCCGGTTCAACTAATCCGAGTTAGTGTACATTTTTCCCCCTCGGTGTAGCGATGTACGTACGTAACCGACTAGAGAAAGAGGTATTATGATTATTATTATGTATTTCTAAATTTCATTTTCTATTATAATTTTTTTTAGATTAAATGACATTAACTGCCATTTTAAAAAAATATATATAATTAATTTTTGCTCGTTGCTTGGAATTTTTGAATTTCGAAGAGATGGGAGTTGTTTGGATTTATTGTTGTATTTGTATAGAGATTGGAAAGAGTATAATTTTATTACATAACGTAATATACGTTATCGTAGAAGAATAATAGACGTAATAAATAATATTATATTTAAGAGACAGTTACTCTGTTAAAAAAAAAAAAAGAAAAAATAAATAAATAAAGAGGCTTTTGGATGAGTTTGAAACGGCTTCGGCTTTGGTGGCCGTTGCAAAGCGAAAACATTATGAAGGATGAGGCGGGGCGACATATGTAATTTAATGTATAATTTTATTTTGATTTCTTATTATGACGTAACTTTCAGATATCTTTGAAATCGTTGGGCCGTTTCAGTTCCGTGAAAAGTCCAGGTCCATTGAACATATCTTTAGCGACTTTTTTTTTTTTTTTTTAATAGAAAAATCCTTAAATTTCAATGAAAAATGGCTAAACTGTTTTTTCAACCTATTTTGTCAGAATTAAACTATCTTTCTATATAAAAAAAATCATTCAATTCTTTGATTTATAAAATCTAGTTGGTTTGTTATATCATACTATGTTTTTTAAATTTCAATTTCAAATTATGAATTTATCTTTTAAATCAATAAACTTGTATTAATATTTTTTATTTTTAATCCTCAAATAAAGTATATTCATTATCCAACTCAGCATTTTCATCATTCTAACAACCTAGAAATCATAGCTTTTTCTTCAACCTAGAAATCATCATCGTTATAGCAAGGTGAATGCTAAATCCTAATTTCCGAATTTGTAGATGATTTGATGTTTACCATAGTGAATTATATGCATGTTGTCTAACAAGTTAGTTTACTGCATAACACGTATTTGCATAATTTGTTACACTGTATTTGCATCATTTGTTTACTGAATACAGTGTATTTGCATAATTTTTCTTTTTGTAAACTTAACTCTTTTTATCGTTACAACAACCTTTGTTTCAAATTTCACTTATTTTATTAATTTTAAATTTGAATACTGGTTGAATTTATGTTGTTGAGATATATTATAATCTTCATATTTATAGGTTAGTTTAGATTTAACTATTAATAGTTATTGTTTGACTTTATCGTATCTTTTTTATTTTGAATTTTGTTGATTTAATTGGGTCAAATTAATCTCTAAATCTTAGATTATCTCCATAATTTAAATAGTTTTGGATTTAGATTTCGGTTAGGGGTATTTTGGTTTGTTTTGTTGCTAAAGAAACTTATTAAAAATAGCATTTGACCATTTTTCAAATGAAAAATTCGAATGGTCATTTTTCAAAATGGAAAATTAAAAATAGTCATTTATCCTTTTTTTTTTAAGGCTAATGTGGGCCCTTTATTATTATTTTTTGGTTAAATTATAAAAAATACCGATGAACTATGAGGTTCGTTTCAATTATATCCCTAAACTTTTAAAAATTTCATTTTAGCCTTTGGAGTTTGATTCAAAATGACCTTTCAGAGCTTTTTTTGTTAAATTCATCGATAGAATACAATGTATATGCATGTGTTTTTATTTATTTATTTATTTATTTTCTGTGCATGTGTCCACATCTATTTACATAAACAACAATATATATGTCAATACGTAGTATTTCGTCTATGAATTTAATGAATAAAAGCCTTCAAGGGTCGTTTTGAAACAAACTTCAAACTTTAAAGTTAAAAAAATTAAAATTTTAAAAGTTCATGGATATAATTAAAATCAATCCAAAGGTATTTTTGATAATTTAACTTTTTTTTTTGGAAAATTTTAGTTCAATTATTTATGCGATTTTGTGTTAACTAATTTTACATTATTATTTTTTGAGGTAATCTATACCGTCACACCTTTCTTTTCATAACAAAACTTCTCACATGTATCTAACATGTATATAGAGTTTTCTTTTTGATTCCATCAATCAATTCACTAAAATATTCTAAAATTGAGTACATTATTAGAATAAAAAATAGAGAACATAAATCAGCAATTTTTTTTTTATTCAATAATACTCAATAGTACATACAAAAATGTTTACCTATACCTATAGTGCTTTTGATAGTGACATATGATATAAACGGTAGTCATAGAAATTTTTCTTTATATAAAATTGGTAATAAAAAAGGCAAACAAAAGCGTAGTCCATCATTTAAAGTACTTCTCAATCGAAATATAACTATAATTAAAATATTATATTATCAATTAAAGGAGTAACAGTTTAAATTTTCATCTCCACGTATTATTGAACTAAAAACTAAAAAGAAAAAGAAAAACATTTAAGATACCCATACCTTCATTTTAAGGTTGAAGATTCAAAATTCGACCTTGCATCGAAAACAGAAGAGAGTTCAAAATTTATTTTAGGGTGTGTTTAGTTTAACTTTTCAAGTGTTTAATTTTGAAAAAAAAAAAAACCATTTTGAAAAAATTTCTAGTGTTTTACAAACACTAACAATGAACTATTAGAAAATGAGATTTGATAAATAAACTATTTTGAGGGAACATTTGTAATCAACTTTTTTTAAAAAGACTTTTTAAGTATACAATAACTTGTGTATACAAACACTTATGAGGAAATGCAACCAAACATATGAGTGTTCAAATTCTAAACAATTTTTATACAAAATATTAAAAAAAAAATATTTAAATTAAAATATATTAGTGTATAAATTTTTTACTTTAAAAAGATGATCAGAAGAAATCAACAGCCGACCAAAATTGGAGTGACCTTACCTTATAAAAATCCAAAACAAAGGGCGGAGGCATGGGGAAGGACGGTGGGGAAATAATAAAAGGTAAAAAGACCAAAACGCCCTTGAGTGACTTTGTCAAAATTATTACGTGGCAATCATACGTTGGTTTTACTTTTATTTACCTATTTCAAACCACTTTTTTTCTTCTCTTTTTCTTTAATTAAAAAAAGAAAAAAAAATCACATGCAGCAATTATGGGTGTGGTGGAGGTGGGAAAAATGGAATGATGATGTCAAAAAAAAAAAAAAAAAAAAAGCATATATTTTTTCCAAATTCCTTTTGTGCAGTGCCTAATTTTGCAAGAATATATTCATTCATTTATTTATTTATTTTTTTTCTATCTTTTAAAAAAGAAACATCCTTTTAAAAAAAAAAAAAAAAAAAAAAAAAAAAAAAAAAAAAAAAAAAAAAAAAAAAAACATCCTTAGAAACATCCAACATGTTACCAATAGTATGGTGTCCACGTTTAACAGATCATATTAAAGGAGAAGCATTCATCAGTAGACAAATGCCAAATTTTTCTGTCTTTCAATTGTCCTCCTTACGTCCAAAGCATGAGATCTTTAAATTGATTTTGAATTGTTGATTCAACCAATAATTTCATCCATTATTATTCCTTTCAAAAATTAGCTCGAATGTGAGTATAGTTTTGACAAAGTTCTACTATTTATTATTCTTTTCCTTTTTAGCCACTCTTTTGCCTTTGGAGCACTTAATCTAAGCTAGCTATATTACAAATATACTAAGCTCGCTAGAATATATAATATTGTTTCTAACTCTCTTCAAACAATTTCTATACAAACTTGCTACGGGTAGGATTTTTCTTCGGTATAAGAAATTTATTAATAGCATACAGGATTTGATTTGACATAATGAAGTGGATTGAATGCGAAATGGTGGATCTTTACCTAAGTAGATGAGGTTAGACATTATTGGTTAAGTGGGCTTTGGCCTAATCAATAGTTTAGCCCACCAATTAAGTATCACACAAGTCCGATCTCACTTGTTACTACCCATGTACTTCTAATACTAACGTCGGGTTTTGTGATGACCAAGTTGTATATGTTGTCTGTTGAGGATCTCACGTAGAAAAGGTAAGGAGACCTCATAATATTTATAAGATATGTATAAGTTACTTCTTTCACTGCTAATTAGTTTAGAGATGAAGCTCCTTGTCTATCTAATATTGTCAATATGTTGTGAGCTTGCATCAACCTTGTTAGAGCATGACCCACCCCACCAAAGTAGATATGTCAGAAAAGAACTACAAAGCACATTATTTTGATAAATTCTTTTATTTTAAAGAAAAATCACATTGCACCTGAGTTGTTTTTTTTTAATTAGACTAATTCTTCTCCTTCCTCCACAAAAAAAAAAAAAAAAAGAAAGAACTCACAAAGTTATTAGCAACAAGAAAAAACCAGCAAATATGAAAAAAACAAAACCTAGAAATTGCGCACTTTGTTTTTCGTTTCCTATATTTGCACATTCTTCTAATTAGTAGGAAAAAAAAAGCAGTAACAAAAGAAGAAAAAAAAAATTCTTAACAAAAAGAAAAAACCAATAAACCTTTGAGAAAAAAAAAACATCCAAAATTGTTTTGCCTTCGTAATACTAGAGAACAGTAAAAAAAAAAAGTTCTCAATAACAAGAATAAGTCATCTAAATTGAAAAGAAAAAAAAAAAGAAAAATACACTTTTGGTCCTTGCGGTTTGGGTTAAGTGACACTTTGGTCCCTGGATTTTCAAACTCAACAAAAATACCCCTGAAGTTTGAGATAAGGAGCACTTTGGTCCCTGCCGTCAATTTTTCTGTTCAATTTTAACGGTTGCTGACGTGATACTATTATTTTAATAAAGAAAATTATTTTTAAAAAAAATATTAAAATAATAAAATTATTATTATTATTTTAATTATTTAATTATTTAATTATTTCTCATTCTCTCTCTTACTCTTCTTCTCCATCTAACCTCTTCATCCTATCTCCGGCAGCCGGCGGCCACCGCTCGCCGCCGACATATTTTTTTTTCTTTATTCTTCTCTTTTTTTCTTCTTTCTCCCCTCTTTTCACTGTTTTTTTTAAAAAGTGAAAAGAGGGGAGAAAGAAGAAAAAAAAAAATTCCGGCGGCCGACCACTAGAGCTGAAGAAGGAGGAGATGGGGAAGGAAGAAGATGGAGAGGAGAAAGAAGATGGGGAAGAAAGAGGGAGAGAAAGAATTTTAAAAAAATAATAAAATAATAATATTTTTATTATTTTTATTTAAAAAATGAAAAACAATATTTTTAAAATTAAAATAATGGTGCCACGTCAGTAGTCCGTTAGGGTTTAACAACAAATTGGACGGCAGAGACTAAATTGCTCCTTATCTCAAACCTCAGGGGTATTTTTGTTGAGTTTGAAAACTCAGGGACCAAAGTGTCACTTAACCTAAACTTCAGGGACCAAAAGTGTATTTTTCCCAAAAAAAAATCTAAAAAATTGCTTTCCCATCATCCTAGTGCTGCATGTTCTTTTAAGTAGGTAAAAATAAAATAAAATAATCCAAAAACACAATAAGAAAATGAGAGAAAACTCAAGTATAACTTCTTAGTATTTAAAGTTTCTTAAATTAAAAAGTTTATCCAATATATTTTTTTTAACAAGAAATCAATTCAAATGCAATGTGAATTCAAAAGAAAAAGAGGAAATAGTCAACTATGTGGTTCAATGGTGATTCAAATGACAAGTTAACTGATGGCCTGCATTGCAACACTTATGTAAATTTGAGGTTAAAATTGATACAATCTACTAAGTTTGAGGTTCAATTTAATGAAATTAAAAGTTTAAGGTTAAAATTGATACAACTTACTAAGTTTGGAGTTCAATTTGATGAAATTGAAAGTTTGGAATTAAAATTGATACAATCGATTAAGTTTAGGGTCAAACATGATATTTCCCCCAAATATAATTGGTTAATTCATTGTTAAAATTATAATTAATGATCTACTCAATTTTTATTTTTTTGGAATTCACGATCCTAATAGGCTAATACCATATTTTTTTTTTTGAAAAATAGGCTAATACCATATTTGGACATATCTTATCAAGATTTAACCGTCATTCATAGAAAAAATAATAAAATATAGGGAAAAGTACATAGATAGCCCAAATATGGACCCTATATTTCATAAATGTCCAAGTTTCCCATTTTTTACATAAAAGGCCTAATGTCTCAATTTTTTTTCATAAAAATCATGATCGTTTTACGATTCAGCCCTCATATACACTACTAACTATTTAAAGAATAAATAAATAAAATAAAACCAAAAAAGGAAACAAATTGTTTCCTTTCAAATTACATTTTTGAGACCGTAGGTGAGAGAGAATGAACGGAAAAGGAAAGGGCATGCAATCAGGAGAAAAAACCCATGATTTTTGCCGTGAGGGAGAGTGAACGAAAAAAACCCACGATTTATTACCTATAAAAAACTAATAAGGTTTATATAATATAATTATAAGTATATATTTATGATATAATATACAGTCTGGTATATATTTATCATTTTGGCATTTTACTTATGAACTGAATCCATAATGATGAATATATAATATATAATAAATTATGTATATTGATTATATATTATAATGCATGATATATATTTATTATTTAGAGAATTATTACATTCTATAATCAATTGAGTGATAGTTCTACTGTATATTTATATCATTTCTAAATATTATATATATATTTAGGCATAGTTAATAATGAATAGATACATATATATACCAGTTCATATACATACATATATATACATATATATTATATAAACTATGTACTATATAATTATTCTATATTTTATATAGAAAATAATCTCGTTCATGTATGCGTTGTGATTTGCACGATCAGAAGGAGATATTTTTTCCTTTTTTTGAGGTGCGATTATGAGAAGTGAGAAAGTATTTTTTTTAAAAAAAAAATCATCATGCATGATTTCTTTTTGGGTAAAAGTTAGAGAGTTTCTTTTTTTTTGAGGTGCGGTTATGAGGAGAGAGAATTTTTTTATAAAAAAAATGCAGGAAACGTTTCCTTACTTGCTTTTTTTTTAAAATTATTATATTGACTGAAAATGAGATATTCCTTGGAATATATTAAATATTAAAATTTAAAATGTAGCCATAAAAAAATGTTTATAATGTGTACGAAATATATATGAAACTTACATGGACTAAAACGATATATCCCTCTTAATATATAAAATATAAAAGCTTAAAACGTAGTCATATAAAAACGTGTTTATAATGTGTATTGTATACGAAACTTGGACTAAAACGATATGTCCCCTGGAATATATAAAATATAAAAACTGAAAATGTACCCATGTTCAAACGACTGGAAAACGAAACGTAAAAACTGAACACAGATTGTCGGAAACCTACCGAAAAAACTTAAATACAGCAGGGAAACCACTGAAAAAAATACCACGAACAAGCAAAGTTCCGTCCAAAACCACAGAAACAGAGGAGGGAAAAAAAATATGAAAACTGCCGACAATGGACAACAGAAAAGAAGATGTTGCTGGAAAAAAGAAGAAAATAAATGGGGAAAGACGAGAAATAAAACCAAAACGAAGGATAAACGGAGAATGAAAGAGAGTAAACCACGATTATGGAACATTCCTTAATTTAGGGGATTTGGTGAAAACTAACCTTCCTAAAATGAAGCATATTCGGTTTGCGGAATATATTATTATCATTTTTAATATTATTTGAGAATAAAGGATAAGAACAAGGGTGTAAAGGTAAGAAAATATATCCGAAAATCTAATCTTGTAAATATCGAAAATTTTGGACATAAGTGAAAATAGGTCTCCAAAACGGTCTATCTACCAAAATTTCTCTAAAATATAATAAATGACCATTTAAATGAAATAAATTCTTTAGAATAAGAGTTGACAAGATATAAGGCCTGCAAAGCCCAAAATAGATGTGATAAGATTGGGCCCAATAGACCCAAAATGGATGTGGCAAAATTAGGCCCAATTTGTTTATTTCTTTTTTTTTTTGGTAAATCCTCCGAAATGGCCAGAAATTACCGGGTAATTTCGAAAAATGGCCAAACCGTATTTTTTAATGAAAAATGGCCAAACCGTATTTTTAACCTATTTTCACATGTTTTATTTTTCCAATTATACCCCTAAGTTAATTTTCACGCCCCACCCTATATTTGAGGAAGTCATTTAATTTTTTTTTTAAAAAAAACCAATTATCCCATGAATCAAGCAATGGTTAGTTACAACATATATATTATCTCTTATTCATTTGAAATTCAAATCCAGATTGTTTCATCGTCTTTTCCGGTAGACTTTTATTTTGTAATCAACAAACCAGATTGCTTCATCGTCTTTTCCAATCATTCTGATTGATTATTGGTCTTTGTTGTTCCTTCTGTAAAGCTATTGATCATAGGTATATTTCAGCATTTTTGTTACTGCTTTCATGTTTTTTGTTACTCCAAAAGTAAGCGTTCAGATTGATTGTTGCTTTCATGTTTTCGTTCACCTGAGTTATTCTTTTCATTTGTTGAAAGCTCATTTGAACTTTCTTCTGCATCAGTCTCAATCACCTTTGAATCTTCCGTCTCCTACAAAAGTAAATAATTTTTAAAAGAAACCCTTACCCCTTTTCATACACACTGTAATTTTGATTAAACAAAGATCACAACTACAGTGATTTTTCTTCAATTTCTTCAATTTGCATGATGAATTCTAGCTGTAACATGTATGATTTTTTTTTTTTTTTTTTTTTTTTTTTTTTTATCGATATATTGTATTTTGTTATGTTCTCCTATTTTTTCTCCATAAATCGTGATTTGAATTTAGTAACAAATTTCTTAATTAAAATTTTTGTTTTCAAATTATACTGTTAAGATAAATTAATATTAGACTTATCTTTTTTATTTTGAAATTATTTTATTGAATTTAACATTAAATTAACCTGTAAATCCTAGATTCTCTCCTTTTTTATAGTATATTTAATTTGCATGATGAATTCTAGCTGTAACATGTATATTTTTTTTTATCGATATATTGTATTTTGTTATGTTCTCCTATTTTTTCTTCACATTTGTTATTGCTTTTATGTTTTATTTCATCCCCAAAATAGCTTTTTGGCCATCCAAGATTTTTTCTCCCGTTTGAATTTGAATCTGTTGTTTCAATTTTAATTTTCCAGATTTATTTGTTTAATTTGTAGGTTTGTTATTGATTTGGTTGTTGAATTAATCTCTAACAATCCTAGATTTTCTCCCTTCTTTATAGTGTATTTTAATTTAATTTATTTCTGAATTAAGATTTGGGTGGGGTATTTACGTCCACTTTGTTGCCAAAAAAATTTACTAAATTTAGCTTTTGACCATATCTCAAAATGAAAACACGAATGACTCTTTTTCAAATCAACTATTTTAAAATGGCCATTGGTTGCCCCTTTTTTTTTAAACTGTATGCTGCTTAATTTTTCATTACTATATTTGAAAGTTAACATTAACACGAAACCTAAAAACTTACTATAACCGCCAAAGCAAGCCTAGCTTAGCGGTAATTGACATGTACCCTCGACTATGAGGTCAGAGGTTCGAATCCCCCACCCCCATATGTTGATTGATGTACTCAAAAAAAAAAAAAATACTATAACCTATATGCAATGATATATTTTTTTTGGGAAAAATACACTTTTGGTCCCTGAGGTTTCAAACTCAACATTTTAGTCCCTGAGGTTTGCATTTAGTAGCATTTTGGTCCCTCCATCCAATTTTTCGTTAAAAACTAACGGTTTGCTGACGTGTCACCTATTTTTTATTTTAAAAATTTTTCGTTAAAATTTTTAAAATAAAAAATAAAAAATTAATTAAAATATTATTTTTATTATTTTCATTTTCTCTTTCTTCTTTTTTCTTCATATTCTTCAAACACTTCTTCAAACCCTTCCCTTCTTCTTCTTGAAACTCTTCCTTCTTCCATAAACCAGTCGCCGGCCGCTGGTCGCCGGGCACCGTTGATCATCGCTCGCCGGCCGCCGGCCGCCGGCGACCACTTTTTTTTTCCTTCTGTTTTTTCCTATTCCTGTTCTCTTCTTCTTCTTCTCTTCCTTTCTTTCTTCCTGGAGTTTTCTTTTTTTTTTCTTTTAAAATACGAAACGGAGGACCGAAAACCACGCCGGAGGAACTACTGAAACGCCTGAAAAACCCATTCGTCGGACCTTGAAACCCCAGCGCGGCCACACCTGAAACCGTGCCTTGAACCCGTACCTGAAAACCCAGATCTGTTTGTGTGGTTTTGTTTTGCAGAGGTTGAAGAGTTCGTGGGGGTTTTCGAAGTGGGTTCCCAAATCTCCGGCGAGTTCGAGAGTAGTCAGTGAGGGTTGAGTCCAGATCTGGGGTTTTCAAGCCGTCTTCTCAGATCGAGTCGCTTTGCAAATAGATCTGGGGGTTTGCGCGAACAAATCTCGACGAACAGATATGGGGCGGGGGTCTTGTCGTTTCGGCACTGTAGAGATCGTGGAGAAGAAGACGATGAGCATGGGTCGTGGGTGAAGAAGAAGACGACGAGCATGGGTCTACAGAGAAATTAAAAAAAAAACCAGTTCGCCGGCGACGCTAGTGGTCGGTGGTTGGAGTTGTTGATGATGAAGAAGAACAAGAAGGAAGAAGAATAAGAACGAGAAGATGATGAAAGAGGGGAAAGAGAAAGAAATAATAAAAATTAAAAAATAATAATATTTTTATTATTTTATTATATTTATATTTTAAAAAACTTAAAAAACAATTTTTTAATAAAGAATTTTTGCCACCGTTAGTTTTTAACGGAAAATTGGATGGAGGGACCAAAATGCTACTGAATGCAAACCTCAGGGACTAAAATGTTGAGTTTGAAACCTCAGGGACCAAAACGAAACCTAAACCAAACTTCAGGGACCAAAAGTGTATTTTTCCCTATTTTTTCATCTGCATATATATATCTAGTTGTCAATATAAAATAATAATAATAATAATAATAATAAATATATATACGTAGTTGGATTATGCATTACAACATCAACCAAATCAAAAGGTCGAGAGGTTTGAATATCTATTTTCATAGTATTGTTAAACTCCACATGTAAAAATTTTGTTGATATTATATATATCATAAAAAAAGTTTAGACGTTGTTTGTTTGACTAGTTTTGAGATGAGTTTTGAGAATGATATAAAAAATCGATGTTTGTTTGATGATATTTATTTTTTCAAACCTGGGTAATTATTATCCAAAGATAAAACTACTATCTCATTATACCAAAAGCAACTAACCATTTCTCCCTAATGAGAAGGTTTTGAAAATCAACAACCAAATAGAAACTTCATATATTAAATTTAGAATTTGAACTATTAAAAATAATGGAAGCCTAATATATATATATATATATATATATTAAAAGAGTTTGTGAAGGAAAAAAGATCCGTTAGCTTTGAACACACGGGGAAGTGAAAGGCATGAAAACCGAAAGGCAAAACTGAAGAACACTGGCGGTTCTGATTTCAACGGACCCCATCACTCACGTGCCCTCTCGAACTCATCTGTCAGAATCACATTAACAAACAAAACCAAATCCAAATAACCAAAAAATATCCATTCACTTATTTATCAACCATCATCATTACATCTTCAAATCATTACCCAATTAATCCAAATCCAAAAACAACAACAATCGCTAAATCAATCAACCTAACCAACACTTCTACTCATATAATTTTATCAACATAATTCGAATTCAATCACTTCTCCAGAAGAGAACTGACTTTTCTTCCTTTTATGGGATTATCGGCCCCGCGCTCCGGCATTCGGCTGTCGATTTTTGCTCGCCGCCTTGACAGAAGAACAACAACGTTGGGCAACGAAACAGGCAGTTTCCGGCCAGTCGGACGGTGGCCGAGTCGGGTTTCATCCGTCGTAGGGGCTCCGGGATTGGCCCGAACAGGTAGTTTCCGCCCAGTAACAGCCTCTCGAACGGAGAGATTCCGGCCTCCGGCGCCGCGGTTTTGAAGGCGTACAGAATCGGAATCATTCCGGTGAAGTTGTTGTTCTCCAGCGACAAAGCAGAGAGCTTCGGCATCACCGCCATGAACGGCGGCAGAAACCCAGTGATTTCGTTGTCGCTCAAATCCACGGCGATTAACCCGCTCCGAGCGCCGCCGGAATCTGGGGTTTCCACGGCGGAGAATCGGTTGAAAGAGAGCGTAAGCTGCTCCAAAGACGGATGCTCAAACAGAGTCGCTGGAACGGAGCCGCCGAATTGGTTGTGACTCAGATCCATCACTTGAAGATTAACCAAATTCCCAACACTACCCGGAATCGCCCCTTCAAAGCTATTGTTCCTCATCGATAACTGAACTAACGACGCCGGTAAAACCGCCGGAAGATCGCCGGAAAACCCATTATCACTACCATCCAAATAATACAAATTCTTCAAAACCCCCAAATCAGGAAACGCACCCGTGAACCCATTCGACTGCAATTCCAGCCGCTTCAAACCAACAAGCCCCACAAAACTCGCCGGAACAGAGCCATTAAATCCATTCCCATTCAAGTACAGCTCCTCCAGAGCAGAGAGCGAGCCGATCGACGGCGGGACCTCGCCGGAAAACGAGTTAGCAGAGACACTCAGTGAGCGCAACCGAGTCAAATTGGAGAACGAATCAGGTAGCGGACCGGAGAAGTAATTGTTGGACAAATCAAGAGATTCCAAGTAAGGAAGGTTCCATAAAACAGAGGAGAGCGAACCAGAGTAACCGGCCTGGTCGAGATTGAGCTCGGTGACACGGCCGGCGCCGGAGACGACGGTGTCGCACCGGAAACCGCAGGTGAATTTCTGGCCAAAGAGATTATCACAAGGGTCAACAGAAAAATCCCAGGAATCTACACAGGAACCGGAGGAGATGGAACTCGGGTCCAGAGCGTTCTTCAGCTGTTTCAGAACTTGGGTATCTTCCCAATAGGTCTTCGATTGTACGGAAAGGAGAACCGCCATTAAAAGGGGAAAGAGAGAAAGATAGAAAGAACCCATTTGCAGGGGAGTGGGAAATGGAAGGTGGGTGGATTAATGGAGATGGTATTGGGAAAGGGGAAGAAGATTGGTGGTTTTTGGGGCTCACAGTCACAGAGAGAGGAAGAGGAAGATGCTTTTTTTTCCTTCTTTAATTTGGGGAGTGGGTTTTGAACAGAGAAATTGTCAGAGCAATCAACTGTGATCTTGGAACTTTGTATTTAAATTTTGGAAGTGATGTTGTGGGTTTTGGGAGAAAGGAAAGGCAAAGAAGCAATGGGGGGCCTTTTGCCAAAAACTAAATGATGTTTTTTCTAAAGAATATTGAAAAATTTTAATATGATAGTTTCTAAATTAATTTATATGTAGGTTTAATAATTTTTAGTCTAAAGTTTCATATTTTATAGAATTATACCTTACCTTTTAATAAGTGTTACAATATTTATCATAAACTTGGATAGATGTAGCAATTGGTATCTTCTATAAGATATCCTTTGCAAATTTGTTAAGAGAATTTTTAGGATAAGGCCACGGTAGAACAGTAATACTAAAGTTAAATTTTGTTGAAACTTGTGAGTTTTGATCTGTAATGAGTGATCTTATTCATTATCTACTTCTAATTTTTGTAAAAGGCTCAATTTATTTTTATTTTTTTTTGGGAAAGATTTGTATCCCATTCTTTTGTTTGAATTAGTAAAGTGAGTTTAAAGAAAATTGAACCAAGAGTAAAAGATACACCAAGTGATCAAGTTTAAAATTTAATTGAATGAAATTGAAAGTTTATGTTGAACATTGATATTCACACAGTAGGCGCAAACTTGAAGTAGGACAAATTATTAGATACTCCTAGTGCAATGAGGTTCCCTTTTTAAAATCATTGAATGTAAATCTTCAAATTTGTCTGTCTACAGTTATATACAAAATCGAGGTACTTTCACAATTTCTCTCTTACACCCAACGGTGCAAAACTATCGATCTCATTACACCGAGAGCACCTAATAATTTCTCAGGTTTAAAAATAGATTTTTGTCCACACTATTTGGTACTTGCTTTATTTCGGAATCGAACTTTCAAAATTTTAAAGTAACACCTATTTATTGAGCAAAATTAGGATGATTAAGAGGAGTTTTATATTTCTCTCAATGTATTCTTTTTTTTTTTATTTTGAATGAATTATGAACTCTTTGTGTTACAAGGTCAAGTTATTTGATTTAAATGAATTTATCATTTTATTGACAATAACTAAATATCGAGTTAAGAATCTTATGGGAGAAAACCTGTTAATAAATATAAAAGGAAAAAGTAGCCCTTAGTAAGTTTGAATTTGATGCATGAGTACACATGGTCCATGAATAAGACATGTCGGGCTTGAGTTTGATCATGTGATCTATGATTTATGGGTCATCCATAATGGTTCTGAATATGGATAGGATCAGAAGAGGTAAATATTTGTCAAAACGAGCCCGTGATAATTGGTATGTATCCCCGACCAAGAGATAAGAAGTTCGAATCCCCACCCCCAAATGTCGTTGAACTCAAAAAAAAAAAAAAAAAAAAATTGTAAGACTCAAGTGACACATTTAAATCTCTATAAATAAGACTTTAGGGTTAGTTTTTCCTTTTCCGGCTCAAAATAACTAAAATTTTACTTTCAATTTTGTTCTATGTGTGAGTATACATAAGTCTCACTAATCAATGTAGGACATTTTAAAATCCTATCTATTTTGGTCAACTATAATTGGATTGGACGACAACCAAATAAGAACAATAAATGATTTTTTTTTTCAACAACACACTATATTGTTATGATTGTAAAATTTATTCAATATATTTTGTACTAATTTATTTTCAATTAGTCCATCTCTATGTATCAGCTACAAAGATCAGCGGTTGAAAATGAGAATCTAAAGGCAGCATATAACTTTAATTTAATCCATGTGATGAATCATATAGTTATCTTTTCTAAAGTGGAAGGTGGAAGAAGGCATCTTAATGCTTTGTTTCTAAGAGAAGTTGGTGATGTGTTCCATTGCCATTTCTATCTGTTAGTACCTAATTTTAACAAATTTTTGAAAATTTTCCAAATTCTGTCTCCAACCCATTTTTCAAATTATAACTTCTTGTTTGGTTCTTTTTATCCACCAAACAAATTATTTTTTCTTGCTAAATAAATTATTGTCCTTGGTACAACCACCATAACTTCAATTTATTTAATCATTAAATATAGTTGGACTCTTTAATAAATTTTTATCTTTATTTCCCTTTTAATTTCCATATATGTATATGTATGTGTATTGGGTCCTTGCCATAAAAGATTCATTTGGATCAAAATTTATGGAATCAAAATGGAAATATCACTTGATGAAATGTGAAAGTTAATTAAAAAATTATTAAAAAAAAAATCTCAATAAATCTAAAAAAATATAAAAATAGTTAAACGAGGCCTAAACTTAACAAAGATGAAAATGATGGTAAAAAAATTAGGAAAAAATTAGTATAATTTTCAAAAACAAAAAACCAAAACCTAAATGGTTATTAAACGAGGCCTAAACTTTCAATTTTGTGTCTCGTACCTATTCACATTTTTTTTAAAAAAAATTCATGAACCTACCAGACACAAGATTGAAAGTTCAGGATCCCATTAGACAAAAAATTCAATTTTATATCTCTCATAGATGAGTTAATTTTTAAAAGGAAAAATGACAATTTTGGTATCTCGGGTTTGGGATAGATTGCATTTAGGTTCTTGAGTTTTCAAACTCAATATTTTTACTCTTAAGGTTTGAATTTGGTTCCACATTGGTCCTCCATCATTCTTTCCACTAATTACTACCGAAAGGCTATGCAACACATTTTCTTTAATTAAAAAATATATATTCTTTTTAATTTTTAAAATAAAACATATTAACTTTTTTATTTGTTATTTTTTCTTCTTCTTCATCTCTTTCTTTTCCTCTTTCTTCTTTCATTTTTTTTTTCTCTTCCCCTCAATGTCATCGTCCACCATTTGAACGAAAACAAAGGGGTTAGGGAAGAGTCTCCAATCTGAAACGACTTGTTTCAGAGGGAGAGCCCTCCTCGTCCCTCTCTATTTTCGTTCAAATAGTGGATGTTGATGAAGAAGAGAAAAAGAAGAAAATGGAAGAAGACAAAAAAAGAGAAAGAGGAGGAAAAAAATTCCAGTGGCCGACGACGATGGCAGTGGAATGTAAAATGAAAAAAACAATGAAGGTGCGGAGGGAGGGAGAAGAAGATAAAGAAGAAACAAAGAAAATGAAAAATGAAAATTAAATGTTTAAATTTTTTAATCTTAAAAAATGAAAAAAATTAATAAAAAAATAAATGTCATTAGTATCCTATTTGTATTTAACAGAAAATTGGATGAAGGGACTAAAATGGAACAAAATGCAAACATTAGAGATAAAAAGTTTTTGAGTTTGAAAACTTATGGACCTAAATGCAATTTATCTCAAACTTGAAGGACCAAAAGTGTATATATATATGTGTGATGACCCTATTAGACATTTTTAAAGATAGAAATCCATTAGACACAAAGTAAAAAGATCATTGACCTATTAGTCTTTTAGTTGCTTCTTAATGTTCAATGACCAAATGGACACAAATTTAAAGGTTTAAAGTCCAAACTTATAATTTAACATTTTTTTTTTTAATTGAAATTATCTTTACTCTAAAGAGTAGTATTAAATTAGTGAAAGGGACGTCCAATAGCCGCGGGTTTCAAATACATTCTCAAGCCGTGGAAGATCAGTTGGCTTGAATCTATTGCCATTTGTGAAGGTATTCGTGCGATCCCGGTGAACACTCCTCAAGTGCGGGTTGAAACAGACGCCCTTCAAGTAGTCAAGCTCGTTAATGAAGAGGAGATAGATGAAACTGAACTGATTTGGTTCATTCAAGAAGCCCAAGCGCTTATCAATATGAGAAATATTGAGTCTGTGACTTATGTCCCTCACATTAATAATGGGATGGCCCATTTCTTGGCCCAAAAAGCATGTGAAATCAAAGAAGACCGTATGTGGACTGATGGTTTTCTAGGGTGGCTTTTAGGTGTAAATGACTTGGATACAAGATGTACTCAAGATACTAGTAGGGGATCCTATTCCACTGGTGAGACTCGTGTGGGAACTTTCGTGCTTTTGTAATAAATTTACTTTCTTCTGAAAAAAAAAAAAATTAGTGAAGAATTGTCCTCATTAGCAAAACATTTTTTCATGAACTATCAGCTCATATTATGTCACGTTTCTTCATGACGACTTTTCTCAATTAGTCAAAATGAACACAACAAAATATCGATAGAAAGAAAGGAAAAGAAAAAAAAATAGGGAAAAAATGGCAGAAGGGAATAATATAATAAATCTAAAAATAGTTCTGGTTGTTTATTAGTCATTTATTTAATTTCTCTTTTCCGCTTTCTACCTTTTTAAAAGAAAAACTTATAATCAAACTTAAAATAGTTTTTCAATTTTTTAAAAAAATTATATATTAGAATTTTGATTAATTTGTACACTACTACAAGAAATCTGATTATTTTCGAAAGGGATAAAACTTACATTACTACATAGTCTTTTAACATGTGGCATTTTTTTAAATTTTTTATTTCCTTTTATTAAATGTAAAAATCTCAACAAAATCTCAACAAATTCTCATAAAAATCTCATCTAATTTACTTTTTATTCCATTTTTTAAAACACGATTTTCTCTCCCTTCATTTTTAACGCTTCAGATCCCCTTCTCTCCCTTTTTTTCACCTCATCATCTTCTCACGTTCCTCATTGTTTTTTCCTCTATCATTCCACAGAAAATTTCAACATGATTTTGCACAAGCTACCGGTAACCTAAGTTAAATTTTTTTGTTTTTTTTTTTAATATATTGTGTATTTTATATATTTTTTACCTTATCTTTTCAATACACACCTCACCATCTCTCTCCTTTCTCTCTCTATTTTTATTTTAATTTATTATAGTACCTTTTCAATACACATATGAGAGCTCACACAATCTTTTTTTTTTATTTATTATATCTCTTCAATATTACACATTTATATTTCAAAACAAATATATATCACATTTCTTAATTTTTTTTTACCATCCTCAAACAAAACTCAATAAATTCAAAAGAAAAAGGGAGAGAAGGGGATCTGAAGCCCTAAAAATGAAGGGAGAGAAAATCGTGTTTTAAAAAATGGAATAAAAAGTAAATTCAGTTAGATGAGTTTTTGATGAGAATTTGTTGAGATTTTGTTGAGATTTTTACCTTTAATAAAAGGAAATAAAAAATTAAAAAAATGCCACATGTTAAAAGACTAATGGTGGCCATTATGCAGGTAAGTTTTATCCTTTCGAAAGTCACAACCTCTGAAAAAAATATTAAATAAAAATTTGATAAATCCTTTTTCAAAAGTTAACAAAATCTTCAAAAAGTATTGAAATAGGCCAATCAAAAAAGTTTTTTCAAAGGTACATTAACCTTAAAATGTTATTATTTTTTAAAGATTTTTAAATCCTTTGATAAAAGATAATATATTATTTTTGGAGGTTTTTTAATATCCTTTGATGAATATATTATATTTTACAAAGGAGTTAAATAACTCAAAGGTTTTTTTTTTCTTTAAATATCTTCACTAAAAGATAGTAAGATTTAGGAAGATTTCTAATGTTTTTTTGATAAATATATTATATTTTTTAAAAAAATTTAATAACCTTTGGTAAAAAGTATATATTTTCAAAGGTTTTTAATAAATATTTTTTCAAAGGTTGCCTTTAATAGAATAATACATATTTCAAAGATTTTATTTATGCCCTCTGATAAATGTATAACTTTTTCAAAGGTGTTTAATAACTTTTGATAAAAATTAGATATTTTTCAAAAGTTTTTAATATTATTCTTTGATAAAGGCAACTTTATCAAGGACATTTTTTTTATTAATATTATATATTTTTAAACTTATTAGTAAAATAAAATCTGTGTAAAACTTATTATTCAAATATTGTGGTTTTTAATCCACATTTGCAGGTCGTCTCCTCTAAAGACGACCTGATGACGTGGTAACTTTAAAAGACGTGCTAATGAGATTAAAAAAACAAAATGATCCCTTGTTGTATTGAAAACCTGGCTCCTTTAGTATCGATCATTTTTTGAGTTTGAGCAAGAAACGCACATTCAATTTTTTTTTCTTTTTATGTTTCCTGCATTTTCCTTTCTTTTTTTTTCCTTCATTTTTTTTTTCTAATATTTGTTTTTCAATAAATAAGTAATTTTTCATTTTTTAAAATGTTTTAAACAAATTTCATTTTTAGATTACAATTTATTTTCTTTTTCTTGTACTTAGAAATTGAAATTTAAGTCTAATTATTTAAAACTTTATAAATAAAGTAAAATTAAATTAATATTACTCAATTTAAACTTAACCATTATAGTTTTTTGAGGTAGAATTAATTGACAACTAATTTTATCTGTACGGGATGAATATATATGTGAATTTAAAATAAAATGTTTAAATAATTAATACTTAATTGAATTTAGCTTGCTTAGTGAAAAGAAAATAAACTATATTATAATATTCAATTTGTTTAGAACAATACAAAAAAAATGCAATTACTCATTATTTTAATACTTATTTAAACTTTAGTTTTATTACAACTATTTAAATTTTAATTAATTCTTAAAACTAAATAAATTTTAATTAATTCAAGAAAAGAGAATAAATTTTAATATGATATTCAATTTATTTAAAACATTAAAAAACAATACAATTACTTATTTAATTTTAATAGTTAATTAAATTTCAGTTGTTTAGAAAAAGAAATAAATTGTAATCTAAAAATTCAAGTTGTTTAAAAAAAATTTAAAAATTCAATTACTTCTTTGATTTATTGAAAAAAAATATTAGAAAAAAGTGTGAAGGAAAAAAAAGGAAAGAAAATGCAAGAAACATAAAAAGGAAAAAAAAGATTAGCATGTGCGTCAGTCAGTCTCAAAATTGGAAGCCCCTAGATACTAAAGAAGCCTGCTTACCAATATAACAAACACAAATTTAGTTTAAACTTGCTCATAGGTCGTCTCTTCAATGTTAAGTAACATTTTTTTAAAAATCTGATTAGCCCGTCTTTTTAAGTTGCCACGTCAGCCGGTCAAGACGACCTGCAAACGTGGATTTTAAACCACAATATTTGAATAATAAGTTTTACACAGATTTTATTTTACTAATAAATTTAAAAATATATAATATTAATAAAAAAAAGTCCACCTTATCAAAGGTGTTTAATAACTACCAAAAAATTTGTCTAAGCTATTTTTTTTTTGTAGCGGTTTAGAAAGTGCGGCAAGAATTGTTAAAATCGCAACGATTTCATACGACATATAAACAAATTGTTGCAAATGTATGTATTGCAACGGTTTTTTTCAACAATTTAAAATTTGTTGCAAGTCTATGTATAATTGCAACAATTTTTTAGAAACATATTTACAAAATGTTGCAAATATGTCTCTTCCAGCGATTAATTTACAACACTTTTCGTAACTGCCACAAAAGAGTGTGTTACAACAATTAAGTTGCAACACTTGTGATACTGTAGCAATAGTTTAATACAATTGCAACGGTTATACTGCAACATTTTAAAAAATCGTTGCAATTTTTTTTTGAACTTAATCGTTGCATTTATTTGTATAGCAACAAGTTACAAAGAAATTTTGTAATCATGACAAGAGTTATTTAAATCGAGCTTAAATTACATATCTGGTTGGGTATCTTTTCAATATCATGAGAGATGATTTGTGAGATTTGACCAAACCTATAAAAATAAAGCTACTTTCATGGAAAATTACAAGAATCACCCCTAAACTATAAAGTTGTGTTAAAATCACACAATCAACAAAATTTCAATCTCATCAATCACCTTCCTTAAACTTATGAAATTTTACAATTAAGGTTAATTGCAACATTTCATAAGTTTAGGAGTAGACTGATCAAATAAGATATTCAAGGGTACAATTTTTAAAAACCTCTAGGTGGTTTTTATAAAATTTTCAAACTTTCAAATCATCTCTAATCTTCCAATTGATAAGATCTATAAAATATTTGAATAAATATGATACTAAACAATATTTGAATGGTTTTAATTCTCTACTAATCTATCTATATTTAAATATATTTATTCTATACTATGACTTAATGGAAGAAACTTTTGATTTCTTTTTTTTTTCTTTCATAATTTAAATATTTTCTGATTTACCTTTTTTAATTTAAGTATACGTTATGATTTATTTTGGTTTACTTTAAATTTTAGTAAATTGAATTGTAAAGAGTTATGATTAATTCAATATTATTTGTTAATTGAAATGTCAACTAAAAATGATGTATAACATAAAACCAATTTCTAATTTATTCAAATAAACAAAAATAAGATGTTGAAATCAATTGTTTGTATTTATTAAATTAAATAATATAGTTTTTTTTATTTATGTTTATGTTTATTTATATTTTAAAATAAACAAGAAATTTCACGTGCACAACATGTATTAGTTACTAGTATAGATTAAATTATAACTAAAGTCAAAACATATATGAACCAATTTTGAATTTTTTAAAATTACTGTAACAAAATAAAATATGAGTAACAAATTATATGGACTAAATTAATAATTAACCTTAGATTTGGAGTTGAACAAACTTAACAATAAAGTTTAATATTTTTTTTAATAAAAAAATGATTAAAAATGAACTTACTTTTTAAAATTGATTAGATAAGTTTTTTAAAATAGGATAATTGTAATGGGTGGCAACATGAAGGTAAATAATTACAAATATAGCCATTTTTAAAAATATTTGCAAATATGGCAAAATTTTTGAATTAATTTTTTATATTCCTAAATTGCCCCTGTGTACCCATCTTCTTCTTCCTCGTCAGTTTTTTTTTTTTTTTTTTTTTTTTTTTTTTTTTTTTCTCCTGATAGAAAGTCTTTTTATTATTGATAGATTCTATCAGTGGTAGAAAAATTTTCAGAAAGTTTCTATCAGTGATATTTCTATCACTGATAGATTCTATCGGTGGTAGAAAAATTTTCTTTCAGCGATAGAAAGTTTCTATCACTAATATTTCTATGACTGATAGATTCTATCAGTGGTAGAAAAATTTTCTATCAGTGATAGAAAGTTTCTATCACTGATAGAATAGAAGATTTCTATCACTAATAGAAACTTTTTCTATCAGTGATAAAAGATTTCTATCACTGATAGGTTCTGTCAGTGATAAAAAAACTTTTTATAGAAAATCATAGAAAAACTTTTGATAAAAAATCTTTCAATCCCTGATCACCCATAAAAATCTTTCTATCTCCGATAGAAATCTTTCTATCACCGATATAATCTATAAGTGATAGAAAAACTTTCTGTCACCGATAGAAAAGCTTTCTATCAGTGATAAAAGATTTCTATCACTGATAGAAATTTTTACTATTCTATCAGTGATAGAAAGATATTCTATCAATGATAGAAAACTCTTGATAGAAAATCTTTCAATCCCTGATAGAAATCTTCTATCACTTATAGAAATTTTTTCTATGAGTGATAGAAAAAATTTCTATCATTCATAGAAAATCTTTCTATGAGTGATAGAAAAACTTTCTATCTCTATCACTGAGACTGATAGAAAAACTTTTCGTGAGTTATAGAAAATCTTTTTATCACTGATATTTTTCTATCAGTGATAGAAGATCTTTTGTTTCTATCAGCAATGGTGATACATGGTGAAATCGAGCATTGAAAAATAAAGCAAAAACGAACGATTATAGAAATCAAACACTGAAAAGCAAAAACCAAACACAGATAGAAAACCAAATAACAACAACCAAACATTGATAGAACACCGAACAAGTGATAGAAAAATATCTATCGCCGATAGAATCTATCAGTAGTAGAAAAATTTTCTATCGTGAAAGAAAATTTCTATCACTGATAGAATCTATCAGTGATAGAAAATTTATATCACTGATAGAAAATCTTTCTATCACTGATAGAATCTATCAGTGATAGAAAAACTTTCTATCAGTGAAAGAAAATCTGGAGGGGTATTTTAGTAAATGCAACACACAAACTATTAGATTTTGCCATTTTTGCAATTTTTTTTGTGGGTGGCTAGATTTGCAATTATTTTGGCCCATATTGCTATCCTTGCAACCGGCCCTTTAAAATATCATACTTTTCATTTTCCCTCCTAAATCTCTCTCCCCCAAAAAGTAGGTCTTTTATGTTTTTATGGTGCCACTCCATCTCTCCCCCAAATCTCTCCTCTCAAAACTAGGGGTGGGCAGAAACCGACCCAAATTGACGAACCGGACCGAACCGAACCGAACTGACTGGTTCAGTCCGTTTTTTATCCTTGTTTTTTATTTCTCGGTTCATGCTTTTGAAAAACCAAACTTTTCGGTTCGATTTTCGAATCAACTCTTAAAAAATCATATAAAACCGAATCGAACCGAATTCTTTAAACTATTAAAAATTTAGCCCAACCCAAATAAAGCCCACCATCCACCAAGCCCAAAAGCCCAAAAGCCCAACCCAATCTTGTCTTATCTTTTCCCAAAAACCCTAACTTAGTCACTCTCCTTCATACCCCCACTCTCTTTGCCATGGTTCCCTCCCTCTTTCCACCTCCATTTCTTCTTCTCCTCTTTCGATCTCCATTATTCTCTCCACCTCTACTCCTTTCATCTCTCCACCTCCGTTATTCTTCCTCTTTCATTCATGCATGGTATCTACTGTCCCATTTTCACCTTCTTGTCGTCATTACTGTGTCGATTGGTCGCCGTTGATCTTCCTCTCTCCATGGTCGTTCGTCATCGCTCTTCCATCACCAATGCTTTTTCCTTTCCCTTCTTCCATTGTCTCTCCGTCTCACTGATTTGTGTGTCTCTCCCTCACGTTTCCATAAGCAAGAAAAAAAAGGAAAAGGCAAATATGGATTTTTTTTCTTCATTTTCTTCTGAAAAAATGATATAACCAAGAGAAGAAAGAAAATCGGTTTAAAACCGAATCGAACCGTCTGAGAACCGAAACCGCTTGGTTCGTTTTAAACCAAAACCAAAAAAAATTCGGTTTGTTCGGTTTGCAACTCCTCAGAATCGAAGGGTTCAGTCCAGTTATTGGTTTTGGCCAAAATCGGGCCGAACCGACCCGTGACCACCCCTAATGCATGGTATCTACTGTTTCATTTTCACCTTCTTGCTGTCATTACTGTGTCGATTGGTCGCCGTTGATCTTCCTCTCTCCATGGTTGTTCGTCATCGCTCTTCCACCGTCAGCGCACTCTCCGTCTCACTGATCTGTGCGTTAGCTTCTCTCTCCCTCACGTTTCCGTAAGCAAGAAAAAAATAAAAAGAAAAGGCAAATCTGGATTATTTTTCTTCATCTTCTTCTGAAAAAATGATATAACCAAGAGAAGAAAGAAAATTAGTTTATAAAACCGAACCTAACCGTCTGAGAACCGAAACCGCTTGGATCGGTTTTAAACCAAAACTGAAAAAAAAATCGATTTGGTCGGTTTGCAACTCCTCAGAACCGAAGGGTTCGGTTCGGTTATTGGTTTCAGTCAAAACTGGACCGAACCGAACCGTGACCACCCCTACTCAAAACCTCCTTCCAAATCTAGTAAATCTCTCCTTCTCAAATCTCATTTCAACAACACAGTGAGAGAGAGAAAAACACGGTAAAAACAGAGGGAAGAAGAGCTTGTAGTCGTCGTTCATGAGGAAGCTGTCCAAAATGGGTCGATGCAGCCCATTCAATTTTTTAGCCCAGTTTGAAAACGCAGGAAGACAATAACATTTCGTCTTCCCTCCATCACGCCGCTCTCCATAGTTGCAACCCCCCTACAACCCGTGAGAATGTTGAGATTCTCTTTGTAAATCTCATTTTCTCTTCTCTTCTCTCAACTCTTCATTTATTTTCATCACTTAAATTTGTTCATTTTGATATTTCTTTATGTTTCTTTAGCCGCTCAAGAGGTATGTCAAAATCGGAAGGGTTGTCCTCATCAACTACGGTGAAAACTACGACAAGTTCGTTGTCATTGTTGATGTTATCGACCAGAATCGGGTAAGCATTCCTTTCTTATAATCAATTGTTTTTCTGCAGTGTTATATTTCGTTCTAGTTTTCAAAGTGTTACTCTACTGGTTTTTAGTTAGTCAAGGAAAATAAAAGGATTTAGTTTTCTTGTTTTCTGACTGCTAGATGGAAGAACAGTAATACTTTGTTGATTTTCTAGAAACTAGATTTTGTGCAGAGTTGCTACATTATACTCGTATTATAGGGTTTGGTACTGAAACTGCTGTATATTGAACTATTTGTGTGTTAGTTTTAAGTCTTCATAATATCTTTTTTAGGATTGAATATTTGTAATTATAAAGCGTATGGATTTATTCATCTTCTGGTAATGGTGGTTGTCATTTCAATCTTCTCTGTTAGTTGATTAAAGTATCAAGTATCTTTTTTATGTATGATTGACACTAATTAATCTTCTGCTTTTCTTTGACTAAAATGATTAAGTATGGAAAATGTTTCAAGGTAGCTAGATCAAAGATGGACGTGTAAATGAATTCCACATAGAGTAAGTGATTTGAGTTTTCTTTTCATTACATAGTTATTTTTTATTTCATGTTTTGATTTTTATTATATGTTTGCTTTGTTTAATTTCTAATTTTTGTGTTCCTTTACATTGGTTGATATTTTGTTTATAGTATATTTTTCTTTTTCTTTTTTTTTTTTTTGAGAAGATATAGTATACTTTTCTAGCATGATACCAGGTATGTCTTATTCGAATATTAACCTTGTGTTTTACTTTATCTTCTTACATAAAGAAATAAGTGATCAATAAGAGCAAACTTTATTGAGATAGTTCGTTTATGTTCATTGAGGAATATGTTAAAGTACTTGTATGGCTATAACTTTATTGGATAACTTTGTTAGCTTTAAAGCATTTTGTTATTTTATAATATGTGAATTATTAGACTTTGATAAGTTTTTGGATTATGATTCAAAATTACAGTATGATCATTGCTAACATGTTATTGTGATCTATTTTATGGTGATACAGGACAATCAAACCATCTTTTGTGTAGGTGAATTTTGTGTTTCTTTTGTTTACCGGTCTATGATTGATATTAATCAATCTATTCTTCTGCTTTCCTTTGACCGAAATGTTTGTACGTAGTTGATCAAATATGGATTTGTAAATGAATTGCACATAGGGTAAGTGGTTTGAGCTTTCTTTTTCATTACTTAGTTATTTTTTATTTCATGTTGTTCTGATTTTTATTATATGTTTGATTTGTTTAATTCATAATTTTTGTGTTCCCTTACATTGGTTGATATTTTGTTTATAGTATATTTTTTTGGCACGGTATTCAGGTATGTCTTATTCGAATATTAACTTTTTGTATTGAAATCTTATTAAGTATGTAAGATTTTTCAACTTCTTGGCAAGGTTGATTAAGGTGATGGTAGTTGCATTTTGTTCTATTTCTAATATTGATTATCAATGATATTTATAGGCTCTCCAGTTGGATTTCAACTGCTTCTTTGATCTCCATTTGTTGATTTTTGCGAGCCTTCCAACAATTCATAGAGGCTTATGTTGGGTGTTATTTCAATATATTTCTTCTTTCTCTCCTAATTTTGTAGAGCTTTGTTTTAGTTGAACTTTCAAGTTACCATTTTGTATAAAACAAATTTTATGGATGCTTTAATTTTTTAAGAGTTAGTTATTATTTTATTTCAATTGTTATGGTTGAATTTCAATTTTAGGAACCACAACACAATTAATTTTAGTTATATAATTTTTAAAATGGACTAAACAAGAAGCATAACAATCAATAAATTTGACATAAATTAAAGCTAAATATAAAATTTGCACAAATGGGATAAAAATGGTTACGATACAATGAACAAAATTGTTTCAATATATGGAATGTGATTGTTGCTATTTAGTCACTATTGCAACAGTTATTGAAGTCTTATGACATTTATAAACATTGTTGCAAAATAGTAGAGGTCAACAAATTGTTGTTATTAATGACAAAATTTGTTTGTTGTAATGTATAGGATCAACAATTGCAGCGCTTGCTTTTTTCAAAAAAAAAAAAAAAAAAAAAAAAAAAAAAAAAAAAAAAAAACCAATTGCAGCGCATGCAAAAGTGTTGCATTAGAAGATGTCAACTGTTACTATATAGCTTCAAAAGTGTTGCTATATGTATTTCAAAATTGTAGTTATTGTATCAACAATTGCAATAGTTATCAATACTAAAAATTGTTGCATCATGAGAGAAGTAAATGTTGCGATAGGTGTAACTATCGTAGCGGTTGTTAGATGTCATTCCAACATTTTTTTAAAATGTTGCTAGATCCTTTGTAACACCACTTCTATCAGTGGTTCTTAAACCGCTGCAAAAGTGTTGCAACGTTATTATCTGTTGCGATAGCTTGATAAAACCGCTGCAATAGACCTATTTTTCTGGTAGATTTCAACATCAAGAACAAGCTACAAAACCTTTGAGACGACTTCAATCTCAAGAACAAGCTACAAAGCCCTTGGGACGACTTCAACCTCAAGAACAAGCTACAAAGCCCTTGAGACAACTTCAAACTTGAGGACAAGCGTTCAAGGCCTCGAGTGAAACACACATAAGAGAGAGAATCAGAGGATTATGTATTATAGATTGTACTACTACACCCACAAACATCAATACAAATACATATTTATTCCACGTGTCTCAATCTTTGAAGTTACGTGTGAAAAATAAGTATCTTATCTATTGAGTTATACTCAAGTTAATATTTGTTATTCAACATCTAACATATAAATAACATTAACATCAGAGCTACTGGTGGTCCATTTCTTTCAAGCCCATCCCTAGTAGGGGTGTGCACGGTTCAGTTCGGTCCGGTTTTAGTCAAAACCATGGACCGAATCGAACACCTCGGTTTTGAAGGATCCCAAACCGAGAAAACCGAAGCTCTCCTTGGTTTCGGTTAAAAACCGAACCAATCAGGTTCGGTTTTAACTGGTTCGATTCGGTTTTTAACCGATTTTTCTTTCCTTTTGCACGCCACAGAGAATGGGTGTGAGAGAGGTTGACAGTGAGAAGTTTGTGAGAGAAAGGGGCGGCGACGGTGAGAAGCTAAGAAGAGCCGATGAAGACCGAAGAAACATCGTTTACAATCCAGTGGATGAATATGCCTCGTTCACGTTTTGAGAGTGTCGAGAGCGGCAACAATGGGTTGAAAAGTCGAGAACAGATGGCCGAGAGACAATGAGAATAGTGACCAGAGTTCGTGGTGAAGAGAGAGTTGAAAAGCTTGGGGAAGAATGAGAGAAGGAAGGGGAAGAGAGAGGGAGGGGGTTGATGTCTGCAAGAAAGAGAGAGATGGGTTAATGTGATGTGATGTGCAAGAAAGAGAGAATGGGTTGATGTGTGACGGCAAGAAAGAGAAGTAGATTTTGAAAAAAAGAAAAGAATTAGGGTTAGAAAGTTAAAAACCTAGGGATTATGGGCTTTTAAGTTGTGGGCTTGGTGAGTGGGTTGGGCTACCTTTAATTGGGTGGGTTGAACTAATGGACTAAATAAATATATTTCATAGGGCTAACCGCATGGATGGCCAAATAAAAAACGTGGTTTTGAAAAAAGTCCAAAACTCATTTTCGTTGAAAAAATGTCCAAAGGGTAAAATGAGGAAAACACTAATTGTTATGGACTGACGAAAATGCCCCTGAATTTAAAAAGACAGTGTGCTCCCTACTTTCAAGCAAATTGTTGTGGGGGTGTTGAAGGGATAGCCCTTTGCGCAGCGGAAACGCACAGAAAACCACACTGATTTTAACTAAGAATGAAATACCAATACGGATCACAAAACCAATTCTTTACAGCAGAAAATAAAATATAATCATGCTGTAAAGCTTGTTAAAACATGCTGTAAAAAAAAAAAGGAGAAAAATACTAGATCTAATCTAGAATTGGGTCCAAATGACCCTAGTTCAAGAAAAACCTTACCCTTGAAGAAATCCTTGAACGTTTCGCCAAAATTCTTCGATTTTCTCCCAAAAACAGCAGCAATTACACCTTGGTCTTGCTGGAAAATCACCACGAACACCACCACGAAGGTTCACCGGTATTCTCGAGTAGGATGTTGCGTTGGGAGCTTGTGGGAGCCAAAAGCCTAAGGAAATTTTCTAGATCAAGCCTTCTGTATTCTCAGAGAGAGTGCAGAACGAGAGAGAACGAGAGAGAGGGAGAGATTGAGGCGTGTGACTAGGGGCAATCTGCAACTGCACACTGACCACGTCCCTTTTTTTTTTAAAAAATACATAATATCAGGTAACTGAAATATCAGTTACCTGATATTTTTAATTAATTATAATTTTAAAATCATAATTTTAAATTACAATTAATTGTATTGTATTTTAATTAATCTAAATTAATTAAAATAACATTAATTTAAATCCAATTTAAATTAATATCCCTCTTATCTTATAGTTTAATTAAATCAAATTTAATTAAACTAAATCAATTAATTAATTCGAAATTAATTAATAAAAAATTAAAATAAAATTGAACATCACATATTCAATTACTATTTTCTCTCTCAAAACTATAGTATTAATATAAATCCAATGCATATTAATTATAACCTATAGTTTTAATATGAACCAAATTCATATTTTAGTATAATATTCGAACACCTTCGAATATTCAATCCATCCTTAGAATTTTACCTCAACGCCCTAAATGAGCTACCGGTGGGACCTAATGGACCTACAGATCAGAAGCTCCAACGATATGAGATTAGTTGGTTAAACTCATTAACCAAGTTAATCAATATTCGTTAACTGTGGTTCACTCCACTAAAGAACCACAGCTGCACTCTTCTCACTGCAGACATATTTTTGTGTCCACGGATATTGACCGTCAACAGCAAGTTAGCCCTTCACGTGTGTTCGTACCCCAGCTAGGTCAAATTACCGTTTTACCCCTGGGCTACCTCTTGATCCTTAAGTACCAGTGCTCCTCTAATGAACAACCTGTTTGTGGTCCAACCATCAAACAAAAATCCATCTCGTGCCATAAAGAGGGTAGGGCCCATTGTTCAAGACCCGGAGACACCACTTAAGGGAACACACCTCTACTTACCCTCATATCAGGAAGGAGTGAATTCCATCTTGTAAGACTACGTTCCCAGCTCCCCAATCGGTCTTGTCCCCAAAATGGTAGGCTTATTGAGTCGGCGAACAGGCCACTCTCACCCGTACAAATCAAAGGACAATCCCTCATGGACAGGAGTCCATAATCCACTCAGGATTAAGGCCAAGTTGCCTAGGTCATCCTAGTGAAATAGAAAACGAGCTAACTAACGGTGTTAGAGTTAGTGGTTAACTATTTCGCGGTCCGGTCTTTGTGCAAACTCATTGCACAGGATACCCCCACTCGCATGTCAACCACATGAACGCGTTGGATCACTACGTTTGTATCAATATACAAAGCGGGCCGTATCCATAGTGTCACCAGGATAAGGTACCCAGCCTTATCCCTATACCACAGACCCTTTAGGCTAAAACTTGAACATTGATCCCCGTATGTCCCCACATACTAGTTCAAGCCTCATTCTATTAGTCATGGATGTTTAGTTTATTGGATTAGGGTTAACAAGACAAGATATAATACAAACATTGAATAATACATCACTTTATTAATGTTTGGTCAAATGTACATTTACTATCTACGAGTTTTAGGGCATAAAACCCAACAGGTGTATCTCTGAAAACCAAATCTACCTACAGAATCGGGAAAAAACGTTCGATTTTTTTAAAAAATAAACTGAAAACTATATCCCAAAAACCAAAAAAATGTACATGATTTCCAGATTCTGAATGCCTCACCAATAACACATTCAAAGCTGATGACAAATTGATACAAACAAAGAGCATTGTGGATTAAAAATACACAAGAATTAAATGAAGAACAAAAAGAATGTAGAAAAATCCAACTTCCCAAACCCTCCTTGCGTCAGCCAGAATTTATTAGAAAAGACGTAAATCAGAAAAGACTATTTGTCTTCCCAACACTCCTCTAACTTGAAATACACGAAAATTAAACAACCCCCCACATACCTACCTCTTCAACCGACATAACAGGAAAACAGTATTTCCATGCATGTATGGACGCAGAGACACACATGAAAAAGTACCTGAACTTGCCCTCATTGTCAACATCAAAAGCAGTGTATGCACCTGCAAAAAAAAATGCTATGATGTTACACGATCGTACGAAATACTGTAAACACACTGTATGCATGTCCCCCCCCCCCCCCGCATTGATGTATGTGCCCCCCGAAGTATATATATCAAAAAATACTTTGTATGCGTGTTTCTTAAACTTAACTTTGAACGTTATCTAAAACCCCAAACCTGGGTTTTTCTCGATCAGGGCAACAGAGAAAATAAGGATTAGTGCATACGACGCTTCGGGTGACCCTCTGATGGCAATAAAGTGCAAGTTTTCGCCCCTTCCATACCTTGTAATAACTGATGTTAACGTGGGGTGTCACCCCATGATTTTATTGATATCAAAAAATACTTTGTATGCGTGTTTCTTAAACTTAACTTTGAACGTTATCTAAAACCCCAAACCTGGGTTTTTCTCGATCAAGGCAACAGAGAAAACAAGGATTAGTGCATACGACGCTTCGGGTGACCCTCTGATGGCAGTAAAGTGCAAGTTTCCGCCCCCTCCATACCTTGTCATAACTGATGTTAACGTTGTGTTTCCTCCTCATATAGTTAATAAAATCATGGGGTGACACTGATCCTTCAACATCGACTTAATCAATAATTGCGTGATTTTTTTTTTTTTTTTGTGATGTTATGCTGCAAAGTTAATCCGTGATTTCCATCTTGTAAATGCACTACATTCCTAGAGTGTGAATCTACCTCACAGTGGTCAGCCACAACGCATATGTCACTAGCCATCCCATCGCCAATGTTGGACATGACCCAAGTAACATCCTTGTCGTCAGTGATCCGGATTATATTAGCCTTGTTGATACCATTCCTGTACATGGTTAAACGAGTGATCATGTGCTCGTCCGATGGAAATACCTTGCTTCGGATACATTCATTAAACTCTTGTATTGTGCATCCCTCCGGTACTGGCACACTGTCGGACTTAAACCCATTGTACCGATTGTTTTCATCCCACCTCCCACTGAATAGAACCACAACATTCAGCAAACCAACTGGCGGCATGGAGTGCATCTGCATCTGAAACCCCGAAAATACCTGCTGTATATTGAGCATACAGTGTGCAGCCTCTGTAAACCGAAGATGCAACACCTGGAAATTGAAAATGCTTTAGTGTCAAATGAACGATGAACTCATCGATGGAAGAAAAAATCCAGATTTTTTATATCTCCCCCGATTAATTATGAAAAAAAATGGTATTTAGTTATCTTAAAATTAATGTAATATATGAAAGTTTGTTAAACTAAATTTGAAAACGATTTGAAAAATCTAATAAAATAATTTGAACCGAGAAGAATGGAAAATTTGTTGGGAGGAAGTTTGGATACAGCGTAGGCATGTAGGCCCCCCTCTGGTGTTTGAAAACGCAATAAGGGTAAATGTGGAAAATAAATATTGACAGTGGTCACGCATACCTCACGTGTGGCCATATTTCGTTTGTTTTTTTTTTTGGCTATATTTCAGTTTCGTCCCCCACCAACCTGCCGTATCCCCAAATTTCTCTATTTCATATTTCGGTTCGGTTCGGTTATCTCGGTTTTTAAAAGAGGTAAACCGTGAACCGAACCAAAAATCTCGGTTTTTAAAATTATTAAACCAAGGAAACCAAATTTTTTTTAAAAAACCGGATCGAACCAATCGGTTCGACGGTTCGGCTCGGTTTTTGAACACCCCTAATCCCTAGTACCAAAAACATAATTAATTGTGATCAAATAATAATGTTTTCCTGTACTTTTCTAATTTATAAAAGGGACATCCATATTAGAAAAAAAAAATATATCCATTAAATATCTATTTAAAAAGGAAAAATCATATATATATATATATACATCATATTTCTACAAAATTAAAACTTGTGAAAATTGAAACCCTCAACTTCAAAAGTTTTCAGTTCAACATGAGATATATAACTTCGATGAGAGATTAGACATTCGAATTTCTATCCCGCGTAGTGTTGAACCTAAACGAAAGAACTTAGGGCGTGTTTGAAAACCATTTGTTTTGTTATCTACCTTCTTCTTCCCATATTTTCAAAAATCAAGTCTTGAAAACTAAAAAAAGTATGTCGTATTTGATAACTATTTGGTTTTTTGGTTTTTGAAAATTATGCTCGTTTTCATCCAATTTCCTTACAATGGTTTTCATCTTTGTTATGGACAAAATTTAGTTCGTAGCCAAATTCCAAAAATAAAAACAAGTTTTCGAAAACTACGGCCCCCTTTGATAACCATTTCAGTTTTTGGTTTTTGGTTTTTCTGTTTTAAGTTTTTGGTTTTTGGTTTTCTGTTTTTTAAAAACAAAAACCATATATGTTTGGTAACTGTTTTTTGTTTTCTATTTTTAAAAAACAGAAAACCAACATTGTTTGATAACTGTTTTTGGTTTTCCGTTTTTTAAAAATTAGAAAGATGAAAAGATGTTTTAGAGAGAGAAAAATGTGTAGAGACGTTGAAACAAAAATTTAGAGACACAAATATAAATGTTTTCAAGATAAGTTTTTTTTTTTTTTTTTTTTTTTTTTTTTTTTTTTTTTTTAAGACGAGAAAAGTTAAACATAGAAAATTTAGAGAGATGAAAGAAAATATTTAGAGAAAGAATATTAGTTAGACTCGAGAAAAGATATTAGTTAAAGAAAAAATAGAAAATAAGTAAGAGTAAAAGCGATAAATTTTATATTAAAAAATTAAATAAAAAAAAAAGAAAATTTAGAGAGATAATAAGCTTAAGAGTAAAAGGTATGTTAAAGAAATAATGATAAATTAGAAAAATAAAGAAAAGTTGTAGCGATAGAAAATTTTGGTGACTTTTTTTTTCAAAAGAAAAATTAGAACATGTTAATTAAGGGGAGAAAAGTTATTGATAAGTTTTTAGAAATAGACAAGATATAGAGAAAAAAAAAGTTTTGAGAGAGAATTTTAGAGAGAGAAAAATAAATTTTATAGAGTAAAAAACGTTTTATAAAAAAAAAAAAATAGAGAAAGGAATTTGTTGGAGAAAGGTGGGTGTTCACACGTAACTTCAGAGATGGAGACACGTGGAATAAACTTTGATTTGTATTAATGTTGTATGCGTGTGGGTGTACAATCTCTAACTTTAATCCTCTGATTCTCTCTCTTGTGTGTGAATGTGTTTCACTCGAGGGCTGGAACGCTTGATCCCGAGTCTGAAGCTTCAATGGATTCTTGGAGCTTGAAGTATTCTAGTCTTGAAGGAGTCTTCAGTCTTCAAGAAGTGTTGATGTCCTGAAGAGTATTTGATCTTCAAGGAGTGTTGAAGTCTTGAAGAGTGTTTGGTCTTCAAGAAATGTTGATGTCCTGAAGAGTTTTTGATCTTCAAGGAGTGTTGAGGTCTTGAAGAGTGTTTGGTCTTCAAGAAATGTTGATGTCCTGAAGAGTTTTTGATCTTCAAGGAGTGTTGAGGTCTTGAAGAGCGTTTGGTCTTCAAGAAGTGTTGATGTCCTGAAGAGTATTTGATCTTCAAGGAGTGTTGAGGTCTTGAAGAGCGTTTGGTCTTCAAGAAGTGTTGATGTCCTGAAGAGTATTTGATCTTCAAGGAGTGTTGAAGTCTTGAAGGGTGTTTGGTCTTCAAGGAGTGTTGAAGTCTTGAAGAGTGTTTGGTCTTCAAGAAGTGTTCAACACTTGGACTTGTGGATTGCAGAGAGTCTTCGGTCTTCAGACTTGGTGGAGTCTCTCTGAATTCTCTGGTTCTGTTTGAGAGCTTTGAAAATTCTGAACTCTTGTCTTTGTGAGAGTGTAGAATTTCTGAACCCCTGAAATGGAGGAGAACCCCTTTATTTATAGAGTTTTCGCTGGATGGGCCCTGGTGACTTTTGGGCCTAACAACTTGGGCTTGGGTCTGGTTTATATTTGACCCAAAACTATATGACCCAAATATTTAAAAGACTCAAATTTGATCCAATTAATTATTTTCTTTAATTAATTGGTCAAATCAATTAATCTGATCAAAATAATTTATTTTTAATTAATTGGTCAAATGGACATTTGGCCCTAAAAATTTATAATTGGCCAACTTTGTCTTCAAATTAAATTTGGGACACATGTCGATTTATAATTGGTCCCAAATTTAATTAATTATACTTTTGTCATTAATTTTAAATAATGACGTGGCAATTTGTCATTGGCCAAAATTTCTCCTTCAACAGTGGGTAAAAGAGAAGAAAAGTAAGCATTAGAAGAAAAATGAGTATTTGAAAAACAGAAATCTGTTTTTAAAAACTATTTTATTTGGTTTTTGAAATTTACTTATAATTTCAAAAACGTTTTTAAAAAACAGAAAACAAAAAACAGAAATAGTTATCAAACACCTCTGTTTTTAAAAAATGAAAAACAAAAACAGAAAACAGAAAACGAAATGGTTATCAAACGGCCCCTACTTTTTCCAGTTTTCAAAACTTGATTTTATTTTTGTGAAAACGTGTGAATGATATAGATAACAAAACAAAGAAAAACTTATAAGTAGAGATAGTGTTTTTAAGCTTAATTTTCAAAAACAAAAAACCACATGATTATCAAACGGGACCGAAGTTTTCCAAAACTTGTTTTTGTTTTTGGAATTTGACTATGAATTCAAACGTATCCTTAACAAATATGAAAACCATTATAGGAAAATTGAGAGAAAATAAGCGAATTTGTTTTTTTAGAAAAAAAAAGCATAGTTTTAATTAAAAAACCAAAAACTAAAAATCCAATAGTTATGAAACAAAAACTAGGCCCCGTTTGATAACCATTTTGTTTTTTGTTTGGTTTTTGAAAATTATGTTTGTTTTCTCCTCAACTCCCTATCATGGCTTTCATCCTTGTTAAGGATCTATTTGAATTTCTAGCCAAATTCTAAAAACAAAAACAAGTTTTTTAAAATTACTTTTTTTTTTTTCAAAATTGGACTTGATTTTTTACAACAAAGAAAAAGATTGATACTAAAACAAATAAACTTATAGGTGGAAATAAATGTATATAAACTTATTTTTCAAAAACAAAAAACCAAATAGTTATTAAACGCAACATTTTTTTTTTAGCACTGTACTCCAATTAAATTAAAACTGGGACATTTAAATGGACAGTTCAATAGTTGAACGTGGCTTTCACCAAAGGACATGGAACATTAAATTCTGGGCCTAACTACTAACAAGTTCCATAAAATCTTTTTCAAAAAAACAAAAAAAGTTCCATAAAATCTCAGGATTTGTCAAGTCGGGAAAGTACTGCCCATAACTCCAAAATCTTGGAACAGAGAAACAAAAAGAAACCCCAGTTTCGCCACACCAAAGATCAAATCAAATCAAAACAAGTTCTTGAGTTGAAAGCTATAATCGTTCACTTTCGAAACCCAAAAAAAACAAGTGGGTTTTTGCAAAAATGGAAGCCAATTTCGAGGAGCTGAGGCAAAGCTTCAGAAGTGGAAGAACAAGGAGTTTGGAGTGGAGAAAAAACCAGCTGATTTCCTTGATTCAGTTCATCCACGACAAAGAAAACGCCATTTTTGAAGCTCTGTACCAAGATCTTGGGAAGCATCCTGTGGAAATTTTTCGAGATGAGGTGAATTTTTTGGTCTGTTTGCTGTTTTGGGATTCAATGTTTTATAAGATGATGGGTATCTTTATTTAGAAAGAGGGTCTAATTTTGCTAGTGGTTTAAGGTTGGAGTTGTTCTGAAATCTGCAAATAATGCTCTGTGCTGTTTAAAGAAATGGATGGCCCCTCAAAAGGTTGGTTTTTTCTGCTGCTTCTTCTTCAGTTTCTTCTTCAAATTCTTCTCTCTGATATGGTTGTTTCTTGTTGGGAGGTAGAAATATGTGCCATTACTATTCTTCCCAGCAAAAGGAGAAGTTTTGTCAGAGCCATTTGGCCTTGTCCTCATAATTTCATCTTGGAACTTTCCACTTTGTGAGTATATTCTTTCTTTACCTTAATTTGTGAAGCAAAATGGACCCATAATCAAAGTTAATTAGGCTAAACAAAAGTGGTGGGGGCTTTTAGATGAAAGTAGGCCATTGCAACCTTGTGTTTGATTCTTTCATTCATCCTGTTTGTTCTTGCAGCTTTGGCATTGGATCCATTAATTGGAGCGATATCGGCGGGCAACACGGCGGTCCTAAAACCGTCGGAATACGCTCCGGCTTGCTCTTCTTTTCTTGCTGCAACACTCCCTCTTTACCTTGACAATAAAGCCATCAAGGTTGTGGAGGGTGGAGCTGATGTTAGTGAACAACTTCTACAGCATAAGTGGGATAAGATCTTCTTCACTGGTATGAACTTGATTCGTCTAACCATGGCGATTACTCGGTATGTTCATGTTCTTCGATTTGATCATTACGGTTGATCTTTTCAGGGAGTCCAAAGGTTGCAAGAATTGTGATGTCTGCAGCTGCAAAGCATTTAACTCCTGTTACTTTAGAGCTTGGGGGAAAATGCCCTGCAATCTTTGATTACTCCTCTGTTCATACCAATATGAAGGTTGTTTAATTTGGTAGCTGAAACGTAATGTCGTTATCGTATCGGATCGATGTTCGTTTGGTAATTGTTTTTCTCCTTGAATTCATAGGTAGCAGTCAAGAGAATCGTCGGAGGAAAGTGGGGGCCGTGCTCCGGGCAGGCGTGCATAGGGATAGATTATGTTCTTGTGGAGGACAAGTTTGCTTCAGAATTGGTAAAAACAAGTTCACTATTCAAACTTTTCTCTTGTCTGCCGCAGGCCTACTGCTTTCTAGGATGATCTTTGTGATTTCCCTATTTCAGATCGAGTCGATAAAGCGAATACTCAAGAAGTTTTACGGAGAAAACTCGAAAAACTCGGCGAGTCTGGCTCGAATTGTTAATGAGCAACATGTTGAAAGAATCAGCAATCTTCTCAATGACCCCAAGGTTGCTGCTTCCATTGTCCATGGTGGTTCCACAGACAAACAAAAACTGTAAGCTAAACTCTCCTATGAGGAAACATTTTTGCTGCTGGCTGTTCTATTGAATGCTTTGCTTTGATCTTGTAGCTTCATTGAGCCAACAATATTGTTGAATCCTCCGATCGATGCCGATATCATGACCGAAGAAATCTTCGGTCCCCTGTTACCGATAATCACAGTAAGAATTAGTGTTAAACCTTTCAACAATTTCACAAAACTATGGATTCTATGATCATCAGTGTTGTTGAAACAGTTGAACAAAATTGAAGAAAGCATTGAGTTCATCAACTCAAGACCAAAACCTCTAGCTCTCTACGCCTTCACTGAAGACGAAACTCTCAAGAAACGGATTCTATCGGAAACGTCGTCGGGAAGTGTCACATTCAATGATACCATGGTTCAGGTATTGTGTTCTACCTACTCTCTCAATCAAGCTTTGCACAAAGTAGAAGAAATGAGATGCATTTTCTCTTGCAGTTCGTGTGCGATTCGCTACCGTTCGGGGGTGTCGGTCAGAGCGGTTTCGGGAGTTACCATGGCAAGTATTCTTTTGATACATTTAGCCATGAAAAAGCAGTGTTGCAGAGAAGCTATTTGCTAGAACTCGAGCCACGATATCCGCCATGGAACGATTTCAAGCTCAAGTTCATTAGATTGGCGTATCGATTCGACTATTTCGGGCTGGCACTTCTCCTTTTGGGGTTAAAAAAGTAGAGAAATGGTAGAAATTCAATAAACATTAGAGTTAACTCTTTGAGAAGAGTAAGCTGCTTTCTAAATCTCTATTACATGTACTGTAAAACTATTGTCTCTGAAACTTTGTATCATATCATGGAAAAATATTGGTTGGGTGAGCTTTCTAAAGGTTATAAATATTCCTAAGGTTTATGTCCCATTTTACTCTACTTTGCATTAAAAAAATATATATAAAAAAAAAAAAACCTTTTCTTTTTTTATAAATTATTTTATACAAACTTAAGGGTCAGTTTGGAATACATTTCAATTTAAATGTTTTTCAAGAATGCATTTTTTAAAAAACATTTTGTATAAAAATTGTTTATAATTTAAACACTCATATATTTGGTTGCATTTACTCATAAGTGTTTTTATACACAATTTATTGTATACTTAAAAAGTATTTAAAAAAAATTGGTTTAAAGTGTTTCCCTCAAAATGGCTTATTTATCGATCTCATTTTCTAATAAGTCATTTTTAGTGGTTGTCAAACACTATAAATTTTTTCAAAATGATTTTTTTTTAAAAAAAATTAAACACTTGAAAAGTTAAACCAAACACACCCTTAACTTAACATGTCTTTTGTTTATGGATCAATAAATGTCTAAGAAAATTAGAAATTGGATTTCAAATGGATATATATTATTGTTAAATGATTATTGAAAAATTAATGGTAAGACATAAAATAACTTGTTTGTTACAAAGCTTAAGAACTAAATTAAAATATGAACAAAATTTGGCCGCATGTGGATCCCTATACACTACATTAAAATCTTAACAGCTAAGAAAGAGAAAAGTAAAAAATGAGAAATTTTGTTTCTCTCTTCTAATGGTTAACATTTTAATGGTGGTATGTCTACATATCGATATGCAGTCAAGTTTTTTCCTTAAAATATTTAAAAGTTGAAGTATTTAAATAGAATAATCGTGTTGATCTAAGAAAATAGGATTGAAATCTATTTTGATTTTTTTTTTTTTTTTTTGAGTTCAACCTTATCCAATCTAAATATTATCAAGTGAGATGGATTTAAAAAGCAGTTGCTTTAGTGAATAGAAATCTATAAAAATGTAACATATTTATGATTTCAGTGGTACTTCTTTTCTTTTATTTATTTTCTTTTTAATGATGAAAATTTTCTCCTTATTGAATAGAAAGAGGACAAAAAGGTAGTTGGGTTGATAGAGATTTCATAACTACTGCAAGGTCTATAAGTCTTACTGTTCTATTTTGATTTTTCATACTTTAAAAATATTCTAATTTCCATTTAAAACAAAAAGAAAAAATACACTTTTGGTCCCTGAGGTTTGGATTAGGTTTCATTTTGGTCCCTGAGTTCTCAAACTCAACAATTTAGTTCCCGAGCTTTGGATTTCGTTACGTTCTTAGTCACTCCATCCAATTTTCCATTAATTACTAATGGAGTGCTGATGTGGCAACATTTTTTTTAATAAAAAAATTATTTTTAATTTTTAAAATAAAAATAATATTAAACTAAAAACAAAGTTATTATTTTCTGTTATTTTTATTTCTTCCCCTTCCTTCTTCTTCTTAACTAACCACCATCACCACCATCATTCTAATGTTGCCACCGGCAACCACCAGCCGTCGGCGACGGCAGGGGCCGACGACAATTTTTTTCCTTTTTATTTTCCCCTTCTTTCCCTCTCTTCTTCTTCATTCTTCTTTTCTTCAACTTCTTTCGTTTTCGGCCATTTCCTTTTTATTTTCCCCTTCTTTCCCTCTCTTCTTCTTCATTCTTCTTTTCTTCAACTTCTTTCGTTTTCGGCCATTTCCTTTTTATTTTTCCCTTCTTTCCCTCTCTTCTTCTTCATACTTTTCTTCATTCTTCTTTTCTTCAACTTCTTTCCCTCTCTTCGTTCAATCGCAACCCAGCTTAGAGGCGCCACCGTTCAGATCTTCGTTAGATTTTAACAGATCTGTGGAAGAAAGTGGGTAATAGAGGTCAAACTTGGGGATTTTTTTTGCAGTGAAACCATGAGAACGAGTGGCAAAGGGGAAGAGGCTGAGTTTTTTTTTTAAAAAAAAAAAGAGAAAAGAAGAAAAGAAGAGAATGAGAAAAAGAAAGAAAGAAAAAAAAAGAGTCGCCGGTGGCGATCAGTTGCCGGCCGCCACCGACCGTCAATCATGTGCAGAAGAAGGTCGATCACGTGCAGAAGAAGAAGGAGTATAAATAAAAACATTTAAAAATAATATATATTTTTTTATTTTAATGCGTTTTTATTTAAAAATACTAAAAAAAATAATTTATTTAATAAAAAAATGGTGCCACGTCAGCAAGTCGTTAGTTTTTAACGGAAAAATGGATGGAGGGACTAAAATGAAACTAAAACCAAACCTCAGGGACTAAATTGTTGAGTTTGAAAACTCAGGGACCAAAATGAAACTTAACCCAAACCTCAGAGACTAAAAATGTATTTTTTCAAAAAAAAAAATCTAATTTCCTTCTTGAATTTTATCATTTTTATTTCGGTAGATTTCACTAAATTTTCTGGTTTCATAAATGTAAGAAATTAAAAAAAATAAATTGTAATGGATGGCTAAATTGTAATGGGTATTGGCAGATTTAGCAAGTTTTTTTTTAAAAAAAATTGTAAATATAGCAAATTTTTTAAATGATTTTTTTAATTTCCGTATTGCCCTAGTTTTGACTTTGGCGCAAGTGTCCTTCTCCTTTTTTCTTTTTCTTTTCCCATCTAGTTTCTTCTTCTTCTTCGTATTTTTTTTTTTTTCCCACTCTGCCCAACTCAGCGCCATCCTTGCAATTTGAGTTTTACACTTTTACCTCAATTCCTCTCCCACACACTTTCGTTTTTCTTTCATTATTATCATCTACAATTTCTTTTTTTTTTTAAAAAAAAATTATCCCACATTTTCTTTAATCAAAACAATAGTTATATGGTAAATTTATTTCAAAATTATAAGGATGATTTTCAAGATATTATTCAGTTTGTGTCAAATATTAGTTTTTGTTTTCAGTTCTATACAAGAAGTTTCGTACCATTACTAATGAAGATGTTGTCTTTACTTCGTATCAATAGTAATGAAAATGTTGTCTTTACTTCGTATCAATAGTAATGAAAATGTTGTCTTTGCTTAATACATGTTTGATTGTATAAGAAGAGTACCGCATTCGATCCTACATCATTTTAAAAGGATGGCGACATGACAACGAATAAATGTGAAAGAGTATCCAGACTCCCTTGGTGTTCTAATACTCAGTCGACCATCATCAGCTTCGATCATCTCTTCTCGTGGATCAACTTCGATCTTCTTCTTCTTTGGTCTGAGGATTTTTCGCATCTTCTCGTGGATTAGCTTCGATCATCTCAATTTCGAGATTCCAAGTTTGTCTTATCTTTTTTTCTCGATTGCTCTGTTTTTTTTTTTTCCTTTGATCATCTTTTCGATCGTTTTCTTCTTATGTTTCGATTGCTCTTCTTTTTTTTTCCTCTTTTTTTTCCTCATTTTTTTTGTTCGTCCTCTGTTTCGATCTTCTCTTCTCTATGTTTATTCGATATTGAATAAGAAAAATTATTTTCTATGAATGATAGAGCGATAGAATTATATCGCTGATGGAGTTCTATCAACGATAGAATTCTATCGCTGACTGATAGAATCTATCAGAGTGATAGAATTCTATTGTTGATAGAGTTCTATCAGCGATAAAATCTAGACTATCAATGATAGAAATTATTGAATGTAGTGATAGATCCACTTAAGTTTTTTCTTTTTGTTTTGCAATAATTCAAATTTATGGTAAAGCTTCCAATAGTCATATTTCAAAGTGGATAATGAAATGATAAACATTACTACGAGAATTACAAGATTGTCAGAGATAGATTGTCAGAGTTTTGATTGAGAATTACAAGATTCCGCCGACGGTGGCAGCAATCGGCCGCTGGCGGGAGGCGTTCGTTGGTAACTGGAAGAAGAAGAAGAAAGTGGGGGAGAAGAAGGAGGAAGATGAGAGAGAAATAAATAAAAATATAAATAAAAAATATTTTATTATTTTTATTTTTAAAATTTAAATAAAATAATTTTTTAATAGAAAATAGTTACACGATTCCGTTAGTTTTTAACAGAAAAATGGTTTAAAAATGGTTGGAAAGACCAAAATGAAATTAAAATCAAACCTCATGGGCTAAATTGTTGAGTTTGAAAACTCAGGGACCAAAATGAAACCTAACCTTAAACCTTAAGGACTAAAAGTGTATTTTTCCCAATATATTTTAACGTACTCATCATCATTTTGATTCATTAATGAAAGCTTGACAATGTTGTACGAGAGAGAAGAAAAGTAGGATTTGTAATTAATATGTGCCGACTTGGGGCAGCTAAGCTGAATCAAAACTTGACAAAAGCAAGCCAACAAGAGCTTAGCTCAACTGGCATAAAGTTGTACCGATAACCACAAGATCTGTGGTTCGAATCCCCCTCCCCACATATTGTCAAAAAAAAAAAAAAAGCTGGACAAAAGAACAAGTAGAGAGAGACGAAATAAGGAACCAAATAGTTATCATGTTAAGAGTGCAACCAAAGTCCCACATTGACTAGATAAGAAGAAGATCATGAGTATATAAGGGAGGACAAGTATCTCCGAGGCTTTTTGTGGTGGACCAAAACAAAGTGATGAGGATTTACGTCCAAAGTGAACAATATCATACTATTTAGAGATACATGGATGTTCAATTGTCCCCTACGTATCAAACGGTATATTTCTCACGTGCGATTAGCTTCGAAATAAAGATCATGGGTTTCCACTTTCTGACCGTTGAGCGACCCATTTCCTTTTCTTAAATAAAATCTTCCTTACAAATTTGTAGCCGTTCGATTTCAACCAAGAGATAGATGATCACGTACACATCTTATGTCATGCACAAATAATTATCATAAATTAATTAGCACATGACTTCTTAATAATAATAATAATAATAATAATAATAATAATAATAATAATAATAACCTTCAAAAGTACATCTAGGTATCCCTCAAAAAAGAAAAAAAAAAAAAACATCTAGGTGTTGAAAATATATTTTTAACATTTAATGACTAATTTCTATTGGGTTTAATGGGTTTAATGGTCTCTGATACCATATTATATTATATGAGCTTCATCTCAAACCAATTGACAATGAGTGGGGTGACCCTTGTAGCTTATATGTTGTGAGGTCTCCACCAATCTTTTTGATGTGGGATCCTCGACACTCTGCACCTCCCTGGACCAAAATCACATGGCCCCACCCCAAATTCAAAATTGAGGTCGGACTCGGAGTACACACCAAAAATATTTTTAATAGGTAGGAAAATGTGTGGAACATGGAAATCGAACCTTGATACCTTGAATGAACTTCCCCTCAATTAGTTGAGAGTTAACAATCACAATGACTTTAAAACATTGTCAACCACTCTTGACATTCAATGGATTATGCAAACATGAAAAGAAAAGAAAATTGTGTTTATCGAACTCTTTATTACGGAAATCGAACCTTGATATCCCGTTAATGATCCAATAAAATTGATTATTGTTAATTCATATAAAATTATCATTCAATTTACTCGGATTTGTGAAATCCTCACAGAATAGATATTCCTTTCGCAATTAGCTTTACTAAAAATATGTAGCTTCCATTAACAAGATTTAAAAAATTTCAGCTGCATCCTTCCTATATCTTTCTTTCCAGGTTTGTTTACCTCCAATATTGTCTTTTTTATTTAATTCAAATTTTCATCACAATGGTTTTTCCTAATCTTTTATTAAATAATTTAAAATAAACAGTGTTATAGGTAATTTTGGACCACCACAGCGTACGAGGAGATGACGGGACAACCGGGAGGAGATAGGACCAGGAAAGGGACCCAGAGGGAGACCATACCGGCGGGCCGGGCCAACGTGACCCGACCCGTACGGTCGGCCCGTTTGCGCGGGCCGAGTCCGTTTGCCTCCGCTCGGCCCCTACCGCTTCCAGCTCCCTCGGTCCAGCCTGCTTCGTCCCAGAACGCCTCCAAACCCTAGGAGTCCGAGCAGGTATTTATACCCCTCTTCGCCATCGAAGAAGGGGACCGAAAACTCTATTCTTGACTTCTATCTCTACTCTCTAGCTGCTCAGTTTCCTGACTTAGGCATCGGAGGCGATGTGGCCTACACCACACCGGTGTCCAGCGATTCTTGCTGGTCTTGCAGGTTACGTCTTCCCCAACTTCTACAAATTCATTGTTGGTGTCACGTGAAGGGCAGGTGAATTGCTTGGCCAAATTTTGGCATCAACAGTTGGCGCCGTCTGTGGGGAAGAATGCTTGCCAGATCGGATCGCACATCGGTGGTGGTCTGCACGATGGATCGGGTTCAGAAACCAGAGGGAAGCCTCGGGTATGAGCAGAAAGCACCGAGCCAGACTGGGTTCGACCTCGGTATGGAAAAGGCCGACCCTGACTTCGGAGACTGTTGTAATGATCCGTGTGCCCGCGATGCTACGAACCTAACCCAAGAGGACAACCAGCAGAAGGAGAGAGAGAACCGGGAAGCTGCTATATCCGACCAGCATCAAGAAGACAAAGGAAAAGGATGTCGGGTAGAAGATGTAGGCCAAATCCGACATGAGCACTCCTCGGCCAATGGCCGAGGCCGAGCAGAAGCCCAATCGCAAAAAAATCCCGCAGAAGTTCGCCGCAAAAGACAGCGTCGGGTACGTACACAGGAAATAATACCAGGACAAAGTCAGAGGCTCGGGCAAAGTCCGAGACCGACCAGAGGCTAAGGAGCCACAGGGCTGTGCGGAACCAAAAAGCCAGATTCGACAGGTATACACCACTAACAGCTTCGCTTGAACAGGTCTTGGCCGCAATACAGGACACAAATCTGTTGAAACGCCCAGAAAAGTTGAGGTCAGACCCCGATAGGAGGAACAAAAACAAATACTGCATGTTCCACGGAGACCACGGTCATGCAACCCGGGATTGCATACAGTTGAGGGACAAGATAGAAGCCCTAATCCGAGAAGGTTACCCCAAGGGGTTCGTGGGGAACGACAGAAGCAAGAGGCCACTGCCGGCAGATCAAGGTAAGGGCGGTGCCAATCCGCTATTCGAGATACAAAAAATTTCAGGAGGATCATCCGAAGAAGGTGGAGCAGCGCATGGCGAGCAAAAAATGTCGAGGGAATGTTACTTTATGGCGCTCGGGAACATCGACAGGAAGGCTCAAGCAACGTCGGCCTCGGGAGATAGCCGAGGCCGAGCCTTTGAGGGGTCAAGCTATCTCTTTCCAATGAAACATTGATCGACTTTCTTTCATTTCAATAGCATATTACTCAAGAATGTAATTGATTCATTTGAAATAAGTTACTCTGAATTTCGTTTCAAAAGTTTTGACAGCGCTTGCAGAGAGACTCGGGAGATTCCCAGGCCTCCCAAAGCTTTTCCCCAGAGGAGCGTACGCACCCCTGGGAAGACCACAACACTTGACCTGTTATCGTAGCCGAAGCGGTTCAAGCCGAAAGGGAGATGCTCTGCGCATAAGTCGAGTCACGGACTGAGTGCGCAGATGACACAGAGGAGTTGGTCGGCCTTATGCCAAGGCCGAGGCCGACCACCTAGAGGCTAAGGCCGAACACCACCTTAAGGAACTCGGTCACGAAAAGGCAGTTTGAGCATACTTTGTTCCCCGACTGAGTGTACGCACCCTCGGGAATAACACAACGCTTGAAGAGAGGTCCTGGGAAATTCCTAGGCCTCCCCAAGCTTATTCCCCAGAAGAGTGTACGCACCCCTGGGATGACCACGACGCTTGAAGAGAGGCCCTGGGAAATTCCTAGGCCTCCCCAAGCTTTTTCCCCAGAAGAGTGTACGCACCCCTGGGATGACCACGATGCTTGAAGAGAGGCCTGGGAAATTCCTAGGCCTCCCCAAGCTTTTTCCCCAGAAGAGTGTACGCACCCCTGGGATGACCACGACGCTTGAAGAGAGACCCTAGGAAATTCCTAGGCCTCCCCAAGCTTTTTCCCCAGAAGAGTGTACGCACCCCTGGGATGACCACGACGCTTGAAGAGAGGCCCTGGGAAATCCCAAAGCCTCCCCAAGCTTCCCTCAAACTTCTCAAGCCATGCAGGGAAAGCGCTCGTCCTCATGCCAAGGCTAAGGCCGACCATTAGACAAAGAATGGGGCTCGACTGAGTCCGGTAGTCACTTCGCAGACCAAGTATCCGCACATGAGTCCAACTATGAGGCAAACAAACAAGTGATGGAGAAGCGAGGCTCAACCTCATGCCAAGGTCATGGTCGGCTACCTCAGCTTCAAGAATGAACTTTGTCCTCAAAAGACCAGGTATGACATTATATTTTCTTACTAAAAAAATGCAATTCATTAAATCTGGAATGCGTATTTTGAGTGGGGGCTCGGGAAATTCCTCGACCTCCCAAAGTTTTCCCTAACTGGGTGCACGCACCCTTGGAATGGAAAACAAGCAAGCGAACAACACAGAGGAGCTGGTCGTCCTCATGCCAAGGCCGAGGCCGACCATCCAGAGGCCAAGGTCGAGTTCCGCCCCTAGAGGCCCAGGTACGAAGTTAGTTTCTCCTTACTCAAAAAATGCATGTCCGAGGTATTGAACGCATATTTTGAGTGGGGGGTTGGGAGTAAGGACAAACCGAGTCCATCATAATCATGGTCATGTTGCGATAATTCTGATTTTCCTTTCTTACTTATTCAAGTTAGGATAACATTATGAATATCAGTGGAGCTATTGGGGCAATTACTTATTTTCATTTTGTATAACACATGACCACAACTTTTCTCCATGGTACAATGTTGACACATGCAAATTTAATAAAGTTCTTTATACCGTGTTTGTGCAAAGCATTTTTCCATAGGATGTGGTGACTCTTGCAGAGGCCAAACTTCCGTACTTTCCCTTGGAAAGAGACTAAATTCTTGCAGAGAGGTTGACGCATGCCCTCAACCTCCCCGAGCTTTTTCCCCAAAAGAGTGTACGTACCCCTGGGATGAATACAATACAGAAGAAATGCTCAGGCGCACATTCAAAGCAACATGATTGGTTCGAGTTCTCAATCACTTTACTTTTTTAGCACAGCCGAAGCGCTCAAAGCTGCAAGGAGATGCTTAAGGTAGGGTCAGACAAGTCTACACTGAAGGAATTGAATCCTCTAGCGGAAACGGTTTTCACCGATCGTGATTTAATTCCAATTAAACGAATACCGGTACGTTGGGCAAAATAAGAAACAATTTCTACACTAGATTAAGCATGCATTTACAGATCTAAAACAATTTTTGATGCAAGAAACTTACGTGATAGAAGGCGAAAAACAGCACAATGCTCCTATCCACGTTCTTGATTTTCCAATCAACACCACCAATAGCGAACACCCGCTATGTCTCTTGGATTACTGAGACTTGGATTGTGGGATCCAAACTTTGCCTTGAAAGGGAATCACCTTGCTGTGATTTTGGTTGAGAGAGTGAGAGAGTTGAGAGAGAATTTTCTCTCTGTCATTCTGCCTGAGAAAATGAGAGAATGAACCATTAGTTGGGCAACCCCCTATCCCCTGTACGATAAGTGGGGAGGGAGTTATTACCCTACTAAATCTCGATCGTTGGATCTAATCCAAACGATCTTGGCCGTCTATTAATTAAATAATAATAATCATTTAATTAATTAATTAATTATAATTAATTTAATTAAAACAATATTAATTAAATCAATTATAACATAAGGTATTTAATTCAATTTGAATCATATTAAATTGAATTAAATTGGTCATTCAATTAATCTCATTAATTGAATCCACATTAATTAAATATCCAATATTTAATTACAATTGAATCATATTCAATTTTAATCTCTCTCATTTAACCTATAGTTTTAATGTGCATCATAATGTACATTAATATTAACTATAGAATTAATTTAATCAAATCACATTTAATTAAATTAAATTAATTAATTCTCCAATTAATTAATTCATTAATTAAACATCATATATTTAATTAATTTACTATTTGAATCATTATTCAAATAATTCTCTCATATACTATAGTTTTAATATGAATCTCTTTCACATTAAATTTAACCTATAGTTTCAATATGAATCTAATTCATATTTAATATTTGAACTCCTTCAAATATTTAATTCTCTCGTTAATTAATTTTGAATCATATCCAAAATTAATTTATAATATAAAGTTCAATTCACCAATTAAACTTATATTATAATGTATCTTTATACATTATTTTAATTGTATCAAATACAATAAAATTCCCTTAATGAATTTGAACACACTTCAAATTCTATTCAAGACTATTTAACCTCAGAACCCTTTACGAGCTAGCAGGTGGACCTAATGGACCTACAGATCAGAAGCTCCAACGATACGAGACTAATTGGCTAAACTCATTAACCAAGTTAGTCAACATTCGTTAACTGCGAGTCACTCCACTAAAGACCCACAGTTGCACTCTTCTCACTGTAGAATATTTCTGTGTCCACGGATATCGACCAATAACAGTAAGTCAATCCTTCACGAGTGTTCGTAACGCCAGCTGGGTCAAATTACCGTTTTACCCCTGGGTTACCTCTGGATCCTTAAGTACCACTGATTCCTCTAATGAACAATCTGTTTATGATCCAATCAATAAACAGCAGTTCCTCTCGGGCCAGGAGAGGATGGGCGCCCTTGTTCAAGACCCGGAATCAGCCCTTAAGGGAACACACATCTGCTTACCCCAATAGGAGAAGGAGTGAATTCCATCTTGTACTGTTATGTTCCCAGCCCCCATTCGGTCTTGCCCCTGAAATGGTAGGATTATTGAGTCGGCGAACTGGCCACTCTCACCCATACAGATCTAAGGACAATCCCTCCTGAAAAGGAGTTCATAACAGACTCAGGATTGAGATCGAGTTACCTAGGTCATCCTATTGAAATAGAAACCTAAACTAGTTAACGGTGTTACATCTAGTGGTTACTATTTCGCGGTCCGGTCTTATGCAAACTCATTGCACAGGATACCCCCACTCGCATGTCTCCTACATGGATGCTTTGGATCATTGCATCTGTATCGAATACAAAATGGGCCGTATCACATAGTGTTACCAGGATAAGGTACCCAGCCTTATCCCTATACTATAGACCATTTAGGTTGTTACTTGAACACTGATCCCCGTATGTCCCCACATACTAGTTCAAGTTTCATCTAAACAACCTAGGATCTTAGTTTATTGGATTTGGGTCAAATTGTGCAATTTTAGTAACAATAACTCTTTATTGTACAAACCTCAATAACGACGTATTGATACAAGTGAACAATTTGTCACCATTCACTACCTACGAGTTTTAGGGCATAAAACCCAACAACTCCCACTTGAACTAAAACTCTAGCTTAGTAGGATGTACAATAATCTATCATGGCAATGGGTGTATAGATACATGTATAATACATAAAACGTATATATACTATGTACAAATACAATAAACTAGGGCATCCACTATACCCATTACATTTCTCCCACTTGCCCTAGATTACATCTTTGTACTTATCTCGTAGATCTAGACCATCTAGATGACCCTCATACACATTAGCCGAGAGAGCCCTCGTGAATGATCAACAATTCTTTCATTCAATTCAATGTGCATTCTTGTCTTATATTAGGTATGTTCATATTTGGAACACTTTCCAAATCAACCATGAACTTTCCAAGTCTTACAGCCTCGATCGCTGCTTCACAAACAGCGTAGTTTTCGGCCTATAGGTCGAGGCTGCATTGCATCCTAGCTTGATGCGATGTCAAACTATATCTCCTCTATTTAAGAGTGAAGACAGACACTGATGTAGATTTCATCAAATCCTTACCAGTTAAAACATCTGTGTCAGTGTATCCTGTAAGGATCAAATCCTTAGCGCCATACACGAGCATATAGTTCCTCATTCTCCAAAGATACTTGAGAATATAATTAACGGTTCTCCAGTGATCATATCCTGGATTAGATTGATACTCACTGACATTGCCTATTGCATAGGGCATTCCTCAACTCCTTGAGGTGTCTAAGAACACAGTTCCTTAGAAAAAAGAATTCTACCCTGAAAGGTCGTGAACCCTTCATATAATTCTGCATCTCATATCTAATCAACATTTATAGATATAAAACGCTTGAACCATGGCTAGCATTGTGTTCTTACTGTTTTAAACAATTTAGAACATAAGAACAAACTAAGCTTCTCCCAACTTTTATTTGGAAATGAGCTGCTAGTTATTTTTTATGTCAATAAGTTAACCTACTTATTCCAAATGAGTAGGATATCAATCACATACAACATGAAGAAAGCTACTGTACAACTCACGATCTTCTTGTAGATACAAGACTCATCAATGTCCTGATTAAAGCCAAAAAATCTGATCACCGTATCAAATCTTATATTCCAAGATAAAAAAATGCTTAGGTCAATCCATGAATGGATCACTTAAACTTGCAAACCCTTTTGTTTTTGATCTTGCTCAATGGACCCTTCTGGTTGAGACCTTAAATGTCTCGTTTCCTCTTGTAAATCCACTTGTAACCTATAGGTGTTACCCCATCAAGAAAATTTACAAGATCTCAGATGGAATTGAAATACAAAGACTTCATTTCCAGGTCCATGGCTTTAAACCATTGGTCCTTGTCAACATCATTCATTTTCTTTCTAAAAGATAATGAATCCTCTATTTCATCATCAAGAATGACGACTTGAGCTTCAAATAAGCCCATGTAACGGTCAGGTTATAAAACAACTCTCCCACTACATCAAGGCATTCTCAACTCTTGAGATGGATGTGACTTGACAAAAAAAAACTCTGGCCTTATCAACAACTCTTATTGAATAACCAGTCTTATCAACAACTCTTGTTGATTTTTCTGTAGCTTCATTAGTTAATACACTCAAACTGACTTTACTTTGTGGCTTATGATTTCTCATATGTTCTTCTTCTGAGAATGAAACATTTGTCAATACAAATTCTTTATTCTCTTTTGGATTGAAGAAATATCTACTCCTCGTTTCCTTTTGGGGTTACCTACAAAATATGCAATGAAGTCAACACTTCATGACCCCAAAACGAGCCAGGCAATTGAGCATAGCTCAATATGAATTGAACCATATCCAATAGGGTTCTAATACTCCATACTAAGATTTAGGATGTGATCCCATGTACTATCAAATAGTTCTGGAATCTCAAGTCCCTATACTCAACACGTTGATCAGATCAAAGTGTTTTTTATTATCTCACCTAACAAGTTTCCAACTTTAGTCTTAAACCCCTTTGAAAATCTCAAGAGCTTTAGACTTAAATTGCATTAGGTAGAGATACTCATACCTTTGAATAATTATCTATGAACGAGATTAATTATTCATACCCTCCCACTGCTTCAACATACTGAACCACAAGGATCCAAATGTATAAACTTCAAGGGTTCTTTGGCTCTTTAGTTCTTTTCCAGTAAAAGATCTATTAGTCATATTGCCCATAAGGCATGACTTAATTGGTATTAGAGAGTCTTCTTCTAACTAACTTAGAAGTATACTCTAGACTAAGCTCCCAATCATATTGAGATCAAAATAGCCTAACCTTAAGAACCAAATAAAGGTATTTCCTTTAGGAGATATCCTTTGCCTTTATTTCTTTGAGTATAAGCAATCTTAAACAACTCAGTGCTCATGACTTGCTTTACTCTCGATTAGTCTTAAATCTTAAAACACATAAGTTATTTTCCAGTAAAGCTGAATAAATGTCAACTCCCTTTCTTAAAATAAAACTGCGTTAGCAGAGAAAGGTATAGAGTAACATTGTCCCAGCATATACGTTATGGAAATCAAATTTCTGTTAATCTTTAGGAAATACATACACATTATCTAATAATGTGTATTTTCTCCCACTAGATAAAATAACTTAATGTTCCCTCTGCCAAAGCCGAGATATACTCTCAAGATCAAAATCTGAAAGTCACCTCTCCTACTTGCAACAGTTGTCATGAGCTTATTCTTGAAAAGAAAAGCAAACGTGATAAGTGGCACCTGAATTAAAAAATTCAGGTTGTATCCTCATTTTCCATTATGCACGTTTCAATGACCAATAAATCACATTCATTGTCATCGACATTGGCTAGGCAGTTAATGTCATAATCATCATAAACGATTCAAGATGAACTAGACATTTGGGCCTGAGGACATTCCTCACTCAAGACTAATCTAAAATCATTTACCACAAGGTTTTCGTTTAAGCTAGTTGTATCTAAAACCGTTATTAATAGGCGTAAGACAATGCACATAGGAATTATCACTGAAACAACAAATTACTTGTTTTGCACTAAACCCATTACACAAAATAATATTGTTTTAATCCAATCAATTTAGCAAAAGTAATCATCGACCCAAATATATGATACATGTTTGCAACGATACTTCAGAGGTGTAGAGCAACAGCTACCGTAGGGCAGTCAGCCACTCCTCCTCTGAATTGAGACAATCTCAGCCAATCCCTATTACCAGAATAACTCATATTCCAATAGATTTTAGCTACCGTTTTTTCGGTCAGGAAACCATTAACACCTTAACGATTTCCCGTAAGTGTGACCCTCCATTTTCAGATTCCAGAGGTCGGCCCCAACAATGCTACCGTAGGGAAAGTCAAAGTTGGGAATGGACCTAAGAAACCCTATCCATTTCTAGAGTTTGCGTTGTTCCGAATCCCATGATCAAACCCTCCGTAGGGTGATCGCTCCCAGGGCGACTCGCAGGCAGATCATAGGAATCTCACGGTGCAACCTAATGGAGGAGACCGTAGGATACGTTGACACGTGTCCTGCTCCCACTTACTATAAAATACTCCCTCATTCACCTTGATATTGATCCATGCAAACACCATCCGTAGGGGGTCACTCCCAGGGTGACTCGAGGCCAAGCATGGACCTCACGATGTGAACTCTTGAGGACGTGAGAGCAAAACTTGATTTATGAAAATCTTGTTTTGTCATATTTCCTCCCACTAAGTATTTTTATAATTTAATGGTCTATTACTTAGGTAAATTCCGGCTAAATGAATCTATCTAAGTCTATGCCTGAATATAACTCTTATATAGAGGTCTTTACTCTAATGTCTAGGTGAATTAAACCCTTTTAATTACCTAATGACATTGCATGCTAACATTAGACTATGATTAATTCAACTCAGGTTCCGGATCTGTTCCCAGGTAGGAGGTGTTCCGTAATCGTCAACTTAAATACCCCCAGCCTAGACAGAACTTCACTAGGAGAGTTCCCTTATAACCATAGTAATGTTTTTCCTACTTAGTACATTAAAACTATTTTAATCCTAAGTAAGAATATAATTCCAATCCTATTAGAATTAAAATGAGCTTAGGTCTAATTAATTTTAAACAATTTAAAATTAATTCATTTTAACCTAAGGTCCTATGTTTGCATGCAACTCTTTGTTATAGGTTGACGATTTCTAATCAATTTTATAACTATTATAAAATTTTAATAATTAGCCCTATAACATGCTTCTATGGTGTTTCATAATAACAATCTAATTCAAATTATTACACACCATAACGCTCATGACGCCGATAATATAACGATTATATTAATCTAAAGTGGTGTCATGCGTCATGCAATTTCAATTTCATTTAATTAATATTGATTATATTAATTAATCATCCACGAAATTAAAATTACATGAATGTCGACATTAATATAATATAACTCTTATATTAATCTAATTAATGTCATGCTCAATGCTATTCCATTTTCATTAAATTAATATAACAATTTATATTAAAATTATACATGAAAATCAAGCATTGAAATTTATTTTCATTCATAATATAACTATTATATTAATATTCATGAAAATAAATCTAAGCATGCATGCTACATTAATAAAATATAACAATTTATATTTTTCTAATTAATGTCATGCATCATGCTTCTCAAATTTCATATATTTAATATAACAATTATACTAAATAACTCATGAAATTTAAATTCATGCATAATTATCATATATTATAACATTTATAACATAAATATGCATGAAACATGCTTAACCTATGGTGGGATCTAGCTAAATGACATTCATAAAGCAATTAAATAGCTATAAAGACCGGTATTTTGGCATCCTAGGGCAAAAATAATGAAAAATTACATTAATAATTCAAAATCTAGCCCTAAACCGCCTTGTAATTGGTCTGAACCGCCTCGAACCGCTTCGAACCGCTCAGAACCAGACCAAACCGTGTTAGAATGGCCCAAACCGGACCCAAATTGCTCAAACCGGCCCAATAAGACCTTGAACCGGACCATCCAGCATGAACCGAACCCAAACCGTCCACAGCAGCTGCAGGCGAAAATTTAAAAAATAACTGTTGCACGTCCGTCTCGAACTCACGACCTAGAGGATGCCAGACACGCGCGCACACCACTGCTCCAGCCACCAAGGTTCAAAACTTATTGAACGCAAATAATATTAATTTCGTAACTGCTTGAAGTAACTCCTGGCCGCACGTTCGCTCAACGTTCCGTGAATACGGAAACTACCATCAGCGTCGAGACGCTGTAGGCATAGCGTCTCGACGCTGTCCCGATTTTTCCAGCGCCTGTTCTTCAGCGTCGCGACGCCGTTGAGCAGGGTCGCGACGCTACGCCTCTGGACAGCCTCTGTTCTACGTTTCCAGCAGCAATTCTTCTCCGATTTCAACCCCGATTCGAGCACCAATCATCAAATTGATCCTAAAATTCTAGACACGGACTTACAAGACTCGATTTACATCATTTTGCCCAAAAAACATAGGCCCTTACATGATCAAATCATACAAAATTGTAAATCTAATGCCAAAAAATACCAAAACAGTCTTTAAAGCAAACCACATTCAAAATGCAAATCGATCCCACCAAAAACCACAACGCAAATTCTAAAATCGAAATTAAAATCACGAAATGGCTCTGATACCATTTGAAGGAATTGAATCCTCTAGCGGAAGCGGTTTTCACCGATCGTGATTTAATTTCAATTAAACGAATACCGGTACGTTGGGCAAAATAAGAAACAATTTCTACACTAGATTAAGCATGCATTTACAGATCTAAAACAATTTTTGATGCAAGAAACTTACGTGATAGAAGGCGAAAAACAGCACAATGCTCCTATCCATGTTCTTGATTTTCCAATCAACACCACCAATAGCGAACACCCGCTATGTCTCTTGGATTACTGAGACTTGGATTGTGGGATCCAAACTTTGCCTTGAAAGGGAATCACCTTGCTGTGATTTTGGTTGAGAGAGTGAGAGAGTTGAGAGAGAATTTTCTCTCTGTCATTCTGCCTGAGAAAATGAGAGAATGAACCATTAGTTGGGCAACCCCCTATCCCCTGTACGATAAGTGGGGAGGGAGTTATTACCCTACTAAATCTCGATCGTTGGATCTAATCCAAACGATCTTGGCCGTCTATTAATTAAATAATAATAATCATTTAATTAATTAATTAATTATAATTAATTTAATTAAAACAATATTAATTAAATCAATTATAACATAAGGTATTTAATTCAATTTGAATCATATTAAATTGAATTAAATTGGCCATTCAATTAATCTCATTAATTGAATCCACATTAATTAAATATCCAATATTTAATTACAATTGAATCATATTCAATTTTAATCTCTCTCATTTAACCTATAGTTTTAATGTGCATCATAATGTACATTAATATTAACTATAGAATTAATTTAATCAAATCACATTTAATTAAATTAAATTAATTAATTCTCCAATTAATTAATTCATTAATTAAACATCATATATTTAATTAATTTACTATTTGAATCATTATTCAAATAATTCTCTCATATACTATAGTTTTAATATGAATCTCTTTCACATTAAATTTAACCTATAGTTTCAATATGAATCTAATTCATATTTAATATTTGAACTCCTTCAAATATTTAATTCTCTCGTTAATTAATTTTGAATCATATCAAAAATTAATTTATAATATAAAGTTCAATTCACCAATTAAACTTATATTATAATGTATCTTTATACATTATTTTAATTGTATCAAATACAATAAAATTCCCTTAATGAATTTGAACACACTTCAAATTCTATTCAAGACTATTTAACCTCAGAACCCTTTACGAGCTAGCAGGTGGACCTAATGGACCTACAGATCAGATGTGACGCCCGAGGGTAGGAGGGGTACATGAATGAACCGAGATCACATCCGAATGAGAGGGATCCTGAGGACATGGAAACGGTCAAGATAAAGCTTAAAAGAATTGATAGGTACTACCTATACCAACAAGGTGCACCTTCCTTTTCGGTGGCTCAATCATAGGAACTTTGAAGTTAAGCGTGCTTGGCTTGGAGTAGTTCTATGTTGGGTGACCTCCTGGGAATTTTCCTAGGAAGCATGTGAGTGAGGACAAAGCATGCAAGAAGGACCCCGTGTTGGTTTGTGGGGACAGTCTTCACTCTTAGAAGCGGTTTAAGACGAGTATGGTAACGTCGCCAGGCCGCAGAGGATGTAGGGGAATGCCGGGGCCGTGAGGTGCCGAATCCGGATTCCGAATCCTGGGTCTGGGGCGTTACATCAAAAGCTCCAACGATACGAGACTAATTGGCTAAACTCATTAACCAAGTTAGTCAACATTCGTTAACTGCGAGTCACTCCACTAAAGACCCACAGTTGCACTCTTCTCACTGTAGAATATTTCTGTGTCCACGGATATCGACCAATAACAGTAAGTCAATCCTTCACGAGTGTTCGTAACGCCAGCTGGGTCAAATTACCGTTTTACCCCTGGGTTACCTCTGGATCCTTAAGTACCACTGATTCCTCTAATGAACAATCTGTTTATGATCCAATCAATAAACAGCAGTTCCTCTCGGGCCAGGAGAGGATGGGCGCTCTTGTTCAAGACCCGGAATCAGCCCTTAAGGGAACACACATCTGCTTACCCCAATAGGAGAAGGAGTGAATTCCATCTTGTACTGTTATGTTCCCAGCCCCCATTCGGTCTTGCCCCTGAAATGGTAGGATTATTGAGTCGGCGAACTGGCCACTCTCACCCATACAGATCTAAGGACAATCCCTCCTGAAAAGGAGTTCATAACAGACTCAGGATTGAGATCGAGTTACCTAGGTCATCCTATTGAAATAGAAACCTAAACTAGTTAACGGTGTTACATCTAGTGGTTACTATTTCGCGGTCCGGTCTTATGCAAACTCATTGCACAGGATACCCCCACTCGCATGTCTCCTACATGGATGCTTTGGATCATTGCATCTGTATCGAATACAAAATGGGCCGTATCACATAGTGTTACCAGGATAAGGTACCCAGCCTTATCCCTATACTATAGACCATTTAGGTTGTTACTTGAACACTGATCCCCGTATGTCCCCACATACTAGTTCAAGTTTCATCTAAACAACCTAGGATCTTAGTTTATTGGATTTGGGTCAAATTGTGCAATTTTAGTAACAATAACTCTTTATTGTACAAACCTCAATAACGACGTATTGATACAAGTGAACAATTTGTCACCATTCACTACCTACGAGTTTTAGGGCATAAAACCCAACATACACATAAGCCTAGCTGTCGAGCAAACAAACAGTACAGAGAAGCTGGTCAGCCTCATGCCAAGGCCGAGGCCGACCATCCACCTTCAAAAGGCCAGGTATGAAATTAGTCCTTCTTGCTCGAAAAAATGCAACGCTTGAAGTAATAAATGCCCTTTCATTCCTTTGTTGTAATCATCGTGCAACTCTCTCATTACTTTCTAGTAAGGAATGATATATGAATGCAGGGGACTAAGTGTTGAGCTGACAGAGGCCAGAGGCCAAGGCCGATCCTAGCCTCCTCTCTCATTTTTTCTTTTGTAGAAATTAACTTTTCAATGCAGGATTGTGAAGGCTTCTGTGTTTTTCCTGTTACTATTTATTGATAAGCCCTGGATCTGGAATGAAGCACTCTGAATGACCAAGCAAAATTAGAAAAATGCTCGGCCTCTTCCCGAGGCCTAGCATTACTCTTAAATCGGGCTTAAGGAGCTCACCCGATAACGCTAAGCCGCACCTGAATCCCAATTCAAGAGTGGGGACTTAATGTTATAGGTAATTTTGGACCACCACAGCGTACGAGGAGATGACGGGACAACCGGGAGGAGATAGGACCAGGAAAGGGACCCAGAGGGAGACCATACCGGCGGGCCGGGCCAACGTGGCCCGACCCGTACGGTCGGCCTCGGCCTTGGGCCGAGGCCGACCACTCGGCTCGTTTGCGCGGGCCGAGTCCGTTTGCCTCCGCTCGGCCCCTACCGCTTCCAGCTGCCTCGGTCCAGCCTGCTTCGTCCCAGAACGCCTCCAAACCCTAGGAGTCCGAGCAGGTATTTATACCCCTCTTCGCCATCGAAGAAGGGGACCGAAAACTCTATTCTTGACTTCTTTCTCTACTCTCTAGCTGCTCAGTTTCCTGACTTAGGCATCGGAGGCGGTGTGGCCTACACCACACCGGTGTCCAGCGATTCTTGCTGGTCTTGCAGGTCACGTCTTCCCCAGCTTCTACAAATTCATTGTTGGTGTCACGTGAAGGGCAGGTGAATTGCTTGGCCAAATTTTGACATCAACAAACAGAATAGTTCGTAATATAAATCATATAAAATGTTAAAATAGTTATTCTAAAACAAATTTAGATATTTAGTATCAATATAAAAATAATTGAAATGACGATATGCAGCTAAATCGCCACAATAATTTCTTTTCAAAATAAAAAAAAAGAAAATCACCACAATAATTTATTAATAGTCTACCTTCTTTTTAATGTTTAAAATTGAAATTTAGCTAGTTTCAAAAAAATAAAAAAAAATTGAAATTTAGCTAATTTTCTGACAGCAAAAATCTATAAATTATTTTAACAATGGATAACAATCCCAAACTAATTTGTCTAATACTTTTTTTTTTTCTTTTTTAAAGTTCACCAACACATTTGGAGACGAAGATTAACTTCTAACCTTTGATTGAACTTAACCAATTAAGTTGATAACTAAATAGTTTTAAAACTAAGACTTTGGAAAGATATTATTTGAATGAATATACGAAACTTGTCAATACTATATTCAAAACGTACATGGGTTACCAACATGAGTATGTACTCTCTTGATTGGTAGTAGGGGTGGACATCGGTTGGTTGGAGTCAGTTTTGCCCCCAAACTGACGTTGAACCGACCATATCAGATTGTTGGAAACCGTTTTTTTTTTACTTCATTTTTGTTGACCGACAGACTGATTGGTTGGTCAATCGGTTTGGTCGGTTTAAACCGATAGTTTACTCTTTAAAAGAAATGTGTAAGACTTAAGAGAAAATGGGGGGAGGGGGTATTACGTCTGACCTCAAATTGGAAGTGGGAACGGTGAAAGGTGGGACTAAAGTAAGGCGAAACAACGACGAAGTGGCACAAGATGCTCAAGCACGAAAGGGGAGAAGAAAATAGAAATCACGAAGAAGAAAGAAAGGGGGCATGACGGTGGCCCGATAAAGATGATTTGGTTAGTCACTGGTGGCGCAACGAAGAGGGTTGCGACACAACACAACGGAGAGAGGGGCGGGACGACGGAGAGGGGCGGTGCTCACTGGTCTTGTGAGGGAGAAAGAAAATTTGAGATGAGAGGGGGAGAAGAAGTCAAAAATGAAATGGGCTAGGGGATTTCTTTCACTGAAACTTTATTAGTTTTTTTTTTTTTTTTTTTTTTTTAATGTTAGTTGGTCGATTCGGTTGGTTTTCAACATTGTGAAAAATCGACCGACCGACTAGTCAGTTTTGCTTGAAACAAAACCAACACTGACTGACCATATTTAGAAAACCAACCAACCAACGTCAGTCGGATGGAAAACGATAGACGTCTAGTCATGCTTGATATTTTTGGAGATTCCAAATAGGTAATTTTATTACAATGTTTCTTCTTATCCAAAAAGATGCATGAATTGAAATTCATCATCGGTTTTGTTTTGGGTACGGATCATATACATAATAAAAATTGAGGTGAACTCACACAACCACTTTTTTCCTAAACACTTTATTTCCTACATTCCATACACATACATTGTATTTTGTTCCTATATTCCATACACATACATTGTATTTTCTATATGGTGTACACATATATACATGTTAAGTCTTTTGCAAGCACATACATTGCCAACGCTTGCTAAACAATTGTTGGGTCAAATCATTGTGTTGGGGATTTCCAATTGTACCTAAGCTTTCATTCATGATTATAAGACATGAACTTTAGGGTAATTTTTACAATGTCATTGTACAAATTTGTGTTTAGATTTTTTTTTTTTTTTAAAAAAAATAACAGTACTATCCAAGATTTGGATGGTTTTGATTTTAAAGATACACTAAGATATTATTTGAGAATATTTATAGATTAAAAAAATCTTTTCATAAAAAGCGTACTTGGGCTGTCAAATCCACCCTCAATTTTGAGTAGATCATCAAAGTTAGGCCCATTATATCTTAGCCCATTGCATAGTCCAGCCCAAAATGAGTAAAGAATTAAGGGTTACTCTACATTAAGGATTTAAGAGATTTAAAAACCTCAGCAGCCAGTGAATTGAAGGTATTCTCACATTTTCTGTGTGTTTTTTTAGAATTTCAAAAAGGAAGTTAAACAAAAACAATATTGATATGTGGCTGCTGGGATTCGAGCCCAGGTCTCTACGGCCACAACGTAGAATTCTAACCACTAAACTACAACCACTTTGATTTTCTAAATTTTATTGGGATAAATTTATTATGTCTTCCCTCCAAAATGTTGTAATTGATATATATATATTTCTTTTTTTTAAAAAAAAAAAAAAGAATCAAACTAGTTGGAGGAGAATAATATTGAATTTTTTAAAGATGTCTCAAGTCTTACAATGGTTTTATTTTAGTTTATTTTTTGCTTACTCTACCTAGGTTATATTATGAATAATATGTAAAACACAAGTCTTCCTCATCAATCATCATCATGTTTCACTATATGACATGTTATTTTTGTTGGGAATGACTAGCATATTTGCTTGTATATTTTGGCTTTTCCATGTTTTTCATTATGTTTGTCCCACATGGAAAGATTTGGAGTTGGGAGGAGTGTTTTTATACAATCACTCTTCCCTACTTTTATAAAAGTAGTTAAAGGTGGTGCCTAAACCTTTTCCCACACGTGCATAGAGAGGGGCTTTACACCTTTTTGCGAAAATATTTTTTTAATCATTCTCGATATCCCACGTGTCGGCATCGTCTACGTCCACGTGTCAATCCGACATCCACACACTCCAGCAGTTGAGCAGTTCGTTCGTTGACCGAGTTTGGTGCCTTTTTGCGTGCCTTTGACCGAGGAGTTGTTATGCGTGGACTCCTCCATGGCTGACACGTGGCAGTTGGACCCTGTTTTGTGGAAGACGGTTATTTTTGAAGCCTATAAAAGAAACTTCTGAGCAAAGTGGAAGGCATCGTGCACGAACGAGGAGGGTGTTGTGTTAACCTTGGAGAGCAACCGGCAATAACGATTTAGCACCGTGGTCGTGCCGAAATTGCTTTCAAGGCAGTGGTTATCTCCACGACACAATAATTATTTTTCCATTTTCTACCTACAATTTTTGCACCGTAGTTCGTGATCTTCTTAGCTAAAAAATGATTTTTCCCAGTTATATGATATTTGTTGTATAAGTGAAGGAAACGCTTCACATCTACTACTACACTACAAAATTACTTGCAAACTCTATTTAAGCTCTACAATTTTTCGAGATAGCGAATTTGTGACATAAAATCTTTTATGCCATGATCTATCTTCTCCTTGTTTTGGTAACAGCTCATTTCTCCATTGATTGTATATATATCCTGTCATTATACCTGTGAAATATAATAGATGTGCACTTTGGATTATATAATCTTTAAACCAAAAGTGAAAAAAAACAAAAGGCTCCATGTTCTAGAAGACCCAAAATTTTTTTATTAAAAAAATAAATAGTCTTTTTTTTTTTCCTTTAAAAATTGGTTAGGTTCATCTCTCTCTCTTTCTCTTTTTTTTTTGACAGGTCATCTTTATCTCTCTCTCATGTCACGTGCTGATCAGATAATCTTGCTCTACTTCGGAATTAAATAATGTAATGAATTTGGACTAATTAATCATGCCATACGTCAGCATATAAATGTAATATATTTAATAACTGATTTTTTTTTTAAAATAAAATAAATAAGAATTAAAAGTATTGAATATAGAGGTTGAATGGTACACTTATCCTTGAAGTTAGAGCTGGAAATTTGTCACAATCCCACCTAGATTAAGCACCAAATCAAGGCGTAATTCAAGGCTTAAAAGGATTAAATACAATTACGAAAATGTTAAAAACAAAATCAAAATTAACTATGGTTATTTTTTTTAAAAAAAAAAAGAAAAGAAAACCTTTTTCTTGATTTGCTCATTGGATTGGAATGGAACTAGCTTCAGGATGGGAAGATTTTGATGCATTATTTTACTATTATTATCGATATTACAATCTATAATGCACGATTTTTCAGAAAATGAAAAAAAAAAAAATAAAAGGCTGCGTATTCGATAACTATTAATAAACATTTAGGCCCCGTTTGATAACCATTTGGTTTTTTATTTTTTGTTTTTGAAAATTTAGCTTATAAATCCTATTTCTACCTACAAGTTTCTATGTTTTGCTAATACTTTTCTTTTCTTGTTTTTAAAAACCAAGCAAGTTTTGAAAACTAAAAAAAGTAGTTTTCAAAAACTTGTTTTTGTTTTTAAAATTTGGCTAGGAACTCAAATGTGTCATTGACAAATATGAAAACCGGAAAATTGGAAGAAAACAAGCCAAATTTTCAAAAACCAAAAACCAAAAACCAAATGGTTATCAAACGGAACCTTAGTTTTTTATGGTTGGTTTTTGAAAATTATGCTTGTTTTCTCCCAATTTTTCTACTACGATTTTCATCTTTGTCAATGACACATTTGAATTCTGACTTAAATTCCAAAAACAAAAACAAGTTTTTGAAAACTATTTTTTTTTTTTTTTAGTTTCCAAAAATTAGCATGGTTTTTAAAAACATGGAAAGATGGGTATTAAAAAACAAATAAACTTGTAGGTGGAAGTAGGGTTTATAAACTTAATTTTCAAAAACCAAATGGTTATCGAACGGGACCTAAAATGTTGCAGTTTTATAAATTAAAATATGTTATTGAATGATAATCGGTATTTTATTCTATTTATCAACATTAACTCAAATTATGAAAATATATATTTTTGATTAAAAAGTCAAAAATTCGAAACCCTCTATTTCTATTGAACTAAACCAAAAAGAAAAAAAAAATTGTATTCTAAGTATACAAATTATTAGTTAATACATGCTTTTTTTATGTTGAAAATTACCTATTAAACAATCGATCTATTTCTTTAAATTGCTATTAAATTTAGATTCAATAACTAAGGTCTTGTTTGATAACCATTTGGTTTTTTGTTTTTGATTTTTGAAAATTATGCTTATTTTCTCTCAAATTCCCTTCAATGATTTTCATCTTTGGTAAGGATCCATTTGAATTCCAAGCCAAATTCCAAAAGCAAAAACAAGTTTTTGAAAACTACTTTTTTTTTTTTTTCAAAATTTGACTTGGATTTTTTAAAACAAGGAAAAAGCTAGGTAGATAATAAAAGATAGAATTTTATAGGTGGAAGTAGGTGCGTATAAGCTTAATTTTCAAAAACCAAAAACCAAAATTCAAAAGGTTATCAAACGGACCTAAACATTTGGATAATAATTGTATGAGCTAAAGCTCATGCATGATCAAATCATTCTCAAACCCAACTTATCATATTTCTACCCATCCAAAGTAGTAGTTATCCAAATATCATATCATACAATTTTAAACACATGTAATTTATTGATATTATATGTAACTCATGAACTTCTTATCCATTACAATGAAGTGCTTTAATGAAGCAAAAACAAGTTGTGTGTTTTAATGAAGTGCTTTTTTTTCAAAAAAAAAAAAAAAAAAAAAAAAAAAAAAAAGCTTCTTATCCATACTAATATATTATCCTTCTAAATTTGCTAACATACTATTAAACTTGATTGTTGGAGTTTCTTAGACCAACATCAACCCACATCTCTGTCAAAATGAACATAGTTCAACCGACATAGAGCTCGTACTAATGATCAAAAGATATGTGGTTCAAATCTCTCACATCTCCATATATTGGCCGGGAACAAAAAAACACCAACCCACGTCTCTAACTACATAGTCTTTCCTTTATCTTCTGCAAACAAAGATCAAATTACACAATACAACTATAGATCTCTGCAGTAAAGAAAAATATATTTTAACAATGGTTAATTAGATTTATGATAAAGTTGGTTACTTTGATGTAGGCATAAGATAAGAGAAGATCTTATAATGTGTGTGTGTGGTGTTTTGTTTGTCTTTGTTTGTGAGGAAAAAAAAAAAAAAAAAAAAAGAAAACAAACATAAGCAAAATTGTCTTGTAGAAGAAATAGGAATCTAGATGATGACAACAAAACTTCACATTTTCCCATTTCAAAAGAATAAAATGGCTCTATCTATGTTTCAATTATATTTGGAAATGGGAATATAATCAAATGGAAAATTTTCAAATTTTCAGTACAACACACCACTATTGCTCGCCAACACATGACTATTGGGGGTCCTCTCTGTCGGTTCAAACCTATAATTGTACGAATTTTTTTTTTATTATTCACTAATTAATTCTTTATTTTTATCTATTTATTAACCTCTATTTTAATATCATTTTTCAAAGTTTCTTGTTATTAAATTGTTACTGTTTTTTAGTTTTTTTTTTTTAAGATTAAATGGTACATTTTCTCTGTATGATATGATGTACCCATTTGAAATATTGAATGTGGAGAAGGTACAAAAGAATCTAATGTTTATGTCATTAAAGAAAATTATTTTAATTAAAAAATTAAATTACAAGACAATAAACAACTCGGATCTATTCATATGTAAATTATATATTTGATTCTTTTGGAAAAAAGATGAGAAATTTTTTAATCATCTGGACAATTCAGGTAAATTTGTAATTTTTATAAATTATAGAGAGTTCACTTTATAAAAAGAATAAAAACTTGTCTCCTCATCTATTTTATTGAATTATTTATTTTTATTATATTTGATAAATGAGTTGATTTCGTTAATATTTTTCATCTATTAAAATAAATTGCATTAGAAAAGTAAAGGAAAAATTCTTGCTTACTAGAGAAGAGGCAAAAGTGGGTTTTGTGTTAGATAATATATAAATATAAAATAAATATCTTAAAATTTTTCCTTCTAATTTCCCCTTAATTTTTACCCTTGATAAGAAGGTAGCCAATCATTTTTAAACAAGAAAGCAACCAACAACTTCCAATAGCCTAGTGGTTGAGAATGAAATCAAAAGTTTTGGATGGACACATGCATTGGGAATTTGATCAATAGTCTCTAAATTCTTGGTGATGTTTTCTTTTAAGTCTAAAGTTTCAAAATGCTCCCTACCACTACTAGTTTTGTTTTAATTATAGTAATTGAAAATTGACTTTCACCCTTTTCAGATGATGTAAAACCAATAGTCAAGAGTTTTTTACCTTTATTTATATAAGTAAATGAAGAAACATAAAGTTAGAGATGTTGATGCAGTGTCGGTCCAATTAAATAATTTCGAGAGCCAAGTTAAAAATCTACACATACAATAGAGTAAGCTTCTCGAAAGGTAATAGAATATAAGAGTAAGAATTTTGTGTACTCTAATCTATGTGTCTCATTGGAGGATAGTTGACTCCTTATAGTGATGAGTGGACGGTGTTTAAATTGCAAATGTTGGGACATCAATATAAGTACGTAGTATTGTAGTTGAAGCTTGTGAAATTTTTTTCTTCTACTAAACACGACCGGTGTGTTTAATATTGTCTTAAAATCATAGCAACATAAAAAAGTACTGAATGACATACGTTTGATAACTCTCGACAGGCATCTACCTAGAGGCCTAGGATTACCTTAAGTTTGAGCTAAATATGGTCCTCTAATTTTGTTGGCAGATTTTGAACCATATACTTAAAAAAAATGATTATTACAATATTAAAAAAAAGATATATTATTTTTAAAAAAATTTATAAATGACCAAACATTCAAAGAGAAAATACTTTATTTTGAAAAAAACAAAAGTGGCATTAGATAAAGTAACCCCCCACTATGAACACTCTCAAACATAATTAGCTTTTTTATTTTTAATTAAAGAAACAAAGCCCTAGGAAAGTAGGAAACCAAGAAGGAAAAAAAAAAAAAAAAAAGAAATTTATTAAGGGATTTGGTTAATTGAAATGAGTGCTTGAAATCAAAGGGAATCTCTGATTTGGCAGGTTAATTAAAATAATTAAAAGATATGATCAATCATAATTGTAACCAATAACTTTATAGCAACTTGTGAAGTTGGAAGTTGGGGAAACAAGGCCTGCCTTTGTCGGTATAAACATGACACCCATTACTTTATAATCTTTAATTAACAAACCTAATTATCTCAACTTTTTTTTATTTTTTTTTTTAATTTTTAAAAGTCAATGTAACAAGTTTAATTTTTTTACAACAAATTAATTCATTGTTAATCAAATTTTAAAATAAAAGCTTGCAAAGGAGGGAATCTCATTCATGCGCCCAATCACCTTTTTCTTTTCTTTTTTTTTTTTTTTGGTTCATTTTAATAATGTCATTTTTAATTGGGATTAATTACTTAATTTAATCCTTTTTTCTTTCTCTCTCTCTTTGGTGCTACCTCATTGGTCTTATCCTCTGTTACCCTTTAGAGAGGAGAGTTAACCATGTTCACTAGTTAACTTTGAATTATGAAAGTCTTTAATTTGCAAGGGTTACCTTTCTATTCAAACTCCAATTTTAAGTTAACTATAGTTAAAGAAGTCAACCCAATTGTCATTTTAACTAGTTAACTTAATGAAAATTAAAAATTACAAAATTTGTTTTACTATCGATTAACACCTAACACGACGATAACACTATGTGTATATCAACATATCATATATCAACTCTTTCTTAGAGATGAATTATTAAACTTTATGCGATAAAAGAATATTTTAATCCAATTTCAAAAACAACAATGTAAAATACAGTAACTATTTAATTTAGGCTTTTAAACAAGTTAAATGGATATAAACAAGAGTAAAAACTGGAAAAAAAAATGCCTCCATTTTGAATGGGGGAACAACTTCTCTCAACTTTCAAAGGATGCATCCACGTGTAATGGTCCATCCACCACACCAACATTCACTCCCTATATACATATGTGTATTTATATTTATATATGTGAGTGTGAACTACATAAATATGTATGGACAAAGAGTACGATTACTTTTTGACGACCCCTACCATTAAAATGTTACTCATCATGTTGCCATTGAAAAAACGTCTTGACGGTTAATAATTGGGTTCTAGAAATTTCGCATTTTATTTTATTTAATAAAAATAATAATTGAAGGTCTAAAAATTCCAAGATGAAGATGGATATTTTATACCAATCGGTATTTTTCAATTGAACATTATATTCATATATAACACAAAATATCCAATACTTATGAAGCTTAGCAAAGAAAAGAGAAGGGAGAGAGAAAATGGGAAAAATGGTTGGTAGGAAGTGCCAAGAGAAAGCAACAGAACAACATGACATTTATAATGTAAGAATTTATATTATAAAGTTGTGGGTAAAAAATATAGTAGTAAGATAAGTTGTTAGTGACATTGACATGACAAAAGGGAGAGGGAGCCTAGAAGCACTTTATCAATGGACACAAAAGTGGTGGGGATTACTGTTTATGGCGGTTGCCGTTAGCGGATTGGAAGATGAGAAGGGATGAGACGCAAGTGCTTAAACAATGCCCAAACTTTCATTACCTCATATGATGAGGTTATGAACATCACAAATCAAACTAGCTAGTTTTAGGGCAAAATTACCCTCTAGTATTTGGTTGGCAAAAGAATTCGTAAGATTTTAACATTTTAGATAGGTGACTATGAGGAAAGTTTGAAGTAAGTTTTAGAAAGATAAAAGAAGACTGGGATATATTTTTACTCTCTCTTTTGTGTCTCCTATTGTGAGAGAGATGACTTGCTCCAAATATAGTAGTAGTTGGTTAAGATATTTACACAGAGTACTATGCTAGGAGCTCAAAAAAGTTATAATCTTGGGGGTGGTTCCTTAACTTTATCTTTTCATGAGGTACACTTAGCATAGTGAGTATTTGATGGCATCTTGAGACAATGTGTCGAAAAGAATGGAAGAGTAAGAGGCCACTCTAAGGTTGCCTTAATTCGTGGCAGACACACTGCTTTATGAACAGTAGCGAGTCTCAAGAAAGTTTGATATTCCAATTGCTAGTTTTGACCATTCTAAAATAAACACAGTATGTCAAATCATAAGTTCAGTCCATGAGATCAGTTGTGTCTAATAAGCCATTATAAACTTAAAAAAAATTGTTTATTAGATCTTCTAACCTGTAAATTTTATATCTCCAGTAGATATCCAAACTTTAAAACTTTCAACTTTACCAAACCAATTTGTCCTCAAACTTTCAATTAAGACAGAATCATAATGAAAAGTCTATCAAATACAAAATCAAAAACTTATGACTTATATCATACACTTTTTAGAGTTTAAAGTGTCTATTAAAAACGTATTAGATACATTTAAAGTTCAAAGATTAGCAAACTTGTAATTTAACCCTAACACGGAGAAGGAGGTGAAAGCAAGGGGTGTGGAAGAAGGGATGAGTAGGAAAAGAGCACACGTGGATGGATAAAATGGAGTGGTCCAGAAGAAGTGGTAGGCATTGGGGAAGTGACACGAGTGCATTATAGTTGTAATTGAAATAGTCAGACACCCTTTGGCTTTGAGTTGCTCCCATGTGCACTTCCTCTTACGTGGAACCTGTCTCTATCTCACAGCCTTTCTCTTCAAATTTTTTACTCTTTTAACTCTTTCTTTCTCTCTCATCAGACAAGCTTTCTAATCAAAGTCACCTCTGGTTTTCTCTGCTTTTCTAACTCTCTCTCTCTCATTCCACCATTGGAATGCTTTGTCAGCTTCTGCAACACTCATTCAAACCAACTCTTCTTTCTTTTCTTTTAATCTCTTTCTTCAAATTCTACATTTTCTAATTTCTATTACTTCAATCAATACTGTTCTTGTTCCAATCTTTTAAGTGTTTTCAACAAAGTTTCTCATATGATTTGCATTATCCCATCCCAATTTTGGTTTGTAGGATGAATCCCACTACATTTCTAAATTTGAAAATTAAAATTTAGGTTGGATGTAATTATCTATCGTGAGGTAAAAGATGTGACAACGCGTCATTCTTTCTTTAAAATTAGTGGGTTGGAATTCAACAAACATTATTATTGGTTGCACTCTGAAAATAATATATTGTAGTACTACGGTCATTCACTCAGCAATTTGACACGTCATTTAATAAGTATTTAAGTGATATAATATTTTATTCCATGGATCCTACACAATTCTAAAATACTATTATGGTAAACAGTGAATGAAGTTAGTATGAAAAATTTCTCATACTATCGTAGTACTAGAAATTTTCTCGCTTCTTCTTACCCTTTTTGACCAAAAGAATATCAACAGTCTACTTAATACATCGATACGTGACAATAATAATAACTTAAAATCATGTTTCACAATTAATGTGTCATTCAAACAATGATGTTTTAAATACAAAATTTTGATCTATTATATTTATAAATATAGTTTTTTAAAAAAAGAAAAAAAAATCCTCCACTTCCAAATCACAACCCCTTTGTTAAGGAAAAAAAAAGTATAATGTAAGAAATTTATTTTGGTGTAGGTTGAAAATTGAGGTGTTTAATTAATTAAAACATTTTACTTTTTCTTTTTTAAAAATTGAGGTGATTCCTTGAAAGACATGAAAGAAAGTGGAAGTGCTTTTGAAAGCTAGGGTTCAACCCAATGCTATGAATCTTCCCATATGAAAGTTGGTCAATATCAATGCCACGTGGCGGTAGCTCCCAAAATTGGGAGTCCCATTTTGTTTTGTTAATGTCCATTTTCAAAAAAAAGGCCAACAACAAGGTGTCATTCATAGAGAATTGGTGTTATGCAATTTGAGTAATTTTCAAGCATTACATTAATGCATGGGTTTGGCAGAAAACACACACACAAAAAAAAAAGTAAAAAGCTTTTTTTCTTTGCCAATTTTTACCATGATCAAAAGTACTTTTCACCTAAATTTTTCATGTTGGAAGTAATTAATATAAAATTTTTTTGTGAGAGAACGACTAAGTGCTTTCACTTAGACGCTTGATTGGAAAAGTCTCAAAAGTACTACTTTTGCATAATCAAATATCAAAACGATTTATTATATATTAAGCATTTGCATACAAATTACAGTAACATAATATATGTGAGATGCGGTACGTGACACTATTTGTATAATTTAAAAAGTATTAGATGTAAGACACTATATTTTATAATTTCTTTTCAAAAAAATTATATATAAAGAGAGAGAGAGGGTTTGCTAGCTCAAATGTGTACTATATTTCAGCTTTACAATGTAAAATTTTGAAGAAAAGAGAATGGAAGGACCATACATTTCCACCTCCATCTGTCCCCCATAATTACATGTACTAACCCACTTTTCATTTTTCAGATAAATGGATAGGATTTTTCTTTACCTTTTTTGAAAAATAAATGGAATTGGATTCAATTCAATCCAAATGTGTACAATTAGAGTTGTTTGAATACTTTCCAATTATCTATGTTCATATATATTGCTTTCTTTTGCCACATATATCGATTTGATGTTGTGAAAAAAAGGAATATCTTTTTATATAAACTAGTTAATTAGCATGCAAGTGAAACTTTTAGTTTTATTTAAAATAAATGTTTAATGAATTTAATTATCTGTTGATAAAAAAAAATTATTCAGTAAGTTAGATGTCATCACTTCTATTAATAACGTTTTCATTTTTTTATATATTTTAATTATATGTAACACACTAATAAGAATAACTTTAAGAAATGAGAGGATATAATTTTTTTTTTTAACAACATGTAAGGTGGGAGATTTGATTCTTTGACCTCTTGTTCAAGAGTTCAAGTTGTTGGCAGAGATTATGATTTATTTGATGAAAATGATATAATTATTCGTAAAAGTTCTCACATTGTTTTCCTAGAAATATAGATATACATATGCATAAGACTTCATTAACCAATTAGGAAATATATAAACTTAATCTGTAATAAAGATAGTTAGAAGTTTGAATCTCCTACCTCACATGTTGAACTTATAGGATCAATAATATACATTTATGGTCAAATTACAATAGTGTATTCATTCCTTAAACCGCCAACAAGAGCATAACTGAACTGGCATATATCATGTCACACAGTCAAGTTAATGGTATGATTAAAACGTCAAGTTAATGATAAGAATTACACTGAGTCACAATTCAAAGCCTCTTAAAGATAACGATTAGAACATCAATATGAACATAGCTGAATCGGTTAAACGAACAACACAACCAAGAAGTAAAATAAAGAAAAAAGGAAAGGAAAGTGAAAATGTAAGGACAGAAACACAGTGTTTGCTGAAATGTCCGAAAAGCAAGAACAGTGGAAGTTCCTGTTTAGAGGCCTCTCATGATATCTCGAGCCACCCATGCCATGGCCTGATGGCCTCTCTATGCATTGATTTTGGCGTTTATATATATGTTGTTTCTGTTGTTTGTTTGTTACAAGTTGGAACCCTCAAAACTTTGCCAATTAGCTTTCAAATAAGCAAAGCAAAGCAAATAGAATAATTATAAGAGGCTACATAATACCAATACACACTACAATACCACCCAATTGGACAACAATAAAGAAAATGGGAAGAAGAAGTGGGACTTGTTTGTCCAAATCAACACCCTACACATTTTCAAAACTCTTCAAATAAATATATATATATGTTTTTTTTTAAAAAAAAAAAAAATTTATTGGAGCTTTTTCTTTTCTTCTCAACTCACACCCCCTCAGTCTCAGGTGTTGGGATCCAAACCCACTTCTTTATTTTATTTTATTTAGGGTCAAATTTTTTGTGTGGGTGGGTTTAGTGGGTGGCATGGCAGCCTTTTGTACCACTATACCCCCACCTTTCTTTTCTATTTACCTAACAAGGAAATGCCAAATTCTTTTCTGTTCCATTGCTTGGCAATTTTCACCCCCCATTCTAGCCCATATCATGTGGTCAAAACATTTTCTCCCAATATTCTTTTATCCCCTATTTTGTAATTATCCTTTCTTATTCATTCATTTCTTTCAATATTATATAATATAATTGTGAAAATCTAAAGCTACTACCGACCTCTTTTAGGAGACGTGAAAGTATTTTAACTGACTCAATTATGCTCGAACTAGTTATGTGAAATAAAGTATGTCAAAGGGTTTGTTTGTTACTGGCATTAAAGTGAGTTAATAAAGATATATTATCTTAAGTGGACTAGACTTACCAATCCAATGACAAGAAAAGTTATCCACATAAAATATTTAAGTCATTTTATCCTACCAAAATGATGGTTTTTCTTAATGTATATGCCTTAAAAATGACCTCACATGATTTAGTTTGTGTGGTCCTCTTTGCTGCTTGATGACATAGTTTTCTCAGTTGAGTGCGTGGAATTTCGTTTGATGTGAAGGTTTGGTGACATACGATTTTTTTTTCTTTCGAGAATTTGTTCGACCTAAACACTCTTTTAACTATTTGGCTAGCGATTAGGGAACACTTTATCCACCTTTCGTCACTTGTTTAAGTGTTTTGTGTCCATTTGTTCCTGTGTTGTTACATGCATTCAAATACAAATATATAGACACTTGCAATACATTTTGTTTTTTTAACAAATAGAATGTTACATTAAAGTCAACATGGTTTTGTGATAAGATCATTAGTCAAAATCTAACCGCTAAAAAGGATAATGTTAGTTTAATATATCTATAATTTTCTTTATTTCGTTGTTCTTTGAGTCGT